>OY992777.1:10575635-12033233 GCA_963921325.1 Logfia minima
CAACTTTAAAATAGCACAACTTTCAAACCGTAGCTCTAAACATGTTGATTCTTTTTGCTGTAGATCATAAATTATGTTAGCTTTAAAAGTAGTATGATTGCGTTTTGTGAAGTTAAGTAGAACTAAAGATATACACGGATCTATGACTAACTGTCCAAATTGAGAACTGTTTGACCTTTGTGTGATGTAAAATACGTTTGGACCCCTTAAACTCAACCAAAAATTACGAATCATACGTTTCTGGAAAGCTAAGACATAGAGGAACTTGTATAAAAATTTTCATAATTTTTGGGACATGTTTGATTAGTAAAAACCGTAGGCAAAGTTGACCTAAAAATGAGACAGATTCTGTTAAAAATGGATTAACTAAGTAAAAAGGTTAAAAATGATTAAAATCATATATTAGTGACTTTTAATGTAAAGATTAGTGTATTTCATGTGATTTGGTGTAAAACAAGTGTTAAAATAATTTAGGACAAAATGTAGGTTATTAAACTTTAAGTTATAAAAGTTAAGTGTTAAAAATAGAATAAATAAGACTTTAGGGACTAAATTGCAAAAACATAGGAATTAGGGACTTTTATGCAAAATCAGTAAGTTAAGACATTTTAAATAAATTAATAAACATTAGATGTTAAAAAAAAGACCTAGATATTAAACGAGTATTTTAAAACGAAACCACGATTTAAAAACGCGACTTTAGTTAATTAAAGGATAAACGTATAGAACACGGTAAATTTGGATTTTTATTGGTAAATAAATGAATTAGAAAATTGTGTAAATATTTTTCATGCATTAGAATATTTAGAACGAGAATTTAATCACTAAAACCTAAGGTTAGCTTATAAGAGGAAATTTAAAATGAATTATATAGTCGTAGAGTAAAATGTGTGGAAATAAATTATAAAAATGTATAACTATATTAATATGTGTATAAGAATGTACGTGTGAACATGTATATATATATTGTTGGTCAAATTATCATAACGACAACTAAATTGTATAAATGCTTGTGAGAGTACATATATATATATATATGCTAACGTTAAAAATGTAGTAATTATAGTGAAAATGAATAGTATATATACATTGATGCCTACATGATTATAGTTGTATATATATATATGTGTGTATATGGAAATAGATGATGTGATGATAATAATATTAACGAAAGACTATCAAGTTAAATACTTGTCATGAAACCCTAAATCAAACGTAATTGAGATATATAAATATATGTATAACTATGAGAAAGTATATGTGTTGAATAAATGAATGTCACACATTAATAGTATAATACGTTTAGTAAGGTATTTTAAGGTGGATTTAAATACGTTTTAATGATTTTGAAAACAAAGTGGGATCACAACGTGTCGTTTTCTTGTAAAATAAAAGTGGAATATTTTCAATGCCCGTTGGTGGCAAGTGTACGAATCTTGTTGAGTGAACAACTGACATAGACTGACCATGGTGTCGTCTACATGTACTAATTTAAGCTCCTACGTTTAGGACGTTAAGAGGCTTACTTGGAGTTATTGTTAAACTGTTTTGCTAGCACGCTCGGACTCCAGGTGAGTTCACAGCCCACTTTTACCGTTTTACTGCTTTCAAATTTGGGGTGAAAAACATATAACTGATTTATGCGATTATTAAAACCTGACAACGTATCTTTATGGGCGACTAAATTCTTCATGTTGTAGCATAGAAGTCCTCTTGCTGACAATCACTATAACCATTAGTTAGATGACGCTAACCACTGAGTATACAGATAGTACTATCGGGGCTGACATCCCCATCCCACGTTTATTTTAGTTAGTCGCGCTAACTAGCGACGTTGTTTCGCACTTTGGGGACGAGTATACTTAACCGGTCCAAGGCAAACGAATTATATGTGAGTTGTGGTTTGGTTATAGGTTTAGTTCGACATATTAACTCGCAGGACCTAGCTAGTCTGCGGGGGATCACAGTCAGTGTTTGTTTTTATTGTTTTAAATTGAGAATAATCGCACAATAGGCCGTTGATGCCACTTTTGATCTATTGATGAAATGTTTATAAAAAAATGGTTTATGATAGAGTCATTAAACCTGTGAATTCACTCAACGATATGTTGACCTTTTATAAATATGTTTTTCAGGGGAATTAGCTATGCCGTAAGACACATGCATATTTGGGACCGTACCTGCCACGATGATTAGGATGCCATATTTAAACTAACGAGATTTATTTATAATATTGACTTGATGTATTTTTATTGAATCCCGGAACTTGCATTTTATTTAAAATGATGTATTTGATAACCTTGACATGTTGACGGCTCGATGAGCCGAAATGTTTGTAAAACTATTTTGGCATCCTAATAATATCGATGTTCTGCGATAATCATACGCTCGAGGTATTGTTATTTGATCCTCGTCACGCCCCAAAAGCTTCCGCATAATTATCATACTTGTTAAATTTGGGGGTGTGACATTTATTTGTGACACTTAGAAAAGAGATTGAACAAAAACAGATATATAATAATAAAATAACATAAAAAGAACTTTTTGAGAGGTGTCTATTTAGGGATCATATTAGAAAGACAAACTCGCAAGACAATGTCAAATTTTAATTCGATTATCAGTATAGTTGTCCAAATTTAAATTTATCAAGCAAAGTTAACAAGCCTGAGAAGCAATCTGTAACAAGACGATTATCGATATTGTTTGTCCACTTAAACATGTAACACACTCAACTTCAAGCTTTAGCAGTTATTGTGAGAGTGAGTATGTCGCTGTGAATCCCACACAGATATACTCCTAGTATCAAGACATGCCCGAGACTTCGATTGGTTAGAGAAAGTATTTGAATTCAACGTTTTTAAGAATCAAGCCAGCGGTGACAGGTCTGTACTTACGTATAGCAAAGCGACTTAAAATTGATTCAGGTGTAAGCAAAACCAGACTTGGTCAAACCGTTTGGCGACCTTGTTAGGTATCTTTGATTTTATAAGACTTTAAAGTACTTTGACTTTTGTTTGCTTAGTGTTTGAATGTATGCTGACTGAAACCAGGTATGTACGAACATACAACAAAGGAAACAGACATCATAAATCCCCAAATGTTGTCAGATACAAGCTCAGGTTAATAAAAGCATGGCAAGCTGATACATAGGAATTAAGACACATTGTCATACATCATATGTTGGTCATCACAAAAGAATAATCACAGATTAAAGGATTTCTTAGATGCTCAAAGAAGAGTATGAGAATGCCTACCAATACATCGTGCAATGATACAAATGTTTGTAAGGACATGTATAACAGATACGAGATAAACCTACTGATACATCGAGGATAAAACTTAAGATTGACGTTTGAGGGGTGTCTCCTAATGGACTATCATATCCCTAGTTGTTTACAGACACAATTGAACGTCTTTTGCACATGTTGCAACATTGCTTTTCTTTAATGCTAGTAAGCACAAAGAGTGGCTATTGCATTACTTACCTTTTTTTTTTTTTTTTTTTTTAATAAATGATAAGAACATAACAAATAAGGTCACAAATATTACTTTTGAATGGGAAAGAAACGTAACCCTATCATGTTGACTAGCTCATCGAAACGAGCACGGGAAAAGGCTTTGGTGAACAGGTCGGCATTCTGCTTAAGGGTATCTATTTGGACCAGATCAATTAGGTGTTTCTCATAGCAATCACGAATGAAATGAAACCTAATTTCTATGTGTTTGGTCTTAGAATGTTGGACAGGATTACGTGTAATACATATAGCAGCAGTATTATCTATATGAATAGGACTCATAGTTAAGAGTAAACTGTAATCGCGCAACTGGTGTTGTATCCAAAGAACCTGGGAACAGCAACTAGCAGCAGCAATGTATTCAGCCTCTGCGGTTGAGGTAGAAACAGTCGTTTGCTTTTTGCACTGCCATGATACGAGCCGAGGTCCAAGAAACTGACATCCACTAGAAGTGGACTTCTTATCCATATTGCATCCCCCATAATCCGAGTCCGAGTAAGCAGTGAGCGCGAAGGTTTTCTCATTAGAATACCAGAGACCAAGAGTTGGTCTACATTTGAGATAACCGAAGATTCGCGTAACTGCCTTCATGTGAGACACCTTCGGTTTAGCCTGATACCTGGAACAGAGAGAGACTGCAAAGACAATGTCCGGACGCGATGCAGTGAGATACATCAGAGAACCAATCATAGATCGGTAATCTTTTTCCGGACAGTCCTCTTCATCTTCCGCTGGACCAAGGTGATGATTCAGCTCTAAAGGCGTCCTATAGGATTTACAGTCAGTCAAGTTATACCGCGTAAGCATATCATTGACGTACTTGGACTGATGAATGTAAATCCCTTTAGCAGATTGTTCGACTTGTACGCCCAAGAAAAAGTTCAGCTCCCCCATTGCACTCATTTCAAATTCTGACTTCATGATTCGCTCGAAGTCGCGACACAGTTCATCCTTGGTGGAACCAAAGATGATGTCATCCACATAAACCTGTACTAACAACAAGTCCTCCCCTGCATGCTTGATGAAGAGAGTACTGTCGATCGTTCCTCGTACAAAACCATTCTTCAGAAGATGAGTCGCAAGCCACTCATACCAAGCTCTAGGAGCTTGATGAAGACCATACAATGCCTTGTCTAGCTTGCAGACGTAGTTCGGATGAACAGAGTCTTCAAAACCAGGCGGCTGTTTGACATAGACCTCTTCAACCACTTGACCATACAGAAATGCACTCTTAACGTCAAGCTGGTAAACCCGAAATCCTTTGAATGAAGCGTACGCCAGGAAAATGCGGATGGATTCCAAACGAGCAACCGGCGCAAATACTTCATCGTAGTCCAAACATTCAATTTGAGTGAAGCCCTGGACCACTAGACGTGCTTTGTTGCGAATTACCACGCCCCGATCATCCTTCTTGACACGATATACCCAACGTGTGCCAATTGGATGAACACCCTTGGGTAAAGGCACCAAAGTCCATACTTGCCGCTTTTTGAATTGTTGAAGCTCTTCCTGCATAACCTCAACCCAGTATGGATCCTTCAACGCATCAGCTGTCTTCTTCGGTTCTACTTGTGAGAGAAAGCATTCTTCAATTTCCGAAGCAAGACAAACAGGATCAGTGTCGGTAACAGGAGACGACGTCAACACAGATTGTTCAGCAGCAGCAATCTGTCGTCTCGTTAAAACACCTTTGTTTAAATCACCAAGAATGGCATCAACTGGATGTGACACATTGATCCGAGAACTCGGAATTGCAGCCGAAACAATGATAGAATCAAGGTTTGTAGAGTCAGCTTCAAGTTCGAGTTGAAGTGCAGGTAAATCTTCAAGGTCTGATGTAGGTAATGGTTCAAGTTCAGATACGGGTGATTGAACAGAATCCTCAAACATTTGTTCCTCATCATTTGTAGGATCAGGAACATTCTCAGTAACGAGTGGAGGTGGAGTCTCACAAGTAGCAGCAGGAGCAGTTGCTGTAGGTGGTGGAGGAACAGAGATGGGTGGTGTTTCAGAAGCGATGTCCAGCCCGTGAAGTAGTGTCACTATATCCTCTTCTTCATTCACCTCAGGAATATTAAAAGAATCAAACAGTGTTTGATAGTCAAACAAATATTCGGGTCCCTTCCCCTGAGGGTTGTCAGTGTAATGGAAAAAGGTGACTTCAAAATGTTCTTCCACATGCTTGGACACTAGATTATACACACGTTTGTTTGGTGAGTTATTAGAGAATCCTAGAAAAACACCTTCACAAGATTTCTCACCAAACTTAGCAATTCATTCCTTGGTGTGCATAATAGTGCATAGGCAGCCGAATGGTTCAAGAAACTGTAGATTAGGCTTTCTGTTGTTGAACAATTCAAAGGATGTCTTCTTCTTCTTAACCATTAACACCCGATTCAGAACGTAGCAGGCCGTATTCACAGCTTCGGCCCAAAATGTAATTGGAAGCTTAGAGTCAGATAGCATTGTACGTGCAGCTTCAATCAAAGTCCTATTCTTACGTTCTGCAACCCCATTCTGCTGTGGAGTCCTTGTGGCACTGAATTGGTGTTCAATACCATTGCTCAAACAGTACAGCTCCATAATCGAGTTCTTAAACTCTGTACCGTTATCACTCCTTATCTTCTTGATTCTCAACTCACAAAGATTTTGCAGTTTGTCGAATAGATAGATGAGAATCTCAGGCACTTCATCCTTGGTCTTCAGAAAATAAACCCAAGAAAACCGCGAATAATCATCCGTCACAACTAGGCAATACGAAGCTCCTCCCAAACTCTTCTTTCTGACTGGCCCGAATAGATCCATGTGAAACAGCTCCAAGGGCTTCTCAGTTGAATTGGCCAGCTTCGGTCTGTGAGACTTCTTGTGTTGCTTTCCTTTCTGACAAGGGACGCAGTGATCATTCAGTCCAAAGGATTGCTTAGGGACACCTCGCACTAGATCATTCTTGATCAGGTAGTTCATCTTGCGAAAGTGCAAGTGTCCCATACGCCTGTGCCATAATAACGATTCCTTCTCGGGAGCTTTAGATAGAAGACATGTGAGCTGTGTAGTTTCCACAGTACTCATGTCAAGAATATACGTGTCTCGCTCCCGAGGTGCCCTCAGTAGCACCCATTCTTCAGGGATTACAAATCCCGACTTCAATATACAACACTCAGTGTCTGTGAAAGTAGTAGTGTACTTTTTATCGCACACTTGAGAGACACTGAGAAGATTGTATTGCAATTGTTCTACAAAATTCACCTTCTCAAAGCTTACCATTCCATTAGTAAGCGTACCCTGACCAGAAATAACTCCCCCTTTATCACCAGCGAAGGCCACATAACCTCCATTGTAAGCATGAACCTCAGATAAAAGGGAAACATCACCGGTCATGTGCCGAGAACAACCGCTGTCGATATACCATTTACTATTCTTTACAGATTCAGGTTGCTGCGGCACTACAAACAAGGTAAATTAGTTAGAAATGGAGACCCAAGCCTTTATAGTCTTGGGTACTCCAGTAACATCATCAACAATGACCACATCAGTCAAAATTTTGTTTTCAAACAGTTTAGAATGTTTGACTATTGAGGTATTGTCGGATGTAGAATCTTTACAAGATTCTTTAATCTTCCAAACCTGCTTTGGTTTGGATGCTTGCGAGTCAACAACTTTGAGCTTCAAGTTTTGCAAAGTATTTTGCTCAACTTTGTTGACTTTGACAACTGGGACAGGAGTCTTTAAGCCTTTCATTGAAATAGACTTCTTTGAAGGATTCTTAAATTTTGAGACTCGTGAAACCTGTTTACCATACTGTTTCTTCGCAAGCACGGGACAAACATTTATCAAATGACCTTGCTTCTTGCAGTAGAAGCAAGATCGATGCTCAAAACTTGATTGAGATTGAGGAATAAACCGATGAGCTCGACCAAAAGAAGCATGTGTTGAACAGTCACATTACGTGAGCATTCAACGAGAGATGCTTTAGAAGAATTTTTAGAAGATTTATTTAATATAGTTGGTTTAGAAACAATCTTCTTTTGAGGTTCAGCCATAGCTTTACCTTTTCCTTTTGTTATAGCCTGTTCATTTCGTTCGATAGTAATTATATGATTTTCAGGCTTGACATTTTTCTTTACTGGTCTAAACTCTTGATCAGTTATGTCCTCAATTTCAATTTCCTCTTCAATAATACGAGGAAGCACAGAAAGAGCCTTTCCTAACTTAGGCTCAACTATATTCTCAGACTTAATTAGCTCAGTCTGATGAATCTCAGCCTTAACAGGCTTAACTTTCTCAACATTTTGAGTCTTACTTGTTTCAGACTCACTAGTATTAGCCCTAACTAGCTCGGGCCTACTAGTTTCAGGTTGTTTTGATGCAGTGATGACAGTTTCAGCCTTAACTAGCTCAGGCTTACTTATCTTGATGCTAACAACAGGTTTGACAGGTTTAACATCTATCTTTGTATAGATAGGCATCAAGTCATTAACATTATCCCTAACAGGCATGGGAAGATAATCCTTAGGAGGTGGGACTTGATGAAAACCAAGTCCTGCCTTACTTTTGGTATCGGTCCTCTGTGCCTGTAGGATTTCATCAAAGACTAGAGAGGAGACCGAAAAGTTTGAAAGCTTTTTCTTTAAATTTAGAACCTCAGTTTGAGATTCAACAAGTTCTCTTTTAACAGATGATAGTACATCAACATAGCTACCAATTTCATCTTGTTGTTCAAAAATTTAAGCTTTCAATTCCTTTTTCTCTTCTAAAATAGCTTTTAACTTTAAACCACTTGCCTTATCACTATTTCTTAACATGTCATTTGTTTCATTTAAATTTTCAATAACAGTGTTAAGGCGTTTGGTATCCTCTCTATACCTGTTTAGTTGGTTAGTCAATTTAATGCACGAAACACATGATAAAGGTTCATCATCTACCTCATGCACCTCAGCCATCAGTGCCTTTTCTGCATCATCCTCATCTAGATCAGACCATTCCCAAGCATTCTTAGAAAGCAACAGTGCAGCGGAAACCATTGCCTTCTCATCATTTTTGGTCTTATCAGTTGAGTTGTACTGAGAAGGTTTAGATAGGCCAGAAGGTGGGTTCTTCTTGCGGTCACATTCACGAGCAAAGTGTCCATAGTTATGACATTTGTAGCATTTCACCTTGCTCTTGTTAAAACCCAGACCCTTCTCTTCTGAATCAGTGACATTCTTCCTTCCAGTTTTCTTCAAGAAGTTCTTGACTCTTCTTGTGAGCATAGCCATGCTCCACGTCAAGTCCATACGCTCAAGCTCTTCTTGATCAATTTGACTGAAATCTTGTTCAATCAGATCCACAGTGCTGTTCTTGTTGGATAGGAAGTCATCATAAGCCGACAAGAAAGCTGTAAAAACAACTGCATGTTCTTCAGCAATTGCAGGAGATGCACCTTTGAAGTTTGAATAAGCACCACTCCCACTTGAAGAGTTGATGGTGTGATATCCAAATCCACCAGATGTACTTGGGGCACCAGAACTACCAGAACCTCCAGAGAAAAATGCAGAACCAGCAGCTTGAGTCACTGCAGCAGGAACATCCACACCATATAACTTCAGGTTCGGAAGGTGTGCAGTAGCTTTGGTTTCCTTTTTCTGCATATCTAAGAGATCAGCAGCAATCTGTCCAACCAAATCATCAAGCTCCATGTCCATGATGTCTTCATCTTTTTCCATCAGCAGCACTCGTGTATTCCACTTTTTGGGTAAGGAACCCAAAAGCTTTTTGTTAACATCAGTTTTGTCGAGATTTACACCTCCCTCGACTAATTCACTAACAAGCTGTGAATATCTACTACACATATCTTCAAGAGATTCAGTAGGCAGCATGTCAAAGACTTCAAACTGTTTCTTAACTAGATCCAGTTTGTTCCGTTTGTACTGATCACTGCCACCACATTTCTTTTCAAAAGCAATCCATAAATCATACGCAGTTTTGTGGTGGCGAAGTTGTCGGAGAACCTGTTGAGGTAAAGCCATGGCAATAGCAGAGTAAGTCTTCTTTTCAGTGTCAAAAGCCTTACGTTCCTTAGGAGTCATAGACTTAATGGATTTTTCAGGAATAGGTCCATCAAAGATACCGATCCTCCCAGGGCGTTCTATGACAACAGTAAAAAATCTCAGGTCATTAACGCACTTAAATTCCTAGTCTATCTAATTTCATTTACAGCACTCTAAAATCCTAGTGAAAAGCTAGGTTATGACTCCTTAAGTACCGAAACCCTAAGTTACCGAAATCGCGTAACGTCTTAGAAGATTGCTTAGCGAACTTTAAGACCTTGAGGAACATTAAATTAGGTTACAAAGTGCCAAAGAAAACTAATGGAATTAAATTTCATATGTCATCACAAAATATTTATCATATAGCAAAATCGGAATTTAACCTGAAATTCCGTAACTCGGTAAACGCAACCGGAAATCGGTTAATTAACTCACGAATGTCAATCGTAAAAGAATCAAATGTATTTTGATGTGAATTATAAACTTAGAAAATAAAATTTTATAACTCCCATTTCAACCATTAAAACATCACAATTAAACATTTCAATATGTATAAACTTATACCAAAATATGTAACATTTAAACCTTTAATTACTTAACATTTAAAAAAAAAAAAAAAAAAAAAATTTCTTTTACTCCCTCCTCCCCCCAAAAACGGCCAGCCACCCCACCCCCCCTTTTGACCACTAACAACCTCCACTAACTCTATTTTGATTCCATGCAAAGGCTTATACACTCCCACACTCTTTCCCCTAATCATTTCTCTCATTTTCACTTTCAAAAACACTCTCAATTCTCTCTCAATTTTCTCTCAAGAACACAAAACTTTCCAGCCCTCTTTCAACCAAAAATCATCAATCTTAAAGTGTTCTTACACAAAAATACAACATCAAAGGTATAACCAACTATCTCTAGCTTCATTTTCTTCCTTTTTCTTTCTTTAAATCTTGTAAAACATGGATTTTATGCCTTTTCATGGCTAAAATTCTCATACAAGGTTTGATGGTTTGTAGGTTCCCTTACACTTGTTTAAGTGTTAAAACAAAAGTGCAACCTATGATCAAACCGAAAATCAAACCGAAAAGTCGACTTTTTGATGTTATAGAGTTTATTTATATGTTCTTGCTAGAATAAATGGTTTAAAATGTTAAAATATGTTTATGTTTATGTTTATGTTTATGTAAAACACATGTACATGCATAAAAGACAACGCTTCAATCATTGGATGAGGTCTAAAAATCGTTGGTAGTGAAAAACACACCAAAATGATCACCATTGTCTTATATGTAATCTGTCCAGATTTTGACCTCACTTGAAACGACCATAACTCAGTGAATAATGGTCCAAAAATCTTGATTTTTCTTCTAGAATTTAGCTTAATGTCTTACCTTTAAAACCCCACTGGTCTCACTCAAATCCATTGAGTATTCGACCTCCAAATGTATCACACAAAACTGATGCGCAAACAGTAACTTTTCTGTGAGCACCTTGTTGTGATACTTGTTCATGGGTCTTAAGGTGTTCTATAAATCTAAGGAAAAATATTTTAGACTCCTAACATGTATATCTCAGTAGTATAAAAAGATAGGAATTTATCTTGATGATTAAGTATTTTTAGAAAATGCATGAACATCATGCATTGTTGTAATCTTGTAAATTGAAAATACTTGTGTTGTGATGATTCAAAAATATATAAGTGCTAGATAAAACGTCTTAAAATTTTGAGGATTATTTTTCTCAGTAACTATATCATGAAAAGAGTCTTGAAAATAAAAATGGGAATTTTTGGAAAAACATAAGTATTTTTCCTAAATTAATGCAAATAAAGCCTACAAAAGGTGAAATAATCATGAAAAATACTTTTGGACATAAAATAATTATGGGAAAATTCCAGTGTCATTTTCCTCAGAAAATGACACCATTCTCAAAATTTCACACTCTTTGGAAGTGTTTTGATATGTTTTCCGATTTACGTCTTGTTAAAACGCATAATGTTGGGAACCAAAGTTTCAGTGCTCAAAACGTCTTGAAAATTTTACACAAACTTAAAAATTGGTAGAAAATGATCTGGTAAAAATTCCAGAATTTTAAGTGAATAATTACTATTTTTCCCATAATTATCCCACTTTTTAGACATAAAATGATTATAAATAATCCATAAGTCTAAAAATCCCCAAATTTTCACAGACAATTTTTGAATTATATTTCATATTTCATACCAAGTTTGGTAATTTTTAGATGTTGTATTCCTATATTTCCATTATTTTGTTCCCAACTCGAACAATTACCGACATCGTAAATTAAATGGAAATTCAAACTTTTACGGCACTTTGTAATTTAATTAGCTAGCTAAGCAATCCTGACAAACCGTATTAGTAGAGAATTAATTAGAAACCTTGTGTTCTTAGGAAATGGATAAGAGTCAAACCTGGTCGGCACGCGCATTACATCCATTCGTACGCTCACGCTCAATAGTGAGTTACACAGCCCCTCTTTTTAACGTTTTACTTAAATGTTTTGGGGTGAAAAGCATGCCTATATGATTTAAATTCTATATTTGCTTTACAAATACTATGCAATACTTGATTTATGAATGCTATGCTTATGCTATGCTCGTTTTACAAATGTTATCCTTGATTTACAAATACTATGCTCATGCTATGCTATTGCTATGCTTATTTTGAATACTTGACAAGGTTAAGATGTCATATTGATTACAAATAACGTCTTGAATGTTTACCGTTTATACGAACGTGATTATATGTTTGTTTTCTATCGTATCTAAAGTCCCCGGTATATCTGCACGACCATTAACTCTATATGAGCCAAATGATGCATATGAATAGTACTATTTGGGAGCGAGACCACCTCCCCACTCACGCGGCCACGTGAGTGCATCCCATCATCCTAAATGCCAACGATAGGGCATCTCTCTTTGGGGCAAAGGTTTATCGGTTGTAGGTTTGGTTGTGGACTCAAGCATAATAATTCATTGTGACTATAGACAAAAATGCGATAGCATAGAAATTCATAAGCGACTATAAACGTATGACGTTTCGACTTTTGAAACGATATCTCTTTAAAAATATAAACTTTACGACCCGAGCTTTACAATGACTTTGTCATTTGAAATGATATCTCTTTTAAACTATAAACTTTACGACCCGAGCTTTGCAATGACTTTGACATCTGAACGATATTTCTTTGAAATTATAAACTCATGACCCGAGCTTTACAATGACCTTGTCATTTGAAACGATATTTCTTTGAAACTATAAACGTATGACGTTTTGTCATTTGAAACAATATTTCTTTGAAACTATAAACCTTACGACCTGAACTTTACAAAGACGTTGTCATTTGAAACAATACTTCTTTAAAACCATAAATTTAAAACTTGAGTTTTACACTATAAATCATTGTGGTCGTGGACAATGATAGACGTGGTTTCATAATAACGCTTCGCATTCTTATGAACTTCGACATAATAAACCATTGAGATTATAAACATTTTGATATTGATTTGATGACCCATTGACTTTATAAACGTAACCTGAATCTATTAAATGCTACAATATGAGTTTTATAAACATAACTTGAACTTATTAAACACTATATCTTGAGTTTTATAAAAGTGAATTGAACATTTCTTTGAAAATATGAGTGTGGCGTTATGGACGAATTACGACTTTTAATTGAGCTCCAAAGGGAATCACTCCTAAATGAATCTCGTACTTAAATAAACCTCTTTTGCAAACAAAACATCGATTCACAAATGAATCTAACTATCAAATGGGTATCGCTCTTAAATGAGCCTTGTTTTAATGAATTACTTTTATAATTATCCGCGCAATAGCGCTTGACCGTCCTAAAAATTGATCTTATGAAATTATCGGATGATTTTCGTCATTGTATGAGCCTCGGTACTAAACAGATTACTTTTGTGAACTAATCACGTAGTAATGTGGAACTTCTAAACTAAACTTTGTAAACTCTTGAAAAGGGTCTTTCCTTACGCAAAACATGTGTACTCACCAACTATATTTCATAGTTGACCTGTTTATTTTTACATGCTTTTCAGGAAATAGTCACAACTTGTCTATTGAAGTTAAACCTGTTATATGAGCTATGCTGCTATAGCGTTACGGAATTTTGTCTCTTTTGGATGTAATCGCATGTTTACATTATTTACTTTTGTGTTGTAAATGCTTGTAAGACTTATGTAATGTACTAGTAGTAGACCGTTGAACGGTGATCTTTTGTAATTTTCGATTATGAAATCATTGTACTGTTACATCTCGTGTTTCCGCTTTAGCGGGGTGTGACACGTTCATACCTTTCTTCCATATAAATTAGCATTTCAGGATCGTTGAAAGATACAAATGCTTCAAATCTCTGACGCCAATCCGAGTAATTCATTCCATTTGTATACATAGGTGGTTTATTTGTTGAACCCACCTCACTATTATGTTTTAACAAAGCCCCAACTTGTTGAATAGATGCTGATGCAGAAGACGTCATCGTAACGGGCTCGAGAGACATTTCAAAAATTTTGCTAAAACTGGAGTTAGCGACACTAACATTGTGTCGCAACTTGTGTCGCAGAAGATCTTACAGCGACACAAATATTGTGTCGCAAGATATCTGTGGCGCAGACCTTGTGTCGCAAAACAAGTATGTCGCAACTTTTATGTCGCAAATATTAAGGTCGCTAAAACCCTATTAGCGACACAAATTAATGTCGCAGACTTGTGTCGCAAAACGGCGCTGTAAGACCCCAGAAAACTCAAAAACGAAAAATTTCGAAACCTAATGATTTTTTAACGAAAAACTTCGTAAAAGCTTAGTTTTTTTATGCTTAAAAACTCCAAGTTTCAGCTCCAAAACACTTTATAATGAAGATCAAACACCAAAAAAATGTTAAATAATCAAAATAAGTATTAAAAACTTACCAAAACGATTTGATACCACCAAAATCAATGATTATGGCTCTGATACCAATTGTTGATCCCTTAGGATGGATCTTTTAATCAAATCGCTCAATGGAGATAATGACACGAATAGAATATAAAGATTAAAGCAATAAAGAACAAATCAATCAATAATAATACTTTATAATTTTTTATCAAATATTCTCAAGAAAATAAGCAGCCAAAAACAGAGAATAAGTGTGTGTAAAATCCCCCAAAAAGTCTCTTTCTAAAACCCTAACATTTGGGTATTTATACTAAACAAACTGGTCGAATTATGCGACACAAGCCTTGTGTCGCATAGATCACTATTGCGACATAATCCTTGTGTCACAACAACAACTAATGCGACACAGACCTTGTGTCACATAACACAAAAAATGTAATTCTAACTAGCTCATTTACATTAACAAACACATTACAGACTTGACGAACTGACACACTCTAAGATGCATCAACATTTGTACTTGAGTATAATCATCACTTGTTGCATCAGTCTGTGAAAGTTTCAGACTGGCACTTGTTCTTTTTACTAGTTTTAGATCCAGACCCTTTAACTTTGTGAAAGATTGTGGAGATAAGATCATAATCATAATCTTCTTCCTCTTCTAACTCTGAACCTGGATAATCTCCAACCATATCATCATCTTCTTTCTTTAAGTGTAAAAGACTCTTACATCCATCAAAATCTTTAGTTGCCTTCCCTTTCTTTTCCATTTTTGATTCTCTAATTTCTTTTCCTTTTTCTAGAAGTAAATCTAACCTCACTTGTTGATTTCTTCTCCTTAACTTGATCTTCATTCTTTGCTTTCTACCCTTCAGTCTGATCCTCCCCCTGAATCTGATCACCATCTTTCTTTTCAGATCCAGTCATTGGAATATAATATTTGGATTTCTTATTCTTCCTACCTTCATACTGAGCATGACTAGAGGTACTTGTACCATCTCTTCTCTTTCTTTTCTTCTTCTCCCCCTTTTTGACATCATATTTAACTTTAGTTGGGGGAGTTCTGTCACACCCCAATAAAATCGTGTCACGTTTAGTAAATTGCGGAAGCACAGGGAGTGACGGGGATCAATTCGACAAGTAAATCGAGAGCATATGATTATCGTAAACATAAACTTAGAATGCCATAAATAGTTTAAATTCCACGATTACATGTTTATCGTGTTTACATGACAATTGATGTTTAGCAAAACAATAAGATTAACAATTTAATCACAAATCATAGTTTCAATATTTATCAAAAGAATGACATCCTATTCATCATGGTGAGCAAAGGTCCCAAAAGTATGCATGCATAATCTTACATCGCTGCTAATTCCCTAAAAAACATAGATAAAAGGATTAACAAAATTGTTGAGTGAAATTCACAGGTTTAAAGACATCATCATTTAAACCAAAAGTTTAGAAAATGTTTCACCAGTCGTTTGTGCCATCCGTGGCAAGTAGTACGATGATATACCAATTAAACAATAAATAGCTTACTGTGATCCCCCGAAGGTTAGCTAGACCTCACGAGTTAAAGTGACGACACCTAGGCCTATAACCAAACCACGACTTTTATTGTGTTTGCCTGGGACCATTAAAATATACGCTCCTGGTCTCGACATGTAGTCGACAGTTAACATGACTAACAAAAGTGGGAGGGATGTCATCCCAATAGTACTATTCGCATATTCGGTGGCTAGCGTCATCTAGCTAATGGTTACAGTTTGTAGTCATGAGGACTTCTATGCACTACAACTAGTTTAACTTAGGTTCGCACAAGGATTCGTTGTCAGGTTTTCAATCATCGCATGAAAACAGTTTGTATGTAAACAGTACATATGTTTTCACCCCAAATTTAGAAAGCAGTAAAAAGCAGTAAAATAGAGGTTGTGAACTCACCTGGTGAGCTTATGTGAGTGCTAGCGATTTATTTGGGTGTTTTGCCCAAGTAGCCTCCTAACGCCCTAAACACATGAGGTCGTTTGTGTAAGTAGATAGCTAACCGCGTATCTAAGTTTGTAAGAGTAGATGGCTACCCGCACATCTAAGTTTGTATAGATAGCTACCCGCATATCTATGTTTGTTCAAGTAGATGGCTATCCGCACATCTAGGCTAGTTGTTCACTCGACTCGTAAGTCGAAAAAGTATTTCGTTTTCGCAAAGTGTACGACTCGTTGGTGATAGTTTTTATATGAACGTGTATGTTTCTTGATGGTATCATGAGTTCGTTTTTATATCCTTATACTCTTTGTTGCATTCAAAGCATATCTTTAAAACATTTCGAATCGTTTTCGTTTCAGTTTTTCCCTCCAAAAATTGTTCCGAAAATAGCTCGAGTAAAACTAAATTTTTCTCAAACTAAAGTTAATCGATGGGAAGCTTAAATTTAAATTATGGTCATTGATAAATTTAAATTTAAAAAAACAGAAATAAAGCTTACCCGTCCTAGTGAAGTCTCACCCGTCCGAGTAAGGCTTCAGCAGACCGGGTAACATGTCACCCGTCTGGGTGACAAGTGGACAGAACTCAAGGTACTTCAAATCACTCGTCCGGGTGAAGGTTCACCCGTTCGGGTAAGGCCAAAATCTGACCTCACGCGTTCGGGTGAAAGCCCACCCGTCCGGGTAAGGCAAAAATCCGGCCTTTTCCCCTGTTTTTCACAAAATGACTTCTAATCCGATTTTTGACATTCCAAACCAACTTTTTAGCATTTTAACAACATCTAACATGTTTCTAGTCCAAAATGTGACGTTTTCGGTTTTCGCTTCTCGTTTTAAAGCACTCGTTTCGTTACTCGTTTTGAAAGCCGTTTTCCACTCTTTTATTGACTTGATTTATATTTGAACTTCTATGTGGTTTTAACACTTTGCAAATCATTCTCTTTATACATGTGTTCTCAACATCAAATGTTTAGCCAACCCTTTTACCATTTTAATGTTAAGATATCTAAAAAAAATCTCTAGTACACAAGCATTATCAATCAAACATGTTGGTACCTATTTTACCACCATCTAGTTCTTGATCATTTGAACACATTTTAACTTGTTTTAACATAACATTTAGTTGATTTAAACTCAAGAGTGGACCTCTAGCATCTAGACATTCATAACGTAGGAAATGACAAGATCAAAAGGGAGGATTTCCTTACAATGCTTTAGGATGAACATGGCAAAGAAGAAGAGAAAAGAACTCGAAATCTTCAACCCAATCTCCTATTAAATACCCAAATCTCCTAGCTTTCTCTTATTTGTTTGGTGTAGAGCTTAAATAATGGTGAAAAATGATGAATAAAAGTGGTGGTTCATGGTGGTTTGTGGTGGTTGTGTCGTGGTTTGTGGTGGTGGTGGGGTGATTGTTCTTGAAGAAGGTGGTGAAAAAGGTGGTGAAATGAGAGGGAAATTGAGAGAGAAATGTGCAGATTTTGGAGAGTAAATGGTGAAGTGTGTGTACGTATGCTTTTCCTTGCATATAACCTTTCTTAAATTTGAAGCAAAAGAGAGGTTTGATGGGAGGTGCTTAGTCTTTCAATCAATCAACTAGGCAAGTAGGAGAAACACTCGATTGTTTTTGCAAGTGGCGTGGATCATCAAGCAAGCAACCAAGCATGTAAATGTGAAATTAAGCAAGTAACCAAGTAGGAGAACATGTGGTTGAGAGTGAGTTACGTAGACAAGATGAGGGAAAGGAAAATCTTCATTTTGAATTAAGTGACATGCTAGCTAGGTTGCTTGGATTTAATTTGAGCTAGGTGCTAACTTGCTTGATTAAATTAGAGCTATGTGCTAGCTTGTTTGGAATTATTTTGACATGCTTAAGCTACTTAGATCCAAACTTGGTGTTTAGGTGTTAGTAAGGATTATTAGGGAGATTAGAGTAGGTTGCAACATGGTTAGTAAATTCCAATTCATTTGTAAGTAGTTGGCGATTAGTTTAGTGAATCTCGTATCACTTTTCTTCGTTGCGTTGAATTTGGATTGTATAAGCTAGGTATAACCTTTTGAAAGGTTGAGTCTTAAGTTCTATCACAATAGTATAGGTAAGTAGCCAATATTAATTAGCTTCACGTTATTTAGGAAACGTTTATCCCCAACATCCGTGTTTGTCGAAATCATCCGATTTATATTGTGAACTTATCAATAATTACTTAAACGTAATGCATCAAGCATTAAAGTAGTGTGCACCAAAATATGCAACGTGGGCGTGTGCTAGACTTATCTCAGATTAAAACACGTTTGATTTCATTAAAGGGAATTAGCGTAAGAATGCATGATTTTAAGGTGCACGGGAAGTACCGATTTTCGAGGGTTGTCACAAGTTCTTTGAATCAACTCATCAAAGATACTCTGCTGCCATTCTATCACCTGACCAAAATCAGTTTGTAAGTTATTTTACAAGACTGCAGACTATCCAACCTATCCATCCTATCCATCCCTGCCTCTTCACCTGCTACTCTTCTGTCCAGACTCATAAAGTGTTGATTAGTTGCTTTGGAGTCTTAAGTCTAACATCTTCTTTTATCTTGCAAATCATTGAGCAATGTAGACACTAACCTCCTAACCTCCACCATCTCACTCCTGGTACAAAATTATTCTTTAAGTTTGTTAACTCAGCCTGCACACCTCTAAGTCTTTCATCAAATTTGATATACATTGTTGTCATTGCATTAAAATTTTTGCAAAGTAATAGGTGCCTCAGACTGAGGTGGAGTACTAGAGTTTCAAGTGGGGTTGGTATTCCCTGACATCTTTTCTATTGATGAAAAAAGAGATCACTGGGAATAGGGATTGTTGAAGTTGTAACTTCAAAAACCTCATTGTGAATAGAAGGTAGATTACTGGAAACCATGGGTGGGGTTGGTAAGTCCTCACAAAATCCTGTTGATTAGGGAAAAGAGCACTAGACTTTGTTTGTATTGTACTTGAAGCCTCATATCTCTCCTTGTGGATCGGAGTGAGATCACTGCGTTGTGTCACTGGTAACTGACCAACTTATTCGCTGGAGTACATCATTGGAAATGATGAAGTGAAAACTTCTAAACTATAAGTTGAGTCGCTAATTGTTGGTCAACCTAGTCAGTAGTAAGAAGAGAACATCAAGCTCTCATTATAGAAAAATAATATCACTACTAAGTAAATAATCTCAACTATGTGTATTATGCTCCCTGGTGTGTAGAAGAGATTTATTTACTTATTCAATTTGTTAGGATCTTTTTATGAGTTCTGGATTAATTTCAAATACGAGTGTGATTGTGTATGTGTATGTATATATAGAATAGAAGAATCTGAAATTTGTTAATGGTTCATGGATTACAAATAAGCTCACTCTCAATACACTGCTCAAACACTCTTAGTTAAACATTCTGCAGAAACTACTTAATGTTAAGCTCAACTCACCTATTTGTACAAGTTACTTTCAACTCATGCGACACTTCCTAGTGTCGCCTACAGTGACACTTGTTAGTGTCGCTTCCAACGGCACTTAGGAGTGTGCCTAACACTTAAAAAACAATGCAAATGAAAATCCTATTTATATATCCAACAATCTCCCCCTAGGATTTAGCATGTTGTATTTTTGAAAAGATATTTCGAATAATACAGACTCCCTTTGTCTTCGTTGTTAGCTCTTGCAGATATCCTTTAAAATACTTTCTTTTCTTGAATGTGCTATTGAGAGTAATTCTCTTTGAATCTTTGCTTTAGATTTCTTTTCTTGAACTTTTTTAGCTTTCTTTGCTTAAACTCTTTAAGCTTCTTCTTTGCTTGAAATCTTAATATATCTCTTGCTCCCCCTTAATTTGATCTTCATTTTCTAGAGCTTTAGATCTTTCCTTTACTTGATCTTTATTTTCAGTAGCTTTAGATCTTTCCTTTACTTGATATTTTCTTCTTTTAGACTTTTACCATCTCTCTGAATCTTTTATAAATCATCCACTTTCAACCTCATCAAACTCAAGAATTATCTTTTCAAGTTCACATTCTTTGAATTCCCTTTATCTCTTAAGTTTCATTCCATTTCACTATCAATCATCTATGTTTTCTTTACTTTCAATCCACTCTCGTTTCTTTCATCGCAAGCCTTCATTTCTTTTTACTTTCCTTTTAAAACCTAAAATCTTTTCACTACCTTCAAACACAATTCTAACTTTTCTCCCCCTTCATGATGATTATGATGCATCTTGAACATCATGAATATGGTGTAATGTAGGGTGTTTGAAGAATAGTAGTCTACATCAAATCATCTAAGCAACTAACTTCCAAGAACATTCCGTTGAATGTTGTATCTTCAATAAGCACCTAGTTTCGTAACTATCGGGTAAGACAACAATTAACTTGATTAAATCAAAGAAAAGTTTGTTGTAAGTTCAGAAAATACATTTCTGAAAACACTATAACTCCTGGATCACATAGATTACCAGTTTACACATCAAATGAGAGACCTACGTTCAGTGTTGGCTTTATGTTAGCACTGGTAGGATTTCCATTCAATTATTGTGGAATACCATTATTTAGGTATCACTATGAATGTTCCGGCAATGTCACAAAGACATAAAGTGTAATAATACACTTGTGTCCTAAATATATTTTTATCTCAAATTAGCTCTAGACTCAATAAGTGTAAGAAATGAAGTCAGGGACTGGAGCGGAATGTCCTCTTGTTTCAATATCAACAATCTCCGAATAAGATGTCGATTGATTATGTGTTAAATCTCCGTAAGAATTGAAAATAGTACTTTTTAAGAAGTACTTGAGTGGCTATGAGAGTAATGTGCATTGCATTACTGGGTCCATGATGTCTTCTTTAATACCATAAATGAACGTATGAAATCCAATAGTAGATGTGGCAACCCGGCGATTTAGTCGGTTTAGGAAAAGTTCTTCTTTTCTTGTATTACACCTAAATTTTGGAAGGTAGCTCCCGAGTTATATCCAACCGGCTCTGGTGGATCATAGGAGATACTTGGAATCTATAACACTCTGTGCAGATTGCAACATTTTGCCAAAATAGGAATTTTTTTATGTATTCCTTTCGATTGAATCTTTTGATAAGATTTCTTCATAAGGATGAGAACCAAAATCATTTGAAAATCTTTCAAAGTGTTTACATTTAGCAAAAATTTGAACACTTGGAAGTTTGATTTTGAACAATACTCCCGCGTAACATATGCATAGATTGTTTGAAAAGTTACATATGAAGGTGAGTTTTACTTTGCTTTTGATATTGTATGAGCATTGTAAGTTTGATTTTGGACAATACTCCCCCTTGACATATGCATATGTTGTTTGAAAAGTTACATATGAAGGTGAGTTTTACTTTGCTTTTGATGTTGTGTGAGTGATAACGCGTAAAAAGTCACGTTTTTACCCACATTATCTTACCTACTTTAATTAATTAATTATTATTTTAACCCAAATATCACAATTATTTGCTTTATTGTGTTAATTAGGTGATTACGAAGACGGTGTTGCAAAACTCAACAAAAACGGGCGAAAAACGAAGAAAAGAGAACAAGTTCAACACAAGACGTTTCGCTCACGATCTGATCAACGATTTGATAATTTTATGGAAATTATCATCTATCAAGCTCAAACTAAAGATTAGAAGATTACGATCGCGTGGGTTCAAGAATCGCTAAAATCGAACGAGTAACGAAGAAGTTAGAGCGAAAACAAGCACGAACGAATTACGATCCCGCACACAAGTCGCACGACCTCGCAAATACGGGCCGCACCAATCGTATACGGCTCAGTTTGAACCGTATACGGCTCAAACCAACCGTATACGGTTGGATGTGAACCGTATACGGCTCAAACGAACCGTATACGGTTCGCGCGACCCGTATATGCGTAAATGTTGCATCTTGATACGGTTCGTGCAATACGGGTCGATTTCTTGAAGGTCAAATACGGGTCAAAAAGTCAAAATACGGTTCGGGAGCTCTTCTATAAATACCAACCTCCTCATTCAACCAAATCACCCCAATCCATTCAATAATACTTTCAACTTAGTTGTTTCTCTCTCTAAGCTTCCTCTCTCTAGATTAGGGATTAGTTATTATTAGTTTAGTAATTAATTAGAGATGGTACGTGAAGAAGAATTGTAATACGTTTGAAATACGCTAGGAGCCAAGCTCTTGTAATTCAAGCCTCTTGCGAACTCGTTTTAATCTACGGTTATTTCTATCCTTTATTTATCTTAATTACAATGTTTAATATTATTGTTATTGTGCTAGATCTAGGATTTGCCATGATTAGCGAGTAGTTACTTTGCGTGTTTGTTATGATGTAGTTAGTTAATTAATTATGGGATAATGTTACGCTGTTTAATCGGAAACGTAGTGTTTTAATTATGCTTTCTATTTATGATTTTAAAACCTAAATACGAATATCGCCTTTCCACCAACGAACGTGATTACAACCTTGATATTAAGGCTTCGCGAACCTTAATACAAGGTAATTAATTATCTGTGTTTTGGTTTAATTACAACGCTATGTAATCATCGTAGAAGTACATCGTGGATTACTATGGAAACACTACAAGTGGAGTACATCGTAATTACTATGGAAAATACTATGAAAGGCATCGTGAAGTGCTTAAGCTATAAAACAACTACAGTTTAGATTACGACACGATGTGTTCACCGGAATAGTACATCGTAAAGATTGTTATGGAATCGTCAATAGTACATAGTAACTGCTATGGAAAATACTGTGAACCAACATCGTGAAGTACTCAAAGCAATGGAACAGCTAATTAATAGTTGATTCACATTGTAAACAACCCTAGGACGTTTTCTAAACATGGTCTGAACTTGAATCTACGGAAATACCGACAATATAGTACTTAGCCAAAAGTTTAGGGATTCTTTGGTATATTTTGGAAAGCTTGTTTTAAAACATAAATATAGCTATTATATGTGCTAAAATACAAACTCAGTTTATAAATCTAAAACGAAAGATTAAGGAATCAACAAGCATTCTACTTTTATTGTCTTTCACACTTAGATTTTACAAAAGGCTAGGAAAACAAATTAAAACGCCGGATCCTAAGGTTATATTGATTGTTATGCGGTGTAAGAACGATCGGATGATAAATATGGGTTCTTGCCACTTTATTCATTCACCCAGGAATATTCATATTCCAAGAAGGGTCATTGTTCCCATAACTGGGCAATGTTGAGAGTCGAGCAATGCCTTTCCGATCAGAATCATTACGGCCGAATTCCTGGTGACATGCTAATCGATTAGTAGGGAATTTCGTGTCTACACCAGTAACACTCAGTATAACCAAATAAATAGTATCTGATAAACGTTTCTGTTAAACAAAACTTTAAATGCATTACCCCATAATATAGCTAACGAAATCATAACAAACACCGCTTCCTTATTATCTGCATTTACCTTTATTTTATTCACTTTGCTTTAGTTTAATTACAAAACCAAAAATTTCCCCTCTTTTGATAAACCCCTCACTAGTTAGAATATATTCGCCTGAAATACCTTAGTTTCAATTCAGTTAGTCTGATAGAACGACACCTAGATCATACTCACCACTTACTAGCCCATAGTACGTAGTTAGTAGTTTAGGCTTCCCAGCACTATAAATATAAAACTGTACACCCCATCTGATTCGCCCTTAGCGATCGGTCAATCGTTTCGGCGACGGCGACAGCACCGCGACGACTGAAATAAAACCGACCATTGGGAGCGACATCAGTGAGCTCCCCCACAAATGTATTATACGTGTCTCCAAATGAATTATGATGGGAGCTCGATTCAAACACTGGAAATGTTTTTCAAAATTATTGAGACTTTTTCTCAAATGAAACGAAAATCACATTTGAGCCCTTTCAACTAATATGGGTTTGAAAGTGGATGATTGATAAAAGATTCAGAGATATGGTAAAAGTCTAAAAGAAGAAAAAGATCAAGTAAAGGAAAGATCTAAAGCTCCAGAAAATGAAGATCAAATCAAGAGATATATTAAGGTTTCAAGCAAAGAAGAAGCTCAAAGAGTTCAAGCAAAGAAAGCTCAAAAAGTTCAAACAAAGAAAGCTCAAAGAGGTCAAGCAAAGATTCAAATAGAATTCCTCTCAATAACACATTCAAGAAAAGAAAATATTTTAAAGGATATCTCTGAGAGCTAACAACAAAGACAAAGGGAGTCTGTATTATTTAAAAAATCTTTTCAAAATTACAACATGCTAAATCCTAGGGGGAGATTGTTAGATATATAAATAGCATTTGGATTTGTATTGTTTTTTAAGTGTTAGCAACACTCCTAAGTGTCACTGGAAGCAACACTAACAAGTGTCGTTGTAGGCGATACTAGGAAGTGTCGCATGAGCTGAAAGTAACTTATATAAATAAGTGAGTTGAGCTAACATTAAGTAGTTTTTGCAGAAAGTTTAACTAAGAGTGTTTGAGCAGTGTATTAAGAGTGAGCTTAATTGTAATCCATGAACCATTAACAAATTTCAGATTCTTCTATTCTATATATACATTCTCATATACACACACATACACAATCATACTCGTATTTGAAATCGATCCAAAACTCAGATAAAAATCCTAACAATATGGGTTGACATTGCAGCCTCTTAAAAAGCCCAAAATGAGCAAGATCTTACCTCTTATTCATCGATATCATCATCAACTTCGAGCACTTGTGGAGGGTTAATGAAATTAAAGAAGCTTTGAAAATTTTCCGTCTTTGTAATAGATTTAGCATTCTTCGATACCTTCTTCACCTTCTTTCTAAAGGATTTTGGGTCAAACATTTACCCGCTAACCATTCAATGCTTGTAGAGTAGAATCTGAACACAAATTGGGGTTAAGAGGAAAGCATGCTAAGATAGTAAAATTGTAGAGTGGAATCTTAACTAGCACCCGGACGGGAGAGGACCACCCGAACAGGTAAAATAACACCAGCAACAAACTGAGGCAAAACTCCCGGATGAACACAGAGCTTCCCGGCATGAACATCAGGCACCCGAATGGGAGGTGACCACTCGGACATGACAACTTGATCACGAACGGGTGAACGGAGTAGCAGCAGAAGTCATCAGGTCGATAGGCAACTTCCACACCTACAGAGTGTGCTCCACATTGCAAGATTTCTTGAAACGATACGATGTAAGCTTCATTCGAATTACCTGTATGACAATATCATTTATAGATTTTTCATGCCTTGAATCCTTGTTGTATAACTGATTATTTCGTTCTTGCCAAATGAAGTATACTGTTGCAGCAAAAATTAACCGAGCTATCATACTTCTTGTTGAATTCCGACCCAATACAGGCTGAATCCAAGCAATAATATGATCTAAATGGGTTGTGACATTTTGCAGATCTGCCACCTAAGTCACCAATACCAAGACTTTCGAGGAGTAAGTGCAATCAAAAAACAAATGTTCATGAGAGTCCAGTTGTACCTTACATAAAGGACACCGAAGCAGGTTTAAGTTAACAGAAGAGCCAACATCGCATTGCCTCAGTTTGTCTTGAGTTTTCAATTTTCGATGTATTAGTAACCATACAAGAAACGCATGTCGTGGAATACAAAACCAGGACCATACAATACGAAACCAACTAACTTCTTGAGCTCGTGGCCGAATTGAATCCCATGCAATTTTAACATTAAAATCCTCAAGTTTGCCTTCCGAGGTTTTCCATAACAGTTGATCATGTAATGGCCTTAAGATTGGGGGAGGAACCTGTCTTAACACCGGGAATCGATCAAGCCATTCACTAGGCCACAGCCAGTTACCATTGTCTACCAAATCAGTCACTTTTTCTTTCATGTTGTATCTTTCCCTCGTGATATTACGAGCAGTAAGATAACGTTAATGATTAATTTGTAAAGATATTTGTGTAAACACATGAAGATTAGTTCCAAAAATTACCAAACTTTATTTTCATAGCCTAATATTGGATATAAATTTTCTGTAAAAGTTTGGAAATTTTTAGAAGTGTATTTTATTTATTTTCAATTTAAGTCCAAAATATGATGGAAATTAAAATAAAATAGTAAATTGTCATTAAAATTTATGAAAGTTTTACCACATTAGATCCTAACTAAAACTATAGGCTTGTGTAAAAATTTCAAGTCTTTTGGAGCCACGAAACTTTGTTTTCAAATATTTCATGATTAATAACACCCAAATTAGAATAAATACCAAATAACACCCAAATAATGTGATTCTTGGTTTGAAGTGTTATTTTATGTTGAAAACATCACAAAAATTGTCCAGGAGTTTTTGGCTTGAATAACTAATTTTCTTAGTTTAATTCCTAGTTTTAGTGCTAGTTTTGTATTTTCTTAAAGAAAATACTTATAAGTTTCAAAAATTCCAAATTTAATTCCCAAAGTACTTTATACCATAAGGAAGTTGAAAAAAATCATTTCCATAATTTTAACATGTTTTTGGCCCATTTTATGAATTTTGTAATATAGACAACACACATTTCGCCATTTCTTCAAGTTTTTCTACGTTGTGTGTTTAGGCATTTTATAAGCATACAAGAAAAATCTTTCAAGACATCAAATTTTTACCCTACTGATTTCAACATGTTAGGTGTCTAAAAATATTTTTGTTGTAATTTTTATAGTACATTTGAACCCTTGAATATGCATCACAAACTTGTAATTTTTAAAGTACATTTTTATAGTACATTTGAACCCTTGTTCTAATATCTTTGTGTGACATGTTTGGAGGTTGAATACTTAATGTTTTTTAGTGAGACCACTTGGTTTTGAAAGCTAAGACATAGGGCTATATTTCAGTAGAAAAATCAGAATTTTTAGACAAGTATTTTTAGTTATGGTCTATTAAAGTTGGACTAAGAATCTCGGCAGATTGCATGTAAATTGTAAGTTAAGTTTTTGAGTCTTAGACAATAACTTTAACTCTTAGACCCCAATCATTGATTTGGGTCTTGATCTACATGCATGCACCATCATTTTTCTAGAGATTAACTTATTTGAACAATAATATCCTTTTATCCACATTAAACGTTATGAAAAAGACGATTTTGCAAGATTATGAACAAGTATTGCATCTTTTGAACTCGATTTCGGTTTGATCACGGATCATCCTTTCTTTTAAACACTTGGAGATATAAAAAGAATGATCTACAAACATTAAGCACATTTTAGAGGATTTCTAACCATAATGGGCATAGAATCCATAATTTTGAAAGAAAAACATGAATTTTAAAAACTAAAATGGAAGAAATGAAGTTAAAGATGTTGTATCATACCTATATGTTCTTGAAATAACTCAAGAACATTTTGAAAATTCTGGAACAGTGGTGGATGTTGGCTGATTTCTTGAGAGATTTGAGAGAGTTTGTGTGTGTGTGTTAAGAGAGAAAGAGTGTTAAAAGAAATGAAGTGTATGGAAGTGTATAAGTAAGAAAAAGGAGAAATTTGAGTGGAGTGAAGGGGTTGTGGTGCATGGGCAGATTTTTACAGTTAGTGGGGCACCAAAATATTTAATTTTTTATTAAATATAATGTATTAAAAGTTGTATTATTAATTTGTATTAAAAGTGTATAAGTTTTGTATAATGTAAGGCTTGATTTGTGATGTTTTAGTAATTAATTAATTAAGCTATAAAAATTGATTTTCTTAATTTCTAAAATACTTCAAATTGTATTTGGAATGTTTATAATAGATGTTCAAGTATTAATTTGTCGAACTCGAGTTTCTTTTACGTAGTTATGGAATTTTAATTAATCTCGATTTTTGCTATACGATACAATTTTCGTGATAAGCCATGAGATTTAATTTCCTTTGTTTTCCTTGGCACTTTATAACCTAATTTAATAATTCTCATGTACTTAGGGTTTGTTAAGCAATTTCTAAAGCGTTACGACAATTTCGGTACACTTAAGGAATCGTAACTTAGATTCACTACTGGAACTTAAGGAAAGTCGTAGTCACAACTGTAATTCTAGAATTTAAGTGTGGTGACAACCTGAGATTTTGACGGTTGTGACAAATGTGATTTGAAAACAATAAATATAACAACTGATATAGAGGTTAAAAGCAATAAATATATTTCAATACATGTGTTATTAACATATGATTTGAACATTGTCAGAAATAACAAAACATATTAGGTAATTTTATTTGTACCTTGAACATCAACAACATCAACCAAAGCTTTTGAATCACCTTTCTTGTTGGTACATGTTGTGTGACAACAACTTCTAATTTGCTATAGTTAGTTTGTATTTTGTTTTAGTTGTTAATCATTGTAATGTTTTGTTATGTATTTATGTAGGTTCGTACGAACTTGTAGGTCCGTACGAACTTAGCTGCTAATAAATACAAGTTCGAAATATTCATTTGTAACGTTTTTGAAGAACTGAGTTTCAGCAAACTAAGTTCGAATACCTTTGTAATATTGTCTTAATTCGAATATAATCAAAGTTTATATTCCATAAAGCTTATTAAGTGTTATAAATGTATTTATAATACTCGTTTAGTTAGCGTTTCGTTTATTAGAGGATTTCGTTTAGTTAGCTTTCGTAAAGACTTGTTTTCTTAACGTTTTTTTACCCCGAACCAAAACGAATGAATCGTTTATGCTCTGATACCAATTATAGGTTCCCGTGAACTTATCCACGAGGTAATCACGTTTGTTAGAGTGCGGAATCCTCTAATAAACGAAACGCTAACTAAATGAGTATTATAAAGACGTTTATAACACTTAATAAGCTTTATGGAATATAAACTTTGATTATATTTGAACTAAGACAATATTACAAAGGTATTCGAACTTAGCTTGCTGAAACTCAGTTCTCAAAAACGTTACAAATGAATATTTCGAACTTGTATTTATAAGCACCTTTAGGACGCTTGATCATGTTTTTGTTGCAAAAATTTTTGAATTTGATTTTGCAGTTCATACATTCAAACTTACAAGTTCGTACGAACCTAGCGAGTGTAAGTTCGTACGAACTTAGTTTGAGTTGGTCAAACTTCAAGTTCGTACGAACCTACACAAGGTTGTAAGTTCGTACGAACTTACTTTGATTTTAAAAATAATTTTTTTTAATAATTAATGTGGTATAACTTGTATTGATTGTAGGATCTTTGTTGCAGGGTTCTAAATTGATAAATGTCAATAACTAACATTATTATTATTATCTATCTTTGGTGTGTTTTGTCTTGTGTGCAGAAATGGCTGATCAAGTGCATCAATTCTACAACAAGCACAATTTGGCAATCTCTTTTGATTTGGCCGATCCCGCTATTGAGCAGTTCCGAGGCATCTTGGAATTTCTGATGCGCTCGAGGGTTTTCTATGCTCTCAACCATTCGCCGACGTTGAGAATCGAATTTCTTCTTCAATTCTGGGCGAACACTATTTATGACTGCCGACCAGAATCACCGGTCATTCGCACTATTGTCAATGGGGTCAACATCGAGCTCACTGCTGCTTATCTTCGGATAATTCTCCAGCTGGGGATGGAGGTTTAGGAGAATGGCCCGACCTCATTCCCTTGAGATATGCGTGTTGGCGCTTTTCAGCACATGCGTTATGTTGGGGACGTCACCGACACCCAGTACACCAAGATTTATCTCTTCGGGCAACGGCGGTACTTGATGCATATATTGTTAGTGTCCTTCAGACCAAAGAAAGTTGGGTTCGATATGATGAACCACAAAATTCAGTCTGGGATGATCTTGCTGGTTTATAACAAGCCCTACTGCTTCTCTCAATTCTTTTTTGATGAGATGGTGCAACAAATAAAGGGGAGTGTGAAGGATAGATTTATCCTATACATGCGTTTTGTCATGATGATCGTTAACGGGTTAATCCCAAATCTCCCGGCTGTTGATCCAGTGGTGCATCTAACCTCTGTTGATAAGAAAAATTTCGGGCATTGCGTAAGCCACATCAGTCGTCGACAAGTTGCTAACAGGACTCAAGCTGTACCTCTCTTTGGGGCGGTAATAAATGTTGATCATCAGGGACCACCAAATGATGGTTGGTGGGATGTGCCACCGCCTCATGAAGCTTCTGAAGCTCCAGTACAAGCACCTGCCTAGGTACAACCTCCAGTGGCTACTGCTGATCCACATAAGGAGGTTGTTGAAGAAATCCTGCACCAGATAGAGCACCCCCCCACGAGGGTGAGAGAATTGTCTCTGACATTGCTGAATCTGTAGTGCGTGATGTACTTCAGGGCGGTGCTGACACAAGTGTCGAGGCGAATGTGGATGCGTTGGTCACTGGTCCACAGCCTAACCTTGATGATGTTTTCGATGATATCGAGAACTGAATTGCCATTGTTGAGGAGGAGTTTCATTCTATGGTTGATGTAGTACGAAGCCTAGAAAAGGATTCAAAGGCGACCGAGAGCGACTCTGACAGTGAGGACCGTCCCACTCTGGGGGTTCATGGGTCGAGAGTCGTTTTGTTTCGCCCCGGGCGCGCTCTGACGGAGACAAGGGCAAAAGAAAGGTTCCATAGGACGATGATTATGTCCTGAATGATGATGATGATGATGACGCTCCGGTGCGCGCTTTGACAGAGTCTTGTCCAATGATGATCTGATGAAGCTTCATGTAAACAAGATCCTGTATAGAGATAGTTGGAGGCATGAAGGCCGAAGATATCAAAAGGTGGTAAAGGTTTGCGTTGAGAAAGGCTTATGGGCTGGGATTCGACAGAGCTGATCGAGAATCAAGATCGACTACAACGAGAAGACTGAAGACAAATAGAGCTATTGTCAAGGGGGAGTCTGTTGGTACATGTTGTGTGACAACATAATCTAATTTGTAATAGTTAGTTTGTATTTTGTTTTAGTTGTTAATCATTGAAATGTTTTGTTATGTATTTATGTAGGTTCGTACGAACTTAGGAGTAGGTACGAACTTACAAAACTTACGAGCTGCTAAGTACGTACGAACTTAGCTGCTTATAAATACAAGTTCGAAATATTCATTTGTAACGTTTTTGAAGAACTGAGTTTCAGCAAACTAAGTTTGAATACCTTTGTAATATTGTCTTAGTTCGAATATAATCAAAGTTTATATTCCATAAAGCTCATTAAGTGTTATAAACGTATTTATAATACTCGTTTAGTTAGCGTTTCGTTTATTAGAGGATTCCGCACTCTAACAAACGTAATTACCTCGTGGATCAGTTCACGGGAACCTACAATTCTTTTTAGAAGGCAACTTCAACTTTAAATTCTTTTTACTAGCAACATGCTTGGTAAGTGGAACTTCATGCAGCTTATCAACAAGTGTTTTGGCAACATCTACTAAAAATATGATACATAACACATGTGTTATAAATTTCTAGCAGATAACTAACTATAAATAACTATAAATAAAGGCAACAACAATCAAGACATAATAAGTGTAAAAGACATGTGTGATAAAACTAAACCTTCAATAGATGCTGAAACACTTGAATGTGTAGCTTTGACAAATGCATCAGAATCAGAAACTATAACGTGATTAAAATTTCAAGTTCAATCACAGTCTTAACAAAAAACGATATAAAATAACCAAAAATAAGTTAAAAACTTACCAATCGGAACACATTTAAGCGGAACGGCTTTGATTGACGACCTTGAAGATGCTGATAATGTGAGTTCTTCACAAATATCCATTTCAACAAATAATCAAAGCCGAATATGTAGAATTTTGTGTTTTAATTGAGGTTAGGGTTTCACCGAAATAGATGTGTAAAAAACAACCGATCAAAGCAATCGAAGATATTTGAAGCTTTCTAGTTAGATTTTCGTGTTCGTGTATACGGAGTGAGCGAAGGAGAACACTTATGTGTTTGAAATGAAATTAAATTAGAAAAGGTAGTAAATTATAATAACACCCTCTGCCTAATTTTAATTATAAACCTAATTATGTTTATAATATTTAATTGTATTAATCTTGACTATTGATGAGGTAGATCCGAGGGTTATTATGTATACTTGTATACTTATAAAAATTTATATACTTTAATAAACTTACGTCGTTGAACGTAAACTCCAGTAATTATAATCCAGAATGAAGTGCGGTCCTTGTACTTTTTTGATACATCGATGGTCATTCCCATTCAAATATAACAACCAAACGCAGTCAAAATTATTATTTAGTTAAACCTATATACCTGCAGCCTAGAATTCAACTATAAACTATCACTTGAAATTTGAAAGTACATAAACTATCACTTGAAATTTGTAAACACATTTGGGCCGCCATCTATACACGCACAGGTATCTGGGTTTCTCACAATCACGCACACACCCACAACATCACAGATCTGGGTTTCTCAAAATCGCTCACACACGAAGATATTTGGGTTTCTTCAAGGTTTGCTTTTGTTTTCATTATTGATTTTTGATTATGTTTAATTGTTCATTCTCTAATTTCGAATTTAATTTTGATTATGATGATTACGACATCTGGGTTTCTCAAACTTGTTCAATTGTTCATTCTTTATAATAAATCCATCTTATAATTCAACCAAAGTTATCGTTAATTGTAACTAGATTGGTCGAAATCCACTCATACATGAACAAGAACGTGAATTGTGAAGGCTGTTAAATTAAAAAGGAGAAATGAGTGCAGAAAGATTTGAGTGGCCATAAAGTAAACATGTTTGTTTACAAGTGAATAATAATCTTATTATTTAATGCAATCCTTTTTAAACACCTGTTTCTTTTGTTTTTAAAAGTTGTCTGACGTCTTTGCCAAACTATGGTGAACTTGAACAATAAAAGTTGTTTTGATAACAAAGCATATATGAAATGTTCCTGTCACTTTGTATATATATGTTCATGTCACTTTCATTATTGATTATTTAACCCTTGTTGTGGGATTATTAATTATTAAATGTTACATGATCAAAATATATGTCCATGACTTCCTTTTATCTATGTTGAGTTTATGGTTACTTATTCATGTTCCTGTTCCAGACTTCTAATTACTTGTTCATTGTTGACTTCCTTAGCAATTAGGGGTTTATGGGTTTTGATTTCTACACTTGTTGAGTTCCTGTTACTTGTTCATTGCTGATTTCCTTTTATTTATGTTTCGGTTTCAATTCGGTTTTAACCGAAACCGAACCGAATTCGAATTCGGTTTTCGGTTCGGTTTCCAAGAACCGAATTCGAATTCGGTTTTCGGTTTTGCTTTCAAAAATTTCAAAACCGAATAAACCGAACCGATTACATCTATAAAACCGAAAACCGAACTGATGAACACCCCTACATATATAGCATTAATCGAACGAAAATACACAAACCAACGTGAACGTGAGGATCACCGAGCATAAGCATACTTGCAGCGCAACAGTTGGCCAGTGCTCGATTAACCGCTAGACCACAAATACAGTGGTTTGAGGGACTAGTGCTTTATATATCCAACATTTTTTTGTCGATTTCTCTAAGGTTTGTTCCATGATTCAAAATCTTTGCAATTTATATGTTGATTTATATCTATAATTTCTTATATTTCGTAAATCTTTGCGTCATTGATTGTTTTGAGAACACCAACTGTTTGATAAAGTGCCTCAATTAGAAATTCAGTATTGTTAAAAATAGTACTTTGCATCGCACATAGTGATATATAATAGTTATGAATATGAGTATGATTATGATGTTGGGTAGGTGAATACGCAAATCATTCAAATTACAGATGGTTTCAAGACCCAAATTAGAGTTGGTTTTGGCACATTGATTGATTGAACAATTTAAAATTGATAAAAGAAGCATTTTCCATTTGGGATAGGTTAGATATGATTACCTAATTTTCTTAATCGAAGCGTTAAGTCCGTAATTTTTTTAAGCCAAGTAAAACATCTATGTTCTTTTGGTACAAGTTGAATATAATTCGAAGTATTTGACGGGTTGATTGTTTGTTTGTTGCTGTTAGCTAGGTTTTCATAATATTTATTAATTCGATTAATTTTCTGATTCAACCCTTTTCATCATTTAAATGATGGGTATGTTGTTCTGTAAACTGTGAAATGGTTGGTCAGTGTTCACACAAAATGCGAGGCTACATTTCGCTTTCTCAATTGCTAATCGTGCTCAACTATCTGAACTCATCTTTAACGTCATTTGTACGTTTACAACTGGCTTTTTCCTATTTTTGAAGCTCCAATGCTGAGCAGAAACAAGGACAGCAGCAGCAAAGTGAACTCCGTCTTCTACGCACAGACGTATCACCCCATCCAAGCTGGTAGCATTGACGGCACCGACATTCTTCCCCATGATAACGCCGTGTATAGAGCTCTCCTATGTTCATCTGCTGGCCTCTGTATGTCTTCGTCCTCTTTTAATTGAAAAAAAGTTCCATAATTCAATTTTTTTTCTCTCCACTCCACTGAACTCCTTTAACTATGCAGATGATCCATTGGGTGATCCAAATGTTATCGGGGAAGATCCGTATTGCACTGTTTTCGTCGGTCATCTCTCTCAATTGACTACTGAAGATACGCTTCTCAAGGTCTTAATGATATTTGTTAGTTTTAATGTCTTGCCATGTCTTTGTTGAAATTGTGGTATTATATTATTTGGTAGTTTGAATCAACATTCAGTAAGCACAAGAAATAGAGAAAAACATTCTCAACTATTGAGAAATAAATTAGTTCCTTCTCTTATTTAGGGTGTTTATATATTAGTCAATTGATTTATTTTGTCTTTGTTTTATAGGCAATGAGTAAATATGGCACCGTGAAGAACTTGCGATTGGTCCGCCATATCGGTAATTCTAATCCACTATAATTTTGAAATTGCTAATATAGGAGTTTGTCATAAGCACTTGTATTTATCGCATAGTTGACTAAATCAGCTTATCCTAATGTTTAAGCCTTAATGTATACATTCCTATTCGTTGTAATGCATCGTGTTTTAAATACAAAGTTGTTGTTTGGTGTTGATTGTCGTTGTCCAATGCTCCTAGATTCCTAGTTTTCAAGCTTATTATATTACAAGTTTTTGCATTATCATGTGTAGTGGTATGTCTGCTTATATTGGTTGGTTGGTTGGTTGTAGTTACTGGTGCCTCTCGAGGTTATGGTTTTGTTGAATATGAAAGTGAAAGAGAGATGCAACGTGCATATGAGGTGTGATGAAATGGAATCCTTTTTCTTATTTGCTGTTGTTATGCTCATTCAAATTTTAATACTTCTTGTTTGCTTATGTGCAGAAAGCACACCATTCCATTATCGACGATTCTGAAATTATAGTTGATTACAACCGCCAGCAACTAATGCCAGGGTGGATTCCAAGAAGATTAGGTCAGCTAGACTTTCGGTTGTTGAATATAGTATTTTTGTGTGCTACTATTAGTTCTCAAGAGCTTCTGTTATTCTTACAGGAGGAGGTCTCGGAGGTAAAAAAGAATCAGGGCAGCTTCGTTTTGGAGGACGAGAAAGACCTTTTCGTGCGCCATTGTATGAATTCTCAACAACTGCTAGAAAAGTCTACGTTTAGAAATTAGAAATGAAACTAATTTATCTTTCTTATTTTGTTTATTGCATTAAAAAGACGTCCAATTCCATTAGATGATTTGAAAAGGCTTGGGATCCTACCTCCCCCTGAAGGAAACTACATGTCACGATTTGAGGTATGCTTTTCTTTGCTCTTGCAACCATGAGTCCATAAGAATAAGTTTTGTTGTCTGCATTAGCATGATATTGGATGATGTTGTCTGCACCACCAAATTAAGTTTTGCTGTGGTGACAATAACACCTTCTAGCAAACCTGCCTAGTTGTAAGGACTGTCCTTATGAGCCTTAGCCACTAAGTGATAGTTTTGGCCCATGGTCCAAAAAAGTAGAATGTTTTCTTTGGTAACAAAAATCTAGTACGAGAGTCAAGGTTGTAAAAGTCGCTAGTCGGGGATTAGTCGGTTGGGACTTTGTAGTGACTAATTAGCCAAGTTGGGGACTAATCGGATTGGACTTTTTTAGTTTTTTTACATTTAAATAATTAATTTCAAAATTATATGTGTAAATACAGAAGAGGACCATAAACATAAACATAAACTTTAACATAATTGTCTAGAAACATTAATCTGACTTCGACTTTGACCAAATAAATCCGACTAATCCTCGACTAAATCTGACTTTGACCAATTTTGACCCGTTGACCGACATTGACTAGCATTGACCGACTTTTTAGCCCGATTTAGGCCAAGTCAAGTTGGACTAGTCCCAAAAGTCGGTCGACTTTTACAACACTGACGAGAGTACCACTTTGCCCATTGGTAGTACATTGATATCACCACATTTGCTCATAAGATCCCCTAATTTGTCGTCATTTACAAGTTCTATATATTTTACTGATAGCTAAAGCAGGGAAAATTGCATAGAAAGGTAACGTACTTCAGAGTTCAGACAGCTTTTATTTTTACCCATTCAAAGATAACACACTTTCAAGAACTTCTTTTTGAGGTGACCAATTTTCAAAAAATTTGGTTTGGGTAATGTGACGTGTCAATACCCCAATGATCTTGACTCCTTTTTCCTACTTGGTGGCTGGAAACAGGTTTATAAAGCTGAAATTTTGGAAGTACGTTACTTTTTTGTGAGTAAAAACTTGGTCCGTAGCTGACATGTAAGCAATATGCCTGCTAAAGCACACCAAACTTTATGATGGAGTCATAGTTTATCGATTATAATCTTTATGTGTTATTTTCTGATAGGAAGTAATCTAGTAAGTCACATTGCTTTGGAAATGGTTGTAGATTCCTTCTCCACCTCGAAGAGAAAGACATAGCAGTTGTTCTAGCCGACGTGAGAGAAGATTGAGCTACCGGGATCACGTTTATGAGGAAAGTGGATCTTTGGATAACCAAGATGAGTCCAGGAAGAGCAACAGGCGCAGTAGAGATTATCATGATGAACGTGATAGAAGGTCCAACAGCTGTGACAGTCGATATGATGAAACAGTAGACAACGCCAAGCGTAGTAGAGGTTCTCGATATAATGAAAGGGAAGACAAATCCAGGAAAAGTAGAGATTCTCGTAGAGATGACAGAACTCTGTCCACCAGTTATGATCATCGATCTAATACAAGGGGTTCTAGTGACAGAGAACGGTCTCACAAACGCCATAAATATGAGTAAGTTTTCCCTCAAATTAAAGTAATGAATATGTCGATTTTGTCAATGTAGTTGAACATAGTAAACGTGACACAATTGACTGTTGGAACTTTATTATGAGCTACTGTTAAAAATCTCTCCCACTCGTTTGACACTGAAACGATACCATAGACTAGGCATAGAGCTTAGTCCGACTCTACTACCAACATTGCAAGATTCTATTGGATCACAACTAGAGATGTGCAAATGGTCCAAGGGCCGGGACCTGTCCATGGCCCAGCCCATCTAAGTAAATGGTTAAGGTTTAAGCCTGATGGTCCTCGAACAAGCCTAATCTTTAGTCATTGAATCGCTGTTTTGGTCAAAGACCATTATGGCTTAACAATTCAAAATGAGCCGCCTGGGTTTGTGATTTCAAAAATTGTTTTGGGGGTTGCAAAGGCAAAAAAGATGTTGTAATGAAAATGGTTTCACGGGACCAATCCATCTATTAAATGAATACTAATAAAGGCAAACTATTGGCTTGTTTTGGACAAGATCAAGAAACATTGATATTTGAAGTAGTTTAATATGTGGAAAAGCTGACTCGGGCATATATCAATCACAAGCGAAAAAGATGTTACCGATTCAAGCTCATACAAAGAGCCACAAAGATATGAGCTTTTTGGCCTTTGTAAGAACACATAATTTATGGGTTTTTGGCTGTAATTCGTTTGTTCTATTCTGCTGCTTTGCTATTTCAATTGTAACAATACTCACGATTTCTTCTTGAAATCATGTTAAACTAACCATGTTGCTCTATACGAATACTTTTGTTTCCGGATTTTACTATTTACAAGTCATATTCTTAAGAGAATGTAGAACATATAAGTCACTTGTTAACGATTAAAGCCGAAAACAGCATATCTTTAATCAACCAACGCTTTATTCACTAAATTTACAATATAGAAACATGTACACCATCCATGTAAGTCCGGAATCTTGCTTTCTTGTTCAAATTAAACAATTTACAGACCAGCGAAAACAAATTGATCATATCATGCTGTACCCAGATCATAGTAACCATTTTAATTATAATCCATTCAGTGTCTTTGCCTCAACTTGGTTCCCAAATGTAGTCAACGGTCAATCTCTCAACCCCACGACCATAATCATCCAACCCCACCACCATGATATACAACTTAACATTTCGTATGGGTTCAATTTCAGCTGCATAATTTGACTGTACATGCAACTGCTTGTGCCCAAAATTTCAGCCTTGCTTTCACATCTTCAGGATCATCACCTGCACATATTGGATCAAACCTAAAGTCAACTTTTGTTCCATTATTTATTTAAGTGAAGTAGCTTCTTATTGCATAATAATCAGAATTAAATACTAATGATGATCTTAGATTTGTAATCCCACTCGAACCCTACCATCCTCTCATTATTGCAAACCAGCCATCTACGTTGTGCTTAGTTAAGATGCAAAAAAATCTGCTTCAACATGAGTTAAGGGGTAGTGTATGAACCATTTGTAGTATAATAAACTAATAATTAGTGCACATTCAAATTTAATTAATAATTACAGCACATTTATCACCATCTTTAAATGGAAAAGATAAGTAATTTATACATTAAGGCTAAAGACTCATTATGTAACCAATTTTTTTTTTTTTTTTTTTTCCAATCGATCAATGCAACTAACTGAACTAAGTCCATTTACTATCAACTTATGCTAACCATCTTCCAACTTAATTCAAAAAATGGTAAAAGTTAATGGCATTTTTAAGTAAAAAATTAACTTTTTTTAAGCAAGTTTCACTTTTTAATAGAACATGTTATCAAGTAAAACAATTACTTACGTAAATTGGCCTAGAAATAATAATTTGAACAAAACACGCACCAGGACTAGAAATCTTCCAATTAGCTTTACCACTAGAACACGCCGGCGACGACGACTCACTTACCGGAGACGAAGATTCCGGCGACTTCTGTTGGTCATCAATAAACTTCTGGCTCATAGAATAACACAATTCCAACGCCGGTAAAGTATTACAAAGCTCAGGAATTTCATCATAACTAAAGCCAAACCCTAAATCCAAGCACCCTTTAAGCTCATCAAGATCATCATCAGTCAAACTTTTAGCTCTGACCAACTCTTCTTCATCACATGTCTCAACATAACCTTCCAGAAATACTTGATTTTTTCTCCGATTAATTTGCTGGTTTTGCCAAGAATACTCAATATTGCAAAACCCAAATCCTGTTTTGTATTGATTTAATGATTTGTTTGATGATTTTTGAAGGGGGTTTTGTGAATCTTGAAATGGGGTTTTTAATAGTTTTGATTTTGATATAGTTTCCATTATTTTTTTCTTTGTGAAGAGGTTGTTTGGAAAGGGGGTGAGGGTGGGCTTTAAAGATGATGTTTGGTATGACGTGTAAGGATTTATCTGCTGTGATAGTAAATTACTATTTTACCCATTTGGGTTCAGATAGTTCTAGAGATTTTGTGCTTTTTTGGGAAGAAATGTGGTGTACACTCAACTCAAGTGGTAGCGAGTACGTGTTTGTAAGTTTGAATGTAGTGTTGGTTTCGCATTCTCTAGTTCTTTAAACTACAAGGTCACTCCCTTGAAGTTTTAAAAGTTTTTTTTCAGCGTCACGTTGTTAAATTTCTTTAAAATACCGGATAAAGACTAAATATTATTAATAGATGATTAAAAAACTGAACTTCTAAATTTCACATTTACCAATACATTTACTATATACTAAAAAAAAATGTAAAAAAGAAAACAAACAAACAAACTGTCTACTCGACTCCGTCTTAAACCTTCTGCAGTATGTCGGAGCCATAAAAAAAGGAGCTAAGTATCTGTCGATGCCAATAACATCACTTGAAAGACACATGAAAAACGTAGTCCATGCATGCCATTGACACTAATCTAATAATGGTTACAACTTTTTATGATACAATTATACTTTGTGGAGGGATTGTTCGAAAAGGTTGCAAGTGAGACATGAACTCACAAGGTTTTAGTTAAATATGATTTTTATGATAGATGGGTTGCATGTGTTTGCGGATCAAAAAGATTAAATGAGCATAAAAAATTAATACCAATAGCAACTAAAAAGTAAATAACGACCTTAGAAAATTCGATACAGTTTAAAAGATAAAAATGTGTTAACTTCGAAAACAATTAGTATTTTTAGATAAATCATCCCAACCATTCAACTCTAAAAGAATTCTTGTTTTTCTAACTAAGACTCGCTTTTAACCCTGTCTCAACTTTTTAGAGCTCGGCTTATCTAAGCTCGGACCAAAGCCGACCTAGCCTAAACTTTGTACATATCTACCATGTGTTCATACGAGTACAATTGATTGAACATCGAACATAATTTGGGGGATGTAAATAGTGAAAAAGTTAAAAATAAAAGAAGGAAAAATAAAAGGATAAAGCTGATGTGGATGGTAGAAGTCGAACAGCTGGAATGATGGTGATCGGCTGATGATGACAAATCTATCTATAATTTCAACGTTCATCATACTCGTGAGCAATTAAGAAGGGGAAAGTGGGGAACTTATCAAATTTTCTCCTTTATATTTAATATATGCACTTATAATTGATGAAAATATTGGTGCTTTCAGCACAATAGAAAATAAAGGAAAATATTTATAGTTTATATATTCAATTCTTAATCTTCTTATATAGTGAGTCAATTGTTACAATATTAAGTAAGAGTGTTGTAGAGAAATATTGTTGGTGGATAAGTAAAAAATAGAAATAACATTTTTGACAGTATTTAAAATTTTGAGTAAATTGCACTCCCTGCTCCTGTGGTTCATTGTTTTTGAACGCCTCGTCACTTCCAACTTTTATTCACAATCCGTATCCCAGTACTGGCTGTTTTGCATCTTTCCTCGTCCATCCCCTAACGGTCGTTAGTTTTCCTCCGTTAAGTGCCTCACGTGCCCAACACGTGAGGGTAGATCTGTAAAATCAACTCCCCCACCTAATTTATTCCCTTTTCTTCTTCTTTCTTCCTCATTCAAAATCCATTACAGTTCGTAAATTTTCCCCTGTTCAAATCGTTGTAAACAATTGGCCAAATTCATCGTCCCGTCATTTTTTAAAAATTTTGAAAATTTTCAAAGTTGTTCATCATGAGTGGACGAGCTCGTTGGTTACGTCGGGAGGAAGATATACTTGTAGAAGAATTGTGACAATTATACGGTAATAAATCTGTAATGTCAGTTTTTATGAACTATAAAATCCTAACTATAAAAGGTCACTGACTATCCTTTGTGTTTATTATTTTTTTTTAATAGAGCAATACGAAACTCTCTTCTCCATTAGGATGCATCATGCTGGTACATTCTCAAAGTATCCTGGTAGAAAATATGTTGGAGGTACATTTAGTTACTTGGACCTTGTAGATAGAGATTATTTTTCTGCTTACGAACTTGATAAAATGGTGGAAGAGTTAGGGTATGATCTAGATGACAAGATGTATTACCATTTTAAGAAGCCGGATTCTAATTTGGACTATGGCCTATTAGCATTAGCTTGTGATCAAGATATAATGAATTTGATCAGTTATACTGATAGGTATAAGGTTATATATGTGTATATTGAACATGGTATAACAACTCTTTGGAATTATTGGAGATCCCCACAACAGAGTAAGGTGGTTATAGAAGAAATAGAAAATGATTCTTCTAGAAATGTTGTTCAAAGTAAGAAGAAAGTGAAAAAGAATTGTATTTGACCTGACAAGATGAAAATGTGAGAAAGAGTAGGGGAGATGATGGTGATGAAAACCCATTATTGGATCCTTTCTTTACAGAATTAGATAAAAATGCAATAGATTTAGGGAATGAAGAGGTCAATGCTGATCTGAATGAGGGAAACAATGCTAATGTGAACAAGGGTGTGAATGCTAATATGCATGATGAGGTTAATGCTGATAAGAACAATTATGTAAATGATGATCTGAATGATAATGTAAATGTTGATCTGGATGATGATGAAGTCATTGCTAAGGAACATAATGCAATGAATGATGAGGTTAATGCTGATATGAACAAAGAGGTCAATTTTGTAAATGATGATGAAGTCAATGCTGAGTTATTTACTGATGCAATGAATGATGAGGTTAATGCTGATATGAACAAAGAGGTCAATTATGTAAATGATGAAGTCAATGCTGATAAGAATGATGCAGTGAATGATGATTTGAATGAAGAGAGTGATGACTTGGATGAGGAAGATAATGATGAAGAGAGTGATGATAATGCTGAAGAGAGTTGTGATAATGCTGAAGAGAGTGATAATAATACTGAACAAAGTGATGAAGAAGATGACTTTCTAGAAGATGATGATAATACTGTGCATGATGTGGAGGTGGATATGCAGGGGTTCAAGTTAAAGACTGATAGGAATGTGGAATGGGATGGAATAACTATTGACCCAAATGTTGGGGATGTGCAAGTTAATGATGAGGTGGTAGGGATTAATTTTGATGAGTATGATAGTGGGGATGGAAGTGATATTGATAGACAAAGGAAGCTGAGGTTGAAGAAATTGAGGAGATCTAAAGTGAGTGATGAAACACTAAAGGGTGATTTAGAAACAAATAACTGATCTAGTTAAGGCACATGCAGTAGAGAGTAGGAGGGAACTGTTGGTTGTTAAAAGTGACAAAAATCGTGTGAGGGTAAGGTGTTTTGGGTTTAGGCATGGATTTAGCAAGAAAATTGATGTAGATGTTGGTGAGTGTAGTAAAGGTAAGAAGACTGCAGATGTTTGTGATGAGTCAATTAGTGGGAAAACAAAGGTCAACAAAGTCAAGCTCAATGTCAAGGTCAAAGGAAAAGGAAAAGGACAAACAGGAGAAAAGGACAAAATTGTCAAAAAATGTCATACAAAAAAACGTGATAAGCCAACCTGTCCTTGGACTTTACATATTTCTAAAGGGATTAATGAAGAATGTTGGATGGTGAAAACCTTTATAGATGACCATAAATGTCTCCAATGCCGTGAACTGAAAATTTGCACTTCAACTTTTCTTGCAAATCAAATCAGTGACACTATTCAAAGCAACCCAACAATTTCTGGTAAAGCACTTCAGCAACAATTAGAGCAACAATTTCAATTGAGTATAAACAAGATGACAGCTTATAGAGCTAAAGATCTGGCAATGAGGAGATTGAGGGGGGATTACCAACAACAAAATTCAATTTTAAGAGATTACTTTTTGGAGTTACAAAGTACCAATCCTGGGACAACTGTGAAGCTTGATGTGCAGGCAGAACCTAACCCTAATTCACCAACTAAGGTTTTTAAAAGACTATACATCTGTTTGGGTTCATTAAAAAAGGGGTTCAAGGCAGGTTTGAGGGAAATAGTTTGTTAGATGGTGCTTTCATGAAAGGACCATACCCAGGTCAAGCATTAAGTGCAGTGGGTGTTGATTCAAATAATGGGATCTATCCAATAGCTTATGCAGTTGTAGAAGCAGAGACCATGGATTCTTGGACATGGTTTTTGGAGAATTTTCAAGCTGATTTGGAGTTACCAACTAATTCCAATTTTACTTTCATGACAGACAGATAGACAGAAGGTAATAACTTCCTGAATTTGCTTATATATTATATAAAGGGTTAATGTAACTTTCTGATGACAATACCACATGATTTATTTACTGCAATGTGACTTTCATGATCAGGGACTTGTTCCAGCTATTGCAAAGGTATTCCCTTGTGCAGAACACATATATTGTGTTAGACATATCCATGAGAATATGAAAACACAATTTAAAGGAGCAACATTCAAGGATATGCTATGGAAGTGTGCAACAAAGACAACAGCAATAGAATTTGAGGTTGCAATGGAAGAATTTGAAAAGCACAGTGCTGCAGGTCATAAATGGTTGACTGGGATCCCATCAAAACATTGGGCAAGATCACAATTTACAGGTATTTAATTTGTTAATGCTATTTTTAATTGTAGATTAGTTAGTATTACTGCTTTAGTAACATAAGTATGGTACATTTTAAACAGGTAGAGCACATTGTGATATTTTGTTGAACAATATTAGTGAGTCTTTCAATAGCAAAATTGTTCTTGCCAGAGACCAACCAATCATATCGTGTTTAAAGTATATAAGAGAGTACTTGATGAAAAGAATTGTGATAGTCCAGCAAGTGATTGATAAAGCTGATGGTCCTCTTACACCAGCTGGGCAGAAAATTTTTGAGAGAATTAAATGTCAAGCTGGGGGTATTACTGTAACTTGGAATGGTGGTCATAAGTATCAGTGTAAGGGTAAGTGGTTGGAACAGTGTGTGGTTGATGTGAGTGAGAAGGCATGTTCATGTAGAAGGTGGCAATTAACTAGGATCCCATGTAGACATGCTGTGACAGCTATTTGGAATATGGGTGTCAATGGTTTTGATGTAGGTATCCCTGAAGATTGGGTTCAACCTGCCTATAAGCTTGAAACTTGGAAACAAATGTATTCATTTAAGATTGAGCCTATAAGTGGGATTACTTTGTGGCCAAGGAGTAAATGCCCTACAAAACTTTTGCCTCCATTGCATCATACTCCAGTTGGTAGGCCAAAGAAAAAGAGGAGCAGGGGTGTATATGAACAAAGCTCTCAGGGGAACAATGAAATGGTTAGAGATGGTAGTTAACAAGGTCTGGCAAAACAGTAATGTGGTAAGTGTAAGAATAGAGGCCATAATTCAAAAACATGCAAAGGTGAACAACAAAGGATCAGTAACAGTAGTGGTAGGAGAGGTGGTAAAAGTGGTGTTGGCTGCAGTAAGAGTGGTGGAAAGGCTGGTCAAACTGTTGTGAGAAGCAGTCAACGTTTGAAGAAAGCTGGTCAAGTGGGTGTTGGAAGCAATCAGACTAATGTTGGAACTCAAGGGAGTAGTACTGGAGGTGTCAATTAACTCTTTGTATGGACTAGTTTGGATTGATTTGGTAGAACAATATTTTGTGTATAAACAATGTTCTGGATTCATGTCACTTATTTTGATAATGTTTAATCCTTATTTTGTATTTATGTGTATTTATATCATTTTTTTTATACTGCAAATTATATGTACGCATTATACAGGTTGAGAATGTATTCATACCACATGATTTTTGTTCAAATAACCAACATTTAAGAAAGCAATACATTTTTCCCAGCCCGTGGAAACATGAGTTGGGGATGGCGAAAATTACTACAAGTACGCCCAATGATTCGTGAGTTTGTATGGTATAAATTGGGAGATGGCAAGACGACTTCCATTTGGTTTGATAATTGGTGCGAGTTAAGTCCTTTGAGAAATATTCTATCGATTCGTGATATTACGAGGAGTGACTGTCTTATTTCGTCCAAAGTGGCTAATCTGTGTCGGGATGAGGCGTGGCAATGGCCAAGTATATGGGCTGCTCACTTTCCGGGTGTTTATAATACTGATCCGCCTGGTCTTGTTCCTAATACCCATGATGAGCTTCTATGGAAGGATAGAACTGGTCGTTTACAAGTGTTTTTAGCTGGTATGGTTTGGGATTGTATTCGGTCTAGAGAGGTGGAGGTGGAATGGGCTAAGGTTGTTTGGTTTGCGCATTGTATTCCTCGGCATGCCTTTGTTCTTTGGTTGGTTATTAAACGTAAATTGAAGACGCAAGATGTGTTGAGACACTGGGATGTTAGTAATATGGCTAACTTAAACCTGTTTCAATGCCCTTTATGTGAGTTGCAGCAGGACTCGCATGAGCATCTGTTTTTTGAGTGCAGGTTTTCGTCTCAAGTGTGGAAGACGGTTCGGTCCTTGGCTGGCATGGAGTTGTTATCCCCTATTTTAAATGATATTCTTACTTGGCTTATTCCTACAGCTAACTTTCGGGCGGTTAAAGGTGTTCTCCCCAAGTTGGTGTTCGCTGCTGCGGTTTATTTTATTTCGCAGGAGCGTAATCTTAAGCTTTTTTAAAAGACGAAGCGGTCCACAGAGCAGGTGTGTGCAGTCATTTTATCGACGGTCCGTCTTAAACTTATGTCGTTTCGCTATAAGAAGTCAAAGAATGTTACTTTTCTGTTCGAGAAGTGGAAATTACCTAAATTACTTGTTCATGATGAAGTTCATTGTTAGAGATCTGTGCTTGGATGGTTCAAGATGGGAGATCCTTCTGAGAGCTGTACTCTGTTTTTCCTTCTCCAAGGTTTTTCCCTCTGGGTTTTTCTTGGGAAGGTTTTTTAAGGAGGCAGTCTCTTTTGGATTATTATTCTCCCTATGAGGTGCTGATGATATGGCTTTGGAGTTTGGTTTGTTGCTTTGGTTTACATGTCCTAACTATGCTTGAGTATGGTTAGATAGTTGGTTAGGATTTTGTTTGTGTTTATGGCATGTCATAAACACGTTTGTTTTGGATGTTTAAGCTTGTAGCTTGAGGTTAATGTGGTTTTCTACCACATTCCATTTGTACTTAATTTGTGAGTAATATATTTTACCGCGTAGATTACCCTTTACCCAAAAAAAAGAAAGCAATACATTCACTGATAATTTTCAAAGTTACACCACAAACAACCAACAGGTGCCGTTGACTTCAAAAGTCAAAATAACTAAAAACTTAACAAAATTACTCTAATTAACCCTAAAAAAGGTACACATAAACAACAAAAAACACCCAACTGTAAAAAAGGAACTTCTTCAACCTACGAATTTCTCTTGCATTTGCTTGATTCTGTTCTTCGAGTTGGTTTCTAGCTCGTAGCAATCCGGGTTTTATGTTCAATGATCGTTGACACATGGGTGGGTCAAACCACCCATTAAATCCACAATTGTTGTTCTGTACACACATTTAATAAAAAAATTAGGGTTCGAACCCATTAGATTATAAATTGGGGGTTTTGAAATTACTTAAAGTTTGCGCACACCCATAGAATCGACGACCTGGGTTAATATTTGTCCAAGATGTTCAAACACATGCGGGTTTACCACAACTACAAACGACGACCATTCTTGAGGAGCGGAGCGGAGCAAATTTTTCGAACGACTATGGACAGAGGAGCGAAGCAAATATTGGGTTCAGGATGACAACGGGAAGTAATTTGCATGAGGAAGAAAGAAAGAAGACGAAAAGGGAATAAATAAGGTGGGGGTTACATGAATTTACAGATCAACCCTCACGTGTTGGGCACGTGAGGCACTTAACGGAGGAAAACTAACGACCGTTAGGGGATGGACGAGGAAAGATGCAAAACCGCTAGTACCGGGGTACGGATTGTAAAAAAAAGTTGGGAGGGACGAGGCGTTCAAAAACAATGGACCATAGGGGCAGGGAGTGTAATTTACTCTGAAATTTTATATTTATTTTTTTAAAAATATATATAATTTAATTAATTGAAATAAATAACAAAATAAATAAAATAAAATATTAGTTTAGGTTTGATCGAATTAAAAAATATTAATTTGCGGTTATTCAATTTAAAAACATTAATTCAGATTTGGCCCAACTAAAAAAGGAAAACAAAAAAGGTTGTACGGTCTTTTATGATCTAATTTTACAATAGTCTTGATTCCGCAATAAAATATGGGATAATTAAAAATTTGCCCCAAAAATTAGTATTGTGACCTTGCGACCCGTATGGTCGCAAATCAACCTGTGACTTGCGACCCGTAAATTTGCGACCATCGATGCCGTATATTGTGACCTTGCGACCCAGTGTTGCGACCAAAAATAGCGACTTAACCTCTTATTGCGACCCAGTTCGAAAAGTTGCGACCACCAACAATTCTTGCAACCCTTCCATTTTCCATATAAAAACTAAACCTCCCCGGCCTCCCCCCCTTGCGACCACTGGCCAAACCCGTTAACCACCCCCTTATGATTGCGAACCGTCATTCTTGCGACCACCCACCACCACTGCGACTAAGGGAGTTTTTTAAAGTTTATTTAAGCTTTAACATATCCAATACTCAGGTATGCACATTTTATTTTTAAGTTTAATTGACAAATTCAATGAAGCATTTCATCGAACACTTGGTGTGCGTATAGTTTTTTGATAGTTTACGCAATTAGATAGTTAGGTTTTGTTATATTAAAGTTATAGGAGTGTTGTATTGATGTAATTGATGAAAATGTTTGATAAAAAGCGAAAAAACCGACATAATGCTTCGGTGACTGGAACCGTAATCGCGATCAAGATTTGCGACCCGCATACGATAACTTGCGACCAGTGACTTGTATTCGCAACCTAGGACTTTTTTCTTACTTTTATATAAGTATTTTGAGTTGTGTTGACTTTGTGGAATTTATTTTACCGTAGCTGACCTTGTTTGACTTTAGTTGACTATGTTTGACCTATCTTGACTAATTTTAAAGTATTTTGAGTTGTGTTGACTTTTGGACTTTGTTTGACTGTAGTTGACCTTGTTTGACTTCAGTTGACTATGTTTGACCTATGTTGACTAATTTTAAAGTATTTTGAGCTGTGTTGACTTTGTGGACTTTGTTTGACTGTAGTTGACCTTGTTTGACTTTAGTTGACTATTTTGACTATGTTCGACCTATGTTGACTAATTTTTAAAGTATTTTCAATTGTGTGGAGTTTGTGGACTTTGTTTGACCGTAATTGACCTTGTTTGAGTTTATTCGCCTATATTTTACTTTATTTGACTATGTTTGACCTATGTTGACTATTTTTATAGTATGTCAACTTTATTTTACCCCTTTAAAGTTTTGATTGATTATTTTACAGGAGTTAGTCAATGCAAAGTTGACATTGAAGAACCAACTCAAGGTTATTAAATTGATTAAGCGATAGTTGACAATTGACCAAGAGAAAATATTTAGAAAGACATGTTTTGGCCCTTGGTTGGATTTGAGGTCTCCGGATAATGACCAAGATTATGTACATCATATACTCCAGTCACGATGTGATCCTCCTCTGCTAAATAAGACTCGGCAGGAGGCCAAGGAGTTATGGTTTAGGATCATGCCGGGTCATTCTATACAATTCGGTAAAAGGGAGTTTTATCTAGTGACTGGATTTCGTTTCGGTTCCAATATTGAGACGGTGAAGTATATTCCTTCGGAGGTTCGTGAGACGATCCCAACATTTAAAGAGCGGGTATTCCCGGATTTGGGCACGACTATGTATATAAAGGAAATTGAAGATAAGGTTTTAGATAACTCGGTTTATTGGGCCGAGTAAAATTAGCGACGAGGATTGTGTGAGATGGTGGAGCTGGATTTTATGGGTAAGCAGTCGTGTCTTGTATTTGAGCATGATTTTATGTATTTGGTAGGGGATTTGGCGGCACTTAACGAGTACCCTTGGGGTTCTCGTATGTGGTATAGAACTTATGAGCAGCTGAAGCAAGGTTTGGGGACCCTTCTTAGTCAGGCTGGGATGAAGTACACATTGAGCGGTTTTCGTCTCGGTATTTAAGGTAGCATAAACATTATTATTATTATTGTTAAAAGTACTGTATAGATTTGTATACAATTTATTAAAATGTTGATCTTTTATTCGTTTATTGTTTAATAGATTTGGATCTGGGAGGCATTTTATTGTCATTTTGAGACGATTGCAATAAAAAAGGACAAGAAAGGAGTTCCTCAGGCTATCTATTGGGAAAGAAGAAGACTGGTTACCAAATGGACAGAGTTTACAGAGCTATTGCATATACCGGTAAATGAAATACTTTGATCTAATGTTCCTAAATTATATGTAGATAATTGACGATTGCTGATGAAAGCATGCTGAGTGAAATATTGCTGGTTTGTCAATTTTATAGAAAGGACATTTCCATTTATCTTTTTGAAACTAATAGGTACTTTATTATTTACAATTGCAGGCGGATACCAACAAAAAGCATCGGCCGGAGAGGACGCTGAAGCTGACGAAAACCGAGTTATAGTGTCCTTGGTAGATTGAGAGCACTAGTTTCTTTGACGAGCAGATAGGCGGTGATAATGATGACTGGCCGAATAAGAAAGCGCAAAGCAGTCAGGAGGAGGTGACCACCTTACTAGTGACGGTGGCCACAGGTACATGGAGTACTAGCCGTCACACCTCTTCTGGTACAGAGAGTACTTGTTGTCACAACTCTCAGTCGGTGTTAGAGGAGGAGGTGACGACCCTACGGGAGACGGTGGCCACCTTACAGAAGCGGGTGGATATGCAGGAGGCGGTCAATGCTAGGTAGGCGCAACTATTGTCATGTTACTAGAGTGGATGCAGGCGATGGAGCGGGATCTTTAACGCGCATTTTTCAATCTGCAGGGCCCCAATGATGTTAATAGATATGTATCGGACGCGGGTCCTGTTTCTGTCATAGGCCCCTATGTATCTGATACACGGCCCGAGTCTGCCGCCCATCCCTCCACGCCGTGTGTTTTTGAGTTGTGTCGTAGTCTTCGAGAAAGACGAGCAGCATGACGTATGATATCGTTGTTTGTTACACAGGGTACAAGGCGAGGGGTGAACAAGAAGTTTCATTGTTTCCCGGTTCATCGAGAAGAGGAGTTACCGAGCAACATGGCGTATGATTTGGGTGCCGATGATGAGTAGGTGGTTACCGATCAGGTAGTTACAGAAGAGGTGGTTACAGAGTAGGTAGGTGCCGAGCCGGTGGTTACCGAGCCAATGGTTGATATGGAGGAGAGGCACGATAGGGTTGTTACCGAGGATCAGGTCGAGCTACGGGTTCATCGTGATTATATATAGGAGATACTGGCCATGTTAGAGAACCCGAATAATTGCCTTCTCACTCCTCCAGGAGGGTCGGGTGGATCATTGTCGGACCAGCCACAGTCAGCGAGTTATATGAGAGTGGCGGTTTAGTGCGTTGTCTGTGGATCCCGTAGATTTGTTTAACACAAGAGTTTTGGGGACGAATGAATGGGCAGCAGTTTAGTGGATAATTAGAGAATATAGTAAGAATCTAACTTCATTAAAGTTAAATTAATTTTATAATGTTTTTGCTGATTTCGTTTTCTTGTTTATATAGCATATTGACGGTTGGGCGTACCACTTATTGCTTTGGAGACGTAGGATTGAGTTTAGGCCCAGTCAATATCACGTTGGAAAGCGATGGACGATTATGCCCATAAGGTTTCTTGATATTATGAAGCATTTCACGAGAAAGAATATGGAAGAGGCAAAGAAGAAGAAAATAGAGGAGATTGAGAGGAAGAAGAAGAACAAGGAGAAGAAGAACAAGGAGAAGAAGAAAGAGTAGAAGTAAGAAGATGATCGGGTGGACTACACTTATTGTAAGGGATTCGCAGATGGTACCCGTGACTCATACCCACCATGGTGGGAAGTTGGTTATGTAAGTATATCTAATACATGGAATTAGCTAAAAATACATATATTTGTATATTTAATCAAATAATAAATACGTTATGATACGTAGGTACTCTTCCCCTACCACCTGAAGAAGACCGGTCACTAGGTGCTTATGGTCCTGGATCTTATTACGTGGGAGGTTATGGGATATGATAGCTTTATTCGTTCATCTGAGGAGTAGTGTTGTATTATTTATCTAACAAGAAAATGAACACCAATGAAACATGTCGAATAAAATAAAACACAAATAATAAAATAATATAAAACACAAATAACTAATAAATAATCATCACATATTCCTAAAGAAAATAAGTTCAAGGATAACTCAAGTTCTTAGTTCCAAAACATTGAGTCGGCTGAGATGCTTCGGCCTTTACCTTTGATTTTGATCTTGATTGACTCGGCTCGTCTGTTCTATCCAAAAGAGATCTACAACTAGATCGACTATGACCAATTTCCTTGCAACGACTACATTGTTGTGTTGATTTTCGTTTCCCCTTCTCCTCTCCTTGCGAAGGAATACGAGCACGGCCAGGTGGGCGACCGGATTGCCTCTTCACAAGGACCGGCGGTAACACAATAATGAGATCACCTGGATCCACCCATTCCGAAGGATGATCCATTGGGTAAATAGCCTCCGTATAGGTGGCTCGATACGTCTGTGATGTGAAATACCTCTCCGCATAGCAGCTGACTTCGTCCTGATTGAAGTGACGGGCCACAAGGTAAACCTGACAATTGTCATTGCATGCAACTACATGTTCTTGTTTCCAAGTAAATGTCGCATTCTTTATTCTATCTAACACCTCAAAAATAAAATCTGTGGATGGATTGACATTCCATCTTCTAGATTTCCCGTTTTTCTTCCCGATCTTATGTTCAGCATATGGTGTGACAATCGTCGTAAGTCCTTCTCTAGTGTGATGATGTTTGTAGTACCACTGTTGTACCGAAGCTCGAAAATACTCTAATAACATTGTGACAAGGAGCCTTCTTGCATGTCTGGTTAACGCGTTTAAAGACTCCGCGTTGTTAGATGTCATATAAGCATATCGTGTTTGTATAACATGATGCCTTGACCATCTGTCTTTGCCAACGTCTCTAAGAACACCAGCCGAGGCTGGTAAACGTCTAGAAATGACATCAAAATGATGATCAAAATCTGTTTTGCGGTACAACTTACACATTTTCCAGTAATGCCACTCAAAGTACTTGACCCTAAAAGATTTGTGTTTTAAGTTCATCAATAAATGACGACAGCATAAAGCATGAAATGCCTCTAGGAAGACTTGTGAAATAGCAGTTGCAATTGAAGGGGCCCTATCGGAAATGATAGTATGGTTGTCAATCCCACTAGCAGATTCAAAGGCATCACATAAGTTAGCCAAGAACCACGTCGAATGGTCAGTCGTCTCCCTTGTTCTGATGCCATACGCGAGTGGCAAGATACAATTATTGCCATCAATCGCTACAACAACTAAGTTAGTACCCAGGTAACCACCCTTCAAATGTGAGTCATTTATCATAATTACTAGACGCGTATGGTTAACAAATGTACATATCTGCAAAGAGAGTAAATATTAAAATATCAATTATGAAAAATTATACGTATTTTAAAACAAATTATAGTTACTTATAGCTACACCAATGGACATGTAACACATTAAAATCTATCTTTCTCATTTGTAATAAAATTCGTGGTGCTCCCTTCGTTTTTCAACTTTAGGTTGTGTAGGTAAAGGAGTAGCACCCGAAATGATTCTTCGTCGCTAACTCTCAATAACGCTATTGCGTAACACTTTGCCCTCCAAGCTTGCGTGTATGATAGGCTGATTTTAAAACGGGCAGACATATCAAGTTTAATCTATTTGCGTCTATAAACACATCCTTCCAAAGTCATCAACTCCTTCAAGATGTGACCGAGGAGTTTTTTGCTTGCATGTTTGTTATTGTTCATAATTTGAGTGCGAGAAAAAATGTAAACATCAACAAACTTCCTGACTTGGAACTTATTACTATCTTTGATACGTGTTGCACTTATCTTCCAGCTTTAATTAAGCAACAAACCGTACGACTCTCTTCTAACTTCTTAGGCGTAATTTGAAAGCCCTGTTCGACATAATTCGTATGCAATTGTAGGAGTAACTTCTCCTTAGTGTTAAATGTTTGTCCAAGTTGAACCCGGTAAGAGGGTTAATACATGGTAATTGGTCATTTTATTTCTTCTCGATCATTCTCGCATAACAAAGGAAGCATATTCCAGAATATATCATTTTTTGGTTCTTTCATAGATATTTCTTTTTCATATGTGTCTCTCGGATCCGGAACCTCATCATCATCATTATCCTCAACAACGTCATTAACAAACGCATGATCAATATTCTTGACTTTCGGGACTTTTTCTTCACCATAATGATCATAATTATGAGGATGATCATCGGGAACCTCCACATGATATTGGGAATTATCTTGATCATGGTGAACACCCTCTTGATTATCTCGGGGTTGTTCAACTACCTTAAACTGTGTGTCTAGGTTGATATGTGTCATCTATTGAGAATTCTAGAGCAGCATGATAATGATATTGTGGAAATGATTGAAAATATGGTGGTGGTGGTTGTTGTTGTGGTTGAAAAGGAAATGAAATGTGTGAAAATGTTTGTATTGTTGATTTTCAGATGGTTGGTTATACTCATGCGTTTGAAGTTGTTGAAAATGTTGTTGAAAACCGCTACTTCTACTACTACGGTGATTAGTCCCGATACACGAACACTAGTACAAATCTGGGCTTTTGTCACACATGCTGTTTTTTGAACGGTCACACAGTCATATATTTGTGTGACTAAATGTACCATAATAAAATAAACAGCCACACTTGAACTCATTTCGTGTGACCATTTCAGAATTTCGTTGTCACACATTTCGTTGTCACACACTATATATATACATATGTGACAAATACATGTCACACAATTGAAAGTGTGACCAAAATCCATATATGGTCACGTGAAGTAATTGCGTATGTGACTAAATCATATAGTCAAGTTTGTCACACATTATTTAAACTTGACTGCTAGTTTTTGCTAAATATTTAGCCACATATGAATTTGAAATGTGTGACAACCGAAAGGTAAGTTTGAAGAATTAGTCACAGTATACATTTAAAAGTGACAAATATATGTCACACACTTGAACAATGTGACCAAATGTCATATATGGTCACACTAAACCATATACATACATGATTAAGTGTAACCTAAATTCAATGCATATGGTCACGTAAGTTAATATGTGTCTCTAAAGTTTAGTGTGTTGTTGCTTGCCAAAATGTAATGCGTATAGTCACATTTAATTGTAGCATGATCATGTGACTATAGGCTTTACAATAGTCACACCATATCACAAATGTGTATCTAAATCATAGAGTGATATTTTGTCACATATTATTTAAATGTAGTCACAATTTGATACATATGGTCACACATTTATGATAACTTGTGTAATTTTGAGGGGTTGGTTATGAGATGGTATAGTCTATCGAGTTTGAGTCTAATTTGATATTCACTGCATGAGACTATTAGTCATGACTCTTCATTTTCCCCGTTACAATGCTGGGATTGTTATGGGTGCATATACATATATGCTTCAATTCATTTTCCCCGAACCATATATAAAGTCATCACCAACAACCCTAATCTAAATAACCACAACCCAAAAAGAAACCGATTGACTTTAACTTAAACACGCAATTGATCATCCATGGCATCATTATGTTGCAGTTCGAATGTCAGACCCACTCCCGTTTTGGATGAGCTATTTGCTGTTAGTGGTGAGACAGATATACCCAAGGTTATGAAGCTTTTCTTTGAGCAACAGCTTGCTGAGGAGGAGATGGATGGAAAATATTTGGTGAAAAAGATTGAAGATACTGGTTTATGTTCCCCTGAAATTTTCGTAAGTGATGTTTTTTATTACATTATAAAGACAGTAGTATAAAGGCCTTTGTGTTAGTAATTTGAAAGTGTTAAATAATGAAAGTGTCACCTTGTTTACGAGTTCTGATTTTTTGTTTCATACTAGATATTGTGCAAATGCTAATGTATAAATACAAGTACGACTGGTGTATATTCTGGCTTAGTATTGTTGTTTGTTCTGTTACTACTGTTTTATGTGTTAGTTAGTACTGTTAGGTCAGATAGTGTCATAATGTTTATGTCATATTAACTACACTTGCATTGGAAGCTTAAGCACGTCACAATATATACAAACACATCAACAAAACATGAAGTAACAATTAATAGTTAAATTGAAATCCTTTACAAGAGTATTTGCAGCAAAAGAAAAGATTAAATAGGTTCTGCAGACAAACATAAATCCTTAAACATGGTGTGTGTGACAACCCTCGAGAATCGGTACTTTCCGTACACTTTAAAATCATGCATTCTTACGCTAATTCCCTCTTTAATGAAATCAAACTTGATTAAACCGAGATAAGCCTAGCACAAGCCTACTTTGCACATTTTGGTGCACACTACTTTAATGTTTGATGCATTACAATTATGTTAATATTGAAAATTTCACAAAATAGATCGGATGATTCCGATAAACACGAACGTTGGTGATAAGCATTTCCTAAATAACGTAAAGCTAATTAATAATGGTTACTTACCTATACTATTATGATAGGACTTAAGACTCAACCTTTCAAAAGGTTTATATATCAAGCACACACTTAAGCTCCTAATCATGAACCAAGCAACCTAGTAGGTCAAGAAGTATTACCAAGCAAGTAGACACTTAGCTAAACTTGGAAATTAATTCCAAGCAAGCTAGCATACATGACGATTTAGTCAAGAATGCAGATTTCAATTCTTTCTTTCCTTCTCCTTATCTACGTTGCCTTCCATGATCTCCTCTATGATTACTTACTCAAATCACCTATCTACTTACTTGCTTGACACCTTAAAATCATAAGCATCAAGACAACTAGCTCAAATTAAATCCAAGCTTCTTAACACATAGCTCAAACTTAATCAAGCAACTAGGTAGCTAGCTTAAACTAATTCCAAGGATCCTAGCAAGCATGTCACAAATTTGAAATGCAGATTTTCTTTCCCTCTTTCTTGTCTACGTAGCTTCCTTTCTCACCACTCCTTCTCCTCCCTACTTGCTTACTTGAGTTGATTGAATGACTAACCACTTCACATCACAAATAACCACTTGCAAGATCCTTTGAGTGCTAGCTTAATCTTAAAGGAAACAATCATAGGTACATTCCATATTTCCCATTTCAAAATTCTGCATTTCCTCTCAAACTCTCTCAACTTCCACCACCTCCTTCATCATCTTCATTCTCCATCAAGAAGAACCACCATACCACCACCACAAACCACCATAAGACCACCATGGAACCACCATAAACCACTACCATTTTATATCATTCTCATCACCATTTAAACTCTAGTTCAAGCACCTAAAGGAAACTAATTCTTTGGGCATTTAAAAGGAGCTTTTGGGTTGAAGCTTTCAAGTTCTTCCTCTTTTTTTCTTTCCATTTCATCCTAACATCATTGTAAGGAAACTCCTCCTTTTGATCTTGTCATTCCCTACATATTTAAGTGTTTTGATGTTAGGTGTTCACTCTCATGTTTAGATCAACTAGATGTATGTTAAACTAAGTTAAATGTGTTTCAAATGATCATGAACTAAATGGTAATAAGAAGAGTACCTAACATGTTTGATTTGTGAATGTTGTGTATTAAGAGATGTTTTGGAATCTTGTTAAAATGTCACATTTGGGATTAGGAACATATTACATCTTGTTAAAAATGCCAAAAAGTTGGTTTGAAAGGTTAAAAATCGAGTTTGAAGTCATTTTGTGAAAAACAGGGTCTGGCCGGATTTGGCCTTCACGCGGACCCGTGAACAATTCACCCGAACGTGTGGAGCCAAATCCTTGGCCTTACCTGGACGGGTGGGCTTCTTTACCCGGACGCGTGAGCTCTAATTTTGGCCTTACCCGGACGGGTGAATTAACTGAGCTGAACTTCTGTCCACAATTACCCGGACGCGTGAGGTTTACCCGGTCGGGTTAAGCCTTACCCGGACGGTTGGCTAGGCCACCCGGACGGGTGACCTTTATTTCAAAAAAACAACAACGATGGTTTCAAGAAACACACATGTATTTGGCGGGAAAATTCATCGATTACCAAAATTTAAATTTTATTTTGGTCTAAGAAAACTTTCATTTTGCTCACGACATTTTCGGGACAATTTTGGAAGGAAAATCAATAACGAGACCGATTTGAATTCTAGGAAATGAGTCTTATAAACCATACTTACTATGAAAGTATGAATACTTAACCCCCACCTTGAATGACAAAACAACGATGGTTTCAAGAAACACACATGTATTTGTATACAAAACTATCACCAATGGGTCGTATACTTTTCGAAAACGAAACACATTTCCAACATACTAGTTGAATGAACAACTGGCAGATATGCAGGTAGCTATCTACTTATATCAACCTAGGTGTGTGGGTAGCCACCTACTATTACAAATCTAGATATGCGGTTAGCTATCTACTTACACAAACGACCTCATGCGTTCAGGGCGCTAGGAGGCTTTTTGGGCAAACACTCTTAATACTTGCTAGCACTCACATAAGCTCACCAGGTGAGTTCACAACCCCTATTTTACTGCTTTTACTGCTTTCTAAATTTGGGGTGAAAAACATATGTACTGTTTATAACGAACTGTTTTCATGCGATGATTGAAAACCTGACAACGAATCCTTGTGCGAACCTATGTTAAACTAGTTGTAGTGCATAGAAGTCCTCATGACTACAAACTGTAACCATTAGCTAGATGACGCTAGCCACCGAATATGCGAATAGTACTATTGGGATGACATCCCTCCCACTTTTGTTAGTCATGCTAACTGCCGACTATATGTCGAGACGAGGAGCGTATATTTTATTGGTCACAGGCAAAAACAATAAAAGTCGTGGTTTGGTTATAGGCCTAGGTGTCGTCACTTTAACTCGTGAGGTCTAGCTAACCTTCGGGGGATCACAGTCAGATATTTATTGTTTTAAATTGTATATCATCGTACTACTTGCCACGGATGGCACAAACGATTTGTGAAACAATTACTAAACTTTTGGTTTGAATGACGATGTCTTAAACCTGTGAATTTCACTCAACAATTTTGTTGATCCTTTTAACTATGTTTTTCAGGGAATTAGCAGCGATGTAAGATCATGCATGCATACTTTTGGGACCCTTGCTCACCACGATGAATAGGATGCCATTCTTTTGATAAATATTGAAACTATGATTGGTGATTAAAATGTTAATCATATTGATTTGCTAAACATCTATTGTTTTGTAAACACGATGAACATGTAACCGTGTTATTTAAACTATTTATGGCATTCTAAGTATATGTTTGCGATAATCATATGCTCTCGATTTACTTGTCGAATTGATCCACGTCACGCCCCGTGCTTCTGCAATTTACTAAACGTGACACGATTTTATTGGGGTGTGACAGTGTGACAGTGTGACAACTTTAGCATGACATTCTTCACTTCACTTGGATTTGCGTATAACAATACTTTCACAGTCGGTACGATAGTAGTCATTTTGTGATTCATTACCCAAGTCACGTTTGTTTACAGGTGGCAATATGTTATAATTCTGCTCGTGAATGACTGTACTAAATTCCTCATCGACTTCGTCATATGTATCTTTGTAATTCTTGGATGGTGTGTTAAAGACAATAGACAATCTTTTATCTATCTGGTCTTTCACATAAAACACTTGTCGTGCTTATGAGGCTAGTATGAACGGATCACCCTTGTGCCCTAAACTATTCAGGTCTACTAATGTATAACCCAACTTAGTATCGTTTTTGACCCCACCAACTTTGTGATTAACCCAATCACATTTGAAAAGAGGAATTTGCCTAAAACGGTAATCTAGTACCCATATCTCTTGTAAAACCCCATAATAAAATGTTTTTTTTTGTGGTTGCAACTCCTTTGGATATGTGAAGATCTGCTGCCTCAACACTAACCCCACTGTTCTGGTGAACTTTGCCATCATTACTTTTCGTACGAAATGTATACCCATTGATTTTATATGCCTCGTATTTGACTATGGTGGCGCGTGGTCCATATGATATCCACCTTACAGGGTCTTATACACTATCTTTGGATATCTCTAACTCTCTTTCAACCTGAATTTCATTAAAAGTATATATTACCTTTAAATTGCAGGAACAACAAACAAACAGTTAAAGAATAGGAGTGATCGGGCTAATGAAATCGTGTGATGGTGGACCTTTATCTAATGTCATATACAAGAGGAACAATTATGATGCTAGGTTCTATGACTGACAATGTTGCTGGGCATATCATTTGGTAAGTGCTTATTTATTATAGACTCCTACTATTGGTTTTGGAGCATGTAGGTAGGAGTTTTTCTCAGTGAATGGTACACCTTTAGGTTTATACGGCTTATCCCAAACACCAGTTAAGGAGTTATCAATAAAACACAATTCACATTTTATGTCAACTCACTTATATTAGCAACAAACAAATAATTATAAACAACATACGAGTATTTACCTCTTCGCGTAACCATTTAGCAAAAGTTTTACTGTGCTCATTCTCCAGGAATGCTATTCGTTTACCCGGGTGTCTTGTACTCAAAAATTTCTTGTGTCGCCTGAAACAAAACAATGTCCTTGATTATTATATTTGATAGAAAATTTTAAGCAACGAAATAGACACGTGTTAGTAATACTTACTCGATATACGGTGCAATTTCATATGTATTATGTATTACATACAAATGTGCTTTCTGAAAGACTTCCCCTGAAACTTCAGTTGATTTGTCCGCCGATAACGGCTCTCCGTCCTCATTTTCATTGGCTACATGTTTCTTAGGTGGGATACCAATAGTTTTCATGGTTTTATGATATTCGCTAAAAAACTCTATTGTTTCTTCCGCGATAGTCTCCTCAGCAATGCATCCCTCTGGTCTGTTTCTGTTTCTCACATGTCCTTTAATAACCTTCATACATCTTTCAAAGGGATACATCCACCGAAAGCATATGGGACCACATAATTTTACCTCCCTAGTTAGGTGCACAGTCAAGTGTATCATAATATCAAAAAATGACGGAGGAAAGAACTTCTCTAGTACGCACAGTGTCACAACAAGTTCAGCTTGCATCTTATCTAGTTCTTGCAATATGATTTCTTTCCTACATATAGATTTAAAGAAAAAGCAAAACCTGATAATAGCATATCGTGTGGGTGGGTGCATGATTGAACGTATAGCAATGGGCAAAAACTCTTGCATTAGCATGTGATAGTCATGCGATTTAAGGCCAATGAGCTTCCTATCCTTTAGGCTGACCAAACTAGAGAAATTTGAACAATAGCCTTGTGGTGTCCTGATGTTGCTTAACGTTTCACAAAAGATATCTTTTTCAGCATTCGTTAATGTGTAACCTGCTGGAGGTAGTGTTGTTTTGTCGTCTTCTTGCCTAGCAAACAACTCTGGTTTTATCCCCATCTCTGCCAGATCCAATCGAGCATTCACTCCATCTTTTGTCTTTCCAGGAACATTTAGCAAAGTTCCGACTAGACTCTCACCAACATTCTTTTCTACATGCATGAAGTCAATACAAATTGGAACATAGTTATACCTCCAATACCTTAGCTTTCGATACTAAATGTTGAATTTCTTCCAATATGCTTCAGTTGCTTGGCTTGAACTACCCTCTGCTTCTGTTGTTTTCCTTTTCTACTTTTGAATCTTCCCACCTCTACCTCTCGTATCTTCTTGGTGTTCCGAGGTCTTATTGTTTGTTCGTTTTCCTTTTCCCCACTTATTTTCAATATGTTGTACCTCGTTGTATATTTCTACCCCGGTTAATGGTTTTGGAGCAAGCTGACATTCTTGTTGTCCATTAAACTCCTTCTTTTGCTTTCTGAACGGATGGTTGTATGGTAGATATCGTCTGTGTCCAGCATAACTTTGCTTGGATGAGGCAGGAAGTCTAACACAGTGTGTATCTTTCCCACATACTACACAACCTTTGAACCCACTGTATGGGCAGCCACATAATGTACCAAGTGCAGGGTAATCATTTATCGTCCATAACACAACGGCACGCAGATTAAACTTTTCTTTTGAGAAAGCATCATATGTATCAACCCCTATCTCGAATAAGGTACGCAGATCATTAACCAACGGTTCTAAAAAAACATCAATATCATTTCTCGGGTATCCGGATATCAATACCGAAAGCATGATAAACTTTCTTTTCATACACAACCATGGAGGAAGGTTATATATGACAGTCAAAACTGGCCATACATTGTAATGCCTATATCCTGAGTTGACGTCAACCGCATCAGCCGATATTCCTAGTCGTAGATTTCTTGGATCTTCAGCAATTTCGGGGAATTTTTCATCTATGGTACGCCATGCCTGTGAATCTGCGGGGTGACGTAAAACACCATCTGTTATCCTCCTTGTTGCGTGCCACCTTAGATCTTCTGAAATACTTTCTAACTTAAAGAGGCGTTGCAGTCTTGGTATAATTGGAAAGTACCACATTACCTTTGCCGGAATGTTTTCGTACACTTTATGTGTTTTATTATCAACCTTCCATCTTGATATTCCACAAGTTGGAAAAACCGTCAAATCCTTGTTATCCTTCTAGTAAAGCATGCAGTTGTTGCTACATACATGTATCTTTTTGTATCCGGATCCCATCATTCTCATTTTTTTTCTTGCCTCATAAGTTTTTTCAACCATTTCGTTACCAGCGGGTAGCATCTTTTTTATCAATCCTAGTAATTCAGTAAAGAACTTATCACAAGCTCCATACTTACCCTTTAGGTTGAGTAGTTTTACTATTACAGACAAGTTTGTGAAGTCAGGACATCCTTTGTAAAGTGGCTTCTCCTCGTCTATTAATAGGTTTTGAAACTTGGCAAGGTCATCATCATCAAAATTATCTTTTGTAGCATTAACCATGTCTACTGTGGCTGGCCCATATGTTGGAATTTCTGAACCAGATTCCATGTTCAAATCCATGTCGTCAACAAACTCTGTAGTAGCATTAACAGCTATTTGGGCAGTTGTTGGTTGCACAACCTTTTCTCCATGTTTATCCCATTTTGTGTAGTTTAGATCAATACCATATTTAAACAAATGGAACTGCACTTCCTCCTCTGTGTACTCTATGTGGTTTAAACATGTGGTACACGGACATGGAATCATAAGTTGTTGTTCATTACCTCGTGGGTCGATGTTCCTCATCTTCTGCAAATTGTGTACTGCAAACTTAATAAACGCTGCTACTCCATCAATATATTGTTTGTTGGTCCTACTTGTTCTCATCCAAGACTTGTACATGGTATTGTTGAGGTCAAATGGTAACTTATATATCCTGCAATTCACAAATTATACCAATATAAGCACTTGTTATTCATATTTGAGTATGTAAATGATTTGTGGAGTATGGTTAAAGCAAAAATCCATTTGGATCAGTTTGGCGTAACCCACGTAGCCCACAATCCAGTTTGGCGGGAAGAAGAGCCTTCGCACCATAATTGGAGGGGCAGAAATAATAACCGTACATTTGGGGTAAGTGGGGTTTTTTTTTTCATTTATATTCACATTGACTATTAACTCTTTTTTTTTTGCTGACCACTTATAATTTTTTTATTTGTTTTTTTGCAAACTTTTAACTCTTGTTTTTTATTTTTGTAGTATGATTTTTAAATTTGTACAAATGTTTTTCCATTATCACAAAATTAAATTTATAAGTTTAATATTTTAAATATTACTAGTGATAAATTTGTATGTTGCTCAAAATTAAAATCGAGTCCGTACGATTCACTTCGGGCTGTGATCCAGTCAAACAGGAGATAGTTTAAAATCGAGTTGGTCCGGTCAGGGAATGATGTCATCATTTTTATTTTTCTTCTTATAGTATTAACATTAAAAAAACAATCGGAAATACTAAAAGATGTTATAAAATGTGAACTTGGATATTGTGTTCTAGGTTATACACTACGAGTTTGTAGGTGATTATTCATTAACTCATACATGCTCTATCATATCTATCTCGAATGATATTAACCCTGTTTCCACATTTAACGATTATGGATTTACAAGTGTCAATCTTTCAACAATATTCAACATTACATAATTACACAAGTGGATTAAACGATAAACTATACACAACTCCAAATTAATGTGAAATTTCCATAATCGGCAAGACATACATTGTGATTTGCATAATTTCTATGTAAAGCATTGTATAACTACTATTGGGACAAAGAAAAAAGAAAAACTGATGTTGGGTGGTCCAGTGTGGTATTTTAATCATCTTCTTTTTACGAGAAGGTGGTCAGGGAAGCAAATCATGATGTCGTCATTTTTATTGTACTTCCTATTAACATTAAAAAAAAAACAATCGGAAATACTAAAAGATGTTATAAAATGTGAACTTGGATATTGTGTTCTAGGTTACACACTACGAGTTTATAGGTGATTATTCATTAACCCATACATACGCTATCATATCTATCTCGAATGAGCGTAACCCTGTTTCAACATTATAACACAATATATTTAAATTTTATAGTTAATTTATTTTTAAAGCTACTATTTTAAATTCAAAATATACAATTATAAAACTTAATTTAATTAATTTTCATTTAAGTATTTCTCACAAATACACAAATTATACACTTTTACTTTAATTAATTCTATTTATTTATAAACTTTTAATACTTTATTTATTTTTAATAATTATTAAAAACATAACAAGATTAATTAGGGTTTTCACAAACCGTATTGTATCTAATCTCAACCACCAAACACCCCTCTTTTCATCAAGGAATCGATCATCAAAACGCCACCCCAGGTACGTCTGATGAGGATGAAGATACAAGTGATGAGGATTATGAACTAGAACTTAAGAAGAAGAGCAATTCTAAAGGTAAGGCTGTCTAAAATTGAAGTTTATTGTCGAATGTAAGGATGTGTTAAAATTGTAATTTATTCAAGTTTATGCTTTAACAAGTTGTAGGCAAAGTCAGATAGGTCCAAATTCAAAAAACGTTCGGGGAAGGTATATTCTAAAGTTGTTATATACTTATATATATGTTCATGGCTAAACTGCTAAAGTTGTATACCTGTATACCAATTAATTTTTTGAAACACGTGATATCTTAAAATATGTTATGTTGCATATTGTATCAGCATGGGTCAAAATTCAGTTTTAATTTGGAGCCAAAATTTTAATATAAAAGAATTTGGAGCCAAAATTTTTATCCAAAATTTTTAAAATCACCCAATTAAATGCATAACTATTTCCAAAAAAAAAAAAACTCATGGTTTCTCTCCTAAAAATTCAATCCGATTTTCAATATCATTTGGAGGAAATTGAAGCCAATGATGCTGATCATTCGGATAATTATGATAATGAAGATGATTTAAACTTAGGTTATGAATCTGAGAAGTATGCTAATACTGAAAATGAGGCTGAAACCAACAATTCAGATCAGATACTAGTTAAGAGGGGCATAACCAGGCTATATAAGTTTCTCAGGGAATATGGCAAACCTGGTGGACTAAAACTGAAGGTAACCTTCGATACGTTGAATAGGGTATCAGGGTTACATAGATCACTGTTTTCAAGTTTTTTAGGAGATCTGGTTCGTGAGCACATAGGTTTGAAGATTCTATCCTGGAAGAAGGTGGGTAAAGAATCAAGAGATTAACTATGGGAAGAAATCACGGTAAATATTTTCTATTTTTTAACCCGTTACTACATAAGTTTCTTTATGCATTTACAGTATGTGCAACTAATTAACAACATTGTGTTAATCTTTGCAGCGATATTTTGATGTTGACTTGACAGTCAGAAAATTGGTAATGCTTCGTCTTGGTCAACTGTTAAGGAATTTCAGAATGAAACTGAGAGAGAAATACATATTGCCCAACTTAGATAAACCTTCAAAACTGAATGAACTCCCAAAAAACTATAGTGCAATTGTGAATGCAGAAGAATGGGCCGGGTTTGTAAAGTACACGGCCACCGAAGCATACAAGGTTTTAAATCGTCAGCATTTTTTTAAGTCTATCTGTCATTACCACATCTAAACGCCGTATGATTTTGTGTTTTTAGGATATATCAGCCAAAGCTAAAATGGCGCGTTCCAAAAATGTTTATCAACGTAAAATGGGACGAGGTGGATATGTTTATGTGAAAGAGAAAATGGTAAGATTACATAATGTTTGTGTTACAAATTGAGAGACAAGAGAAAGGAATCTGTTTACATTGCACAATTTGTACATTTGCATTTAATACCCTCATATATGTTTAATTTTACATGTGTACGCATTTGATATTTATTAGATTGCAAATAAAGAAATTGAAGCAGATGAAGAACCCCCGCGTGGTGTAATGTGGTTGAAAGGAAGGGTCAACAAAGATGGAGAATTTACGGATGATGCAATTAAATCAGTGGGAGAAAAACTTGTAAGCTTGACTGTCTTGGAAATTATACTAAGTTAATACTGCTAGATTAAAATTAGTACTAATGAGAAATAAAGAGAAATTATAAAAAGTAGTTAATACTGTTAATGTTACAGTTAATGCTGCTAGTACATAGTTAATACTGTTGAAGAGTTAAAGCTACTTAGTTGATAGGTTTTAGTTTTCTTTGTATATAGAATTTGAATATAGGTTTGGGATCTACAATACACTTATTTACGTTTGATGAACTATTTCCCATATTTTGTGTGCAGAAAGAAGCTGATGACAAGATCAAGGAAGGAACCTTGGATCTTGATGATGGCACTGATGCCATGAGAGTTGTGTTTGGTAAGGAAAAGGGAGGTTATGCACGAGGAGTGGGAAATGGAGTTACCTACAAGAGGTATTTTGATCTTCCTCGCAGCAGACAAGCAACTGATGAAAGAATTGAGTTACTTCAAACTCAGCTTCAAAATGAGAGACGCGAGCGTCTCGAAAAAGATGCATTGGTCAAGAAGTTGTCCACCGAGATGACAGAAAAAGATGTATTGGTCAAAAAATTGTCAACTGAGATGACAGAAACCAAGGAAATGCTTAATCAAATGATGAATCAGCTGACTGCACAAGGGGTGCACTTGAATTTGTCATCTCATTTGCAAGTAGCATCAGATGTAAGCCAATTTTTATGTTGTTAACAATTTCACTTTCTAATGCTAACACCACTGATGGTAATGATAGCAGCCAATGAACAGTACTAAGATTTTTACTCAACAATCCCTGTCACACCCCGCTAAAGCGGAAACATGAGATGTAACAGGACAATGATTTCATAATCGAAAATTACAAAAGATCACCGTTCAACGGTCTACAATTAATACATTACATAAAGTCTTACAAGCGTTTACAGCACAAAAGTAAATAATCTAAACATGCGATTACATCCAAAAGAGACTAAATTCTGTAACGCTATAGCAGCATAGCTCATATAATAGGTTTAGCTTCAATAGACAAGTTGTGACTATTTCCTGAAAAGCATGTAAAAATAAACAGGTCAACTATGAAACATAGTTGGTGAGTACACAGGTTTTGCGTAAGGAAAGACCCTTTTCAAGAGTTTAACAAGGTTTAGTTTTGAAGTTCCACGTTACTACGTGATTAGTTCACAAAAGTAATCTGTTTAGTACCGAGGCTCATATAATGACGAAAATCATCCGATAATTTCATAAGATCAATTTTTAGGATGGTCAAGCGCTATTGCGCGGATAATTATAAAAGTAATTCATTAAAACAAGGCTCACTTAAGAGTGATACCCATTTGATAGTTAGATTCATTTGTGAATCGATGTTTTGTTTGCAAAAGAGGTTTATTTAAGTACGAGATTCATTTAGGAGTGATTCCCTTTGGAACTCAATTAAAAGTCGTAATTCGTTCATAACGCCACGCTCATATTTTCAAAGAAATGTTCAATTCACTTTTATAAAACTCAAGATATAGTGTTTAATAAGTTCAAGTTATGTTTATAAAACTCATATTGTAGCATTTAATAGATTCAGGTTACGTTTATAAAGTCAATGGATCATCAAATCAATATCAAAACGTTTTATAATCTCAACGGTTTATTATGTCGAAGTTCATAAGAATGCGAAGTGTTATTATGAAACCACGTCTATCATTGTCCACAACGACAATGATTTATAGTGTAAAACTCAGGTTTTAAATTTATGGTTTTAAAGAAGTATTGTTTCAAATGACAACGTCTTTGTAAAGTTCGGGTCGTAAGGTTTATAGTTTCAAAGAAATATCGTTTTCAAATGACAAAACGTCATACGTTTATAGTTTTAAAGAAATATCGTTTCAAATGACAAGGTCATTGTAAAGCTCGGGTTGTAAGTTTATAATTTCAAAGAAATATCGTTCAGATGTCAAATTCATTGCAAAGCTCAGGTCGTAAAGTTTATAGTTTAAAAGAGATATCATTTCAAATGACAAAGTCATTGTAAAGCTCGGGTCGTAAAGTTTATAGTTTTAAAGAAATATCGTTTCAAATGACAAAACGTCATACGTTTATAGTCGCTTGTGAATTTCTATGCTATCGCATTTTTGTCTATAGTCACAATGAATTATTATGCTTGAGTCCACAACCAAACCTACAACCGATAAACCTTTGCCCCAAAAGAGAGATGCCCTATCGTTGGCATTTAGGATGATGGGATGCACTCACGTGGCCGCGTGAGTGGGGAGGTGGTCTCGCTCCCAAATAGTACTATTCATATGCATCATTTGGCTCATATAGAGTTAATGGTCGTGTAGATATACCGGGGACTTTAGATACGATAGAAAACAAGCATATAATCATGTTCGTATAAACTTCAAACATTCAAAAAGTTATTCGTAATCAATACGACATTTTAACCATGTCAAGTATTCGAAAGTAAGCATAGCATATAGCATAGCATTTGTAAATCAAGGATCGCATTTGTAAAACGAGCATAGTATAAGCAAAGCATTCGTAAATCAAGTATAACATAAGAATAATATTTGTAATCCAAATATAGTAATTAAATCATATAGCATGCTTTTCACCCCAAAACATTTAAGTAAAACGTTAAAAAGAGGGGCTGTGTAAACTCACAATTGAGTGTGAGCGTACGGATGGATGTAATGCGCGTGCCGACCGGGTTTGACTCCTATCCAATTCCTAAGAACACAAGGTTTCTAATTAGTTTCTCGACTAATATGGTTTGTTAGGATTGCTTAGCTATCTAATTAAATTACAAAGTACCGCTAAAGTTCGAATTTCCATTTAATTTACGTTGTCGGTAATTGTTCGAGTTGTGAACAAAATAATGGAAATATATGTATACAACATCTAAAAATTACCAAACTTGGTATGAAACATGAAATATAGTTCACAAAGTTTCTGTGAAAATTTGAGGATTTTTAGACTTATGGATTATTTATAATCATTTTATGTCTAAAAAGTGGGATAAATATGGGGAAAATAGTAATTATCCACGAAAAATTCTGGAATTTTTACCAGATCAGATTCTACCAATTTTTAAGTTGGTGTAAAATTTTCAAGCCGTTTTGAGCATTGGAACTTTGGTTCCTAACATTATGCGTTTTAACGAGACGTTATTCGAAAAACATATCAAAACACACCCAAAGAGTGTGAAATTTTGAGGATAGTGTCATTTTCTGAGGAAAATGACACAAAAATTTTCTCATAATTATTTTGTGTCCAAAAGTATTTTTCATGATTATATCACCTTTTGTAGGCTTTATTTACATTAATTTAGGAAAAATACTTATGTTTTTCCAAAAATTCCCATTTTTATTTTCAAGACTCTTTTCATGATCTAGATACTGAGAAAAATAATCCCCAAAATTTTAAGACGTTTTATCTAGCACTTATGTATTTTTGAATCATCACAACACAAGTATTTGTAATTTACAAGATTACAACAATGCATGATGTTCATGCATTTTCTAAAAATATGAGATCAACAAGATAAATTACTATCTTTTTATTCTACTGAGATACACTTTTTAGGATTCTAAAAAAAAAAAAAATTTTAATTTATTGAACACTTTAACCCCCATGAACATGTATCACAACAAGATTGCTCACAGAAAGGTAGCTGTTTGCGCATCAGTTTTGTGTGAAACATTTGGAGGTTGAAAACTCAATGGATTTGAGTGAGACCAGTGGGGTTTTAAAGGTAAGACATTAAGCTAAATTCTAGAAGAAAAATCAAGATTTTTGGACCATTATTCACTGAGTTATGGTCGTTTCAAGTAGGGTCAAAATCTGGACAGATTGCATGCATGACAAAGTGATCTTTTTGGTGTGATTTCACTACCAAACGATTTTTAGACCTCATCCAAAGATTGAAGTCTTGTCTTTTATGCATGAACATGTGTTTTACAGAAACATAAACATATTGTAACATTTTAACCATTTATAGCAAGAACATGTAAATAAACTCTATAACATCAAAAAGTCGACTTTTCGGTTTGATTTTCGGTTTGATCATAGGTTGCCCTTTTGTTTTAACACTTAAACAAGTGTAAGGGAACCTACAAACCATCAAACCTTGTATGAGATTTTTAGCCATGGTAAAAGGCATAAAAATCATGTTTTTACAAGATTCAAAGTATGAAAATGCAAGAATGGAAGTTAAAGATAGTGTTCATACCTTGGAATGTTGGTTTAGGTGTATGAACACCTTCAAAGAGATGATTTAAGGATGATAAGTTGCTGGAGTTTAGTGTGTGTTTAGAGAGAATTGTGTGTGTTTTTGAAAGTGGAAATGAGAGAAATGATGAAAGTGGAAGAGTGTGTAAGTGTAGAAGGCTTTTTGCATGGAATCTTGATATGTGAGTGGGGGTTTTGAGTGGTCAAAGGGGGAGGCCGGTTTTTGGGCATCAAAATGAGTTATTATTTTCATTTTTTTTTAAAATATCATATATATTATTTGTGATATTTATTTGTATTAAAATCTCACAAGTCTTGCACATTTCAAAGCTTTAAATTGTGTTGTTTTTATGCTTAATATAAGGGTTATAAAAATTGATGTTCTAAATTTCTAAAATACTTCAAATTGTATTTTAGATTGTTTATAATGGATATTCAAGTATTAGTTTGTCGGATTCGAGTTTCGTTTATTCGATTCGGGTCGCGTTCGCCGAGTTACGAAATTTCGGTTAATTCCGATTTTTGTGATGTTTTTGTGGTTAAAGTTTGAGTCATGAAACTTTATTTTATAAGTTTATAACATTCATCAAAATGTATTTGATTCTATCACGATTGACATTCGCGAGTTAATTAACCGATTTCCGGTTGCGTTTACCGAGTTATGGAATTTCCGGTTAAATTCTGATTTTTGCGATATGATAATGACTTATGAAATTTAATTTCATTTGTTTTCTTTGGCACTTTGTAACCTAATTTTTGTGTTCATCACGGTCTTAAAGTCCGCTAAGCAATCTCCTAGAACATTACGCGATTTCGGTAACTTACGGTTTCGGTACTTAAGGAGTCGTAACCTAGACTTTTAACTAGGATTTTAGAGTGTTGTAAACGTAAAAATATGTACTAGGAATTTAAGTGCGGTGTTGACCTGAGATTTTTGACGGTTGTCACAATCCCTCTTTGATTTTTGCAGTTTACATACATGACTAATGTAAAGTGTTTTATATATACATATAGGAACCTGTTAAAACTGTTGGACCTAAGAAAACAACTAAGCCACGACAAAACACGTCTCCAAATTCCCAATCGCAAGGAAATGTGTCTCCAACACAAGAACTACCAACAACATCTGTTAAAACTGTTGGCCCTAAGAAAACGCCTAAGGCACGACGAAACGGGTCTCTAGATTCCTAATCGCAAATCAATGTGTCTCCAACGCAACTACCAAGAGTATGTATCTCAACATGTCTCTTTTTTATTCTTTTGTTTAAATACTATCTGATATATGCATGCAAAAATACTTTTTTTGTAGCCATTTAAGTGCAAGCTATGGCACTTAAAGAAAACAAATATAGTTGCTTTGGGTACCGTCTACATGTCTAAAGGAAAACAAATGTTGCATAACCAAGAACTCCCACATGATTGCTACAAAGTGTCGATTGATTCGCCGTTAGTAGATGCAACATGCGTACCAGACGTAGGAAATAATGGGTTAAAAACAGTTATGGATGGCGTAGGTGGTTTCTTTGCATGGCCAAAGAATCAAGTTGTTACTGAAGAGGAGGTACATTACATTATGTGTTTTCTCAACCTACATATACATAATTCGTCGTACTTAATTCAATGTTTGATACAATTGTCTTCGTTTACTACAGGTTACACCACCTGCTACAATACAAAAGATTAGTGACAACAATTCTGCACCAAAAATACAAACGAAACGCAAAAACTATTTCTCTCGTGAAACCATGCAAAGGCAAGCTAGGACGGCGAAGACTGAGAAGTCTTTAAATTATGGTAGTTGAGAATTAGATTATGTACGAAATAACAGTTGTCAGTTTGGTTCATTTATATACATTTGAGTTATTTTTCAATTTGAAATTGTTTTTTGTTTCTAATTCTATTTATATTTATATATATATATGTATATATATATTGATATTGATTTGTTATATGTGACTAAAAGATGCAATCACGTAATATGGTCACCCATATCAACATTATTAGTCACTATTTGTTTATTTTGATGTGTGACTAAATATTACAAAAGGCCACACTAACATAAAATTCATGTGACCATTGAATGATCAATAGTCACACAAAATACACATTTCTTCAATTTAAGCAGCATATAGTCACACTTATAAACACTTTTGGCCACTTTTGGTTAACTTGTATGTGACTAAATCAAAAAAAAAAACATGCTTTGTGTGACTAAATATTGCGAAAGGCCACACAAACATAAAATTCACGTGACCATTGGATGAACAATAGTCACACAAAATACACATTTCGTCAATTTAAGCAGCATATAGTCACACTTATTAACACTTTTGGCCACTTTTGGTTAACTTTTATGTGACTAAATCCAAAAAAACATGCTTTGTGTGACTAAATATTACAAAACGCCACACAAAATAAACATTCATGTGACCATTGGATGAACAATAGTCACACAAAATACACATTCACTTGACTTTAATCAACATATGATCACACTTATTAACATTTTTGGCCACTATTTTTTTAACTTGTATGTGACTAAATAAAAAAAAAACCCATGTTTTGTGTGACTAAACATTGCAAAAGGCCACACAAACATAAAAATCACGTGACCATTGGATGAACAATAGTCACACAAAATACACATTTACTTGACTTTACATAACATATGGTCACACTTATTAGCACTTTTGGCCACTTGTTTTTAAATTGTATGTGACTAACTAAAAAAAAAAAACACTCGTTGTGTGACTAAATCATCACAAACGTCACATTTATTATATATTCATGTGGCCACATGATGGGAAATAATCACACAAAATACACATTTACTTGAATAAACCATCTCAAATGTCACATATATTATATATTCATGTGGCCAAAGGATGAACAATAGTTACTCTCAAAAACAATTCATGTGACTATTAAGTGTTTACAGTCACTTATACTGATTAATCCAACAAAACTTGTGCCTAATTTGTCACACATATTCGGGTTTTGGTCACACATTTTCAATGAAAAAGGTCATGAACTGAAAAATGTCACCGTAGGAGACCTACGGTGGCGCGACCTTTGGTGACACATGCCAAAAAAATCGTGTGTGACAACGTATACCAGTTTTTGTACTAGTGGAAAATATTTCTTACAATGTCAACAACTTAAAGTTCTATTGGAGCATTTTTAAGACTGTAATTAATTGCATGGCACAAAAACTCCCCAAAGTCATCTTCATCATCAGTAATATCTATAACATGTTGATCCACCTTATATTTCATATGAATTGGTGTATCAAGTGGTAGACCAACTTTCTTTAAAACATATTTTAACAAGAATTTGTATGTCAAAGGGTTTTCGGGTGCAACAGGGAGTTTTAAAGGCACTCTATAAGAATCTACTGGCAAATACATTGACATATTGCTAATATATTCAAAATGTCCTCCAGAACAAACATATCTTAAACATACATCTTACAAAGAAATCGTCTGAAACGAGTTAGAAATTGTACCTTTAAATTCTTCAGAATAATTTGTTGCAATCCTTGTAAATGTGTTGCAATTCCTTGTAAATATGTTAAAATTCCTTGTATTCGGTTACAGATAATTGAGAGAGTGGTTGTGATTTGAGAGATAGTGTTTGTGAATGAGAAACAACTGATCTAATTTCGGGTTTTAAAAGATAAATGTTATCCAAAAAAAATCTAAAATGTACAAAAAACCTAATCCAAAAGCTAAAAAATCTTATCTATATTTTATCCAAAACCGGGTCGTAGGTCGTAGTCCGGTCGCAAGTCACGATGAACGGGTCGCAAGGTGTGTAGTTTGGTCGCAAGTCCTGATGAACTAGTCGCAAGTCTCGATGAACTGGTCGCAATGTAATCCGGTCGCAAGTTTGGTAGACCAGTCGCAAACTACCAGGTCGCGGGTCGCAAGTGACTTGATCAACGGGTCGCAAGGCGGCAATATACGGGGTCGTAGTTGCAAATTTACGGGTTGCAAGTCAAGGGTTGACTTACGACCGGATGGGATATATGAGTATATAAATTATTTTTAGGGGAAAATTTTTTATAATGCAAATTTTTGGGGCTAATTTTTAAATATCACATAAAATATTGCGAACTAAAGCAAACTCCAAAATTTTTTGCTCTAATTTCTTAATGCTCTTGTACTTATGTCATTTGTTTCTAGTTTGCAATTAGTGCAAGAAAGGTTAAAATTAAATAGTATATTCAACATTATTATGTAAAACATAATAAAGAATGATCAAATTTAAAATCTATATTATTCATGGTACGTGTTTCATATAAAGAAAAAAAAGTTTAAATAAAGATAGTATATCATGTGAGGTGTCTAATCAAAGAAGAAAAATGATGATTTTATGGTGCAATTTTTATAAATTTTCGACTAGCCATTTTTGAGATATCTAATTATAAAGAATGTCTAAGATAACGGGGATTGTATTAAAATGACTGTGGTATCCTTTGAAAAGGAGATCTCTCATTAGTTCTTCCATTTTCACAAAGATTGGCTACTCATTTGAGCTCTACCCCTGTCGTTTAATCAAATTATTATTATTGCAAAATAGTTGAAACCAAGGTTTTAAAACCCGAGTCGACCCGACTGGTTCAACCGGTAGACCCGGGACCCGAAGTATAGAGTGGTTTGATAGAGGCCGGGTTTATTCAAAATTCTGAATTGGTTTGACCCGTCGGGTTTTTCGGTTATATCGCCAAACCGCTGACCCTGAACCAGAAAGAGAACTCGTATTGTAAATTCTTTTATTCTTTTCTTGTTGTACAACTGGATAACAACAAAGAACCAAGATAAAGATGTGACAACCGTAAAAAATCTCAGGTCATTACCGCACCTAAATTCTAGAATCTCAATTAGGTTTATAGCTTTCTCAAAAATCTATTGGTAATTCTAGATTACGACTCCTTAAGTGCACTAAAACTGCAGAAACACTTTAAAAATTGTTTAGCGAACCTTAGGTACTTGAGATTTTCTTAATTAGGTTATAAAGTGCCAAGAAAAAAAGAAAACAAATTAAGTCTCTTGACTTACCTCAAAATCCTATCCTATCGAAAATCGGAATTAAATTAAAGTTCCGTAATGACGTAAACGAAACTCGAACCCGACAAACTAATACTTGAACATCTAATTTAAACAATCTAAATACATTTTGAAGTATTTTAGAAATTAAAAACTTCAATTTATATAACTCAATTATTAAGCACCAAAACATCACCATTTAAGTGTTACATTAAGCACATTATTTAACAAAAATAAAATAATTTAAACCCCGCCCCCCCCCCCCCCCCACTAACTCTAAAAATCTGTCCATGCACCACCACCCACACTTCTCCATACAAATCTCACCCTTCTCTTTATTATTCACTTCAACACTCCACATTTCCTTTCATTCATGCAAACACTCATTCTCTCTAAAGAAAAACACACACATTTTCTCTCAAGACACACACTAAATATCAACCACTTTACCTCTCAAATCCAACTAATCAAGAGTTCTTTGAGTAATTTTCAAGAACACAAAGGTAAAAACACATCTCTAACCTCTTTACTTTCATTTTTAAACTTTAAATCTATGGATTCTATGCCCATTATGGTTAGAAATCCTTTAAATTGTGCTTGATGTTTGTAGCTCATTCCGTTAATATGTTCATGTGTTTAAAAGAAGTGATGGTCCATGATCAAACCAAACTCAAGAGCTAACATATGAAACTAGTTCATAATCTTGCAAAAATCGTCTTTTTCATAACTTTTGATGTGGATAAAAGGATGTTATTGTTAAAAATAAGTTAACCTCTGGAAAAATGATGGTGCATGCATGCTTATGAAGACCCAAATCAATGATTGGGGTCTAGGAATTAAAGTGGTAGTCTATGACTCAAGAACTTGACTTACACTTTAAATGCAATATGTCACACAAAAATGGTGTGCAGCAGAATGTTTTTCGTAACCACAAGTTTGTGATACATGTTCAAGGGTTCAAATTTACTATAAAAATTACAAAGAAAATATCTTTAGACACATAACATGTTGATCTCAGTAGGGTAATGAATGATATTATATCTTGAAAGACAGTTATGCTTATAAAATGCATAAACACGCAACCTAGAAAAACTTGAAGAAATGGCTAAATATGTGTTGTCTATATTACAAAATTCATAAAATTGGTCAAAAACATGTTAAAAATATGGAAAAGATTTTTCTCAACTTCCTTATGGTATAAAATACTATGGGAATTAAATTTGGAATTTGTGGAACTTATATGTATTTTCTTTAAGAAAATACATTAAAGAAAATACAAAACTAGCACTAAAAATGGAATTAAACCATGAAAATTAGTTATTCAAGCCAAAAACTCCTAAAATTTTTTCTGTGATGCTTTCAACATAAAATACCACTCACCAAAAATCACATTATTTGAGTGTTATTTGGTATTTATTTTAATTTGGGTGTTATTAATCATGAAATTTTTGAAAACAGAGTTTCGTAGCTCCAAAAGACTTGAAATTTTTATAAAACTCTAGTTTTATATAAAAAATTATGTGATAACAATTTCGTAATTTTTCATGATCATTTGCTATAAAATCTGAATTTCCATCATATATTGGACAAAAAGTGATAATAAATAATCTATAAACCTAAAAATTCCCAATTTTTTACAGAAATTCCATAATTAGTATTGTGCCAAGAAAAATTTGATAAATTTTGGATGTGAAATTCTTAAGTTTCTATTATTTTGTTTTTATGGTAAAGGGATTTACCCTGGTGAAATATATATAATAATAAAGAGTTATAGAACAGGAAAGAGCGGAGAAAAATCCACTCTACACACCAAACTACACAGCCACATTGAACATGCTCAATGAACTTACAAAAGCGAAACCAACAAAACCAAAAAACAGACTAGGATCCAGACGGGAGGAGACCACCCGAATAGGAAATCTTGATCACGAGCTGGAGAACCGAGTAGCAGCAGAAGTCATCAGGCCGTGAGGCAACTTCCACACCTGCAGAATACGTTCCACATTGCAAGAGATATTGAACCGAAACGATGTAAGCTTCATTCAAACTACCTGTATGAAAATATCCTTTATAGCTTCTTCATACCTTGAGTCCTTCTTGTATAACCGATTGTTCCGTTCTTGCCAAATGAAGTATACTGTTGCAGCAAAAATTAACCGAGCTATCACACTTCTTGTTCAATTCCGACCCGAGACAGGTTGAATCCATGCAATAATAAGATCTAGATAGATCGAGATATTTTGCAGATCTGCCACCTAGGTCACTAATACCCAGACTTTTCGAAAAGTAAGTGCACTTAAAAAACAAATGTTCGTGAGAGTCCGGTTGCACCTTACATAATGGACACCGAAGCTGGTTTAAGTTAACAGAAGAGCCAACATCCCATTGCCTCAGTTTGTCTTAAGTTTTTAGTTTTCGATGAATAAGAAACCATAGAAGAAACGCATGTCGAGGAATACAAAACTGGGACCATACAATACGAAACCAACTAACTGCTTGAGCTCGTGGACGAATTGAATCCCATGCAACTTTAACAGCAAACTCCTCAAGTTTTCCTTTCGAGGTTTTCCATAACAGATGAACACGTAATGGCCTTAATATTGGGGGAGGAACCTGTCTGAAAACAGGGAATCGATCCAGCCATTCACTAGGCCACAGCCAATTACCATTGTCTACCAAATCAACCACTTTTTCTTTCATGTTATAGCCTTCCCACAAGATATTACGAGCAGTAAGATGAGTTCGAAGAGGGCCTTGATGACACCATGTATCAAACCATGCTGATGCATTCTTACCATCACCTTGTAAGTCCCCTTGGGGTCGGATCTACGAGGTAATATGGTATAATCGAGTGTGGAATCCTCGATTACACTAAACGATAACAAATGAGACAAACAAATGTGTAAATATCACATTTATTGAATGTAAACGAAGTTACATTCAAACATACAAAGAGTATTTGAATCTACACTCAAAAACTTAGTTTCTAAAAGGGTTAATGCACTTTTGGTGCAACGAACTGTCACCATTTGTTCCATATATACAACCTACCCATTTTATGTTCTAGGCATGCAACAAACCGGAAGATATTGTATCGATATATGTAACATGGTAACTTGTTACCGGAACAGCAGGTAACATTGATTATGTGGCTTTTTCTTTAAGGTTTAATTCATCAAAAGTGCAACGTATCGGCCACCAAATGTTCCATATATACAAGCTACCAATTTTATGTTCTGGGTATGCAACAAACTGGAAGAAACCGTTTCTATATCTTGACATACTTTTAATAACCTAATCACCAAATTGCATATTTCAGCAGGTAAAAATCAAGTTTGTCAAGATATGAAAACGGTTTCTTCCGGTTTGTTGCATGCCTAGAACATAAAATGGGTAGCTTGTATATATGGAACAAATTGTGGCAGTTCGTTGCACCAAAAGTGCATTAACCCTTTCTAAAACCCTTAAAAACTGATTTTCGGACTTGTATATATATAGGCAGCCAAGTTCGACGAACTTAGCTGCTTCTAAGTTCGTACGAACTTACTAAGTTCGTACGAACTTACTAAGTTCATACGTACTTCTAAGTTCGTACCTACTCTAAGTTCGTACGAACTTTCTAAGTTCGTACGTACTTCTAGGTTCGTACGAACTTACTAAATTCGTACCTACTCTAAGTTCGTACGAACCTACAAGTTCGTACGAATCTACAAAATACACAGACAAAACTTAAGTTAATGATTACAACGATTAACAAAATGACTTCTAAACCTAACTATTACAAACTAGAAGATGTTGTCACAAAACATGCACCAACACCAATGTTATACCAGATATATGGCCTAATAATATCACAAGCTTGGATAATTTTCCGCCAACCCCAACTCATTATTGACCCTTTTGGAACCTCCCAAAAAGTCCTACCCTTCAACTTATAAGTATGTATCCAACGGACCCACATAGATTCCTTATTCTTTAGGATTTTCCAAATATGCTGCATCATTAAGGCAACATTAAACTTATTCTATTATTTTGTTTGCAAAGCCGATTATAATTGTTAACAAACTCAACGGAGAGACCAACATGCAACGACACTATATAATTTGATTAGGTAGCTAAGATATTTTAACAAATCAACTTAGACGAAAGCCTAACTAGAACCTTCGTGTTCATAGGACTTGGATAGGAGTCGTACTTGGTTCGTAAGCGGAATACATCCAAACACAACACTCACACTCAATCGTGAGTATTTGTGCTTAATTTTACAATTGTATATGGTTCTTGTGCAAGAACTTATTTTGTTTTGGGGTGAAAACCATATGGTTCTTGTGCAAGAACTTATTTTGTATGTGAAAACCATATACGCTCGTGTTATGTGCTTAATTTTACAATCGTATGTGAAATCCCCGGTGACTCATTTTTTCACACAACCCATTAACTCATTTGAGCCGACAGTTATTATGGATAACGCTATTTGGGATTAGACACTCCCACCCCATTCCGCTCGTTTCTCGCGGGGGCATAAGACTATGTATCATGTCCCATTCCGCTCGTTTCTCGCTCGGGCATGAGACCACTTAAATAATGTTGGCGATAGGCATGATTTGTTTCGGGGTGTCATCAGAGGTTTGGTTGTGGACTCAAGCATTATAAACATTGTTTTTATATAAACATCGTTCTTGAATGTACTTGGCTATGCGTATAAATGACTTCTCACGTAGCGACGTAGATCTTTTAAACATGGTTTCGAAAATTTTAAATGACTTTTGAAACTTGAAACCAGTGAACTCACCAACTATATTTTATAGTTGTCACACCCCCATTTCGGGCGGGGGCGCGACGTGCGCGGATCACGAACAAAGATTACAATGAACGACTTCTAAGAGTGGCGCTAAACTACACCGTTAAATTACATAGTCTTAGCAATACCATTACAAACTTTAACGAATAACTAGCTTGATTCAAATTGACAAAGTTCATGCTAAGTCCTTCCAAGTGAATGCAACTCCTTCGTCAAAAAGTGCGACACAATGGCACAACTACATAGCGCCTTAGTTACCTGAGGATACATGTTAAAATACGTCAACATAAAGTTGGTGAGTTCATAGGTGTAAGCGTCTGTAAAGTAGACCCGTGGTTACGAGATTTCAAGTTATATTGTCTTACCACAATATCAAAGTGTATTACTATTGCCATAAGCTCATGAATTGAAACCTTAACAATTTAGTTGGCTTGCAAGTGTGCTATTCACAACACTCGTAGTGGGTCAAATGATTATGCATCCGTTTTTCGAGTTGGCGCGACCAACCCGGACGAGGGTGTCAACCCAATAGATCTATTCACAATATCCGCGTTTAAGTCCATTACTAACAATTCATGATAGAGGCCCATATAATTTGAATAGTGGAAACTTATGCAATACGTAACATTTTATAGGTACTTGTAACCACAAAAGAAAGGCATGTATTCTCACCCCAAAACATATCAAAGCGTTTAAAAATAAGGGATATGAAACTCACAATCGGGAGTGAGCGTACGGTTGGATGTAATGCGCGTACCATTCGGGTATGACTCATATCCAAGTCCTATGAACACAAGGTTTCTAATTAGATTCTCGTCTAATACGGTTTGATAGAATTGCTTAGCTAGCTAATTAAATTACAAAGTGCCGTTATAGTTTGAATTTCCGTTTAAACAACATTGTCGGTATTTGTTCGAGTTGTCAAAAAAATAATAGAAATATATGAATTCAACATCTAAAAATTACCAAACTTTGTAAACAACATATGATATAATCAATTTATGTCTAAAAAGTGAGTAAATTTGGGAAAAATATCAAATATTCATGAAAAAGTCTGAAATTTTTACAAAGTCAGTTACTACCCATTTTTAGATTTGTGTAAAATTTTCAAGTCTTTTTTAGCACTGGAACATTAGTTCCCAATATTATACGTTTTAACGAGGCGTAAACCGAAAGACATATCAAAACACCTTCAACAGGTGTGACTCTTTGAGTATAGTGTCATTTTCAAATGACACAGAAATTTCCCATAATTATTTGGGGCTTAAAAGTATTTTTCATGAATATTTCACCTTTTATAGGCTTTGTTTGCATTAATCAAGGAAAAATACTTATGTTTTTCTAAAAATTCCCATTTTTTATTTTCAAGACTCTTTTCATGTTCAAATTAATGAGAAAAATAATCCCCGTATTTTTAGCACGTTTTATCAAGCACTTTTGTATTTTTGTAACTTTACAACACAAGTATTCATAATTTCAAGGCTAAAACAATGTATGACGTTCATGCATTTTTTTAAACATATTAGATCACCAAGATAAAAATACTATCTTTTCACCCTGCTGAGATACATATGTTAAGTGTCTAAAAATATTTTTCTTTAAATTTATTGAACATTTTACATCCCATGAACATGCATCACAAAAAGATGCTCACAGAAAGTTTCCAGTTTGCGAATCAATTTTGTGTGACACATTTGGAGGTCGAATACTTAATGGATTTGAGTGAGACCAGTGGGGTTTAGAAGCTAAGACAGATTGCATGCATGACAAAAGCTGGACAGATTGCATGCATGACAAAAGTCATCTTTTTGGAGTGTTTAGGCTACCAAACAATTTCTAGACCTCATCCAATGATCAAGGCCTTGTCTTTTATGCATGAACATGTATTTTGAGAGAAAATTAAATATATTTTACAATGGATCAAGACCTAGCTACGAAAATAGGTGCATGCAAGCCCATAAAGCGAGTTTTCGGTTCTTCAAGAAGAACATAAACTTGCAAACAACCTTTTGATCATTAAATCCTTTAAATCTTTGTTCTAACACATTCATGGTGTTAAAATACAACCATTATGTGTTAGGAATGATTTCTAACAATTTTAACCAAAACTTGCAAGAACATGCATATGATCATTTTAACAATAAAAGACGATTTTCCGGTTTGATCATGGGTTGTTCTTTTGTTTTAACACTTAAACAAGTGTAAGAAACAACCTGCAAACATCAAACACCTTATGTGGATTATAGCCATGAAATAGGCATAAAATCCATGTATTTACATGAAATAAACATAAAGAAAGTATGAAATAGAAGCTAGGAATGGTGATTATACCTTAGAGTTCTTGTTATGGTGTATGAACACCTTCAAAGAGATGATTTTTAAACAAAAGTGGGTTGGAGTTTAGTGTGTGAAATGAGAGAGTTGTGTGCGTTCCTTGAGAGTGAAATGAAAGAAATGATTAAGTGAAAGAGTGAAAGTGGTGGTAATGGTTTGCATGGAATCAAATGAGGTGAGTGGAGGGATTTAAGTGGAGGGAGGGGAGGTGGCGCATGGGCAGATTTTTAGAGATAGTGGGGAGGGTTTAAATCTTTATTTTTTTAAATTAATAAGTGTAGAAAAGATTACAAGTTACATATTTAATTTGTTACTTGTTTATGTATATTATAAGCTTTAATTGTGATGTTTTAAGAGTTAAAGTTTGAGTTGTAAAACTTTATTTTATAAGTTTGTAATTTTCATCAAAATGTATTCGATTCATTTACGATTAACATTCGCGAGTTAGTTATACGATTTCCGGCTGGGTTTACCGAGTTACGGAATTTCCGATTAAATTCTGGTTTTTGTGATACGATAAATATTTTGTGATGACGTATGAAATTAAACTTCATTTGTTTTATATTGGCACTTTGTAACCTAATTTAATGTTCGTCACGGTCTTAAAGTCCGCTAAGCAATCTTCTAAAACGTTACGCGATTTCGGTAACTTACTGTTTCGGTACTTAAGGAATCGTAACCTAGACTTTTCACTAGGATTTTAGAGTGTTATAAACGTAATTAGAGATACTAGGAATTTAAGTGCGTTAATAACCTGAGATTTTTGACGGTTGTCACAATAGTTGACTCTACCGTTTTACATGCTATTCAGGAAACGATCAATAATAGTGGGTTGAAGCCACGTCTAAGCTGTTTTGATATTGCTATCTTATGCTCTACTTTTGTTATGTTTTATGGATGTATTTCGGTTGTATGATTCGTACTTTGCATTGTAAACGTATGTAAACACTTGTTGTTGGTGCGTCTTGTGTGACAATAACTTCTAGTTTGTAATAGTTAGTTTTATAAGTCATTTTGTTAATCATTGTAATCGTTAACTTTGTCTTGTATATGTATATGTGTAAGTTCGTATGAACTTAGTACCTACTTCTAAGTTCATACGAACGTAGATAAGTTCGTATGGACTTCGAAGTTGCCTAAGTTCGTACCAACTTAGGTGGCTATAAATACACAAGTTCGGATATTTTGTGTTTAGGGGTTCTAAAACACAGGAATAGGTTGGAGTCACAGCAAGTTCGTGAGTTTATTATTATTTGTATCTTAGGTTGAATGTAATCAACTTTACGTTAAATAAAAGTGTTCTTTACATATTCGTGTTAACTTGTTTATTATCGTTGTGTATATTTGAGGATTCCGCACTCGAATATACTAGTTTACCTCGTGGATCCAGTCCTCGGGAACCTACAAGTGGTATCAGAGCTTCACGAATTTGATTCGCTTTGGTTCGGGGTATTACACAATAAAGAAACAAGAAAGTACGAAAGACTTTGACGTTTAAACAGAGATTTTTACGTTCTAAAGTGTTAAAGATCATTACGGATACAAGGGTATTCAAAAACTTGTCGGTTCCCGGGGACTGGATCCACGAGGTAAACTAGTGATGTGTAAAGTGATGGGACTTTTCATGACATTTATCGATAATTTGCAGAAAACTATTTGACTGGGTTGAACTGCTAGTCAAACCGGTTAAACCGGAACCGTTCACTTGATTGGGTCAATTAGAAACCCGGGTTTTGAAACCATGGTTGAAACACAAGTGCCATCAACCCGAAATCCTAATAACTATCACGACATTTGTTCACACTAACTTAATTAGACTTATGAATATCAATCAATGACTTTGTGACAATTTTTTTCTTCTTATATCTTAAGAATTGAAACCACTAGGTTTATTATGACATTAAATCATATTTTATTTGAAGGCATTGATGTTCATTTTTTTTTAAATGATAAAGAAACCTAAACTATACTTAACAAAAATATCATGAAACGTGGCAAATTCAATATATAAGATAATGATGGAGAAAACATTCAATCAATAATAATATTAAGTCTAGTTTTAAATGTATGTAATTAAATCTTTATGTTGTTACTATTTTCTTTAATTTGACATACATCCATAAATAAATGATGGCGATATCACCATCAAAAGAACAAACCTAGAATAAATTTTGTGTATCATATTAAATTATAGAAAATAACTATTTTTCTTTTCTAACTAGACCTTTCCTAAGACTGCGTTATTTTTTATCAAAATATATAACGTAATTAATCTTGATTAGATATTTTCTTGCGCTCTAACAAATTGAGTTATCTAACTGTTACTTCAACATATATGATTAGGACATGATGAGATGAGGTGGGAATAGTCAAAAGGATCATGATCGCCCATCTGCTCCCACCACATCTCATCATGAGCCGGTTGATCATTTTGTTCTTCCACCACCTCACGACGAACAACCCATTTGTCATACCCCGGGTACAACGAGTACTCATCGTCACACCTCTCAGCTAACATCAGCGAAAGAGGTGGTCTCCATACGAGACTGGGTGGAGAGGCAGGACGCCACCACTTCCACCTTACTTAAGCGGGTGAACGCGCAGAAGGCCATTATTGCTAGGTTATTGGAGGCTGTTGAGAAGCGTCAGGTAATACCTTGTTAATAAGATGTTCATTACAAATTATATGTTAAGCTAATTATTGTTTAACGCTTAATTTTATGGATTTTTCAAGGCAACAATGATTAGGATGAGGGTTATGTATCTACGGGCGCTCCACGTGTGTTGCGTCGTAGTATGGAGAGCGGTGATAGGAAGGGGTAGGCTATCGCCGTATTATACACCAAAAATAGTTGAAACGATTTGTAAAAAAAAGTTTGAAGGTGCTTAAGGAGGAGCATGAGGAACCGCCGGTTAATTTGGGAGCCGATGATGAGACGATTTGTAAGGTAGTTGATGTGTATTAATATAGTTATAAAAATAGTAAAACAAAATCAAATCAACTATTACACAACTAGGCAAGTATACCTAATCGAATGGTAGTATAGCAGTGATAAGTTTACCGAGTAGTCTCTCACAGGAACAGTTTATATGTTGAAAATTATTTATCTAATCTATAGTTAAGGTATAAGGATTGTGCCTCTTAATGATAGGCAGTCAAAAGGATATTTAAATAAAAACAACTAAATTGATAAGTAAATCAAGTGGTAGAAGTATGTTCATCTAGACTTGTTCCCCCCAGAGTTGGATAATAAATAAATATGTATTTTACGTATAGAAGTTAATAACCTAAACTACTTGTTTTCACAATGCAGTCGTTTAAATGAAATCATAAAGAACAAGTGTCCTTGACAATTTAATAATTCTAATTACAATTAATCAACTCAACTAACATGATGTTTCAATCTTATAATCCTAGTGTCCTAGAGATTACTAAATCATACAAGATATCTCTCAATATGACTCATACACATTACAATTCGATTAACCTAATTCAACTCCTTTATTGTGTCCAATTAAAGATAAATGTAATATGACATCTAAGAGTCCTCACTCATTAGCACGATTATCACAACAATTGAATAAGCTAAATAAATTAAATGCAAATGGTTCTTCAATCAAACATCATATCACAAGCAACACAAAATCTAAATATTATAAATCCAACATCTAGGGTTATTAGCCTAGATGAACATAAAGAGTTTAGCCCATTCTCATGGGTTCAATCAAACAAATCATAACAACCCAAACATAAAATTCATAATGCGGTTACAAACATGAATCAAACGTAAATTAAATAAGATTCGAATGAAAAGAGATAAACACTAACTTTTATGATGATTACAAGAGTGATGAATTGCTTAGGGTATCCCCAAAAACTCTCCAAGGTCTCTCAAAATCGGCCATTAAATATTGCTTAATCAAAAGTTAGGTTAATCTTGGGTTTGCATGGGAATTAAAGGCAGAAAACAGGAAACCGCCTCAAGTACTTGGCGGGAAGTCCAGGTACCCGACGGGTAATAATGGATCATGCGCGGTTGGATGTCTAGTTCACGGCTGGTCCTTCAAACGAGAACACATCAGTTCCCGGTGGGTATAATTCCAAGCTCAAGTTCTGTTCCAAATCTTCCCGGTTGAGCACAAAAGAACCCGTTCTGGTAGCCAGTACCTAGCGGGATCATAGCCTTCCCGGCGGGAAGTGGCAGTTTTCTGCTGCTTTTCGCTTTCTTTCTCTTTTCTTCATTTTAACCCGTCATTTCTTCATTCTTTCTTCGATCTTCTTAGTTATTAACCTGAAATAAAATATAAACTAATTAAGTACTTTAAATTCCTAAATTAACTAAATTAATATACAATTCGGACTGATATCGCCCCTATAAATATGTCTAAGTTAGGCGATGTCAGTGGTTACCAAGCCGGTTGAGTGTGTGGTTGATTAGGTCGATACCGTGCCGGTTGAGTCGGTCGTTGATCTAGTGGATATTGTTCCGGTTGAGATGGTACTTGATTGCGTGGCTATTAAGCCGGTTAGGCCGGTTAAGCGTCGAGTAGTTAAGAAGCCGGTTGTGTAACATCCCAAAATAGCCGAAAAATCTAAAATTTGAGAACTTATTGGAGGCCTGCGACTTTAATTGATAAAGTCGCATAACCGATTAATTTGAAATTAATCGAGGTGCTAAAGTGTAATTGATGATATATATAAATATGTAAACGTCGCCTAAACATTCCAGATCAATGTACGAACTTCTGAAGTCGGTTTTAGAGAGAGAAACGAAAGAATAGAGAGAGAAAGTGTGAAACAAGCCTTAGAACTCTAAATTGAAGCAATTGAACCGAGAATTCAAGGTAAGGCTTCGATTATTATGTGTTATGATTGATATTAAGTGATTTGAACGGATTGGAATGGGTTAATTTGATTATAACGAGTCTGAAATTGAGAAATTCAGAATTGGGGTATGATCTGTTCGTCACGCGACTTTATTGGTAAAGTCGCGTGTGCGACTTTAATGATATAGTCGCACTAAGCCGACTCCAGGCTGCGAACTTAATGATAAAGTCGCAAGATGCGACCTTGAGATAGCGACTTTAGTGATAAAGTCGCAGTATGCGAATTTGAGGTGTGCGACTTTAATAATAAAGTCGCAGAGGCTTGTTTTGAGACACTGATGATAGTGTCGCATGATATGGCGACTTTAATAAAGTGTCGCTAAATTTATAAAAGAGTTAATTGTGTTATGTGTGGTTTACATACTGGTGTTCGGTACGTGACAATCGGGGATATTCAACCACACGATTATCCAGGTAAGTAATAGAAGGATATATATATTGAATGAGAATATCCAGATGACAGGAGTATTCGAATGAACTGTATCAATTCAGTGATTAAGGTGAACGTTAGCCCTCTTTATGCTAAGTGATCATAAATGGCATAGCAGTGTGAATGTTAGCCATCTTTATGCTGAGTGGTCATAAATGGCATAGTAGTGTGAATGTTAGCCCTCTTTATGTTGAGTGGTCATAAATGGCATAACAGTGTAAATGTTAGCCCTCTTTATGCTGAGTGGTCATAAATGGCTTAATAGTGTTATTACTGGCCCTCTTTATGCTGAGTGGTCATAAATGGCCTAACAGTGTGATTGTGAACTCTAGATGGGGCAAAGTGATTATATGTGATCACAGTGTTTATAAGATGTCTACCTTATAATGTTGATATGATTCGGTTACTTACTAAGCCGTTGTGCTTACCCATTCTGTTGTCACTGTTTGATAAAGGTAGGTCGAGTAAGGGAAAAGAGGGTCTTGGGAAAGAGCCGCAGCGCGATTAGTGGTGTGCTTACTATTGCTGGTAGTAAGTGTTTGTTCACTCCCGTTAAATCATGCTCAGATATTGTGGGGAGTCTTTTGAAAGAGGAAACTTATGTTTGTAATGATTGTAAAAATTATGTTGTTCATATGTATATAAAAAAGTGTTGTTTGGAATGTTGTATGATGTAATAAAAATAAAAAAAAATCTGGGTGTTACAGGTTGACCCGAAGGTTAAAAAGGAGGCTACGTTGGAGATAGTGAACAGTTAGTGAACGATAATGGCATTCTCACTTCTCCGCCGCTTGTGTGTCAGAACTTAGGGTCATTGTCGGACCACCCTATGTGCGCGAGTTATGTTCAAGTGGCAATGAGATCTGATGTATGTTTATCCGATAGCAAGAGTGTTATATATTTGATGTGAGAGTGGCGGCCACATTGATTACTTTTTACTCATCGTGTTTTATTGTTTACAACAAATAGACGGTTAGGCCTACCTACTACTGTGGTGGAGATATCGGCTCACCTTCACGTGATGTTGCGTTTGATGATTATGGCCTTAGGTTTTATTGAGATTTAAAAACTTTCGTGAAGTATAAGGAAGAGATGGCTATCTGGATAAAGAAGAATGAGTAGAAGTAGCTAGAGAAGAAAGGGAAGAAGGAGGGTGTCGAGTCGGATCTCCATTGCAAAGACGAAAGTGGCACGACTATAAATATTGTATGAGGTTCGCAGATGGCAGTTAAGCCCCATACCCAACATGGTTGGAGTGTGACAAAGTAAGTAGACAATATGTTGGGTTAGCTTAAAATACATTTATACATAAAAGTTTATTAAATACATTTGTAACTATACCTAGGTACTACTCCCCATCCATATTCCGGGTTGTATTCATTGAATACTACTTGTGTTGGATCTTCGTACGTGGGATGTCAAGGGATATAATAGCTTTAGACGAGCTTGTAAAGCTGATGCTCGGGTCGATATTGTCGAATAGTTGTGTGATAACCTCCCTAGCTATCTGGCCGCCATAGATTATTGGAAGAATATTGGTGAAAAGCCCTAGAAAAGTGATACCATTGAGTTTGCAATAGAGTTGGTGGATGATGTGTCTCAGCAAACTGGCTTAGTAGGCGACTGGAAAATATAGGTATTCATCAACATGGAGAATGCGGTATGTAATATAGACCACAAGGTGAGTGGAGATATCCGGTTGATCGTGTGGAAGTATAGAAAGAGGATCATACTTCTTCAGGTCACATTTTGAATTTATTAAAATCATGTCAATGTATTTACCAATAGAATGGTACACAGTGCCTTTAAAACTTCCGGTTGCACCTGGACAACCATTAACATGCAAAGTTTTGTTGAAAAACATTTTAAAAAAAAATAGGTTTACCACTTGATGCATCAATAATGTAAGATAGATCTGTATGTTATTGATTTTAACTGATGATGTTGATGATTTTCAGGATCTATTTGCGTCATGCAATAAATAATACTCCGATAGAAATTTACATTGTTGATATTGTAAAAAATGTTTCGAGTAAGGGTAACAATGAACCTAGCAGTAGTAGTAGTGGTAATCAACAACATTTTCGACAACTACAAGTTCATGATTACAACTAACCACCTAAATATCAATCATCTCCACAATTTTCGTTTCCTTATCAACCACAATATCAATTTCATTATCATGAACTTCGTAGTACCCAACAAATACCACATTTCTAACACTAAACAACCAAGACACACGATTTAACGTAGATGAACAGACCCACGATCATCATAAATATTCCCAATATTATGAGGTTATTCAGTATGATCATGGTAATTTAGAATATCATGTGGAGCTTCCTAATGAACATTCTCATGATTATGATCATTATGATGAAGAAAATGTCAATCCACCTCAACCTTCTAACCATCCATTTGGTAATCACATTGTTGATGATGGTGAGGATGAGGAGGAGCAGCAGATCCAAGAGATACATATGACAAACTAATACCACCAGAATATGCTACGTTTTGGAATATGCCACCACTGTTTTCGAAAATGATAAAGAAAGTAAAAAACAACCAATTACCATGTATGAACCCTCTTACCATGTTCAAGTTGGACAAACATTTGAAAATAAAGAGGAGTTGCTTCTTTAATTTCATACCAAGTGTCTTGAAGAGAGTTTTCAAATTAAGTTGAAGAAGTCGGAGAAGAAAGTGTACACAACAAAATCTATCTTGCCTTATTGTGGTTAGAAGTTAAGTGTAGCCTGTATCAAAGCTAGTAACAATTTCCAAGTTAGGAAGTTAGTTGACATTCATACATGTTCTCGCACTCAAATCATGTTGAATAACCTTGATAAGTAAGAAGGTGCTTGGTAACATCTTAAAAAGAGTTGATGTCTTTGGAAGGATGTGTATACAAAGTCAAATAAATCAAACTTGATATGAGAAAACGCTTTATAATCAACCTTTCACACAACAAAACCTGAAGAGCAAAGTGTTATGCTATAGAGTTGTTGAGAGGTAGTGCCGAAGGATCATTTCGAATGCTTCCCCTTTACCTACACAACCTGAAGCTGCATAACCCGGGGAGAAAAACGAATGTGCTTACGGATGAGAAAGATAAATTTGTATTGTGTTACATGCCGGTTGGTCCAGCTATAAGTAACTATAATTGGTTTTTATTTATGTTCACATACGTATAATCTACTATGATTGATATTTTTAATGTCATTGCATACGTACATTTGTTAACCATATGCGCGCAATAATTATCATAGGTGTGTCACATTTGAAAGGGGGTTACTTGGGAATTAATTTAATCGTTGTGGTGATGGATGACAATAATGACTTCTTACCACTAGACTATGAAATCGGTTTGGACGTGGTTCTTAGGATCCTTACTTGACGCCCTTGAATCCTCTTGTGGGATCGACAACCTGACTATCATTTCTGATAGGGCTCTTTCAATTGTAAATACTTTTTCAATTGTCTTTCCAGAGGCATTTCATGTTCTATGCTATACTCATTTGCTGATGAACTTGAAAAACAAATCTTTCAAAGTCAAGCACTTCAAATTGCATTATTCGAAAATGTGTAAGGCATACACCTTAAGTTAGATTTTAATCACCATTTTGATGTGATTTCTAACAGTTTACAAGTCTCAGCTAAGGTTCTTAGAGATGTTGGGAAAGAAAAATGGTCAAGACATCATGCTACATGTACATGATATGCTTACCTCACAACTAACAGTGCGGAATGCATTAACGCGATGAACAAGCATGCAAGGAGACTCCCTATCACAATACTCTTGGATATTTGTGTTATCTTCAGTATAGCAGTGGTATTTCAAAGATTGGAACACTGCAGCAGGAGTTAAAACACCTGTCACACCATCCGAGCACAAAGTCGGTAAGAGAAATGGGAAATCGCTAAGCTTGAACGTGAATCCATCCACAAATATGATTTTTGAGGTGATGGATGGGAAAAAGAATATGACATCCAACTTGGAACCACAAAAATGCACTTGCATGCAATGGATTTCATGTCAGATACATATCGAGCGGCTTACACCAAGACTATAAACCTACTGGCTCATCCTTCCGAGTGGGTCAATCCAGGTGATCTGCAAACTGTGTTACCACCAGTCCTTGTGAAGAGGCAAACTGGTCGCCCACTTGGTCGTGCTCATATTTTCTTCTAAATGAGAGGAGAAACGAAACCCAAGTATCAATGTAGTCTTTGCAAAGAATACGGTCATAGTCGATCTGGTTGTATGGCTCCTTACGATAGAACAGATGAGCACAGTAGATCAAGAACCAAATCAAGAACTAAAACTGTAAGTTGTTAACCTATAGTCATATATAAACATAAATATTACATTGTATCATTAATATCATCTCGAGTTTGACTTGCAGAAAGCATCCACAATATCAAAGATAAAGGTCGAAGCGAAGCGTCTCAACCAACTCAATCTTTTCCAAGTGTACATTTGAGTCAACCTTCAAATTATTGTAATGATGAAACCTATGTTATGTATTAGTTAACAATGTTATCTATGTTTTATTACTTGTGATTTTTAATTCCATAACTTTCGTTGATGTTCACTTTGTTGTGCTTGACGAACAATAAAATATTTCATTAGATAAGGATTAAAACATTACATAAACAATACAAAAACACTAAGTGAAATACATAGTTTGGTAGTTATCCAATTGATTCAAAGATAGATACAAATTACAATAATTGACTATTAATTAATCGAACAACTGTTTTGCACTTAAAGAGCCAAACATTATCTTATAAATGGCTACTGGCATCATAGTTTCCGAATTTGCGGATGTGTCAAATCTCTATGTGTAACATAGACCTCAATTTCTCTATGTATCGTTGCATAGGTAGTAATCTGCTTCAATTTCTTGACATCATCCGTTATGAATTGTAAACCACTTATATGGAGCCTAATAACCCAGCTCTTCCAAAGCGTAATCCAAAATAATTGTTGAAAAATCTCTACGCAGTAAATTAACGTCAATAAGCCTTGCTCGTACATTCTTCTTGCGCTCTAAAAATTTCCACCTTGACGAAGCGCGATGCTAAACAACTCAAGAACTGTTGCGTATAATTCATAAATTCTTGCGATAGAAATTTCCAATAATGATCAGCGTGAACCATTTTGGAAAGTGTTTTTCGATTTTCCAACCAACAAAAAGTAAGAGTATTTGTATGAGAATTTGTGAAACAAGTTGATGATTATCTTATCTTAGAGTCACATTATTTATAAACATTTTTTAAATTTCGAAAATCTTGAAAAATCTTATCCAAAATGAATAAAGATAAGACACTTTAAAAAAATAAATGAAATAGTTGCATTGACAGTTATCTTCAGTCTCAAATTTGTCTTGACAGTTATCTTCCGTGTGACCTTGAGGTTGATCTTGATTTGGTTCTTGATCTGGTATGCTCGTCGTTATGCTCGTCTGTTTTATCATAAGGAGCCATATAAGTCGATCGGCTATGACCTCTTTCTTAGCAATGACTACATTGCTGCTTTGGTTCTGTTTTCCCCTCTCATTTTGAAGGAATACAAGCATGGCCAGGTGGTCGACCAGATTGCCTTTTCACAAGGATTGGTGGTAAGACAGTTTGGAGACCACCTAGATCAACCCATTTTGAAGGATGAGTCATTGGGTTTATACGCTCTGCGTAAGCCGCTTGATATGTTTCTGTCGTAAAATAACTCTCCACATAGCAGCTTACGTCATCTTGCTTCAAGAAACGGGATGCTGCCATAACGTGCCCGCAAGGTAAACCGGACAACTGCCATTGCAAGCAATTGCATGTTGTATCTTCCAAGTTTACCGTCCCATTATTGTTTGTAGGTTCCAATAATCATGTGATCAATACAATCTCAATATGTGTCGTGCGGAATCCGTATACATATCGAATCAATTGAGAATAAGTACGTGAATGAAATGAAATCACAATCCTAAATAACTCGCTTTTCTATTAATCTAAACGAGTTAACTGATTACAAAATGTAGCATGAACTCTCTGAGATTACAAGTATATTCATACAGTTAGTTCTAAACAAAATGACATGATGTTCTATTTATAAACATTTCGAATATGCGACAGTTTTCATACCTGCGAGAAACAATATGAAACGTCTGTTTTCCCATAAAGCACATCTCCACGAGCATGATAATACATATCCGGACGCACTCCTCATCGCTATATTTCGCCTCCCCATTAAACTTGTAGGGCATCCCAAACAACATCTCTCGTTGCAAAATACTTATATCCTTCAGCTGAGCAACGTGCTAGAATACTCGATCCCGTAATGCAAGTATCGTCCCTCGAAGAGCCTTAGGAATATAATCCTTCATATTTGTTTCGAACCAAACGGGAATCTGGTTACTAGACAAAACTCTCTACACCCAAACCATATCGCAAAATGGGGCGTCAGTCTAAACCATAACTCATCGGGCTCCACCTGGGGCTTGGTAATCTTTGGACGATCACATCGTTTCTGAAGCAAATTATGTACATATCCAGGGTCGTTGTCCAAACACTGGATATCTAACCAACGCCCAAAACATGTACGTCGAAATATTGTCTTTTGCTTGTCAGTCAACAACATATTGATCTCCTTAATTACTGTCATGTGGTTCTTCATTGTTAAGGCAGCTTCGAAGAAACCCTGAAAATCATTTAATTACACCATGTCAAAAATAAGTGTAGGTCACCTAAATCTTCGATCGAATGCAATCAATAACCTAGAAATGTGCGGAATCCATAAACGTGAAACGAATGAATTTAATAAACATACGATGTATATAAACTGATTTCTATTGATAATGAACGGAGTTGAATGATTACAGAGTAATTTGCATAAACTCACACATTTACTTCCACACCAACTGGCTTTCTTCCAATAACAATCGCAAGTGTTCTATTTATAGTTTTACAACATTCTGTGACAGTCTGTATATGAGACACTATTCTTGTGTCGCAACATGTGACAATTGTATAGTGTCGCAGTATGTGAGTGTCGTAGTGTGCGACACTTGCATAGTGTCGCATAACCTAACTAAAAGAGTGTAAGTCTTCAAGACCGAGATCATTCTCGATTATGACCCACACCCGCATTCCCGGTTACAATCTTGATGACAACAAAAACGACATCACAAAAACTTTCAAATTCAATTCTCAACACCAAACTAAACTAAATAACACATATACAACGAAATCTAACAAAAAGAATAACAATTTAATTCATAAAACACAAATACATTCATGCACACCAAATATTCGATAAGTGCCAACTATAAATTTCGCAAATTTGACAATGATTCGGAGTTTAAATGTGTTGATACCTCATAATTGGACATTTTGTTGCTTGAATCGAATTTTTTTTTGTTTTGGAACGCAATATGCGACCGAATCTTGCGAATCCCGTTTGACGAAGGTAATGATAGAATATAATGGGAGGGAGGGCGATGGATTCGAAGGAGGAGGGAGGAAATAAGTTTGAATAATTTGAAATTTAGGTTTTTTTTTTGTTCTTATTCCGGGTTGGTCGCGGGTTAGTCCCGGGTGGTGCCCAGGTCCCCGGTCAATGAAAAAATCGAATGCCAAATGCGAACGCATTTTGCGAAGGCGGTATGCGACTCAGTTTTTGCGTTCGGGTGGGGTATTTGAGCAATTTTTTTTAAAAAAGGTTAAATTTTTACAAAAAAAGGTTTTTTTTTTTAATTTCCCTGTTTCTTATTTAACATTATGATAATCCTATGATCCAATCTTGTTTTCACATTATGACACAAAATCATAAATTTATTTCTTTTTACATGATATGAAACATTAATAAACTTGTAGAAACTTCAAAACCATTAAAGCGTATAGACATAAACTTGAGTAATGAGTTTGAATGTACGAAAGGAAGTTTGCAATTTAATTCTTGATATTTCAATTGGAAAAAGGTGAAATGAAGACCATTCCCAAATAGCAATACAAGTATGTATTCCCAATTGCATGATAGAAATGCTGACTAGTGTCCATATCCAAGTAAACGATCAATTACACACTCGGAAAATTTGGTATGAGCTGTAGTTTTAGTGACTAGAAAATACTCCCTACTCATTTGAATACGATATACATTCTATGACACACTTTCACGTCCATTGTGCGTATCTCTCAGGTACATGACGGATTTCCATCAAAATATAAAGGGTAACAAGCCAACTTTACCCAGAGAAGACGAAATATAATGCTTGATATGAATCGGGATATTCATTTTTACCATCGACCTTTGTTATCCATCCGACATGTCATGAGAACCACTCGGTTACAATCAATTTCATTTCTTCCAACAGATATAAAACAAGAGAAATGATAGATAGTTCTTAAAAAATTGGCCTAAAAGTTGGTCTAATATCAAATGTCAACCATCTACTAACTTTATAAAAGGACCAACTTTCTAACAATATCTTAGATGAATGACAGGCGGCATTAGGCCAATTTTTAAGGCCCATATATCAGTACTCACGAAATTAATAGACAACTAAAGATCCAATCAAACATATTCAAAGCGTTTCATAACTGAACAAATATATGACAAACAATTCTACTACACCATAATAATTCTTTTTCTTTACGCCTCATCTCCATTCTGTATGAGAGGATCCAAATGGGCACTACTACCCCAAGCTCTCTCCTTCCATATGTTTTCAACTTCTTCAAAAGTCAACCCTTTGGTCTCTGGGACAAACACAAACACAAAAATAAATGCAGCAACACCAATAGCAGCCAGTATCAAGCAAGTCAAAGAAGTCCCAACAAGTTCAGCAATGGTGAGAAAGCTTTGAGCAACTATCAAGTTTGATACCCAATTGACTGTGGCTGACATTCCTCCACATATTCCTCTATATGATTCAGGATATATTTCCGAATTCACTGTCCATGGAACGGGGCCCATTCCAGGGGCAAAAAAGGCAATATAAAGAGCTAACCCGAGAACAGCCAGCCACCCAATGCTGGCAGTCCCAATTGATTCGAGGTAAAATGAAACTGAGAGGAGAATCAAGGATAGGATGACACCTGTCAAACTGCTGAGAGCCAATTTCCGACGGCCAAAACGGTCGATGAGGTAGATTCCAACAACTGTGCCACCAGCATTCATTAATGCAACAATGAGGGATAGTAGAAGGGCTAATTGGTTTGAACGGAAACCGGCCATCTGAACTATGGTTGGACTGTAGTACATGACTGTGTTGATGCCAGTAAATTGTTGAAACGCCTGCACACCAAGAAAATGTTAGGAGCTGTTTATATCTTCTTTTGCATCAAGTGTTGATCAGATATAGTCTATGTAGATATAACTCTCTGTTCAGAACAGTTGCAGTACAAGCAAATGTCTATTTTTTGTACTGAATGAACGTCTAAATAACAGTAAATGACCATTCTACCCTTTTATCCAAATTAGTGTCAGATAACTATTTTATAACAGATTTGTATTTCCGCTTAATTCCAAAAGGTTATCTTTTATTCTTACAACTTTTATTCTTCCACTCACATACCAAAATTCAAATCGCTCTTATTAACTATTATGCTTGTGTTTTGGAAGCAAAATATTGACTTTGAATGCATACAAATGTGGACTCATTTTATGCAGCAAATAACAATAGATAAGTAAACTCTTAGAAATTTAGCTAGAAAGGAAACGGGTCAAATGGTTCAAAAGTTGACCAAAGTGTATTTCTAATGAATACAACCTCCAAAGTCACTTTATTTAATAGTTCAAATTTTAATTACAATCATAGAATTTTGTAATCGTGTTTAGGACATTAAGTATTTATTTATCTTTATTAAGAAGGTAGAAAATAATTTGAGGGTCATCCTGATTCTACCTGCAGTATAAAGTAACACCTTTTGACAATAACAAGTCTTAACAGCCCAACCGGCCTGACCTGCACCTACCCATTCTGCCACTTCTAACAATCTTAGAGGTGGCAATTTTGACCCATTTATCTATGAATGGGTTGATTTGGGCGATATGTTATCTCAAATGGGTCGTTATAATAAACAAAATTACCTTAAAGGAGTACAAGCAAATGGGTCAAAGTCAAAGGAGTTGAAACTTTAAAGGTCGCCCAAAGTCTATTTCCAATGCATAGAACCTCCTAAAGCATTTTTTACGCAGACCTTTCGGCGACTTACTTTGAGATGAGTCATTTCAAGCATTACCATACCTGCCCATCTTGCCACCTCCCAATAGTTATATTGTTATTCCATACCGTACAACTATTTGGATCAATTTATTACCTGAAGACCAGCTCCTGCAAGAAATGCAAGTCTGATTTCTTTGATTCTGAAAACATCCCAGTAACTAATTGCATTCTTGCGGAGGTGTTCTTCCTCTAAAGCAGAAGAAAGCTGGTCGAGTTCCTCTTCTAACCGATAAGGATCATAAATTTTTGACAGCACAACAATTGCATCGGTTTTTCTTTTCTTCATGTAAAGCCAACGTGGAGATTCAGGAAGAAACAACATCAAGAAAAATTGGATAACAGCAGGCACAGCAGCCACTCCAAGCATCCATCGCCATGTTCCACGAACCTGTTCAGCACGTTAAAACAGAGTTACTTGAAACATACGAATGTGATTGTGATAATTATTGATGTCTTATTTTATAGTGATGACATTTTTATTTGTTTGTTTTACAAATTCACAAGACATAACAAGAATCCTAACAATAACTATGGATTGGGCATATTCTCGAATAATGTAAAATTGTCACTATCCAATATCTTTCTTGGTTGTACTCTTCATTGTATTTAATTACTATAACATTAAATGCAAACAAATCTTAGCAGAGTTGTACAATGTGTAGTAGCACACAAGCACTTAAATCTAATTCAATTTCATAACCAGCATGTAGTTTTTCGCCACTAATTGAATGACCAATTAGTTATTGAATTCTTCACCAACTTATCAGTAATTTGAAATAGAACATGAAACCTAAAAATTATGAAAGTAAAAACAGAAATATATGAGTTGATAATTACATAAAGAACCACCTCCATTATGGGGTATGCCGTTAGTTACATCAGATGGCTGTATTGTTAGGGACAATTGAATGAACTTAGTGTTCCCTGCAGATTGTCCTCCAGTCGTTAAAGCATAAAAAGGTTAACATGAACTAAATACTATAAAACTTCCATGATCTTTTAATCTTAACAAGGATTAGTAATGAATGGAAAAATAGATTCTATTTTATAGCACTAAGCAGGAAATAAAAGAGTTATACTCCTTGATGCAAGCTCCATTTCAACCTTGAAGATGGCTTCTTGAAACTGCATAATCAAAAACCTTAATGCAAGGTACACATTAACTCATATGCATTAAAACTAAAAGAGGACGATGCAAAAAAAGGGGATGACGTATATTTGCTCTTTTTAATCTTCTTTTTTTGCATTTAAGAGTTAAGATTGAATATGTTTCGTTCATGGTACAACTTTGCATAAGCTACTCTAACAGGTGACCTTGGTCCAGACATACTCCTCGGCTTTTTGAGGATTGGGGAGGAATAAAGGAAGCAATTTCAACCCATTTACTTATGAACGGGCGACGTGGGCTGTGCTCATATCTCAAATGGCTCAAATTAGTCAAACCAACCTATGTAGCAAAATAACGGAACAGATTAAATAGGAAAACGGGTCAAAAAAGGTTCAATGTTGTCCAAAGTGTTTGTTAAGTTTCAAATACAACCACCTAAATCGCATTATTCAAAGATATAGTGTATTTGTTAAGTTCCAAAGCATAAAACCACCAAAGTCGCTTAATTCGAAGATATAGCGTCTTATTGTGATAATATTGTTCTTATTATGTTTAAGTCAAACTATTTAAAAGAAAAGTTAAGAATAATCAATTGACTATGGAGAAGATACTTGAACAAAAAAAGCAAAATAAATCAGACCTCTGTGAAAGCAAGATTGACGAGATAAGAGAGAAATTGTCCACTCGTTATCATGAGCACGTTGGTGCTTACAAGACCACCTCGTATTTCTGATGGGGCTGCTTCTGCAATATACATTGGAGCAGTTACTGATGCTACACCCACGCCCAACCCAACAAAAAGGCGGCCCAATATAATAACATATGGATTCCATGCAGCAGCCATAACAAACGATCCCAATGCGAATATAACATCTGCAAGAAGGGTAGCTTTTTTACGCCCATATGCATCATTTATCCAGCCTCCAGCTGCGGCTCCAATCATGGCACCAACTAAAGCCATGCTAACAATTGTCTCCTGTACATGTATAATGTTAATAACTAAAACCGGCAGATTACGGGTTTGTTAGGAGTGGTAACAGGAAATACTCAAATACATTTTAATCAAATAGGCAAAGTGGATCTGAAACTGCTTAGTAAATCAAGTGATAACGAAACTAGTACCTGTAGAAAACTACTTTGATCAACTGCCTCAAATTCATCACGAATGTACAGAAGAGCTCCTGATATAACTCCTGAAGAGATAGTTTTATGTTGAAAAGAACATGAGTTCAAAGTAGACAAATACGTGAAAAATTCCAAGATAGACATGTACAAGTTACCCACACGTAGTTATTTCAATTCATTTTTGTGAAAACATGTCTTGATTGTGTTGTATCGACAAACTTGTCAAAACGCTAAACTTAAATTTTTTTTATCATTCTGAAAGCAGATCACACCTCATGGGCACCAGGCCGACTGACAGGCTGAGGGCAATGGAAACGAAAACAAAGAGGGAACAATATAGCTAAAACGACAGGTCAAGCAGTTTAAAAGGTACCTAAAATATCCAAGTGTTTATTCAAAACATATTTCGACATCAGGTATTGAGTATTGACTAACTATAAACGTAAAAAAGTTAGACAACAATATTACCCATCGACCAAGTATTTTGACCCGTCCTCTGTCCTACAATATTTACTATTTTGACCTGAACTCGTGTTAATTTGTAACCCAGCTCATCTATTTTGCCACCTATAGTAAAATACGTATCCACTGCAAAACTCTTATAAAGCGGTTTTCGGACTACAGATCCTGAGGGAATAAACTATTATAAATAAAATACTCTAAAAAGCCTTTTAGAACATATGAACTTGTCAAGTAGTTTCAACTTTATATGCACCAATAAGATTCTAAAAAGATAAAGATGATAAGCAAAGATATGTTTAACATCTATAATCAATTAAGATAAAAGTTACTTTCATGATTCACTCTGGCTATATAGTAGCAAAATCCAAACATTAAACAAATTATAAACTGCCCTAAGTAAATCAAGCCGAAAGCACATACAACCATACAACATATAGATACAGATCATACCTACTAACAGGTATACAACATCAGTTAAAAAAGAAAAAAACAAAAAAAAAAACAAAAAGAAAAAACAAAAAAAAGGACAACATAGGGTACCAGTATCATATCCGAAAAGGAGACCACCAATTCCAGCAATAACAGTCAAACCCAAAACATAAGTATTACTAAAATATGTTATTTTTCTATCAACTCCAGCATCTATATACCCTGAACTCCCTGGTAATGTTTCTATCGTCATCTTCTTCTCTTTTAAAAAACTAAGAGTCGCTCAGGCAAATGATCGAACACTCGGTGTGCAATTTATAAAGACTGTTGTGGGCATCGATCAAAATAAACCATTTTGATTTGTTTCTAAAATGGGATTAGATGAAGTGGGGCCCAGTGAAATGGAAATTTAAATCTATCTATCAATTTTCTATTTTCTTGAGGTTTAACAGTCAAAGACGTGGCGAACTTGAATTTAAAAATTTTAAATTCTTATCGTTAGAAAAATGAAATGATTTTATTTTTGGTATCATCTGATAAATAAAAGGGGTTTTACATCAATATACTTTCCCAAAAATAATGTTTTACCTTACAAGTATCATTCACTATATTTTGTCTTTCTGTATGAATGTATTTCATTGATCCATCTGGCACTTTTGAGTGTGTGAACTTTATCCTTAACTACATTGATTATCACATTTTACAAACTTTATTCCACGTGTCTTTACAGACATAATTTCGTTATTTGTCAATCAAGTCCTACAAAATTATGTTATTCACGCGCTACAACGCACATTATTGGTTTTACTCGCCTTTTCTATCATAGGTTTATTTTTTCCTCCTATTTTGCAACAAGTGTAGTACACGTGCTTTGTTGCGAAATAATATGGATGTCAGATTGTCGGAGCTTATCGAGTAGGTTAAAATGTGCGCTCATATTTTGTCGCGAACATTGTCAGAATGACGTTCCGTAAATTTGACAAGGCATTTCGGCTACTACGTCGTAATCGCATGCGAGACGCTGTTTAACAACTATTCTTCTTTTCTTTTTCAACGGTAATAATACCGTTAACTTAAAAAAATAAAAATAAATCGCTTTTTCATAATTGTTTTTTAAACCTTAGTTTCTATCAATATACGACACTTCAAACACAATTTTCGCCACATCAAAACACTCTTTCTCATCTACAAACACACACTCAAAAACTATATAATTCCATATAATTCGCAATGTCCAACCAAACAACTCGTACAACCTACACTCTCAATGGAACCCGTTTCAACAACATTCATCATCCTCAAACCCGTAACCCGACATACCTGGTTTTGGTAGTCCATACCACATTACACAAACGCCATCCTAATAAACATCTCACTTCTTGCACGATCAATATAACGCTTTCCTAATGTGATAAGCATTACAAAACACCCAAACAACCCGACATTCAATCGGTGGAAGACGAGGTACTGACACCAACCTATCGTAGAAATAGTTCCAATAAAGGCAAACAACCCGAGGTTGAACCATCACAACCGAAACCAAAAAAGGTTTATAACAAGGTAAGCGTTTGGGAATCAGAGGACGAACTCCAATTGACCCAAAGTTGGATTGCCGTTTCAAAGATTCCAACCAAGGAAATGCGCAAAACAATTGTCACACCCCGCTAAAGCGGAAACACGAGATGTAACAGTACAATGATTTCACAATCGAAAATTACAAAAGATCACCGTTCAACGGTCTACAATTATTACATTACATAAGATCTTACAAGCGTTTACAGCACAAAAGTAAATAATCTAAACATGCGATTACATCCAAAAGAGAAAATCCCGTAACGCTACAGCAGCATAGATCATATAACGGGTTTAGCTTCAATAAACAAGTGGTGACTAATTCCTGAAAAGCATGTAAAAGTAAACAGGTCAACTATGAAACATAGTTGGTGAGTACACAGGTTTTGTGTAATGAAAGACCCTTTTTCCAGTGTTTACAAAGTCTAGTTTAAAAGTTCCACGTTACTACGTGATTAGTTCGCAAAAGTAGTATGTTTAGTGTCGAGGCTCATACAAAGACGATAATCATCCGATAAGTTCTTGAAATCAATTTTTAGGATAGTCAAACGCTATTGCGCGGATAATTATAAAAGTAATTCGTTAAAACAAGGCTCATTTAAGAGCGATATTCATTTGATAGCTAGATTCATTTGTTAATCGATGTTTTGTTTGCAAAGGAGGTTTATTTAAGAATGAGGCTCATTTAGGAGCGATTCCCTTTTTGTACTCAATTAAAAGTCGTGATTCATTTATAACGCCCCGCTCATATTTTCAAAGGAATATTTAAATCACGTTTATAAAACTCAAGATATAGTGTTTAATAAGTTCAAGTTATGTTTATAAAACTCATATTGTAGTATTTAATAAGTTCATGTTACGTGTTTAAAGTCTCAACAGATTATTATGTCGAAGTTCATACGAATGCGCGACGTTATTATGAAACCACGTTTATCATTGTCCAAGACCACATTGATTTATAGTATAAAACTCAGGTTATAAAATCTATGGTTTTAAAGAAATATGGTTTCTAATGACAAAGTCATTTTCAAGTTCGGGTCGTAAGGTTTATAGTTTCAAAGAAATGTCGTTTCAAACGACAAAGTCATTGTAAAGCTCGGGTCGTAAGTTTATGGTTTCAAAGAAATATTGTTTCAGATGACAAAGTCATTGTAAAGCTCGGGTCGTAAGTTTATGGTTTCAAAGAAATATTGTTTCAGGTGACAAAGTCATTGTAAAGCTCGGGTCGTAAGTTTATGGTTTCAAAGAAATGTCATTTCAAATGTCAAAACGTCATACGTTTATAGTCGTTTATGAAATTTCTATGCTATCACGTTATAATGTCTATAGTCACAATGAGTTATTATGCTTGAGTCCACAACCAAACCTACAACCGATAAACCTTTGCCCCAAAGAGAGATGCCCTATCGTTGGCATTTAGGATGATGGGATGCACTCACGTGGCCGCGTGAGTGGGGAGGTGGTCTCGCTCCCAAATAGTACTATTCATATGCATCATTTGGCTCATATAGAGTTAATGGTCGAGTAGATATACCGGGGACTTTAGATACGATAGAAAACAAGCATATAATCATGTTCGTATAAACGGAAAACATTCACGACATTATGTGTAATCAATACGACATTTTAACCATGTGAAGTATTCGAAAGTAAGCATAGCATATAGCATAGCATAGCATTTGTAAATCAAGGATAGCATTTGTAAAACGCGCATAATATAAGCATAGCATTCGTAAATCAAGGATAGCATAAGAATAGTATTTGTAATCCAAATATAGTAGTTAGATCATATAGCATGCTTTTCACCCCAAAAATTTAAGTAAAACGTTAAAAAGAGGGGCTGTGTAAACTCACTATTAAGCGTGAGCGGAAGGATGGATGTAATGCGCGTGCCGACTGGGTTTGACTCCTATCCATTTCCTAAGAACACAAGGTTTCTAATTAGTTTTCGACTAATACGGTTTGTTAGGATTGCTTAGCTAGCTAATTAAATTACAAAGTGCCGTAAAAGTTTGAATTTCCATTTAATTTACGATGTCGGTAATTGTTCGAGTTGGGAACAAAATAATGGAAATATATGAATACAACATCTAAAAATTACCAAACTTGGTATGAAATATGAAATATAGTTCACAAATTTTCTGTGAAAATTTGGGGATTTTTAGACTTATGGATTATTTATAATCATTTTATGTCTAAAAAGTGGGATAATTATGGGAAAAATAGTAATTATTCACTTAAAATTCTGGAATTTTTACCAGATCATTTTCTACAAATTTCTAAGTTTGTGTAAAATTTTCAAGACGTTTTGAGCACTGAAACTTTGGTTCCCAACATTATGCGTTTTAACGAGACGTAAATCGGAAAACATATCAAAACACTTCCAAAGAGTGTTAAATTTTGAGGATGGTGTCATTTTCTGAGGAAAATGACACTGGAATTTTCCCATAATTATTTTATGTCCAAAAGTATTTTTCATGATTATTTCACCTTTTGTAGGCTTTATTTGCATTAATTTAGGAAAAATACTTATGTTTTTCCAAAAATTCCCATTTTTATTTTCAAGACTCTTTTCATGATATAGTTACTGAGAAAAATAATCCTCAAAATTTGAAGACGTTTTATCTCGCACTTATATATTTTTGAATCATCACAACACAAGTATTTGCAATTTACAAGATTACAACAATGCATGATGTTCATGCATTTTCTAAAAATACTTAATCATCAAGATAAATTCCTATCTTTTTATAATACTGAGATATACATGTTAGGAGTCTAACATAATTTTTCTTAGATTTATAGAACACCTTAAGACCCATGAACAAGTATCACAACTAGGTGCTCACAGAAAAGTTACTGTTTGCGCATCAGTTTTGTGTGATACATTTGGAGGTCGTAAACTCAATGGATTTGAATGAGACCAGTGGGGTTTTAAAGGTAAGAAATTAAGATAAATTCTAGAAGAAAAATCAAGATTTTTGGACCATTATTCACTGAGTTATGGTCGTTTCAAGTAGGGTCAAATTCTGGACAGATTGCATGCATGACAAAGTGATCTTTTTGGTGTGATTTCACTACCAAACGATTTTTAGACCTCATCCAAAGATTGAAGTCTTGTCTTTTATGCATGAACATGTGTTGTACAGAAACATAAACATATTTTAACATTTTAAACCATTTATTCTAGCAAGAACAAGTAAATAAGCATTCAAACACTAAAAAGACGATTTTTCGGTTTGATTTCGGTTTGATCATGGGTTGCCCTTTTGTTTTAACACTTAAAAAAGTGTAAGGGAACCTACAAACCATCAAACCTTGAATTAGAATTTTAGCCATGAAATAGGCATAAAATCCATGTATTTACATGAAATAAACATAAAGAAAGTATGAAATGGAAGCTAGGAATGGTGATTCTACCTTAAGAGATGTGTTTTAATGGAAGAACACCTTTGAGATGATGATCTTTGGATGAATATTTTCTGGAGTTTAGTGTGTGAAAAGAGAGGTTTTGTGTGTGTTTTCTTGAGAGAAAATGAGAGAAATGATGGGAGGAAGAGTGTGTAAGTGGTAGAAGACTTTGCATGCAATATAAGTGGGTTAGTGGAGAGGTTGAGTGGAAAAAGAGAGAGGGCTGCAGATTTTTAGTGGGTGGAGGGGTTATTTCCTCATTTTATTTTATTAATTGTAAGGAAATAAAGTCTTATAAGTTGTACAATTAAATTGATGTGAGTTGGTATGTTTTGTAAGATTTAATTGTGATGTTTTGAGAGTTAAAGTTTGAGTTGTAAAACTTGATTTTATAAGTTTATAATTTTCATCATAAGGTATTTGATTCGTTTACGAGTGGTATTCGCGGGTTAATCGTGCGGTTTCCGGTTGCGTTAACCGAGTTACGGAATTTACGATTAAATTCCGATTTTTGTGATACGATAAATATTTTGTGTTGATGATGAATGAAATTAAATTTCATTTGTTTTCTTTGGCACTTTGTAACCTAATTTAATGTTGTTCACGGTCTTAAAGTCCGCTAAGCAATCTTCTTAAACGTTACGTGATTTCGGTAATTCACGGTTTCGGTACTTAAGGAGTCGTAACCTAGACTTTTCACTAGGATTTTAGAGTGCTGTAAACGAAATTAGATAGACTAGGAATTTAAGTGCGTTAATGACCTGAGATTTTTGACGGTTGTCACAACAATGACTCTTTTTGGTATCTTATCATGGAAGAGTACCATGCCCGCAACCCTCCATTTATTCGGACCAAAGATGCGTTGATCTTAAAATGGAAGAAACTCAACGCCACTTGTCAAAAGTGGGGAGGCATTTGGAAGTGGCTTCAATCACAACAAAGAAGCGGAAGGTACCGATAACTTTTGGATTTGGGTGGAGGCACATATAAGGTTGAAACGCTAAAAACTTTCAAAAGTTTTCAAGCGTGGAACTTTTTGAAGGACCGCAAAAGTGGATAACTCCCGATCCCATTGTCTTTTGAAGGCGAAACGTTCCAAATGTCGTGAGACGATTGATAACGCGTAAAAAGTCATATTTTTACATGCGTTGTCTTCCCTATTTTAACCAATAAATTGACAATATCATGCATTCTACAAGGTTTATGTATCATATAATGTCAATAAGGTTAAAATATAGATGATGCTTCAAGAATTACCAAAAACGGGTGAAAACGAGTAAAATCCCGCACATAAACAAGCTCGCGACCCCATAGAAACGGTTCAGCCCAACTGTATACGGCCCAAATTGGTCCGTATACGTCCCAAGTGGCACGTACACGGTTCAGGTGAATCGTATCCAAGTAAAACATCAGTCTTGATCCGGTTCGCGTAGTACGGGTCGATTTTTGCATGTTCAAATCTGACTCAAACGATCAAAATACGGTTCGGGGACATGCCTATATATATGTGACTCAATCAACAACTTAAACATCCCATTCTATACATTTCACTTCAATTTCTTTCTAGCTAGTTGTTTCTCTCTCTAGATTAATCTAATTAATATAGGGAGAGGTAACTACATGAATGTATTAGTTAGTAGTAGTAACTAGCTTAGCAATGTAACGTTTTGGATATTCAAAAGAAATACAAGTGTTATTCTGCTCGCAATATTTACAGGTAATATTTATCCTTCTCTTTTATTAATTCGTCATAATGTTCTTGTTTAATGTTTGTGATTTATTAATATTAGAAATATTTATTGCCATGTTTTGTGAATAGTTGCTTACGCATTAGTTAATTAATATATGAATATATGAATTGAATTTCAAGTGTTTATCTGTCCAACTCAGGTTGTGGTTAAAACTTTGCCTCTAAATGAACTTAATTAACTTATATGTAAAGGTCACTCAATTATTTTGTGTTAGAAGAATCATTGAACTCGGCATGACCACTATTATCCTGGCTGAAATACGTCCGTGGGAGACACGGAGTATGGGAATAAAGATAGATTATATTCGATATCGTATAGTGAATGTTTTGAGAGAACTTTCGGAATATTGACAACTTAGTTAATTCATTCATGCGTTTTATTAAACTGAATGTTGCCTTCACATATATATTGTATGCTCTTGTTTGATTGTCGCTTAGGTTTAATCAGTATCAATCTATCCGCTATCCAATTGAATGTATGATTAGGTCTTCGTATGTAAATTGATTATGACGTATCCAAGTAATGTAGTAGAATAGTAATGATAGTTTCTTATGAACAAGTGATGACAATTTAACTGACTGCTAGAGAAGGTTGTCTCAACTTGTTATGGTGGGTTAACACTCGTTCGTGTTACTGTTTATTCAACAATTCACATCATCGATATAAACGTCTCTGACGACTAAGAATGAGGAACAAGATTCGAGGATAACTGTCAGGGTAAATTGTTTATTGCATTTGGGGGAACTTCCGATGCTAAATAACACTTTGTATCCACTATCAAGTGACATGCCTTTATCTGATTATGGACAACTTCGTGTTAGATAAGCGTCAGGATCGTGGAAACGACTCATCCAAAAATAGGAATTTATCATTATTAAATTAGTTTCGAAGAGATCCTTTTGACGAGGACTCACTATCCTCGTCAGAAGTTACTTGTTTTGTGTTAGATTAGCGTAGTTAGGATTAGATTACTTAAGCTTAGTTTATAATAAATTTACTTCTCACCCCACTTTAATTCTTGAAACCCTTCTTCTTATGCCATTTAATCTAAACACTCGGGAAATGGCAACTAAAAAAAAAATATTAGATTAGATGCAAAGTCTTGTTAACTTAATCCAAGATAGATGTAGGAGTGATAACCAATTAAAAGTAGAATGCCAAAGGAACAATATGATGAATTCAGATAACGTAGGGTGCTTAGAACCTCAATTAGAATATCAATATGGCCTTATGCTTTCCAACAACATCAATATCAACCTTCCTTTCCTGAACCATTCGAAATCTATCCACACTCATCTCACATTGTATACAAGAGTCTTGAGTTGAGAGATAGACCCTCAACCTTTCTCAGCAATAATGTTGCATTCTCACCTCTTCTCGACCCACTTGAACAACTATTAAAAGAACAAGAAGACATGCTGATAAGCTGTCTAAAATCTTGAGCGAACAACAAACATATGTCCAAGTGTCACACCCCGAAAACACGAGGTGTAACAGCACAATGATTTTACGATGTAAGGTACAAAAGTTCACCGTTCACAACACACTACTAGTAGAGTATTACATAGTGTTTACATACGTTTACATCACAAAATACAGAATTACACATGCGAATACATCCAAAAGATAACACAAAAGTCTATGTCATGACTGCAGCATAATAAAGATAAAGAGTGGCTTAAATCCACAATTACTGACTGTTTCCTGAAAGGCATGCCCCCGTGCACAGTGCGTAATGGGGGGAGTGTCAATCCCAAATAACGCTATCCATAATAACCATCGGCTCAAAAGTGAGTTAATAGGTTGTGTAGAAACTAGGGTCTTAACACCATAGAGTCTCAAGCAAACAACAAATGCGTAATTATAAATAAGAGCACATCAAGATAAGTAATTGCAACAAGAACAACATGCTTTTCACCCAAAAACATTTAATAAAACGTTTAAAAGAGGGGTTGTGAATACTCACAATTGAGCGTGAGCGTTAGTAGCTGGATGTATTCCACGTGGTAGTCGTTACGACTCCTATCTAAGTTCTACAAACATGAAGGTTCTAGTTAGGCTCTCGTCTAATTTGGTTTGTTAAAATTGCTTAGCTAGCTAATTAAATTATAAAGTGCCACAAAATTTGATTTTTCCTTTTGAGTTTGTTAACATTTAAGTCGGTATGGAAACACATGAATACAAGACCCAAAAATCACCAAATTTTGCATACATAGTACAATATTGTTTGTGGTTTTTCTGTAAAAAATTTGAAATTTTTTAGATTTGTGGATTATTTATTATTAATTTATGTCTAATATAGGATGGAAATTCAGATTATATAGCAAATGATCATGAAAGATTACGAAATTCTTACCCGCTTCAGTTTCTATCAAAAACTAGACTTGTGTACAAATTTCAAGGTGTTTGGAGCTATGAAAATCAGTATTCAAATATATCATGATTTATAACACATAAATTAAAATAAATACCGAAAAGTACCTAAATAATGTGATTTTTGGTGTGGTGAGTTATTTTGTGTTGAAAATAACATAGAAAAAGTTCCATAAATTTTTGGCTTGAAAAATTAATTTTTGTGATTTATTTCCTTTTGTTAGTGCTAGTTTTGTATTTTCTTAAAGAAAATACATATAAGTTCCAAAAATTCGTAAATTAATTCTCATAGTACTTTATACCATAAAGAAGCTTATAAAAATCACCTTCATATTTTTAACATGTTTTAAGCTCTTTTTATGATTTTTGAAATATTGACAACATACATTTAGTTATTTTTCACAAGAATTTCCATGTTGTGTGTTTAGGCATTTTCTAAGTATACTAGCAAAACTTTTCAACACATAATATTTTTACCCTACTGAGATTAACATGTTAAGAGACTAAATACTTATTTTTGTAATTTTTATGATGCATATGTATATATTGGGTCAGAGACCCCATTAATTGTTGGGTCAGAGACCCCATTACATGTAATTTATAGATGATCAATTTTCCTAAGAGTTTTTATAGTTCACTGCATCAGTTAAGCAGTGAACATGTTAGAGTAGAAAAGAAACTGTCGCTGGTCAAACTGATCAGCGAACAGTAAATCACTTAGAATATATTATGTCTACTCTAAGCACTGCACATGTTGGCAGTGATTCTCTTGTAACTTAAAAGTATTCTTAAAGACTTCATCACTCACTGATGAACACTTAACCTTCAGAGTTACTAAGGCTGTCGCTAAAAAGAACAAGTTTCTATCTGCTGAAGTCAGACTGAAGACAAAGACAGAGAGCAGTTCAATGATGTGGAAATCATCACTGCTCTATTAACCAGCGGTCCATGCCTTTATCCCAGGAAGTACAATAGGTCTGACAAATACCTATTGTACAACAGAAGGTCAACTTATGCAGCACACTAGAAAGCGTGCATATCTTTCCAAAGATATGTACGAACACTTATTGTACAATTGCATTAAATTCCTTGTACTTTCTTCTGTAACCTAGGATTAAAGTAATGTATAAACTTTACTCCTAGAATGTACTGTCACTTCCAAATGTTGGAAGTTACTTTACTGTCCCAACTAATATGGTGTTGACACGTGGTGGTTTATCTCTCATTGTGTGAGAGTATAAATACCATGCTCAACAACCATATTAAATGTCCAGAATTTTGTATTCAAGATCAACCTGTGATAAAGCACGTTCCTACTCTCTAGTGAACCAAGTGCCCTCACTTATTTGTTAAGTGTTGATCACTGAGTCTTATCAGCGATCCATTCGCTGATAAGCTGTTGAGACCAAATTTGTCACAAGTTAGTTTACTTAGACTTGTATGTCTTGTCTATTTCCGTAAGTAAACTTTGTAAAGTATTCATTTGATTCATATCAATAAAAGAAAACTTTAAACTTGAATTTGTTTGTCCATTTACATTTGTTGTTAGTAGTTAAACGTTTTATTTGACAAACCGGGACCAACAATTGGTATCAGAGCAGTTAGATAATCTAATATCTAGATCTGTAATGACTACTAACTCCAACTTTGAAGTTACAAATGCATACATTGACAATGGTTCCAATGGAAAACCACCTCGATTTGATGCTGACCATTTCCAAATGTGGAAAGGCCGTATGCTTCTCTTTTTAAGGGCTCAAGATTCTAACTTATTAAAATCCTAAATGAAGGTCCTTTCACTCCCCATACCATACTTGAAAGAAATCCTACATCTGCTGGTAGTGATGAGGATGTTACTCCTAGGAGTATAATAAAACCTCTTAGTCAATGGTCTAAGGAAGACAAGAAACTGGTTGACATTGACTCAAAGCTTCAATCTTTTTTAGTCATGTCTTTACCAAATTCTGTCTACCACTCTGTGATAAACTGCACAAGTGGTAAAGATATATGGGAAACTTTGTGTACCATATATGAAGGACCTGATCAAATATCTAAGTTTAAACGTGTCCTTCTAAACAGACAGTACGAACTATTCAAAGCAAATAAGAATAAGACCATAACTCAGACTTACAATAGGTTCAAATGTCTATTAAATGATATGAAAACTACTGGTATAAAAAGAGAGTCAATTGACATAATGAATAAATTTTTGGACTCTTTGCCTAGCTGTTATGAAAACTCCATTGATATCCTCAGGGATACAGGTCACATAGAAAAAATGACAATGAAATCACTTTTTGGAACCTTTCTATGCAAAGAGCAAAACAAACTTCAAAAACTTGCTCATTCAGAGACCTACAAATCTTCTAACTCTGCCTTAGTGGCTAAAATCTTGTCCATCAAGGATGTTCCTTCCACATCTTCTACAGAGTCAACGTATGAACCTTCTGAAAGTGGAGGTGAAGCTGACATCTCTATAAATGAAGATGAAAGTGACCTTGAGTCTCTCGCTGAAGAGATAGCCCTGATGGCAAGTAAATTTAAGAAATTTTCAAACTATAATAAAAATCCAACCATCAGGTCAAGAGCATCTTCCTCCAAATACTTAAAAAATCCCTACAGCGAGAAACTTAAAGGGAAACAAAACTTTGAAAAAGCTGATGCTATATGCTTTAACTATCAAAAACATGGACATTTTGCTGCTGAATGCAAGGCTCGGCGTGTTGAATCCAACAAATCGCCGTAGTCACAAAAGGCATCAGAATACAAAGCCAAGTATAAGAAACTCAAAGAACATATCAAGAAAAATGATACTGGGCTTGTTGCTGAACATAGAGATCTCAAGAAACTTGATCTCTGTGATGAAACCTCATCCTCTGATGACTCTTCTTCATCTGATCATGAAGATCTTGCTGGACTGTGTCTTATGGCCAATTCAGTGAGTAAATATGAATCAGATGACTACCCATAGATGTCTCTGAATCTGATGATCATGCTAGTCTGGTGAGTGAACTTTTTCTTGAAAAGTTTTCACCATAAACTTCTCCTGTATCTCTCCTTGAAAAAGTTGAATCTCCTTCTCAATCTGTTGGTGAAGAAGAAACCATTGCTGAACTAGAATGTCTCATGGTTCAGCTAAATAATGCAACCGAAGCATCTTCATCAACTCCTTTATCAGCTACCACTTGGGACAGAGAACAACTCACCAAGGTACACAAGTTCAAATCTCTATCTGATGATGAGAAAAACACACTTCTTGACTCTCTGATCTGTGATGTTGAATATGCTCATAAAATTCAAAAAGAATTAAATGAAAAAATTTCAAAGCTTGCTGATGATCTGTCCAATAGTGAGCTTGAAAACTTTGAATTAAAAGAAGCTAAGCAGCATCTAGCAGAGCAGCGTTATGCTAATGCCATCCTGATGAAGGAAACTACAAAAGCACAACAAGAATCAACACACTTAAAGAAAGTGTGTGAGTCATGGTGTAAATCTGCTAAGCTGGCCACTCAGTGTGTTAATAGCCAGATACCTAGACAAGTCCAAGCCATCATTGGTGGAGACTATGAGCTCGCTGCTAATATAGCTGATGAGCCCTTGACTAGGTGGGCTGATGAGTGCTCTGAAGATGAATCATCTCCCATGACCAGCTTTACATAAGGAGATGCTCAAAAACCCAACAGATTTGTCAAATCTTTCTCTCTAATAAACAAATCTGATGGCCCTGTCACTAATATCTCTGAATCAGAGAAAACTCTCTCTATCTCCATCAGTGAACCCTCTCTGAAAATCAAAGGTAAACAACCCATTAGGGAAGAATGCCTTAGAAAAGATCTAGGCAAGAAAAACATTAAGCCTAGAAAACATAAAATTGACTTAAAACAGAAAAATCAAATGAAGTCAATGTCTGATCAACTTACTCTCCTTACTACTCTTGTCATCTCTGATAAAGAAAAAGGAATTTTGGGTCCTGTACCTACTCACAAACCGCCAAAAGCATTTCTCCCTAAAAACAGGAAATGTTACAAGTGTGGTAGGAAAGATCATCTAGCTGATAGATGTATCGCTGATCAGGCCACATCTTCTCTAAGTGTCAGTGGAGAGACATCAAATAATAGAATCCACATGTCTGTTAACACTAACACTTACATCAGCGAACCTAAATCTGATGTCAAAAAGGCATCTAAGCCCACTAAAAGGTGGGTTCTCAAAAAGGATTAACTCTATCTTATGTGCAGGAAGGAAAGAATACCTGGTACTTGGACAGTGGATGCTCTAAACACATGACTGGGTCCAAGTCTCTGCTCAACAACTATCAGGAAACTGATAGTCCTTCTGTATCTTTTGGAGATAATTCTAAGGGCTTCACCAGAGGACATGGTTATCTGACCAATGGAAACATCACCTTCTCTAATGTTTCTTCTTTTGAAGGACTAAAGCACAATCTTCTAAGTGTTAGTCAGATATGTTCTTTGAAGAACAAAGTTCTATTTGATGAGTTCTCTGGTACTATTCTCAATCAAGAAGGTAAACCTGTTCTTCCTGCCAAACGAAAGAGAAATGTGTACACCATCAACATGGAAGAATCTAAGTCTCAGAAAGGTATCTGTCTCTACTCCAGATCTGTAGCTGAGAAGAATTGGCTATGGCACAAGAGACTTTCTCATCTTAACTTCAAATCCATAAACAATCTGGTCAAGAATGATCTGGTATATGGGTTACCCTCTCTCACTTTCTCTAAGGACAAACTCTGTTCTGGGTGTGAAAAGGGAAAACAACACAAGTCTTCCTTCAAATCCGAACACTTTTCCTCTATCTCTGAAGTGTTCCAACTTCTTCATATGGATCTCTTTGGACCAGTCAGCACCACTAGCCTTGGTGGCAATAGATATGCTTTGGTTATTGTAGATGAATATTCCAGATACACATGGGTATTCTTTCTAAAAGCAAAGAGTGATGCTGCTAATGAAATTATATGTTTCATCAAAAAGATGGAAACCTTGAATGGTAAAAGGATCAGAATGCTAAGAAGTGACAATGGAACTGAGTTCAGGAACATTGACTTAGAATCATTTTGTGAAGAGAAGGGGATTTCTCAAAACTTCTCTGCCCCTAGAACCCCTGAGCAAAATGGTATTGCTGAAAGAAGAAACATAACTCTTGTTGAAGCTGCCAGGTCAATGCTTGCTGATGCTAGGCTTAAGGGTTATTTATGGGCAGAAGCTGCCAGCATTGCATGTTTCACACAAAATAGAAGCATAATTGTGAAAAGACACAATAAGACAGCTTATGAAGCTCTCAGAGGAAGGAAACCAGATATAAGTTTCTTTCACAACTTTGGAAGTACTTGCTATATTCTAAATACCAGAGATCAGCTAAAGAAATTCGATCCTAAAGCTGATGAAGGCATCTTCATTGGGTACTCTCTCTAGTATCCAAAGCCTTTAGGGTGTACAATCTTAGAAGAGAGACTATTGAAGAATCAATCAATGTCACTTTTGAAGAATGCTTTAGCTCTGATAGAAGCTCAGCTGATAATGTTGAAACATTTCACTTTGAAAATCTCAGCAATCCTTTCCCTATGTCTAATGTGAATATCTCTGCTGATATTCAAAATCTATCTCCTATCTCTTCTATCCCTGATAACCCAGATCAATCACCTCCTCCTATCACTAATCAATCAGCCTTAAACCAAAATCTTGATTCTCCCTCTGAAGAAACTCAAGATCAATATGTCACTGATAATGAATCTCAAAATCAACAGATCATTCTATCTCCTCACATTCCCTCGAGAGTCAGAAAATGGACTCGCTGCCATCCTATTGATCAGATTGTTGGTAATCAAGAAGCTGGTATTCAGACAAGAACCAAAGCCACAAGTAATGTGTGTCTCTATGTCAATTTTGTCTCTCTGATTGAACCAAAGAAGATAAATGAAGCTATTGAAGATGCTGATTGGATCATTGCCATGCAAGAAGAACTGATGCAATTTAAAAGACATCAAGTGTGGAAGCTGGTACCCAAACCTAATAATAAAACTATTATTGGTACTAAGTGGGTCTTTCGCAATAAGATGGATGAAAACGGCATTGTGATCAGAAGCAAGGCAAGATTAGTTGCTCAAGGATATAGGCAAGAAGAAGGAATTGACTATGATGAAACATTTGCCCCTGTTGCACGTCTGGAAGCTATCAGACTGTTTTTGGCATTCGCTGCTCATAAAAATTTCAAAGTTTATCAGATGGATGTCAAGAGTGCATTTCTAAATGGTGAACTCCAAGAAGAAGTCTATGTTATGCAGCCTCCTGGATTCACTGATCCAAAGATGCCTTCTTATGTCTATATGTTGGACAAAGCTCTCTATGGACTTAAACAAGCCCCTAGAGCCTGGTATGAAACTGTCTCTAATTTCCTTTGCAAAAGTAAGTATACTCATGTCACAATTGACAAAACTCTGTTTTATAAAAAGGTCAGAGATGATATTATCATTGTTCAAATCTATGTTGATGATATCATCTTTGGTGCCACTGATGAAAACTTATGCAAAGAATTCTCTTCTCTAATGTCTAAAAAGTATGAAATGAGCATGATGGTTGAGTTAACTTTCTTTTTGGGTCTTCAAGTAAAACAATCTGACAGAGGTATCTTCATCTGTCAAAGCAAATACATAAAAGATTTACTCACTAAGTATAGTTTTGATAACTCATCCACCATGAAAACTCCAATGGCTCCTCCTGTCAAGTTAGATGCTGACATTGATGGAATATCAGTGAATGTGACTACTTACAGAGGAATGATTGGATCTCTACTCTATCTCACTGCTAGTAGACCTGACATTCTCTTCTCTACTTGTCTATGTGCTCGCTATCAAGCAAACCCAAAAGAATCTCACTTGATAGCTGTAAAAAGAATCTTCAGGTATCTCAAAGGTACTCCCAACCTTGGTCTCTAGTATCCCAGAGACTCAGGTTTTGATCTAACAGGCTTTTCAGATTTTGACTATGCAGGGTGTAAATTAGATAGAAAAAGCACATCAGGAGGATGTCAATTCCTTGGTGGAAAACTTGTTAGCTGGTCCAACAAGAAGCAGCACTCTGTCTCTACATCCACTGCTGAAGCTGAGTATGTTGCTGCTGGTCATTGTACTGCTCAAGTACTATGGATCAAGAATCAGCTTGCTGATTATGGTGTCAAGGTAACTAAAACTCCAATTTTATGTGATAATCAAAGTGCTATAGCTATCACAAATAACCCTGTTCATCATTCTAGAACAAAACATATTAATGTAAGATATCACTTCATCAGAGATCATGTTATGAAGGGTGATAACTTTATTCCCACAGAACACCAGCTCGCTGACATTTTTACAAAACCCCTGGATGAATCTAGGTTTAACTTTTTGATCAGCGAGCTGGGAATGTTAAATGCTAAACTATAAGCAATCTTTCAATCTTTTCTATCTAAAATTGACAATTAATTTCCAGTAATTGTCAAAAAGTTTTCTGAAAACAATGTTGAACTGACTCTGAAATTACTCTAACTGATTGATCAGCGAGTAAGACCTAGTCTGATCAGCGAACAAAGAAAATTTCCTACTGATCTCATCAGCGAAGTTTTATCTCTGTTCAAACAGTTTTTTCTTCTTAAACCTCATTGTTTATTTCAACTTATGCTCCAACTGATCTATCAGCGAGTATAATCTGTGATATAACAGTTCTCCAATAAGCAACTTAATATGGGATCTAACTTATATATCAGCGAAAGCATATTAACGAAACTTATCATCTTTCTAAACCTTTTCAAAACCCTCATCAGAGACTTGTCTATCAGCTAAGCTCTCCAACTGATTAATCAGCGAGAATCTGAACTGATGATACTTAGTCTCTGCTAAAACTTGAACAGAGTTAAGAAATATATCTAATGAATTCTCTAACTAATTGATCAGCGAGAAAACATCAGATATGTCCTCTACCTCTTCTTAGGTCATTTAAATGAGATTTCAAAAGTTGATCAATGATATGCTCTCTAACTGATTTCATCAGCGAGAATCTATCAGATCTCAGAATAATGTACATCTAATAAAGAATGTCATATCTCACTCTCTAACTGATTGATCAGCGAGAATAGTGTATATTCTATATTATTTATATATTAATATGTCTTTAAATGTTTTTCAAAATAATTATTTTAATCTCAGATATTTTATGTTTCTTAATTAAGAAATTAAAAATATCTTATCCAAACAAAATGATTACTTTTTAATTTGATAGTTTTGAAAAACGGCTGCACTTTTCCATTTCCCTCTTTCCAACTTTCTCTCTCATTTCAATCCGACCAATCACAAAACATTAAACCTATATAACCCAAAATTACCTTTTCATTTCCCTTTTTCACAAATTACCTCTGTTTCCATTTTCTCAAATCCTTTCTTCATTTAAAGCAATCGAGCCCTAGAAATCCCAAAATTCTCATTTCTCAAAATCAAACATGGTGAGATCAAAGAACCCAACTGATAGCGTTCCTTTTGTTCCTTCTGATGTTGTCCAAGCATAAAAACCTTCAAATGTGAAGTTTTCCCCTGATGCCATTGTTATCAAACCCTGCAACTATGTTGCAAACCTTGCATATCTACCCTCCAAGCCCGAATACAAACCCATGGTGGATTACTTATTGAACTCCCCAATATATGAAGCTATTACAAGGGACCCCTCTCCAATGTACATTCCATACTTATCTGAGTTCTGGTATACCGTTAGATATGTCAATGGAGATGAAGAGGATGGGTATGTGGGATTCAAAGCCACTGTAAATAATGGAACTACTCCAATTTGTTTCCAACTCTCTAGATTCAGATTAGCCTTGGGCTTAAATTATTTGAAATATATGGACAATCTTTTTGAATATGAAGAGCTTATTAATGTTGAAGAAGCTCGCTCAGTTGTTGATCTGATTGACTCTGATCAAGTTGAAGGTGACACTAAGGTCACCAGAGTATATATGAACGGGGAATGGAATTTGTTCTTTGCCCACATTATTCAATGTTTGGGCACCAACACTGGATCTCATGATCAGGCAAACAGAATGCAATAGCAAATTGCTGAAGCATTAATCTCTGGTAGATGTATAGATTTTGCAAAGCTGTTATTTGATGATTTGAAAAAGAGAGTGTGTGTTAAGAAGAGAGAGTCAACCATTCCATACATAAGGTTCATCTCTCTAGTAATTAAACGAGTTATGGAGGACAAGTATGGACTAGATGAGCACGATGAAGCAAATGGCAGAGGAGCCTTCTTGCCAGTGACAAGAATGGATCCAACAGTTTATACTCACAAGCCAGCTCTCAGAGAAGGATCAAACCTATCAACCATACCAGCCACCATGCTAACCATCAGAGATGTTGACTTTCCACATCTCAAACCAACTCCTCCATCAACATCTCATACAACTATTCTCAGACCCACTCCACTATCTATCAGACCTCCATCTCCCACTGTTGCTGAAGAAGCTGTGGATCTGACCAAAGATGAGTTAAATGTTGAAGCTGGTGCATCTTCTGTTCGTGAGAAGGAAGTAGGCACCTATGATCCCCTTGATAGAGTAATCATAGAGACTGATGATGAAGTCTCTAGTGCTGAGAAAGAAGATGAACAAGTGACTGTGTTAAATAAAGCCCAGGATATATCTGAGATTCCTCATAAAGAACTGGTCTTGGAAGAAAGGGCAGCTGAAGCTGAAGAAGAAAGAAATCCTTATCTTGAAGCTCTGACTCACTACGGGTTGGATAAGCCTTCATTTATTGATTCATTCTTTGATGTGCCAGTGAATGAACCTGAGTTCTTTCCGAGCAGCTTGGGGTTTGAAGAGGATGTTGAAATGGATGTAGCTGAAGAAGGTGCTCAGCTTAACTCTAATGAAGAGGTTGAAGAAACTCCACCACATCTCACTCAATCATACACAAGTATTCATCAGAGAACTCCATCCTCAGCTCCACCTTCTCCAACTCCTCAACAACCATCATCAGAAACAACACCATCTCCACCTCCAGGTATCACTGATAAACCTATCTCACCTCTCATTACTACCACTATCACACCACCACCAATCGTAACAGCAACACCATCATCTCCCACTAAGTCATCAGCAGCAGAGTTAACCAACACTCTGCAGCTCCTTCTCTCTAAGATGACTTCTCTGTCATCTCATGTTGAAAATCTTCAAGGCATCCAACGGAATCATACTCTTGCTGAGGATCACACTTTTAATACTCTGTTTGAAAGATGTAACTCTTTACAAACCAACATCTCTGCTATCTCTAACCCCATCACCACAGAGATCTCATCCCTGAAAACCCAACTCTCTACCAACACTGACTCCATCTCAACACTTTCCACCAAAATCACCCAACTGCCAACTGATTCATTCACATCAGCTGACAGAACTCAACTCCAACTCATCACAAAATCACAACTCCTCAACAGCAACACACTGACCTCTCTGCAAAAGGATGTTTCTGCTATGAAGGCAATCATGAAGCCTGTCATCTCTCACATCTCTCAAACTGCTAAGATCACAAAGACTTCAATTGGGATAACTGCTGATTTCCCTGACTCACCAGTTATGGGGGAGAAAGAGCCAGAGATTGAAGTACAAGAACTCAAGAGTACAAAGGAACAAGCAGCTGAGAAACCTATTGCTGCTATTGCTGAAAAAAGAAATTAAATCAAATGAAGCACAGAGTATGGGGGAGCAAAGTCAGAGACCATCATCATCTTCTCTAATCAGAAGAAGAAAGCAGATTGATGATGATATTGAAGAAGAAGAAATGATCACGGTAACTGCTGCTGGTGATCAGAAGAAGAAGAGAAAGCTTGTGGTTGAGTCTGAGTCTGATGATGATGATCAGAATAAAAAGAAAGCCAAGGAACTGAGGGTTCCTGTTGAGTTTATCAAGGAGGGTTTGGAAGCTGAGAAGCAAGCTCAGCTTGAGAAAGAAAGTGATGTAGCTGTTAAAGCTATGTCAAAGGAGATAGAGATTGAAAGTAAGAAGGGAGAGTCTGCTATTGAAATTAACAAGCGCTTGTTGAGGCTGGCAGAGAAAGAAAAGGAGAAGAAAGCTAGTGAGCAGAAAAGGTTGAAATTCTATCTGTCAGTCAGGAATAACCCAGGTAGAATAGTGAAAGTCACTCCCAGGGTTTTCAAAAACAAGAAGTCATTTCTGGAGCTGACCAGAGATGGATCTGAGAAGATAGAGACCATTTACTTCTCTGAGCTGAAAGAGATTGGATTTAGTGAACTGGGGGAAATTTATACTTGTGTTCAGAATGGGTCAAGTGCTGCTAAGCCACAAATTTTAAAGATCATTGATGATCTTGTGACAAATCTGAACAACACTGAAGCTGGTCTGAATCAACCCTTGTCAGAGTTGAATGTCCAAGGACCGAGAAGAGCTCCTAGAGCAAGAAAGGACAAAGCTGCCGAAGTTGCTCTGATTAGAGATCTTCAGCGAAGGGGTGTTCTTCCTGACCAAGTTAATCTCGACATCTCCCTTCCTCCCAACATCATGCCTATTCCTGGTAGAGTCATCAGAGTACCGGAGTATGGTATGTACTTTCTCAACCATGACAAGTAGCATTGCTTCCAGAGGGCCAGCCAGACTGGCATTGCAAAAACTGAGCATCTGGTGGCAATTAAGTATATGGGTGAAGGGTCTAACAGCGAGCCTGAGTTTATGAAGCTAATCAATGATGAACTCAAATTCTTCAAAGTTAAACAGGAGCTGTTAGATTAAGTGGTTGTATATTTTGTTTACTTTGTATCTGACAATTATGTATGTTTTCTATAAATCAATGTTCTCCATGTGATGATTTATATTTACTGCTTTCCATATAAAGTAAAATGAAAAACAAAAAGAACCCAAAAACAGAAAATCAGGGTCAACCAAAAAAATAAAAATAAAATAAAAAAATAAATAGATAAAAACACCAAGTACTTATTAGAGAGATAATTTGTCATAGATAAATAGGGGGAGATTGTTGGGTCAGAGACCCCATTAATTGTTGGGTCAGAGACGCCATTACATGTAACTTATAGATGATAAATTCTCCTAAGTGTTTTTATAGTTCACTGCATCAGTTAAGCAGTGAACATGTTAGAGTAGAAAAGAAACTGTCGCTGGTCAAACTGATCAGCAAACATTAAATCACTTAGAATATATTATGTCTACTCTAAGCACTACACATGTTGGCAGTGATTCTCTTGTAACTTAAAAGTATTCTTAAAGACTTCATCACTCGCTGATGAACACTTAACCTTCAGAGTTACTAAGGCTGTCGCTAAAAAGAACAAGTTTCATTTGCTGAAGTCAGACTGAAGACAGAGACAGAGAGCAGTTCAATGATGTGGAAATCATCACTGCTCTATTAACCAGCGGTCCATGCCTTTATCCCAGGAAGTACAATAGGTCTGACAAATACCTATTGTACAATAGAAGGTCAACTTATGCAGCATACTGGAAAGCGTGCATATCTTTCCAAAGATATGTACGAACACTTAATGTACAATCGCATTAAATTCCTTGTACCTTCTTCTGTAACCTAGGATTAAAGTAATGTATAAACTTTACTCCTAGGATGTATTGTCACTTCCAAATGTTGGAAGAAAACTTTAAACTTGAATTTGTTTGTCTATTTACATTTGTTGTTAGTAGTTAAACATTTTATTTGACAAACCGGGACCAACAGTATACATAAACATGCATCTCAAGCTCAATAGTTTTAGAAAAGTTTCTTCTATTTTTAAGTATGACATGTTTGGAGGTCGAATACTTAATATTTTTGAGTGAGACCACTTGGGTTTGAAAGCTAACACCTAGTGCTAAATTTCAGAAGAAAAATCAAAACTTTGGACAAGTATTCATTTAGGTATGGTCTGTTAAAGTCGAACTAAGGAATCTGACAGTTTGCAATGTAAGGTGTAAGTCAAGTTTTTGAGTCATAGACTACTACTTTGACTCCTAGACTCCAAACATTGATTTGGGGCTTAATTTACATGCATGCACCATCATTTTTCCAGAGATTAAATATATTATTAACTGCAAGAAATCTAGCTATGATTTTTGGTTCATGATAGTCCCAAAAGTAGGGATTTTGCTCATGGATGAAGAACATCATCTTGAACCAAAGGAGTTTTTGATTTTTGCACTAGAGATCCATGTTTCTAACACATGCATGGTGTTGAAATACATCCATGATACCTTAGAAATGATTCCTAACAATAGAAACCTTTGATCACTAAAAAAAGTTATGAAAAAGACGATTTTTGGAGGATCATGAACAAAAACTATATCTTTTGAACTTGATTTTAGTTTGATCATGAGTCATCCTTTCTTTTAAACACGTGAAGATGTGAAAAGAATGATCTACAAACATCAAGTATGTTTTAAGGATTTCTAACCATAATGGGCATAGAATCCATAATTTTGAAGGAAAAATATGAAATTAAAGGCTAAAAATGATGGAAAAGAGGTTAGAGATGTTGTATCATACCTTTATATTCTTGAAATGGATCAAGAACACTTTATAAATTCTAGAAGTAAGAGGTATGTAGGCTGATTTGTGAGAGAGTTTTGAGAAAATATGTGTGTGTGTTTTGTTGAGAGAGAAAGAGTGTGAATAAGTTGTGTAAGTAAAAGTTGGAGTTTGAATGGAGGGGGGGGGGTCGTGTAGGAGGCACCTAATTTCAATTTTTTTGTTAAATAAAATGTGTTAAAATTTCTATTATTAATTTTTATTTCAAGTATATAAGTTTTGTATAATGTAAGACTTAATTTTGTGATGTTTTAGTGATTAATAATTGAGTTATAAATATTGATGTTCTTAATTTCTAAAATACATCAAATTGTATTTAGCTTGTTTAATTTAGATGTTCGAGTATTAATTTGTTGGTTTCGAGCTTTGTTTACGTAGTTACGGAATTTAAATTAATCTCGATTTTTACGATACGATGGAAATTTCGTGATAAGTCATGAGATTTAATTTCCTTTGTTTTCCTTCGCACTTTATAACCTAATTGAATAATCCTCATAGACCTAGGGTTTGCTAAGCAATTTCTAAAGTGTTTCGCCAGTTTCGGTACGCTTAAGGAATCGTAAACTAGAATTACCAATAGAATTATGAGAAAGTTGTAAACGTAATTGAGATTCTAGAATTTAAGTGCGGTAATGACCTGAGATTATTGACGATTGTCACACCAAGTGAGTAGTGAGGAAAGTAGGAATCAAGTTAGACCCAGCTCTTTGCTACAAGAAGATGAGAGAGAGAGAGACGCACACACACCACATCTACTTCAAACACAAACTTTCATTCTAATGAGTCTGGTTGCAAAGTTCCTTTAAATCCTACACAAACCCAATCTTCTAAATCTTCAGTTCCACCCATTCACGACTTATCAACGTCAAAGTTCGATGAAGAGTTCTAACTAGAAGAATTTTCAGAACCACTGCCACTCGAAACATCCGGCCAGAATGACGAGTACGACGAGGAGATAGAACTCGAGAACGTGGACGAGAAGATTTTTATAGAAGACTCAGCTTCAGAAGGATTGGAGGAATGGACACCTACTCTGAGTAGTGAGACCATCCCTATTCAATCACTTAAACCTATTAGAAGCTATGATAGGTAACTAAGTCATCATACACACCAACTCACATAATTTGAGCCTTTTGAGTTATTTACAAGTATATTTTTGAATTCTCTAAATATATTACATAGTCCACATGTAAGCTGCTTTTATTCTACATTATATATGAAAATATCATTTACATACATTTGTATTTCATAATACTAAATTGTTAAATACTTTAGATTCTAATAAACTTATTATAGTTTATGTATTACATTATCATATTGTTATGTTTAATTGGAATACACACTATATGTTTCCAATTGAATATGTTTGGAAATTAATCGACACCTATTCAGATAACATTTGTCTTTACTCACAAAATTTTAGATTAAGTAATTAAAAGAATAATTCTTTTTTTCTCTCTTCTCCCCTTTTGGGCAATTTTGATGATTTTCTCTAGGGTTAGATTCATTTTTAACTTCTTGTGATTTGATTTAAAATTGGATTGAATATTTGGGTTCTACATATCCTAATCTATCATTGGTGAAGTGCTTTGTGGTTTTTTCGGGTTGGTTTTTGGATTTATGGATTGATTTTTATGACTTCTTAAGGTTTAATTTCGTTTTTAATCTCTTGAAGTCTTATCTTGATTTTGATTGCATATTCGTATTGTTCATGTCCTAATCTATTGTTGGTGATTTGGTTGTGGTTTTTTTATCGGCGGATTTGGATAGAATGGGACCACAAAAGTTGACGGGGAAGAAGAAAGAGGGGAGGGAGTAGAGAAAGTGGAAACTCTTTTAGGGTTTTAAAGGGAAGGAAAGTTGGAGGTGTAATTGATGATCAAGATGCAAAATCATCAAGTTATGAGGAATTTGAATCAGATTTAGTGGCGGGAATTGTCGATAGTAAAAACCCAAATCCGATTAATATCTTTTTTTCTTTGACCGCCGATAATCATATGGTAAACACTAATTCTGATATGCTCAATGGATTGTCATATGGTATTAACAAGTTGACTAATAATGGTACGAAAAGTGATGGAGTAGATGTCACACCGTTAGGTGAGGGCGCGACGCGCACTGATCACGAACGAAGATTACAATGAACGACTTCGAAGAGAGTCGTAAAACCAACATCGTTTTAAATTACATAGTCTTCAAATGTAAAACATCCAAGATTATAGTCTTAACAACACAATTTCAAACTTTATAAAATAACTAGCCTGAATTCAAAATGATAAAGTTTATGCAAACAACCCTTCCAAGTGGATGCAACTCCTACGTCAATAAGGGTGATACTACGGCACAACTACAAGCGCCTTAGTTACCTGAGAATACATGAGTTAACATAAAGTTGGTGAGCTCATAGGTGTAAGAGTTTGTAAAATAGTCCTGTAGTTACAAGATTTCAAGTTATATTGCTTTACCATAATATCAACATGTATTACTATTGCCATAAGCTCATGAATTGAAACGCTAACAATTGTTGCCTCGTAAGTGTCCTATTGAAAACACTCGTAGTTCTCAAATGATTATGCGTCCGTTTGACGAGTTGGTGCGACCAACCCAGACGGGGGTGTTAACCTAATAGATCTATTCACAATATTCGCGCTTAGGTCCATAACTAACAATTCATGATAAAGGCACATATAAAATGAATAGTAGAAAGTTACGCAATACGTAACAGTTTATAAGTACTTGTAACCATAAAATAAAATCATGTATTCTCACCCCAAAACAATTTCCAAATCAAGTAAAAATAGGGGCTATGAAACTCACAATTGGGTTCAAGTGTTTTAGTTCGGATGTGTTCCGCGTGCTAGACAAGTACGACTCATATCCGCGTCCTACGAACACGAGGGTTGTACTTAGTTTCTTAGCTAATTTGATTTGTTAATTGCTTAGCTAGTTAATTAAATTACAAAGTCCCAATACAAGTTGAATTTCCCTTGAATTTTGTTAATGTTTAATATTTAACTTGCAAACAAGATAATGAAAGCATATGAAAACGCTATCCAAAAATTACCAAACTTTGCATACATAGTATACTATAGTTAACAAATTTTCTTTTAAAATTTGGGAATTTTAAGATTTATAGATTATTTATAATTGATTTATGTCTAATATATGATGCAAATTCCAAAAATATTGTAAATAATCATGAAAAATTCTGAAATTTTTACTAGCTCAGTTTTTAATAATTATAAAGTTTTAATAAAATTTCAAGACGTTTAGAGCTCCGGAACTTTTATTCCCAATAAATCATGATTAACAATTCGCAAACCGAAAGATATATCACAAGTCACCCAAATGATGTGAAATTTGGAGTGTTGTGTCATTTTAACCATAAAATGACACAGGAAAATTCCCATAATTATTTGGGCTTTAAAACTAATTTTCATAATTTATTTATTTGTTCTAACAATAGTTTGTTTTATTATAAAGAAAATACTTATATTTTTCCAAAAATTTTAAATTTAGTTCCCGAGATTCTTCATACATGAAGGTTTATGAGAAAAATAACATCCGTATTTTTAACATGAGTTTTGATCTATTTTTGGATTTTTGTAATATTAACAACACAAATTATTCATATTTCAAATATTTAATGTGACAACCGTCAAAAATCTCAGGTCAATAACGCACTTAAATTCCTAGTCTATCTAATTTCGTTTACAGCACTCTAAAAATCTAGTGAAAAGTCTAGATTATGACTCCTTAAGTACCGAAACTGTAAGTTACCGAAATCGCGTAACGTTTTAGAAGACTGCTTAGCGGACTTTAAGACCGTAAACCACATTAAATTAGGTTACAAAGTGCCAAAGAAAACTAATGAAATTAAATTTCATAAGTCATCACAAAATATTTATCTATCTCAAAAATCGGAATTTAACCGAAAATTTTCGTAAATCGGTAATCGCAACTGGGAATCGGCAAATTAATTCGCGAAAATCATTTATAATTAAAACAAATACATCATGATAAATATTATGAACTTATGAATATAAAGTTTCATAACTCCAATTAAATCGCAAAGAAATCGCAATTAAACTCTTATACACTCACAAAACTTGTACAAATTAAATATGTAAACAATAAGACTTTTATCTACTTAATATTTGACAAAAAAAAAATCAATTAAACCTCCCTCCCCATCAAAAACCTGCGAGCCCCCCCCCCCCCCTTTTTCTTTTGACTACCAAACTCTCCTAAACCACTTAAAACTCATGCAAACATTATACCACTTACACACTCCTTCTCCTTAATCATTTCCTTCATTTTCACTTTCAAAAACACATACAAACATTCTCTTCACACATTATTATTCCAGATTTTTCCAGCCCCATATCATCCTAAAATCATCACATTAAAAGAGTTCTTGCACCAAGAACACAAAATCAAAGGTAAAACCCACCATCTCTAACTTCATTTCTTCATTTTCTTACTTCAATTCTTCAAAATACATGGATTTTATGCCTATTTCATGGCTATAATCCACATAAGGTGTTTGATGTTTGTAGGTTGTTTCTTACACTTGTTTAAGTGTAAAAACAAAAGAAAAACCCATGATCAAACCGAAATCAAACCGAAAAATCGTCTTTTTAATGTTTAAGTGCTTGCATGCACCATTTTTCGTAGCTAAATCTTAATTTATGTTAAAATATAATTTTGTTTCTGTAAAAATACATATTCATGCATATAAGACAAGGCCTCCATCATTGGATGAGGTCTAAAAATCGTTGGTAGTGAAAACACACCAAAATGATCACCATTGTCTTATATGTAATCTGTCCAGAACTTAACCTCACTTGAAACGACCATAACTCAGTGAATAATGGTCCAAAAATCTTGATTTTTCTTCTGGAATTTAGCTTAGTGTCTTACCTTTAAAACCCCACTGGTCTCACTCAAATACATTGAGTTTACAACCTCCAAATGTATCACACAAAACTGATGCGCAAACAGTAACTTTTCTGTGAGCACCTTGTTGTGATACTTGTTCATGGGTCTTAAGGTGTTCCATAAATCTAAGAAAAATTATTTTAGACTCCTAACATGTATATCTCAGTAGTATAAAAAGATAGGAATTTATCTTGATGATTAAGTATTTTTAGAAAATGCATGAACATCATGCATTATTTTAGTCTTGTAAAATGTAAATAATTGTGTTGTGATGAATCAAAAATACAAAAATACTAGATAAAATGTGTTAAAATTTTGGGGATTATTTTTGTCAGTAACTAGATCATAAAAAGAGTCTTCAAAATAAAAATGGGAATTTTTGGTAAAACATAAGTATTTTCCCTAAATTAATGCAAACAAAGCCTATAAAAGGTGACATAATCATGAAAAAAATACTTTTGGACACCAAATAATTATGGGAAAATTCCAGTGTCATTTTCCTCAGAAAATGACACTATCCTCAAAATTTCACACTCTTTGGAAGTGTTTTGATACATTTTCCGATTTACGTCTTGTTAAAACGCATAATGTTTGGAACCAAAGTTTCAGTGCTCAAAATGACTTGAAAATTTTATACAAACCTAAAAATGGTTAAAAACTGATCTGGTAAAAATTTCAGAATTTTTTGTGAATAATTACTATTTTTCCCATATTTATCCCACTTTTTAGACATAAAATGATTATAAATAATCCATAGGTCTAAAAATCCCCAAACTTTCATAGAAAATTTGTGAACTATATTTCGTGTTGCATACCAAGTTTGGTAATTTTTAGATGTTCTATCCATGTATTTTCATTATTTTGTTGACAACTCGAACAATTACCGGCAACGTTAATTAAAGGGAAATTCGAACTTTTCGGCACTTTGTAATTTAATTAGCTAGCTAAGCAATCCTAACAAATCGTATTAGTCGAGAAACTAATTAGGAACCTTGTATTCGTAGGTCTTGGATAGGAGTCACACTTGGTCGAAACGCACATTACATCCATCCGTACGCTCACGCTCAAACAGTGAGTACACAGCCCCTCTTTTAACGCTTTACTTAAATGTTTTGGGGTGAAAAGCATGCTTATATGATTTGAATACTATGTTTATGCTATACTTGATTTACAAATGCTATGCTCATGCTATGCTTACTTTCGAATACTTGACATGGTTAGAATGTCGTATTGATTACAAATAACTTCTTGAATGTTCACCGTTTATATGAACGTGATTATATGCTTGTTTTTCTATCGTATCTAAAGTCCCCGGTATATCCAAACGACCATTAACTCTATATGAGCCAAATGATGCATATGAATAGTACTATTTGGGAGCAAGACCACCTCCCCACTCACGCGGCCATGTGAATGCATCCCATCATCCTAAATGCCAACGATAGGGCATCTCTCTTTGGGGCAAAGGTTTATCGGTTGTAGGTTTGGTTGTGGACTCAAGCATATTAACTCATTGTGACTATAGACATTATAACGTGATAGCATAGAAATTCATAAACAAATATAAATGTGTGACGTTTTGACATTTGAACGATATCTCTTTTGAAACTGTAAACTTTACGACCAGAGCTTTACAAAGACTTTGACGTGAAACGATATCACTTTGAAACCATAAACTTTGGAGTATGAGTTTTATACTATGAATCATTGTGGTTTTGGACAATGATAAACGTGATTCCATAATAACGCCTCGCAATTTAATGAACTTTGACATATTAACCCGTTGTGATTACAAACATTTTTATATTGAGTTGATGATCCATTGATTTTATAAATGTAACTTGAACATATTTAATACTACAAATTGAGTTTTATAGACGTAAATTGAACTCATTAAAATCTACAAATTGAGTTTTATAAACGTAACTTGAGCTTATTAACCACTACAACTCGAGCTGTATAAACATGACTTGAACACTTCCTGAAAATATGAGCATGGCGTTATAAATGAATCACGAATTTTAATTAAGCTCCAAAAAGAATCACTCCTTAATTAGTCTCGTTTCTTAAATAAACCTCATTTGCAAACAAAACATCGATTCACAAATGAATCTAACTATCAAATGAATATCGCTCTTAAACGAGCCTTGTTTTAATGAATTACTTTTATAATTGTTCGTGCAATAGCGCTTGTCCATCCTAAAAATTGATTTTAAGAAGGTATCGGATGATTATCGTCGTCATATGAGCTCGGCACTAAATAAACTATCTTTGCAAACTAAGCACGTAGTAACGTGTAACGTTTAAACTAGATTTCGTAAACTCTTGAAAAGGGTCTATCATTACACAAAATCTGTGTACTCACCAACTATGTTTCATAGTTGACCTTTTATTTTACATGCTTTTCAGGAATTAGTCACAATTTGTCTATTGAAGCTAAACCGGCTATTTGATCTATGATGCGGTAGCGTACGGAATTTATTTCTTTTGGGATGTAATAGCATGTTTAGGATACCTACTTTTGCGCTGTAAACATTTGTAAAACTTATTGTAATGTATTGAATGTAGACCGTTGAACGGTGATCTTTTGTAATTTTCGAATTTGAAATCATTGTACTGTTACATCTCGTGTTTCCGCTTTAGCGGGGTGTGACAGAAAATGGTATCAGAGCCGAAGGTTATAGAAACACCGGTTCTCCTTAGGGAAACCTATAAACTATAACCATTAAGTTAGAATCCATTTGAGTATGACGAGTTCGGGTGTTGCATCATTCAAATTTAATTTAACATAGCCTGATCAACTATGTACAATTAAAGGAGAATTGATGCAAGATCGGAATTGGTTATAGGAATAGGGTACGCTTTAGAGCTCACTTAAGCTAGTAAGATTTCTTTAAGTGTGTTGAGTACCTTCATATGCTAGGACTTGATATAACTGTAGGAGTTGAGTTCACTTTTGATACTCTTATCACGTCGCGTTTCTCATTCCACACCACCAAATCGGCCAACTGTTCTGGTTATGTCACTAGTCAACCTAGGACTAACCCACCTAACACCGAACCCGAGGAAGAGGAGCCCTCGATGGAGAACGAATCCCCACACGAAATGAACAATGATACGTCACCTACACCCGTTTTATCCCAGTCACCGCTAATAGGTGTACGCTCGAAAATCACCGCACGTAAGACCGTCGCCATACTCACCCGATTATCTTTAAGAGCGCTACGTCCACAGCTGCGAAACCTCCGAGAGTCATTTCCGAAATCCCGAAATCACGAAACTTTGATATGACCTTCCGGATAGCACGTAATATGACCGCCGTAACCACCGAACTTCAAATTAAACAAGCAAGAAGTGCCCATCAAAGATAGATTCTAGTAGAAGTGACGGAATTTAATAGAAAAGCAGACTCATCGCACGATCAACGCTTTGAAAACTGATTTTAGACACGAAGTAACTGGCGACACTTCAAGAGTATCATCCGACATCAGTGCTACCCCAACCAGTTTCCCCAAGGACCGTACATTAGGCATACGGCCAGAAATAGAGTTCTGATACTGAGGAAAGTGTCGATGGCAATGCTGCCTCAGGAAACTAGTGAGATACCACAGGAGGTCAGAGAAACGTCAGTAAGGCCCACGTCTGGCCTATCTTGGGAAGAAGTGCAAAGAATCCGGTACATGACCTTAGAACTAATAACTGCCGAATGAGAATAGATCACTAGCAGCAACTGATGTACGATCAGACAGAGAGGTTAGAGCAATTGTCGGAGTATACGACCAAGGCACGAGTGGCAGCAAGTGCGGAGAAGAACACAACTAGGAGGATGATGTTGCTATCCTTGTTAGTTGGAGGACTCGAATCGCCTACATTGGTGTTGTTATTTTGAGTACTATGTTCCGGGTTTAGAGATGATCGAAGTGCTTAGTGACAAAACCACAGATTGTTAAAATTTTTGTACAAGAAAAACATTTTTGTTTTGGTCTCCCCTAACGTTTTAGCGACTTTGAAATTAAAATTTTGGTGCTAAGATTTTGTTAAAAAGACTATTATGATACACGTCCTATTCAAAAAAAAAAACCGTGTAAAAGACGTTGGTTTAATGTAATGAAAATCCTTAGACGCTTTGTTTACCTACACAGTTATTATTAGTATAAATTTCAAGTTTTGTACATCATGCGTAAAATTTCTTTAAGGTCAAGTTCGTACAAAAAGAAAACCTTTATTTTGTCACTAATATTAGGACGCACTGTCATAGGAAATGACAGGCCTCATTATGAACAATTACTCGTCCGATAACAACTTAATCCACGAGGCACAGATCTAGTACGAATGCCTCGATGCGGAGGTAGTTCCTAAGGAAGAGATAGTTGAAGAAGTCGACGAGAATCAGAACATTGGGGTAATATATGTAGACGAGTATGAAAGACTAAGAAGATCAGACGGAAGTATTGGATGCTCGAGTTTGGGAACTCATGATGAGGTGCAATAAGTGTAGATTCCATCATGAGAGAGATAGTGTCTGACTGCGTCCTAAATCTAGAAAATGAACTATTCGACATCGACCTAATCTCGATTAAGCTGGGAAGCTTTGACGTAGTAGTGGGTATGGACTGGCTAGCTAGAAATCACGCGAACATAGGGAGTCACGATAAGGTGATAAGAATTCCTTTACGGGAAAACGAAACACTCGTCATACACAGAGATAAGTCCGGAAAGAGTTTGAAGATGGTGTCATCCATGAAGATTCGCAAGTACCTGAAGAAGGAATATCTTGCTATTCCGGCTCATGTAGTCGAGAAGGAATCAGAAGAATAACAAATGCAAGATATTTTGGCAGTGCGCGAATACCTCGAAGTATTTCCAGATGACTTACCTGGACTTCCCCCGCCTAAACAAGTCGAATTCCGAATCAAACTAGTTCCAGGAGCCAAACCGATAGCAAAGGCACCGTACCGCCTAGCACCTGCGGAGATACGAGAACTATCTAGTCAACTCTAAGAACTCCTGGAGAAAGGATTCATACGACCTAGTTCATCACCATGGAGAGCCCCAGTCCTATTCGTTAAGAAGGGAGACGGATCATTACGAATGTGCATTGACTATAGAGAGTTGAACAAAGTAACAATAAAAAAAAAAAAAAAAAAAAAATCGATACCCTCTCCCTCGAATCGACGATCTATTCGATCAGCTGCAAGGAGCTTCATACTTCTTAAAAATCGACCTACAGTCAGACTCTCATCAGCTACGAGTCCATAATGAGGACATACCCAAAACCACCTTCCGAACCCGATAAGGACATTACGAATTCATGGTTATGACATTTGGTCTGACTAACGCGCCTGCAGTGTTCATGGATTTAATGAACAGAGTATGTAGAGCATACCTAGATAAATTCATGATAGTATTCATCGACGATATAATCATCTACTCACGAAGCGAGAAAGATCACGAACAACACTTAAGGCAGATATTAGAACTGCTTAGAAACGAGAAACCGTACGCCAAACTCTCCAAGTGCGAGTTTTGGATTAGAGAAGCACGTTTCCTCGGCTACGTAGTAGGCAAGGATGGGATTCACGTAGATCCAACTAAGGATGAAGCTGTTAAGAAATGGGAAGCCCCAGAACTCCAACAGAAATTAGACAATTTCTGGGTTTAGCTGGTTATTATCGGAGATTCATCGAGAATTTCTCAAAAATCTCGCTACCACTAACCGCACTAACACAGAAGGACAAAAGTTTGTCTGGGGAAAGCTACATGAGGACACTTTCCAAACGTTGAAGCATAAGTTATGCAACGCGCCAATCTTGGCATTATCGGAAGGATCCGAGGACTTCTTAATCTACTGCGACGCTTCACACCAAGGTCTTGGATGTGTATTAATGCAAAGGGACAAAGTCATAGCATACGTACCCCGACAACTTATAACCCACGAGAAAAACTATACAACCCATGATCTATAGTTTGGAGCTGTAGTCTTCGTACTTAAGATTTGGAGACATTATCTCTACGGAACCAAGTGCACGATATACACGGATCACAAGAGTCCCCACCATATTTTCAAGCAAAAGATGCTCAATATGCGTTAGAGGAGATGGGTGGAGTTATTGAACGATTATGATTGCGAAATTCGATACCACCCAGGCAAGGACAATGTAGTGGCAGATGCGCTAAGTAGAAAATAAAGAGTAAGCCCTCACGAGTACGAGCATGCATGACACTCGTGGAAACTAGTCTGAAAACTCAAATTCAACTTGCTCAAGAAAAGGCCTTAAGGACTGCGAATCTGAAGGAAGAAACCTTACACGGCCTTGAGCAAGGATTCGAGACCAAGACCGATGGGGTGAAATACTTTAAGGATAGGGTTTGGATACCCAAGGACAATGATTTACGAGACTTGATTTTGGGGGAAACCCATAAATCACGATACTCGATTCACCCCGGAGCCGACAAAATGTACAAAGATGTTAAGGAATACTACTGGTGGCCAGGAATGAAGAAAGACATCGCTGTCTACGTCGCCAAATGCATGACCTGCTCTAGAATTAAAACAGAGCATCAGAAGCCATCGGGATTGTTGCAACAACCAGAGATACCCAATGGAAATGGGAACAAATAAAGATGGACTTCGTCACCAAACTACCGCGAACTTTTAAAGGACATGATGCTATGTGGGTTATTGTTGACCGATTGACAAAATCCGGTCACTTCTTACCTATTCGAGAGGACTATAACATGGAGAAGCTCGCTCGAGTCTATATTAAAGAAATTGTGTCGCGTTACGTACAAATGAAATCATAACAGCCTATTTATAGACAGACCTGCGACACTACTGTTATGCGACCTTAAGCTAAAGTCGCACCTGCGAATTTATTGATAAAGTCGCAAATAGTGTCGCATAGACACTAAACCTAACTTCTAAGACTTATCAAGATTCTGACATACTAATCTTGCATCAATAAACTCCCCCTTGTCAGTAGCTTGATATGTTCTTTGTCTTGCTTCAGATCCATTTGCTAGGGAGATTGCTTCCAGCACAGATGCCGTTTCTGACACACACCTTCACTACGTTCTGAAACTTCATAGCTTCTCCTTCTTTATTTTTGTTGAATAAAATATGATTTTCTTTAAGTGCCTGCAAGTCTTTTCTTGATAAATTTATTAAACTGATTGGATCATAGACATAGACAGTTTCAACTTTATCCTTTTGATCATCTTTGAAGATCTCTATGCATGCTTCTCCAGTTGTACCATTATAATACCACCATTTTAGATTTGTAGCAAAACCAATTGGTAATCTTTCCAACGGGATCTTCTTAAGCACCTTGACAGGAGGATATACAATTCTAACCCACAACTTGTTTGTAAAACACTGATATTTTTCTTGTAGATCTTTCTTTTTCCAAGCGTTGGTTTCATCAAGTTGAATCCATATCTCACCTCCTTTTGTACATTACTCTCAATATACCTTCCCATACTTGATCCTGTGCGATTGATGATATTTAGCTGAGCTAACTTAGAAATTTCGCACTTAGGAAGAGTACTAAGGTCTTTAAAGCTTCGCTTGAAATACTACAGTCCACCAGTTCTCTTTACAATAATCAAATTCAGTTCCTCATCATATTTCCAGCTTATTATCTGACCACCGCATTCACCATTTACTTTGTAGAGTTTCTTCTTTATCATTGGTGCATGTGACGATTCTCTGAACCATTCCGAATGCTTAGTAGAACTTGAACATTCTGGAACTTCAGGATTAGTTTCAGCTTCAATCTCTTCATCCATTTCCTCACTGTCATCATCTTCTTGATCATTACTCTCAAATACAAAATCATCACACAGTTCATCTTCATTATCAACAACTTCATATTCGACATTCTCATTATCACTAGAAATCTCGAAGGGATTATCAGATAAGTCTTCTGAATTCATTTCCTCTGAATCATCTTGATTTATCCCTACAGCTTCCCTTTCCAAGGACTCCAACATAGGAATCAGATTTTCTTCAAAGTTAAATGACACCATGTCACACCCCGCTAAAGCGGAAACACGAGATGTAACAGTACAATGATTTCACAATCGAAAATTACAAAACATCACCGTTTAACGGTCTACATTAAGCACAATACATAGAGTTTTACAATAATCCCAAATACAAAAGTACTATCCGAATCGTACTAATACATTCCAAAAGACATAAAGTTCGTACGCTAATTAGTACATAAAATCAGACAGTAGGTTTAGCTTCAATTGTCAGATTGTGACAGGTTCCTGAAAAGCATGCAAAATACAGGTCAACTATGGAATATAGTTGGTGAGTACCCAGGTTTTATAAAAAAAAATAGACCTCCGTTAAAATTAATGGAGTCCAAAGGTGGTATGATGTGTCATACGGGATTAGTAGAGAAAATTTTGATCCCGTGTCGAGCTCATAGAACGAGGATAAGTATTTGTCGTTTAAGTGAATTCAAGTCTTGACGGCATATAAGTATTGTCTAGTGTAAAATAAAAGTGAATTGATACTTGAAACTCTTTTGCTAACATTTTATAAATTCAAATAAGTTTCATGAATTGATGGGTTTATTTATTAGTGTTGAAAAGTTAATATTTTAGATGGTTTAGCCTATAGATGTCGTAAGAAAAGGGGCATTACTTTAAGGCCATGCCTATAATCATCAAGACCGTTATGATTTCCTTTTATACACTCTGATTACGATACAAAGATTCATCAAGAATAAATATTTTTAATTGACATTGTCAGAGTAAGGTTCGAATCAAAGTGTGTAACTTTTTAATGGAAAACTATTTCAAATGTCTAAGTCATCCTAGAGCTCGAATCACAGGTTGATAGTTTTAAAAGGGCATTAAAACGTTATATGTAGCGAAATCATTGTTTTCATTCGTTTTGTTAATAAAATCCATGATTTATTTATGCTTGAGTCCACAACCAAACCTACAACCGATAAACCCTTGCCCCAATAGTGATGCCCTATCGTTGGCATTTAGGATGATGGAATGCACTCACGTGGCCGCGTGAGTGGGGAGGTGGTCTCGCTCCCAAATAGTACTATTCATATGCATCATTTGGCTCATATAGAGTTAATGGTCGTGTAGAGATTCCGGGGACTTTAGATACGATAGTAAACAAGCATATAATCATGTAGCATCAATAAGTATTCACAACATGGCAGTTCAAGTACCATAAACATGACAATCGCAAGTAAATAAAATCATTCAAATCATTCGTGCATGCTTTTCACCCCAAAATATTGAATTAAATCGTTAGAATAGGGGCTGAGTACTCACAGTTGTTAGTAAGCGTACGGGTATGGATGTAAAGCGCGACTCAACCAAAGGTGACTCCTATCCAAGACCTATGAACACAAGGTTCCTAATTAGATTCTTGACTAAGATGGTTTGTTAAGATTGCTTAGCTAGTTGTTTACAAAGTGCCGTTTGAGTTTGATTTGTCGTCGGTAATTACTCGGGTTATGATTAAAATAATGTGAACACTTGAAAACAGATTCCAAAAATCACCAAACTTGGTATATAATATGAGAAATAATTCACAAATTTTCTGTGAAAATTTGGGAATTTTTAGATTTACAGATTATTTTTAATCATTTCTTGACCAAAAGAGTGGGATAAATAGGAGAAAAATAGTAATTATTCTTGAAAAATTACGAACTTTTTACTAGATCTGTTTTAGGTCATTTCTAAGTTTGTGTAAAAATTTCATGCCATTTTGGGCTCTGGAACATTGGTTCCTAATCGTAGGTGTTTAAACAAATCGTACATCGGATAACATATCAAAACAGTTCCAATGAGTGTTAAATTTTGAGGATAGTGTCATTTTATGTGGAAAATGACACAGTAATTTTCCCATATTTTTCTGATGTCAAAAAGTATTTTTCATGAATATTTGGCTTTCTAGAGACTTTATTTGCATTAATTCTAGAAAAATACTTAAGTTTTTCCAAAAATTCTCATTTTTATTTTCAAGGTTCTTATTCTATACTGAGAAAAATCATCCTCAAATTTTAAACACGTTTTATCTATATTTTGTGTATTTTACATTCATCATACCACATCTTCCATGCATTTACAAGACTTAGATTATGCATGTTAATCATGTATTTTCTAAAAATACTTAGTTAGCAAAATAAATTCCTATCTTTTTATACTACTGAGATACATGTGTTAAGAATATAAAATAATTTTGTCACATGTATTTGAATTGTTTAAGACCCTTAAACAATTATCAATGCATGATGTTAACAGCAAACTCACTGTTTGCGCACCAGTTTTGTTTGGTGCATTTGGGGGTCTTAAACTCAATGGATTTGAGTGAGACCAGTGGGCTTTTAAAGGTAAGACTTCGAAATAAATTCCAGAAGAAAAATCAGAATTTTTGGACCATTATTCACTGAGTTATGGTCGTCTCAAGTGAGGTAAAAAATCTGGACAGATTCATATAAGACAATAGCAATCTTTTTGGTGTGTTTCCACATCTCACGATTTTTAGACCTCATCCAATGATTGAGGCTTTGTCTTACATGCATGAATATGTACTTTTACAAAAATAAAAATATAATTTAACATAAAATAAGATTTAGATACTAAAATGGTACATGCAAGCCCAAAAATCGGGTTTTTGGGTTCTTTTTCAAGAACACCCCTTGCTACGAAGCTCTAGATCCTATTTGCTCCTTTAAATCTTTGATCTAACACATTCTTGGTGTTAAAATACATTCAAGATGTGTTAGAGATGATTTTTAGTAGTTTAAACATTTTTATACTAACTAGAACTAGTAGATGAACATCAAAACATAGAAAAGACGATTTTTCGGTTTGTTTTTGGTCTGATCATGGGTTGCCCTTTGTTTTGACACTTTATCAAGTGTAAGGGAACCTACAAACTTACAAACCTTTTATTGAGGGTTTTAGCCATGGAAAAGGGCATAAAATCCGTTTTTCATCAAGATTCAAAGTAGAGATTACAAGAAAGGAGACTAGGGATGAATGTTTTACCTTTGAATGATGGATTGAAGTGGATGAACACCTTCAAGATGAGATTATTTTGTTGAAAAGTGGCTGGAAATTAGAGAGAAAGTGTGTGTTTTTCTTGGAGAGGAAGAGAGAAAATGATGAGGGAAAGTTTGGGAAGTGTGAGTGCAAGTCTCTATGTATAGAGAAGTGGAATGGACAAAAGGAGGGGGGAGGGGGGGGGGGGGCTGGCCAGATTTTTCGAGGGGGGGGGGGCTGCATTTTAATTATTATTTTTTTATAAAATGTGTTATATAAAAGTCTCAAAGTTTATATAATTAATTTGTACTAGTTTTGTGAGTTTATAGATGTTTAATTGGGATTTCTTTGCGGTTTAATTCGAGTTACAAATCTTTATTTTTTATAAGTTCATGACATTCATCATAATGTAAACAACCATCTGTAAATTATTTTCACGTGTTGATTCTGGTTGTTGTTGTTCACTTGGAAATTCTGGTTGTTCATTTCCGGCTTTAGATTCTGGATGTAATTGTGTTCCACTATCATTATTATTATCATCATCAGCATAAGAGGGATCATCATCAGAGTCAGAAGAATCATCTTTCTCATCATCTTTATCTTCTTCCTCTTCTTCTTCATTTTCATTATCATTATCATTCTGATTCTCCCCCTGAACAACGGAATTTCAATGTTGTTCAAGCTCTTTCTCTAACTCTTCAATCTTTTTAGATTGAGTATCACTCTGGGATTGTTCAGCTTCAAATAATTTAGCATCAGAGTCAATTTGAGCTTGTTGCTTTTCAAGTATCTTTGACTGATCTAGAAATGAGGCTTTTAATTCTTCCATGATCGTTAGTAATTGAGTCATAAGTTCTCGAGCAGAAGATGTTGAACTTGGTTCTTGTGGAGTCGGAAGTGATTGAGAAGATGCAGTTGGTTGTGAAGAATGAATTTGTTGAGTAGTTGGTAGTTGAGATGTGGAAATAGGAGCTCTTCTTTGCCTGGCACGGGGAGGTTCTTCAGGAACATAATCTGCATCAGCTGTTTCAGCTGCAAGTGCTCTCTTCTCTTGACGAGCACGTTGTAATTGAATTAAACGTTCAGCACTTCCCTTTTGTAAGCGTTCCCTCCGAATATCTCTACCATGTTCAAGCTTCCTTCTATTTTCAGCTTCTTCGGAATCATCACTTGATTCACTCGAACTGTCACTTGATTCACTAGAGGCATCACTTGAAACATGAACTTCTTCTCTCAGTGGTGCACTAGTACCCACTCCCAAAGGCTCATTCGCCTGAATATCTTCAACAAAGTCATCATTTATGGCTTCATCCTCAACATTCATATTCGGATCATTTTCAATAGGAGCTTCAAACAGATGTTCTTCTCCCTCTTGCGCTTGATCAGCAGGATCATCTAGCCAGTTATCATTCATTGGCGCTTGATAATTTTCATCAATGATATGTCCAAACACTGGAATCAGTGCATGAGTTGGGTTTCGACCAAAATTCTGACAATCAACATATACCCTCTTGGTCATGGGGACCAGTCTTAGTACATACATCCCTTGATTAGGTAGATTTGGAAGAAGATGATTTAAAATCAGCTGAACAAATCTTGGAAACATGAAAAACTTGGTGTGACTAGAGATGTTCGATATCATGTTCGCAAATACATAGCCAGAAAAATTATAAGGCTTATTTAAAGTAAGAGCAACCATTGCAGAGCCCAAAATTTGACCCATTCCGTCTAATCCGCCTTTACGTCTTGATAAGCACACTATCAGAAAGTGCATGAACAATCTCCATACAGGACTCAGCTTTTGCTTTCAATATTGATCTGGAGAAATCTCAGGATAACCGATTCGTTGAAAGAATCCAGAAACTAAGGTGGCTGGGAAAAGTATTCTTGAATCAGCATCATTCCCAAACTGAAGAACTGTACGTACTGTATCTTCTGTATTTATAACTTGTTGATCAAGAACAGTAGTAACCAGTCTTTGCACACCATCAACCGTATCATCTGTTGCATTAGTCCAAAAATCTGTAATGTGAGGGGCATAAACTGTGGTAGAGGTAGTTAGTGCATAATGAATTCTGGAACGTTGAAGAAAATGCAGCAACTCCAGATATGGTTGTGAAGTAGCCAGAGAAGTATCAATAATGGCTGTTGTGTTGTGCCTTCCTTCAAACATCTTTGGATCAGCCATCTGTAATCTATAAAGAATATAGCAATGTTGCATGATAGATATATTAATTTCGCCTGTTTAAAGTCTCAGTATGAAATCTCTAATTAAAGTCTCAAATAAAGTCTCATCATAAGTTCGCACATTAAAGTCTCAGGCTAAAGTCGCATAACAGATCTAAGAACAAAGTCGCATAATAAAGTCTCTGATCAAAGTCGCACAACAAAGTCTCTTGGACTATAGTCGCATGATAAGGTTGCACACATAAGTTCTCAGATAAAGTCGCATGGAAAGTCGCATGTTTTGAACAACAGTAAGGTCGCATAACTAAAGTCGCATACTATAGTCACATAACTAAAGTACCAGAGACGAACAGTTAGTTTTCAAATCTAAGTACGAAACCCTATTTAATCATACAATTTCCAATCAAAACATGCTAATCAGGCCGCTATCAATCATATGTACAAGATATAAGCATTCTAACCGTGTATTTCATTTATTTATATGATGTCATTGTTAAAAGCCCTAAATCCGAATGATTTTGAACAATTAATCATAAAATAAACTGAAACAATGATTAAAATTTATACCTTATATGTATTTGATAACAATGAATGAATAGCATCTGATTTCAATGGATTCCACCGGTTCAAACTCGAGAATTTTGAAATTTTCAGTAAAGTCGCATAAATAGCTGGAATAAGGTCGCAGGTTCGCACAAGCTTAATCAGAAATGATTAAGATAGAGTCGCGAGGTTTAAGTATTTATACTAATCAGGTTATGCGACCTTACCATAAAGTCGCGTAGGCGACCTTACAGATAAGTTCACATAAACAAGTTCGCAAACTCAAACTTGTGATTTTTACTTTGAACTTTTTGTTTTTAGGATGCATTTACTTAATCAGGACCTAAACGACTTTTGATCAAAAATAATACAGAATATAAAATTTCAAATTTAAAGAATAAAAGCTACACATCTTTTTGTGAAGGAGATCTTAATTTGATTCGGGATCATATCAGTATGAAACGTGATTTTATTAAGAACATCAAAAGTTATAAGCTTGATTTATCAGTATTTAATTTTATAAGCTCAATGTAAACATTTATAAAACAAATTTTCTAACTTTTAATGATAACAAACTTGATCTTTGCATTTTAAAAATAGAACCATCATATTTTTCAAAAATTCTTGAAAATTATATACGTAACACCACAACTTGATTTAACCATTAACCAATGATCACACATTTTGAGATATTTTGTCCTATCATATATATCTATTTTTGAACATAACTAGCAGTGGATCATGTCTGAGCACATTCAAGCGAATAACGTATAAAGTTGTTTGGACTTACATGCACATACGGACTCACAAGCCGGCAACTATATACTGTGCATTCAGACATTTCACCAAAAGCAAAATAAGATATTACTAATATGTACGATTTTTCGTATCTTTTGACTTCAAAGATTTTTAGCACACTTAATTAAGAATTGCAACAACGGACTTACATTCTAAATCAAGTATGTATGTAACTGTTTAGGACTTATATGCAGCGACGGTCTTACATTCCCCAGTTACACACTTTACTTTACTTATATGTAACTGGTGTGTGAATGTTAAGAATATACTTTACTTACTAATTTGAAAAATAGTCCAGTCACAATTTTCAAAATGTAGACCCAGATGTTTATCATTTTAAAAATCAAAACATAAGATTCAAAATTATTTACACGAGCCTACTGATATATCAAACAAATTACTTTGGATTTTCAATTTTTATTCACATCTCCCTGATGTACTATCATTTCCCAAATATTTACAAACAAAATCTCCCCCTTTTCTTAAAAATCGTTTTCTTTTTTTCTTTTTCTTTTTTTTTTTTAAAAAAAAAAACTCTAAAGAAGTATAATATTAAAAATTATCAAAGTCACTTTTTAATCTAGCTCAAGATTTCGCATCCCAATCATTTTCACAAGTTCTTCAAATCGATTTTTCAAAAAAGCCTTTGTAAAAATATATGCGTTTTGTTTTAAAGTGTCAATTTGAGCTAAGGAGATCAGTTACTTTTCATAACAATCCCGTATGAAATGATATCGAATTTCGATATGTTTTGTTTTTTAATGTTGTACGGGATTTCGTGTTATGGAAATAGCAGCAGTATTATCAATATGGATAGGAGTTTTAAAGTAAGAAGTAAACCGTAGTCCCTCATTTGATGTTGAATCCAGAAAACATGTGAACAACAACGTGAAGCGGCTATGTACTCTTCTTCAGCGGATGAAGTGGAAACAGTTGTCTGTTCTTACATTGCCATGAAACAAGTCGGTTTCCTAGATAATGACATCCTCCTGTTGTAAACTTTTTATCCATATTACATCCTCCATAGTCTGAATTGGAAAAGGCCGAAAGCTGAGTATCTTCATCATTAAGATACCATAGCCCGAGCGATGGTTTACCCTTAAGATAGCAGAAGATTCTTTTTGCAGCTTTAAGATGAGAAATCTTTGGACATGCTTGATATCATGAACAGATTGCTACAGCAAACATTATGTCTGGTCGAGACGCAGTAAGATACATTAATGATCCAATTATCGATCTATATTCATGTTGGTCTGTATCTTCTTCTTCAAGAGACGGCCCTAATTTGTGATTTACTTCTATGGGAGTTCCAGCAACTTTGCAATCATCCATTTTGAATCGGCTCAAAATGTCTTTAACATATTTTGATTGATGGAAAAAAATTCCCTTCTCAGTCTGCTTAACTTGTAAACCTAAAAAGAAATTTAGTTCTCCCATAGAACTTATCTCAAACTTTGACTTCATGATTGTCTCAAAATCTTTACAAAGATTATCATTTGTTGACCCAAAAATAATGTCGTCCACATAAATTTGCACAATCAACAAGTCTTCATTAGACTTCTTTATGAAGAGAGTACTGTCAATTTGTCCTCTGGTAATTCCGTTTTGCAACAGGTGTTGAGACAAAGTCTCGTACCATGCTCTAGGTGCTTGATGAAGACCATACAAGGCTTTGTCTAGTTTGTAGACATGATCAGGAAATTGATGGTCTTCAAATCTAGGAGGTTGACATACATAGACTTCTTCATGAACCTTTCCATACAAGAACGCGTTTTTCACATCCAGTTGATACACTTTGAATTTCTTGAATGAAGCATAAGCAAGAAATAAACGAATTGATTCAAGACGCGCAACCAGAGCAAAGACTTTTGTGTAATCTAATCCCTCAATTTGAGTAAAACCCTGTGTTGATACATATCTGTGTGACAATCAGCTTGTTTAGAAATTAGGTTTGAATTTGTACACTAACTGCGACTTTAACTTACTTTAACTTTAAAGTCGCAGACTTGCAAAATGCGACTTTAATCTTAAGGTCACAGGTCTAGATTAGTATAAATACAGCAGCAGCGAACTGTCATTTACACGTGTTTTTCTGTGTGCTTTTGAACGATTTTATTTTTACACAGAGTTGAGAGAGAGTTGAGAGCTAAATTGTAAAGTATTTCTGTATTCATTTCATATATATCAATACAAGAAATCATTTGATTCAATCTCGTTGTTCATCACACAAATCAATTAAACTCAGATTCTGCACGGTTTACTTGATGATTCGAATTAGGTCCAGAGCAAAAGGACTAACACCCTGAACGACCAATCTAGCTTTATTACGAACAATGTACTCCCTTTGGTAACTTGACAAGTTTCCAGACTTGCATTTTCACAAACTGTTGTAACTCTTCTTGCCTAGCTTCAACCCATGAAGGATCTTGTAAAGCCATTTTCACATTTTTAGGTTCAATTTGTGACAAAAAACACGACTCCATTTGTGCAATCAACCCTTCTTGGTTTTGTTGAACTTGATGTTCTCTGAAGATTGTCTTGAATGAACCCTAAGATGAGGTAGATTAGGAACATCTTCAGCAACAATTGTGGAATCTATGTTTGTAAGAATCTCTTCATGCAAACTATTGTTATCATCATGATTGCTAGCATCATCAGTGGATGAATTTTCCAATTCATATAGAGTTTCCTGAAAGTCTTCATCATTTGGCGATTGTTGCTCAGAGTTGTCACCTGCAGAGCTGAAACAGGAGCAGAAATAGGAGTAGTATAGGCTATATCATTTAAGTGATGGTTAATATGATTATGATTATCCCCCTCATAAATCAAACCAACCACTTCATCAATAGACTCAGGAAGAATGTTGAATGATTTAAACAGAACATCATAATCAAATATCCATTCAGGACCCTTTCCAGATGAAGAACTGATATGTCTAAGACCTTATACCTCATAATGTTCTTCAATCCTCTTTGTTACTTTATTGTACACACGTTTATTTGGTGAATTTACAAAATATCCAAGAAAATAACCGTCCATGGATTTTTCACCAAATTTTGATAATCTGTCTTTTGTATTTAATATAGTACATGGACAGCCAAAAGGTTCTAAAAACCTTAGATTTGGTTTCCGGTTATTTAGCAATTCATAACACGTTTTATTTTGCTTTTTAACCGTTAACACCCTATTAAGAACATAACATGTTGTATTGACTGCTTCTGCCCAGAAAGTAATGGGCAGATTCGAGTCTGAAAGTAATTTCCTAGCTGCCTCAATTAAGGTCCTATTCTTCCTTTCTGCAACCCCATTTTGTTGAGGGGTTCTCGGAGCGCTAAATTAGTGATGGATACCATTTTGTAAACAAAACAATTCCAAATTATGATCTTTAAACTCCGTTCCATTGTCACTTCTTAGCATTTGATTTTCAGTTTACAAAGATTTTCCAATTTTAAAAACAGAAATTTTAAAATTTCAGGTGTTTCATCTTTGGAAATCAGAAAGTAAACCCAAGAAAATCTTGAATAATCATCAGTAACAACCAAGCAATAAGACTTCCCTCCCAAACTCTTAACACTTACTGGTCCAAAAAGGTCCATATGTAAAAGTTCAAGCGGTTGTTGGATTGAATTTTACCACTTTTGACTTGTGAGATTTCTTATGCTGTTTTGCATTCTTACAAGAAAGACAATGATCAGTGATGGAGAAAGACATATTGGGAACACCTTCCACAAGATTATTTTTTACCAAAAAATTCATCTTGCGAAAGTGAATGTGGCCCCTACGTCTATGCCACATAAGAGAATCTCTCTCCGATGCTTTTGTGAGCAAACATGACATATCAGGAGAAGACGAAGATACAGTTCTCATGTCGAGTGCGTATATATCCTTTCGTCTTGGAGCTTTCATTAAAATCCATTCCTTCGGAATAATGAACCCCGGTTTAAGTATCAAACATTCAACATCGTTGAAGACAGTTGTGTATCTTATCACAAACTTGAGAAACGCTAAGCAAGTTGTGTTGCAATTGTTCACAGAAATTGACCTTTTCAAAACTTATTGAACCATTTGAAACAACGCCTTCTTTTGAAATCATACCTCCTTTGTCACCAGCAAAAGAAACATATCCTCCATTAATTGATTTGACATCAGTTAAGAGGGATAAATTTCCTGTCATGTGTCTGGAAGAGCCGCTATCCACATACCAGATATTTTCTTGAGTTTTGCTTGACTGTTCCAACACATATAAAGAACAAATTAGTTCGAAAGGGTGACCCAAGCCTTAATGGCCTTGGGTCGTCCATCATCATCAATTGTGATTACGTCAACTAATTTTGAATTCTTTCAAAAAATTTTAGGAATTGTTGACGTATCAGCCTTAGGAATCCTAGATTCCTTTGATGGATTCTTTACTTTCCAAACCAAATGTTGTTTGAAAGTCTGCTTGTTTGAAATGTTGTGCTTTTTAGGTTGCACAACATTATCTTGTTTCTTAACAGAATTTGAAGAACAAGACGATTTGTTAGAATTGTCTTTTTGAAATTGCTGTTTTCGTTCTTGTTTCTTCAACTTTTGTTTTTGAAACATCAAACAATCACGAATAACATGACCTAGACGACCACAGAAATAAAAAAATCTATAGTCAATAACAGATGATTTTTGATACCACGTGTTAGTCCGTGTCTGAATCTTATCATTTGTACAACATGAATTTGTACACTTAGAAGTAGATGAATCTGCTTGAGAATCTCTCTTCAAAATCTTAACTTCTTTTATTTTTGGTTGTGATTTTGAAGAAGTTTTAGACTTTTTAGTTTTCTCATGTACAGAATCCTTTTTCAATACCTCTTTCTCATTTGTGAGTTTTTTTCTTTTTTCAAATGCCTGTTTATGCTTATTTTGACTCAAAGACAAATCTTTCTTCGGATTTTTGGTTATTATTTATTCGTGAAATAAGTGATGATCCGATGGTTCTTACTCAGGGAACCTTTGGGCTCTTAGTATTTTTATTTATTGATGATTTGCCTTTGAAAGAAAACTGTTGAACTTCATTAGTGAGAATGAAATTCTCAGGTTTTACAGCAGATTTATCAATTTTAACAGTAGGCATCTCACAAATTTCAACTTCACCCACTTCTTCTTCAGGATCATCTTTAGAAACTAGATCTACAACTAATGGAATTGTAGGAACAAAATCCTTGATTTCATCTTTAACAGGCATATGAGTATAACTATACGGAGGAGGTACAAAGTTATATCCAATGCATGTTTTGGATTTTGTATCCAGTTTTTGTAAATGAATAATTTGATCCAAAATTAAAGAAGAAGCAGACAAATTTGATAACTTCCTTTTAAAGTTCAAAATCTCACTTTGAGCATCATCATACTCTTTTCTTTGCAAATCAATCTCAGTAATGTAACTATCAATTGCAGTTTGCTGATTTAAGATTTTAACTTTTAGATCATATGTTTCAACACGAGTTAACTCAAACTTGTCCTCAAAACATTTTTCGTTATCTTTCAAAACTTTATTTGCTCGTTTGAGTTTTTCAATGTCAGATAGCGAGCAGTGATTATGATCTTGATATGTGTTGAGTTTTTTAATTAACTCAGCACATTTAGAACATTATAGCATGAAAGAATCAGAATCGACCTCATAAAATGTCAGCCATAAATGCTTGGTTATGTGCATAAGCAGCTTCATCGATGTGTGCACTCCAGTCATAGTGCTCATCATTTGTAGAAACCAATGCTTTTTGTTGACTGATTTCCTTTGATTGTGCAGGTTTTGACATACTTGGTTTTGTGAAACCTGAAGCAGGTTGCTTTGCCTTTTCACACTCTCTGGCAATGTGTCCATAATTTTGGCAATTATAGCACCGGACCTTGTTGTTGTCAAATCCCAATCCAGACTTTGTAGTTCCAATACTTGTACGACCAGTTCGCTGAAGAAATGTCTTTGCACGGCGTGTAAACATAGCCATGTTCCATTTTATATCCATTTCCTCAAGGTCGTCTGGATGAATCTGATCGTAGTCTTCATCAGTAATATCCAATGTTGAAGTTCTGTTAGCAACAAAACTTTCATATGATGAAAGAGAAGCTGAGAAGATAGCAGCATGCTCTTCAATTAGCTTCGAAGGTTTTGGAGATTGGGTTGATGAAACTGAACCATAAAAATTGGATGAACAGTTTGTGCAGTTCATACGGGAAGTTGGCGGAATAGCATCTGCTGATAAATCAGATAGAAGTGCAACTCCTCCAGCGGTAGTCTTATTTGATACATCGCTGTAAAGACTCGGATCTTGAACCTGAACTTTTCCTGTTGCTTTCCTCTTCATATTCATCTCATATGCTTGTAGCTATCCGATAAGATCTTCTAGAGACCGAGTAGGCATATTCTCATTTTCTTCCATAAGCATGACACGATTGTCCCACTTAGATGGAAGAGAGTTCAAAAGCTTTTTGTTGATCTCCACTTTTAAGTATCCCACGCCCAATTCGCTTAGTTCGCATACCAACTGAGAGAATCTTGAAATCAAATCTTCAAATGATTCATTCAGAAGATGATCCTTTCTACTTTGCTTCAGTTGATCATTCCCTCCAAACCTTTTTTCTCGTGCTTCCCAGAGTTCAAACGCTGTTTCCTGCCTTTTAAAACATTGCAAAACATCTTTGGGCAAGCACATAGTTATAGCAGCGTATGCTTTTCGTTCTTTATCATATTCTTTTCGTTCCTCCGTGGTCATTTGTTTAACGGTTTTAATCGGAGAATCCTCTCTAAAACTTCCATCCACTTTAGGTCGAATATACCGTTCAGTGATTGGAATCCATAGATCCGAATCATTAAACGCTAAAATGACTCAAATCTGTTTTTCCAGCTTGAATATTCGTTGCTACTGAAAAATCGTGGAGGTTTATTTGGTGTACCTATTTCGTTGTCAAATTTTAACATGGCAGTCATGTTTGAATAGGCCATCTTTTCCAATTAATTGCCAAATAATTTCCAAAAGTAAAGTCTCAATATTATGCAAACTTAGCTATGCGACCTTATGGTAAAGTCGCACAAATAAAGTCTGGTCCTAAGTTCGCTAATCAAAGTCTGTCAGTAAAGTTGCACAAATATGATCGCACAAGTAAGGTCTCAGATAGGGTCGCACAACTAAAGTCTTAGACAATTTTTTGAAAAACTAATATGCGATATTATCCTAAGTTCGCATATGCGACTTTATTAATAAAGTCGCAGATTGTACTGAAAATTTTAAAAACTTGATCAAAAATGAGTTTAAAGCTTGAATTGATTGTACCAATATGTGTAGGTACTCCTTATCAATGCACAACGACTTTATCAAAGTCGCAGGAGCTTAAAATCGCAGATTCACCTTCAACCAATTTAACATCCGTACACAAAATCAAATTCAACCGTGAATTTGATTCAAAAACTAATGAATACACTTGCTATGATCAATTCGAAGTTGTCTGTATCATTTTCTGAACAATTCAGTCGTCAAATCTTCAAGAACTTCAAAGTCCGTACAAATGCGTAGATGACGTCACCTGTGATTGATCAAACTTGCTTTAATCCATGAATTTCACCGTGTATTCTCTAATTTAATGCTTAATGAACTCCAGGAATGCAATTCTTCAATTAATTCAATTAGATTCCATCACAGTAAATCAAATTCTCAAAAACTTCAAATACCCAAAACTTTGCTCGATCAATTCTCTCCGTACACAATTGTAAAACCTAATTCAGCTCTGATACCACATGTAGGTCACATATACGTACTGATCAGATTACAATTACAATTGATTGAGTGCGGAATCCTACAATCAATTGAGTAAACGGATAGAATAGAACACGCAATCTAAATAAACAGATTATATTGATAATCAAATGATATTGAATGATTACAGACGCTCACTGATATACATGATTACAATACTCTCTGAGTTTCACGTTTAAGCTTACGTACAAATGAAATCATAACAACCTATTTATAGACAGACCTACGACAATAATGTTATGCGACCTTAAGCTAAAGTCGCACCTGCGACTTTATTGATAAAGTCGCACCTGCGACTTTATTGATAAAGTCGCAAATAGTGTCGCATAGACACTAAACCTAACTTCTAAGACTTATCAAGATTCTGACATACTAATCTTGCATCAACAGAGTTGGATGATCTATACAATGATCTAAGGTCCTTTGAAGCAAGAGTTGAAGGTAAAAAGCAGGCAACATGATTTTCAAATAATGCAGCTTTTATATCCATAGGTACATCACAGGCTAATAGTTCAAATCAATCTGGTTATGCTTCATCAAGCTATGGATCATCAACAAAGGATAAAACTTGTGAACAAGTATTGGAGGCTTTCTTCGTTAGTCATATAAATTCTTCATTAACTAATGAAGAACTTGAACAAGTAAAACCAGATGATCAGTCGTCAAAACAGTAGGGTTATCAAAATAACAATCGTTGCTGTAGGTCACATATACGTACTGATCAGATTACAATTACAATCAATTGAGTAAACGGATAGAATAGAACACGCAATTTAAATAACTCGATTATATTGATAATCAAATGATATTGAATGATTACAGACGCTCACTGATATATTTGATTACAATATGCTCTGAGTTTCACGTTTAAGCTTACGTACAAATGAAATCATAACAGCCTATTTATAGACAGACCTGCGACACTACTATTATGCGACCTTAAGCTAAAGTCGCACCTGCGACTTTATTGATAAAGTCGCAGATAGTGTCGTATAGACACTAATCTTTACTTCTAATACTTATCAAGATTCTGACATTCTAATCTTGCATCAACAAACTCCCTCTTGTCAGTAGCTTGATATGTTCTTTGTCTTGCTTCATATCCATTTGCTAGGGAGATTGCTTCCAGCACAGATGCCGTTTCTGACGCATACTTTCACAACATTCTGAAACTTCATTGCTTCTCCTTCTTTATTTTTGTTGAATAAAATATGATTTTCTTTAAGTGCCAGCAATTCTTGTCTTGATAAATTTATTAAACTGATTGGATCATAGACATAGACAAATTTAACTTTATCCTTTTTATCATCTTTGAAGATCTCTATGCATGCTTCTCCAGTTGTAACATTATAACACCACCACTTTAGATTTGTAGCAAAACCAATTGGTAATCTTTCCAATGGGATCTTCTTAAGTACTTTAACCGGTGGATATACAATTCTAACCCACGGCTTGTTTGTAAAACCACTGATCTTTTTCTTGTAAATCTTTCGTTTTCCAAGCGTTGGTTTCATCAAGTTGAATGCATATCTCACTTCCTTCTATACATTACTCTCAATATACTTTCCCATACTTGATCCTGTGCGACTGATGATATTTAGCTGAGCTAACTTAGAAATTTCGCACTTAGGAAGAGTACTAAGGTCTTTAAAGCTTCGCTTGAAATACTACAGTCCACCAGTTCTCTTTACAATAATCAAATTCAGTTCCTCATCATATTTCCAGCTTATTATCTGACCACCGCATTCACCATTTACTTTGTAGAGTTTCTTCTTTATCATTGGTGCATGTGACGATTCTCTGAACCATTCCGAATGCTTAGTAGAACTTGAACATTCTGGAACTTCAGGATTAGTTTCAGCTTCAATCTCTTCATCCATTTCCTCATTGTCATCATCTTCTTAATCATTACTCTCAAATACAAAATCATCACACAGTTCATCTTCATTATCAACAACTTCATATTCGACATTCTCATTATCACTAGGAATCTCGAAGGGATTATCAGATAAATCTTCTGAATTCATTTCCTCTAAATCATATTGATTTATCCCTACAGCTTCCCTTTCCAAGAACTCCAACATAGGAATCAGATTTTCTTCAAAGTTAAATGACACCGATAACGGTTCAATATTCAGAAATCCTTCTTCCGTATTCAAACTTCTATCGCTCTGCCCAGTATAAACAACCATCTGTAAATTATTCTCACTTGTTGGTTCTGGTTGTTGTTGTTCACTCGAAAATTCTGATTGTTCATTTCCGGCTTCAGATTCTGTATTTTCTGGATGTGGTTTCTCTCCACCATCATCATTATTATCATCATCAGCAGCATCATCAGGGTCAGAAGAATCATCTTTTTCATCATCTTTATCTTCTTCTTCTTCGACATTCTCCCCCTGAACAACAGAATTCTTATGCTGTTCGAGCTCTTTTTCTAACTCTTAAATCCTTGTAGATTGAGCATCAATCTGTGCTTGTTGAGCTTCAAATAATTTGGCATGAGAGTCAATTTGAGCTTGTTGCTTTTCAATCAACTTTGATTGATCAAGAAAAGAAGATTTCAATTCTTCCATGATCGTTAGTAATTGAGTCATGACTACTGGAGCAGAAGATGTTGAACTTGGTGCTTGTGGAGTTGGAAGTGATTGAGAAGATGCAGTTCGTTATGAAGAATGAATTTGTTGAGTAGCTGGTAGTTGAGATGTGGAAACAGGAGCTCTTCTTTGCCTTACACGAGGTCGTTCTTCAGGAACATAGTAAGCATCAGCAGCTTCGGCAACAAGTGCTCTCTTTTCCTGACGAGCACGTTGAAGTTGAGCTAAACGTTCAGCACTGCCCTTTTGTAAACGTTCCCTCCGAATATCTCTATCATGTTCAAGCTTCCTTCTATTTTCAGCTTCTTCATAATCATCACTTGATTCACTTGAACTATCACATGATTCACTAGAATCATCATTTGAAACATTAACTTCTTCCCTTAGTGGTGCACTAGTACCCACTTCCAAAGGCTCATTCGCCTGAATATCTTCAGCAAAGTCATCATTTATGGCTTCATCCTCAATATTCAAATTCGGATCATTTTCAATAGGAGCTTCAAACAGATGTTCTTCTCCCTCTTGCGCTTGATCAGCAGGATCATCTAGCCAGTTATCATTCATTGGCGCTTGATAATTTTCATCAATGATATGTCCAAACACTGAATCAGTGCAGGAGTTGGGTTTCGACCAAAATTCTGACAATCAACATAGACTCTCTTGGTCATGGGGACCAGTCTTAGTACATACATCCCTTGATAAGGTAGATTTGGAAGAAGATGATTTAAAATCAGCTGAACAAATCTTGGAAACATGAAAAACTTGGTGTGACTGGAGATGTTCGATATCATGTTTGCAAACACATATCCAGAAAAATTATAAGGCTTATTCAAAATAAGAGCAACCATTGCAGAGCCCAAACTTTGACCCATTCCATCTAATCCGCCTTTACGTCCTGATAAGCACACTATCAGAAAGTGCATGAACAATCTACATACAGGACTCAACTTTTGCTTTCGATATTGATCTGGAGAAATCTTAGGATAACCGATTCGCTGAAAGAATCCATAAACTAAGGTGGTTGGGAAAAGTATTCTTGAATCAGCATCATTCCCAAACTGAAGAACTGTACGTACTGATCCTCTGTGATTATAACTTGGTAATCAAGAACAGTAGTAACCAGTCTTTGCACACCATCAACCATATCATGTGTTGCATTAGTCCAAAAGTCTGTAATGTGAGGGGCATAAACTGTGGTAGAAGCAGTTAGTACATAATGAATTCTGGATCGTTGAAGAAAATGCAGCAACTCCAGATATGGTTGTGCAATAGCCAGAGAAGTATCAATAATAGCTGTTGTGTTGTGCCTTCCTTCAAACATCTTTAGATCAGCCATCTGTAATTTATAAAGAATATAGCAATGTTGCACAATAGATTTATTAATTTCACACGTTTAAACACTCAGAATCAAGATAAAGTCGCCTGTTTAAAGTCTCAGTATGAAATCTCTAATTGAAGTCTCAAATAAAGTCTCTAACTAAAGTCTCATAATAAGTTCACACATTAAAGTCTCAGGCTAAAGTCGCATAACATAATCAAGAACAAAGTCACAGAATAAAATCTCTGATCAAAGTCGCATAACAAGATCTTGGACTATAGTCGCATGATAAGGTTGCAGACATAAGTTCTCAGAATATAGTCGCATAATACAGTCGCAATCTAAAGTCGCATGTATTGATCATAATATAGTCGCATAAATAAGGTCGCATAGTATAGTCACATAACTAAAGTCGAAGAGACGAACAGTTAGTTTCAAATCTAAATACAAAACCCTATTTAAACATACAATTTCCAATCAAAACATGATAATCAAGCCGCTATCAATCAAATGTACAAGATATAAGTATTTTAATCACGTATTTCAACCATTATAAATGACGTCATTGCGAAAAACCCTAAACCGAAGGATTTTTAATCAATCAAACACAGAATATGTTGAAACAATGATTAAAACTTTATACCTTAGGTGAATCTGATAACAACGAATGAATAGCAACTGATTTCAATGGATTCCACCGGTTCAAACTCGAAAATTTTGAATTTTACAGTAAAGTCGCATAAATCGCTGGAATAAGGTCGCAGATAAAGTCGCACAAACTTAATCAGAAATGATTAAGGTAGATTCGCGAGGTTTAAGTATTTATACTAATCAGGTTATGCGACCTTACTGATAAAGTCGCGTATGCGACCTTACAGATAACTTCGCACAAACAAGTTCGCAGACTCAAACTTGTGATTTTTACTTTGAACTTTTTGTTCTTAGGATGCTTTACTTAATCAGGATCTAAACGACTTTTGATCAAAAATAACACAGAATATAAAATTCAAATTTAAAGAATAAAAGCTACACATCTTTTTGTGAAGAAGATCTTAATTTGATTCGGGATCATATCAGTATGAAACGTGATCTTATTAAGAACATCAAAAGTTATAAGCTTGATTTATCAGTATTTAATTTTATAAGCTCAATGTAAACATTTATAAAACCAATTTTCTAACTTTTGAATGATAACAAACTTGATCTTTGCATTTTAAAAATAGAACCATCATATTTTTCAAAAATTCTTGAAAATTATATACGTAACACCACAACTTGATTTAACCATTAACTAATGATCACACATTTTGAGATATTTTGTCCTATCATATATATCTATTTTTGAACATAACTAGCAGTGGATCATGTCTGAGCACATTCAAGCGAATAACGTATAAAGTTGTTTGGACTTACATGCACATACAGACTCACAAGCCGGCAACTATATACTGTACATTCAGACATTTCACCAAAAGAGCAAAATAAGATAATACTATGTACGATTTTTCGTATCTTTTGACTTTTAATATTTTTAGCACACTTGATTAAGAATTGCAACAACGGACTTACATCCTAAATCAAGTACGTATATAGCTGTTTAGGACTTACATGCCCCAGTTACACATTGTGCCTCTCAAAGTATCATCCTATGTGGCCCCATTGGCTCTTTTTTTTCAAATATTTATATACATATATATATATATCTCTTTTGTATGATCACTGGATATTGGTGTGTGAATGTTAAGAATATACTTTACTTTCTATTTTGAAAAATAATCCAGTTACAATTTTCAAAATGTAGACCTGGATGTTTATCATTTTAAAAATCAAAACATAAGATTCAAAATTATTTACACGAGCCTACTGATATATCAACCAAATTACTTAGGATTTTCAATTTTTTTCACATCTCCCTGATGTACTATCATTTCCCAGATATTTACAAACAAAATCTCTCCCTTTTCTTAAAAATCGTTTTTTTTTTTTTTTTTTTTTTTTTTTTTTTTTTTACACTAAAAAGCAATATAATAAAAAGTGATCTAAGTCAGTTTTCAATCTAGATCAAGATTTCGCATCCCAATGATTTTAACAAGTTCCTCAAATCGATTTTTCAGAAAAGCCTTTGTAAAAATATCTGCGTTTTGTTTTAAAGTGTCGATTTGAACTAAGGAGATCAGTTGCTTTTCATAACAATCCCGTATGAAATGATATCGAATTTCGGTATGTTTTGTTTTTGAATGTTGTACGGGATTTCGTGTTATGGAAATAGCAGCAGTATTATCAATATGGATAGGAGTTTTAGTAAGAAGTAAACCGTAGTCTCTCATTTGGTGTTGAATCCACAAAACCTGTGAACAACAACTTGAATTGGAAAAGGCCGCATAACCTGATTAGTATAAATTGGAAAAGGCCGAAAGATACGAAAAATCCATATTAGTATAAATCAGATACTGACATCCTCCTGTTGTAGACTTTTTATCCATATTACATCCTCTATAGTCTGAATTGGAAAAGGCCGAAAGATGAATATCTTTATCATTAGGATACCCTAACCCGAGCGATGGTTTACCCTTAAGATAACAGGAAAAAAAATTTGCAGCTTTAATATGAGAAATCTTCTGACATGCTTGATATCGTGAACAAATTGCTACAGCAAACATTATGTCTGGTCGAGACGCAGTAAGATACATTAATGAACCAATTATCGATCGATATTCATGTTGGTCTGTATCTTCTTCTTCAAGCTGCACTTATCGAGGCTCAAACTTCTAGAATTACAACCTTAGAGGATAAGTTTAGGGAGTTTGAGACCCGGTCTATTGGTCTGGGGGAGTCTGTTCCCTCCGATCCAACTATAGAACCAATAAGACCGGGGTCTGAGTCTGTAACTGAAGATGTACATATTGAACAATCTAATGAAATGCCCACTTTAGAGTATTTTCCTGTGCACCGGATTCTAGGCCAGCCAAGACCGTTGGCTGTAGACTATTCTTGTGCAGACCTCTCATTTATACAACGCATGATAAATGAAGTCAATTCTGATAATGAAAGTGAAAATTTTGAAGAAGATGATGATGTTGAGTTTGAGGAAGAAGGACTTAATGATGATGAGTTTTATGATGATGCACCGATCATTGAGACTGACTCTTCTGAGGTTGAAAGTGAAGAAGAAACTGATAATGCATCTGAGGCTCAAGCTGAAGAAACATCTGATGCTCATGCTCCTGAAACTGAAGTTATTGAAACTAGAGCTAAGAGACTTGCAAATTGGTGGCCGCACGGAAAAGATGGAAAACAAGTGCCGGTTACCTGCAAATCGTACAAAGTCAGTGGAGCATATACAGGATTGATTAAGAGTTGGAAGATATCGAACGGGTTGTTTATGATCAAGAGGTTAGATGGTATCTAATATTTCAAAAGATCATTCACCAAGCTGAGCACACTGCCAAAAGGAGAAGTTAATCGTCTTGCTCAGCTCTCTTTGATTAACCCGACAAATGATGATCGTGCCAATTTCATTCTGACTACTCTACAAAGGGAGATTCGTACCAAAAGTTACAAGTTTATCAAACCGACGCTGGGAACCAGAATTATCTATAAGAAACGGTTTGATCGAGTCACCAATCAGCCTTTGATCAAAATGCGTTATCCTCCGACTGATTGTTTAAAGAAGATTCCTCTGGAAACAGTTCCCCTGGACTTTCTAAGAAGATTTCACTACTGGGAATTGGATGCTCACACCGGTGAGGCAGTTCTTGTATTTGTGCCTGAGACAGAGCAACCAGAGAAGAGCTCGTTGTATAATTTGAAGAAAACTCAATTTCGAGTATTTGATCCAATGAGCTTGATAAATTTCTCAGAGAAAGATTTGAGAAAGCTGTTTGACAATCCGATTCGCTTTAATGAGAGAAATGCAGTGAATAAGAAGATCGCATTTCAATTTCAAAGGATTGTCAACGTCTATGTAACACATGGAATACACGCTGGCGGTGTATTTCCAGCAGGCTGGGTTTGATTGAAGATTTTGAAGACCAAGCTGAAGACACGGGGGAGTTTGTTGATGCATCTTAGTGTGTCTGTCAGTTGGTCAAGTATGTAATGTGTTTGTTAATGTAATTGAGCTAGTTAGAATTACATTTTCTGTGTTATGCGACACAAGACCTGTGTCGCATTAGTTGTAGTTGCGACACAATGATTATGTCGCAATAGTGATCTATGCGACACAAGGCTTGTGTCGCATTATCCGGCCAGTTTGTTTAGTATAAATACCCAAATGTTAGGGTTTTAGAGTGAGACTTTTTTGGGGTTTTCACACACACTTATTCTCTGTTTGGCTGCTGTATTTATTGTGAGAATATTTGAGAAAGAAATATAAAGTATTATTATTGATTTGCACTTCATTGTTTTAAGCTTTATATTCTTTGTGTTTGTGTTTGTCTCCACCATTCGATTTGATCAAAAGATCCATCTTAAGGGATCTACAACAAGTTTCTAATAGATTACGGACCTATAAAAAAGAGATAGTTGTGGCGCGAAGTACTCTTGTGCACCTATGTCACTCGGCTTGCGCGCAAGCCTGCCCTGTTATGTTATAGAAGAATTGAGCTTCTTGCTGGGCTGGTTATTCAGAGCCAACAATTGGTTGTCGGATTTCGTCCTGCAACTAGAATAAGATCGCTTCGGCGGTCACTGTGATGTGGCTGAATGTAGAGCAGCCCGCCCATACAGCCTTTGATCAGTGGTAGATTCCCCAAACTCATGTGGATTCGAGAAGGTGATGGCATGCCCGTTTTATTAGTTCATGGATGTTCAATTTATTGTCTATATTGCAAGTTGGAGGTTCCTCGCGAGAGTTGTACTCTTTTTTATCCAAGGTTTTTCCCATTGGATTTTTTTTGGAAAGGTTTTTTAGGGAGGCAATCTCACGTGGCTCGTTGCCTCCCTATTTGTTGCTGGTGGTTTTTCTTGGGGGCTCCTACGTGGCTGTATGGGTCTAGTTGCTGGTTTGGGATCCTAGTTTTCTAGCTTTGGTCTTCACTCGTACGGGTGTTGGTTAATTAGCTTGATAGGTGGTTTCTTGGATGTTTGTGTTTTTGTTGGTTGTTTTGAGTTTTTCGATTCGATAAGCTGTTTGTTAGTTGTAGAGTGGTTGTTTCCGCTCTTTCTTGTATTTAACAATTATATTGTTATTTATATATTACCGGGTTAATCCCTTTACCCAAACAAAAAAAATATCCAGATGATCTAGAAGAGATAGATATTAAGTGGCAAATGGCTTTGTTAATTGTGAGGACCAAAATATTTATGCAAAGAATTGGGAGGAATAACTTTGCATATAAGAGAGATGATGGAGCTGGGTTTGACAGGAGCAAAGTAGAGTGTTGATGCAGATAGAGTGTCAGCATCTTGATTAAAAGACTTAGAAATCAAATTTAGTGTTCATGCGACTTTAATGTGCGAACTTAAGTTAGTGTCGCATATGCGACTTTAAGATAAAGTTGCAAAACTGTATAGTCGCAGACTGTTTCTATAAATAGGTTGTTTTGTTCTTCATTTGTAACTAACTGAAATTCTAGAATTCAGAGCGTATTATTGTCAATTGCATTGTAATCGTTTGTAAGCTGTTGCAGTCACTTGATAATAAATATAAATCAGTTATTTACCTCTCGCATTCAATTTCATTCGGTTAAACACATAATCACAGGATTCCGCACTTGATTATCGTGATATTGTAATCTGATCAGTAAGACATGGCGACCTACATGTAGTATCAGAGCTGAATTAGGTTTTACAATCATGTACTGAATGAATTGAGCGATTGAAGTTTTGGTTATTTGAAGAATTATCAATTTGATCGATTGTGACTGTTATGGATTGATATGATTGAAGATTTGATATACTGAAGACTGTTTAGCATTGAACTAATCGATTACACGGTGTAATTCATGGATTGAAGATCAAATTGTTTGATTACAGTGACGTCACATTCGGTTTTTGTACGGACTTTGATAATTCCTGAATTTTGACAATTGAAGATTGAAGAATATGACTCAGACTGCTTCAGTTTGATCATTAGTACCTGTTTTCATCAAGTGTTGTTGAATTTGATTTCAAGTTTGGAAGTATTTCGGTTGAAGGTTGATACTGCGATTTTAAGCTTCTGCGAACTTACTTTAGTCGTTGTGCATTGGTTAGGAGTACCTACACACTGTGGTACAATCAATTCAAGCTTTAAACTCGTATTTCATCAAGTTTGTAAAAGTTTCAGTTTGCTCAGCGACTTTATCTTAAAGTCGCACCTGCGAACTTAACTTTAAGATCGCATACTTGTCTTTCTTGCAATCTTAGTTTGAGACCTTATTTGTGCGACTTTATCATCAGACTATATTTGTGCGACCTTATTTTTGCGACTTTATTTTAGATTGTGCTTAGCGAACTTATTATCAGGTGTGCGACTTTATCTTAAAGTCGCATAGTAAGTTCGCATTACCTTAAGTTCGCATACTAAAGTCGCATAACTGAATTTTTGAGACTTTATCATTTTCTTTAAATCATGAATGTCACACCCCGCTAAAGCGGAAACACGAGATGTAACAGTACAATGATTTCACAATCGAAAATTACAAAAGATCACCGTTCAACGGTCTACAATTAATACATTACATAAAGTCTTACAAGCGTTTACAGCACAAAAGTAAATAATCTAAACATGCGATTACATCCAAAAGAGAAAATCCCGTAACGCTACAGCAGCATAGATCATATAACGGGTTTAGCTTCATTAAACAAGTGGTGACTAATTCCTGAAAGCATGTAAAAGTAAACAGGTCAACTATGAAACATAGTTTGTGAGTACACAGGTTTTGTGTAATGAAAGACCCTTTTCAAGTGTTTACAAAGTCTAGTTTAAAAGTTCAACGTTACTACGTGATTAGTTCGCAAAAGTAGCCTGTTTAGTGTCGAGGCTCATACAAAGACGATAATCATCTGAAAATCAATTTGTAGGATAGTCAAGCGCTATTGCGCGGATAATTATGAAAGTAATTCATTAAAACAAGGCTCATTTAAGAGCGGTACTCGTTTGACAGTTAGATTCATTCGTGATTCGATGTTTTGTTCGCAAAAGAGGTTTATTTAAGTATGAGATTCGTTTAGGAGTGATTCCCTTTGGAACTCAATTAAAAGTCGTGATTCATTTATAACGCCACACTCATATTTTCAAAGGAATGTTCAATTCACGTTTATAAAACTCAAGTTGTAGTGTTTAATAAGTTCAAGTTACGTTTATAAAACTCAAGTTGTAGTGTTTAATAAGTTCAAGTTACGTTTATAAAACTCAAGTTGTAGTGTTTAATAAGTTCAAGTTACGTTTATAAAACTCAAGTTGTAATGTTTAATAAGTTCAAGTTACGTTTATAAAACTCAAGTTGTAGTGTTTAATAAGTTCAATTTACGTTTATAATATCCAAGGATCATCAAATCAATGTCAAAATGTTTATAATCTCAACAGATTATTATGTCGAGGTTCATAAGAATACGAGGCGTTATTATGAAACCACGTTTATCATTGTCCAATACCACAACGATTTATAGTATAAAACTGAGGTTATAGAATTTATGGTTTTAAAGAAATATGGTTTCTAATGACAAAGTCATTGTCAAGTTCGGGTCGTAAGGTTTATAGTTTCAAAGAAATGTCATTTCAAATGTCAAAACGTCATACATTTATAGTCGTTTATGAAATTTCTATGCTATTACGTTATAATGTCTATAGTCACAATGAGTTATTATGCTTCAGTCCACAACCAAACCTACAACCGATAAACCTTTGCCCCAAAAGAGAGATGCCCTATCGTTGGCATTTAGGATGATGGGATGCACTCACGTGGCCGCGTGAGTGGGGAGGTGGTCTCGCTCCCAAATAGTACTATTCATATGCATTGGCTCGTATAGAGTTAATGGTCGTGTAGATATACCGAGAACTTTAGATACGATAGAAAAACAAGCATAGAATCACGTTCGTATAAACGGAAAACATTCACGACATTATTCTGAAATTAAGCATAGCATAGTATATCATTTGTAAATCGAGCATAGCATTTGTAAACCGAGCAAAGCATAAGCATAGTATTCAAATCATATAAGCATGCTTTTCACCCCAAAACATTTAAGTAAAGCGTTAAAAGAGGGGCTGTGTACTCACTATTGAACGTGAGCGTACGGATGGATGTAATGCGCGTGCCGACTGGGTTTGACTCCTATCCAAGTCCTAAGAACACAAAGTTTCTAATTAGTTTCTCGACTAATACGGTTTGTTAGAATTTCTTAGCTATCTAATTAAATTACAAAGTGCCGAAAAAGTTTTTGAATTTCCCTTTAATTAACGTTGCCGGTAATTGTTCGAGTTGTCAACAAAATGATGAAAATATATGAATAGAACATCTAAAAATTACCAAACTTGGTATGAAACATGAAATATAGTTCACAAATTTTCTGTGAAAATTTGGGGATTTTTAGATTTATAGATTATTTGTAATCATTTTATGTCTAAAAAGTAGGATAATTATGGGAAAAATAGTAATTATTCATGAAAAATTCTGGAATTTTTACCAGATCATCTTGTATCCATTTCTAGGTTTGTGTAAAATTTTCATGTCTTTTTGAGCAATGGAACTTTGGTTCCCAACATTATGCGTTTTAACGAGACGTAAATCGGAAAACATATCAAAACACTTCCAAAGAGTGTGAAATTTTGAGGATAGTGTCATTTTCAGAGGAAAATGACACTGGGATTTTCCCATAATTATTTTGTGTCCAAAAGTATTTTTTATGATTATTTCACCTTTTGTATGCTTTATTTGCATTAATTTAGGAAAAATACTTATGTTTTTCCAAAAATTCCCATTTTAATGTTCTAGACTCTTTTCATAATCTAGATACTGAGAAAATAATCCCCAAAATTTTAAAAAATTTTATCTAGCATTTATGTATTTTTTAATCATCACAACACAATTATTTACATTTTACAAGACTAAAATAATGCATGATGTTCATGCATTTTCTAAAAATACTTAATCACCAAGATAAATTCTTATCTTTTTATACTACTGAGATATACATGTTAGGATTCTAAAATAATTTTTCTTAGATTTATAGAACACCTTAAGACCCATGAACAAGTATCACAAAAAGGTGCTCACAGAAAAGTTACTGTTTGCGCATCAGTTTTGTGTGATACATTTGGAGGTCGAATACTCAATGGATTTGAGTGAGACCAGTGGGGTTTTAAAGGTAAGACATTAAGCTAAATTCTAGAAGAAAAATCAAGATTTTTGGACCATTATTCACTGAGTTATGGTCGTTTCAAGTGAGGTCAATATCTGGACAGATTACATATAAGACAATGGTGATCATTTTGGTGTATTTTTCACTACCAACGATTTTTAGACATCATCCAAAGATTGAAGCCTTGTCTTTTATGCATGAAAATGTGTTTTTACAGAAACATAAACATATTTTAACCTGGATTAAGATCTAGCTATGAACTTTGGAACATGCAAGCCCAAAAATCGGGTTTTTGACTCTGTTTTTTTTTTCAAGAACACAACTTGCTACCAAGCTTTTGATCATATTTAATCCTTTAAATCTTTGATGTAACACATATTTGGTGTTAAAATACATCCAAGATGTGTTAGAAAATATTTTTAACAATTTAAACTGAGAGTCCCCTTGGGGTCTGGATCTACGGGGTAATAACGTTTATATGAGTGCGGAATCCTCACATAAGCATAAACGATAACAAACGAGTATAAATATCACTTTTATTGAATGTAAACGAGGTTACATTCGAAGTTACACAGAGTATTCGAACCTAGCTGGAAAAACCCAGTTCCTAAACTCCTTTAAAACCACTTTTTCGGACTTGTGTATTTATAGGCAACTAAGTTCGTACGAACATCTAAGTTCGTACGAACCTACAAGTTCGTACCTACTCTAAGTTCGTACGAACCTACAAGTTCGTACGAATCTACAAAATACACAGACAAAACTTAAGTTAATGATTACAACGATTAACAAAATGACTTCTAAACCTAACTATTACAAACTAGAAGCTGTTGTCACAAAACATGCACCAACAGACTCCCCCTTGACAATAGCTCTAGTTTCGATGCACCAACAGACTCACCCTTGACAATAGCTCTGGGTCCACCGAAGATGTTGTCACCCGAGTAGTCTTCGATCTTGATTCTGTTAAGCTCTTTTGTCTTCTTGTATAGAACACCTTTTCCACAAAGTCTTCAACACTCTCTGACATCTTCAATCTTCATGTCTCTAACTATCTCTAGCTTCTGACATCTTCATCGAATCATGTCATACACTTCTCAACAGCTCTTGTAGCTTCCGAGTCACCTTTAGGAATTTCATCTTTTTCAGATCTTAACTCCTCTCGGTCTATCACTACAATTCTTGTAGCTTCCGAGTCACCTTTAGGAATTTCATCTTTATCAGATATTAACTCCTCTTGGTCTATCACTACAATTTACCTTCAGATATTTCTTCATTTCTGAACTAAACTTCTGTAGGTATCCTCTAACTCGGATTTATCACTATTAAACTCGTAAGTTCAATGTTATCTCTCCCTGTTAGATTAACTAGACTCACCCTTAACCTGTTCAAGCATACCAAGTCTTCCAGTTGAAGAGTTCGGCAGCTCAAATTGTTTGATCACTGGGATCATCGTCTGTCTCTGTCACAACACATCCTCTTTACAACCGGTCTCCACCCCCTGCCAGGCTTCTCCCCCTGAGCTGCTGCGCTCTTCAACAAGGGATTTCCGCCTAAGCTATGGTGAAATAGTTGTAGTAGGTGTTGTTGGAAATGTTGTTGTAATGTGTAGGTGGTGATGGTTGTGGATTAAGCAGTCAACTCACTAATGATAACCCTACTAGACCTGTCTTCTTGTTGGACCGTTTAGTGAATAACGAGGTATCATTATCAGAATCAGCATCGTCATCTTGCAATGGAAATCATCATCTTCATTTAACTTATATTTGCCTTTATTCGTAGAAAAACGAGACCCTAAGTGAGATCCAAGTTTTATTAGATCTAGATTCATCCAACTCTGTGGAATATCATCGTCATCATCACTTTCATCATCACTTTCGGTCTGTTTACACGCAAACCCCCTATATCCTCCTCGAATTAAGATCTTCTAGCTTCAACGCTTGGTCATACCTAGGCTTTGAATTAATCTCATTCGAGTTGTTTCTCCAATCGTATAGAAAAACAGTCAAAAGTAATTATCTCCCCATTTAGTAAGAACTTAAATTTGTACAAATTAAAAAATGAAAAATAACTAAAAATAAACAAACAAATATGAAATTATTCATATTAAAAAGCACATTCTTTTTGGGAGAGTCACTGTTACGAAGATCATATTAGCCATGATGTAGATTATACACAGTAGGAATTATTGAATTCCTTGGTTATTATGTATGTAATTTATAGTTCACGACGATTATCGGTATTGTTGTCCACTTAAGCAGTTAACACTCAGGATTTTCAAGTACAATGTTACTTATTGTTAACGATTATCTATGTATCTCATATTTGATATACACTTAGGATCGAGAAAGTCCAGAATTCCATGTAATGGATGTTTTTTTTTTTTTTTTTAATTTAAATTTCATCTCTAAAGTCAAGTCCTTTATATTAAGAGCAATGTACTTTTGTACATGTGAAGAGACTAGACTAGGGTTAGAGCCTAACAAATCTAAAATCAAACCAGAGGTGACAGGTCTGCACTTTCGTACAACAAAAGCGACATAGTTTGACTAGAGACCTTGAAAACGGTATTCTTGTTTCTTGGTCGAGTTTGCTCTATTTTTAGGATACACTGACTGAGTCTAGGTCAGCATGTTTCAAGATGTTGCAGAAGAAACAGTCAGTGAACCCCCCAGATGAATTGGTTTTTATTTATCCAAAGACATGTATTCAGGTACAATCTATCTCCTAAGAATTAAGACTTAATGTCATACATCAAAATAGAGATTGCATAGAATAACCGTATTATTTAATATTGATTGGGTACTTGAAAACCATTATGTCGTATGCCTACCAATACATCGTATGATGAAGCTATTAGTTACGTTTATATTTAAAGTACTTTTTACTGTATATGTACTACATCTAAAAGCCACACATATAAAAATGTTCTAGGCATGGGTAATGTTTTCGTCATTTCTTCGCGTCATTACAGTGACACTCATATTTTTATAGTTTTTCCAAACTAACTAAAAATCCTAAGAAATAAAGATAGATAAAAGTTCTTAAGGGAGATATGTCACTCATGATTTGTTATACCAGCGATGTGGACTAACAACTCAAAACTTGATTTATCAAAAGCCTTACCAACAAAATCAGCTAGATTATCATCCCATATTTGATCTTATCTCCCCCTCCATCGCTACGTCTTCTGCTGAACTTGTAGCCTATGAAGTTTGTGTTCCTGCACACTAGATAAAAATCATTAGTTACAAAGGGGGACCCAAGCCACCACTGACTTGGATCGACCATTGTCATCAACAAAAGTAAATTCCTTCATATATCCGTCTCGCCTGTCAGGTGACTTGGATACTCTGGAATTCTCAGTTGTTGGAGAATGGGAGGAACTACCTGATACATACATGGATAAAGAAGGCCCGGAAGGTGATGGGATGTTGGATGATGGGTTGGCGCTTACTATTGGGTTTGAAGCTGGTTTGGGCTCAATGACCCATGGAGTGTGCATGGTAACCTTGGTGGAATAAAGTTTGCATGGTGCATTTAATTATGAACGAATTTTCAGTTTTATAATGTGGTTTTATTATGTTTTAATTAGTCTTTAATAGTAGTTAAAAGTCCTCATTATTGTAAGGCTCTTGGAGGTTTGTAACCTACCAATTTTGTAGGCATTATTGCCATTTTTCGTTTTTGTGGAGGGCAATCAGATTTTGAAGAAGAAAAAATAACAAAACTCTCTAGAATTATTGTTATAGTTCTTTTGATTGTCATTTTTGGGATGTTTTCCTGATTTTGGCCAGATTCAAATCAATAGGTCTTGATTTGCAATCTGTTTAGCAAATTATAGGTCTAATTTGTTAAACACATCTATCCTACACACTAATTCCTATTTGTTCCAGCCCATACACGCATCATTAGTGGTATCAGAGCCATGAATTTCGATGATCCAGATTTCCTACAACAACTCCGTGAGGCTTTAAGAGGCTTGCAAGAAGAAGGACGACGGTTGCCTATACGAGGGCAGCCAAGATCAAGGGAGGAGTTTAAGGTGAACGAATTGCCTGAATTTGCTGGGGGTACAGATCCAGAAAAGTATTTGGAGTGGGAGAGAAAGATTGAACGTATGTTTGACTTCAAAGAACTTGACGATGAGAAGAGGTGCAAATACGCAATTCTGAAATTGAGTGGTGGTGCTTCTTTGTGGTTCGAAGGGCTTAAGGCTAAGAGGACACGGGAAGGCAAAGAAAAGATTTCTTCTTGGGATTCTCTCAAAAGAAAGCTGAAAAAAAGGTTTGTTCCCATAAATCACCGGATTACCACTTATAGAAAAATAGCTGAATTGAAACAAGGCAAGATGAGTGTGGCTGAATACATTGATGAATTTGAAAAACTAACACTAATGGGTGATTTAGAAGAAGTGGAGGAGCAGAAAATGTCTCGATTTTTGCGCGGTTTGAATACGAATATTGCAAATGTTGTTGATTTGTACCCATATGCTGATTTTGGTACACTTTGTGGGTTGTGTATAAAGTTGGAAAATCAGGGGAAAATAAAGTATGTAGGGGGTTCTAATATGGATTCTATGAAGCCTAGACCTTGGGCTAAACCCGAAACTACTACACCTAGTCACGTGGGTGCAAGTAGCTCTTCAGCTGCTCCTAAGATAGTGACTCCAACCAAGGAAACAAGCCTGTCCAAGGTTCGTTGTTTCAAGTGTCAAGGGTTCGGACATTTCCAAAATGCATGTCCAAATAAAAGAATAGTGACTTTAAGGGAAGCCCTTGATTGCCGGGAAGAGCTGATCGAAGAAGAGGAAAGGTTGGGTGACGTTTTTGTGTTTGAAGAGAAAGAGGATTCCGAAGAGGAGGAAAGTTATGAGGCACCGTCTTATGACACGACTTTGGTTCTTAGAACATTACAAACTAAAGTTGTGCATGCTGATTCCGATCAAAGAGACCAACTTTTCCATACCAAATGTCTCATCAAAGACAAATGGTGTAGCGTGATTATTGATGGGGGAAGTTGCACTAATGTTGCTTCTAGTGAAATGGTGTCAAAATTGGGTTTACTCACTACAGCCCATCCTAAACCATATGCACTACATTGGTTAGATGATGGCAATAAGGTGAAGGTGTCAAAACAGGTTAGGGTTGGATTAACTATGGGTTCGTACAAAGATGAAGTCCTTTGTGATGTGATTCCCATGGATGCTTGCCATGTGTTGTTGGGACGTCCTTGGCAGTTTGATAGGGACGTGATACATAAGGGGAGGAGCAATGAATATGAGCTGAAGGATAAAGGTAAAAAAATTGTGTTGAAGCCCATGTCCTCACAAACAGTTCGTTCGATGAGTACCAAACAAAAAAAGAACCCAAATCTCACCATGTTGGCTAGTGAACGGGAGGTTGAGCAAGCTCTTGATTTTGGAGAAGTGGTGTATTTGTTGGTGTCCAAGGAGAATTCTATAGAGAACGTGAATTTGATGGAGGGCAGCCCCATTGCTGATTTGTTACTCGAATACCAAGATGTGTTTCCCGATGACTTACCACCTGGTTTGCCTCCTATCCGTGGCATTGAACATCAGATAGATCTTATTCCGGGAGCACCATTGCCTAATAAGGCTGCTTATCGGTGTAATCCGGAGGAAACAAAGGAGTTACAAAAACAGGTGGATGAGCTTGTGAGCCGAGGTTATGTGCGTGAAAGTTTAAGCCCGTGTGCTGTACCTGTTTTGCTTGTACCTAAGAAGGATGGAACGTGGCGAATGTGTGTTGATAGTAGGGCGGTGAATAACATTACAATCAAATATCGTTTTCCAATCCCAAGGCTGGATGATATGTTAGATGAGCTCCATGGATCGGTGGTGTTTTCAAAGATTGATTTGCGGAGTGGTTATCATCAGATTCGAATGCGTGAAGGGGATGAGTGGAAAACAGCCTTCAAGACCAAGCATGGGTTATATGAGTGGACCGTGATGCCCTTTGGTCTCACGAATGCTCCTAGTACATTTATGAGGCTGATGAATGAAGTCTTGAAGTTGTTTCTTGGCAGGTTCGTTGTGGTTTATTTAGATGATATATTGGTGTATAGCAGGAACAAGGAAGAACATTTGAAGCATTTGAAGCAAGTCTTTGAAACCCTTAGAGCTCAAAAACTCTTTGGAAAACAGGAGAAGTGTTCATTTCTAGTTGATAAGGTGATGTTCTTGGGTTATGTGGTTTCCAAAGATGGGGTGTCCGTGGATCAAACCAAGATTGAAGCAATCAAGTCCTGGCCTAGTCCTAAAAACATAAGTGAAGTGCGTTCGTTTCATGGTTTGGCCTCATTTTATCGACGTTTTATTCGTGATTTCAGTACTCTTACTAGTCCCATTACTAATTGTTTGAAGAAAGGTGCTTTTGTATGGGGGGTAGATGCCCAAAAGGCGTTTGAAACAATCAAGGAGCATTTGTGTGCTGCTCCTATTTTGGCTCTTCCAGATTTTTCGCAACCCTTTGAAGTTGAGTGTGATGCAAGTGGGGTCGGTATTGGTGCTGTTCTGATTCAAGCCAAACGTCCCATTGCTTACTTTTCGGAGAAATTGGGAAGTGCTCGTTTGAATTATTGTACTTATGACAAGGAATTTTATGCAATTGTTAGGGCATTGGATCATTGGAGTCATTATTTGCGTGCGAATCATTTCATTTTGCATTCAGATCATGAATCCTTGAAGTATATTAATGGGCAGCAGAAGTTGAGTCCAAGGCATGCTAAGTGGGTGGAGTTTTTGCAATCCTTTCATTTTTCATCAAAATATAAGGATGGTAAAAGTAATGTGGTGGCTGATGCACTTTCACGTCGTTATGCTTTACTTGCTACACTTGATGTTCGTTTGTTGGGCTTTGAAACTTTAAAAGATTACTATGGTGATGACGCTGATTTTGGTGAGTTGTTTGGGAAATGTACTAATGGTGCCCAAGGGGAGTTTTCGGTGCAAGATGGTTTTCTCTTCAAGGGGAACCGGCTTTGTGTCCCGAAACATACTGTTCGTGAATTGTTGATACGTGAAGCACATGGTGGTGGGTTGGCTGGCCATTTTGGGGTGGTCAAGACTTTAGAAGTGTTGAAAGAGCATTTCTTTTGGCCAAAGATGTTAGGGGATGTAACTAACATTGTGGGTAAGTGTGTGACATGTCATATGGCTAAAAGTTCGTTCAAACCTGGTTTGTACTCGCCTTTACCAGTTCCAGTTCGTCCTTGGGAAGATGTGTCCATGGATTTTATTGTAGCTTTACCTCGCACTCAAAGGGGTAAGGATGCTATTATGGTTGTTGTTGACAGGTTTTCCAAGATGGCTCACTTTGTTGCTTGTCACAAAACTGATGATGCTAGCAATGTGGCTGATTTATATTACCGGGAGATTGTACGTTTGCATGGGATCCCCAAAACCATTGTTTATGATCGGGATTCCAAGTTTTTGAGTTATTTCTGGAATACTTTGTGGAGGAAGGTGGGAACCAAGTTGTTGTTTAGCACATCACATCATCCTCAAAACGGATGGCCAAACTGAAGTTACAAACAGGACCTTGGGGATGTTGTTGCGGGGTTTGGTGAGCAAGACTCAAAAAGATTGGGATGTTAAGCTCGCTCATGCTGAATTTGCTTATAATCGTTCTCCTACTTATGCTACTGGTCATTCTCCGTTTGAAGTCGTTTATGGAATTAATCCCTACCTGCCATTAGATTTGATCCCATTGCCAAAGGAGGAGTTGGTTCACAAGGATGCTGATGCTAAGCTGAAATCTATGATGAAGTTACATGAACAAGTTCGTAATCGTATTGAGGCTGTTAATGCAACTTACAAACAGAAATCCAATAAAAGTAGGAAGCCTCGGGTGTTTGCTGATGGTGATTTGGTGTGGGTGCACTTGAGAAAAGAGCGTTTTCCAAGCAAACGTAAGAACAAATTGATGCCAAGAGCTGAAGGTCCTTACAAGGTGGTTGCACGTGTGAATGATAATGCATACAAGGTGGAGTTACCCGGAGATTATGGGGTGCATGCTACTTTTAACGTGGGAGATCTTTCACCGTATCTTGATGATGATGGTCTTGCTGAATTGAGGTCAATTCCTTTCAAAGGGGGAGGGGATGATACATACATGGATAAAGAAGGCCCGGAAGGTGATGGGATGTTGGATGATGGGTTGGCGCTTACTATTGGGTTTGAAGCTGGTTTGGGCTCAATGACCCATGGAGTGTGCATGGTAACCTTGGTGGAATAAAGTTTGCATGGTGCATTTAATTATGAACGAATTTTCAGTTTTATAATGTGGTTTTATTATGTTTTAATTAGTCTTTAATAGTAGTTAAAAGTCCTCATTATTGTAAGGCTCTTGGAGGTTTGTAACCTACCAATTTTGTAGGCATTATTGCCATTTTTCGTTTTTGTGGAGGGCAATCAGATTTTGAAGAAGAAAAAATAACAAAACTCTCTAGAATTATTGTTATAGTTCTTTTGATTGTCATTTTTGGGATGTTTTCCTGATTTTGGCCAGATTCAAATCAATAGGTCTTGATTTGCAATCTGTTTAGCAAATTATAGGTCTAATTTGTTAAACACATCTATCCTACACACTAATTCCTATTTGTTCCAGCCCATACACGCATCACTACCACTAGCCCTTCTATCCGGAGATTTTTGAAAAAGTCTCTGATTGACCGGCTTTTGGTTTGAAGAATATCTAACCCTAGATTTATAGTTAGAATTCGAGTTATGTGAATTCTTATTACTACAACCCTGGTTAGAAAAACTTTCGTTGGGGCTATTAATACTTTTTGAAGGTTTCGACCGAAATGATTTTTCACTTGAGCTTCCTGTTTTAGGAGAACTGCTCCTTGGACTATCATTTGTCGAAACTTTTGATTTCTTATATGGACACACACTTACTACATGTCCTTTTGGATGACATGTGAAGCACGAACGCTTCTCCCAGGCTTTCTTCTGAGCCCTGAGAATCGCTTGGTGTTCCAATTCAGTTTGTTTACCTTTTTCATTTTTATCCTTAAAATCTTCTAATTTAGGTCTAACAAACTCAATTTTAGTTGTTGACTCTTCATTGGTCCCTGACACAGATATCTCTGACTTGGTCGACTCGATGATGTCAACCCTCTCAGAGACTACTGGTCGTGTAGTAGAGTCAGCTTCAGAAGACTATTTAGTTAAATCTAAAACACGTTCACGAGCTAAATCAATTATTTGACTCTGCTCGTTCACTTTGTCTTTTAAAACTTTTAAATCCTCTTTATCAAAGTTAGGTTTATTAACTAACTCAGAGTTTCTCAGTTTTAAAATTGTGTTTTCTTTTTTTAAAGCATTTAGCTGAGCCGTCATCATATTAGATGATTCAATCAATTTCTCAGCATGCTCTGCTAAGTTAGTACATAAAACACACGCATTAACTACAGAGTCTAAGTTTAGAATAACCTTATGCTTCTCAGCATCCATGTTGGCCATATATGCAATGAAGTCTTTTGTACTCATAGTACCAGTAGACTCCATCGTTATAACCCTGGTCTCTGAAGCAGGTAACTCTCTCCCAGTCTTCTTCTCACTAGTATCCTGTTGATCTGCCTCATTAATTGTGTTCACGAATTCCTGAGGCCCTTTAACAGGTGTACTCCAATCATATGAACTGTCCCGTGTTTCGGTAACCAATGCTCTAGAATATGTACTATTCCCTGAGTATTGGTCATTAGAAGACGTCCCTTGATGTGAGTCAGCCCTACTCTCTTTGATCTGTTTACCACCATCAAATCTTTTCTCCAAAGCTACCCAGAGCTCTCTAGAAAAGTGGTAACGTTGTTTGAAGATATATCTAATATCATCAGGAAGACACTTGATGACAGCAGACAATGCCTTGTTCTCTGCATCATGCACCTTTCTGTCTGCCTCCTTCATCGTTGAATACGAACGAAACACACGTTTCCTTTCGAATTCATAAGAAGGTAAATCATACCCTTCACTTATACAAATCCACATATTGATGTCATTGAATTTGACATAAGATTCAAATCTATCTCTCCACCCGAAGTAATCTTCAGCTAAAAGCTTTGGTGGTGCAGAATGATTCAATTTTATCAGCTTGTTCACGTTTGACATCGAAAATAGAGTATATACGGATTTGAGGTAAGTTTGTAGTAGAGAGTCAACTAATGTCAAGTTCACTCAAAACACAAATTTCCCTCCAAAATTTCGCGAATATTTTCCGAGTAAAATTTAAATTTTCTCAAACCAAAGTTAAACAATGGTAAGCCTAAATTCAAATTTCGGTCAAAGAAAATTTGAGGTAAGTTTTTTTTTTTTTTTTTTTTTTTTTTTTTATCGAACTTATGGAAGGTTAAGTTCGTACGAAGTTAGAAATTTTTTAAACTTACAAGTTCGTACGAACTTAGTATGTTCGAACAAAATCTAAGTTCGAATGGTAGGTTCGTAGGAACTTAGTATGTTCGAATAGCTATTCTGGGTAAGTTCGTACGACACTTTCTGAAACGTACGAACTTGCTGTTCAAACTCAAATCTGAGCAAAACCTCAGATCTAGAAAGATTCAACCGTTGAAATCGACTGAAACTTAAAGAATATGAATCACAAGCACTCGAGGAAGCCGAAAGTACAACTTTTATCTTCCAAAACACTTGTAATCTCTCGTTTCTTTATACTTTCTTTACCCCAAACCAAAAACGAATGTTTAAAGGCTCTGATACCACTTGAGAGTCCCCCTTGGGGTCTGGATCTACGGGGTAATAACGTTTATATGAGTGCGGAATCCTCACATAAGCATAAACGATAACAAACGAGTATAAATATCACTTTTATTGAATATAAACGAGGTTACATTCGAAGTTACACAGAGTATTCGAACCTAGCTGGAAAAACCCAGTTCCTAAACTCCTTTAAAACCACTTTTTCGGACTTGTGTATTTATAGGCAACTAAGTTCGTACGAACCTACCAAGTTCGTACGAACCTACAAGTTCGTACCTACTCTAAGTTCGTACGAACCTACAAGTTTGTACGAATCTACAAAATACACAGACAAAACTTAAGTTAACGATTACAACGATTAACAAAATGACTTATAAACCTAACTATTACAAACTAGAAGCTGTTGTCACAAAACATGCACCAACAGACTCCCCCTTGACAATAGCTCTAGTTTCGATGCACCAACATAAACCATTAAATCTAGCAAGAACATGTATAATAGCAATTTAACACTAAAAAGACGATTTTTCGGTTTGATTTCGGTTTGATCATGGGTTGCCCTTTTGTTTTAACACTTAAAAAAGTGTAAGGGAACCTAAAAGCCATCAAACCTTGTATGAGATTTTTAGCCATGGAAAAAGGCATAAAAATCATGTTTTTACAAGATTCAAAGTATGAAAATGCAAGAATGGAAGTTAAAGATGGTGTTCATACCTTGGAATGTTGGTTTAGGTGTATGAACACCTTCAAAGAGATGATTTAAGGATGATAAGTTGCTGGAGTTTAGTGTGTGTTTAGAGAGAATTGTGTGTTTTTGAAAGTGGAAATGAGAGAAATGATGAAAGTGGAAGAGTGTGTAAGTGTGGAAGGCTTTTTGCATGGAATCTTGATATGTGAGTGGGGGTTTTGAGTGGTCAAAGGGGGAGGCCGGTTTTTGACTAAAAAATTTGAGTTTTTATTTTATTTTTTTGTTAAAATATAATGTATATTAGTTGTGGTATTTATTTGTATTAAAATTGCACAAGTCTTGTACATTTCAAGACTTTAAATTGTGTTGTTTTAATGCTTAATATTTGGGTAATAAAAATTGATGTTCTAAATTTCTAAAATACTTCAAATTGTATTTTAGATTGTTTATAATGGATATTCAAGTATTAGTTTGTCGGATTCGAGTTTCGTTTATTCGATTCGGGTCGCGTTCGCCGAGTTACGGAATTTCGGTTAATTCCGATTTTTGTGATGTTTTTGTGGTTAAAGTTTGAGTCATGAATATTTATTTTATAAGTTTATAACATTCATCAAAATGTATTTGATTTGATCACGATTGACATTCGCGAGTTAATTAACCGATTTCCGGTTGCGTTACCGAGTTACGGAATTTCCGGTTAAATACCGATTTTTGCGATATGATAATGACTTATGAAATTTAATTTCATTTGTTTTCTTTGGCACTTTGTAACCTAATTTTGTGTTCATCACGGTCTTAAAGTCCGCTAAGCAATCTCCTAGAACGTTACACGATTTCGGTAACTTACGGTTTCGGTACTTAAGGAGTCGTAACCTAGACTTTTCACTAGGATTTTAGAGTGCTGTAAACGTAAATAAATGTACTAGGAATTTAAGTGCGGTGTTGACCTGAGATTTTTTGACGGTTGTCACAAAGAATACTCTAAAAATAAAATGATGTCTTATAATATGAGTGCGATGATTAAATTTGATAACGAAACCGGTACGCCAAATAAACCACCCATATTTCTAAAACTTAGTGATTATGCTAACTGGAGATATCGTTTTGAGAATTACATTGCTTTCAATGATCCGGAACTGTTAGTATACTTGACGAAAAAGTATGTTGCTCTTATGGTTGACGGAACTGAACGAGGTGGTAGTCATGTTAAGACCATAGACTTGATGACACCGGATGAAAAGAAGGATTATGAAAAAGAGAAGAAAGCGTATGCAGCAATTACGATGTGTTTGAATCGAGAAGTGATGATGTTGTATAAAAAGAAACAGACTACCTTTGAGTTATGGGAAGCCATTGCTACAAGGTTTGGAGGAAATGATCAGTATAAGCAAAGCCGTCAGGAATTGCTTAAGAAACAATTCGATTTGTTTTCCCAGCTTCCGAATGAAACATTTGATGAGTTGCTTTCTAGATTCTCTCTTCTAATTTGTGAGCTAAGAGCGGTAGATGTAACCCTGGCTGATATTGTGATTAACAAGAAGTTATTTCACGCTTTGCCGAAAAAATTGGATGTTAGGGTTATGCTACTAGAAGAAAATTCCTTCTTGTCTGATTAGTCATTAGACGAGCTTATTGGGAAACTTCAAGCTTTTCTGAGTTTGTATGAAGGATTTCTATCCGGAGCTGCTGTGAATCTTGATCTTACTGAAGAAGATTACGATCAGATTCATCCGGATGATCTTGAAGAAATGGATCTGAAATGGAACATGGCTATGTTGACCAGACGAGTGAAAAAGTTCTTACAACGAACTGGTCGGGCTCAAGTAGGAAATAATTCAAAACAAGGACTTGGCTTTGACAAAAGCAAAGTTCGGTGTTATAACTGCCAGAATCTTGGTCATTTTGCACGTGAATGTGAAAAGGCTAAGCAACCTGCTTAGGGATATGCTAAGCCTAGTCCATCCAGATTGTATTCAAGGAATAACACTTCAACACAGCAAGAAAATGGGAAAAGTTCAGCTGCTCTAGTCTCCATTACTGATCATCATTACGACTGGAGTACTCATGCTGAAGAAGCTGCTTATTCACTGAATCAATCTACTTTTATGGCCGACATTGTTGATGCAAGATTAGAATGTCATAATCTTGATAAGTATTAGAAGTTAAGTTTAGTGTCTATGCGACACTATCTGCGACTTATCAATAAAGTCGCAGGTGCGACTTTAGCTTAAGGTCGCATAACAGTAGTGTCGCAGGTCTGTCTATAAATAGGCTGTTATGATTTCATTTGTACGTAAGCTTAAACGCGAAACTCAAAGAGTATTGTAATCAGATATATCAGTGAGCGTATGTAATCATTCAATATCATTTGATTATCAATATAATCTGGTTATTTAGATTGCGTGTTCTATTCTATCCGTTTACTCAATTGATTGTAGGATTCCGCACTCAATCAATTGTAATTGTAATCATCATATATGTGACCTACATGTGGTATTAGAGCTGAATTAGGTTTTACAATTGTGTACGGAGAGAATTGATCGAGCAAAGTTTTAATTATTTGAAGTTTTTGAGAAATTGATTTACTGTGATGGAATCTGATTGAATTAATTGAAGAATTGCATTCTTGGAGTTCATTAAGCATTGAATTAGAGAATTACACGGTGAAATTCAAGTATTAAAACAAGTTTGATCGATCACAGGTGATGTCACGTACGCATTTGTACGGACTTTGAAGTTCTTGAAGATTTGACGACTGAAGTGTTCAGAAAAGGATACAGACAACTTCGTATTGATCATAACAAGCGTAATCATTAGTTTTTGAATGAAATTCACGGTTGAAGTTGATTTTGTGTACGGACGTGAATTCGGTTGAAAGTGAAACTGCGATTTTAAGCTCCTGCAACCTTGATAAAATTTCTATGCATTGATAAGGAGTACCTACAAGTATTGGTACAATCAATTCTAGCTTTAAACATGTTTTTGATAAAATTATTAAACTGATCAGTACGCTCTGCGACTTTATTGTTAAAGTCGCGTATGCGAACTTAGCTTAAGATCGCATACTTGTTTTTCAAAAATTGTCTGAGACTTTACTTGTGCGACCTTATCTGAGACCTTACTTGTGCAATCATATTTGTGCGACTTTACTGACAGACTTTGTTTAGCGAACTTAGACCAGACTTTATTGTGCGACTTTATCATAAAGTCGCATAGCTAAGTTCGCAGATCTTTAAGTTCGCATAATCTTGAGACTTTATTTTTGAAAATTATTTGGAAAAGATGGCTTATTCAAACATGACTGTCATGTTAAAATTTGACAACGAAATAGGTACACCAAATAAACCTCCACGATTTTTAAGTAGCAACGAATATTCAAGTGGAAAAAACAGATTTGAGTCATTTATAGCGTTTAATGATTTGGATCTATGGATTCAATCACTGAACGATATATTCGACCAAGAGTGGATGGTACTTATAGGGAAGATTCACAGGTAAAAATTGTTAAACAAATGACCACAGAAGAACGAAAAGAATATGAAAAGCATACGCTGCTATAACTATGTGCTTGCCCAAAGATGTTTTGCAATGTTTTAAAAGACAGGAAACAACGTTTGAACTCTGGGAAGCACTAGCAAAAAGGTTTGGAGGGAATGATCAACTGAAGCAAAGTAGAAAGGATCTACTCAAAAGACAATTTGATTTATTCGATCATCTTCCGAATGAATCATTTGAAGATTTGATTTCAAGATTCTCTCAGCTGGTATGCGAACTAAGCGAATTGGGCGTGGAATACTTAAAAGTGGAAATCAACAAAAAACTTCTGAACTCTCTTCCATCTAAGTGGGACAATCGTGTCATGCTTATGGAAGAAAATGAGAATATGCCTACTTGGTCTCTAGAAGATCGGAAAGCTACAAGCATGTGAGATGAATATGAAGAGGAAAGCAACAGGAAAAGTTCAGGTTCAAGATCCGAGTCTTTACAGCGATGTATCAAATAAGACTACCATTGGAGGAGTTGCACTTCTATCTGATTTATCAGCAGAACCTACTCCACCAACTTCCTGTATGAACTGCACAAACTGTTCATCCAAGTTTTCTGGTTCAGTTTCATCAACCCAATCTCCAAAACCTTCGAAGCTAACTGAAGAGCATGATGCTATCTTCTCAGCTTTTCTTTCATCATATGAAAGTTTTGTTGCTAACAGAACTTCAACATTGGATATTACTGATGAAGACTACGATCAGATTCATCCAGACGACCTTGAGGAAATGGATATAAAATGGAACATGGCTTTGCTTACACGCCGTACAAAGACATTTCGTCAGCAAATTGGTCGTACAAGTATTGGAACTACAAAGTCTGGATTGGGATTTGACAAGAGCAAGGTCCGGTGCTATAATTGCCAAAATTATGGACACTTTGCCAGAGAGTGTGAAAAGGCAAAGCAACCTGCTTCAGGTTTCACAAAACCAAGTATGTCAAAACCTGCACAATCAAAGGACATCAGTCAACAAAAAGCATTGGTTTCTACAAATGATGAGCACTATGACTGGAGTGCACACATCGATGAAGCTGCTTATGCACATAACCAAGCATTTATGGCTGACATTTCTGAGGTCGATTCTGATTCTTTCATGCTACAATGTTCTAAATGTGCTGAGTTAATTAAAAAAACTCAACACATATCAAGATCATAATCATTGCTTGCTATCTGACATTGAAAAACTCAAACAAGCAAATAAAGTTTTGAAAGATAACGAAAAATGTTTTGAGGACAAGTTTGAGTTAACTCGTGTTGAAACATATGATCTAAAAGTTAAAATCTTAAATCAAGGATGAAATCAAAGTTTGAGTTAAATCTGTACCTCCTCCGTCTAGTTATACTCATATGCATGTTAAAGATGAAATCAAGGATTTTGTTCCTACAACTCCATTAGTTGTAGATCCAGTTTCTAAAGATGATCCTGAAGAAGAAGTGTGTGAAGTTGAAATTTGTGAGATGCCTACTCTTAAAATTGATAAATCTGCTGTAAAACCTGAGAATTTCATTATTACTAATGAAGTTCAACAGTTTTCTTTCAAAGGCAAATCAAAACTCACAAATGAGAAAGAAGTATTGAAAAAGGATTCTGTACATAAGAAAACTAAAAAGTCTAAAACATCTTCAAAATCTCAACCAAAATTTAAAGAAGTTAAGATTTTGAAGAGAGATTCTCAAGCAGATTCATCTACTTCTAAGTGTACAAAATCATGTTGTACAAATGATAAGATTCAGACACGGACTAACACTTGGTATCAAAAATAACCTAATTGTAGGAACCCTTTTGCTGGACCTAATCAGATCGTATGACTCAATCAGAAGGGCGGAATCCAACTAATCGAGTATTGAACGTATATTGAATCACAAGCACAGTTTCTCTAACATTTTGTATATATGAACAATTGAAGAATAAGCTTTACAATCTCTCTCTCTCTCTCTTTAGGGTTTGATCCACCCACAAATGAAATCTGACTTCACTATTTATAGACATACTGGACCCTGTGACACAAGCCTTGTGTCGCAGGTCAAACCCACTGCGACATAGGCATTATGTCGCTACTGCGACATAAGCTCTGTGTCGCATGACCAATATTCTATGTATATTCTATAATTACATTTCATTCACTGACTTGAATATACACATTAATCACATCACATAGTAAGACTAATTGACTTTGACAAATACGAACATTGACCAACTGACTGACACACAGAAATGCACTAACAAACTCCCCCATGTCATCAGCTTGGTCAAATAGGCTTAATTTAGTCTTCACCAACAAACTCCTCTATGTCATCAACAATTAGAAACTCCCCCATTGAGATAGCATGGTTTTCAGAATATTGATGTCCAGATTCATGTGACTGACACACCTTTTGCATATAATAAGATCTTCAAACTATATGACCATCTCTCAATTTTTAGCAGCTTCTCCAATAGAATTTATCTTCACAGTCTTTGGAGAATAACCAACATCCTTTATATCTTCAATATTTGACTTTAACAAGATATGTGATATTGAATAAAACAACATAGAAATAAAATATTTTTGTAATTTTCTTTATAAATGAAAAGTAAAGAATACCAAAAAGAAAATAAATCGGGGATAAGATTGTAATATGTCTGCTTAAGGATCATATCAGGATAACATATAGTTATTAGGAAATAGCAAGTGTTATTTCGATTATCAGTATATTTGTCCAACTTTAAATTTACTTAGCATATTTAAATCACCGGGTATAAATATTAGTTCAAGACGATTATTGGTATGTTTGTCCATATAAACATCTAGCAATCAGAATTTACAAGTGCATTTTGAATTATTATTCATGATTACCAGAGTAGCTTCCCATTTGATATACTCTTATGATCAGGATACATGCATAACTTCCATGTAATGAGTGTGATTATTGTATTCCATCTTTAAAGTCAAATCATGAATAAATGTTCAACTACTTTTGTACTCAATTAAAGATTAAATTTGACTAGGATTAGAGACAAACAAATCTAAAATCAAACCAGAGGTGACAGGTCTGTACTTTCGTACAACAGAGCGACATAGTTTGACTAGAGACCTTGATAACGGTATTCTTGTATCTTGGTCTAGTTTGCTCTATGTTAAGATATACTGACTGAAACTAGGTTAACATATTTCTGGATGTAGCAAAAGAAACACTCAGTATATCTCCCAGATGAATTCTTTAGGATACTCAATGACATGTGTTATGGTAGTATCTATCACATAAGAATTAAGACTTATCGTCATACATCAAAAGAAAGTGTTCACATGATAATTTCGAGACTTAAGTTTATTTTGTGCACTTAAAAACCTTTATGTTAGATGTCTACCAATACATCATATGATGAAGCTAATATTTAGAGAAGGCAGTTCAAGTATGCTAGATAAATCTACTGACACATCAAACATAAACCTTAAAATTTCCATTTTGTGTACATGTCACCTGATGAACTATCATATCCCAAGTTATTTACAAACACAATCCAAAATGTTTTCCAGAATTAAGAATCTTGCTGTTCAAATTTCTGATCGAAATAATCAGAATTTTTAATGTTTTTAAAATTACTCCCCCTGAACAGCAAATTCTTTTCTCAATTCTAATTCAAAGGTTATCCCCTAAAAATTAAACTAATTTTAATTTTTTTTTTTTTTTTTTTTAATTTAATAAATTTCGCAACATTACATTTCTTTGATACTAAAGAGTATAAAGAATGGTTGTTGCAATACTAACAAATTGAACAAAAAATGACGAAATAAAAGTTCCAAAATCACATATCAAGTCAAATCAAATTCTTTTAACCACGTTATGCCGTCTCGAAACTTTGATAATCTCATCCATTCAATCACAATGCTCCACACTTAACTACCTTGAAAGCATTCTTAACACAATACACATCCTTGCAGTCACTAAAAATATAATCTATCAAAAAGCTGACTGCATCACCACAAACAATGAAACATTAGATTTTATGGGACACCCAAGCCTTGATAGTCTTGGGGTGTCCATTAGCGTCCATAATCATCACATCAATGAGTTTATGATATTTTAAAAAGTCACTTGATTTCATTGATGTGTTGTTTGTGGATTTTGGTTTCCAAACCTGCTTAGTTTTGGATAATTTGTTTTCAACAATGTTGTGTTGTTGAACTTGGGTTCTACTAGGCACAACTTTGTTTACTCTGGCCATAGGTTTAGGTGAAGAGGATGCATAACTAGATAAAGGCGAATGTGAACTACGCATTGACAATGATTTTGAACAAGAACTTCTATATGAATAAGTTCTTGGCATTCTTCTACCAAACCTGTCTAGGGCTATCAACTTACAATCCCTAATAACATGTCCTTGTTGTCCACAACAAAAACAAGAACGTCTATCCACAAAAGATTTATTCCAATGAGTTCCTTCAAATCGTTTTGGAGGAGGATAATACACCGAAGGCCTATTAATAAGAACATTTGTTGAACATGCACTCTTAGGTGAGCATGTTGAAGTAGATGTTCCTAAGGTTGAGCTAGTTGACTTTGAATATTTATTATTTTCATATTTATCAACTACTTTATCTTTCTTGAGATTCTTCACAGATGACCGTGAATTATCCGAAGATTTAGATTTTGAATCCCTTTTAACATGTTGAACTTTTGAGGATTCATTGTAAACCTTTGCTTTTCTTTTGCATTTAAAACAATCATCATTTTCAGTTGCAAGGATGAAATTTTCAGGTTTGACATTTAATTTCTCAACCTTAATGGTAGACACTTCAGGTATATCATCTACCTCAATAACCTCATCAACCTTAGTGATAGAATCATTAACTGAGGAATTAACAGGTTTTGTGTCTTCTTTGGAAGAAGAAGGCACAAAGTCTTTGATGGAATCCTTTGATGGCATTGGCAGATAGTCATTAGGAGGTGGTACATGGTGATAACCAAGACCAGCTTTGCTTTTGGTATCTGTCCTTTGCGATTGAAGAATTTCATCAAATACCATAGAGGATGTAGAAAAGTTTGAAAGTTTTCGTTGTAAACAAAGAACTTCTGCCTGTGAGTCAGCAAGTTGTTTCTTCACAAGAGTAAGCATATTAACATAACTACCTATCTCATCTTGCTGACAAAAATTTTTGGCTTTCAGTTCTTTCTTTTCTTCAAAAATGGCTTTCAACTTTTTTTCACATGCCTTATCATTTTCTCTTAACAAATCATTACTTTCTTTTAGTTGTTCTATGTTAGAGTTAAGGCGTTCATTATCCTCTCTATACCTTTTAATCGTACCAGTTAAGTTAATACATGAAGCACATGAGGATGGTTCAGAATCAACCTGATTATCCGAAGCTTTGATTTCAACTTCTTCCTTCATTTCTTCTTCTAGACTTGTCATTCTTATCTTAGTATTACTTCCGAAACTTACTTGAAGATTTTGCCACAAATTAAATGAAGTATCTTGATTTTTGTAACATGAGGCTTCATCCCTTGGTAAACACTCCAATATTGCCTCAAATGTCTTCTTTTCCAAATTAAAATTTGCACGTTCTGAGGTAGACATTTGGTTTACCATTTTGAAAGGTGTACCTCCGGCTATTCTAGGTTTCTCATACGGATTTGCAATGAATATCCATAAATTTGCATCATACAGCGTAAGCAACACTTCAACCACAGCTCTCCAACGATCAAAGTCCTCATGAAATAAGGATTTCAACTTTCCTCTCAAGGTTGTATTTAAGAAATCCATATTTAAATTTAGCGACACGCAAAAAATTCCTTACAATTTTTTTTTTTTTTTTTTTTTATGGGACACAAGGCTTGTGTCGCTAAGCTTGTGTCGCAAGATTATGTGACACAAGGGTTGTGTCGCAAGCTTATGTCGCAAAACGGCGCTGATCAGCTCCAAAAACCCCAAAAACGAAAAATTTCGAAACCCTAATGAATTTTGAACGAAAAACAACGAACAAACCCAGAAAAAATCTTCAAAAAACACAATCTTCAACCAAAATAACCCAAAAACAAAGATTACACAATTCAACCTTCGCGAATCAAACCGAAAACGTTCAAAAACACGATCTGAAACCGTTGAATAACTTATTCACGGCTCTGATACCACTTGTAGGAACCCTTTTGCTGGACCTAATCAGATCGTATGACTCAATCAGAAGGGCGGAATCCAACTAATCGAGTATTGAACGTATATTGAATCACAAGCACAGTTTCTCTAACATTTTGTATATATGAAAAATTGAAGAATAAGCTTTACAATCTCTCTCTCTCTCTCTCTCTCTCTCTCTCTCTCTCTTTAGGGTTTGATCCACCCACAAATGAAATCTGACTTCACTATTTATAGACATACTGGACCCTGTGACACAAGCCTTGTGTCGCAGGTCAAACCCACTGCGACATAGGCATTATGTCGCTATTATGACATAAGCTCTGTGTCGCATGACCAATATTCTATGTATATTCTATAATTACATTTCATTCACTGACTTGAATATACACATTAATCACATCACATAGTAAGACTAATTGACTTTGACAAATACGAACATTGACCAACTGACTGACACACAGAAATGCACTAACACTAATATTGACTATAGATCTTGTTATTTCTGTGGTCGTCAAGGTCATGTTATTCGTGATTGTTTGATGTTTCGAAAACAAAAGCTGAAGAAACAAGAACGAAAACAAAAATTTCAAAAAGACCATTCTAACAAATCGTCTTGTTCTTCAAATTCTGTTAAGAAACAAGATAATGTTGTGCAACCTAAACAGCACAACATTTCAAACAAGCAGACTTTCAAACAACATTTGGTTTGGAAAGTAAAGAATCCATCAAAGGAATCTAGGATTCCTAAGGCTGATACGTCAACAATTCCTAAAAATTTTCTAAAGAATTCAAAATTAGTTGACGTGATCACAATTGATGATGATGGACGACCCAAGGCCATTAAGGCTTGGGTCACCCTTTCGAACTAATTTGTTCTTTATATGTGTTGGAACAGTCAAGCAAAACTCAAGAAAATATCTGGTATGTGGATAGCGGCTCTTCCAGACACATGACAGGAAATTTATCCCTCTTAACTGATGTCAAATCAATTAATGGAGGATATGTTTCTTTTGCTGGTGACAAAGGAGGAATGATTTCGAAAGAAGGCATTGTTTCAAATCGTTCAATAACTTTTAAAAAGGTCAATTTCTGTGAACAACTGCAACACAACTTGCTCAGCGTTTCTCAAGTTTGTGATAAGAAATACACAACCGTCTTCAACGATGTTGAATGTTTGATACTTAAACCGGGGTTCATTATTCCGAAGGAATGGATTTTAATGAAAGCTCCAAGACAAAAGGATATATACGCACTCGACATGAGAACTGTATCTTCGTCTTCTCCTGATATGTCATGTTTGCTCACAAAAGCATCGGAGAGAGATTCTCTTATGTGGCATAGACGAATGGGCCACATTCATTTTCGCAAGATGAACTTTTTGGTAAAAAATAATCTTGTGGAAGGTGTTCCCAATATGTCTTTCTCCATCACTGATCATTGTCTTTCTTGTAAGAAAGCAAAACAGCATAAGAAATCTCACAAGTCAAAAGTGGTAAATTCATTTCAACAACCGCTTGAACTTTTACATATGGATCTTTTTGGACCAGTAAGTGTTAAGAGTTTGGGAGGGAAATCTTATTGCTTGGTTGTTACTGATGATTATTCAAGATTTTCTTGGGTTTACTTTCTGAATTCCAAAGATGAAAGACCTGAAATTTTAAAATTTATGTTTTAAAAATTGGAAAATCTTTGTAAACAGAAAATCAAAATGCTAAGAAGTGACAATGGAACGGAGTTTAAAAATCATAATTTGGAATTGTTTTGTTTACAAAATGGTATCCATCACCAATTTAGTGCTCCGAGAACCCCTCAACAAAATGGGGTTGCAGAAAGGAAGAATAGGACCTTAATTGAGGCAGCTAGGACATTACTTTCAGACTCGAATCTGCCCATTACTTTCTGGGCAGAGGCAGTCAATATAGCATGTTATGTTCTAAATAGAGTGTTAACGGTTAAAAGGCAAAATAAAACATGTTACTTTGCCCTAGTGGTGTCTTCTACACTTTACACACTTTGGCATATTTCACTTGTAACTCTTTGTTCTTGATGTGGTTGCAATGTAGGCCCTCTTGGTCCTCTGATGTTTGTTACTTTGTTGACCACGTCGGTCGTTTCCCTCAACGGTCTCGGCGTTCGTGGATTATGAGTTTCTTTGGTTGTATATGGTATTTTGGCGTCTTGGTGCATAATTTAGGTATTTGTACCGCAAATAAGGGAGTGGTAAGGATATATATAATGATAAATGCCAACACCCAAATGCGGAATACAAACCGTCGTACGTCACCTCGTACATTAAGTAAGAAAACATTTGTACTTAAGTTCTTACGTATAACAAAATGTGATGAGGTTCTTCTATTCTCATTTATACGAAGTTTCTTGTTGCACGATATACGGTAGGCACAATCGGTCGTGCGTAGACTTGATAAGATAACGGAAGTTCACCAGTATCCTAGTCTCATCTAGGGGTGTCGTATCGCTCTGCAGCTTCATAGCGTAGGCGTGTAGCTCAGGAAGGCTCCTAACGTGTGAGTTGGTCAGGGCGACTAGTGTAGGTATATCACTTTCTTCGAGGAATCTCCTTGTTTAAGTGAATCCTAGGTTGTACGCTTACTACATATAACCACTTCCGATCTCGCATCAATTCCTCTTTAATTGTACATAAGTGATCAAGCTATGTCAAATTAAAGTCAGATGATGCAACACCCGAACTAGTCATACTTAGAAGGAACACTCACAAATTTATCGGTTATAGTATAGGCTCCCCTCGTCGGGTAAGCGCGTAGTTCGGAAGGTTCACTCATTTCAGGTGTGCGTGCCATTTCGGCGAATAGATTATACGCTATAGCGACTTCACGAGTCATGTCGGGTATCGTCGGAGGTAGTGGCGATGATAATGGTGAGGTCTGGTTACGATCATCGTCAAAGGTTGCTCGAAAACGGGACGGTAGGTTTTCATATACACACGTGTAGTGAGATTTTTCACTATCGTAGTCGAGCTCAGACGACCTCTCATCGGTGTTAATCACGAGATAGGTTATTCTCTAGTCGTGTAGTGACAATCGTTTTCCGTACGGTAAGGTATAAGTGATGCAAATGCATGAAGTGAATGTATGAATGTATGTTCGAGTCCAAGGCTATAGTCTAGGTCTCTAAGACTCCTAGTTCGCTATAACCAATGGCTCTGATACCAATCTGTCACACCCCAATAAAATCGTGTCTCGTTTAAGCAATGCGGAAGCACGGGGCGTGACGTGGATCAATTCGACAAGTAAATCGAGAGCATATGATTATCGCAAACATATACTTAGAATGCCATAAATAGTTTAGGTTCCACGGTTACATATTCATTGTGTTCACAAGAACGATAGATGTTTAGCAAAACGATATGATTTACATTTTAAATCATAAAATCATAGGTTCAATGTTATCAAAAGAATGGCATTCTATTCATCGTGATGAGCAAGAGTCCCAAAGGTATGCAGGCATGATCTTACGTCGCTGCTAATTCCCTGAAAAACATAGTTAAAAGGATCAACAAAATTGTTGAGTGAAATTCACAGGTTTAAGACACTATCATTTAAACCAGTTGTTTAGTAAACGTTTCCCGAATCATTTCGTGCCATCCATGGCAAATAGTACGATGATATATATAGTTTGAAACAATAAGTAGCTGACGGTGATCCCCCGAAGGTTTGCAAGACCTTGAGAGTTAAAGTGACGACACATAGGCCTATAACCAAACCACGACTTTTAATGTTTGTGCCTGGGACAATAAAATATACGCTCCTCGTCTCGACATACAGTCGGCAGTTAGCATGACTAACAAAGTGGGAGGGATGTCATCCCAATAGTACTATTCGCATATTTGGTGGCAAGCGTCATCTAGCTAATGGTTACAGTTTGTAGTCATGAGGACTTCTATGCACTACAACTAGTTTAACGTAGGTTCGCACAAGGATTCGTTGTCAGGTTTTCAATCATCGCATGAAATCAGTTTGTATGTAAATAGTACATATGTTTTTCACCCCAAGTTTATAAAGCAGTAAAATAGGGGCTGTGAACTCACCTGGTGAGCTTATGTGAGTGCTAGCGATTTATAAGAGTGTTTTGCCCAAAGTAGCCTCCTAGCGCCCTAAACGCATGAGGTTGTATAAGTAGATAGCTAACCGCATATCTAGGTTTGTAAATGTAGATGGCTACCCGCACATCTATGTCCGTAACAGTAGGTGGATACCCGCACACCTAGGTTTGTATAGATAGCTACCCGCATATCTATGCTAGTTGTTCACTCGACTCGTAAGTTTAAAAAAGTATTTCGTTTTCGAAAAGTGCACGACCCGTTGGTGATCCTTATTAGTTTTCAAAAACATTAAAACTCATTTAAATCCATGTTTTAACTTCGTTTTTAACCTAATCTTTGAGTTTGTCGGGTTTTAAATTATACAAGTCTCGTTTCACGAGTTTTGGGCTCTGCAAACTGACTCAGTTCGCAAGTTTTGGTCAGCGACTAACTCGGTTCGCAAGTCAAAGATTTCCACCAATTTTCACAGTTTCTGTCCAGAATTTAGTCCTTCTTTGTCTACGATTTTGACTAGTCAAATGAGCTTAGATTTTTATGAAATTTTTACCACATGTTCCCCTATGTCTTAGCTTTTCAGAAATGTAAGTTTCATAATTTTTGGTTATGTTTAAGGGGTTCAAACATATTTAATTCTACACAAGGGTCCAACAGTATCCTTTCTGGACAGTTGGTCGAAGATCTGTTTGTACACTGAGTTATACGTAATTTCACATAGTGTAATCATACTACTTTGAAAGCTAACACAATATGTGACTTGTAGGAAAAAGAATCACTTCATTTGGATCCATGGTTTGAAATTTATGACCTTCTAAAGTTGGGTCAGTTTCTGACTTTTAAGAACAGCTTGTACACCATGGTTTAAAAATACGTTTTGAAGTACCAATACTTGTCTAAAAATTATGAAATCGGTGGGGTTGGAAAGCTAACACATTAAGTGACCTTTAGGAAAAAGAATCAAATCATTTGGATCTTTCGTTTAGAACTTATAATTTTTCAAAGTGAGGTCATAGTCTGTCCTGAGAAGGCAGATCAGACACTCTTTCTTATAAATTCGTTTTGGAGTACTTATACTTGTCCAAAATTCATGAAACTAGTTGGGTTGGAAATATAACTCTTTAAACTTAATATTAGACTCAAGAAACACTAGATTTGGTTAAGTTTTGACCAAGTTATTCACTTCCAAAGTCAAGCAAAGTTTCTCTCCGAATTTTATAGCTTTTGTTTTGGTTCTTTTTAACACATTTTTGTTATAGTTCATACAATTACGAGTTTTTAAGTTTATTTCTAGCAAGAGTGAACATCTAAACATATTCTAACCATCATGTATGCATTTTAATTAAGAGATATAAAGAGTTTATAGTGGAAGCTTCTGTAGGTCTTGTATTCTATATGGATCAGATCACAATCACAATTGTCTGAGTGCGGAATCCTACAAACAATTGAGTAATACGTATAGAAATTGAACGAGTGATGTAAATAACGGTTTTCTTTTATTATCAATCGATTGAATCAGTACAGGAATGACTACAATTGAAATGACAATAGTTTCTCTGAAATGTAGATATTCTGTTCCGTACAAATGAAGAACAAAGTCAGCCTATTTATAGACAACATACGCGACACTAATTAACTATGCGACACTAACTATAAAGTCGCATATACGACACTAAACATAAGTTCGCTAATTAAAGTCGCATAAACAAAAATTCTGATTTCTAAGTCTTTTGATCAAGTTGCTGACACTGTACATGTATCAACAAACTCCCCCTTGTCAGTAGCTTGATTAATTGTCTTCTAGCTTCAAATCCATTTACTCGGGAGGTTGCTTCCAGCACAGATTCCATTCCTTATGCATATTTTCACCACATTATGAAATTTTAAAGCTTCCTTTTCTTCATTCTTGTTGAACATTATGTGGTTGTCTTTGAGCATCAGTAAGTCTTGCTTTGAGAGATTTATCAAACTAATCGGATCATAAACAAAGACTTGTTCAATCTTTTCCTTTTGTTCATCCTTGAATATTTCAATACAAGCTTCTCCAGTAGTTCCATTGTAGTACCACCATTTCAATCTTTCAGCAAAGTTAATTGGTAGCTTTTCCAATGGAATTTTCTTTAACGCTTTAACCGGAGGATAAACCATTCTCACCCATGGTTTGTTTGTAAAAGCACTAATCTTCTTTTTGTAAATCTTTCTTTTTCCAAGAGTAGGCTTCATCAAATTAAATCCATGCCTTACTTCTTTCTGTACATTGCTTTCAATGTATCTTCCCATGCTCGATCCTGAGTGATTAATGATATTTAGCTGAGCTAACTTGTATATTTCACACTTCGGAAGAGTACTCAAATCTTTAAAGCTTCTCTTGAAGTATTGCAATCCACCAGTTCTCTTCACCACTATCATATTCAAGTCATCATCAAATTTCCAACTTATTATTTGACCTTTACATTCACCCTTTACTTTGTAGAGTTTCTTCTTAACCATTGGTGCTTGTGTAGGTATTCTGAACCATTCCGAACGCTTAGTAGAACTTGAACATTCTGGAATTTCAGGATTTGCCTCAGCTTCAATCTCTTCATCTAATTCTTCACTATCGTTCTCATCATCACTTTCAAATACAACATCATCACATAAGTCATCATTCACATCAACACTATCAAACTCAATATCTTCACCTTCACTTGAAAATTCAAACGGATTGTAAGTTAGTTCTTCAGATACAGTTTCTTCTGAGTCTTGATTCAATCCATCCATCTCTCTATCCAGAAATTCTAACATCGGTATTAGATTTTCTTCAAAATTAAATGATACTGATATTGGTTCAATGTTCAGAAAATCTTCTTCCACATTCAAAGATTTATCACTTGGCCCAGTATATACAATCATTTGTAGTTTATTTTCATGTGTTTGCTCAGACTGTTGTTGTTCGCTCATAAATTCTGATTGTTCATCAACAGCTTCAGATTCTGTGTTTTCCATTTGTGGTTGTGCTCCACCATCTCCCTTATCATCAGAATCATCATTAGCATCATCATCATCAGAAGAAGAATCAACTTTTTCTTCATCTTGTTCTTCTTCTTCATCCTTCTCTTCTTCCTCTTTTTCTTCTTCCTCTTTCTCCTCTTCTATATTCTCCCCCTGAACAACAGAATTTTTCTTTTCATCTCTTTCTTGTTCTAACTTTGCAATTCTTTCAGATTGGGCATCAATCAATTCTTTTTGAGATTCAATTAATTTTGCATGAGCATCCAGTTGTTCTTGTTGTTTTTCAATTAGCTTTGATTGATCTACAAACGATGTTTTCAACTCTTCCATTATTGTTAACAATTGTGACATTAAGATTGGAGCAGAAGTTGAAGTTTGTGCTTTTGGAGTTGGAGGTGATTGAGAAGATGTCATCGATTCTTGTTGAGTAGGTTGATTGACATGCACTTGTGAAGTTGAAGCACGAGTTCTTCTTTGCTTAGTACGAAGAGGTTCATCAGGAACGTAATCTGAATCCGCAGCCTCGGCTTCAAGAGTTCTTTTCTGTTGTTTTGACTGTTGTAAGAATCTTTTAAGTTCAGTATTGCCTTTTTGCAATCGTTCCCTTCTTATATTTCTTTCTCTTTCAAGTTGTATTCGTTCTTTAGCTTCTTCTGTGTCATCACTTGATTCACTTGAGGAACTTGTTTCATTTGAACTAGAAGAATTAACTTCATGTGTTTGTGGTTCACTGGGTCCCACTTCTTCAGGTTCATTCGCTTGTATGTTTTCAGCAAAGTCTTCATTCTCACTTCCAACCTGAGCTTCAAAAAGTTGTTCATCATCCTCTTGCTCTTGATCCTCTTGAATTTCTTGAGCATCTAACCAATTATCATTTACTGGTGCTTGATAGTGTTCATCAATGATATGTCCAAACACTGGAATCAGTGCTGGAGTTGGATTTCGCCCGTAATTCTGACAATCCATGTAAACCCTCTTGGTCATTGGAATTAACCGTAGATTAAGCATCCCTTGAGTTGGTAGATTTGGCAGTAAGTGATTGAGAATTAGCTGTACAAATCGTGGAAACATGTAAAACTTTGTATGACTTGAAATGTTGGATATTAAGTTTGCAAAGACATATCCTGAGAAGTTGTAGGGCTTGTTCAGTGTAAGAGCAACCATAGCAGATGCCAAACTCTGACCCATTCCATCTAATCCTCCTTTTCGTCCAGACAAACATACAATCAAGAAGTGCATGAATAACCTCCATACTGGACATAATTTCTGTTTCCTGTATTGATCTGGTGAGATATCTGGATATCCTATTCTCTGAAAGAATCCAGAAACCAAAGTTGCAGGGAAAAGTATTCTTGAATTAGCATCATTCCCAAATTGCAACACCGTACGCACTGTATCCTCTGTAATAATTACTTGTTGATCAAGGACAGTGGTAACCAATCTGTGTACACCATCGACCATATCTTGAGTCGCATTAGACCAGAAGTCTATAATATGATTGGCATATACTGGTGTAGATGCAGTGAGTGCATAATGGATTCTTGATCGTTGTAAGAAGTGCAACAAATCCAAATAAGGCTCAGCACTTGTTAAAGTTGTATCAATTAAAGCAATGGTGTTGTGCCTTCCTTCAAACATCTTAGGATCAGCCATCTGTAATCTATAAAAATATAGCAATGTTGCACGATAGATTGTTAAGATTAACAGTTAAAAGACTTGAAATCAACATATCATGACGAACTTAAAGTCTTAGAATAAAGTCTCTAAATAAAGTCTCATCCTAAGTTCTCATGATAAAGTCTCAGAACAAGTTCGCATGTTTTAAAGTCTCAGACAAGTTCTCATGTTAAAGTCTCAGACAAGTTCGCATGATATAATCGCATAATAAGTTCGCAGAACAAAATCTCAAACAATTTTTCAAATATAAGTTCGCAGAATATGTTCGCACATTAAGTTCGCAGAGTAAGTTCGCATGACGAACAATCAGTTTTTGAAATTAAGTACAAAACATATCAGGAACGTATAATTGATATCCAGAACTTTACCAATAGACCGCATTCATCAAAAACAAACATGTATATCAGTTTAATCAATATTTCAAGCAATTTTCATGACGTCATTTATCATAAAACCTAATCCGAACAATTTCAATCAATTAATCATGAAATACAATGAAATAAAGACTTAAAATGAATACCTTAAATTATTCTGATAAAACCGCACAAGTAGAAACAAATTTCAACTGATTTCACTGATTAAATCTCAAGAATTTTGAAATTTCAGTAAGTTCGCAGAATCGCTGGAGTAAAGTCGCGTATAAAATCGCACAAGCTTAATCAGAAATGATTAAGTATAGTCGCGTGGGTTATGTATTTATACTAAACAGGTCATGCGAACTTACCTTAAAGTCGCATAAGCGAACTTAATAATAAAATCGCATGATTAAAATCGCAGACTATCACTTGTGGAATTTTTTTATCACTTTGAACTTTTATTTTCCAGATGCATTTTCTTGAACAAGACTGTAAACGACATTTTGATCAAAAATAACATAGAATAAAAATTCAAATTCAAATTAAAAATTTAAACAATCTTTTTCTGAAGGAGATTTGAATCTGATTAGGAATCATATCAGTACGAAACATGTTTTTATTAAGATTATCAAAAGTTTTAAGCTTGATTTATTAGTAAAAACTTGACGTACACAGTTTATTAATCAATTTTTCTAATTTTCAAATGATAACAAACATGATCTTCTCATTTCAAAAATAATACTATCATATCTTTCAAAAAAAAAAATTCTGAAAATTATACAATGAACATCACAGCTTGATTTAACCACTAATCAATGATCACACCTTTTGAGATACTTTTCTTATCATATATATCTATATTTTTTTTTAACATAACTAGCAGTGGATTATGTCGAAGTACATTCAAGTGAATAACGTACATAGTTGCTTTGGACTTACATGCACATACGAACTCACAAGCCGACAACCATATACTGTACATTCAGACATTTCTCCAAAAGACAAAAAATAGGATAATACTAATATGTACGATTTATCGTATCTTTTGACTTTTAAGATTTTTAGCACACTCAATTAAGAACTGCAACAACGGACTTATGTTCAAAATTAAGTACGTATATAACCGTTTAGGACTTACAAGCAACGACGGTCTTACATGCCCCAGTTATACACTGTGCCTCTCAAAGTATTCGCCTATATGGCCTCATTGGCTCTTTTTGTTCAAAGTTATATACATATATATATATATATATCTCAATTGGTATAATCACTGAAAATTGATGTGTGAATGTTAAGAGCATACTTTTCTCTCTATTTTGAAAAATAATCCAGTCAGAATTCTTAAAATGTAGACCAAGACGTTTTTCATTTAAGAATCAAAATATTTGATCAAAAATTATTTACACAAAGTCTACTGATATAACAAATAAAATACTTAAGACTATCCATTTTTATTCATGTTTCCGTGATGTACTATCATTTTCCTGATTTTTACAAACCAAACTCTCCCCCTTTTTCCCTAAAATTGTTTTTTTTTTTTTTTTTTTATATAAGAAAAAGTGATCTAAGTCAATTTTAAATCAAGTTCAAGATCTCGCATCCCAACCATTTTGACAAGTTCTTCAAAGCGATTTTTTAGAAAAGCATTTGTAAAAATATCAGCGTTTTGTTTTAAAGTGTCGATTTGAACAAGGGAAATCAGTTGCTTTTCATAACAATCCCGTATAAAATGATATCGAATTTCGATATGTTTTGTTTTTGAATGTTGTACGGGATTACGTGTTATGGAAATAGCAGCAGTATTATCAATATGAATAGGAGTTTTAGTAAAAAGTAAACCGTAATCCCTCATTTGATGCTGAATCCACAAAACTTGTGAACAACAGCTCGAGGCAGCGATGTATTCAGCTTCTGCAGACGATGTGGAGACAGTTGTCTGCTTCTTGCACTGCCATGAGACAAGACGATGTCCTAAATACTGACAGCCTCCTGTTGTAGACTTTTTGTCCATATTACAACCCCCATAGTCCGAATCAGAAAAGGCGGAAAGCTGAAAATCTTCATCATGAGGATACCACAAACCAAGATATGGCTTGCCCTTAAGATAACAGAAGATACGATTTGCAGCTTTGAGATGAGAAATCTTGGGACATGCTTGATATCGTGAACAAATAGAAACGGCAAACATGATATCCGGACGTGACGCTGTAAGATACATTAAGGAACCAATAATTTATCTATATTCATGTTGGTCCGTATCTTCTTCTTTAGGATATGGTCCTAATTTGTGATTAACTTCTATTGGAGTGCCAGCAATTTTGCAATCAGTCATTTTGAAACGAGTCAAAATGTCATTTACATATTTTGACTGGTGAATGAATATCCCTTTTTCGGTTTGTTTAACTTGTAAACCCAAGAAAAAGTTTAACTCTCCCATAGAACTCATCTCAAACTTTGACTTCATGATCATTTCGAACTCTTTGCAAAGTTTGTCGTCAGTCGAACCGAAAATAATGTCGTCCACATATATTTGCACAAGAAGCAAGTCATCTTTAGACTTCTTTATGAAGAGAGTACTATCAATTTGCCCCCTTGAAAAGCCATTTTGAAGCAAGTGTTGAGACAAAGTCTCATACCATGCTCGTGGTGCTTGATGAAGACCATACAATGCTTTGTCAAGCTTGTAAACATGATCAGGAAATTGATGATCTTCAAATCCAGGTGGTTGACAAACATACACCTCTTCATGAACCTTTCCATATAAGAACGCACTTTTTACATCAAGTTGGTACACTTTGAATCTTTTAGATGCCGCATACGCGAGAAATATTCGAATTGATTCAAGACGTGCAACCGGAGCAAAGACTTCGTCATAGTCAAGACCTTCAATCTGAGTGAAGCCTTGAACTACAAGTCGGGCTTTATTTCGCACAATAACTCCACGATCATCCTTTTTCGTTCGAAACACCCAGCGAGTACCAATAGAGTGAACACCCTTAGGTAACTTTACTAGGGTCCAAACATTCATTTTTACGAACTGTTGTAGCTCTTCCTGCATAGCCTCAACCCATGATGGCTCTTGTAAAGCCATTTTGACATTTTTAGGTTCAATTTGTGACAAGAAACATGATTCCAAACTAGCAATTAAGCTTTGTTGAACACGATGTCTAGTTTGTACGCCATCCTGTAAATTTCCAATAATGTTTTCTGAAGACTGTCTTGAATGTACTCTAAGATTAGGAACATTAGAAACAATAGTTGGATCAATATTGGTCAAAGTTTCTTCGATAGAATCATCATGAGTGCTTGCATCCAACGAAGAAGTTTCTAATTCAGACAATGTTTCATGAAAATTTTCTTCATTCTCAGGAGCCATTTGATCATCAATAGGTTCAGCAGTAACAGGTGGTAAGACAGAAGATGTTGAAGCAATATCACTTGTTCTTGGAAAAATAGTCTGTTCATAAAGAATTTCAATGACCTCATCAGCAGATTCAGGAATGTTGAATGATTTAAACAACAAATCATAATCAAATAACCAGTTAGGTCCTTTGCCTTGAGGAGAATCCAAATATCTAAGACATTCAACCTCAAAATGTTCTTCAATTCGACCAGATATTTTATTGAAAACACGTTTATTTGGAGAGTTAACTGAATAACCAAGAAAATAGCCATCACTGGTTTTGTGTAAAATAAACAGGTCAACTATGAAACATAGTTGGTGAGTACACAGGTTTTGTGTAATGAAATACCCTTTTCAAGTGTTTACAAAGTCTAGTTTAAAAGTTCCACGTTACTACGTGATTAGTTCGCAAAAGTAGTATGTTTAGTGTCGAGGCTCATACAAAGACGATAATCATCCGATAAGTTCTTGAAATCAATTTTTAGGATAGTCAAACGCTATTGCGCGGATAATTATAAAAGTAATTCTTTAAAACAAGGCTCATTTAAGAGCGATATTCATTTGATAGCTAGATTCATTTGTTAATCGATGTTTTGTTTGCAAAGGAGGTTTATTTAAGAATGAGGCTCATTTAGGAGCGATTCCCTTCTTGTACTCAATTAAAAGTCGTGATTCATTTATAACGCCCCGCTCATATTTTCAAAGGAATATTTAATTCACATTTATAAAACTCAAGATATAGTGTTTAATAAGTTCAAGTTATATTTATAAAACTCATATTGTAGTATTTAATAAGTTCATGTTACGTGTATAAAGCCAATGGATCATCAAATCAATATCAAAACGTTTAAAGTCTCAACGGATTATTATGTCGAAGTTCATAAGAATGCGCGACGTTATTATGAAACCATGTTTCAAACGACAAAGTCATTGTAAAGCTCGGGTCGTAAGTTTATAGTTTCAAAGAAATATTGTTTCAGATGACAAAGTCATTGTAAAGCTCGGGTCGTAAGTTCATAGTTTCAAAGAAATGTCATTTCAAATGTCAAAACGTCATACGTTTATAGTCGTTTATGAAATGTCTATGCTATCATGTTATAATGTCTATAGTCACAATGAATTATTATGCTTGAGTCCACAACCAAACCTACAACCGATAAACCTTTGCCCCAAAAGAGAGATGCCCTATCGTTGGCATTTAGGATGATGGGATACACTCCCGTGGCCGCGTGAGTGGGGAGGTGGTCTCGCTCCCAAATAGTACTATTCATATGCATCATTTGGCTCATATAGAGTTAATGGTCGTGTAGATATACCGGGGACTTTAGATACGATAGAAAACAAGCACATAATCATGTTCGTATAAACGAAAAACATTCACAACATTATTTGTAATCAATACGACATTTTAACCATGTGAAGTATTCGAAAGTAAGCATAGCATATAGCATAGCGTAGCATTTGTAAATCAAGGATAACATTTGTAAGACGAGCATAGTATAAGCATAACATTCGTAAATCAAGTATAGCATAAGAATAGTATTTTTAATCCAAATATAGTAGTTAGATCATATAGCATGCTTTTCACCCCAAAAATTTAAGTAAAACATTAAAAAGAGGGGCTGTGTAAACTCACTATTGAGCGTGAGCGGAAGGATGGATGTAATGCGCGTGCCGACTGGGTTTGACTCCTATCCAACTCCTAAGAACACAAGGTTTCTAATTAGTTTCTTGACTAATACGGTTTGTTAGGATTGCTTAGCTAGCTAATTAAATTACAAAGTGTCGTAAAAGTTTTAATTTCCATTTAAATTACGTTGCCGGTAATTGTTCGAGTTGTGAACAAAATAATGGAAATATATGTATACAACATCTAAAAATTACCAAACTTGGTATGAAACATGAAATATAGTTCAAACATTTTCTGTGAAAATTTGGGGATTTTTAGACGTATGGATTATTTATAATCATTTTATGTCTAATAAGTGGGATAATTATGGGAAAAATAGTAATTATTCAGGAAAAATTCTGGAATTTTTACCAGATCATTTTCTACCCATTTTTAGGTTTTTGTAAAATTTTCAAGTCGTTTTGAGCACTGAAACTTAGGTTCCCAACATTATGCGTTTTAACGAGACGTAAATCGGAAAACATATCAAAACACCTCCAAAGAGTGTGAAATTTTGAGTATAGTGTCTTTTCCTGAGGAAAATGACACTGGAATTTTCCCATAATTATTTGGTGTCCAAAAGTATTTTTCATGAATATTTCACCTTTTATAGGCTTTATTTGCATTAATTTAGGAAAAATACTTATGTTTTTCCAAAAATTCCAATTTTTATTTTCAAGAATCTTTTCATGATCTAGTTACTGGGAAAAATAATCCCCAAAATTTTAACACGTTTTCTCTAGCAATTATGTAGTTTTGAATCATCACAACACAAGTATTTGTGATTTACAAGCTTACAACAATGCATGATGTTCATGCATTTTCTAAAAATATAAGATCAACAAGATAAATTACCATCTTTTTATTCTACTGAGATACACTTGTTAAGAGTCTAAAAACAATTTTTTTTGAATTTATTGAACACCTTAAGACCCATGAACAAGTATCACAACAAGGTGCTCACAGAAACGTTACTGTTTGCGCATCAGTTTTGTGTGATACATTTGGAGGTCGAATACTCAATGGATTTGAGTGAGACCAGTGGGGTTTTAAAGTTAAGACATTAAGCTAAATTCTAGAAGAAAAATCAAGATTTTTGGACCATGTTTCACTGAGTTATGGTCGTTTCAAGTGAGGTCAAAATCTGGAAATATTACATATAAGACAATGGTGATCATTTTGGTGTGTTTTTCACTACCAACGATTTTTAGACCTCATCCAATGATTGAAGCCTTGTCTTTCATGCATGTACATGTGTTTTACAGAAACATAAACATATTTTAACAATTTAAACCATTTAATCTAGCAAGAATATGTAAATACACATTTTAACACCAAAAAGACGATTTTCGGTTTGATTTCGGTTTGATCATGGGTTGCCCTTTTGTTTTAACACTTAAACAAGTGTAAGGGAACCTACAAACATCAAAATCATGTATGTGGATTATAACCATGAATAAGGTGTATAATCCAAGCATTTTTATGAATTTAAAAGTAAGTAAATGCAAGAATGGAAGTAAGGAATGGTATGTTTTACCTTAGAGATGTTGTTCTTGTGTAAGAACACTTTAAAGATGATGATTTTTGATTGAAAGGGGGCTGTAAATCTGTGGGTTCTTGAGAGAGAATTGAGAGTGTTTTTGAAAGTGGAAATGAAGAAATGATGAAAATGAAAGAGTGTGTAAGTGTAGAAGGCTTTTTGCATGTATAGTGAGTGGAGTTTTGTAAGAAAAGGAAGAGTTTTGAGTGGGGGAAAGGGAGGTCCGGTTTTGGCATGAAAATTTGGATTTTTTATTTTATTTTTTTGATAAAATATAATATGTATTAGTTGTTGATACATGTACATTGTCAGCAACTTGATCAAAGACTTAGAAATCAGAATTTTTGTTTATGCGACTTTACTTAGCGAACTTATGTTTAGTGTCGCATATGCGATTTTATAGTTAGTGTCGCATAGTTAATTAGTGTCGCGTATGTTGTCTATAAATAGGCTGACTTTGTTCTTCATTTGCACGGAACAGAAGATATACATTTCAGAGTAACTATTGTCATTTCAATTGTAATCATTCCTGTACTGATTCAATCGATTGATAATAAAAGAAAACTATTATTTACATCACTCGTTCAATTTCTATACGTATTACTCAATTGTTTGTAGGATTCCGCACTCAGACAATTGTGATTGTGATCTGATCCAGATAGAATACAAGACCTACAATTGGTATCAAAGCTTGCATAGGTGATCACAATCTTATACTGAGTAAATTGAGCGATTGAAGTTTTGGTTATTTGAAGAATTATCAAATTTGATCGACTGTGAATGTTATGGATTGATGTGATTGAAGAATTGTTATCAGAAGACTATTTAGCATTAATTCTATCGATTACATGGTGTAATTCAAGGATTGAAGTTTAAATTTCATGATCACAGAGTGACGTTCATTCGGTTTGTTTAAATTTGATTTCAAGTTTGGAAGGATTTCGGTTGAAGTTGATATTTCGATTTTAAGCTTTTGCGATCTTGCTAAAGTTGCTGTGCATTGCTTAGGTGTATCTACAAACTGTGGTACAAACAATTCAAAGCTTTAATCTCGTATTTTATCAAATTTTTCAAACTTACAGTACGCTCTGCGACTTTATCTTTAAGATCGCATACTTGTCTTTCTTGCGATCTTAGTCTGAAACTATTTGTCATCAGACTTTGACTTGCGATCTTATTTGTGCGACTATACTACCTGACTTTAACCCTGCGAACTTATCACCAGACTTTATCTTAAAGTCGCATAGTAAGTTCGCATCCTTATAAGTTCGCATTCCAGACTTTATTTCAAAATTTTAAAATGATGTCTTATAACATGAGCGCTATGATTAAATTTGATAATGAAACCGGAACGCCTAACAAACCACCCAGATTCTTAAAACCAAGTGATTACGCTAACTGGAGATATCGTTTTGAAAATTATATTGCTTTTAATGATCCGGAGTTGCTAGTATACTTAACAAAGAAGTATATAGCACCAATGATTGATGGAACTGGAACCGAAAGAGTTGGTAATCATGTAAAGACTATAGACTTGATGACACCTGATGAGAAAAAGGATTACTAAAAAGAGAAGAAAGCATATGCAGCTATTACAATGTGTTTGAATCGAGAAGTAATGATGCTTTTTAAAAAGAAGCAGACAACGTTTGAGTTATGGGAAGCCATTGCTACTAGATTTGGAGGCAATGATCAGTACAAGCAAAGTCGTCAGGAATTGCTTAAGAAACAATTTGATTTGTTTTCCCAGCTACAGAACGAAACATTTGATGAGCTGCTTTCTAGATTTTCTCTTCTGATTTGTGAACTTCGAGAGGTAGATGTGATCATGACTGATATAGTGATTAACAAGAAACTACTTCACTCTTTGCCGAAAAAGTGGGAAGTCAGAGTCATGCTTCTAGAAGAAAATTCTTTCTTGTTTGACTGGTCATTAGATAAATTAATTGGAAAGCTTCAAGCTTACGAACTTGACATGCAGACAAGAGAAACAGGTGTACACAGTGTACAGGACCCAAGTTTGTATAGTGATATTTCTGTCAAGGAATCGGGCGGAGTTGCTTTACTATCTGGTCTAGACATACCAGTTGAGAAACAAGAAATCAATGTCAATTCCTGTGTTAAATGTGTTCAATGTTCGAACAAATCTACTTGTGTTCCACAGGTGCATACTGCTTCTACTTCAAAAGCAGTAGAAGATCATCTTGGTATCTTTCATGCTTTTCTGAGCTCATATGAAAGCTTTCTATCCGGAACTGTTATAAATCTTGATCTCACTGAAGAAGATTATGATCAGATTCATCCGGATGACTTGGAAGAAATGGATCTGAAATGGAATATGGCTATGTTGACCAGAAGAGTGAAAAAGTTCTTACAACGAACTGGTCGAGCTCAAGTTGGAAATAATTCAAAGCAAGGACTTGGTTTTGACAAAAGCAAAGTTAGATGTTATAACTGTCAGAATCTTGGTCATTTTGCACGTGAATGTGAAAAGGCTAAGCAACCTGCTTCTGGTTATACCAAACCTAGTCCATCCAGATCATATTCCAGCAACCATACTTCAACACCACAAGATAATGTCAAAACTTCAGCTGCTCTAGTATCAACTACCGATCATCACTATGACTGGAGTAATCATGCTGAAGAAGTTGCTTATTCACTGAATCAATCTGCATTTATGGCTGATATAACTGAGGTCGATTCAGAACCATTTATAACTTCTTGTCTATCTTGTGCTGAACTTCAAACTAAGCTCAAATTATATCAAGACCAGAATCAAAATTTATTGGATGACATTGAAAAGCTTAAATTTGATAAAAGGGTTTTAAAAACAAATGAAAAATTATATGAAGAAAGATCTAAGTCTTCTTATAATGAAATTCAATTGTTGAAAAACAAAATCTTAAATCAGCAAGCTACAATCAATGTTTATCTAATGGAAATGGATTCTCAAAAGAAAGAATTAGCTGAACATCAAAGTGAAATTTTGATGTATAAACGTAAGTTTTCAAATCTTTCAGCTTCTTCTATGGTTCTTGATACAATTTTAAATGCACAGAATAAAGATACAAAATCTAAGTCTGGCATTGGGTATCATAATGTCCCTCCTCCAAAAGCTTATACCCAAATGCCAGCTACAACTGATATTCAAGAATTTGAAGAGCCTGTGATTGTAAAAAATAATATCAAACCAGAAAATCATATCATTACAACGGAAATTGATGATATCTATTTTCAAACGATAAATTCTCAAAAGAATTTTAAAAGGGTTGATAAGGTTTTAACGTCAAAATCTTCTGATTTACAATCATGCTCATTAAAATCTTCTAATCCAAAAGCATTGAAGGTCAATACTCCGATAGCAAAACCAAAGGTTTGTGCTAAAACAGAAACTGTGAATGTTGTCAAAGCTAAATCTAAAACAAATTCACATTCTCTAAAATGTACTCATTCATGCTGTTTTTCTAACAGATCTATGAAATCTAAATCTGCCAAGATCTCATATGAATATAGGTCATGTTATTATTGTGGTGTTCGAGGCCACATTGTTCGAAACTGTTTGTGGTTTTATAAACAAAATTTGAAGAAAATTGCTTTGACAAAGTTTAACCGAAAAACTTTCATAACTTCTACTGTCTCTTCAAAATTTGATAAAAATCAGATTACCAAACCAGTTTCTAACCAGGCAAAAGTTTGGAGGGTAAAAGGATTGGTCAAAGAAGCAAGTGCTTCTAACAAAACAAATGGACGACCCAAGGCCAATAAGGCTTGGGTGTCCCTTTCAAACTAATCCTCTTTTTGTTTATGCTGGAACAGACCCGACGAATTCAAGATAATATTTGGTATGTAGACAGTGGGTGTTCCAGGCACATGACTGGAAATTTATCCTTATTGAAAGATGTAAAGTCTATCAATGGAGGATATGTTTCCTTTGCCGGTGATAAAGGAGGTCACATCTCAAAAGAAGGAACTGTTGCAAATGATTCGCTGAGTTTTGAGAAAGTTCAATTTTGTGAACAACTGCAGCACAATCTTCTAAGCGTATCTCAAGTGTGTGATAAGAAGTATGTCACGGCTTTCACTGATAAAGAATGTCTGATTCTTAAGCCGGGATTCGTTAGATAAACATAATGAGAGCTCCTCGTCGCAAGGATCTTTATGCTCAAAATATGAAAAATGTTTTAGTATCTTCGGATCTTACATGTTTGCTAACAAAAGCATCTGAACGAGATTCTCTTCTCTGGCATCGAAAAATGGGACATATCCATTTTAGAAAAATGAACTTTTTGATTAAACATGATCTTGTGGACGGAGTTCCTAAACAAACTTTTTCTATCACAGATCATTGTATTTCATGTAAAAAAGGTAAACAGGTGAAGAAATCTCATTCCTCAAAGAAAGTTAATTCTATTCAGGCTCCATTGGAACTTTTGCATATGGATCTTTTTGGTCCCATCAATATCAAAAGTCTCGCTGGAAAATCATATTGTTTGGTTGTAACGGATGACTACTCCAGATTCTCTTGGGTTTACTTTCTAAAAACCAAGGATGAAACTTCAGAAAATTTGAAGTTTTTATTCAATAAATTGGAGAATTTGTGTGGATTGAAGATAAAGATGCTCAGAAGTGATAATGGCACGGAATTCAAAAATCACAATCTGGAGTTATTTTGTTTACAAAAAGGTATACATCATCAGTTCAGTGCTTCAAGGACCCCGCAACAAAATGGGGTAGCTGAAAGGAAAAATCGAACTCTCATTGAGGCTGCCAGGACCATGTTATCAGATTCTAAATTGCCTATTACCTTTTGGGCTGAAGCGGTTAATACGGCATGTTTTGTGCTCAATCGTGTGTTGACGGTTAAGAAACAACAAAAGACGTGTTATGAATTGTTTAATAATCGAAAACCAAATTTAAAGTTTTTGGAACCATTCGGTTGTCCATGTACTTTCTTGAAGACCAAAGATGTTTCAAAATTTGGAGAAAAGTCCAGTGATGGATATTTTCTTGGTTATTCAGTTAACTCTCCAAATAAACGTGTTTTCAATAAAATATCTGGTCGAATTGAAGAACATTTTGAGGTTGAATGTCTTAGACATTTGGATTCTCCTCAAGGCAAAGGATCTAACTGGTTATTTGATTATGATTTGTTGTTTAAATCATTCAACATTCCTGAATCTGCTGATGAGGTCATTGAAATTCTTTATGAACAGACTATTTTTCCAAGAACAAGTGATATTGCTTCAACATCTTCCGTCTTACCACCTGTTACTGCTGAACCTATTGATGATCAAATGGCTCCTGAGAATGAAGAAAATTTTCATGAAACATTGTCTGAATTAGAAACTTCTTCGTTGGATGCAAGCACTCATGATGATTCTATCGAAGAAACTTTGACCAACATTGATCCAACTATTGTTTCTAATGTTCCTAATCTTAGAGTACATTCAAGACAGTCTTCAGAAAACATCATTGGAAATTTACAGGATGGCGTACAAACTAGACATCGTGTTCAACAAAGCTTAATTGCTAGTTTGGAATCATGTTTCTTGTCACAAATTGAACCTAAAAATGTCAAAATGGCTTTACAAGAGCCATCATGGGTTGAGGCTATGCAGGAAGAGCTACAACAGTTCGTAAAAATGAATGTTTGGACCCTAGTAAAGTTACCTAAGGGTGTTCACTCTATTGGTACTCGTTGGGTGTTTCGAACGAAAAAGGATGATCGTGGAGTTATTGTGCGAAATAAAGCTAGACTTGTAGTTCCAGGCTTCATTCAGATTGAAGGTCTTGACTATGACGAAGTTTTTGCTCCGGTTGCACGTCTTGAATCAATTCGAATATTTCTCGCGTATGCGGCATTTAAAAGATTCAAAGTGTACCAGCTTGATGTAAAAAGTGCGTTCTTATATGGAAAGGTTCATGAAGAGGTGTATGTTTGTCAACCACCTGGATTTGAAGATCATCAATTTCCTGATCATGTTTACAAACTTGACAAAGCATTGTATGGTCTTCATCAAGCACCACGAGCATGGTATGAGACTTTGTCTCAACATTTGCTTCAAAATGGCTTTTCAAGGGGGCAAATTGATAGTACTCTCTTCATAAAGAAGTCTAAAGATGACTTGCTTCTTGTGCAAATATATGTGGACGACATTATTTTCGGTTCGACTGACGACAAACTTTGCAAAGAGTTCGAAATGATCATGAAGTCAAAGTTTGAGATGAGTTCTATGGGAGAGTTAAACTTTTTCTTGGGTTTACAAGTTAAACAAACCGAAAAAGGGATATTCATTCACCAGTCAAAATATGTAAATGACATTTTGACTCGTTTCAAAATGACTGATTGCAAAATTGCTGGCACTCCAATAGAAGTTAATCACAAATTAGGACCATGTCCTAAAGAAGAAGATACGGACCAACATGAATATAGATCAATTATTGGTTCCTTAATGTATCTTACAGCGTCACGTCCGGATATCATGTTTGCCGTTTCTATTTGTTCACGATATCAAGCATGTCCCAAGATTTCTCATCTCAAAGCTGCAAATCGTATCTTCTGTTATCTTAAGGGCAAGCCACATCTTGGTTTGTGGTATCCTCATGATGAAGATTTTCAGCTTTCCGCCTTTTCTGATTCGGACTATGGGGGTTGTAATATGGACAAAAAGTCTACAACAGGAGGCTGTCAGTATTTAGGATATCGTCTTGTCTCATGGCAGTGCAAGAAGCAGACAACTATCTCCACATCGTCTGCAGAAGCTGAATACATCGCTGCCTCGAGCTGTTGTTCACAAGTTTTGTGGATTCAGCATCAAATGAGGGATTACGGTTTACTTTTTACTAAAACTCCTATTCATATTGATAATACTGCTGCTATTTCCATAACACGCAATCCCGTACAACATTAAAAAAAAAAACATATCGAAATTCGATATCATTTTATACGGGATTGTTATGAAAAGCAACTGATTTCCCTTGTTCAAATCGACACTTTAAAACAAAACGCTGATATTTTTACTGGTTGGGATGCGCGATCTTGAACTTGATTTAAAATTGACTTAGATCACTTTTTCTTATAAAAAAAAAAAAAAAAAAAAAAACAATTTTAGGGAAAAAGGGGGAGAGTTTGGTTTGTAAAAATCAGGAAAATGATAGTACATCACGGAAACATGAATAAAAATGGATAGTCTTAAGTATTTTATTTGTTATATCAGTAGACTTTGTGTAAATAATTTTTGATCAAATATTTTGATTCTTAAATGAAAAACGTCTTGGTCTACATTTTAAGAATTCTGACTGGATTATTTTTCAAAATAGAGAGAAAAGTATGCTCTTAACATTCACACATCAATTTTCAGTGATTATACCAATTGAGATATATATATATATATATATGTATATAACTTTGAACAAAAAGAGCCAATGAGGCCATATAGGCGAATACTTTGAGAGGCACAGTGTATAACTGGGGCATGTAAGACCGTCGTTGCTTGTAAGTCCTAAACGGTTATATACGTACTTAATTTTGAACATAAGTCCGTTGTTGCAGTTCTTAATTGAGTGTGCTAAAAATCTTAAAAGTCAAAAGATACGATAAATCGTACATATTAGTATTATCCTATTTTTTTTCTTTTGGAGAAATGTCTGAATGTACAGTATATGGTTGTCGGCTTGTGAGTTCGTATGTGCATGTAAGTCCAAAGCAACTATGTACGTTATTCACTTGAATGTACTTCGACATAATCCACTGCTAGTTATGTTCAAAAAAAAAATAGATATATATGATAAGAAAAGTATCTCAAAAGGTGTGATCATTGATTAGTGGTTAAATCAAGCTGTGATGTTCAGTGTATAATTTTCAGAATTTTTTTTGAAAGATATGATAGTGTTATTTTTGAAATGAGAAGATCATGTTTGTTATCATTTGAAAATTAGAAAAATTGATTAATAAACTTTGTACTTCAAGTTTTTACTGATAAATCAAGCTTAAAACTTTTGATAATCTTAATAAAAACATGTTTCGTACTGATATGATTCCTAATCAGATTCAAATCTCCTTCAGAAAAAGATTGTTTAAATTTTTAATTTGAATTTGAATTTTTATTCTATGTTATTTTTGATCAAAATGTCGTTTACAGTCTTGTTCAAGAAAATGCATCTGGAAAATAAAAGTTCAAAGTGATAAAAAATTCCACAAGTGATAGTCTGCGATTTTAATCATGCGATTTTATTATTAAGTTTGCTTATGCGACTTTAAGGTAAGTTCGCATGACCTGTTTAGTATAAATACATAACCCACGCGACTATACTTAATCATTTCTGATTAAGCTTGTGCGATTTTATACGCGACTTTACTCCAGCGATTCTGCGAACTTACTGAAATTTCAAAATTCTTGAGATTTAATCAGTGAAATCAGTTGAAATTTGTTTCTACTTGTGCGGTTTTATCAGAATAATTTAAGGTATTCATTTTAAGTCTTTATTTCATTGTATTTCATGATTAATTGATTGAAACTGTTCGGATTAGGTTTTATGATAAATGACGTCATGAAAATTGCTTGAAATATTGATTAAACTGATATACATGTTTGTTTTTGATGAATGCGGTCTATTGGTAAAGTTCTGGATATCAATTATACGTTCCTGATATGTTTTGTACTTAATTTCAAAAACTGATTGTTCGTCATGCGAACTTACTCTGCGAACTTAATGTGCGAACATATTCTGCGAACTTATATTTGAAAAATTGTCTGAGATTTTGTTCCGCGAACTTATTATGCGATTATATCATGCGAACTTGTCTGAGACTTTAACATGAGAACTTGTCTGAGACTTTAAAACATGCGAACTTGTTCTGAGACTTTATCATAAGAACTTAGGATGAGACTTTATTTAGAGACTTTATTCTAAGACTTTAAGTTCGTCATGATATGTTGATTTCAAGTCTTTTAACTGTTAATCTTAACAATCTATCGTGCAACATTGCTATATTTTTATAGATTACAGATGGCTGATCCTAAGATGTTTGAAGGAAGGCACAACACCATTGCTTTAATTGATACAACTTTAACAAGTGCTGAGCCTTATTTGGATTTGTTGCACTTCTTACAACGATCCAGAATCCATTATGCACTCACTGCATCTACACCAGTATATGCCAATCATATTATAGACTTCTGGTCTAATGTGACTCAAGATATGGTCGATGGTGTACACAGATTGGTTACCACTGTCCTTGATCAACAAGTAATTATTATTGAGGATACAGTGCGTACGGTGTTGCAATTTGGGAATGATGCTAATTCAAGAATACTTTTCCCTGCAACTTTGGTTTCTGGATTCTTTCAGAGAATAGGATATCCAGATATCTCACCAGATCAATACAGGAAACAGAAATTATGTCCAGTATGGAGGTTATTCATGCACTTCTTGATTGTATGTTTGTCTGGACGAAAAGGAGGATTAGATGGAATGGGTCAGAGTTTGGCATCTGCTATGGTTGCTCTTACACTGAACAAGCCCTACAACTTGTCAGGATATGTCTTTGCAAACTTAATATCCAACATTTCAAGTCATACAAAGTTTTACATGTTTCCACGATTTGTACAGCTAATTCTCAATCACTTACTGCCAAATCTACCAAATCAAGGGATGCTTAATCTACGGTTAATTCCAATGACCAAGAGGGTTTACATGGATTGTCAGAATTACGGGCGAAATCCAACTCCAGCATTGATTCCAGTGTTTGGACATATCATTGATGAACACTATCAAGCACCAGTAAATGATAATTGGTTAGATGATCAAGAAATTCAAGAAGATCAAGAGCAAGAGGATGATGAACAACTTTTTGAAGCTCAGGTTGGAAATGAGAATGAAGACTTTGCTGAAAACATACAAGCGAATGAACCTGAAGAAGTGGGACCCAGTGAACCACAAACACATGAAGTTAATTCTTCTAGTTCAAATGAAACAAGTTCCTCAACTGAATCAAGTGATGACACAGAAGAAGCTGAAGAACGAATACAACTTGAAAGAGAAAGAAATATAAGAAGGGAACGATTGCAAAAAGGCAATACTGAACTTAAAAGATTCTTACAACAGTCAAAACAACAGAAAAGAACTCTTGAAGCCGAGGCTGCAGATTCAGATTACGTTCCTGATGAACCTCCTCGTACTAAGCAAAGAAGAACTCGTGCTTCAACTTCACAAGTGCCTGTCAATCAACCTACTCAACAAGAACCGATGACATCTTCTCAATCACCTCCGACTCCAAAAGCACAAACTTCAACTTCTGCTCCAATCTTAATGTCACAATTGTTAACGATAATGGAAGAGTTGCAAACATCGTTTGTAGATCAATCAAAGCTAATTGAAAAACAACAAGAACAACTGGATGCTCATGCAAAATTAATTGAATCTCAAAAAGAATTGATTGATGCCCAATCTGAAAGAATTGCAAAGTTAGAACAAGAAAGAGATGAAAAGAAAAATTCTGTTGTTCAGGGGGAGAATATAGAAGAGGAGAAAGAGGAAGAAGAAAAAGAGGTAGAAGAGGAAGAAGAGAAGGATGAAGAAGAAGAACAAGATGAAGAAAAAGATGAAGAAAAAGATGAACAAGATGAAGAAAAAGATGATTCTTCTTCTGATGATGATGATGCTAATGATGATTCTGATGATAAGGGAGATGGTGGAGCACAACCACAAATGGAAAACACAGAATCTGAAGCTGTTGATGAACAATCAGAATTTATGAGCGAACAACAACAGTCTGAGCAAACACATGAAAATAAACTACAAATGATTGTATATACTGGGCCAAGTGATAAATCTTTGAATGTGGAAGAAGATTTTCTGAACATTGAACCAATATCAGTATCATTTAATTTTGAAGAAAATCTAATACCGATGTTAGAATTTCTGGATAGAGAGATGGATGGATTGAATCAAGACTCAGAAGAAACTGTATTTGAAGAACTAACTTACAATCCGTTTGAATTTTCAAGTGAAGGTGAAGATATTGAGTTTGATAGTGTTGATGTGAATGATGACTTATGTGATGATGTTGTATTTGAAAGTGATGATGAGAATGATAGTGAAGAATTAGATGAAGAGATTGAAGCTGAGGCAAATCCTGAAATTCCAGAATGTTCAAGTTCTACTAAGCGTTCGGAATGGTTCAGAATACCTACACAAAGCACCAATGGTTAAGAAGAAACTCTACAAAGTAAAGGGTGAATGTAAAGGTCAAATAATAAGTTGGAAATTTGATGATGACTTGAATATGATAGTGGTGAAGAGAACTGGTGGATTGCAATACTTTAAGAGAAGCTTTAAAGATTTGAGTACTCTTCCGAAGTGTGAAATATACAAGTTAGCTCAGCTAAATATCATTAATCACTCAGGATCGAGCATGGGAAGATATTGAAAGCAATGTACAGAAAGAAGTAAGGCATGGATTTAATTTGATGAAGCCTACTCTTGGAAAAAGAAAGATTTACAAAAAGAAGATTAGTGTTTTTACAAACAAACCATGGGTGAGAATGGTTTATCCTCCGGTTAAAGCGTTAAAGAAAATTCCATTGGAAAAGCTACCAATTAACTTTGCTGAAAGATTGAAATGGTGGTACTACAACGGAACTACTGGAGAAGCTTGTATTGAAATATTCAAGGATGAACAAAAGGAAAAGATTGAACAAGTCTTTGTTTATGATCCGATTAGTTTGATAAATCTCTCAAAGCAAGACTTACTGATGCTCAAAGACAACCACATAATGTTCAACAAGAATGAAGAAAAGGAAGCTTTAAAATTTCATAATGTGGTGAAAATATGCATAAGGAATGGAATCTGTGCTGGAAGCAACCTCCCGAGTAAATGGATTTGAAGCTAGAAGACAATTAATCAAGCTACTGACAAGGGGGAGTTTGTTGATACATGTACAGTGTCAGCAACTTGATCAAAGACTTAGAAATCAGAATTTTTGTTTATGCGACTTTACTTAGCGAACTTATGTTTAGTGTCGCATATGCGATTTTATAGTTAGTGTCGCATAGTTAATTAGCGTCGCGTATGTTGTCTATAAATAGGCTGACTTTGTTCTTCATTTGCACGGAACAGAAGATATACATTTCAGAGAAACTATTGTCATTTCAATTGTAATCATTCCTGTACTGATTCAATCGATTGATAATAAAAGAAAACTGTTATTTACATCACTCGTTCAATTTCTATACGTATTACTCAATTGTTTGTAGGATTCCGCACTCAGACAATTGTGATTGTGATCTGATCCAGATAGAATACAAGACCTACATTAGTTGTGGTATTTATTTGTATTAAAATTGCACAAGTCTTGTACATTTCAAGACTTTAATTGTGTTGTTTTAATGCTTAATATTAGGGTTATAAAAATTGATGTTCTAAATTTCTAAAATACTTCAAATTTTATTTTAGATTGTTTATAATGGATATTCAAGTATTGCTTTGTCGGATTCGAGTTTCGTTTATTCGATTCGGGTCACGTTTGCCGAGTTACGGAATTTCGGTTAATTCCGATTTTTGTGATGTTTTTGTGATTAAAGTTTGAGTCATGAAACTTTATCTTATAAGTTTATAACATTCATCAAAATGTATTTGATTCTATCACGATTGACATTCGCGAGTCAATTTACCGATTTTCGGTTGGGTTCACTGAGTTACGGAATTTCGGGTTAAATTCCGATTTTTGCGATATGATAAATATTTTGTGATGACTTATGAAATTTAATTTCATTTGTTTTCTTTGGCACTTTGTAACCTAATTTTGTGTTCCTCACAGTCTTAAAGTTCGCTAAGCAATCTCCTAGAACGTTACGCGATTTCGGTAACTTACGGTTTTGGTACTTAAGGAGTCGTAACCTAGACTTTTCACTAGGATTTTAGAGTGTTGTAAACGTAATTAGATAGACTAGGAATTTAAGTGCGTTAATGACCTGAGATTTTTGACGGTAGTCACAATTCATTATGCACTAACTGCTTCTACCACAGTTTATGCCCCTCACATTACAGATTTTTGGACTAATGCAACACATGATACGGTTGATGGTGTGCAAAGACTGGTTACTACTGTTCTTGATCAACAAGTCATAATTACAGAGGATACAGTGCGTACAGTTCTTCAGTTTGGGAATGATTGTGATTCAAGAATACTTTTCCCAACCACCTTAGTTTCTGGATTCTTTCAACGAATCGGTTATCCTGAGATTTCTCCAGATCAATATCGAAAGCAAAAGCTGAGTCCTGTATGGAGATTGTTCATGCACTTTCTGATAGTGTGCTTATCAGGACGTAAAGGGGGATTAGACAGAATGGGTCAAAGTTTGGGCTCTGCAATGGTTGCTCTTACTTTAAATAAGCCTTATAATTTTTCTGGCTATGTATTTGCGAACATGATATCGAACATCTCCAGTCACACCAAGTTTTTCATGTTTCCAAGATTTGTTCAGCTGATTTTAAATCATCTTCTTCCAAATCTACCTAATCAAGGGATGTATGTACTAAGACTGGTCCCCATGACCAAGAGAGTCTATGTTGATTGTCAGAATTTTGGTCGAAACCCAACTCCTACACTGATTCCAGTGTTGGACATATTATTAATGAAAATTATCAAGCGCCAATGAATGATAACTGGCTTAATGATCCTGCTGATCAAGAGCAAGAAGGAGAAGAACATCTGTTTGAAGCTCCTATTGAGAATGATCCAAATATGAATGTTGAGGATGACGCCATAAATGATGATTTTGCTGAAGATATTCAGGCAAATGAGCCTTTGGAAGTGGGTACTAGTGCACCATGAGGGAAGAAGTTCATGTTTCAAGTGATTCCAGTGATTCAAGTGATAGTTCGAGTGAATCAAGTGATGATTCTGAAGATGCTGAAAATAGAAGGAAGCTTGAACATGATAGAGATATTCGGAGGGAACGCTTACAAAAGGGAAGTGCTGAACGTTTAATCCAATTACAACGTGCTCGTCAAGAAAAGAGAGCACTTGCAGCTGAAACAGCTGATGCAGATTATGTCCCTGAAGAACCTCCTCGTGCCAGGCAAAGAAGAGCTCATGTTTCAACATCTTAACTACAAGCCACTCAACAAATTCATTCTTCACAACCAACTGCATCTTCTCAATCACTTCAAACTCCACAAGCACCAAGTTCAACATCTTCTGCTCCAGTACTCATGACTCAATTACTAACGATCATGGAAGAATTGAAATCTTCATTTCTAGAGCAATCAAAGTTGATTGAAAAGCAACAAGCTCAAATTGACTCTCATGCCAAATTATTTGAAGCTCAACAAGCACAGATTGATGCTCAATCTACGAGGATTCAAGAATTAGAAAAAGAGCTCGAACAACATAAAAATTCTGTTGTTCATGGGGAGAATGTCGAAGAAGAAGAAGAGAAAGATGATGAGAATGATGATGATTTTTCTGACCCTGATGATGCTGATGATGATGATAATAATGATGATGGTGGAGAGAAACCACATCCAGAAAATACAGAATCTGAAGCCGGAAATGAACAACCAGAATTTTCAAGTGAACAACAACCAGAGCCAACAAGTGAAATTAATTTACAGATGGTTGTTTATACTGGGCCGAGCGATAAAATTTTGAATACAGAAGAAGGATTTCTGAATATTGAACCGTTATCGGTGTCATTTAACTTTGAAGAAAATCTGATTCCTATGTTGGAGTTCTTGGAAAGGGAAGCTCACGGATAAATCAAGATGATTCAGAAGAAATGAATTTAGAAGATTTATATGATAATCCCTTTGAGATTGTTGATACATATCTGTGTGACAATCAACTTGTTTAGAAATTAGCTTGATTTAGTATTTTGCGACTTTAATCAGTTCGCAGAGCTGCAAAATGCGACTTTAATATTAAGTTTGCAGCTAAGGTCGCAGGTATAGTCTCATTTAAAGTCGCAGGTGCTGAGTAGTATATATACAGCAGCAGGTTTTCAGTTTTGTACGTATGTTTTCAGAGCGCTTTTACACGAGTTTATTTTACACACAGTTGAGAGAGAGTTGAGAGCTTATTGTAAAGTATTTCTGTATTCATTTCATATATATCAATACAAGAAATCATTTGATTCAATCTCGTTGTTCATCACACAAATCAATTAAACTCGGATTCCGCACGGTTTAATTGACGATTCGAATTAGATCCAGAGCAACCGGACTACAAGAATGTAGGTCGCCATGTCTAACTGATCAGATTACAAAATCATATAATCAATTGCGGAATCCTGTGATTATATGTATAAACCGAATGTAAATTGCACGCGTGATGTAAATAATTGATTTCTATTTATTATCAATTGATTAAACCAGTACAGGAATGATTACAATGCAAGTGACAGCAAATCTCTGTCACACCCCGCTAAAGCGGAAACACGAGATGTAACAGTACAATGATTTCATAATCGAAAATTACAAAACATCACCGTTCAACGGTCTACAATTAATACATTATATAATGTCTTACAAGCGTTTATAGCACAAAAGTAAATATCCTAAACATGCTATTACATCCCAAAAGATACGAATTGCCTACGCTAATGCAGCATAGATCAAATAGCCGGTTTGGCTTCAATTGATAGATTGTGACTAATTCCTGAAAAGCATGTAAAATACAGGTCAACTATGAAACATAGTTGGTGAGTACCCAGGTTTTGAGTAAATATAAACCCTTTTCAAAGATTCATGAGGTTTAATTTTAACGTTACACGTATTACGTGATTAGTTTGCAAGGTTATTTGTTTAGTGCCGAGCTCATATGACTAAGATAATTATCCGAAACCTGGTTAAGATAAACCTTTGATAATAGTCAATTGCTATTGCACGGTAATTATAAAAGGGATTCGTTGACCCAAAGCTCATTTAAGTGTGATATTTATTTGCATGTTAGATTTCTTTGTGAATCGGTATCTTAATTGCAAAAGAAGTTTAAAGAAAGACTCATTTAGAAGCGATACTTTAGAAACTCCATTAAAAGTCATAATTCATTTATAACCCCATACACATATTTTAAAAGAAACATTCAAGGTTTATAAAACTCACGATATAGTGTTTGATAAATACAAATTTAGTATGTAAAACTTATTTAATAAATTCAAGTTATGTTTTATAAAGTTAATGGTTTGTCATATTTCAATCAAACCGTTCGTCATTTAGACGGATTATTATATCTAGTTTCATGAGAAAACAAGGCGTTATTTAAAATTGCGCCTTTAATTGTCAAAATCACAATGATTTACAATTTAATAACTCCGGTTATATATGTATGGTTAAAGAAGTAACGTTTCAAATTACCTATCATAATAACGTCTAAGTGGTGACGTTTAAAATTTCATTGTAGAGCTCGGCCATAAGTTTATAGTTTATAAAGGAACCTCAATTCGAATGACTACGTCATTATAAAATTTGGGTCACAAGTTTATCGTTTAAAAGAGACATCATTTTCATGTCAAAGCGTCATACGATAATAGATGTTTGCGAAATCACTATGCCATTACATTTTTGTTTATAAAATCGATGATTTAATTATGCTTGAGTCCACAACCAAACCTACAACCGATAAACCCTTGCCCCAAATAGTGATGCCCTATCGTTGGCATTTAAGATGATGGAATGCACTCACGTGGCCGCGTGAGTGGGGAGGTTATCTCGCTCCCAAATAGTACTATTCATATGCATCATTTGGCTCATATAGAGTTAATGGTCGTGTGAATATACCGAGGACTTTAGATACGATAGAAATCAAGCATATAATCATGTAGTATCGATAAGCATTCACAACATTGTAAATCAAGTATCATAAACATATCATTGCAATTAAATAAATCATTCAAGTCATTCAAGCATGCTTTTCACCCCAAAATATTGAATTAAAGCATTAAAATAGGGGCTGAGTACTCACAATCGTTAGTAAGCGTACAGAAATGGATGTAAAGCGCGATTCGACCAAAAGTGACTCCTATCCAAGACCTACGAATACAAGGTTCCTAATTAGATTCTGACTAATATGGTTTGTTAAGATTGCTTAGCTAGTCGTCTGTGTTACAAAGTGCCGTTAGAGTTTGATTTGTTGTCGTCGGTAATTACTCGGGTTGTGATTAAAATAATGTAAACATTTGAAAACAGATTCCAAAAATTACCAAACTTGGTATACAACATGGAATATGATTCACACATTTTTTTTTGAAAATTAGGGAATTTTTAGATTTACAGATTATTTTTAATCTTTTCTTGACCAAAAGAGTGGGATAAATATGAGAAAAATAGTAATTATTCTTGAAAAATTCTGAAATTTTTACTAGTTCAGTTTTAACCCATTTCTAAGTTTGTGTAAAAATTTCATGCCATTTTAGGCACTGGAACATTGGTTCCCCATCGTATGTGTTTTAACAAATCGTACATCAAAAAACGTATCAAAACAATTCCAATGAGTGTTTAATTTTGAGAATAGTGTCACTTTTTGTGGAAAATGACACAGTAATTTTCTCATATTTTTCTGATGTCAAAAAGTATTTTTCATTAATATTTTCCCTTTTTAGAGACTTTATTTGCATTAAACCAAGAAAATGCTTAAGTTTCCCCAAAAATTCTCATTTTTATTTTCAAGGTTCTTTTCAAGATATAGATACTGAGAAAAATCACCCCAAAATTTTAAACACGTTTTATCTATTATTTTTGTATTTTACATTCATCACAACACCATCATTCATACTTTTACAAGGCCAAGATTATGCATGTTATTCATGCATTTTCTAAAAATACTTAATCAACAAAATAAATTTCTATCTTTTTATATTACTGAGATATATGTGTTAGGAATATAAAATAATTTTCTCAAATGCTTATGAATAGTTTAAGACCCTTAAACAAATATCAATACATGATGTTAAAAGAAAAATTACTGTTTGCGCACCAGTTTTGTTTGGTACATTTGGGGGTCTTAAACTCAATGGATTTGAATGAGACCAGTGGGCTTTTAAAGGTAAGACATTGAACTAAATTCCAGAAGAAAAATAAAGATTTTTGGACCATTATTCACTGAGTTATGGTCGTTTCAAGTGAGGTCAAAAATCTGGACAGATTCATATGAGACAATAGAAATCTTTTTGGTGTGTTTCCACCACCCACGATTTTTAGACCTCATTCAATGATTGAGGCTTTGTCTTATATGCATAAATATTTACTTTTACAGAAATAATAATATACTTTAACATAAATTAAGATCTAGATACGAAAATGGTGCATGCAAGCCCAAAAATCGGGTTTTTGGCTCTTTTTCAAGAACACCACTTGCTACCAAGTTCTAGATCTTATTTATACATTTAAATCTTTGATCTAACATATTCTTGGTGTTGAAATACATCCAAGATGTGTTAGTAATGATTTTTAATAATAAAATGCCTTAAGCAAATCAAGAACACACAAGTATGGATTTTAACACTAAAAAGACGATTTTTCGGTTTGATTTCGGTTTGATCATGGATTGCCCTTTGTTTTAACACTTAAACAAGTGTAAGGGAATCTAAAAACCTTCAAACCTATTATTAGGGATTCTAGCCATGAAAAGGCATAAAACCCTTGCATTTACAAGATTTAAAGTGAGGAAATGAAGAAAAACAAGTTTAGAGGAGATGGGTTTTACCTTTGATGTAGTGTTTTTGATTCAAGAACACTTGAAGATGATGATTTTTGATGAAAGAAGGCTTGAAATTAGTGTGTTTTGAGAGAAGTTTGAGAGAGAATTGAGAGAATAATGAGAGGAAATGAATGTTTGAAAAGTGGGGAAATGGAGTGTGCATGCCTTGGGGAGTGGAGTAATCAAGGTAAAGGAGGGGAGGGGGGGGGGGGGTGGGGGCGCTGAATTTTTAAAATTATTTTTTTTACAAAAATGTGGTAAATAAAAGTCTCAAGTTTATATATTTAATTTGTACAAGTTTTGTGAGTTTATAGATGTTTAATTAGGATTTCTTTGCGATTTAATTGGAGTTATGAAACTTTATGTTCAATAGTTCATAATATTTATTATGATGTATTTGTTTTAATTACAAATGATTTTCGCGAATTAATTTACTGATTCTCAGTTACGATTACCGATTTACGAAATTTTCCGGTTAAATTCCGATTTTGAGATAGGTATATTTTGTGATAGCTTATGAAATTTAATTTCATTTGTTTTCTTTGGCACTTTGTAATCTAATTTAATATTCCTCAAAGTCTTAAAGTTAGCTAAGCAATCTTCTAAGACGTTACACGATTTCGGTAACTTACGGACTCGGTACTTAAGGAGTCGAACCTAGACTTTTTCACTAGGATTTTAAAGTGCCGTAAACGTAATTAAAAGCACTATGAATTTAATTGCGGTGTTGACCTGAGATTTTTGACGGTTGTCACAATCTCTCGGAAATCTAGATTTTTGACGAACAAAACAGTCTATTTATAGACATACTACGCGACACTAACTAAACCTGCGACTATAACTATAAACTCGCATACACGACACTAAACATAAGATCGCACCTTAAAGTCGCGTAAACAAAAGTTCTGATGTCTAAGTCTTTTAATCAAGTTTCTAACACTGTACATGTATCAACAAACTCCCCCTTGTCAGTAGCTTGATTTGTTTTTCTTCGAGCTTCAGATCCATTTGCTTGGGACGTTGCTTCCAGCGCAGATTCCATTTCTTATGCACACTTTCACCACATTCTGAATTTTTAAGGCTTCCTTTTCTTCATTCTTGTTAAACATTATATGATTATCCTTGAGCATCAGTAAGTCTTGTTTTGAGAGATTGATTAAGCTAATTGGATCATAAATAAAGACTTGTTCACCTTTTCTTTTTGTTCATCTTTGAATATTTCAATGCACGCTTCTCCAATAGTTCCGTTGTAATACCACCACTTTAATCTTTCAGCAAAGTTAATTGGCAGTTTTTCCAATGGAATTTTGTCACACGAAACACGAGATGTAACAGGACAATGATTTCATAATCGAAAATTACAAAAGATCACCGTTCAACGGTCTACAATTAATACATTACATAAAGTCTTACAAGCGTTTACAGCACAAAAGTAAATAATCTAAACATGCGATTACATCCAAAAGAGACAAAATTCTGTAACGCTATAGCAGCATAGCTCATATAACAGGTTTAACTTCAATAGACAAGTTGTGACTATTTCCTGAAAAGCATGTAAAAATAAACAGGTCAACTATGAAACATAGTTGGTGAGTACACAGGTTTTGCGTAAGGAAAGACCCTTTTCAAGAGTTTACAAAGTTTAGTTTAGAAGTTCCACGTTACTACGTGATTAGTTCACAAAAGTAATCTGTTTAGTACCGAGGTTCATATAATGACGAAAATCATCCGATAATTTCATAAGATCAATTTTTAGGATGGTCAAGCGCTATTGCACGGATAATTATAAAAGTAATTCATTAAAACAAGGCTCATTTAAGAGCGATACCCATTTGATAGTTAGATTCATTTGTGAATAGATGTTTTGTTTGCAAAAGAGGTTTATTTAAGTACGAGATTCATTTAGGAGTGATTCCCTTTGGAACTCAATTAAAAGTCGTAATTCGTTCATAACGCCACGCTCATATTTTCAAAGAAATGTTCAATTCACTTTTATAAAACTCAAGATATATTGTTTAATGAGTTCAAGTTATGTTTATAAAACTCATATTGTAGCATTTAATAGATTCAGGTTACGTTTATAAAGTCAATGGATCATCAAATAAATATCAAAACGTTTATAATCTCAACGTTTTATTATGTCGAAGTTCATAAGAATGGGAAGCGTTATTATGAAACCACGTCTATCATTGTCCACAACCACAATGATTTATAGTGTAAAACTCAGGTTTTAAATTTATGGTTTTAAAAAAGTATTGTTTCAAATGACAACGTCTTTGTAAAGTTCGGGTCGTAAGGTTTATAGTTTCAAAGAAATATCGTTCAGATGTCAAAGTCACTGCAAAGCTCGGGTCGTAAAGTTTATAGTTTAAAAGAGATATCATTTCAAATGACAAAGTCATTGTAAAGCTCGGGTCGTAAAGTTTATAGTTTTAAAGAAATATCGTTTCAAATGACAAAACGTCATACGTTTATAGTCGCTTATGAATTTCTATGCTATCGCATTTTTGTTTATAGTCACAATGAATTATTATGCTTGAGTCCACAACCAAACCTACAACCGATAAACCGTTGCCCCAAAAGAGAGATGCCCTATCGTTGGCATTTAGGATGATGGGATGCACTCACGTGGCCGCGTGAGTGGGGAGGTGGTCTCGCTCCCAAATAGTACTATTCATATGCATCATTTGGCTCATATAGAGTTAATGGTCGTGTAGATATACCGGGGACTTTAGATACGATAGAAAACAAGCATATAATCATGTTCGTATAAACTTCAAACATTCAAAAAGTTATTCGTAATCAATACGACATTTTAACCATGTCAAGTATTCGAAAGTAAGCATAGCATATAGCATAGCATAGCATAGCATTTGTAAATCAAGGATCGCATTTGTAAAACGAGCATAGTATAAGCAAAACATTCGTAAATCAAGTATAGCATAAGAATAATATTTGTAATCCAAATATAGTAATTAAATCATATAGCATGCTTTTCACCCCAAAACATTTAAGTAAAACGTTAAAAAGAGAGGCTGTGTAAACTCACAATTGAGCGTGAGCGTACGGATGGATGTAATGCGCGTGCCGACCGGGTTTGACTCCTATCCAATTCCCAAGAACACAAGGTTTCTAATTAGTTTCTCGACTAATATGGTTTGTTAGGATTGCTTAGCTAGCTAATTAAATTACAAAGTGCCGAAAAAGTTCGAATTTCCCTTTAGTTAACGTTGTCGGTAATTGTTCGAGTTGTCAACAAAATAATGAAAATACATGAATAGAACATCTAAAAATTACCAAACTTGGTATGAAACATGAAATATAGTTCACAAATTTTCTGTGAAAATTTGAGGATTTTTAGACTTATGGATTATTTATAATCATTTTATGTCAAAGTGGGATAAATATGGGAAAAATAGTAATTATCCACGACCAGATCAGATTCTACCAATTTTTAGGTTGGTGTAAAAGTTTCAAGCCGTTTTGAGCATTGGAACTTTGGTTCCTAACATTATGCGTTTTAACGAGACGTTATTCGGAAAATATATCAAAACACACCCAAAGAGTGTGAAATTTTGAGGATAGTGTCATTTTCTGAGGAAAAATACTTATGTTTTCTCATAAGCATTGGAACTTTGGTTCCTAACATTATGCGTTTTCTCATAATTATTTTGTGTCCAAAAGTATTTTTCATGATTATATCACCTTTTGTAGGCTTTATTTGCATTAATTTTAGGAAAAATACTTATGTTTTTCCAAAAATTCCCATTTTTATTTTCAAGATTCTTTTTATGATCTAGATACTGAGAAAAATAATCCCCAAAATTTTAAGACGTTTTATCTAGCACTTATGTATTTTTGAATCATCACAACACAAGTATTTGTAATTTACAAGATTACAACAATGCATGATGTTCATGCATTTTCTAAAAATAAGAGATCAACAAGATAAATTACTATCTTTTCATTCTACTGAGATACACTTTTTAGGATTCTAAAAAAAATTTTGTTTGAATTTATTGAACACTTTAACCCCCATGAACATGTATCACAACAAGATTGCTCACAGAAAGGTAGCTGTTTGCGCATCAGTTATGTGTGAAACATTTGGAGGTCGAATACTCAATGGATTTGAGTGAGACCAGTGGGGTTTTAAAGGTAAGACATTAAGCTAAATTCTAGAAGAAAAATCAAGATTTTTGGACCATGTTTCACTGAGTTATGGTCGTTTCAAGTGAGGTCAAAATCTGGAAATATTACATGTAAGACAATGGTGATCATTTTGGTGTGTTTTTCACTACCAACGATTTTTAGACCTCATCCAATGATTGAAGCCTTGTCTTTCATGCATGTACATGTGTTTTACAGAAACATAAACATATTTTAACAATTTAAACCATTTAATCTAGCAAGAATATGTAAATACACATTTTAACACCAAAAAGACGATTTTCGGTTTGATTTCGGTTTGATCATGGGTTGCCCTTTTGTTTTAACACTTAAACAAGTGTAAGGGAACCTACAAACATCAAAATCATGTATGTGGATTATAACCATGAATAAGGTGTATAATCCAAGCATTTATGAGCAAGAACATGTAAATAAACTCTATAACATCAAAAAGTCGACTTTTCGGTTTGATTTCGGTTTGATCATGGGTTGCCCTTTTTTTTTAACACTTAAACAAGTGTAAGGGAACCTACAAACCATCAAGCGTTGTATGAGAATTTTAGCCATGAAAAAGGCATAAAATCCATGTTTTTTTACAAGAATCAAAGTAGGAAATTGCAATAATGGAAGCTAGAGATGGTGTTCATACCTTAGAAAGTTGGTTTAGGTGTATAAACACCTTCAAAGATATGATTTAAGGATGGATATTCTCTGGAGTTTAGTGTGTGAAAAGAGAGATTTTGTGTGTGTTTTCTTGAGAGAAAATGAGAGAAATGATGAGAGGAAGAGTGTGTAAGTGGTAGAAGACTTTTGCATGGAATATAAGTGGTTAGTGGAGAGGTTGAGTGGAAAAAGAGAGAGGGGAAGGGGGGTCCGGTTTTGGGTCATTAAAATGAGGTTTTTAACTTATTTTTTTGTCAAAATAAAATGTATATTAGTTATAGTATTTATTTGTATTAAAATTGCACAAGTCTTGTACATTTAAAGGCTTTAAATTGTATTGTTTTTGTGCTTAATATTAGGGTTGTAAAAATTGATGTTCTAAATTTATAAAATACTTCAAATTGTATTTAGATTGTTTATAATGGTTTTTCAAGTCTTAGTTTGTCGGATTCGAGTTTCGTTTATTCGATTCGGGTCGCGTTCGCCGAGTTACAAAATTTCGGTTAATTCCGATTTTTGTGGTTAAAGTTTGAGTCATGAAACTTTATTTTATAAGTTTATAACATTCATCAAAATGTATTTGATTCGATCACGATTGACATTCTCGAGTTAATTAACCGATTTCCGGTTGCGTTTACCGAGTTACGGAATTTCCGGTTAAATTCTGATTTTTGCGATATGATAATGACTTATGAAATTTAATTTCATTTGTTTTCTTTGGCACTTTGTAACCTAATTTTTGTGTTCATCACGGTCTTAAAGTCCGCTAAGCAATCTCGTAGAACGTTACGCGATTTCGGTAACTTACGGTTTCGGTACTTAAGGAGTCGTAACCTAGACTTTTCACTAGGATTTTAGAATGCTGTAAACGTAAAAATATGTACTAGGAATTTAAGTGCGGTGTTGACCTGAGACTTTTGACGATTGTCACAAATTTTCTTTAATACTTTGACCGGAGGATAAACTATTCTTACCCACGGTTTATTTGTTAAATCGCTAATCTTCTTCTTGTATATCTTTCTTTTTCCAAGAGTAGGCTTCATCAGGTTAAATCCATATCTCACTTCCTTTTGGACATTACTCTCAATATATCTGCCCATGCTTGATCCTGAGTGGTTAATGATGTTTAGCTGAGTTAATTTGTGTATTTCACACTTTGGAAGAGTACTCAAATCTTTAAAACTTTGCTTAAAATATTGAAATCCACCAGTTCTCTTCACCACAATCATATTCAAGTCTTCATCATACTTCCAGCTTATTATCTGACCATTACACTCACCGTTTACTTTGTAAAGCTTCTTCTTAATCATTGGTGCATGTGTCGGTACTCTGAACCATTCCGGATGTTTAGAACTTGAACATTCTGGAATTTCAGGATTTGCCTCACCTTCTATCTCTTCGTCCATCTCCTCACTATCATTACTATCTTCATCAGCTTGATCATTTCTTTCAAAGACAAAATCATCACACATTTCATCTTCATTTTCAACACTCTCATATTCAACATTCTCATTATCACTTGGAATTTCAAAAGGTAGTTCTTCAGTCACTATTTCTTCTGAATCATCCTGATTAATCCCAACAGCTTCTCTCTCCAAACATTCTATCATAGGAATCAGATTTTCTTCAAAATTAATACCGATAGCGGTTCAACATTCAGAAACTCTTCTTCCTCATTCAACCTTCCATCACTTGGTCCAGTATATACAACCATTTGTAATTTATTTTGACTTGTTTGCTCAGATTGTTGTTGTTCATTCACAAATTCTGGTTGTTCATCTGTAGCTTTAGATTCTGTGTTTTCCATTTGTGGTTCTGCTCCACCATTTCCCTTATCAGAATCATCATCAGAAGAATCATCCTTTTCATCATCTTTATCTTCTTCTTCTTCTTCTTCTTCATTTGACTGATTCTCCCCCTGAACAACAGAATTTTGATGTTGTTCTCGCTCTTTTTGTAACTCGGTAATCCTTTCAGATTGAGCATTGATCATAGCTTGTTGAGTTTCAATCAGTTTAGCATGAGAATCCAGTTGAGCTTGTTGTTTTTCAATAATCCTTGATTGCTCCACAAAGGAAGTTTTCAGTTCTTCCATTATTGTTAACAACTGTGACATTAACACCGGTGCAGAAGATGTATCTTGTTGAGTTGGAGTAGATTGAGATGACGGTTGTTGTGAAGATTGAATTGGTTGTGTGATTTGTATTTGAGCAGTAGAACTTTGAGCTTGTCGTCTTGGCCTTGTACGAGGTGGTTCTTCAGGAACATAATCAGCATCAGCAACTTCCTCTACAAGTGCCCTCTTTTCTTGACGAGCTCGTTGAAGTTGAGTTAATCTTTCAGTACTGCCTTTTTGTAGTCTTTCTCTTCTAGCATTTCTCTCTTGTTTCTTATTCTCTCTGCAGCTTCTTCTGAATCATCACTGGATTCGCTTGAACTATCATTTGATTCACTAGAGTCACTTGAAACTTGAACTTCCTCCCTTAGTGGTTCACTAGTACCCACTTCCAAAGGCTCATTTTCCTGAATGTTTTCAGCAAGATCTTCATTTACAGCTTCATCATCCATATTCGGATCATTTTCAACAGGAGCTTCAAACAAATGTGCATCTCCCTCTTGCTCCTGATCATCTAACCAATTATCATTTAACGGTGCTTGATAGTTTTCATCAACAATGTGTCCAAACACTGGAATCAGTGCTGGAGTTGGATTTCTGCCAAAATTTTGACAATCAACATACACTCTCTTGGTCATCGGAATCAACCGTAGAGTAAGCATCCCTTGATTTGGTAGATTTGGAAGTAAATGATTAAGAATCAATTGTACAAATCTTGGAAACATGTAAAACTTTGTATGACTTGATATATTTGAGATCATGTTGGCAAAGACATAACCAGAGAAATTGTAGGGCTTGTTCAATGTCAGGGCAACCATAGCAGATCCCAAACTTTGACCCATACCATCTAATCCTCCTTTGCGTCCAGAAAGACACACAATCAGAAAATGCATAAACAATCTCCATACTGGACATAATTTTTGCTTCCTGTATTGGTCTGGTGAGATATCCGGATAACCTATTCTTTGAAAGAATCCAGAAACCAATGTTGCAGGGAAAACTATTCTTGAATAAGCATCATTTCCAAATTGCAATACTGTACGCACTGTATCCTCAGTAATAATCACTTGCTGATCAAGAACAGTGGTAACCAGTCGTTGTACTCCATCAACCATGTCGTGAGTTGCATTAGACCAGAAGTCTATAATGTGATTGGCATAAACAGTTGTAGATGCAGTGAGTGCATAATAAATCCTTGACCTCTGTAAGAAATTCAGCAGCTCCAAATATGTCTCAACACTTGCTAAGGAAGTATCGATTAGTGCAATGGTGTTATGCCTTCCTTCAAACATCTTTGGGTCAGCCATCTGTAATCTATAAAAATATAACAGTTTGTGCACGATAGATATGTTAAGTTTAACAGTTAAAAGACTCAGAATCAAAATATCATGACCGACTTAAAGTCTCAGAATCAAATCTTTTCCAAATCTGTCTTCAATTGCTTCCCAAAGCTCAAAAGTTGTTTTCTTTTTACTAAACAACATCAATACGTCTCTATTTAGACACATAGTGATTGCCACGTAGACTTTTCTCTCCTTTTCATAATCTATCTTTTCTTTCAGGGTCATTAAATCAACAGACTTATTGTAGTTACCACCCCTATCAGTTCCAGCTATCGGTGGAGGAACATACCTCTTTGTTAGATAAACAAGCAATTCCGGATTATTAGAGGCAATATAACTTTCAAATTGATGACGCCAATTTGCGTACTCGCTTGGTTTAGCAAATATCGGCGGTTTAATGACGATCTCATTAACCTTCTTCAGCAGTATTGAGTTCCAATTCGAAAAGGCCATGCTCATTAAAATTTCCCTCCAAAATTTTTGAAATTTTGCTCGATTCCTAGTGATAATGAGAATGTCGAATATGAAGTTGTTGATAATGAAGATGAACTGTGTGATGATTTTGTATTTGAGAGTAATGATCAAGAAGATAATGACAGTGAGGAAATGGATGAAGAGATTAAAGCTGAAACTAATCCTGAAGTTCCTGAATGTTCAAGTTCTACTAAGCATTCGGAATGGTTCAGAGTTCCTGAAACTAATCTCCTTAGTTCAAATAGACACTTTAAAAAAAACGCAGATATTTTTACAAAGGCTTTTCTGAAAAATCGATTTGAGGAACTTGTGAAAATGATTGGGATACGAAATCTTGATCTAGATTAAAAACTGACTTAGATCATTTTTATTATTATACTGCTTTATAGTTTAAAAAAAAAAAAAAAAAAAAAACACGATTTTTAAGAAAAAGGGGAGATTTTGTTTGTAAATATCTGGGAAATGATAGTACATCAGGGAGATGTGAATAAAAATTGAAAATCCTAAGTAATTTGTTTGATATATCAGTAGGCTCGTGTAAATAATTTTGAATCTTATGTTTTGATTTTTAAAATGATAAACATCTGGGTCTACATTTTGAAAATTGTGACTGGATTATTTTTCAAATTAGAAAGTAAAGTATATTCTTAACATTCACACACCAATCTCCAGTGATCATACAAAAGAGAGATATATATATATATATATATGTATATAAATATTTCAACAAAAAGAGCCAATGGGGCCATATAGGATGATATTTTGAGAGGCACAATGTGTAACTGGGGCATGTAAGACCGTCGCTGCATGTAAGTCCTAAACAGTTACATACGTAGTTGATTTAGGATGTAAGTCCGTTGTTGCAATCCTTAATCAAGTGTGTTAACAATCTTAAAAGTCAAAAGATACGAAAAATCGTACATATTAGTATTATCTTATTTTGCTCTTTTGGTGAAATGTCTGAATATACAGTATATAGTTGCCGGCTTGTAAGTCCGTATGTGCATGTAAGTCCAAACAACTATATACGTTATTCACTTGAATGTGCTCAGACATGATCCACTGCTAGTTATGTTAAAAAATAGATATATATGATAGGATAAAATATCTCATAATGTGTGATCATTGGTTAAATGGTTAAATCAAGTTGTGATGTTACGTATATAATTTTCAAAGAATTTTTGAAAAATATGATGGTTTTATTTTTAAAATGCAAAGATCAAGTTTGTTATCATTTAAAAGTCAGAAAATTTGCTGTATAAATGTTTACATTGAGCTTATAAAGTAAATACTGATAAATCAAGCTTATAACTTTTGATATTCTTAATAAAATCACATTTCAAACTGATATGATCCCGAATCAAATTAAGATCTCCTTCACAAAAAGATGTGTAGCTTTTATTCTTTAAATTTGAATTTTATATTCTGTATTATTTTTTATCAAAAGACGTTTAAAGCTTGATTAAGTAACGCATCCGGAAAAAGAAAAGGATCAAATGATTTGAAAATCACAAGTTAATATAGCAAAACAGTTTTCTGCGAACTTATCTATAAAGTCGCCTATGCGACTTTATGTTAAAGTCGCATAAACAGTTGTCTATAAATACTTAATCCCGCGACCATACCTTAATCATTTCTGATTAAGAGAGTGCGACTTTATCTGCGACCTTATTCCAACGATTTATGCGACTTTACTGAAAAATTCAAAATTCTCGAGTTTGAACCGTTGGAATCTGTTGAAATCAGTTGCTATTCATTTGTTGTTATCAGATACATCTAAGGTATAACTTTGAACCATTGATTCAACTTATTTTGTGACCTAATGATTGAAATCCATTCGGATTTAGGTTTTTAGTAATGACGTCATTTAATAGTTGAAAATACATGGTTAGAATGCGTATATCTTGTACATTTGATTGATAACGACCTGAATGTTGTGTTTGATTTGGAAATTGTAAGTTTTAATAAGGTTTCGTACTAAAATTGAAAAATAATTGTTCGTCTCTGCGACTTTAGTTATGCGACTATAGTATGCGACTTTATTTCTACGACCTTACTGTTGTTCAAAACACGCGACTTTAACATGCAACTTTATCTGAGAACTTATGTCTGCGACCTTATTATGCGACTTTGATCAGAGACTCTATTATGCGACTTTGTTCTTGGATCTGTTATGCGACTTTAGCCTGAAACTTTAAATGTGCGAACTTATTATGAGACTTTAGTTAGAGACTTTATTTGAGACTTTAATTAGAGATTTCATACTGAGACTTTGAACAGGCGACTTTATCTTGAGTCTTAGTGTTTAAACTTTCTGATAGTGTGCTTATCAGGACGTAAAGGCAGATTAGACGGAATGGGTCAAAGTTTGGGCTCTACAATGGTTGCGCTTACTCTAAATAAGCCTTATAATTTTTATGGATATGTGTTTGCAAACATGATATCAAACATCTCCAGTCACACCAAGTTTTTCATGTTTCCAAGATTTGTTCAGCTGATTTTAAATCATCTTCTTCCAAATCTACCTAATCAAGGGATGTATGTACTAAGACTGGTCCCCAAGACTAAGAGAGTCTATGTTGATTGTCAAAATTTTGGTTGAAACCCAACTCCTGCACTGATTCCAGTATTTGGACATATCATTGATGAAAATTATCAAGCGCCAATGAATGATAACTGGCTAGATGATCCTGTTGATCAAGCGCAAGAGGGAGAAGAACATCTGTTTGAAGCTCCTATTGAAAATGATCCGAATATGAATGTTGAGGATGAAGCCATAAGTGATGACTTTGCTGAAGATATTCAAGCGAATGAGCCTTTGGAAGTGGGTACTAGTGCACCACTGAGGGAAGAAGTTAATGTTTCAAGTCATGATTCTAGTGAATCAAGTGATAGTTCAAGTGAATCAAGTGATGATTCTGAAGAAGCTGAAAATAAAAGGAAGCTTGAACATGATAGAGATATTTGGAGGGAACGTTTACAAAAGGGCAGTGCTGAACGTTTAGCTCAACTTCAACGTGCTCGTCAGGAAAAGAGAGCACTTGTTGCCGAAGCTGCTGATGCTGACTATGTTCCTGAAGAACGACCTCGTGTAAGGCAAAGAAGAGCTCCTGTTTCCACATCTCAACTACCAGCTACTCAACAAATTCATTCTTCACAACCAATTGCATCTTCTCAATCACTTCCAACTCCACAAGCACCAAGTTCAACATCTTCTGCTCCAGTACTCATGACTCAATTACTAACGATCATGGAAGAATTGAAATCTTCTTTTCTTGATCAATCAAAGTTGATTGAAAAGCAACAAGTTCTAATTGACTCTCATGCCAAATTATTTGAAGCTTAACAAGCACAGATTGATGCTCAATCTACAAGGATTCAAGAGTTAGAAAAAGAGCTCGAACAACATAAAAATTATGTTGTTCAGGGGGAGAATGTCGAAGAAGAAGATAAAGATGATGAAACAGATGATTCTTTTGACCCTGATGATGCTGATAATGATGATAATAATGATGATGGTGGAGAGAAACCACATCCAGAAAATACAGAATCTGAAGTCGGAAATGAACAACCAGAATTTTCGAGTGAACAACAACAACCAGAGCCAACAAGTCAGAATAATTTACAGATGGTTGTTTATACTGGGCAGAGCGATAGAAGTTTGAATACGGAAGAAGGATTTCTGAATATTGAACCGTTAGCGGTGTCATTTAACTTTGAAGAAAATCTGATTCCTATGTTGGAGTTCTTGGAAAGGGAAGCTGTAGGGATAAATCAAGATGATTAAGAGGAAATGAATTCAGAAGATTTATCTGATAATCCCTTCGAGATTCCTAGTGATAATGAGAATGTCGAATATGAAGTTGTTGATAATGAAGATGAACTGTGTGATGATTTTGTATTTGAGAGTAATGATCAAGAAGATGATGACAGTGAGGAAATGGATGAAGAGATTGAAGCTGAAACTAATCCTGAAGTTCCAGAATGTTCAAGTTCTACTAAGCATTCGGAATGGTTCAGAGTACCATCACATGCACCAATGATAAAGAAGAAACTCTACAAAGTAAATGGTGAATGCGGTGGTCAGATAATAAGCTGGAAATATGATGAGGAACTGAATTTGATCATTGTAAAGAGAACTGGTGGACTGCAGTATTTCAAGCGAAGCTTTAAAGACCTTAGTACTCTTCCTAAGTGCGAAATTTCTAAGTTAGCTCAGCTAAATATCATCAATCGCACAGGATCAAGTATGGGAAGGTATATTGAGAGTAATGTACAAAAGGAGGTGAGATATGGATTCAACTTGATGAAACCAACGCTTGGAAAACGAAAGTTTTACAAGAAAAAGACCAGTGGTTTTACAAACAAGCCGTGGGTTAGAATTGTATATCCTCCGGTCAAAAGTACTTAAGAAGATCCCATTGGAAAGATTACCAATTGGTTTTGCTACAAATCTAAAGTGGTGGTATTATAATGTTACAACTGGAGAAGCATGCATAGAGATCTTGAAAGATGATCAAAAGGATAAAGTTGAATTTGTCTATGTCTATGATCCAATCAGTTTAATAAATTTATCAAGACAAGACTTGCTGGCACTTAAAGAAAATCATATTCTATTCAACAAAAATGAAGAAGGAGAAGCAATGAAGTTTCAGAATGTTGTGAAAGTATGTGTCAGAAACGGCATCTGTGCTGGAAGCAATCTCCCTAGCAAATGGATCTGAAGCAAGACAAAGAACATATCAAGCTATTGACAAGGGGGAATTTGTTGATGCAAGATTAGAATGTCAAAATCTTGATAAGTATTAGAAGTTAAGACACTATCAGCGACTTTATCTGTAAAGTTGCAGGTGCGACTTTAGCTTAAGGTCGCATAACAGTGGTGTCGCAGGTCTGTCTATAAATAGGCTTTTATGATTTCATTTGTACGTAAGCTTAAACGTGAAACTCAGAGCGTATTGTAATCAGATATATCAGTGAGTGTCTTTAATCATTCAATATCATTTGATTATCAATATAATCGGGTTATTTAGATTGCGTGTTCTATTCTATCCGTTTACTCAATTGATTGTAGGATTCCGCACTCAATCAATTTCAATTGTAATTGTAATTTGATTAGTACGTATATGTGACCTACAATTCATTATGCACTCACTGCTTCTACAACAGTATATGCCCCCTGTAGGTCGCCATGTCTAATTGATCAGATCACAAAATCATATAATCAAGTGCGGAATCCTGTGATTATATGTATAAACCGAATGAAATGAACACATGAAGTAAATAATCGATTTCTATTTATTATCAAGTGATTGCAACATCATATAAACGATTACAATGCAATTGACAACAAATCTCTCTGAAATCTAAGTATTCGATTACGTACAAATGAAGAACGAAAACAGCCTATTCATAGACAAACTATGCGACACTAACTATCTGCGACTATAATACTAAAGTCGCATATGCGACACTAATCATAAATTCGCATAAACAAAAGATTTGATTTCTAAGTCTTTTCAATCAAGATGCTGACATCCCATATGTATCAACAAACTCCCCTTTGTCAGTAGCTTGATTTGATTTTGTTCGGGCTTCAGATCCACTTGCTTGGGAGGTTGCTTCCAGCGCAGATTCCATTTCTTATGCACACTTTTACCACATTCTGAAACTTTAAGGCTTCTTTTTCTTCATTCTTGTTGAACATAATGTGATTATCTTTAAGCATCAATAAGTCTTGTTTTGATAGATTGATCAAACTAATCGGATCATAAACAAAGACTTGTTCAACTTTTTCTTTCAGTTCATCCTTGAATATTTCAATGCAAGCTTCTCCAGTAGTTCCGTTGTAATACCACCACTTTAATCTTTCAGCAAAGTTTATTGGCAGCTTTTCCAATTGGAATTTTCTTTAACGCTTTGACCGGAGGATAAACTATTCTCACCCAAGGTTTATTTGTAAAAGCACTAATCTTCTTCTTGTATATCTTCCTTTTTCCAAGAGTAGGCTTCATCAGGTTAAATCCATATCTCACTTCCTTTTGGACATTGCTTTCATTATATCTGCCCATGCTTGATCCTGAGTGATTGATGATATTTAGCTGAGCTAACTTAGGTATTTCACACTTAGGAAGAGTACTAAGATCTTTACAGCTTCGCTTAAATTACTGTAATCCACCAGTTCTTTTCACCACAATCATATTCAAGTCTTCATCATATTTCCAGCTTATTATTTGACCATTACATTCACCATTTACTTTGTAAAGTTTCTTCTTAACCATCGGTGCTTGTGTAGGTACTCTGAAACTTTTTACATCTAGCTGGTACACTTTGAATCTTTTAAATGCCGCATACGTGAGAAATATGCGAATGGATTCAAGACGTGCAACCAGAGCAAAGACTTCGTCATAGTCAAGGCCTTCAATTTGAGTGAAGCCCTGAACTACAAGTCTGGCTTTATTTCGCACAATAACTCCACGATCATCCTTTTTCGTTTGGAACACCCAGCGAGTACCAATAGAGTGAACACCCTTAGGTAACTTTACTAGAGTCCAAACGTTCATCTTGACGAACTGTTGTAGCTCTTCTTGCATTGCCTCAACTCACGATGGTTCTTGCAAAGCCATTTTTACGTTTTTGGGTTCGATTTGTGATAAGAAACATGACTCCATACTAGCAATTAAGCTTTGTTGAACACGATTTCGAGTATGTACCCCGTCTTGCAAATTCCCAATGATATTTTTTGAAGACTGTCTCGAATGAACCCGTAGATTGGATACATTAGGAACATTATTAGAATCAATGTTTGTGAATGTCTCTTCAGTAGGGTCACCATGAGTGCTTGCATCAATTGAAGAATCTTCTAATTCAGATAAGGTTTCTTGAAAATTCTCATCATTTTCAGGTAACGCTTGTTCCTTAGTGGGTTCAGTAGTAACAGGTGGTGAGACAGAAGATGAGGAAGCAATGTCACTGGTTTTAGGATAAACAGTATGTTCATAAAGTAATTCTATAACATCATCAACAACTTCAGGAATGTTGAATGATTTGAACAACAAATCATAATCAAATAACCAGTCAGGTCCTTTGCCTTGAAGAGAATCTAGGTGTCGAAGACATTCGACCTCAAAATGTTCTTCAATGCGACCAGTAACTTTATTGAAAACCCATTTATTTGGTGAATTGACTGAATAGCCAAGAAAATATCCATCACTGGACTTCTCACCAAATTTTGACAAATCTTTAGTCTTCAAGAAGGTACATGGACAACCGAATGGTTCCAAAAACTTTAAATTTGGTTTTCGATTATTAAACAACTCGTAGCAAGTCTTTTGTTGTTTCTTAACCGTCAACACTCGATTCAGCACAAAGCATGCCGTATTGACCACCTCAGCCCAGAAAGTAATAGGCAATTTAGAATCCGAAACCATGGTCCTGGCAGCTTCAATGAGAGTTCGATTTTTCCTTTCAGCCACCCCATTTTGTTGCGGGGTCCGTGAAGCACTAAACTGATGATGTATACCTTTTTGTAAACAGAATAGTTCCAGATTATGGTTCTTAAATTCCGTGCCATTATCACTTCTGAGCATCTTTATCTTTAATCCACACAAATTCTCCAATTTAAGAAACAGAAATTTCAGAATTTCTGAGGTTTCATCCTTAGATTTAAGAAAATAAACCCAAGAAAATAGAGAATAGTCATCTGTCACCACTAAGCAATAAGATTTGCCAGCAAGACTTCTGACATTAATAGGACCAAAAAGATCCATATGCAGAAGTTCCAATGGAAACTGAATATAATTAACTTTCTTTGACGAATGAGACTTTTTAACCTGTTTTCCCTTCTTACATGAAATACAATGATCGATAATGAAAATGTTTGTTTAGGAACTCCTTCCACAAGATCATGTTTGATTAAAAAGTTCATTTTCCTAAAATGGATGTGACCCATTTTACGATGCCAAAGAAGAGATTCTCGTTCGGATGCTTTTGATGACAAACATGTGAAATCTGAAGATACTGAAACATTTCTCATATCGAGAGCATAGATATCCTTGCGACGTGGAACTCTCATTATGATCCACTCTTCTGGAATAACGAATCCAGGCTTGAGAATCATACATTCCTTATCAGTGAAAGCTGTGACATACTTCTTATCACATACTTGAGATACACTTAGAAGATTGTGCTGCAACTATTCACAAAACTCAACCTTCTCAAAACTCAACGAATCATTTGCAACAGTTCCTTCTTTTGAGATGTGACCGCCTTTATCACCAGCAAAGGAAACATATCCTCCATTGAAGGATTTGACATCCTTCAATAAATAAAGATAGGTTTCCAGTCATATGCCTGGAACACCTGCTGTCTACGTACCAAATGTTATCTTGCATTCTTCGGGTCTGTTCCAGCACAAACAAATATAATATTAGTTTGAAGGGGACACCCAAGCCTTAATGGCCTTGGGTCGTCCATTTGCATTGGTAGAAGCATTTGCTTCCTTGACCAATTCTTTCACTCTCCAAACTTTTGCTGTTTTAGAAACTGGTTTGGTAATTATGTTGTTATCAGATCTTGACACAACATTCTTAGATTTCACATCAAAATTTGAAGATATAACAGATGTTATGAAAGATTTGCGATTAAAACTTTTCAACTTAATTTTCTTCAAATTTTGTTTATAAAACCACAAACAGTTCTTAAATATATGACCTCGAACGCCACAATAGTAACACGACCTATATTCATAAGTAGTCTTGGAAGTACTGGATTTCGTAGGTCTGTTTGATAAACAGCATGAATGAGTACATTTTGGAGAATGTGAAGTACGCCCAATGATTCGTGAGTTTGTATGGTATAAATTGGGAGATGGCAAGACGACTTCTATTTGGTTTAATAATTGGTGCAAGTTAAGTCCTTTGAGAAATATTCTATCGATTCGTTATATTACGAGGAGTGGCTGTCTTATTTCGTCCAAAGTGGCTGATCTGTGTCGGGATGGGGCGTGGCAATGGCCAAGTATATGGGCTGCTCACTTTCCGGGTGTTTATAATATTGATCCGCCTGGTCTTGTTCCTAATACCCATGATGAGCTTCTATGGAAGGATAGAACTGGTCGTTTACAAGTGTTTTCAGCTGGTATGGTTTGGGATTGCATTCGGTCTAGAGAGGTGGAGGTGGAATGGGCCAAGGTTGTTCGGTTTGCGCATTGTATTCCTCGGCATGCCTTTGTATTTTGGTTGGTTATTAAACGTAAATTGAAGACGCAAGATGTGTTGAGACAATGGGATGTTAGTAATATGGCTAACTTAAACCTGTTTCAATGCCCTTTATGTGAGTTGCAGCCGGACTCGCATGAGCATCTGTTTTTTGAGTGCAGGTTTTCGTCTCAAGTGTGGAAGATGGTTCGGTCCTTGGCTGGCATGGAGTCGTTATCCCCTATTTTAAATGATATTCTTATTTGGCTTATTCCTAGAGCTAACTCTCGGGCGGTTAAAGGTGTTCTCCCCAAGTTGGTGTTCGCTACTGCGGTTTATTTTATTTGGCAGGAGCGTAATCTTCGGCTTTTTCAAAAGACGAAGCGGTCCACAAAGCAGGTGTGTGCAGTCATTTTATCGACGGTCTGTCTTAAACTTATGTCGTTTCGCTATAAGAAGTCAAATAATGTTACTTTTCTGTTCGAGAAGTGGAAATTACCTAGATTACTTGTTCATGATGAAGTTCAATGTTAGAGATCTGTGCTTGGATGGTTCAAGATGGGAGATCCTTCTGAGAGCTGTACTCTTTTTTCCTTCTCCAAGGTTTTTCCCTCTGGGTTTTTCTTGGGAAGGATTTTTAAGGAGGCAGTCTCTTTTGGATTATTATTCTCCCTATGAGGTGCTGATGATGGTTTTGGAGTTTGGTTTGTTGCTTTGGTTTACATGTCCTAACTATGCTTGAGTATGGTTAGATAGTTGGTTAGGATATTGTTTGTGTTTATGGCATGTCATAAACACATTTGTTTTTGGATGTTTAAGCTTGTAGCTTGAGGTTAATGTGGTTTTCTGCCACATTCCATTTGTACTTAATTTGTGAGTTATATATTTTACCGGGTAGATTACCCTTTACCCAAAAAAAACTTTCACATTTTCCGTTTTAGCACAAACCTTTGGTTTTGCTATTTGTGAAATGATTTTCAATGCTTTTGGATTAGAAGATTTTGATGAGCATGATTGTGAGTCGACAGTCTTAAATGTTAAGACTTTATCAACCTTTTTCAACTTTTGATCAATCTTTTTCAGCTTTTGATCAACCTTTTTCGTTTCTTTATCAACCTTCTTCAAATTCTTTTGAGAATTTATTTTTGAAAGGGAGATATCGTCAAATTCTTTTGAGAATGTATGATTTTCTGGTTTGATATTAGTCTTTACAATCACAGGCTCATCAAATTCTTCTTCAATACTTATAGGAGCATCCGGATCAACAATTTTTTCAATAACAGAATTTTTTGAAGATACAACTTCTTGAAATTCAACCGTAGCTGGCATTTGGCTATAAACTTTTGGAGGAGGACCATTATGATATCCAATGCCAGACTTAGATTTCGTATCTTTATTCTGTGCATTCAAAATCGTATCAAGAACCATGGAAGAGGCTGAAAGATTTGAAAATTTACGTTTATACATCAAGATTTCACTCTGATATTCAGCCAATTCTTTCTTTTGTGAATCCATATCTGTTAGATAAACATTTATTGTAGCTTGTTGATTCAAAATCTTGTTTTTTAACAATTGAATTTCTTCATATGAAGACTTAGATCTTTCTTCATATAATTTTTCATTTGTCTTCAAAACTCTTTTTGCAAATTTAAGCTTTTCAATGTCATCTAACAGATTTTGATTCTGTTCTTGATATAACTTGAGCTTAGATTGAAGTTCAACACAAGATAAGCAAGCAGTCTTAAATGGTTCTGAATCGACCTCAGTTATGTCGGCCATAAATGCAGATTGATTCAGTGAATAAGTAGCTTCTTCAGCATGATCACTCCAGTCATAATGATGATCAGTAGTAGATACTAGAGCAGCTGAACTTTTCCCATTGTCTTGTTGTGCTGAATTGTTGTTGTTGGAATAAGATCTCGATGGACTAGGTTTGGTATATCCTGAAGCAGGTTGCTTAGCCTTTTCACATTCTCGTGCGCAATGACCAAGATTCTGACAGTTATAACATCGAACTTTGCTCTTATCAAAACCAAGTCCTTGTTTTGAATTATTTCCAACTTGAGCTCGACCAGTTCTTTGTAAGAACTTTTTCACTTGTCTGGTCAGCAGAGCCATATTCCATTTTAGATCCATTTCCTCAAGGTCATCTGGATGAATCTGATCATAATCTTCTTCAATAAGATCAAGATTCATAGCAGTTCCGGATAGAAAACCTTCATATGAACTCAGAAAAGCATGAAAGACACGTACAAATGAAAACATGCTCTAATCGTGGAGTGCTCTCAAGTGAGTGGAAGGAAGAGTGTAGGAATCATTTGTAGAAACTTTTGCACTTAATTGCAATTGTCGATACGGTTTTTCACTCCGTAGAACATTTATATCTTTCGATTACGCATCATTTGAAGTTAGAATCACTCGATTACTCCGTCTAATTTGTGTTTTATTGCTCATTTATGTGATGAATGTTTCGGTTTCGTTTTTCATGGATTATTTAATAATTAGTGGAAAATAAAGCATTAAACTCTTCGAAGATCTTGATTGGCCTATCTTGATTGTGTTTCTATCACTTAATTGCAATTAATCGGGTTCGATCATCGCTTTCGCATTTTTTGTTCGTTCCAGACGCTCCTGCGAACTGAGATCCAATCTCAGTTCGTGGATCTCAATTCGTGGATCTCAGTTCGCGGATCTCGGTTCGCAGTCCGTTGTTGCGAAGTGAAACTGTTGACTTTCGTTGACTTTGCGAAGCGAACTTTTACTGTTGACTTTCGTTGACTTTGCGAAGCAAACTTTTTCTGTTGACTTTTGTCACACCCCGCTAAAGCAGAAACACGAGATGTAACAGTACAATGATTTCATAATCGAAAATTACAAAAGATCACCGTTCAACGGTCTACTACTAGTACATTACATAAGTCTTACAAGCGTTTACAACACAAAAGTAAATAATGTAAACATGCGATTACATCCAAAAGAGAAAAAAATTCCGTAACGCTATAGCAGCATAGCTCATATAACAGGTTTAGCTTCAATAGACAACTTGTGACTATTTCCTGAAAAGCATGTAAAAATAAACAGGTCAACTATGAAACATAGTTGGTGAGTACACAGGTTTTTCGTAAGGAAAGACCCTTTTCAAGAGTTTACAAAGTTTAGTTTAGAAGTTCCACGTTACTACGTGATTAGTTCACAAAACTAATCTGTTTAGTACCGAGGCTCATACAATGACGAAAATCATCCGATAATTTCATAAGATCAATTTTTAGGACGGTCAAGCGCTATTGCGCGGATAATTATAAAAGTAATTCATTAAAACAAGGCTCATTTAAGAGCGATACCCATTTGATAGTTAGATTCATTTGTGAATCGATGTTTTGTTTGCAAAAGAGGTTGATTTAAGTACGAGATTCATTTAGGAGTGATTCCCTTTGGAGCTCAATTAAAAGTCGTAATTCGTCCATAACGCCACGCTCATATTTTCAAAGAAATGTTCAATTCACTTTTATAAAACTCAAGATATAGTGTTTAATAAGTTTAAGTTATGTTTATAAAACTCATATTGTAGCATTTAATAGATTCAGGTTACGTTTATAAAGTCAATGGGTCATCAAATCAATATCAAAATGTTTATAATCTCAACGGTTTATTATGTCGAAGTTCATAAGAATGCGAAGCGTTATTATGAAACCACGTCTATCATTGTCCACGACCACAATGATTTATAGTGCAAAACTCAAGTTTTAAATTTATGGTTTTAAAGAAGTATTGTTTCAAATGACAACGTCTTTGTAAACTTCGGGTCGTAAGGTTTATAGTTTCAAAGAAATATTGTTTCAAATGACAAAAAGTCATACGTTTATAGTTTCAAAGAAATATCGTTTCAAATGACAAGGTCATTGTAAAGCTCGGGTCATAAGTTTATAATTTCAAAGAAATATCGTTCAGATGTCAAAGTCATTGCAAAGCTCGGGTCGTAAAGTTTATAGTTTAAAAGAGATATCATTTCAAATGACAAAGTCATTGTAAAGCTCGGGTCGTAAAGTTTATATTTTTAAAGAGATATCGTTTCAAAAGTCGAAACGTCATACGTTTATAGTCGCTTATTAATTTCTATGCTATCGCATTTTTGTCTATAGTCACAATGAATTATTATGCTTGAGTCCACAACCAAACCTACAACCGATAAACCTTTGCCCCAAAAGAGAGATGCCCTATCGTTGGCATTTAGGATGATGGGATGCACTCACGTGGCCGCGTGAGTGGGGAGGTGGTCTTGCTCCCAAATAGTACTATTCATATGCATCATTTGGCTCATATAGAGTTAATGGTCGTGTAGATATACCGGGGACTTTAGATACGATAGAAAACAAGCATATAATCATGTTCGTATAAACTTCAAACATTCAAAAAGTTATTCGTAATCAATACGACATTTTAACCATGTCAAGTATTCGAAAGTAAGCATAGCATATAGCATAGCATAGCATAGCATTTGTAAATCAAGGATCGCATTTGTAAAACGAGCATAGTATAAGCAAAGCATTCGTAAATCAAGTATAGCATAAGAATAATATTTGTAATCCAAATATAGTAATTAAATCATATAGCATGCTTTTCACCCCAAAACATTTAAGTAAAAACGTTAAAAAGAGGGGCTGTGTAAACTCACTATTGAGCGTGAGCGTACGGATGGATGTAATGCGCGTGCTGACCGGGTTTGACTCCTATCCATTTCCTAAGAACACAAGGTTTCTAATTAGTTCTCAACTAATACGGTTTGTTAGGATTGCTTAGCTAGCTAATTAAATTACAAAGTGCCGTAAAATTTTGAATTTCCATTTAATTTACGATGACGGTAATTGTTCGAGTTGGGAACAAAATAATGGAAATATATGAATACAACATCTAAAAATTACCAAACTTGGTATGAAATATAAAATATAGTTCACAAATTTTATGTGAAAATTTGGGGATTTTTAGACTTATGGATTATTTATAATCATTTTATGTCTAAAAAGTGGGATAATTATGGGAAAAATAGTAATTATTCACTTAAAATTCTGGAATTTTTACCAGATCATTTTCTACCAATTTTTAAGTTTTTGTAAAATTTTCAAAACGTTTTGAGCACTGAAACTTTGGTTCCCAACATTATGCGTTTTAACGAGTCGTATATCGGAAAACATATCAAAACACTTCCAAAGAGTGTGAAATTTTGAGGATGGCAGAAAATGACACTGGAATTTTCCCATGATTATTTTATGTCCAAAAGTATTTTTCATGATTATTTCACCTTTTGTAGGCTTTATTTGCATTAATTTAGGAAAAATACTTATGTTTTTCCAAAAATTCCCATTTTTATTTTCAAGACTCTTTTCATGATATAGTTACTGAGAAAAATAATCCTCAAAATTTTAAGACGTTTTATCTAGCACTTATATATTTTTGAATCATCACAACACAAGTATTTGCAATTTACAAGATTACAACAATGCATGAAGTTCATGCATTTTCTAAAAATACTTAATCATCAAGATAAATTCCTATCTTTTTATACTACTGAGATATACATGTTAGGAGTCTAAAATAATTTTTCTTAGATTTATAGAACACCTTAAGACCCATGAACAAGTATCACAACAAGGTGCTCACAGAAAAGTTACTGTTTGCGCATCAGTTTTGTGTGATACATTTGGAGGTCGAATACTCAATGGATTTGAGTGAGACCTGTGGGGTTTTAAAGGTAAGACATTAAGCTAAATTCTAGAAGAAAAATCAAGATTTTTGGACCATTATTCACTGAGTTATGGTCGTTTCAAGTGAGGTCAAAATCTGGACAGATTACATATAAGACAATGGTGATCATTTTGGTGTGTTTTTCACTACCAACGATTTTTAGACCTCATCCAATGATTGAAGCCTTTTCTTTTATGCATGTACATGTGTTTTACATAAACATAAACATATTTTAACATTTTAAACCATTTATTCTAGCAAGAACATGTAAATAAACTCTATAACATCAAAAAGTCGACTTTTCGGTTTGATTTTCGGTTTGATCATAGGTTGCACTTTTGTTTTAACACTTAAACAAGTGTAAGGGAACCTACAAACCATCAAACTTTGTATGAGAATTTTAGCCATGAAAAGGCATAAAATCCATGTTTTACAAGATTTAAAGAAAGAAAAAGGAAGAAAATGAAGCTAGAGATAGTTGGTTATACCTTTGATGTTGCATTTTTGTGTAAGAACACTTTAAGATTGATGTTTTTGGTTGAAAGAGGGCTGGAAAGTTTTGTGTTCTTGAGAGAAAATTGAGAGAGAATTGAGAGTGTTTTTGAAAGTGAAAATGAGAGAAATGATTAGGGGAAAGAGTGTGGAAGTGTATAAGCCTTTGCATGGAATCAAAATAGAGTTAGTGGAGGTTGTTAGTGGTCAAAAGGGGGGGGGGGGGGGGTGGCCGTTTTTGGGGGGAGGAGGGAGTAAATTTTTTTTTTTTTTTTTTTTTTTAAATGTTAAGTAATTAAAGGTTTAAATGTTACATATAGCTTTGGTATAAGTTTGTACATATTGAAATGTTTAATTGTGATGTTTTAATGGTTGAAATGGGAGTTATAAAATTTTATTTTCTAAGTTTATAATTCACATCAAAATACATTTGATTCTTTAACGATTGACATTCGCGAGTTAATTAACCGATTTCCGGTTGCGTTTACCGAGTTACGGAATTTCAGGTTAAATTCCGATTTTGCTATATGATAAATAATTTGTGATGACATATGAAATTTAATTCCATTAGTTTTCTTTGGCACTTTGTAACCTAATTTAATGTTCCTCAAGGTCTTAAAGTTCACTAAGCAATCTTCTAAGACGTTACACGATTTCGATACTTAAGGAGTCATAACCTAGACTTTTCACTAGGATTTTAGAGTGCTGTAAACGAAATTAGATAGACTAGGAATTTAAGTGCGTTAATGACCTGAGATTTTTGACGGTTGTCACAACTTTTGTTGACTTTGCGAAGTGAACTTAACGGCGGGGTGGTGGTCCTTTGGTTTTTGTTATGATTGAAGATTCGGGAGGGGAAGAATCTGTTATTCGAATGACATCTTTAGCTAAGAAAGTTAGGAACATCGAAGGAAAGATGATTGGTACGGATGGTCAGAGCTTGAAGCCACGTCGTTCGGTTAGTGTCACAGGTACTGCTCATGAGACACTAATATTAGTGTCGCAGGTACTGTTCATGCAACACTATTTTTAGTGTCTTGGGTACGTCCTAGTATAAATATAGGTCTTGTGTTTTCATTTGAGGTTGGTTGAAATTAAGAGAGTTTGTATGTGTGTTATTGTAAACTTCTATTGAGAGTGATTATGAGCTTGTAACAGATCGAGAATAGCAATTCATAAGCATTTGATTACATGTTCATAATCATCATACATATACATACATATTCATACATTCGGATTACATAGAAATCACTTTCCAAACAAAAAATTAGATCCAACAAAGAATCAGAATCGACCTCAGTTATGTTAGCCAAAAAAGCTTGGTTGTGTGCATAAGCTACTTCATCTAGATGACCACTTCAATCATAGTGCTCATCATTTGTAGAAACCAAGGCCTTTTGTTGGTTGTTTTCCTTCGGTTGAGCAGGCTTTGGAATACTGGGTTGTGTAAATCCATAAGCCTAGCCTTCTTACACTCTCATGTTTTTGTACGGCGGGTAAGCATAGCCATATTCCATTTTATGTCCATTTCCTCAAGGTCATCTGGATGAATTTGATCGTAGTCTTCGTCGGTTATGTCAAGAGTTGAGGTTCTACTATCAATGAAACTTTCATATGAGGAAAGAAAAGCTGAGAAGATTGCAGCATGATCTTCTATTAGCTTTGAAGGTTTTGGAGATTGAGTTGATGGAACTGAAGCAGAAAACTTTGATGAGTTTGAACAATTTGTGCAATTTATGCAGGATTTAAGCTGGGAAGGTTTTGCTAATAAATCTTTTCCAGATAATAGTGCAACTCCTCCTGTTGTATTCTTGTTGGATACATCACTATAAAGACTTGGATCTTGAACCTGAACCTTGCCTGTAGCTTCCCTTTTCATGTTCATCTCATATGCCTATAATTTTCCAATTAGATCTTCAAGAGACCAAGTTGGTATGTTTTCATTTTCTTCCATTAGCATGACATGATTATCCCATTTGGATGGAAGAGAGTTCAACAATTTCTTATTGATCTCTACCTTCAGATATTCCCCACCCAATTCACTTAAATCACAAACCAGTTGAGAAAATCTTGAAATAAGGTCTTCATAGGATAATCAAATTGTCTTTTGAGTAAATCTTTCCTGCTTTGTTTCAACTGGTCGCTTCCTCCAAATCTCTTGGCAAGTGTTTCCCATAGTTCAAACGTTGTTTCCTGTCTTTTAAAACATTGAAGAACATCTTTGGGCAAACACATTTTTATAGCAGCGTATGCTTTCTTTCTTTATCGTATTCTTTTCTTTCCTCTGTTGTCATTAGTTTGACAGTTTTAATTGGAGAATCTTCCCTAAAACTACCGTCTACTTTTAGTCTTATATAGCGTTCAGTGATAGGAATCCAAAGATCCGAATCATTAAATGCTATAAAGGACTCAAAATGATTTTTCCATCTAAAATATTCATTACTACTTAAAAATCTAGGCGGTTTATTAGGTGTACCTATTTCATTATCAAATTTCAACATTTCTGTCATATTTGAATAGGCCATCTTATCCAATTTTAACTCAAAAGTTTTTCTTATAAAAATTGGTTTTGCAACAGTTTTGTTTATGTCGCAGGAATACCAAGTTGCGACAATTTAGTGATTGTCGCAAACGAAAAGTCAAAGTCTGCGACAGTTTTGAATTCTGTTGCAGGTCAAACTTAAGTCACAAATTATCTGTCGTAAAAGAAAATAAAAAACAGAGTCTGCGGCAGTATTTAATTTTCTCGCAGGTCAAACATAAGTCACAAATTTATCTTTTTGTCGCAAAATTGAAATTGTTAAAAATCAATTCTCAATCAAAATTGATTTCAAAACAAACATTCTTTGAAGTTTCTGTTATTTAATTCAAAACGAAATTGCGATAGAGAGAATTGCGAGAAAGTGACTGTCGCAGGTGATCAATTTTGTTTACAGAAATGAGTTTTAACAATCAATTTCACGGATATTTAATACGATTTACCAAATGATTGTTGATACTGATGAATATGAGATTCATAATTCAACGAATTCGATCACAAAAGCTTGAGAACTGCACTATCTGTTCACGTCCGAATGTCTCATCATTTTGATCAATCTTCACACTTAATTGAACTTTTTCACCGGATCAAATCCTAATTTGAAGATCAATGAAGCTATCTGTGAACTTATACTATTCAAAGTGAGTGGAAGGAAGAGTGTAGGAATCATTTGTAGAAACTTTTGCACTTAATTGCAATTGTCGATACGGTTTTTCACTCCGTAGAACATTTATATCTTTCAATTACGCATCATTGAAGTTAGAATCACTCGATTACTCCGTCTAATTTGTGTTTAATTGCTCATTTATGTGATGAATGTTTCGGTTTCATTTTCACGGATTATTTAATAATTAGTGGAAAATAAAGCATTAAACTCTTCGAAGATCTTGTTTGGCCTATCTTGATTGTGTTTCTATCACTTAATTGCAATTAATCGAGTTCGATCATCGCTTTCGCATTTTTTGTTCGTTCCAGACGCTCCTGCGAACTGAGATCCAATCTCAGTTCGGGGATCTCGGTTCGCAGTCCGTTGTTGCGAAGTGAAACTGTTGACTTTCGTTGACTTTGCGAAGCGAACTTTTTCTGTCGACTTTGCGAAGTGAACTTAACGGCAGGGTGGTGGTCCTTTGGTTTTTGTTATGATTGAAGATTCGGGAGGGGAAGAATTTGTTATTCGAATGACATCTTTAGCTAAGAAAATTAGGAACATCGAAGTAAAGTTGATTGGCACGGATGGTCAGAGCTTGAAGCCACGTCGTTCGGTTAAATTTGCTGATGTTGTGAAGGACATGCAAGTGCAATCTCTTGTGCCTTTGGAGTCGAATGCTGAGAAATTACTCCTGGACATGCCCGTTGACCAGATGACTGATCCGTTAGTTGCTACCCAAGTGAACTCTGCGGTTAACCTGAAACCGGTTTCTTATATTCAGGCTTTGCATGCCGAGCCTCCTAAGCCAAAGATTTCTTTTCGCACACTTACTGCTGACAATACTTGTGATGATGCGGATATTGTTATCCCACGTTCTACAGTTGAGGAGGTCAGTAATAGGTTCGTGAATACGTTGTATGGATATTTTATTGGTAAACGGCTTGCATTCCCTGTGGTTGACTACTATGTGCGTAATGTTTGGTCAAAGTACGGAGTCACCAAGGTGATGATGAATGCAAAAGGATTTTTCTTTTTTCAATTTGCCACTAATACGGGTATGCATGATGTTCTAGAAAACGGTCCATGGATGATTCGGAACACGCCAATAATTCTCAAAGAATGGACGCTAAACACTAGCTTACTAAAGGAGGATCTTACTCAGGTCCCGGTTTGGGTTAAACTTCATGATGTTCCTATGGCAGCTTTCACGGCTGATGGACTAAGCCTTATAGCTACTAAACTGGGTACGCCTATAATGTTGGATTCGTTTATTAGTAAAATGTGTGAAGAATCTTGGGGCCGGAATAGTTTTGCTCGTGCTTTAATTGAAATCAGTTCTGAAGCTGCATTAAAAGATAGTCTCATTGTGGCCATTCCGTTGTTAAATGGGTCGGGATACACAAAGGAAACTATTCGGGTTGAGTATGAATGGAAACCACCACGGTGTGATATGTGTAAACTGTTCGGCCATTCTCATGAACTTTGTCCTCTGAACAAAGTGGTTAAGACTCCTATCGTGGAGACTACAAATGATGGTTTTCAAGTGGTGACTAATAAGCATCGTACGGGAAAGAGTGTCCAGGTTGTACGTCCTAAAGGTGACCCTCAATCTAAAAAGTCTAACATCTCGAAGTTCCAATATCGTCCAAAAGTGTTGATACATGTACAGTGTCAGAAACTTGATTAAAAGACTTAGACATCAGAACTTTTGTTTACGCGACTTTAAGGTGCGATCTTATGTTTAGTGTCGCGTATGCGACTTTATAGTTATAGTCGCAGGTTTAGTTAGTGTCGCGTGGTATGTCTATAAATAGACTGTTTTCGTTCGTCATTTATACGCAACTGAATATCTAGATTTAGAGAGATTTGCTGTCACTTGCATTGTAATCATTCCTGTACTGGTTCAATCAATTGATAATAAATAGAAATAAATTATTTACATCACGCGTACAATTTACATTCGGTTTATACATATAATCACAGGATTCCGCACTTGATTATATGATTTTGTAATCTGATCAGTTAGACATGGCGACCTACATGTGGTATCAGAGCTGATTTAGGTTTTACAATCATGTACTGAATGAATTGAGCGTTTGAATATTTGGTTATTTGAAGAAATTATCAAATTCGATTGAATGTGATTGTTTTGGATTGCTGTGATTGAAGAATTGTTTTTTGACGACTATTTAGCATTAATTCTATTGATTACACAGTGTAATTCAAGGATTGAAGCTCAAATTACTTGATCACAGAATGACGTCACATTCGGATTGTACGGACTTTGATAATTTTCAAATTTTGATGATTGAAGACTGATGAATATGACTCAGAGTGATTCGTTTTGATCAATATATCTGTTTTCATCAAGTGATTGAATTTCAAATTTGGACGTATTTCGGTTGAAAGTTGTTTCTGCGATCTTAAGCTTCTGCGAACTTACTATAGTTGTTGTGCATTGCTTAGAATTATCTACATACTGTGGTACAATCAATTCATGCTTTAAAATCGTATTTCATCAAAAATTTCAAAGTCTCAGTACGCTTTGCGACTTTATCTTAAAGTCGCACCTGCGAACTTATCATCAGACTCTGTTCTGCGATTTTATTTGTGCGACTTTATTATCAGACTTTGTTTAGCGAACTTGATAAGTTCGCATACTCTTAAGTTTGCACAGTAAGTTCGCTTGACTAAAATCTTTGAGACTTTATCATTTTTAAATCAAATTAATTGATATCAAAAAGAAAAATGATGTCTTATAATATGAGCGCGATGATTAAATTTGATAATGAAACCGGTACGCCTAATAAACCAGATTCCTAAAACCAAGTGATTATGCTAACTGGAGATATCGTTTTGAGAATTACATTGCTTTTAATGATCCGGAGTTGCTAGTATACTTGACAAAGAAGTATGTAGCACCTATGGTTGAAGGAACTGGAACTGAAAGAGTTGGTAGTCACGTAAAGACTATAGACTTGATGACACCAGATGAGAAGAAGGATAATGAGAAAGAGAAGAAAGCGTATGTAGCCATTACGATGTGTCTGAATCATGAAGTTATGATGTTGTTTAAAAAGAAGCAGACAACTTTTGAATTATAGGAAGCCCGGAGGCAATGGTCAGAATAAGCAAAGTCGTCAGGAATTGCTAAAGAAACAATTTGATTTGTTTTCCTAGCTTTAAAACGAAACATTTGATGATTTGCTTTCTAGATTTTCTCTTCTGATTTGTGAATTTGAGAAGTAGATGTAATTATGTCTGATATTGTGGTTAACAAGAAACTACTTCACGCTGATTGGGAAGCTTCAAGCATATGAACTTGATATGCAGACTAGAGAAACAGGGTAAACAGTGTACATGATCCAAGTTTGTACAGTGATATCTCTGCTAAAGAAACAGGTGGAATCGCATTATTATCGGGATTGGACATACCAACAGAGAAACAGGAAGTTAACATTAACTCTTGTGCTAATTGTGTTCAATGTTCGGACAAAACTTCTTTTATTTCACAGGTAAATACAACATCAACTTCCAAAGCAGTGGAAGATCATCTTGGTGTCTTTCATGCTTTTCTGAGCTCATATGAAAGTTTTCTGTCCGGAACTGCTATAAATCTTGATCTTACTGAAGAAGATTATGATCAGATTCATCCGGATGATTTGGAGGAAATGGATTTGAAATGGAATATGGCTATGCTGACCAGACGAGTGAAAAAGTTTTTACAAAGAACTGGTCGAGCACAAGTTGGAAATAATTCAAAGCAAGGACTTGGTTTTGATAAAAGCAAAGTTAGATGTTATAACTATCAGAATCTTGGTCATTTTGCACGTGAATGTGAAAAGGCTAAGCAACCGGCTTCAGGATATACCAAGCCTAGTCCATCAAGGTCTTATTCTAGCAACAACAATTCAACACAGCAAGATAATGGGAAAAGTTCAGCTGCTCTAGTATCTACTACTGATCATCATTATGACTGGAGTAATCATGCTGAAGAAGCTGCTTATTCACTGAATCAATCTGCATTCATGGCCGACATAACTGAGGTCGATTCAGAACCATTTAAGACTGCTTGCTTATCTTGTATTGAAATTCAATCAAAGCTCAAATTATATCAAGAACAAAATCAAAATCTGTTAGATGACATTGAAAAGCTTAAATTTGCAAAAAGAGTTTTGAAAACAAACGAAAAATTATATGAAGAAAGATCTAAGTCTTCATATGATGAAATTAAATTGTTGAAAAACAAAATTTTGAATCAACAAGCTACTATAAATGTCTATCTAACAGAAATGGATTCTCAAAAGAAAGAATTGGCTGAACATCAAAGTGAAATCTTGATGTATAAACGTAAATTTTCAAATCTTGCAGCCTCTTCTATGGTTCTTGATACAATTTTGAATGCACAGAATAAAGATACGAAATCTAAGTCTGGCATTGGGTATCATAATGTTCCTCCTCCAAAAGTTTATACTCAAATGCCAGCTACATTTGATATTCAAGAAATTGTATATTTGACAGATTTTGTTATGGAACAAAGTGTTGATCCAGATGCTCCTATTAGTATTGAAGAGGAATTTGATGAGTCTGTGATTGTGAAGACTAATATCAAACCAGAAAATCATATCATTACAACTGAAATTGATGATATATACTTTTCAAAAATAAATTCTCAAAAGGCTTTAAAAAAGGTTGATAAAGAAACAAAAAAGGTTGATCAAGAAACAAAAGAGGTTGATAAAAAGTTGAAAAATGATACTAAAAAGCTCAAAAAGTCTGAGAAAAGGTTGACAAAGGTTGATAAAGTCTTACCATCTAAGACTTCAGATTCACAATCATGCTCATCTAAATCTTCTAATCCAAAAGCACTGAAAATCAATACTCAAATAGCAAAACCCAAGGTTTGTGCTAAGTCGGAAAATGTGAAGGTTATCAAAGATAAATCAAAAACAACTTCACATTCTCCGAAATGTACTCATTCATGCTGTTTTTCTAACAGACCTATGCAATCTTATACTTCCAAGGTTACTTATGAGTATAGGTCATGTTACTATTGTGGTATTCGAGGTCACATTGTTAGAAACTGTTTGTGGTTTTATAAACAAAATTTGAAGAAAATTCAGTTGAAAAAGTTTAATCGAAAATCTTTAATAGCATCTGCTATATCTTCAAATTTTAGTGAGAAATCAAAGCGTGCTGTGTCAAAATCTGATAACATCATAATTACCAAACCAGTTTCGAAAACAGCAAAAGTTTGGAGGGTGAAAGAATTGGTGAAGGAAGCAAATGCTTCAACCACTGCAGCTGGACGACCCAAGGCCATTAAAGCTTGGGAGTCCCTTTCAAACTAATATTATAATTGTTTGTGCTGGAACAGACCCGAAGAATGCAAGATAACATTTGGTACGTCGACCTCGGGTGTTCCAGGAACATGACTGGAAACTTATCTTTATTGAAGGATGTTAAGTCCATCAATGGACGATATGTTTCTTTTGCCGGTGATAAAGGTGGTCACATTTCAAAAGAAGGAACAGTTGCAAATGATTCACTAAGTTTTGAGAAGGTTCAGTTTTGTGAACAGTTACAGCATAATCTTCTAAGCGTGTCTCAAGTATGTGATAAGAAGTATGTCACAGCTTTCACTGATAAGGAATGTATGATTATCAAGCCTGGATTCGTTATTCCAGAAGAGTGGATAATAATGAGAGCTCCACGTCGAAAGGATCTTTATGCTCTCGACATGAGAACTGTTTCGGTATCTTCAGATCTTACATGTCTGTTAATAAAAGCATCTGAACGAGATTCTCTTCTCTGGCACCGTAAAATGGGACACATTCATTTTCAAAAAATGAATTTTTTGATTAAACATGATCTTGTGGAAGGAGTTCCTAAACAAACTTTTTCTATTACGGATCATTGTATTTCATGTCAAAAAGGTAAACAGGTGAAGAAGTCTCATTCGTCAAAGAAAATAAATTCTATTCAGGCTCCTTTGGAACTTTTGCATATGGATCTTTTTGGTCCTATAAATGTTAGAAGTCTCGCTGGAAAATCATATTGTCTGGTGGTCACAGACGATTATTCTCGATTTTCTTGGGTTTACTTTCTTAAATCTAAGGATGAAACTTCGGAAATTTTGAAGTTTTTGTTTATTAAATTGGAGAATTTGTGTGAATTAAAGATAAAGATGCTCAGAAAAGTGATAATGGCACGGAGTTCAAGAATCGCAATTTAGAATTATTCTGTTTACAAAAAGGTATACATCATCAGTTCAGTGCTTCGAGAACCTCGCAGCAAAATGGGGTAGCTGAAAGGAAAAATCGAACTCTCATTGAAGCTGCCAGGACCATGTTATCTGATTCTAAATTGCCTATTACTTTTTGGGCTGAAGCGGTCAATACGGCATGTTTTGTGCTTAATAGAGTGTTGACAGTTAAGAAACAGTAAAAGACATGTTACAAGTTGTTTAATAATCGGAAACCAAATTTAAAGTTTTTGGAACCATTCAGTTGTCCATGTACTTTCTTGAAAACTAAAGATTTATCAAAGTTTGGTGAGAAATCCAGTGATGGATATTTTCTTGGCTACTTAGTCAACTCTCCAAACAAACGTGTTTTCAATAAAACTACTGGTCGTATTGAAGAGCATTTTGAGGTTGAATGTTTTCGACATTTGGATTCTCCTCAAGGCATAGGACCGGACTGGTTATTTGATTATGATTTATTATTCAAATCATTCAGAATTCCTGCGGCTGTTGATGAGGTTATTGAACTATTTTATGAACAAAATGTTTCGACTAGAACAAGTGATATTGCTTCTACATCTTCTGCACCACCACCTGTTGCTGCTGACCCTACTGATGACCAAATGGCAAATGACAATGAAGAAAATTTTCAGGAGACATTGTCTGAGTTAGAAACTTCTTCATTGGATGCAAGCACTCATGATGATCTTATTGAAGAAACTTTAACAAACATTGATTCCACAATTGATTCTAGTACTGTTCCAAATGTACCTAATCTTCGAGTGCATCCAAGACTATCTTCAGAAAATATAATTGGAAACTTACAAGACAGCGTACAGACTCAGAATCATATTCAACAAAGCTTAATTGCTAGTTTGGAGTCTTGTTTCTTATCTCAAATCGAACCCAAAAATATAAAAATGGCTTTGCAAGAGCCATCATGGGTTGAGGCTATGCAGGAAGAACTACAACAGTTCGTCAAGATGAATGTTTGGACCCTAGTCTACCTAAGGGTGTTCACTCGATTGGTACTCGCTGGGTGTTTCGAACGAAAAAGGATGATCGCGGAGTTATTGTGAGAAATAAAGCCAGACTTGTAGTTCAGGGCTTCACTCAAATTGAAGGTCTTGACTATGACGAAGTCTTTGCTCCGGTTGCACGTCTTGAATCCATTCGCATATTTCTTGCGTATGCGGCATTTAAAAGATTCAAAGTGTACCAGCTAGATGTAAAAAACGCGTTTCTGTATGGAAAAGTCCATGAAGAAGTATATGTTTGTCAACCTCCAGGTTTTGATGACCATCAATTTCCAGATTATGTCTATAAGCTTGACAAAGCCTTATATGGTCTTCATCAAGCACCAAGAGCATGGTATGAGACTTTGTCTCAACATTTGCTACAAAATGGTTTTTCAAGAGGACAGATTGACAGTACTCTTTCCATAAAGAAGTCTAAAGATGATTTGCTTCTTGTGCAAATATATGTGGACGACATTATTTTCGGGTCAACTGATGACAAACTTTGTAAAGAGTTTGAAACAATCATGAAGTCAAAGTTTGAAATGAGTTCTATGGGAGAATTAAACTTCTTTTTAGGTTTACAAGTTAAACAGATTGAGAAGGGAATTTTTATTCACCAGTCAAAATATGTGAACGACATTTTGAACAGATTCAAAATGGTTGATTGCAAAGTTGTTGGAACTCCCATAGAAGTAAATCACAAATTAGGACCTTGTCCTATGGAAGAAGATACGAACCAACATGAATACCGATCAATCATTGGGTCTTTAATGTATCTTACGGCGTCTCGACCCGACATAATGTTTGCCGTCTCTATTTGTTCACGTTATCAAGCATCTCCGAAAACTTCTCATCTACGAGCTTCAAAACGGATCTTTTGTTATCTTAAGGGCAAACCATCACTTGGTTTGTGGTATCCTCATGATGCAGATTTTCAGCTATTGGCTTTTTCTGATTCGGACTATGGGGGATGTAGTATGGACAAGAAGTCTACAACAGGATGCTGTCAGTATTTGGGAAACCGACTCGTCTCATGGCAATGCAAAAAGCAGACAACTGTTTCTACTTCATGTGCTGAAGCTGAATACATCGCTGCTTCGAGCTGCTGTTCACAGGTTTTGTGGATTCAGCACCAAATGAGGGATTACGGTTTACTTCTTACTAAAACTCCTATACATATTGATGATACTGCTGCTATTTCCATAACACGTAATCCAGTACAACATTCAAAAACAAAACATATCGAAATTCGATATCATTTTATACGGGATTGTTATGAAAAGCAATTGATCTCCCTTGTTCAAATTGATACTTTAAAACAAAACGCTGATATTTTTACAAAGGCTTTTCTCAAAACTTGTTAAAATGATTGGGATGCGAGATCTTGAACTTGATTTAAAACTGACTTAGATCAATTTTTCTTTTTTCTTTTTTAGAAAAAAAAAAAAAAGCAACCGATTTTTAAGAAAAGGGGGAGATTTTATTTGTAAAAAATCAGGGAAATGATAGTACATCAGGGAAATATGAATAAAAATGAAATATCTTAAGTAATTTGTTTGATGTATCACTAGGCTCGTGTAAATAATTTTGAATCTTAAATTCTGATTTTTAAATGAAAAACATTTGGGTCTACATTTTGAAAATTATGAGTGAATTATTTTTCATATTAGAAAGTAAAGTATATTCTTAACATCCACACGCCAAATGAGATATATATATATATATATATGTATATAAATATTGAACAAAAAGAGCCAATGAGGCCATATAGGTTGATACTTTGAGAGGCATAGTATGTAACCGGGGCATGTAAGACCATTGTTGCATGTAAGTCCTAAACGGTTACTTACGTACTTGATTCTGAACATAAGTCCGTTGTTGCAGTTCTTAATCAGGGGTGCTAAAGATCTTAAAAGTCAAAAGATATGGACATCGTACATATTAGTATTATCCTATTTTGCTTTTTGGTGAAATGTCTGAATGTACAGTATATAGTTGTCGGCTTGTGAGTCCGTATGTGCATGTAAGTCCAAAACAACTATGTACGTTATTCACTTGAATGTGCTCAGACATAATCCACTGCTAGTTATGTTCAAAAATAGATATATATGATTAGGACAATATTTCAAAAGGTGTGATCATTGGTTAGTGGTTAAAATAAGTTGTGATATTCAGTTTATAATTTTCAGGAAATTTTGAAAAATATGATGGTTTAATTTTTGAAATGCAAAGATCTTGTTTGTTATCTTTTAAAAGTTAGAAAATTTGTTTTATAAATGTTTACAGTGAGCTTATAAATTAATTACTGATAAATCAAACTTAGAACTTTTGATGATCTTAATAAAAACATGTTTCATACTGATCTGATCCCTAATCAGATATAAATCTCTTTCATAAAAGGATTTCTTTAAGTTTGTATTTTGTACTCTATGCTATTTTTGATCAAAAGTTGTTTACAGTCTTGTTTGAGAAACGCATCCGAAAAACAAACAGTTCAAAGTGATAAAAGTTTCACAAGTTATAGTCTGCGATTTTATTTATGCGATTTTATCAGTAAGTTCGCGTGTGTGACTTTAAAGATAAGTTCGCATAAGCTGATTAGTATAAATACTTAACCCTCGCGACTGTATCTTAATCATTTCAAATTAAGCTTGTGCGAACTTGTCCGCGACTTTGCTCCAGCGATTAAGCGACTTTACTGAAAAATTAAAATTTTTCAAGTTTAAACCGTGGAAATCAGTTGCAATTTGTTTCTATTTGTGTGGTTTTATTAGATTAATTTTAAGGTAATCATTTTAATCTCTATTTACATTGTATTTTATGCTTATTTGATTGAAACTTCTTAGGTTAGGGTTTTATTCAAATGACGTCATAATTTTCGATTGAAATATTGGTTAAACTGATTTATGTTGTTTACCTTCGATAAATGCGGCCTGCACGTAATGTTTTTGCAATCAATTATAAGGTTTTAAAGTGATTCGTACTTAAAATTCAAAATTGACTGTACGTCACGCGAACTTAGTCTGCGAACTTAGTCCGAGAACTTAGTTTGCGAACTTAATCTGAGAACTTATTACGCGAACTTAGTCCGCGAACTGATAGTTGAAAGCTTTCTGCGATTTTAAATTTAAAAGACTCTACGCGAACTTACTGAGAGACTTTATCATGCGAACTTTTTCTGAGACTTTAGTCTGAAACTTTGTTATGCAATTTTAGTCTTAAAATTATCATGCGAACTTAGAGTGAGACTTTACCCTGTGAACTTAGGATGAGATTTGAATAAGAGACTTTATTATGAGATTTTATTCTGAGACTTTAAGTCGGTCATGATATTTTGATTCTGAGTCTTTTAACTGTTAAACTTAACATATCTATCGTGCACAAACTGTTATATTTTTATAGATTACAGATGGCTGACCCAAAGATGTTTCAAGGAAGGCATAACACCATTGCACTAATCTATACTTCCTTAGCAAGTGCTGAGCCATATTTGGAGCTGCTGAATTTCTTACAGAGGTCAAGGATTTATTATGCACTCACTGCATCTACAACTGTTTATGCCAATCACATTATAGACTTCTGGTCTAATGCAACTCACGACATGGTTGATGGAGTACAACGCTGGTTACCACTGTTCTTGATCAGCAAGTGATTATTACTGAGGATACAGTGCGTATAGTGTTGCAATTTGGAAATGATGCTGATTCAAGAATAGTTTTCCCTGCAACATTGGTTTCCGGATTCTTTCAAAGAATAGGTTATCCGGATATCTCAGCAGACCAATTCAGGAAGCAAAAATTATGTCCAGTATGGAGATTGTTTATGCATTTTCTGATTGTGTGTCTTTCTGGACGCAAAGGAGGATTAGATGGAATGGGTCAAAGTTTGGGATCTGCTTGGTTGCCCTGACATTGAACAAGCCCTACAATTTCTCTGGTTATGTCTTTGCCAACATGATCTCAAATATATCAAGTCATACAAAGTTTTACATGTTTCCAAGATTTGTACAATTGATTCTTAATCATTTACTTCCAAATCTACCAAATCAAGGGATGCTTACTCTACGGTTGATTCCGATGACCAAGAGAGTATATGTTGATTGTCAAAATTTTGGCAGAAATCCAACTCCAGCACTGATTCCAGTGTTTGGACACATTGTTGATGAAAACTATCAAGCACCGTTAAATGATAATTGGTTAGATAATCAAGAGCAAGAGGGAGATGCACATTTGTTTGAAGCTCCTGTTGAAAATGATCCGTATATGGATGATGAAGCTGTAAATGAAGATCTTGCTGAAAACATTCAGGAAAATGAGCCTTTGGAAGTGGGTACTAGTGAACCACTAAGGGAGGAAGTTCAAGTTTCAAGTGATTCTAGTGAATCAAATGATAGTTCAAGCGAATCCAATGATGATTCAGAAGAGGCTGCAGAGAGAATAAGACTTGAACAAGAGAGAAATGCTAGAAGAGAAAGACTACAAAAAGGCAGTACTGAAAGATTAGCTCAACTTCAATGAGCTCGTCAATAAAAGAGGGCACTTGTAGAGGAAGTTGCTGATGCTGATTATGTTCCTGAAGAACCACCTCGTACAAGGCCAAGACGACAAGCTCAAAGTTCTACTGCTCAAATACAAATCACACAACCAATTCAATCTTCACAACAACCGTCATCTCAATCTACTCCAACTCAACAAGATACATCTTCTGCACCGGTGTTAATGTCACAGTTGTTAACTATAATGGAAGAACTGAAAACTTCCTTTGTGGAGCAATCAAAGATTATTGAAAAACAACAAGCTCAACTAGATTCTCATGCTAAACTGATTGAAACTCAACAAGCTATGATCAATGTTCAATCTGAAAGGATTACCGAGTTAGAAAAAGAGCGAGAACAACATCAAAATTCTGTTATTCAGGGGGAGAATCAGTCAAATGAAGAAGAAGATGATGAAAAGGATGATTCTTCTGATGATGATTCTGATAAGGGAAATGGTGGAGCACAACCACAAATGGAAAACACAGAATCTAAAGCTACAGATGAACAACTAGAATTTGTGAATGAACAACAACAATCTGAGCAAACAAGTGAAAATAAATTACAAATGGTTGTATATACTGGACCAAGTGATGGAAGGTTGAATGAGGAAGAAGAGTTTCTGAATGTTGAACCGTTATCGGTATCATTTAATTTTGAAGAAAATCTGATTCCTATGATAGAATATTTAGAGAGAGAAGCTGTTGGGATTATGCAGGGTGATTCAGAAGATATAGTGTCTGAAGAACTACCTTTTGAAATTCCAAGTGATAACGAGAATGTTGAATATGAGAGTGTTGAAAATGAAGATGAAATGTGTGATGATTTTGTCTTTGAAAGAAATGATCAAGCTGATGAAGATAGTAATGATAGTGAGGAGATGGACGAAGAGATAGAAGCTGAGGCAAATCCTGAAATTCCAGAATATTGAAGTTCTAAACATCCGGAATGGTTCAGAGTACCGACACATGCACCAATGATTAAGAAGAAGCTTTACAAAGTAAACGGTGAGTGTAATGGTCAGATAATAAGCTGGAAGTATGATGAAGACTTGAATATGATTGTGGTGAAGAGAACTGGTGGATTGCAATATTTTAAGCGAAGTTTTAAAGTTTTGAGTACTCTTCCAAAGTGTGAAATACACAAATTAGCTCAGCTAAACATCATTAACCACTCAGGATCAAGCATGGGCATATTGAGAGTAATGTCCAAAAGGAAGTGAGATATGGATTTAACCTGATGAAGCCTACTCTTGGAAAAAGAAAGATATACAAGAAGAAGATTAGCGATTTAACAAATAAACCGTGGGTAAGAATAGTTTATCCTCCGGTCAAAGTATTAAAGAAAATTCCATTGGAAAAACTGCCAATTAACTTTGCTGGAAGATTAAAGTGGTGGTATTACAACGGAACTACTTGAGAAGCGTGCATTGAAATATTCAAAGATGAACAAAAAGAAAAGGTTGAACAAGTCTTTGTTTATGATCCGATTAGCTTAATCAATCTCTCAAAACAAGACTTACTGATGCTCAAGGATAATCATATAATGTTTAACAAGAATGAAGAAAAGGAAGCCTTAAAGTTTCAGAATGTGGTGAAAGTGTGCATAAGAAATGGAATCTGCGCTGGAAGCAACCTCCCAAGCAAATGGATCTAAAGCTCAAAGAAAAACAAATCAAGCTACTGACAAGGGGGAGTTTGTTGATACATGTACAGTGTCAGAAACTTGATTAAAAGACTTAGACATCAAAACTTTTGTTTACGCGACTTTAAGGTGCGATCTTATGTTTAGTGTTGCGTATGCGACTTTATAGTTATAGTCGCAGGTTTAGTTAGTGTCGCGTAGTATGTCTATAAATAGACTGTTTTCGTTCGTCATTTGTACGCAACTGAATATCTAGATTTCAGAGAGATTTGCTGTCACTTGCATTGTAATCATTCCTGTACTGGTTCAATCAATTGATAATAAATAGAAATCAATTATTTACATCATGCGTGCAATTTACATTCGGTTTATACATATAATCACAGGATTCCGCACTTGATTATATGATTTTGTAATCTGATCAGTTAGACATGGCAACCTACAATTGGTGTATAGCAGGAACAAGGAAGAACATTTGAAGCAAGTCTTTGAAACCCTTAGAGCTCAAAAACTCTTTGGAAAACAGGAGAAGTGTTCATTTCTAGTTGATAAGGTGATGTTCTTGGGTTATGTGGTTTCCAAAGATGGTGTCCGTGGATCAAACCAAGATTGAAGCAATCAAATCCTGGCCTAGTCCTAAAAACATAAGTGAAGTGCGTTCGTTTCATGGTTTGGCCTCATTTTATCGACGTTTTATTCGTGATTTCAGTACTATTACTAGTCCCATTACTAATTGTTTGAATAAAGGTGCATTTGTAGGGGGGTAGATGCCCAAAAGGCATTTGAAACAATCAAGGAGCATTTGTGTGATGCTCCTATTTTGGCTCTTCCAGATTTTTCGCAACCCTTTGAAGTTGAGTGTGATGCAAGTGGGGTTGGTATTGGTGCTGTTCTGATTCAAGCCAAACGTCCCATTGCTTACTTTTCAGAGAAATTGGGAGGTTCTCATTTGAATTATTGTACTTATGACAAGGAATTTTATGCCATTGTTAGGGCATTGGATCATTGGAGTCATTATTTGGGTGCGAATCATTTCATTTTCCATTCTGATCATGAATCCTTGAAGTATATTAATGGGCATCAGAAGTTGAGTCCAAGGCATGCAAAGTGGGTGGAGTTTTTGCAATCCTTTCATTTTTCATCAAAATATAAGGATGGTAAAAGTAATGTGGTGGCTGATGCACTTTCACGTCGTTATGCTTTACTTGCTACACTTCGTTTGTTGGGCTTTGAAACTTTAAAAGATTACTATGGTGATGATGCTGATTTTGGTGAGTTGTTTGGGAAATATACTAATGGTGCCCAAGGGGAGTTTTCGGTGCAAGATGGTTTTCTCTTCAAGGGGAACCGGCTTTGTGTCCCAAAACATACTGTTCGGGAATTGTTGATACGTGAAGCACATGGTGGTGGGTTGGCTGCCAATTTTGGGGTGGTCAAGACTTTGGAAGTGTTGAAAGAGCATTTCTTTTGGCCAAAGATGTTAGGGGATGTAACTAACATTGTGGGTAAATGTGTGACATGTCATATGGCTAAAAGTTCGTTCAAACCTGGTTTGTACTCGCCTTTACCAGTTCCAGTTCGTCCTTGGGAAGATGTGTCCATGGATTTTATTGTAGCATTGCCTTGCGCTCAAAGGGGTAAGGATGCTATTATGGTCGTTGTTGACAGGTTTTCCAAGATGGCTCACTTTGTTGCTTGTCACAAAACTGATGATGCTAGTAATGTGGCTGATTTATATTACCGGGAGATTGTACGTTTGCATGGGATTCCCAAAACCATTGTTTCTGATCAGGATTCCAAGTTTTTGAGTTATTTCTGGATACTTTGTGGAGGAAGGTGGGAACCAAGTTGTTATTTAGCACATCACATCATCCTCAAATGGATGGCCAAACTGAAGTTACAAACAGGACCTTGGGGACGTTGTTGCGGGGTTTGGTGAGCAAGACTCAAAAAGATTGGGATGTTAAGCTCGCTCATGCTGAATTTGCTTATAATCGTTCTCCTACTTATGCTACTGGTCATTCTCCGTTTGAAGTCGTTTATAAAATTAATCCCTACCTACCATTAGATTTGATCCCATTGCCAAAGGAGGAGTTGGTTCACAAGGATGTTGATGCTAAGCTGAAATCTATGATGAAGTTGCATGAACAAGTTTGTAATCGTATTGAGGCTGTTAATGCAGCTTACAAACAGAAATCCAATAAAAGTAGGAAGCCTCGGGTGTTTGCTGATGGTGATTTAGTGTGGGTACATTTGAGAAAAGAGCGTTTTCCAAGCAAACGTAAGAACAAATTGATGCCAAGAGCTGAAGGTCCTTACAAGGTGGTTGCACGTGTGAATGATAATGCATACAAGGTGGAGTTACCCGGAGATTATGGGGTGCATGCTACTTTTAACGTGGGAGATCTTTCACCCTATCTTGATGATGATGGTCTTCCTGAATTGAGGTCAATTCCTTTCAAAGGGGGAGGGGATGATACATACATGGATAAAGAAGGCCCGAAAGGTGATGGGCTGTTGGATGATGGGTTGGCGCTTACTATTGGGTTTGAAGCTGGTTTGGGCATAATGACCCATGGAGTGTGCATGGTAACCTTGGTGGATTAAAGTTTGCATGGTGCATTTTATTGTGAACAAATTTTCAGTTTTAAAGTGTGGTTTTATTATGTTTTTATTAGTCTTAAATTGTAGTTAAAAGTCCCCATTATTTTAAGGCTCTTGGAGTTTTGTAACCGACAATTTAATAGGCTTTTGTTTAGCCATTTTCAGTTTATGGAATCAGATTTCAAGAAAACAAAACAAAACTCTCTTGAATTATTGTTATAATTCTTTTGAATGTCATTTTGGGACGTGTTCCTGATTTTGGCTGGATTCAAATCAATGGGTCTTGATTTGCAATCTGTTTAGCAAATTATAGGTCTAATTTGTTAAACACATATATCCTACACACTAATTCCTATTTATTCCGGTCCATACACGCATCAACTTTGATTGATCAAGAAAAGAAGATTTCAATTCTTCCATGATCGTTAGTAATTGAGTCATGAGTACTGGAGCAGAAGATGTTGAACTTGGTGCTTGTGGAGTTGGAAGTGATTGAGAAGATGCAGTTGGTTGTGAAGAATGAATTTGTTGAGTAGCTGGTAGTTGAGATGTGGAAACAGGAGCTCTTCTTTGCCTTACACGAGGTCGTTCTTTAGGAACATAGTCAGCATCAGCAGCTTCGGCAACAAGTGCTCTCTTTTCCTAACGAGCACGTTAAAGTTGAGCTAAACGTTCAGCACTGCCCTTTTGTAAACATTCCCTCCGAATATCTCTATCATGTTCAAGCTTCCTTCTATTTTCAGCTTCTTCAAAATCATCCCTTGATTCACTTGAACTATCACTTGATTCACTAGAATCATCACTTGAAACATTAACTTCTTCCCTCAGTGGTGCACTAGTACCCACTTCCAAAGGCTCATTCGCCTTAATATCTTCAGCAAAGTCATCATTTATGGCTTCATCCTCAACATTCATATTCGGATCATTTTCAATAGGAGCTTCAAATAGATGTTCTTCTCCCTCTTGTGCTTGATCAGCAGGATCATCTAGCCAGTTATCATTCATTGGCGCTTGATAATGATATGTCCAAACACTGGAATCAGTGCAGGAGTTGGGTTTCGACCAAAATTCTGACAATCAACATAGACTCTCTTGGTCATGCGGACCAGTCTTAGTACATACATCCCTTGATTAGGTAGATTAGGAAGAAGATGATTTAAAATCAGCTGAACAAATCTTGGAAACATGAAAAACTTGGTGTGACTGGAGATGTTCGATATCATGTTTGCAAACACATATCCAGAAAAATTATAAGGCTTATTGAAAGTAAGAGCAACCATTGCAGAGCCCAAACTTTGACCCATTCCGTCTAATTCGCCTTTACGTCCTGATAAGCACATTATCAGAAAGTGCATGAACAATCTCCATACAGGACTCAGCTTTTGCTTTCGATATTGATATGGAGAAATCTCAGGATAACCGATTCGTTGAAAGAATCCAGAAACTAAGGTGGCTGGGAAAAGTATTCATGAATCAGCATCATTCCCAAACTGAAGAACTGTACGTACTGTATCCTCTGTAATTATAACTTCTTGATCAAGAACAGTAGTAACCAGTCTTTGCACACCATCAACCGTATCATGTGTTGCATTAGTCCAAAAGTCTGTAATGTGAAGGGCATAAACTGTGGTAGAAGCAGTTAATGCATAATGAATTCTGGATCGTTGAAGAAAATGCAGCAACTCCAGATATGGTTGTGCAGTAGCCAAAGAAGTATCAATGATAGCTGATGTGTTGTGCCTTCCTTCAAACGTCTTTGGATCAGCCATATGTAATCTATAAAGAATATAGCAACGTTGCACGATAGATATATTAATTGCACACGTTTAAACACTCAGAATCAAGATAAAGTCGCCTGTTTAAAGTCTCAGTATGAAATCTCTAATTAAAGTCTCAAATAAAGTCTCTAACTAAAGTCTCATAATAAGTTCGCACATTAAAGTCTCAGGCTAAAGTCGCATAACACATTCAAGAACAAAGTCGCATAATAAAGTCTCTGATCAAAATCGCATAACAAAGTCTCTTATCAAAGTCGCATAACAAAGTCTCTTATCAAAGTCGCATAACAAAGTCTCTTGGACTATAGTCGCATGAAAAGGTCGCAAACATAAGTTCTCAGAATAAAGTCGCATGTTAAAGTCACGTGTTTTAAACAACAGTAAGGTCGCGGAAATAAAGTCGCATACTATAGTCGCATAACTAAAGTCGCAGAGACGAACAGTTAGTTTTCAAATCTAAGTACGAAACCCTATTTAATCATATAATTTCCAATCAAAACACGATAATCAGGCCGCTATCAATCAAATGTACAAGATATATGAAAAAGTCCATGAGAAAAATCAAAACTCACAAATGCGAAAGAAGTAATGACAAAGGATTCTGTACATGAGAAAACTAAAAAGTCCAAAACTTCTTCAAAATCACAACCAAAATTTAAAGAAGTTAAGATTTTGAAAAAAGATTCTCAAACAGATTCATCTACTTCTAAGTGTACAAAACCATGTTGTACAAATGACAAGCTCCAAAGTACACGGACTAACATGTGGTATCAAAAATCACCTGTTATTGACTATAGATCTTGTTATTTTTGTGGTCATCAAGGTCATGTTATTCGTGATTGTTTGATGTTTCAAAAACAAAAGTTGAAGAAACAAGAATGAAAACAGCAATTTCAAAAAGACAATTCTACCAAATCGTCTTGCTCTTCAAATTTTGTTAAGAAACAAGATAATGTTGTGCAACTTAAAAAGCACAACATTTAAAACAAACAGACTTTCAAACAACATTTGGTTTGGAAAGTAAAGCATCCATCAAAGGAATCTAGAATTCCTAAGGCTGATACGTCAACAATTCCTAAATATTTTCGAAAGAATTCAAAATTAGTTGACGTGATCACCATTGATGATGATGATGGACGACCCAAGGCCATTAAGGCTTGGGTCCCCCTTACGAACTAATTTGTTCTTTCTATGTGTTGGAACAGTCAAGCAAAACTCAAGAAAATATTTGGTATGTGGATAGCGGCTGTTAAGACACATGACAGGAAACTTATCCCTCTTAACTGATGTCAAATCAATTAATGGAGGATATGTTTCTTTTGCTGGTGACAAAGGAGGAATGATTTCGAAAGAAGGAACTGTTTCAAATGGTTCAATAAGTTTTGAAAAGGTCAATTTCTGTGAACAATTGCAACACAACTTGCTCAACGTTTCGCAAGTTTGTGATAAGAAATACACAACTGTCTTCAACGATGTTGAATGTTTGATACTTAAACTGGGGTTCATTATGACGAAAGAATGAATTTTAATGAAAGCTCCAAGACGAAAGGATATATACGCACTCGACATGAGAACTGTCTCTTCGTCTTCTCCTGATATGTCATGTTTGCTCACCAAAGCATCAGAGAAAGATTCTCTTATGTGGCATAGACGTATGGGCCACATTCATTTTCGCAAGATGAACTTTTTGGTAAAAAATAATCTTGTGGAAGGTGTTCCCAATATGTCCTTTTCCATCACTGATCATTGCCTTTCTTGTAAGAAACCAAAACAGCATAAGAACTCTCACATGTCAAAAGTGGTAAATTCAATCCAACAACCGCTTGAACTTTTACATATGGACCTTTTTGGACCAGTAAGTGTTAAAAGTTTGGGAGGGAAGTCTTATTGCTTGGTTGTTACTGATGATTATTCCAGATTTTCTTGGGTTTACTTTCTGAATTCCAAAGATGAAACACCTGAAATTTTAAAATATCTGTTTTTAAAATTGGAAAATCTTTGTAAACTGAAAATCAAAATGTTAAGGAGTGATAAACTGAAATTAGGTTTTACAATCTGATCAGTTAGACATGGTGACCTACATGTGGTATCAGAGCTGATTTAGGTTTTACAATCATGTACTGAATGAATTGAGCGTTTGAATATTTGGTTATTTGAAGAAATTATCAAATTCGATTGAATGTGATTGTTTTGGATTGCTGTGATTGAAGAATTGTTTTTTGACGACTATTTAGCATTAATTCTATTGATTACACAGTGTAATTCAAGGATTGAAGCTCAAATTACTTGATCACAGAATGACGTCACATTCGGATTGTACGGACTTTGATAATTTTCAAATTTTGATGATTGAAGACTGATGAATATGACTCAGAGTGATTCGTTTTGATCAATATATCTGTTTTCATCAAGTGATTGAATTTCAAATTTGGACGTATTTCGGTTGAAAGTTGTTTCTGCGATCTTAAGCTTCTGCGAACTTACTATAGTTGTTGTGCATTGCTTAGAATTATCTACATACTGTGGTACAATCAATTCATGCTTTAAAATCGTATTTCATCAAAAATTTCAAAGTCTCAGTACGCTTTGCGACTTTATCTTAAAGTCGCACCTGCGAACTTATCATCAGACTCTGTTCTGCGATTTTATTTGTGCGACTTTATTATCAGACTTTGTTTAGCGAACTTGATAAGTTCGCATACTCTTAAGTTTGCACAGTAAGTTCGCTTGACTAAAATCTTTGAGACTTTATCATTTTTAAATCAAATTAATTGATATCAAAAAGAAAAATGATGTCTTATAATATGAGCGCGATGATTAAATTTGATAATGAAACCGGTACGCCTAATAAACCAGATTCCTAAAACCAAGTGATTATGCTAACTGGAGATATCGTTTTGAGAATTACATTGCTTTTAATGATCCGGAGTTGCTAGTATACTTGACAAAGAAGTATGTAGCACCTATGGTTGAAGGAACTGGAACTGAAAGAGTTGGTAGTCACGTAAAGACTATAGACTTGATGACACCAGATGAGAAGAAGGATAATGAGAAAGAGAAGAAAGCGTATGTAGCCATTACGATGTGTCTGAATCATGAAGTTATGATGTTGTTTAAAAAGAAGCAGACAACTTTTGAATTATAGGAAGCCCGGAGGCAATGGTCAGAATAAGCAAAGTCGTCAGGAATTGCTAAAGAAACAATTTGATTTGTTTTCCTAGCTTTAGAACGAAACATTTGATGATTTGCTTTCTAGATTTTCTCTTCTGATTTGTGAATTTGAGAAGTAGATGTAATTATGTCTGATATTGTGGTTAACAAGAAACTACTTCACGCTGATTGGGAAGCTTCAAGCATATGAACTTGATATGCAGACTAGAGAAACAGGGGTAAACAGTGTACAGGATCCAAGTTTGTACAGTGATATCTCTGCTAAAGAAACAGGTGGAATCGCATTATTATCGGGATTGGACATACCAACAGAGAAACAGGAAGTTAACATTAACTCTTGTGCTAATTGTGTTCAATGTTCGGACAAAACTTCTTTTATTTCACAGGTAAATACAACATCAACTTCCAAAGCAGTGGAAGATCATCTTGGTGTCTTTCATGCTTTTCTGAGCTCATATGAAAGTTTTCTGTCCGGAACTGCTATAAATCTTGATCTTACTGAAGAAGATTATGATCAGATTCATCCGGATGATTTGGAGGAAATGGATTTGAAATGGAATATGGCTATGCTGACCAGACGAGTGAAAAAGTTTTTACAAAGAACTGGTCGAGCACAAGTTGGAAATAATTCAAAGCAAGGACTTGGTTTTGATAAAAGCAAAGTTAGATGTTATAACTATCAGAATCTTGGTCATTTTGCACGTGAATGTGAAAAGGCTAAGCAACCGGCTTCAGGATATACCAAGCCTAGTCCATCAAGGTCTTATTCTAGCAACAACAATTCAACACAGCAAGATAATGGGAAAAGTTCAGCTGCTCTAGTATCTACTACTGATCATCATTATGACTGGAGTAATCATGCTGAAGAAGCTGCTTATTCACTGAATCAATCTGCATTCATGGCCGACATAACTGAGGTCGATTCAGAACCATTTAAGACTGCTTGCTTATCTTGTATTGAAATTCAATCAAAGCTCAAATTATATCAAGAACAAAATCAAAATCTGTTAGATGACATTGAAAAGCTTAAATTTGCAAAAAGAGTTTTGAAAACAAACGAAAAATTATATGAAGAAAGATCTAAGTCTTCATATGATGAAATTAAATTGTTGAAAAACAAAATTTTGAATCAACAAGCTACTATAAATGTCTATCTAACAGAAATGGATTCTCAAAAGAAAGAATTGGCTGAACATCAAAGTGAAATCTTGATGTATAAACGTAAATTTTCAAATCTTGCAGCCTCTTCTATGGTTCTTGATACAATTTTGAATGCACAGAATAAAGATACGAAATCTAAGTCTGGCATTGGGTATCATAATGTTCCTCCTCCAAAAGTTTATACTCAAATGCCAGCTACATTTGATATTCAAGAAATTGTATATTTGACAGATTTTGTTATGGAACAAAGTGTTGATCCAGATGCTCCTATTAGTATTGAAGAGGAATTTGATGAGTCTGTGATTGTGAAGACTAATATCAAACCAGAAAATCATATCATTACAACTGAAATTGATGATATATACTTTTCAAAAATAAATTCTCAAAAGGCTTTAAAAAAGGTTGATAAAGAAACAAAAAAGGTTGATCAAGAAACAAAAGAGGTTGATAAAAAGTTGAAAAATGATACTAAAAAGCTCAAAAAGTCTGAGAAAAGGTTGACAAATTGATAAAGTCTTACCATCTAAGACTTCAGATTCACAATCATGCTCATCTAAATCTTCTAATCCAAAAGCACTGAAAATCAATACTCAAATAGCAAAACCCAAGGTTTGTGCTAAGTCGGAAAATGTGAAGGTTATCAAAGATAAATCAAAAACAACTTCACATTCTCCGAAATGTACTCATTCATGCTGTTTTTCTAACAGACCTATGCAATCTTATACTTCCAAGGTTACTTATGAGTATAGGTCATGTTACTATTGTGGTATTCGAGGTCACATTGTTAGAAACTGTTTGTGGTTTTATAAACAAAATTTGAAGAAAATTCAGTTGAAAAAGTTTAATCGAAAATCTTTAATAGCATCTGCTATATCTTCAAATTTTAGTGAGAAATCAAAGCGTGCTGTGTCAAAATCTGATAACATCATAATTACCAAACCAGTTTCGAAAACAGCAAAAGTTTGGAGGGTGAAAGAATTGGTGAAGGAAGCAAATGCTTCAACCACTGCAGCTGGACGACCCAAGGCCATTAAAGCTTGGGAGTCCCTTTCAAACTAATATTATAATTGTTTGTGCTGGAACAGACCCGAAGAATGCAAGATAACATTTGGTACGTCGACCTCGGGTGTTCCAGGAACATGACTGGAAACTTATCTTTATTGAAGGATGTTAAGTCCATCAATGGACGATATGTTTCTTTTGCCGGTGATAAAGGTGGTCACATTTCAAAAGAAGGAACAGTTGCAAATGATTCACTAAGTTTTGAGAAGGTTCAGTTTTGTGAACAGTTACAGCATAATCTTCTAAGCGTGTCTCAAGTATGTGATAAGAAGTATGTCACAGCTTTCACTGATAAGGAATGTATGATTATCAAGCCTGGATTCGTTATTCCAGAAGAGTGGATAATAATGAGAGCTCCACGTCGAAAGGATCTTTATGCTCTCGACATGAGAACTGTTTCGGTATCTTCAGATCTTACATGTCTGTTAATAAAAGCATCTGAACGAGATTCTCTTCTCTGGCACCGTAAAATGGGACACATTCATTTTCAAAAAATGAATTTTTTGATTAAACATGATCTTGTGGAAGGAGTTCCTAAACAAACTTTTTCTATTACGGATCATTGTATTTCATGTCAAAAAGGTAAACAGGTGAAGAAGTCTCATTCGTCAAAGAAAATAAATTCTATTCAGGCTCCTTTGGAACTTTTGCATATGGATCTTTTTGGTCCTATAAATGTTAGAAGTCTCGCTGGAAAATCATATTGTCTGGTGGTCACAGACGATTATTCTCGATTTTCTTGGGTTTACTTTCTTAAATCTAAGGATGAAACTTCGGAAATTTTGAAGTTTTTGTTTATTAAATTGGAGAATTTGTGTGAATTAAAGATAAAGATGCTCAGAAAAGTGATAATGGCACGGAGTTCAAGAATCGCAATTTAGAATTATTCTGTTTACAAAAAGGTATACATCATCAGTTCAGTGCTTCGAGAACCTCGCAGCAAAATGGGGTAGCTGAAAGGAAAAATCGAACTCTCATTGAAGCTGCCAGGACCATGTTATCTGATTCTAAATTGCCTATTACTTTTTGGGCTGAAGCGGTCAATACGGCATGTTTTGTGCTTAATAGAGTGTTGACAGTTAAGAAACAGTAAAAGACATGTTACAAGTTGTTTAATAATCGGAAACCAAATTTAAAGTTTTTGGAACCATTCAGTTGTCCATGTACTTTCTTGAAAACTAAAGATTTATCAAAGTTTGGTGAGAAATCCAGTGATGGATATTTTCTTGGCTACTTAGTCAACTCTCCAAACAAACGTGTTTTCAATAAAACTACTGGTCGTATTGAAGAGCATTTTGAGGTTGAATGTTTTCGACATTTGGATTCTCCTCAAGGCATAGGACCGGACTGGTTATTTGATTATGATTTATTATTCAAATCATTCAGAATTCCTGCGGCTGTTGATGAGGTTATTGAACTATTTTATGAACAAAATGTTTCGACTAGAACAAGTGATATTGCTTCTACATCTTCTGCACCACCACCTGTTGCTGCTGACCCTACTGATGACCAAATGGCAAATGACAATGAAGAAAATTTTCAGGAGACATTGTCTGAGTTAGAAACTTCTTCATTGGATGCAAGCACTCATGATGATCTTATTGAAGAAACTTTAACAAACATTGATTCCACAATTGATTCTAGTACTGTTCCAAATGTACCTAATCTTCGAGTGCATCCAAGACTATCTTCAGAAAATATAATTGGAAACTTACAAGACAGCGTACAGACTCAGAATCATATTCAACAAAGCTTAATTGCTAGTTTGGAGTCTTGTTTCTTATCTCAAATCGAACCCAAAAATATAAAAATGGCTTTGCAAGAGCCATCATGGGTTGAGGCTATGCAGGAAGAACTACAACAGTTCGTCAAGATGAATGTTTGGACCCTAGTCTACCTAAGGGTGTTCACTCGATTGGTACTCGCTGGGTGTTTCGAACGAAAAAGGATGATCGCGGAGTTATTGTGAGAAATAAAGCCAGACTTGTAGTTCAGGGCTTCACTCAAATTGAAGGTCTTGACTATGACGAAGTCTTTGCTCCGGTTGCACGTCTTGAATCCATTCGCATATTTCTTGCGTATGCGGCATTTAAAAGATTCAAAGTGTACCAGCTAGATGTAAAAAACGCGTTTCTGTATGGAAAAGTCCATGAAGAAGTATATGTTTGTCAACCTCCAGGTTTTGAGGACCATCAATTTCCAGATTATGTCTATAAGCTTGACAAAGCCTTATATGGTCTTCATCAAGCACCAAGAGCATGGTATGAGACTTTGTCTCAACATTTGCTACAAAATGGTTTTTCAAGAGGACAGATTGACAGTACTCTTTCCATAAAGAAGTCTAAAGATGATTTGCTTCTTGTGCAAATATATGTGGACGACATTATTTTCGGGTCAACTGATGACAAACTTTGTAAAGAGTTTGAAACAATCATGAAGTCAAAGTTTGAAATGAGTTCTATGGGAGAATTAAACTTCTTTTTAGGTTTACAAGTTAAACAGATTGAGAAGGGAATTTTTATTCACCAGTCAAAATATGTGAACGACATTTTGAACAGATTCAAAATGGTTGATTGCAAAGTTGTTGGAACTCCCATAGAAGTAAATCACAAATTAGGACCTTGTCCTATGGAAGAAGATACGAACCAACATGAATACCGATCAATCATTGGGTCTTTAATGTATCTTACGGCGTCTCGACCCGACATAATGTTTGCCGTCTCTATTTGTTCACGTTATCAAGCATCTCCGAAAACTTCTCATCTACGAGCTTCAAAACGGATCTTTTGTTATCTTAAGGGCAAACCATCACTTGGTTTGTGGTATCCTCATGATGCAGATTTTCAGCTATTGGCTTTTTCTGATTCGGACTATGGGGGATGTAGTATGGACAAGAAGTCTACAACAGGATGCTGTCAGTATTTGGGAAACCGACTCGTCTCATGGCAATGCAAAAAGCAGACAACTGTTTCTACTTCATGTGCTGAAGCTGAATACATCGCTGCTTCGAGCTGCTGTTCACAGGTTTTGTGGATTCAGCACCAAATGAGGGATTACGGTTTACTTCTTACTAAAACTCCTATACATATTGATGATACTGCTGCTATTTCCATAACACGTAATCCAGTACAACATTCAAAAACAAAACATATCGAAATTCGATATCATTTTATACGGGATTGTTATGAAAAGCAATTGATCTCCCTTGTTCAAATTGATACTTTAAAACAAAACGCTGATATTTTTACAAAGGCTTTTCTCAAAACTTGTTAAAATGATTGGGATGCGAGATCTTGAACTTGATTTAAAACTGACTTAGATCAATTTTTCTTTTTTCTTTTTTAGAAAAAAAAAAAAAAGCAACCGATTTTTAAGAAAAGGGGGAGATTTTATTTGTAAAAAATCAGGGAAATGATAGTACATCAGGGAAATATGAATAAAAATGAAATATCTTAAGTAATTTGTTTGATGTATCACTAGGCTCGTGTAAATAATTTTGAATCTTAAATTCTGATTTTTAAATGAAAAACATTTGGGTCTACATTTTGAAAATTATGAGTGAATTATTTTTCATATTAGAAAGTAAAGTATATTCTTAACATCCACACGCCAAATGAGATATATATATATATATATATGTATATAAATATTGAACAAAAAGAGCCAATGAGGCCATATAGGTTGATACTTTGAGAGGCATAGTATGTAACCGGGGCATGTAAGACCATTGTTGCATGTAAGTCCTAAACGGTTACTTACGTACTTGATTCTGAACATAAGTCCGTTGTTGCAGTTCTTAATCAGGGGTGCTAAAGATCTTAAAAGTCAAAAGATACGGACATCGTACATATTAGTATTATCCTATTTTGCTTTTTGGTGAAATGTCTGAATGTACAGTATATAGTTGTCGGCTTGTGAGTCCGTATGTGCATGTAAGTCCAAAACAACTATGTACGTTATTCACTTGAATGTGCTCAGACATAATCCACTGCTAGTTATGTTCAAAAATAGATATATATGATTAGGACAATATTTCAAAAGGTGTGATCATTGGTTAGTGGTTAAAATAAGTTGTGATGTTCAGTTTATAATTTTCAGGAAATTTTGAAAAATATGATGGTTTAATTTTTGAAATGCAAAGATCTTGTTTGTTATCTTTTAAAAGTTAGAAAATTTGTTTTATAAATGTTTACAATGAGCTTATAAATTAATTACTGATAAATCAAACTTAGAACTTTTGATGATCTTAATAAAAACATGTTTCATACTGATCTGATCCCTAATCAGATATAAATCTCTTTCATAAAAGGATTTCTTTAAGTTTGTATTTTGTACTCTATGCTATTTTTGATCAAAAGTTGTTTACAGTCTTGTTTGAGAAACGCATCCGAAAAACAAACAGTTCAAAGTGATAAAAGTTTCACAAGTTATAGTCTGCGATTTTATTTATGCGATTTTATCAGTAAGTTCGCGTGTGTGACTTTAAAGATAAGTTCGCATAAGCTGATTAGTATAAATACTTAACCCTCGCGACTGTATCTTAATCATTTCAAATTAAGCTTGTGCGAACTTGTCCGCGACTTTGCTCCAGCGATTAAGCGACTTTACTGAAAAATTAAAATTTTTCAAGTTTAAACCGTGGAAATCAGTTGCAATTTGTTTCTATTTGTGTGGTTTTATTAGATTAATTTTAAGGTAATCATTTTAATCTCTATTTACATTGTATTTTATGCTTATTTGATTGAAACTTCTTAGGTTAGGGTTTTATTCAAATGACGTCATAATTTTCGATTGAAATATTGGTTAAACTGATTTATGTTGTTTACCTTCGATAAATGCGGCCTGCACGTAATGTTTTTGCAATCAATTATAAGGTTTTAAAGTGATTCGTACTTAAAATTCAAAATTGACTGTACGTCACGCGAACTTAGTCTGCGAACTTAGTCCGAGAACTTAGTTTGCGAACTTAATCTGAGAACTTATTACGCGAACTTAGTCCGCGAACTGATAGTTGAAAGCTTTCTGCGATTTTAAATTTAAAAGACTCTACGCGAACTTACTGAGAGACTTTATCATGCGAACTTTTTCTGAGACTTTAGTCTGAAACTTTGTTATGCAATTTTAGTCTTAAAATTATCATGCGAACTTAGAGTGAGACTTTACCCTGTGAACTTAGGATGAGATTTGAATAAGAGACTTTATTATGAGATTTTATTCTGAGACTTTAAGTCGGTCATGATATTTTGATTCTGAGTCTTTTAACTGTTAAACTTAACATATCTATCGTGCACAAACTGTTATATTTTTATAGATTACAGATGGCTGACCCAAAGATGTTTCAAGGAAGGCATACACACCATTGCACTAATCTATACTTCCTTAGCAAGTGCTGAGCCATATTTGGAGCTGCTGAATTTCTTACAGAGGTCAAGGATTTATTATGCACTCACTGCATCTACAACTGTTTATGCCAATCACATTATAGACTTCTGGTCTAATGCAACTCACGACATGGTTGATGGAGTACAACGCTGGTTACCACTGTTCTTGATCAGCAAGTGATTATTACTGAGGATACAGTGCGTATAGTGTTGCAATTTGGAAATGATGCTGATTCAAGAATAGTTTTCCCTGCAACATTGGTTTCCGGATTCTTTCAAAGAATAGGTTATCCGGATATCTCAGCAGACCAATTCAGGAAGCAAAAATTATGTCCAGTATGGAGATTGTTTATGCATTTTCTGATTGTGTGTCTTTCTGGACGCAAAGGAGGATTAGATGGAATGGGTCAAAGTTTGGGATCTGCTATGGTTGCCCTGACATTGAACAAGCCCTACAATTTCTCTGGTTATGTCTTTGCCAACATGATCTCAAATATATCAAGTCATACAAAGTTTTACATGTTTCCAAGATTTGTACAATTGATTCTTAATCATTTACTTCCAAATCTACCAAATCAAGGGATGCTTACTCTACGGTTGATTCCGATGACCAAGAGAGTATATGTTGATTGTCAAAATTTTGGCAGAAATCCAACTCCAGCACTGATTCCAGTGTTTGGACACATTGTTGATGAAAACTATCAAGCACCGTTAAATGATAATTGGTTAGATAATCAAGAGCAAGAGGGAGATGCACATTTGTTTGAAGCTCCTGTTGAAAATGATCCGTATATGGATGATGAAGCTGTAAATGAAGATCTTGCTGAAAACATTCAGGAAAATGAGCCTTTGGAAGTGGGTACTAGTGAACCACTAAGGGAGGAAGTTCAAGTTTCAAGTGATTCTAGTGAATCAAATGATAGTTCAAGCGAATCCAATGATGATTCAGAAGAGGCTGCAGAGAGAATAAGACTTGAACAAGAGAGAAATGCTAGAAGAGAAAGACTACAAAAAGGCAGTACTGAAAGATTAGCTCAACTTCAATGAGCTCGTCAATAAAAGAGGGCACTTGTAGAGGAAGTTGCTGATGCTGATTATGTTCCTGAAGAACCACCTCGTACAAGGCCAAGACGACAAGCTCAAAGTTCTACTGCTCAAATACAAATCACACAACCAATTCAATCTTCACAACAACCGTCATCTCAATCTACTCCAACTCAACAAGATACATCTTCTGCACCGGTGTTAATGTCACAGTTGTTAACTATAATGGAAGAACTGAAAACTTCCTTTGTGGAGCAATCAAAGATTATTGAAAAACAACAAGCTCAACTAGATTCTCATGCTAAACTGATTGAAACTCAACAAGCTATGATCAATGTTCAATCTGAAAGGATTACCGAGTTAGAAAAAGAGCGAGAACAACATCAAAATTCTGTTATTCAGGGGGAGAATCAGTCAAATGAAGAAGAAGATGATGAAAAGGATGATTCTTCTGATGATGATTCTGATAAGGGAAATGGTGGAGCACAACCACAAATGGAAAACACAGAATCTAAAGCTACAGATGAACAACTAGAATTTGTGAATGAACAACAACAATCTGAGCAAACAAGTGAAAATAAATTACAAATGGTTGTATATACTGGACCAAGTGATGGAAGGTTGAATGAGGAAGAAGAGTTTCTGAATGTTGAACCGTTATCGGTATCATTTAATTTTGAAGAAAATCTGATTCCTATGATAGAATATTTAGAGAGAGAAGCTGTTGGGATTATGCAGGGTGATTCAGAAGATATAGTGTCTGAAGAACTACCTTTTGAAATTCCAAGTGATAACGAGAATGTTGAATATGAGAGTGTTGAAAATGAAGATGAAATGTGTGATGATTTTGTCTTTGAAAGAAATGATCAAGCTGATGAAGATAGTAATGATAGTGAGGAGATGGACGAAGAGATAGAAGCTGAGGCAAATCCTGAAATTCCAGAATATTGAAGTTCTAAACATCCGGAATGGTTCAGAGTACCGACACATGCACCAATGATTAAGAAGAAGCTTTACAAAGTAAACGGTGAGTGTAATGGTCAGATAATAAGCTGGAAGTATGATGAAGACTTGAATATGATTGTGGTGAAGAGAACTGGTGGATTGCAATATTTTAAGCGAAGTTTTAAAGTTTTGAGTACTCTTCCAAAGTGTGAAATACACAAATTAGCTCAGCTAAACATCATTAACCACTCAGGATCAAGCATGGGCATATTGAGAGTAATGTCCAAAAGGAAGTGAGATATGGATTTAACCTGATGAAGCCTACTCTTGGAAAAAGAAAGATATACAAGAAGAAGATTAGCGATTTAACAAATAAACCGTGGGTAAGAATAGTTTATCCTCCGGTCAAAGTATTAAAGAAAATTCCATTGGAAAAACTGCCAATTAACTTTGCTGGAAGATTAAAGTGGTGGTATTACAACGGAACTACTTGAGAAGCGTGCATTGAAATATTCAAAGATGAACAAAAAGAAAAGGTTGAACAAGTCTTTGTTTATGATCCGATTAGCTTAATCAATCTCTCAAAACAAGACTTACTGATGCTCAAGGATAATCATATAATGTTTAACAAGAATGAAGAAAAGGAAGCCTTAAAGTTTCAGAATGTGGTGAAAGTGTGCATAAGAAATGGAATCTGCGCTGGAAGCAACCTCCCAAGCAAATGGATCTAAAGCTCAAAGAAAAACAAATCAAGCTACTGACAAGGGGGAGTTTGTTGATACATGTACAGTGTCAGAAACTTGATTAAAAGACTTAGACATCAAAACTTTTGTTTACGCGACTTTAAGGTGCGATCTTATGTTTAGTGTTGCGTATGCGACTTTATAGTTATAGTCGCAGGTTTAGTTAGTGTCGCGTAGTATGTCTATAAATAGACTGTTTTCGTTCGTCATTTGTACGCAACTGAATATCTAGATTTCAGAGAGATTTGCTGTCACTTGCATTGTAATCATTCCTGTACTGGTTCAATCAATTGATAATAAATAGAAATCAATTATTTACATCATGCGTGCAATTTACATTCGGTTTATACATATAATCACAGGATTCCGCACTTGATTATATGATTTTGTAATCTGATCAGTTAGACATGGCAACCTACAATTGGTGTATAGCAGGAACAAGGAAGAACATTTGAAGCAAGTCTTTGAAACCCTTAGAGCTCAAAAACTCTTTGGAAAACAGGAGAAGTGTTCATTTCTAGTTGATAAGGTGATGTTCTTGGGTTATGTGGTTTCCAAAGATGGTGTCCGTGGATCAAACCAAGATTGAAGCAATCAAATCCTGGCCTAGTCCTAAAAACATAAGTGAAGTGCGTTCGTTTCATGGTTTGGCCTCATTTTATCGACGTTTTATTCGTGATTTCAGTACTATTACTAGTCCCATTACTAATTGTTTGAATAAAGGTGCATTTGTAGGGGGGTAGATGCCCAAAAGGCATTTGAAACAATCAAGGAGCATTTGTGTGATGCTCCTATTTTGGCTCTTCCAGATTTTTCGCAACCCTTTGAAGTTGAGTGTGATGCAAGTGGGGTTGGTATTGGTGCTGTTCTGATTCAAGCCAAACGTCCCATTGCTTACTTTTCAGAGAAATTGGGAGGTTCTCATTTGAATTATTGTACTTATGACAAGGAATTTTATGCCATTGTTAGGGCATTGGATCATTGGAGTCATTATTTGGGTGCGAATCATTTCATTTTCCATTCTGATCATGAATCCTTGAAGTATATTAATGGGCATCAGAAGTTGAGTCCAAGGCATGCAAAGTGGGTGGAGTTTTTGCAATCCTTTCATTTTTCATCAAAATATAAGGATGGTAAAAGTAATGTGGTGGCTGATGCACTTTCACGTCGTTATGCTTTACTTGCTACACTTCGTTTGTTGGGCTTTGAAACTTTAAAAGATTACTATGGTGATGATGCTGATTTTGGTGAGTTGTTTGGGAAATATACTAATGGTGCCCAAGGGGAGTTTTCGGTGCAAGATGGTTTTCTCTTCAAGGGGAACCGGCTTTGTGTCCCAAAACATACTGTTCGGGAATTGTTGATACGTGAAGCACATGGTGGTGGGTTGGCTGCCAATTTTGGGGTGGTCAAGACTTTGGAAGTGTTGAAAGAGCATTTCTTTTGGCCAAAGATGTTAGGGGATGTAACTAACATTGTGGGTAAATGTGTGACATGTCATATGGCTAAAAGTTCGTTCAAACCTGGTTTGTACTCGCCTTTACCAGTTCCAGTTCGTCCTTGGGAAGATGTGTCCATGGATTTTATTGTAGCATTGCCTTGCGCTCAAAGGGGTAAGGATGCTATTATGGTCGTTGTTGACAGGTTTTCCAAGATGGCTCACTTTGTTGCTTGTCACAAAACTGATGATGCTAGTAATGTGGCTGATTTATATTACCGGGAGATTGTACGTTTGCATGGGATTCCCAAAACCATTGTTTCTGATCAGGATTCCAAGTTTTTGAGTTATTTCTGGAATACTTTGTGGAGGAAGGTGGGAACCAAGTTGTTATTTAGCACATCACATCATCCTCAAATGGATGGCCAAACTGAAGTTACAAACAGGACCTTGGGGACGTTGTTGCGGGGTTTGGTGAGCAAGACTCAAAAAGATTGGGATGTTAAGCTCGCTCATGCTGAATTTGCTTATAATCGTTCTCCTACTTATGCTACTGGTCATTCTCCGTTTGAAGTCGTTTATAAAATTAATCCCTACCTACCATTAGATTTGATCCCATTGCCAAAGGAGGAGTTGGTTCACAAGGATGTTGATGCTAAGCTGAAATCTATGATGAAGTTGCATGAACAAGTTTGTAATCGTATTGAGGCTGTTAATGCAGCTTACAAACAGAAATCCAATAAAAGTAGGAAGCCTCGGGTGTTTGCTGATGGTGATTTAGTGTGGGTACATTTGAGAAAAGAGCGTTTTCCAAGCAAACGTAAGAACAAATTGATGCCAAGAGCTGAAGGTCCTTACAAGGTGGTTGCACGTGTGAATGATAATGCATACAAGGTGGAGTTACCCGGAGATTATGGGGTGCATGCTACTTTTAACGTGGGAGATCTTTCACCCTATCTTGATGATGATGGTCTTCCTGAATTGAGGTCAATTCCTTTCAAAGGGGGAGGGGATGATACATACATGGATAAAGAAGGCCCGAAAGGTGATGGGCTGTTGGATGATGGGTTGGCGCTTACTATTGGGTTTGAAGCTGGTTTGGGCATAATGACCCATGGAGTGTGCATGGTAACCTTGGTGGATTAAAGTTTGCATGGTGCATTTTATTGTGAACAAATTTTCAGTTTTAAAGTGTGGTTTTATTATGTTTTTATTAGTCTTAAATTGTAGTTAAAAGTCCCCATTATTGTAAGGCTCTTGGAGTTTTGTAACCGACAATTTAATAGGCTTTTGTTTAGCCATTTTCAGTTTATGGAATCAGATTTCAAGAAAACAAAACAAAACTCTCTTGAATTATTGTTATAATTCTTTTGAATGTCATTTTGGGACGTGTTCCTGATTTTGGCTGGATTCAAATCAATGGGTCTTGATTTGCAATCTGTTTAGCAAATTATAGGTCTAATTTGTTAAACACATATATCCTACACACTAATTCCTATTTATTCCGGTCCATACACGCATCAACTTTGATTGATCAAGAAAAGAAGATTTCAATTCTTCCATGATCGTTAGTAATTGAGTCATGAGTACTGGAGCAGAAGATGTTGAACTTGGTGCTTGTGGAGTTGGAAGTGATTGAGAAGATGCAGTTGGTTGTGAAGAATGAATTTGTTGAGTAGCTGGTAGTTGAGATGTGGAAACAGGAGCTCTTCTTTGCCTTACACGAGGTCGTTCTTTAGGAACATAGTCAGCATCAGCAGCTTCGGCAACAAGTGCTCTCTTTTCCTAACGAGCACGTTAAAGTTGAGCTAAACGTTCAGCACTGCCCTTTTGTAAACATTCCCTCCGAATATCTCTATCATGTTCAAGCTTCCTTCTATTTTCAGCTTCTTCAAAATCATCCCTTGATTCACTTGAACTATCACTTGATTCACTAGAATCATCACTTGAAACATTAACTTCTTCCCTCAGTGGTGCACTAGTACCCACTTCCAAAGGCTCATTCGCCTTAATATCTTCAGCAAAGTCATCATTTATGGCTTCATCCTCAACATTCATATTCGGATCATTTTCAATAGGAGCTTCAAATAGATGTTCTTCTCCCTCTTGTGCTTGATCAGCAGGATCATCTAGCCAGTTATCATTCATTGGCGCTTGATAATGATATGTCCAAACACTGGAATCAGTGCAGGAGTTGGGTTTCGACCAAAATTCTGACAATCAACATAGACTCTCTTGGTCATGCGGACCAGTCTTAGTACATACATCCCTTGATTAGGTAGATTAGGAAGAAGATGATTTAAAATCAGCTGAACAAATCTTGGAAACATGAAAAACTTGGTGTGACTGGAGATGTTCGATATCATGTTTGCAAACACATATCCAGAAAAATTATAAGGCTTATTGAAAGTAAGAGCAACCATTGCAGAGCCCAAACTTTGACCCATTCCGTCTAATTCGCCTTTACGTCCTGATAAGCACATTATCAGAAAGTGCATGAACAATCTCCATACAGGACTCAGCTTTTGCTTTCGATATTGATATGGAGAAATCTCAGGATAACCGATTCGTTGAAAGAATCCAGAAACTAAGGTGGCTGGGAAAAGTATTCATGAATCAGCATCATTCCCAAACTGAAGAACTGTACGTACTGTATCCTCTGTAATTATAACTTCTTGATCAAGAACAGTAGTAACCAGTCTTTGCACACCATCAACCGTATCATGTGTTGCATTAGTCCAAAAGTCTGTAATGTGAAGGGCATAAACTGTGGTAGAAGCAGTTAATGCATAATGAATTCTGGATCGTTGAAGAAAATGCAGCAACTCCAGATATGGTTGTGCAGTAGCCAAAGAAGTATCAATGATAGCTGATGTGTTGTGCCTTCCTTCAAACGTCTTTGGATCAGCCATATGTAATCTATAAAGAATATAGCAACGTTGCACGATAGATATATTAATTGCACACGTTTAAACACTCAGAATCAAGATAAAGTCGCCTGTTTAAAGTCTCAGTATGAAATCTCTAATTAAAGTCTCAAATAAAGTCTCTAACTAAAGTCTCATAATAAGTTCGCACATTAAAGTCTCAGGCTAAAGTCGCATAACACATTCAAGAACAAAGTCGCATAATAAAGTCTCTGATCAAAATCGCATAACAAAGTCTCTTATCAAAGTCGCATAACAAAGTCTCTTATCAAAGTCGCATAACAAAGTCTCTTGGACTATAGTCGCATGAAAAGGTCGCAAACATAAGTTCTCAGAATAAAGTCGCATGTTAAAGTCACGTGTTTTAAACAACAGTAAGGTCGCGGAAATAAAGTCGCATACTATAGTCGCATAACTAAAGTCGCAGAGACGAACAGTTAGTTTTCAAATCTAAGTACGAAACCCTATTTAATCATATAATTTCCAATCAAAACACGATAATCAGGCCGCTATCAATCAAATGTACAAGATATATGAAAAAGTCCATGAGAAAAATCAAAACTCACAAATGCGAAAGAAGTAATGACAAAGGATTCTGTACATGAGAAAACTAAAAAGTCCAAAACTTCTTCAAAATCACAACCAAAATTTAAAGAAGTTAAGATTTTGAAAAAAGATTCTCAAACAGATTCATCTACTTCTAAGTGTACAAAACCATGTTGTACAAATGACAAGCTCCAAAGTACACGGACTAACATGTGGTATCAAAAATCACCTGTTATTGACTATAGATCTTGTTATTTTTGTGGTCATCAAGGTCATGTTATTCGTGATTGTTTGATGTTTCAAAAACAAAAGTTGAAGAAACAAGAATGAAAACAGCAATTTCAAAAAGACAATTCTACCAAATCGTCTTGCTCTTCAAATTTTGTTAAGAAACAAGATAATGTTGTGCAACTTAAAAAGCACAACATTTAAAACAAACAGACTTTCAAACAACATTTGGTTTGGAAAGTAAAGCATCCATCAAAGGAATCTAGAATTCCTAAGGCTGATACGTCAACAATTCCTAAATATTTTCGAAAGAATTCAAAATTAGTTGACGTGATCACCATTGATGATGATGATGGACGACCCAAGGCCATTAAGGCTTGGGTCCCCCTTACGAACTAATTTGTTCTTTCTATGTGTTGGAACAGTCAAGCAAAACTCAAGAAAATATTTGGTATGTGGATAGCGGCTGTTAAGACACATGACAGGAAACTTATCCCTCTTAACTGATGTCAAATCAATTAATGGAGGATATGTTTCTTTTGCTGGTGACAAAGGAGGAATGATTTCGAAAGAAGGAACTGTTTCAAATGGTTCAATAAGTTTTGAAAAGGTCAATTTCTGTGAACAATTGCAACACAACTTGCTCAACGTTTCGCAAGTTTGTGATAAGAAATACACAACTGTCTTCAACGATGTTGAATGTTTGATACTTAAACTGGGGTTCATTATGACGAAAGAATGAATTTTAATGAAAGCTCCAAGACGAAAGGATATATACGCACTCGACATGAGAACTGTCTCTTCGTCTTCTCCTGATATGTCATGTTTGCTCACCAAAGCATCAGAGAAAGATTCTCTTATGTGGCATAGACGTATGGGCCACATTCATTTTCGCAAGATGAACTTTTTGGTAAAAAATAATCTTGTGGAAGGTGTTCCCAATATGTCCTTTTCCATCACTGATCATTGCCTTTCTTGTAAGAAACCAAAACAGCATAAGAACTCTCACATGTCAAAAGTGGTAAATTCAATCCAACAACCGCTTGAACTTTTACATATGGACCTTTTTGGACCAGTAAGTGTTAAAAGTTTGGGAGGGAAGTCTTATTGCTTGGTTGTTACTGATGATTATTCCAGATTTTCTTGGGTTTACTTTCTGAATTCCAAAGATGAAACACCTGAAATTTTAAAATATCTGTTTTTAAAATTGGAAAATCTTTGTAAACTGAAAATCAAAATGTTAAGGAGTGATAATGTAACGGAGTTTAAAAATCATAATTTGGAAGTGTTTTGTTTACAAAATGGTATTCATCACCAATTTAGTGCTCCGAGAACCCCACAACAGAATGGGGTTGCAGAAAGGAAGAATATGACCTTAATTGAGGCAGCTAGGACATTACTTTCAGACTCGAATCTGCCAATTACTTTCTGGGGAAAGGCAGTCAATACATCATGTTATGTTCTAAATAGAGTGTTTAACGGTTAAAAAGCAAAATAAAACATGTTATGAATTGCTAAATAACCGGAAACCAAATCTAAGGTTTTTAGAACCTTTTGGCTGTCCTTGTACTATATTGAACACAAAAGATAGATTATCAAAATTTGGTGAAAAATCCATGGATAGATACTTTCTTGGATATTCTGTTAATTCACCAAACAAGCGTGTGTACAATAAAGTAACAAAGAGGATTGAAGAACATTATGAGGTAGAATGTCTGAGACATATCAGTTCTTCATTTGGAAAGGGTCCTGAGTGGATGTTTGATTATGATGTTCTGTTTAAATCATTCAACATTCTACCTGAGTCTATTGATGAAGTGGTTGGTATGATTTATGAGGGGGATAATCATAATCATATTAACCATCACTCAAATGATATAGCCTCTATTCCTGTTTCTGCTTCTGTTTCAACTTCTGCAGGTGACAATTCTGAGCAACAATCGCCAAATGATGAAGACTTTCAGGAAACTCTATCTGAATTGGAAAATTCATCCACTGATGATGCTAGCAATCATGATGATAACAACAGTTTGCATGAAGAGATTCTGACAAACATAGATTCCACAATTGTTGCTGAAGATATTCCAAATCTACCTAATCTTAGGGTTCATTCAAGACAATCTTCAGAAAACATTATTGGTAATCTACAAGAGGGTGTGCAAACTAGACATCAATCACAACACAACCAAGAAGGGTTGATTGCACAAATGGAGTCGTGCTTCTTGTCACAAATTGAACCTAAAAACGTGAAAATGGCTCTACAAGATCCTTCATGGGTGGAACCCATGCAAGAAAAACTACAGCAATTTGTGAAAATGCAAGTCTGGAAACTTGTCAAGTTACCAAAGGGAGTACATTCCATTGGTACTCGGTGGGTTTTTAGAGCAAAGAAAGATGACCGTGGAGTAATTGTTCGTAATAAAGCTAGATTGGTCGTTCAGGGTTTTACTCAAATTGAGGGACTAGATTACACAGAAGTCTTTGCTCCAGCTGCACGCCTTGAATCAATTCGTTTATTTCTTGCTTTTGCTTCATTAAAGAAATTCAAAGTGTATCAACTGGATGTGAAAAGCGCGTTCCTATATGGAAAGGTTCATGAAGAAGTTTATGTATGTCAACCACCTGGATTTGAAGATCATCAATTTCCTGATCATGTCTACAAACTAGACAAAGCTTTGTATGGTCTTCATCAAGCACCATGAGCATGGTACGAGACCTTGTCTCAACACCTGTTGCAAAATGGATTTACCAGAGGACAAATTGACAGTACTCTCTTCATAAAGAAGTCTAATGAAGACTTGCTGCTTGTGCAAATTTATGTGGACGACATTATTTTCGGGTCGACAAATGATAATCTTTGTAAAGATTTTGAGACAATCATGAAGTCAAAGTTTGAGATGAGTTCTATGGGAGAACTAAATTTATTTCTAGGTTTACAAGTTAAACAGATTGAGAAGGGATTTTTTATCCATCAATCAAAATATGTGAAAGACATTTTGAGCCAATTCAAATTGGAGGATTGTAAAGTTGCTGGAACTCCTATAGAAGTAAATCACAAATTAGGGCCGTCTCTTGAAGAAGAAGATACAGACCAACATGAATATCGATCGATAATTGGTTCTTTAATGTATCTTACTGCGTCTCGACGAGACATAATGTTTGCTATAGCAATTTGTTCACGATATCAAGCATGTCCGAAGATTTCTCATCTTAAAGCTGCAAAAAGAATCTTCTGCTATCTTAAGGGTAAACCATAGCTCGGGCTATGGTATCCTAATGATGAAGATATTCAACTTTCGGCCTTTTCTGATTCAGACTATGGAGGATGTAATATGGATAAAAAGTCTACAACAGGAGGATGTCAGTATCTAGGAAACCGACTTGTATCATGGCAATGTAAGAGACAGACCACTGTTTCCACTTCATCCGCTAAAGCAGAGTACATAGCCGCTTCAAGTTGTTGTTCACAGGTTTTGTGGATTCAAAACCAAATGAGAGACTACGATTTACTTCTTACTAAAACTCCTATCCATATTGATAATAATGCTGCTATTTCCATAACACGAAATCCCGTACAACATTCAAAAACAAAACATATCGAAATTCGATATCATTTCATACGGGATTGTTATGAAAAGCAACTGATCTCCTTAGTTCAAATCGACACTCTAAAACAAAACGCAGATATTTTTACAAAGGCTTTTCTGAAAAATCGATTTGAGGAACTTGTGAAAATGAAATCTTGATCTAGATTAAAAACTGACTTAGATCATTTTTATTATTATACTGCTTTATAGTAAAAAAATAAAAAAAAAATAAAAAAAACAAAAAAAAAAAACAAAAAAAAAAAACAATTTTTTAAGAAAAGGGGGAGATTTTGTTTGTAATATCTGGGAAATGATAGTACATTAGGGAGATGTGAATAAAAATTGAATATCCAAAGTAATTTGTTTGATATATCAGTAGGCTCGTGTAAATAATTTTGAATCTTATGTTATGATTTTTAAAATGATAAACATCTGGGTCTACATTTTGAAAATTGTGACTGGATTATTTTTCAAATTAGAAAGTAAAGTATATTCTTAACATTCACACACCAATCTCCAGTGATCATACAAAAGAGATATATATACATATGATAGTATATAAATATTTGAACAAAAAGAGCAAATGGGCCACATATGATGATACTTTGAGAGGCACAGTGTGTAACTGGGGCATGTAAGACCGTTGCTGCATGTAAGTCCTAAACAACATACGTACTTGATTTAGGATATAAGTCCTTTGTTGCAATCCTTAATCAAGTGTGCTAAAAATCTTTAAAGTCAAAAGATACAAAAAATCGTACATATTAGTATTATCTTATTTTGCTCTTTTGGTGAAATGTCTGAATGTACAATATATAGTTGCCGGCTTGTAAGTCCGTATGTGCATGTAAGTCAAAACAACTATATACGTTATTCACTTAAATGTGCTCAGACATGATCCACTGCTAGTTATGTTCAAAAATAGATATATGATAGGATAAAATATCTCAACATGTGTGATCATTAGTTAATGGTTAAATCAAGTTGTGATGTTACGTATATAATTTTCAAAGAATTTTTGAAAAATATGATGGTTTTATTTTTAAAATGCAAAGATCTTATTATCATTTAAAAGTCAGAAAATCTGCTATATAAATGTTTACATTGAGCTTATAAATTAAATACTGATAAATCAAGCTTATAACTTTTGATATTCTTAATATAAACACATTTCAAACTGATATGATCCCGAATCAAATTAAGATCTCCTTTACAAAAAGATGTGTAGCTTTTATTCTTTAAATTTGAATTTTATATTCTGTGTTATTTTTGATCAAAAGTCGTTTAGATCCTGATTAAGTAATGCATCCTAAAACAAAAAGTTCAAAGTAAAAATCACAAGTTGGAGTCTGCGAATTTATTTGTGCGAACTTATTTGTAAGGTCGCCTATGCGACTTTATGGTAAGGTCGCATAACCTGATTAGTATAAATACTTAAACCTCGTGACTCTATCTTAATCATTTCTGATTAAGCTTGTGCGACTTAACCTCCGACCTTATTACAACGATTTATGCGACGTTATTGAAATTTTCAAAATTCTCAAGTTTGAACTGGTTGAATCCACTGAAATCAGTTGCTATTCATTCGTTGTTATCAAATACATCTCAGGTATAAGTTTTAATCATTGTTTCAATTTATTTTATGATTAAATTGTTCAAAATCATGTGGATTTAGGGCTTTTAAAATGACGTCATTTAAATAAATGAAATACATGATTAAAATGCTTATATCTTGTACTGATGATTGATAGTGGCCTAGTGAGTATTTTTTGATTGGAAATTGTAAGTTTTAATAAGGTTTCGTACTAAAATTGAAAACTAACTGTTCGTCTCTGCGACTTTATGTATGCGACCTTACTAATTTTCAAAACACGCGACTTTAACATGTGACTTTATCCGAGAACTTATGTCTGCGACCTTATCGTGCGACTATAATCCAAGAGACTTTGTTGTGCGACTTTGATCAGAGACTTTAGTATGCGACTTTGTGCTTGGATATGTTATGCGACTTTAGCCTGAGACTTTAATGTGCGAACTTATTATGAGACTTTAGTTAGAGACTTTATTTTGAGACTTTAATTAGAAATTTCATACTGAGACTTTAACCAGGCGACTTTATCTTGATTCTGAGTGTTTTAAATTGTAAAATGAACATATCTATCGTGCAACATTGCTCTATTTTTATAGATTACAGATGGCTGATCCCAAGATGTTTGAAGGGAGACACAACACAACAGCTATTATTGATACTTCTTTGGCTACTGCACAACCATATCTAGAGTTGCTGCATTTTCTTCAACTTTCAAGAATCTACTATGCATTAACTGCTACTACAACTGTATATGCTCCTCATATTACAGACTTTTGGACTAATGCAACACATATACGTACAGTTCTTCAACTTTCGATACGGTTGATGGTGTGCAAAGACTGTTTACTACTGTTCTTGATCAACAAGTTATAATTACAGAAGATACAGTACGTACAGTTCTTCAGTTTGGGAATGATGCTGATTCAAGAATACTTTTCCCAGCCACCTTAGTTTTTGAATTCTTTCAACGTATCGGGTATCCTGAGATTTCTCCAAATCAATATCGAAAGCAAAAGCTGAGTCCTGTATGGAGATTGTTCATGCACTTTCTGATAGTGTGCTTATCAGGACGTAAAGGAGGATTAGACGGAATGGGTCATAGTTTGGGCTCTGCAATGGTTGCTCTCACTTTGAATAAACCTTAAAACTTTTCCGGATACGTGTTTGCAAATATGATCTCGAACATCTCCTATCACACCAAGTTTTTCATGTTTCCAAGATTTGTTCAGCTGATTTTAAATCATCTTCTTCCAGATTTACCTAATCAAGCTAAGACTGGTCCCCATGACCAAGAGGGTATATGTTGATTGTCAGAATTTTGGTCGAAACCCAACTCCAGTGTTTGGACATATCATTGATGAAAATTATCAAGCGCTAATTAATGATAACTGGCTAGATGATCCTGCTGATCAAGCGCAAGAAGGAGAAGAAAATTTGTTTGAAGCTTCTATTGAAAATGATCCGCATATGAATGTTGAGGATGAAGCTATAAATGATGATTTTGCTGAAGATATTCAGGCAAATGAGCCTTTGGAAGTGGGTACTAGTGCACCACTGAGGGAAGAAGTTCATGTTTCAAGTGATTCCAGTGAATCAAGTGATAGTTCGAGTGAATCAAGTGATGATTCAGAAGAAGCTGAAAATAGAAGAAAGCTTGAACATGATAGAGATATTCGGAGAGAACGTTTACAAAAAGGCAGTGCTGAACGATTAGCTCAACTTCAACGTGCTCGTCAGGAAAAGAGAGCACTTGTTGCCGAAGCTGCTAATGCTAATTATGTTCCTGAAGAACGACCTCGTATAAGGCAAAGGAGACAAGCTCAAACCTCATCTACTACAGTGCAACTCAATCAACCACCTCAATCTTCTCAAACGCCTGCATCTCAATCAATTCCAACTCAACAAGATTCATCTTCTGCACCAGTACTTATGACTCAATTGTTGTCAATCATGGAAGAATTGAAATCTTCTTTTCTTGATCAATGAAAGTTGATTGAAAAGCAACAAGCTCAATTTGACTCTCATGTCAAATTATTTGAAACTCAACAAGCACAGATTGATGCTCAATCTAAAAAGATTGAAGAGTTAGAGAAAGAGCTTGAACAACATAGAAATACTGTTGTTCAGGGGGAGAATGTCGAAGAAGAAGAGAAATATGATGAGAATGATGAGAAAGATGATGAAAATGATGATGATTCTTCTAACCCCGATGATGCTGATGATAATGATAATAATGATGATGATGGAGAGAAACCACAACCACATTCAGAATCTACAAATAAAATGAACAACCAGAACCAACACGTGAAAATAATCTACAAATGGTTATTTATATTGGGCCGAGCGATAGAAGTTTGAATGAGGAAGAAGGATTTTTGATTATTGAACCGTTATCAGTGTCATTTAACTTTGAAGAAAATCTGATTCCTATGTTGGAGTTCTTGGAAAGGGAAGCTGTAGGGATAAATCAGGATAATTCAGAGGAAATGAATTTTGAAGATTTATTTGATGATTCCTTCGAGATTCCTAGTGATAATGAGAATATCGAATATGAAGTTGTTAATAATGAAAATGAACTGTGTGATGATTTTGTATTTGAGAGAAATGATCAAGAAGATGATGACAGTGAGGAAATGGATGAAGAGATTAAAGCTGAAACTAATCCTGAAGTTCCTGAATGTTCAAGTTCTACTAAGCATTCGGAATGGTTCAGAGTACCATCACATGCACCAATGATTAAGAAGAAACTCTACAAACTAAATGGCGAATGCGGTGGTCAGATAATAAGCTGGAAATATGATGAGGAACTGAATTTGATTATTGTAAAGAGAACTGGTGGACTGCAGTACTTCAAGCGAAGCTTTAAAGATCTTAGTACTCTTCCTAAGTGCGAAATTTCTAAGTTAGCTCAGCTAAATATCATCAATCGCACATGATAAGTATGGGAAGGTATATTGAGAGTAATGTACAAAAGGAGGTGAGATATGGATTCAACGTGATGAAACCAACGCTTGCAAAAAAAAGATCTACAAGAAAAAGATCAGTGGTTTTACAAACAAGCCGTGCGTTAGAATTGTATATCCTCCTGTCAAAGTACTTAAGAAGATTCCGTTGGAAAGGTTACCAATTGGATTTGCTGAAAATCTTAAGTGGTGGTATTATAATGGTACAACTGGAGAAGAATGCATAGAGATCTTCAAAGATGGTCAAAAGGATAAAGTTGAAACTGTCTACGTCTATGATCCGATCAACTTAATAAATTTATCAAGACAAGACTTGCTGGCACTTAAAGAAAATCATATTCTATTCAACAAAAATGAAGAAGGAGAAGCAATGAAGTTTCACAATGTTGTGAAAGTATGTGTCAGAAACGGCATTTGTGCTGGAAGTAATCTCCCTAGCAAATGGATCTGAAGCAAGACAAAGAACATATCAAGCTACTAACAAGGGGGAGCTTGTTGATGCAAGATTAGTATGTCAGAATCTTGATAAGTGTTAGAAGTTAAGATTAGTGTCTTTCACATATCAGTGAGCATTTGTAATCATTCAATATCATTTGATTATCAATATAATCTAGTTATTTAGATCGCTTGTTCAATTAATACCGTTTAATCAATTGATTACTGGATTCCGCACATAATCAATTGTAATTGTAATCTGATCAGAGTGTATACGCGACCTACACCAAGGTTGAAGTTCTGTTAGCAACAAAACTTTCATATGATGAAAGAAAAGCTGAGAAGATAGCAGCATGTCAGTTAGCTTTGAAGGTTTTGGAGATTGGGTTGATGAAACTGAACCAGAAAACTTGGATGAACAGTTTGAGCAGTTCATACAGGAAGTTGGTGGAGAAGGTTCTTCTGATAAATCAGATAGAAGTGCAACTCCTCCAGTGGTAGTCTTATTTGATACATCGCTTTAAAGACTCGGATCTTGAACCTGAATTTTTCCTGTTGCTTTCGCCTTCATATTCATCTCATATGCTTGTAGCTTTTCGATAAGATCTTCAAGAGACCAAGTTGGCATGTTCTCATTTTCTTCCATTGGCAAGACACGATTGTCCCATTTAGATGGAAGAGAGTTCAAAAGCTTCTTGTTGATCTCCACTTTTAAGTAATCCACACCCAATTCGTTTAATTACTAGCTGAGAGAATCTTGAAATCAGATCTTCAATTGATTCATTCGGAAGATGATCGAATAAATCAAATTGTCTTTTGAGTAGATCCTTTCTGCTTTGCTTCAGTTGATCATTTCCTCCAAACCTTTTTGCTAGTGCTTCCCAAAGTTCAAACGCTGTTTCCTGCCTTTTAAAACATTGCATAACATCTTTGGGCAAACACATAGTTATAGCAGCATATGCTTTTCGTTCCTTATCATATTCTTTTCGTTCTTCTGTGGTCATTTGTTTAACAATTTTAACCGAAGAATATTCCCTATAAGTACCATCCACTCTTGGTCGAATATATCGTTCAGTGATTGGAATCCATAGATCTGAATCATTAAACGCTATAAAAGACTCAAATCAGTTTTTCCAACTTGAATATTCATTGCTACTTAAACATTGTGGAGGTTTATTTGGTGTACCTATTTCGTTGTCAAATTTTAACATGGTAGTCATGTTTGAATAAGCCATATTTTCCAATTAATTGTCAAATAATTTTCAAAAATAAAGTCTCAAGATTATGCGAACTTAGCTATGCGAACTTATGAATAAAGTCGCACAAATATAAAGTCTGGTACTAAGTTCGCTAAACAAAGTCTGATGGTAAAGTCGCACAAATATAATAGCACAAATATGATCGCACAAATAAATTCTCAGACAATTTTGAAAAAAAAAGTATTCGATCTTAAGCTAAGTTCGCATACGCGACTTTAACAATAAAGTCGTAGAGCGTACTGATCAGTTTAAGAATTTTATCAAAAACAGGTTTAAAGCTCAAAAAATTTTTTTGGGTAAAGTCAAATTGATTGTACCAATACTTGTAGGTACTCCTTATCAATGCATAACGACTTTATCAAGGTCGCAAGAGCTTAAAATCGCAGTTTCACTTTCAATCGAATGCACGTCCGTACACAAAATCAAATTCAACCGTGAATTTGATTCAAAAACTAATGATTACGCTTGCTATGATCAATGCGAAGTTGTCTGTATCCTTTTCTGAACACTTTATTCGTCAAATCTTCAAGAACTTCAAAGTCCGTACAAATGCGTATGTGACGTCACTTGTGATCGATCAAACTTGCTTTAATCCATGAATTTCACCGTGTAATTCTCTAATTCAATGCTTAATGAACTCCAAGAACACAATTCTCCAATCAGAATCCATCACAGAAGATCAATTTCTCATAAACTTCAAATAACCAAAACTTTGCTCGATCAATTCTTTCCGTACACAATTGTAAAACCTAATTCAGCTCTGATACCACATGTAGGTCACATATGTAGGTCACATATACGTACTGATCAGATTACAATTATAATTGATTGAGTGCGGAATCCTACAATCAATTGAGTAAACGGATAGAATAGAACACGCAATCTAAATAACCCGATTATATTGATAATCAAATGATATTGAATGATTACAGACGCTCACTGATATATTTGATTACAATATGCTCTGAGTTTCACGTTTAAGCTTACGTACAAATGAAATCATAACAGCCTATTTATAGACAGACCTGCGACACTACTGTTATGCGACTATAAGCTAAAGTCGCACCTACGACTTTACTGATAAAGTCGCAGATAATGTCGCATAGACACTAAACTTAACTTCTAAGACTTATCAAGATTCTAACATTCTAATCTTGCATCAACAGTCTATTAAATGATATGAAAACTGCTGGTATAAAAAGAGAGTCATTGACATAATGAACAAATTTTTGGACTCTCTGCCTAGCTGTTATGAAAACTCCATTGATATCCTCAGGGATACAGGTCACATAGAAAAGATGACAATGAAATCTCTCTTTGGAACCTTTCTATGCAAAGAGCAAAATAAACTTCAAAAACTTGCTCACTCAGAGACCTACAAATCTTCTAACTCTGCCTTAGTGGCTAAAATCTTGTCCATTAAGGATATCCCTTCTACATCTTCTACAGAGTCAGCGTATGAACCTTCTGAAAGTGGAGGTGAAGCTGACATCTCTGTAAATGAAGATGAAAGTGACCTTGAGTCTCTCGCTAAAGAGATGGCCCTGATGGCAAGTAAATTCAAAAAAATTTCTAACTATAATAAAAATCCAACCATCAGGTCAGGAGCATCTTCCTCCAAATATTTGAAAAATCCCTACAGCGAGAAACTTAAGGGGAAACAAAACTTTGACAAAACTGATGCTATATGCTTTAACTGTCAAAAACATGGACATTTTGCTGCTGAATGCAAGGCTCAGCGTGTTGAAACCAACAAATCGCTACAGTCACAAAAGGCATCAAAATACAAAGCCAAGTATAAGAAACTCAGAACATATCAAGAAAAATGATACTGGGCTTGTTGCTGAACATAGAGATCTCAATAAACTTGGTCTCTGTGAAGAAACTTCATCCTCTGATGAATCTTCCTCATCTGATCATGAAGATCTTGCTGGATTGTGTCTAATGGTCAACTCAGTAAGTGAATATGAATCAGATGACTACTCCATAGATGTCTCTGAATCTGATGGAAATGAAAGCTTAGAGAATGCTTTGCTTCTTGAAAACTTTTCATTAGAGACTTCCCCTGTATCTCTTCTTGAGAAAGTTGAATCTCCTTCTCACTCTGCTGGTGAAGAAGAAACCATTGCTAAACTAGAATGTCTAATGGTTCAGCTAAATAATGCAACTGAAGCTTCTTCTTCAACTCCATCGTCAGCTACAACATGGGACAGAGAACAACTCACCAAGGTACACAAGTTCAAATCTCTCTCTGATGATGAAAAAAATGCACTTCTTGACTCTCTTATCTGTGATGTTGAATATGCTCATAAAATTCAAAAATATTTAAATGAAAAAAATTTCAAAACTTGCTGCTGATTTGTCCAACAGCGAGCTTGAAAATTTTGAATTAAAAGAAGCAAAACAACATCTAGCAGAACAGCATTATGCTAATGCCATCCTGATGAAGGAAACTGCAAAAGCACAACAAGAATCAGCACACTTAAAGAAAGTGTGTGAGTCATGGTGTAAATCTGCCAAACTGGCCACTCAGTGTGTTAACCCAGATACCTAGACAAGTCCAAGCCATCATTGGTGGAGACTATGAGCTCGCTGCTAATATAGTTGATGAGCCCCTGACTAGGTGGGCTGATGAGTGCTCAGGAGATGAATCATCTTCCATGACTAGTTTTACATGGAGAGATGCTCAAAAACCCAACAGATTTGTTAAATCTTCCTCTCTAATAAACAAATCTGATGTTGTTATCACTGATAAATCTGAATCAAGTATCTCTGTCAATGAGAAAACTGAATCAGAGATAAATGCCCTAGAAAAGAGATAGGCAAAAGAATCATCAAGCCTATAAAACATAAAATTGACTTAAAACAGAAAAATCAAATGAAGTCAATGTCTGATCAGCTTACTCTCCTTACTACACTTGTCATCTCTGACAAAGAAAAAGGAATTTTGGGTCCTGTACCTACTCACAAACCGCCAAAAACATTTCTCTCTAAAAACAGGAAATGTTACTAGTGTGGTAAGAAAGATCATCTAGCTGATGGATGTATCGCTGATCAGGCTAAATCTTCTATATGTGTTAGTGGAGAGACATCAAACAGTAAAATCCACATGTCTGTCAACACTAACACTTACATCAGCAACCCCAAACCTGATGTCAAAAAAAGGCATCTGAACCCACTAAAAGGTGGGTTCTCAAAAAGGATTAATTCTATCTTATGTGCAGGAAGGAAAAAGTACCTGGTACTTGGACAGTGGGTGCTCTAAACACATGACTGGATCCAAGTCTCTACTCAGCAACTATCAGGAAACTGATGGTCCTTATGTATCATTTGGTGATAATTCCAAAGGCTTCACCAGAGGACATGGCTCTCTGACTAACGGAAGCTTAACTTTCTCTAATGTTTCATTTGTTGAAGGACTAAAGCACAACCTTCTAAGTGTCAGTCAGATCTGTTCTCTGAAGAACAAAGTTCTATTTAATGAATTCTCTAGTACTATTCTCAATCCTGAAGGCAAACCCGTTCTCTCTGCCAAAAGAAAGAGAAATGTGTACACCATCAACATGGAAGAATCCAAGTCTCAAAAGGGTATCTGTCTCTACTCAAGATCTGTAGCTGAGAAGAATTGGCTATGGCACAAGAGACTCTCTCATCTCAACTTCAAAACCATCCATAATCTTGTTAAGAATGATCTTGTATATGGATTACCTTCTCTCAAGTTCTCTAAAGATAAACTCTGTTCAGGTTGTGAAAAAGGAAAACAAAACAAGTCTTCCTTCAAATCCAAACACTTTTCTTCTATCTCTGAAGTGTTTCAACTTCTTCACATGGATCTCTTTGGTCCAGTCAGCACCACCAGCCTTGGTGGCAAGAGATATGCTTTAGTGATCGTTAATGAATACTCAAGGTATACATGGGTATTCTTTCTAAAAGCAAAAAGTGATGCTGCTGATGAAATAATTTGTTTCATCAAAAAGATGGAAACTATGAATGGCAAGAGGATCAGGATGATCAGAATTGACAATGGAACAGAGTTTAGAAATAATGTCTTAGAATCATTCTGTGAAGACAAAGGTATTTCTCAGAACTTCTCTGCTCCTAGAACCCCTGAACAAAATGGTATTGTTGAAAGAAGAAACAAAACTCTTGTTGAAGCTGCCAGATCCATGCTTGCTGATGCGGGTCTTAAGGGATATTTCTGGGCAGAAGCTGTCAGCACTGCATGTTTCACACAAAATAGAAGTATAATTGTGAAAATACATAATAAGACAGCTTATGAAGTTTTCAGTGGAAGGAAACCAGATATAACTTTCTTTCACATATTTGGAAGTACCTTCTATGTGCTAAACACCAAAGATCAGCTAAAGAAGTTTGATCCTAAACCTGATGAAGGCATCTTCATTGGATAGTCTCTGATATTCAAAGCCTTCAGAGTGTACAATCTGAGAAGAAAAACAATTGAAGAATAAATTCATGTCACCTTTGAAGAATGCTTTAATTCAGAGAGAAGTTTTGCTAATAACAATGAAACATTTCTCTTTGAAAATAACAATCCTTTCTCACTGCCTGATGAGAATATCTCTGATGACATTCAAAACCCAACTCCTCTCTCTTCTATCCCTGATAACTCATATCAAACACTATCTTCTCCCATCACTGATCACTCACCCTTGAACCAAAATCTTGATTCTCCCTCTGAAGAAAATCAAGATCAATCTGTCACTGATAATGAATTACAAAATCAATAGATCATTCTATCTCCTCACATTCCTACCAGAGTTACAAAATGGACTCGCTGCCATCCTATTGATCAGATTGTTGGTGATCAAGAAGCTGGTATTCAAACAAGAACCAAAGCTACAAGCAACATGTGTCTCTATGTCAACTTTGTCTCTCTAATTGAACCAAAGAAGATAACTGAAGCTATTGAAGACGCTGATTGGATCATTGCCATGCAAGAAGAACTGATGCAGTTTGAAAGACATCAAGTGTGGAAGCTGGTGCCTAAACCTAATAATAAAACTATTATTGGTACCAAATGGGTTTTTCGCAATAAGATGGATGAAAATGGTATTGTGATCTTCTAGGCAAGATTAGTAGCTCAAGGGTATAGACAAGAAGAAGGAATTGACTATGATGAAACCTTTGCACCTGTTGCACGACTGGAAGTTATCAGACTGTTTCTTGCATTTGCTGCTCACAAGAACTTCAAAGTCTATCATATGGACGTCAAGAGTGCTTTTCTGAATGGTGAACTCCAAGAAGAAGTCTGTCATGCAACCTCCTGGATTCACTGATCCAAAGCTTGCTTCTCATGTCTATAAGTTGGATAAAGCTCTCTATGGACTTAAGCAAGCTCCTAGAGCCTGGTATGAAACTCTCTCCGACTTTCTTTGCAAAAGTAAGTATACTTGTGGCATAATTGACACAACTCTATTTTATAAAAAAGTCAGAGATGATATTATCATTGTTCAAATCTATGTTGATGATATCATCTTTGGTGCCACTGATGAAAACTTATGAAAAGAATTCTCATCTCTAATGTCTAAAAAGTATGAAATGAGCATGATGGGTGAGTTAACTTTCTTTTTGGGTCTTCAAGTAAAGCAATTTGACAGAGGAAATTTCATCTGTTAGAATAAATAAAAGATTTACTAACTAAGTTTAGTTTTGATAACTCTTCCACCATGAAAACTCTAATGGCTCCTCCAGTCAAGTTAGATGCTGACACTGATGGAACATCAGTGAATGTAACTACTTACAGAGGAATGATTGTATCCCTCCTTTATCTCACTGCTAGTAGACCAGACATTATTTTCTCTACATATCTTTGTGCTCGCTATCAAGCAAATCCTAAGGAATCTCACTTAATAGCAGTAAAAAGAACCTTCAGGTACCTTAAAAGTACCCCCAACCTTGGTCTCTGGTACCCCAGAGACTCGGGTTTTGATCTAACAGGTTTTTCAAATTCTGATTATGCAGGATGTAAGTTAGATAGAAAAAGCACATCAGGAGGATGTCAATTCCTTGGTGGAAAACTTGTCAGCTGGTCTAGCAAGAAGCAACACTCTGTCTCTACATCCACTGCTGAAGCTAAATATGTTGTTGCTGGTCATTGCACTGCTCAAGTGTTATGGATCAAGAATCAGCTTGCTGATTATGGTGTAAAGGTAACCAAAAGTCCAATTTTCTGTGATAATCAAAGTGCAATAGCTATCACAAATAACTTTGTTCATCATTCTAGAACAAAACATATTGATGTAAGATATCACTTCATCAGAGATCATGTTATGAAGGGTGATGTTGAGTTGCACTTTATTCCCACAGAACACCAGCTTGCTGATATTTTTACAAAACCCCTGGATGAATCTAAGTTTAATTTTCTAATCAGTGAACTGGGTATGCTAAATGCTTAATTATCTAAGCAATCTTTTCTATCTAAAACTGACAGTTATTTTCTATAATTGTCAAAAGGTTTTCTGAAAAAAAGAAAAAAAAAATTGTCTTAGAAATTACTCTAACTGATTGATCACCGAGTAAGATCTAGTCATGACAGCGAACAGATAAAATTTCTAACTGATCTCATCATCGAAGTTTAATCTCTGGTCAACAAATCTTTTATCAAAATCTTTACTCACTGTTTATTTCTGCTTATGCTCCAACTGATGAATCAACGAGTATAATCAGTGATATAACAGTGTCTAATAAGTAACTTAATATGGGATCTAACTGATGTATCAGCGAAAACATATTAAAGAAACTTATTACTTTTCTAAATTCTTTTCTAAAACCCCATCAGATACTCCTTCAACATCGGAATTTTCTAACTGATTGATCAGCGAGAATCTATGTTGTTGAACTTTATCTGATTGAATCTTGAGGAAGGTAAAAAAACATGTCTAATAAATTCTCTAACTGATTTATCAGCGAGAAAAACATCAGATATGTCTTCTATTCTCTCTCAAGTCATTTAAATGAATTTTCAAAAGTTGCTCTCTGATGTCTGACTAGGTCTCTAACTGATCTCATCAGCGAGATTCTATCAGATACCAGAGAATTGTACAATTAATAAAGAATGTTCAATCTCTCTCTAACTGATTAATCAGCGAGAATGAAGTTGTGTATATTCTATATTATTTGTATCAGTTTATTCTCAAATGTTCTTTCAAAAAGATTATTTTAACCCCAGATATTTTATGTTTCTTAATTAAGAAATAAAAAGTATCTTATCCAAATAAAATGATTACTATTTTGATTTGACAGTTTTAAAAAACGGCTACACTTTTCCATTTCCCTCTCTCCAACTTTCTCTCTCATTTCAAACCGACCAATCACAAAACATTAAACCTATATAACCAAAAATTCCCTTTTCATTTCTCTTTTTACACAAATCATCACCGTTTCCATTTCCCCCAAATCCTTTCTTCATCTTAAAGCAATCAAACCCTAGAAATATCAAAATCATCTTCTTTTCTAAAAATTAATCATGGTTAGATCAAAAAATCCCACTGACAGTGTTCCATTCGTTCCTTCTGATACTGTGAGAGCATCAAAACCTGCAAATGTGAAGTTTGCCCCTGATGCCATTGTTATCAAACCCTGCAATTATGTTGCAAAGCTCTCTTATCCTCCCTCCAGACCTGAGTATAAGCCCATGGTTGATTACCTTTTAAATTCTCCTATTTATGAAGCTATCGCAAGGGATCCCTCTCCCATGTATGTTCCCTATCTTTCTGAGTTCTGGTATACTGTAAGATATGTCAATGGAGAAGAAGAAGATGGCTATGTTGGTTTTAAAGCCACTGTGAACAATGGAACTACTCCTATTTGCTTTCAACTCTCTAGATTCAGGTTAGCTTTGGGCTTAAGTTACTTGAAATATATGGACAATGTTTCTGAATATGAAGAAGAGCCCATTAATGCTGAAGAAGCTCGTTCTATTGTTGATCTGATTGATTATGATCAAGTGGAAGGTGACACTAAGGTCACCAGAGTATATATGAATGGAGAGTGGAATTCTTTCTTTGCTCACATTATACAATGCTTGGGTACCAACACTGAATCTCATGATCAGGCTAACAGGATGCAGCAACAAATAGCTGAAGCCTTAATCTCTGGAAAATGTGTAGATTTTGCCAAGCTGATCTTTGATGATTTAAAGAAGAGAGTATGTGCAAAGAAGAGAGAGTCAACCATTCCATACATCAGGTTTATCTCTCTTGTGATCAAACGAGTTATGGAGGATAGTTATGGACTTGATGAGCATAACGAAGCTTATGGTTCTCTAGCATTTTTGCCAGTGACAAGAATGGGTCCAACTGTTTACACACACAAGCCTGCCCTCAGAGAAGGAGACCTTATCTACCATTCCAGCCACCATGCTAACCATCAGAGATGTTGATTTTCCACATCTCAAGCCAACTCCTCCATCATCATCTCATACCACTGTTCTCAGACCTACTCCACTGTCTGTTAGACCTCCTTCTCCCCCCAATGTTGATGAAGGAGCAATTGATCTGACCAAGGATAATGAGAATGTTACTGCATCTTCTGTTTGTGATAAAGAAGTTGCAACCTCTAATCCTCTTGATAAAGTTCTCATAGAGACTGATGATGAAGTCTCTAGTGCAGAGAAGGATAACGAACAAGTGACAACCATAAATGAAGTTATAGATATCTCTGATATCCATCAGAAGGAACAAGTTTTGGAAGAAAGGGCAGCAGATGAAGCTGCAGCTGAACCTGACAAAAATATTTATCTAGAAGCAGTAGCCCACTATGGGTTAGATCAGCCTTCATTTATCGATTCATTCTTCGATGTACCAGTAAATGAGCCAGAATTCTTCCCCAGCAGCTTGGGCTCAGAAGAAGAAGTTATGGAGAAGGCTGAAGAGGCTGCCCAGCCTAACTCTAAAGATGAAGTTGTAGAAACTCCACCATATCTAACTCAATCATACGCAAGCATCCATCAGAGAACTCCATCGTCTGCACCACCATCTCCTTCAGATAAAGTCATTTCTCCCACTACCAAGCAAGTGTCATTAGAAGCCACTCCATCTCCACCTCCAGGTATCACTGATAAACCCACTTCACCTCCAATTACTACTACTGTCACACCACCACACATCACAACAGCTCCACCATCATCTCCATCCATCCTCATCAGAGATATCCAGTTCTCTGAAGCTTCTACAAGAGAAGATAACATCACTATCTTCTCAAATGAATTCAGTTCAAACCATTCAGCAGAATCATATTCTTGCTGTTGATCAATCATTCACCACCCTGTTCAATAGATGTCAATCTTTGGAGTCCAGTATCTTGGCTGTGACTCCACCAATCACCACAGAGATCTCATCTCTTCAAACCCAACTCAAATCCAATACTGACTCCATCTCAAATCTCACATCTCAAATACATCTTGTTGGTGCAAGATTAGAATGTCAGAATCTTGATAAGTCTTAGAAGTCTAGGTTTTTGTCTATACGACACTGTCTGTGACTTTATTCATTAAAGTCGCAGGTGCGACTTTGTTCTACATAGTCGCATAACAGTATAGTCGCATGTCTGTCTATAAATAGGCAACAATGTTTTCATTTGTATGTATGCTTAAATGTGAGATTCAGAGAGTATTGTAATAAGATATATCAGTAAACATCTGTAATCATTTGATAATCAATATAATCTGTTTATTTAGTTTGCGTGTTCAATTCAATCCGTTTATTCAATTGATTACTGGATTCCGCACATAATCAGTTGTAATTGTAATTTGATCAGAGCGTATATGTGACCTACAGGTGGTATCAGAGCTGATTGAGGTTTTACAATCGTGTACGGAAAGAATTGATCGAGCAAAGTTTTGGTTATTTGAAGTTTTGAGAAATTGATCTACTGTGACGAAATCTGATTGATTCTAATTGAAGAATTGTGTTCCTGATATTCATTAAGCATTGAATTAGATTTATACTTGGTGATTTCATGAATTAGAACAAATTTTTGTTGATCACAGTAACGTCACATACGTACATGTACGGAGTTTGAAATTCTTGAAGATTTGACGACTGAATTATTCAGAAAAGGATACAGACAATTTCGAGTTCATCATAGCAAGCATATTCAAGAGTTTTGAATCAAATTCACCGTTGAATTTGATTTTGTGTACGGACGTGATTTCGGTTGAAGAAGATATTGCGATTATAAGCTCCTATTGAACTTGATACAGTCGCTATGCATTGATAAGAAGTACTTACAACTGTTGGTACAATCAATTCTAGCCTCAAACTCGATTTTGATCAATTTCTTAACATTTTCAGTACGCTCTGCGACTTTATTGAATAAAGTCGCATGTGCGAACTTAGATAAGATCGCATACTTGTTTTTCAAAATTGTTCTGAGACTTTATTTGTGCGATCTTGTCTGAAATCTTACTTGTGCGATTATATTGTGTGCGAACTTGTTTAAGATCATATCTGTGCGATCTTGTCTGAGAATATATTTGTGCGACTTTATTCTTTAAGTTCGCATAACTAAGTTCACTGATAATTAAGTTCGCATAACCTTGAGACTTTAATTTTCTTTTGAAACTATTTGACGATTATTTGGAAAAAAATGGCCTATTCAAACATGACTGCCATGTTAAAATTTGACAATGAAATAGGTACACCAAATAAACCTCCACGATTTTTAAGTAGTAACGAATATTCAAGTTGGTTTTCTTTTTGTATCCCACGTCATGCGTTTAATTTTTGGCTGGTGATTAATAGGCGATTGAAGACTCAAGACACATTGCGACAGTGGGAGATTACAGATTCTGAGATTTCGAGCATGGTTTGCCCTTTGTGTGCAACTCAATTGGACTCACATGATCATCTGTTTTTTAAGTGTGCTTTTTCTCAGCAGGTTTGGTCTCATATTGATACATACATGGATAAAGAAGGCCCGAAAGGTGATGGGCTGTTGGATGATGGGTTGGAGCTTACTATTGGGTTTGAAGCTGGTTTGGGCTCAATGACCCATGGAGTGTGCATGGTAACCTTGGTGGATTAAAGTTTGCATGGTGCATTTAATTACGAACGAATTTTCAGTTTTATAATGTGGTTTTATTATGTTTTTATTAGTCTTTAATAGTAGTTAAAAGTCCCCATCATTGTAAGGCTCTTGGAGGTTTGTAACCTACCAATTTTGTAGGCTTTATTGCCATTTTCATTTTTGGTGGAAGCATAATCAGATTTTCAACAAAACAAAACAAAACTCTCTGAATTATTGTTATAATTCTCTTGTTTGTCATTTTTGGGACGTGTTCCTGATTTTGGCTAGATTCAAATCAATAGGTCTTGATTTGCAATCTGTTTAGCAAATTATAGGTCTAATTTGTTAAACACATATATCCTACACATTAGTTCCAATTTAGTCCGATCCATAGACGTATCACATATGAAAAAGCTTGGAGGTATTTCTGCTGCTTCTGATTCGGTTTATTCCATCGTGGATTCACTTATTCCTATAGCTAAAAGCCGAAAGTCGAAGAGTGTGATTGCTAGAATCGTGGTGGCTGCTACAGCTTACTTCATTTGGCAAGAAAGAAATTGGCGGCTTTTCAAGAAGACTAAGAGGACGGTCAAGCAAGTTATCGAATGCTTTATGTCTTCCGTTCGTCTCAAGCTCCTTTCTTGTCGATTTAAGAAGTCCGAGGATGGTCTCTACTTCGCTAAGCTTTGGAATCTGCCCGACACTATCATTGTTTATCCATGATGTTTCGATTTTTAAGTTATTGGTTCTTTGATATAGTCTCGTGTTTGTATGCTTCTAGAGTATGCTTATGCTCGTTTAGGTGGTTTTTTCCAATTGGTGTTATTGTTACTGTTTTATCTAGGTGTTAGTCGTGTGGCATGTCATTTCGGCTTTGGTAGTTCAAGCATTGCTTGAGGTTAATGTGGCGTTTTAGTCACATTCCATTGTACTTATTGGTATTGGGTGATTAATATATTTTACCGGGGAAATTTCCCCTTTACCCAAAAAACCTAAAAAGCACAACATTTCAAACAAGCAAACTTTCAAACAACATTTGGTTTGGAAAGTAAAGAATTCATCAAAGAAATCTCGGATTTCTAAGGCTGATACGTCAACAATTCCTAAAAATTTTCGAAAAAATTCAAAACTAGTTGACGTGATCACCATTGATGATGATGGACGACCCAAGGCCATTAAGGCTTGGGTCCCTCTTAAGAACTAATTTGTTCTTTATATGTGTTGGAACAGTCAAGCAAAACTCAAGAAAATATCTGGTATGTGGATAGCGGATGTTCCAGACACATGACAGGAAACTTATCTGTCACACCCCGCTAAAGCGGAAACACGAGATGTAACAGTACAATGATTTCAAATTCGAAAATTACAAAAGATCACCGTTCAACGGTCTACATTCAATACATTACAATAAGTTTTACAAATGTTTACAGCGCAAAAGTAGGTATCCTAAACATGCTATTACATCCCAAAAGAAATAAATTCCGTACGCTACCGCAGCATAGATCAAATAGCCGGTTTAGCTTCAATAGACAAATTGTGACTAATTCCTGAAAAGCATGTAAAATAAAAGGTCAACTATGAAACATAGTTGGTGAGTACACAGGTTTTGTGTAATGATAGACCCTTTTCAAGAGTTTACGAAATCTAGTTTAAACGTTACACGTTACTACGTGCTTAGTTTGCAAAGATAGTTTGTTTAGTGCCGAGCTCATATGACGACGATAATCATCCGATACCTTCTTAAAATCAATTTTTAGGATGGACAAGCGCTATTGCACGGACAATTATAAAAGTAATTCATTAAAACAAGGCTCGTTTAAGAGCGATATTCATTTGATAGTTAGATTCATTTGTGAATCGATGTTTTGTTTGCAAATGAGGTTTATTTAAGACACGAGACTCATTAAGGAGTGATTCTTTTTGGAGCTTAATTAAAATTCGTGATTCATTTATAACGCCATGCTCATATTTTCAAGAAGTGTTCAAGTCATGTTTATACAGCTCGAGTTATAGTGTTTAATAAGCTCAAGTTACATTTATAAAACTCAATTTGTAGATTTTAATGAGTTCAATTTACATCTATAAAACTCAATTTGTAGTATTTAATATGTTCAAGTTACATTTATAAAATCAATGGATCATCAACTCAATATAAAAATGTTTGTAATCACAACGGGTTAATATGTCAAAGTTCATTAAATTGCGAGGCGTTATTATGGAATCACGTTTATCATTGTCCAAAACCACAATGATTCATAGTATAAAACTCATACTCCAAAGTTTATGGTTTCAAAGTGATATCGTTTCACGTCAAAGTCTTTGTAAAGCTCTGGTCGTAAAGTTTACAGTTTCAAAAGAGATATCATTTCAATATCAAGTATTTGTAAAGCTCGGGCGTAAAGTTTACAGTTTCAAAAGAGATATCGTTCAAATCCATGTATTTTGAAGAATTGAAGTAAGAAAATGAAGAAATTAAGTTAGAGATGGTGGGTTTTACCTTTGATTTTGTGTTCTTGGTGCAAGAACTCTTTTAATGTGATGATTTTAGGATGATATGGGGCTGGAAAAATCTGGAATAATAATGTGTGAAGAGAGTGTTTGTATGTGTTTTTGAAAGTGAAAATGAAGGAAATGATTAAGGAGAAGGAGTGTGTAAGTGGTATAATGTTTGCATGAGTTTTAAGTGGTTTAGGAGAGTTTGGTAGTCAAAAGAAAAAGGGGGGGGGGGGGGTTTTGATGGGGGGGGAGGTTTAATTAATTTTTTTTTTTGTCAAATATTAAGTAGATAAAAGTCTTATTGTTTACATATTTAATTTGTACAAGTTTTGTGAGTGTATAAGAGTTTAATTGCGATTTCTTTGCGATTTAATTGGAGTTATGAAACTTTATATTCATAAGTTCATAATATTTATCATGATTTATTTGTTTTAATTATAAATGATTTTCGCGAATTAATTTGCCGATTCCCAGTTGCGATTACCGATTTACGAAAATTTCCGGTTAAATTCCGATTTTTGAGATAGATAAATATTTTGTGATGACTTATGAAATTTAATTTCATTAGTTTTCTTTGGCACTTTGTAACCTAATTTAATGTGGTTTACGGTCTTAAAGTCCGCTAAGCAATCTTCTAAAACGTTACGCGATTTCGGTAACTTACGGTTTCGGTACTTAAAGAGTCATAATCTAGACTTTTCACTAGGACTTTAGAGTGCTGTAAACGAAATTAGATAGACTAGGAATTTAAGTGCGTTATTGACCTGAGATTTTTGACGGTTGTCACATTATCCCTCTTAACTTATGTCAAATCAATTAATGGAGGATATGTTTCTTTTGCTGGTGACAAAGGAGGAATGATTTCGAAAGAAGGCACTGTTTCAAATGGTTCCGTAAGTTTTGAAAAAGTCAACTACTGCGAACAATTACAACACAATTTGCTGAGTGTCTCTCAAGTGTGTGATAAGAAATACACAACTGTCTTCAACGATGTTGAATGTTTGATACTTAAACCGGGGTTCATTATTCCAAAAGAATGGATTTTAATGAAAGCTCCAAAACGAAAGGATATATACGCACTAGATATGAGAACTGTTTCTTCGTCTTTTCCTGATATGTCATGTTTGCTCACCAAAGCATCAGAGAAAGATTCTCTTATGTGGCATAGACGTATGGGCCACATACATTTTCGCAAGATGAACTTTTTGGTAAAAAATAATCTTGTGGAAGGTGTTCCAAATATGTCTTTCTCCATCTCTGATCATTGTCTTTCTTGTAAGAAAGCAAAACAACATAAGAAATCTCACAGGTCAAAATTGGTAAATTCAATTCAACAACCGCTTGAGCTTTTACATATGGACCTTTTTGGACCAATAAGTGTTAAAAGTTTGGGAGGGAAGTCTTATTGCTTGGTTGTTACTGATGATTATTCTCGATTTTCTTGGATTTATTTTTTGAATTCCAAAGATGAGACATCTGAAATTTTAAAATTTCTATTTTTAAAATTGGAAAATCTTTGTAAACTGAAAATCAAAATGTTAAGGAGTGATAATGGATCGGAGTTTAAAAATCATAATTTGGAACTGTTTTGTTTACAAAATGGTATTCATCACCAATTTAGTGCTCCGAGAACTGCACAACAGAATGGGGTTGCAGAAAGGAAGAATAGGACCTTAATTGAGGCAGCTAGGACACTACTTTCTGACTCGACTTTGCCCATTACTTTCTGGGCAGAGGCAGTCAATACATCATGTTATGTTCTAAATAGAGTGTTAACGGTTAAAAAGCAAAATAAAACTTGTTATGAATTGCTAAATAACCGGAAACCAAATCTCAGGTTTTTAGAACCTTTTGGCTGTCCATGTACTATATTGAACACAAAAGACAGATTGTCAAAATTTGGTGAAAAATCCATGGATGGATATTTTCTTGGATATTCTGTTAATTCACCAAACAAACGTGTGTACAATAAAGTAACAAAAAGGATTGAAGAACATTATGAGGTAGAATGTCTCAGACATATTAGTTCTACATCTGGAAAGGGTCCTGAATGGCTGTTTGATTATGATGTTCTGTTTAAATCATTCAACATTCTTCCTGAGTCTGTTGATGAAGTGGTTGGTATTATTTATGAGGGGGATAATCATAATCATATTAACCATCACTCAAATGATATAGTCTCTACTCCTGTTTCTGTTTCTGTTTCAACTTCTGCAGGTGACAACTCTAAGCAACAATCGCCAAATGATGAAGACTTTCAGGAAACTTTATCTGAGCTGGAAAATTCATCCACTGATGATGTTAGCAATCATGATGATAACAACAGTTTGCATGAAGAGATTTTGACAAACATAGATTCCACAATTGTTGCTGAAGATATTCCGAATCTCTTCGGGTTCATTCAAGACAATCTTCAGAAAACATTATTAGTAATCTACAGGAGGGTGTGCAAACTAGACATCAAGTACAACATAATCAGGAAGGACTAACTGCACAAATGGAGTCGTGTTTCTTGTCACAAATTGAACCTAAAAATGTGAAAATGGATTTACAAGATCCTTCATGGGTCGAAGCTATGCAAGAGGAGCTACAACAATTTGTGAAAATGCAAGTTTGGAAACTTGTCAAGCTGCCAAAGGGAGTACATTCCATTGGTACTCGGTGGGTTTTTAGAGCTAAGAAGGATGACCGTGGAGTAATTGTTCGTAATAAAGCTCGCTTGGTCGTTCAAGGTTTTACTCAAATCGAAGGTCTGGATTACACCGAAGTCTTTGCTCCGGTTGCGCGCCTTGAATCAATTCGGTTATTTCTTGCTTATGCTTCATTCAAGAAATTCAAAGTATATCAACTGGATGTGAAAAGCGCGTTCTTGTATGGAAAGGTTCATGAAGAAGTTTATGTATGTCAACCTCCTGGATTTGAAGATCATGAATTTCCTGATCATGTCTACAAATTAGACAAAGCCTTGTATGGTCTTCATCAAGCACCAAGAGCATGGACGAAACCTTGTCTCAACATCTGTTGCAAAACGGATTTACCAGAGGACAGATTGACAGTACTCTCTTCATAAAGAAATCTAATGAAGACTTGTTGCTTGTGCAAATTTATGTGGATGAAATTATTTTTGGGTCGACAAATGATAATCTTTGTAAAGATTTTGAGACAATCATGAAGTCAAAGATTGAGATGAGTTCTATGGGAGAACTAAACTTCTTTTTAGGTTTACAAGTTAAACAGACTGAGAAGGGAATTTTTATCCATCAATCAAAATATGTTAAAGACATTTTGAGTCGATTCAAAATGAATGATTGCAAAGTTGATGGAACTCCCATAGAAGTAAATCACAAATTAGGCCCGTCTCTTGAAGAAGAAGATACAGACCAACATGAATATCGATCGATAATTGGTTCATTAATGTATCTTACTGCGTCCCGACCAGACATAATGTTTGTTGTAGCAATTTGTTCACGATATCAAGCATGTCCGAAGATTCTCATCTTAAAGCTGCAAAAAGAATCTTTTGTTATGGGTAAACCATCGCTCGGGTTATGGTATCCTAATGATGAAGATATTCAGCTTTCGGCCTTTTCCGATTCAGACTATGGAGGATGTAATATGGATAAAAAATCTGCAACAGGAGGATGTCAGTATTTAGGAAACCAACTTGTTTCATGGCAATGTAAGAAACAGACCACTGTTTCCCCTTCATCCGCTGAAGCAGAGTACATAGCCGCTTCAAGTTGTTGTTCACAGGTCTTGTGGATTCAACACCAAATGAGGGACTACGGTTTACTTCTTACTCAAACAATCCATATTGATAATACTGCTGCTATTTCCGTAACACGAAACCCCGTACAACATTTAAAAACAAAACATATCGAAATTCGATATCATTTCATACGGGATTGTTATGAAAAGCAACTGATCTCCCTAATTCAAATCGACACTTTAAAACAAAAGGCGGATATTTTTACAAAGGCTTTTCTGAAAAATCGATTTGAGGAACTTGTGAAATTGATTGGGATGCGAAATCTTGATCTAGATTAAAAACTGACTTAGATCATTTTTATTTTTATATTGCTGTCTAGTTTAAAAAAAAAAAACGATTTTTAAGAAAAGGGGGAGATTGTGTTTGTAAAAATATCTGGGAAATGATAGTACATCAGGGAGATGTGAATAAAAATTGAATATCCTAAGTAATTTGTTTGATATATCAGTAGGCTCGTGTAAATAATTTTGAATCTTATGTTTTTGATTTTTAAAATGATAAACATCTGGGTCTACATTTTGAAAATTGTGACTGGATTATTTTTCAAATTAGAAAGTAAAGTATATTCTTAACATTCACACACCAATCTCTAGTGATCATACAAAAGAGATATATATATATATGTATATAAATCTTTGAACAAAAAGAGCAAATGGGGCCACATAGGAAAATACTTTGAGAGGCATAGTGTGTAACTGGGGCATGTAAGACCGTTGCTGCATGTAAGTCCTAAACAGTTACATACGTACTTGATTTAGGATGTAAGTCCGTTGTTGCAATCCTTAATCAAGTGTGCTAAAAATCTTTAAAGTCAAAAGATACGAAAAATCGTACATATTAGTATTATCTTATTTTGCTCATTTGGTGAAATGTCTGAAAGTACAGTATATAGTTGCCGGCTTGTGAGTCCGTATATGTGCATGTAAGTCCAAACAACTATATACGTTATTCACTTGAATGTGCTTAGACATGATCCACTACTAGTTATGTTCAAAAATAGATATATATGATAGGACAAAATATCTCAAAATGTGTGATCATTGGTTAATGGTTAAATCAAGTTGTGGTGTTACGTATATAATTTTCAAAATTTTGAAAATATGATGGTCTTATTTTTAAAATGCAAAGATCAAGTTTGTTATCATTTAAAAGTCAGAAAATTTGTTTTATAAATGTTTACATTGAGCTTATAAATTAAATACTGATAAATCAAGCTTATAACTTTTGATATTCTTAATAAAATCACATTTTAAACTGATATGATCCCAAAATCAAATTAAGATCTCCTTCACAAAAATATATGTAGATTTTATTCTTTAAAAAATTGAATTTTATATTCTGTATTATTTTTTGGTCAAAAGTCGTTTAAAATCTTGATTAAGTAACGCATCTGGAAAAAGAAAAAGTTCAAAGTAAAAATCACAAGTTGGAGTCTGCGAATTTGTTTATGCGAACTTATCTGTAAGGTCGCTTACGCAACTTTATAGTAAGGTCGCATAACCTGATTAGTATAAATACTTAAATCTCGCAACTCTATCTTAATCATTTCTAATTAAGCTTGTGCGACCTTATCCGTGACCTTGCTACAACGATTTCTGCAACTTTATTTCAAAATTTAAATTTTCAAGTTTGAACTGTTGGAATCTGTTGAAATCAGTTGCTATTCATTCGTTGTTATCAGATAAAACTAAGGTAAAGCTTTTAACTATTGATTCAATTAATTGTATGACTTAATGCGTGAAATCCATTCGGATTTAGGGTTTTATACAAATGACGTCATTTAAAAATTGAAAATACATGGTTAGAATGTGTATATCTTATACATTTGAATGATAGCGGCCTAGTGTACATGTTTTGATTGGAAATGTAAGTTTTTATAAGGTTTCGTATTAAAATTGAAAAGTAACTATTCGTCTTTGTGACTTTAGCTATGCGACTTTAGTACGCGACTTTATGTATGCGACCTTACTGATTTCCAAAACATGCGATCTTATTATGCGACTTTGTCCGAGAACTTGTGTCTGCGACCTTATCATGCGATTTTATTTGAGAACTTAGTTACGCGATTTTAATCTGAGTTTTTAATTATGCGACTTTGTTCTTAAAAGAGTTATGCGACCTTGTTCTTGAATGATATGCGACTTTGTCTGAGACTTTATCAAGCGAACTTGTTATGAGACTTTATTTGAGACTTTAATTAGAGGTTTCATTCTGAGACTATTAGACAGACGGCTTTATCTTGATTCTGAGTGTTTAAAAACTTGCGAAATTAATACATCTGTTGTGCAATCTTGCTATATTTCTTATAGATTTCAAGATGGTTAATCCAAAGATGTTTGAAGGACGACACAACACAACTGCTCTCATTGATACTTCACTGACTAGTTCGCAACCATATCTTGAGTTGCTGAACTTTTTGAGACGTTCAAGGATATACTATGCATTAACTGCTTCAACAACTGTATATGAAAATCATATTGTTGATTTCTGGACCAATGCAACACATGATACAGTTGATGGTGTGCAAAGACTAATTACCACTGTTCTTAATCAACAAATCATTATTACAGAAGATACAGTGCGTACAGTTCTTCAGTTCGGAGATGATGCTGATTCGAGAATACTATTCCCACCCACATTAGTTTCTGGATTCTTTCAACGAATCGGTTATCCAGAAATCTCTCCAGATCAATACCGAAAGCAGAAATTAAGTCCTGTTTGGAGATTATTCATGCACTTTCTGATAGTGTGTTTATCCGGACGTAAAGGAGGATTAGATGGAATGGGACAGAGTTTGGGATCTGCAATGGTTGCTTTGACTTTGAACAAGCCTTACAATTTTTCTGGTTACGTGTTTGCTAATATGATATCGAACATCTCCAGTCACACCAAGTTTTACATGTTTCCAAGATTTATTCAACTAATCTTAAATCATCTACATCCGAATATACCTAATCAAGGGATGCTCACTTTACGATTGATTCCAATGACCAAAAGAGTATATCTTGATTGTTAGAATTATGGGTGAAATCATGAGTTGGGGATGGCGGAAGATTTTGCAAATTCGTCCTACTATTCGGCATTTTATATGGCATAAACTCAATAATGGTAAGTCTACGTTTATTTGGTCTGATAATTGGTGTGAGCAAAGCCCTCTCAATCGGCTTTTATCTGCTAGAGTCATATCTCGGGCTGGTTTCTGTTTAAATGACTCAGTATATGATCATATTTCTAATGGTGCTTAGCGGTGGCCTTTAGATTGGTTCCCTCGATTTCCAATTTTATCACAAGTGCATGTTCCTATTCTCGAGGACACTCGTGATGAGGTGATGTGGCGGGATTATAATGGGATTCTTCAGCCTTTCTCGGTGGCTCTTATGTGGGATTCTATTAGAAATCGCGATCATGAGGTTGCTTGGTTTCATGTTGTTTGGTTTGCCCATTGTATTCCGAGGCATGCATTTCATATGTGGCTGGTTCTTAATCAAAAGTTGAAGACTCATGACAATTTGAGGCAATGGGATGTTGGTCCTTCGACTAACTTAAACCTGCTTCGTTGTCCCTTGTGTAAGTTGGTGCCTGATTCTCATAATCATCTATTCTTTGAATGTTCCTTTTCTATGCAGGTTTGGAACAAGATTCGGGTGATGTCTGGGATGGATAATGTTCCTAACTCCTTAGCGGATATCCTTTCCTTTCTTATTCCTATGTCGAGAGGTCGTACAGTTCGGAGTGTTATCTCGAGAATTGTGCTTGCAGCGTCTACATACAACATTTGGCAAGAAAGGAATGCTAGATTGTTTTCTAACACGTCTCGGTCTTCCAATATCTTTATGATATTATTGTTCTCAATGTTCGCTTAAAGCTTGTTTCCTTTCGGTTTCGGAAGGTGAAGTCTATTGCTAGGCGTATGTTGGATTTATGGAAGATCCCAGATATGTGTTTGGTCCAAGAGGGGAGTTCCGCTTGAGAGCTGTATTCTTTTTTTCCTTCTCCAAGGCAACACTGAACGTTTAGCTCAACTTCAACGTGCTCATCAAGAAAAGAGAGCTCTTGTAGAAGAAGCTGCTGATGCTGATTATATGCCTGAACCCCCTCGAACAAAGCCAAGGCGACAAGCTCAAACCTCCACTGCTCACGTACAGATCACACAATCAATTCGACCTTCACAACAACAACAACAAGCATCGTCTCAATCTATTCCAACTCAACAAGATACATCTTCTACACCAGTTTTAATGTCACAATTGCTAACAATCATGGAAGAGCTGAAAACTTCCTTTGTGGAGCAATCAAAGATAATTGAAAAACAGCAAGCTCAGATTGATTCTCATGTCAAATTATTTGAAACTCAACAAGCGCAGATTGATGCTCAATCTGAAAGAACTCAAGAGTTAGAAAAGGAGCTTGCAAATAAAAATTCTGTTGTTCAGGGGAAGAATATTGAAGAAGAACAAGAAGAAGAGGAGGAAGATGAGGAAGAGAAAGATGATGAAAATGATGATGATGATTCTTCTAACTCTGATGATGCTGATGATGATGATAATAATGATGATGGTGGAGAGAAATCACATCCAGAAAATACAGAATCTGAAGCTGGAAATGAACAAAGAGAATTTTCAAATGATCAACAACAACAACCAGAGCCAACACTTGAAAATAATCTACAAATGGTCATTTATACTGGGGCGAGTGATAGAAGTTTGAATACGGAAGAAGGATTTTTGAATATTGAACTGTTATCAGTGTCATTTAACTTTGAAGAAAATCTAATTCCTATGTTGGAGTTCTTGGAAAGGGAAGCTGTAGGGATAAATCAAGATAATTCAGAAGAAATGAATTTTGAAGATTTATTTGATGATTCCTTTGAGATTTCTAGTGATAATGAGAATATCGAATACGAAGTTGTTAATAATGAAGATGAAATGTGTGTTAATAATAGAAAGGGTTGAGCATCGTCTTGCTGATTGGAAGAATAAGTCCCTACCATTTGCAGGTAGAATGCAACTGATTAAATCTGTTATTTCTTCAATGCATGTCTATTGGGCATCTATATGTTTATTCTTCCGTCTAGAGTGTTATGTGAAATTGAGCAGATTATGCGTAGGTTTTTGTGGTCGCATGATAATCTGAAACGTGGTACTTCTAAGGTTGCTTGGAATGTTGTTTGTCTTCCCAAAGATGAAGGAGGTCTTGGAATCCGTAGATTGGATATTTTCAATAAAGCTCTCATGGTTACTCACATTTGGAACCTTTTGACATTTAAGGAGTCGTTGTGGGTTATATGGGTCCATGCTTATAAAATTAAAGATAGGAATTTTTGGACAATACCATGTCGTGGCAATATGACATGGGGATGGCGTAAAGTTCTTAATCTTCGATCTGTGATTCGTGAATTCATGTGGTATACAATTGGAGATGGTTCAAAGGTGTCGATTTGGTATGATAACTGGTCAAGTAGCAGCCCTCTTGATACGTATATATCCAATAGGGATATTTATACACTTGGTTTTTCTACTTCGTCCAAGGTTAGTAAATTGTTTACTGATGGTTCTTTACAATGGCCGCTGGAATTAGTATCTAAGTATCCTATGCTTCATTCGATTTCATATTCTAAGTCTACGAGTACTTGTGATCAGTTGGTCTGGAGAGATAGATCAGGAACTGTTAAACCATTTTCTGTTAGTGAAGTGTTGCATACTATTCGTCCTAAGGATTCAAAGGTCCTATGGAAGGAAGTGGTTTGGTTCTCAAAATGTATTCCTCGTCATGCATTTAATCTTTGGTTGGTTATTAAGAAAAGGTTAAAAACTCAGGATATGTTACTTCATTGGGATGTTTCTAGTAACTTGTCAACTGTCTGTTCTTTATGCGAAATGCAATCGGATTCTATAGAGCATCTGTTTTTCAATTGCATTTATGCTCAGCAGGTTTGGACTCAGGCTCAACATTTTGCTGATTGTCATAATCTTTCTTCTTCGGTTCAGGATGTTGTTAATTCCATTACTCAGATAACTAAAAGAAGATCTTCACGGTGTGTCATCTTGAAGCATGTCATCGCGGCTTCAGCTTATTTTATATGGCAAGAAAGGAACTACAGACTGTTTCAGAAGGTTAAAAGATCGGAGGAGCAGCTTGTTTCTTGTATCTTCAATGCTGTTAGACTTAAATTGATCTCGTGTCGTTTCAAAAGATCGAAGGATGGCTTGACATTTTTGAAGCTTTGGAAGCTTCCTGAGTCTATCTTATGTTGATTATGGCTGTTTTTTGTGCTTGTTCGTTTAGGTGGTATTTTCCTATTGGTGTCATAGGTTATGTTTTCATTATAATGTAAAGATGATAAGACCTGTTTATCAGTTGGTAGTTCAAGTGTTTGCTTGAGGTTATTGTGGTATTTCTGCCACATTCCATTGTTCTTATTGGTTTATTGGGTTTAATATATTTTACCGGGGTAATTCCCCTTTACCCAAAAAAAAAATGTGTGATGATTTTGTTTTTGAGAAAAATGATCAAGGAGAAGGTAATGACAGTGAAGAAATGGATGAAGAGATTGAAGCTGAAACTAATCCTGAAGTTCCAGAATGTTCAAGTTCTACTAAGCATTCGGAATGGTTCAGAGTACCATCACATGCACCAATGATAAAAAAGAAACTTTACAAGGTGAATGGTGAATGCGATGGTCAGATAATCAGTTGGAAATATGATGAAGAACTGAATTTGATTATTGTAAAAAGAACTGGTGGATTACAATACTTCAAGCGAAGATTTAAGGATCTGAGTACTCTTCCTAAGTGTGAAATTTCTAAGCTAGCAGAATTTAATATTATCAATCGCACAGGATCAAGTATGGGAAGATACATTGAGAGTAACGTACAAAAAGAGGTGAGATATGGATTCAACTTGATGAAACCAACGCTTGGAAAAAGAAAGATCTACAAGAAAAAGACCAGTGGTTTTACAAACAAGCCGTGGGTTAGAATTGTATATCCTCCTGTCAAAGTACTTAAGAAGATTCCGTTGGAAAGGTTACCAATTGGATTTGCGGAAAATCTTAAGTGGTGGTATTATAATGGTACAACTGGAGAAGCATGCATAGAGATCTTCAAAGATGGTTAAAAGGATAAAGTTGAAACTGTCTATGTCTATGATCCGATCAGCTTAATAAATTTATCAAGACAAGACTTGCTGGCACTTAAAGAAAATCATATTCTATTCAACAAAAATGAAGAAGGAGAAGCAATGAAGTTTCAGAATATTGAGAAAGTATGTGTCAGAAATGGCATCTGTGCTGGAAGCAATCTCCCTAGCAATGGATCTGAAACAAGACAAAGAACATATCAAGCTACTGACAAGGGGGAGTTTGTTGGTGCAAGATTAGAATGTCAGAATCTTGATAAGTCTTAGAAGTCTAGGTTTTTGTCTATGCGACACTGTCTGCGACTTTATTCATTAAAGTCGCAGGTGCGACTTTGTTCAACATAGTCGCATAACAGTATAGTCGCATGTCTGTCTATAAATAGGCTGTTATGTTTTCATTTGTACGTATGCTTAAATGTGAGATTCAGAGAGTATTGTAATCAGATATATCTGTAAACATCTATAATCATTTGATAATCAATATAATCTGTTTATTTAGTTTGCGTGTTCAATTCAATCCGTTTATTCAACTGATTACTGGATTCGGCACATAATCAGTTGTAATTGTAATCTGATCAGAGCGTATATGTGACCTACACATCTGATTACTACTCAGCCCAAAGATGTCTTCACATCAGCTGATACAACCCAACTCAATCTAACCAGAAAAGCTCAACTTCTCACCAATAGCACCCTTTCTTCACTGAACAATGATGTCTCAGCAATGAAGGCCATTCTGAAGCCTGTCATTTCTCAACTCTCACACTCTGCTGGTATCTCCAAAGTTTCTGTTGGAATAACTGCTGACCTACCTGGTTCACCAGTTATGGGGGAGAAAACTAATGAAAACATTGTTGCACCAGAAGTTATGATGCTAGAAGTACAATCTGAGAAACCCATTGCTGCTGTTGTTGAAAAAGAAGCTGAAACCCCAACTGCTGCATAAAGCATGGGGGAGCAAAGTATGAGGCCATCATCATCATCTCTGATAAGAAGAAGAAAGCAAATTGATGATGATATTGATGAAGAAGAAGAAATGATCACAGTGACTGCTGCTGGTGATCAGAAAAAGAAGAGAAAGCTTGTTGTTGAGTCTGAATCTGATGATGATGATCAGATCAAAAAGAAAGCTAAGGAACTGAAAGTTCCTATTGAGTTAATCAGGGAGGGATTTGAAGCTGAGAAACAAGCTCAGCTTGAAAAAGAAAGTGATGTGGTTGTAAAGGCTCTGTCCAAAGAGATGGAGATTGAAAGCAAAAAGGGAGAGTCTGCTATTGAAATCAACAAACGATTGATGAAGATGGCAGAGAAAGAAAAGGAGAAGAAAGCCAATGAACTGAAAAGACTGAAGTTCTATCTCTCTGTCAGGAAGAATCCTGCAAGAACCATCAAGGTCTTCAAGAACAAGAAATCATTTCTGGAGCTGACCAGAGATGGATCTGAGAAGATAGAGACTATTTACTTCTCTGAGCTTAAGGAAATTGGATTCAGTGAACTGGGTGAGATCTACACTTGTGTTCAGAATGGAGCAAGTGCTGCCAAGCCACAAATATTAAAAATCATTGATGAACTTGTGGAAAATCTGAATAGAACTGAAGCTGGTCTGAACCAACCTCTATCAAAGCTGAATGTTCAAGGACCCAGCAGAGCCCCCAGAGCGAGAAAAGACAAAGCTGCTGAAGCTGCATTAATCAAAGATCTTCAGCGAAGGGGTGTTCTTCCAGACCCAGCAAATCTCAACATCTCTCTTCCTCCCAACATCATGCCCATCCCTAGCAGGGTTATCAGAGAACCTGAGTATGGGATGTACTTCCTCAATCATGACAAGCAGCACTGCTTTCAGAGGGCCAGCCAGATTGGAATTGCTAAAACTGAGCATCTGGTGGCAATAAAGTACATGGGCCAAGGAACTAACAGCGATCCTGAGTTTATGAAGCTGGTTGATGATGAGCTGAAGGTGAGACTGATAAATGATGATGAGCTCAAGTTCTTCAAAGTCAAACAGGAGCTGTTAGATTAAGCGTTTGTATGAAAAGTTGTTTTGTAACTGACTTTTGTTGTTTATCTATAAATCAATGTTCTCTATGTGATGATTTATATTTACTGCTTTCCATATAAAGTAAAATGAAAAGAACCCAAAAACAGAACATCAGGGTCAACCAAAAACAAAAGACAAAAGCACCAAGTACTCATCAGAGAGATAATTTGTCATAAATAAATAGGGGGAGATTGTTGGGTCAAAGACCCCACTAAATGTAATTTATAGATGACAAATTCACCTAAGTGTTCTTAAAAGTTCACTGCATCTGTTAGCAGTGAACAGATAGAGTAGAAAAGAGAAACTGTCGCTGATCAAACTGATCAGTGAACAATTTACTTAGAATATCTTTTGATCTACTCTAATCACTGCATACGTTAGTAGTGATCCTCTTGTAACTTGAAGTACTCATAATGTCTTCATCACTCGCTGATGAACACTTAACCTTCTGAAGTTACTTAGGCTGTCGCTGAAAAGATCAAGAATCCTTTGTTATAGTCAAAGACTGAAGACAGAGACAGAGAGCAAATTCAATGATGTGGAAATCATCTCTGCTCTATTAACCATCGGTCCATGCCTTTATCCAAGAAAGTACATTAGGTCTGACAAATACCTAATGTACAAATGAAGGTCAACTTATGCAACATACAAGAAAGCGTGCATATATTTTCAAAGATATGTACGAATACTTATTGTACAATTGCATTAAATTCCTCGTACCTTCTTCTGTAACCTAGGAATAAAGTAATGTATAAACTTTATCCCTAGGATGTAATGTCACATCCAAACTTTGGAAGTTGCATTACTGTCCCAACAAATATGGTGGTGACACGTGGTGGATTTATCTCTCATTGTGTGAGAGTATAAATACCACGCTCAACAACGATATTAAATGTCCAGAATTTTGTATTCGAGATCAACCTGTGATAAAGCACGTTCCTGCTTATCAGTGAACCAAGTGCCCTCACTTATCTGTTAAGTGTTGATCACTGAGCATTATCAGCGAGCTCTTCGTTGATAATCTGTTGAGACCAAATTTGTCGCAAGTTAGTTTACTTAGACTTGTCTGTCTTGTCTATTTCCGCAAGTAAACTTTGTAAAGTATTCAATTGATTCAAATCAATAAAAGAAAACTTTAAACTTGAATTTGTTTGTCTATCTACATTTGTTGTTAGTAGTTAAACGTTTTATTTAACAAACCGGGACCAACATTATCTATAGATATTTACATTTTGGATATCTCCTCTCTTTATCTATAGTTGAGTTTCTCGACATGTACACAGATTTTTCATTTTCATCTATGGGTATTTACTCGCTCTCCTCGAGTAACCTGAATAGGGAAAATCTCCTCCAATTTACCTGTGACCATCACTAAGATAACCTAGTGGTCGGCGTCTTGATATTCTCACAAGAGGTCTCAGGTTCAAACCTCACTGGCTGCACATCTTAGGGGTGGCTAAGGAAACGGTCAGAAATGGTCACGAGGATACACCGATTAAGCCGCGTGCATTTAAGTGAAAATACTCGCACGCCCCGAATAATCTGAAGAAAATATTTACATTTTGAATATATAACTAGACAGACTACAATTTAACTCTTCTATTGTTTGATTGGACTAGACCTGAGAGTCCAAGTGTTTCGATTATTTGCATGTTGTCCACTTTACTACTGGCTCAGACACTTTCAACTTATGCACATACTCTTGCCAAGTTGTTTTACTCTATCCCGATGCATATGCTTCTTTTCTTTATTAAAATATGTACCTTTTTGCACAACCTCTTCTGTTATAGAGTCCAATCGCGAGAGTCTAAACTTTGTTGCACTTCTAAAGGCGAAGACTCTGAAGTGGGCGAACACTCGGCCCAGCGGGCGAACATGAGTAATGTCCCGGAGCCCAGCTACCGACCCGAGGTGCCGATGTTCATCGATCGGGTGGATCTATATGCTCCGGGGTGGCGCCAAAGACCTGTTCAAGGTCAAGGTTGAGATTATCCAACTAATGGCGGACCTTGACCCGACGGGAAGTAAACCTGAAGTGTTGCGAAAGACTGGGATGGGATCCATAAAGACTATTTCTATCATAGTTGTTGCTTTTTATCCGTATATGTATTATAACAATTGTATGCTGTGTGATAGGTCATCACACAAACACACGTACAACATATATAAACATCTCTTTTATTGTTTTTATTACTATATTTGTTATTATAAGTGTAATCAATGTAAGAACAAATTAAATTTCTATAACAAAGTTATATATTTCTCGCACACCTACATTATTTATAATATCTTAGAGTATAGAAATTTATACTCATGTTGTTATACTTAAAGAGATCCATTGTTTTCTTTGTAGTAGTTATGTAACGTAGTATCATTATCAAACACAGTTTCATTCTAGTCAAATAAACAAAATGCTAAATAATCGTAAGAATCAGTCATGGAGCGTTACATCATGAATGAAGTGTTTTAAAATCCTTTATATAAGGGAATGATTTTGAAGTTTCACGGGCTTTATTCGGACAAAACTACCCTTAAATTTCCATCTATAATCACTTTCTCTCCCTAGTTTTTCATCTTTCTTCTTCTTAAAATCCCCTTTCTTCCCCATATAAATTAAAAGCCATTTTTAACCACCAAAGTGAAATTCCTTCTCTCCTTTGATGAAACCTACAATTACTACTGCCCAAAAACTCGTATTCTATGCGATAACCTTCAATTTGCTTCAAAATTGAGCTAAGATCGAGAACCTCCTTTGTTCATCATTTTTAAAAGGGTTAAAGCAAAGGATTGTCAACATATTTACATTTTTGTTTCGAGTTCACTAACGAACCAATATTATTACCACGATCAGTGACGTACTTTTAAATATATCTCGATGTCACCCTATCTTAACCGTTTATCCTTAACAAGTTGATATATTACCGCTTATGTGACACTTTTTTTTAAAAAAAAGTATGTTGCTGATCGTGGTAATAATATTGGTTCATTGGTGACCTCGGAACAAAAATGTAAATACGTTCGCGATCTTCAATTTAGCCCTTTTTAAAACCCCAGAAAATATAATATTTGTCATAATCTTCAATAATATACAACTTTTACACTCATAATTGATCTAATTCAAAGGTACTTATTGTTGAATGTTTAGCTTGATATTCAACCAATTTTGACAAGTTTCTATATCCAACTCAAGCGCCGAAAAGAGATTTATTTTGATTTGTTAAACCTGTTAGTATAATTAAAGGTAAGCTTATTGACATCTACTCAATTCCACCATTTAATTTTGATGATGTATATAAATATAAATATAATATTTACGGAAGGAGGACAATGGCTTTTATTTACACTGAAAGTCCTTTAGTGAACTTTTATAAACCAAACACGTCAAAGGGTTTTTAAATCCTAGCATTTCAAATCCTACCGGATTTAAAATCCGGAAGTTTCAAATTTACGAATCAAAATGCCACCTACAGAAATTCACCGACTTTAACTTGAGAAGTCAATTAAAACTAATTGTTGGAGAGACCCAACTAATTGCCCCAAATTAAATTCAGGAATCCACGGATCGTCTTGCTCTGATACCAATGAAGTAACAGGAAGCTAGCACTTTAGACAATTAATGTATTGTCAACCGTTTAAAGAATATCTATCATGTTGTTAAATGAATAAGAGTTTATCGTATATCGGATGGCAAACAAAAACACAACAAAAGTTTCAACTCATTTATTTATTAAAAAAAACTTAAAATCATAAAACACAATCAACTTAACATAAACCACTAAACAAACATAAACAAACGAATAATATTTGTGTTTATTTAATTATAAGAATGACATGTTTTATCGTATAACACAAGCCTACCCTAAGAGTACACAAAGTGGGAAGGTTTTTGTCACTATTCACTATCGAAAACGTCGTCGGAATGGCGTTCCGTCACTCCGGCACGGCGTATCCCCGACTGCGATCCGACAGCGTTCTCGGAGCAGCGTCTCCGGTGAGACGCTGTGCGGCCCATTTTCTTTTTTCTCTTGTTTTCTCCTTGTTTTCTTTATTTTTTTATTTTTATTTTTATTTGAAGAAGAAGAAGGTGCGAATGTATGTGTAAGTCGTGTGTGCAGAGAAAGAACGAGGGGAAGAAAGAGGCGACTAGGATCTAGGACTAGACAAACCATATTGATAAAAATGAGGTCTTACATAGAGATTACTTGTTGGGCTATTTCTCTAAAATGAGCCCATTTTTTAGATGAACTATTGTTTTAAATTATTTTAATTGGGTTAAATCAATTAAAATTAAAGTGAAATAGATTAAAATGGATCACGTATTTCTTTTAGGATTTCAAAGTTTTTTTTATATAGTAATAAGTTAAGCTTTTTTATTTAATTTACTTTGTTATTTATTTCTATTTATCAAATTATTTGAATTTTATGACAAATAAAAAAGTCAAAAATAAATTTTAGAACACTATCCTGAATACCGTTCCCACTCCTCATTTTTCAGCACTAGTGTTCCCCACTAAACACTGTGGACACGAGTGTGACAACCGTCAAAAATCTCAGGTCAATAACACACTTAAATTCCTAGTCTATCTAATTACGTTTACAGCACTCTAAAATCCTAGTGAAAAGTCTAGGTTACGACTCCTTAAATACCGAAACCGTGAACTATCGAAATCACGTAACGTTTTAGGAGATTGCTTAGCGGACCTTAATACCTTAAACGGCATTAAATTAGGTTACAAAGTGCCAAAGAAAACAAATGAAATTAAATTTCACAAGTCATCACAAAATATTTATCATATCAAAAAAAAAAAATCGGAATTTAACTGGAAATTCCGTAACTCGGTAACACGATTGGAAATCGGTTTATTAACTCGTGAATGTTAATCGTGATCGAATCAAATACATTTTGATGAATGTTATAAACTTATAAAATAAAGTTTCATGACTCACACTTTAACCACAAAAACATCACAAAAATCGGAAATTAACCGAAATTTCCTAACTTGGCAAGCGCAACCCGAATCGAATAAACGAAACTCGAATCCGACAAACTAATACTTGAATATCCATTATAAACAATCTAAAATACAATTTGAAGTATTTTAGAAATTTAGAACATCAATTTTTATTACCCAAATATTAAGCATTAAAACAACACAATTTAAAGTCTTGAAAATGTACAAGACTTGTGCAATTTTATTACAATAAATACTATAACTAAAATACATTTTATATTGACAAAAAATAAGTTAAAAACCCCATTTTATTGTTCAAAAACCGGACCTCAACCTCCCCCACTCATATCTCTTCCTTTTCTTACAAAACTCCACTCACTCTACATGCAAAAAGCCTTCTACACTTACATACTCCTTCACTTTCATCATTTCTCTCATTTCCACTTTCAAAAACACACACAATTCTCTCTAAACACACACTAAACTCCAGCAACTTATCATCCTTAAATCATCTCTTTGAAGGTGTTCTACACCTAAACCAACATTCCAAGGTATGAACACCATCTTTAACTTTCATTCTTGCATTTTCATACTTTGAATCTTGTAAAAACATGATTTTTATGCCTTTTTCCATGGCTAAAAATCTCATACAAGGTTTGATGGTTTGTAGGTTCTCTTACACTTGTTTAAGTGTTAAAACAAAAGGGCAACCTATGATCAAACCGAAAATCAAACCGAAAAGTTGACTTTTTGATGTTGTAGAGTTTATTTACATGTTCTTGCTAGAATAAATGGTTAAAATGTTAAAATATGTTTATTCTTCTGTAAAACACATGTTCATGCATAAAATTCAAGACTTCAATCTTTGGATGAGGTCTAAAAATCGTTTGGTAGTGAAATCACACCAAAAAGATCACTTTGTCATGCATGTAATCTGTCCAGATTTTGACCTCACTTGAAACGACCATAACTCAGTGAATAATGGTCCAAAAATCTTGATTTTTCTTCTAGAATTTAGCTTAATGTCTTACCTTTAAAACCCCACTGGTCTCACTCAAGTCCATTGAGTTTAAGACCTCCAAATGTATCACACAAAACTGATGCGCCAACAGTAACTTTTCTGTGAACACCTTGTTGTGATACTTGTTCATGGGTCTTAAAGTGTCCTATAAATCTAAGAAAAATTAATTTAGACTCCTAACATATATATATCAGTAGTATAAAAAGATAGGAATTTATTGTGTTGATTATGTATTTTTAGAAAATGCATGAACACCATGCATAATCTTAGACTTGTAAAAATGTGAAAAATTGTGTTGTGATGAATGTAAAATACAAAAATAATAGATAAAACGTGTTAAAAATTTGAGGGTGATTTTCTCAGTATATATACCTTGAAAAGAACCTTGAAAATAAAAATGAGAATTTTTGGGAAAACTTAAGTAATTTTCTTGGTTTAATACCAATAAAGTCTCTAAAAGGGGAAAATATTCGTGAAAAATACTTTTTGACATCAGAAAAATATGGGAAAATTACTGTGTCATTTTCCACATAAAGTGAAACTATCCTCAAAATTTAACACTCATTGGAATTGTTTTGTTATGTTATGTTTTCCGATGTACGATTTGTTAAAACACATACGATTGGGAACCAATGTTCCAGTGCCCAAAATGGCATGAAATTTTTACCCAAAGTTAGAAATGAATTAAAAATGATCTAGTAAAAATTTCAGAATTTTCCAAGAAAATTTACTATTTTTCTCATATTTATCCCACTCTTTTGGTCAAGAAAAGATTAAAAATAATCTGTAAATCTAAAAATTCCCAAATTTTCACAGAAAATTTTTGAATCATATTCCATGTGGTATACGAAGTTTGGTAATTTTTGGAATCTGTTTTCAAGTGTTTCCATTAATTTAATCACAAACCGAGTAATTACCGGCAACAACAAATCAAACTTTAACGACACTTTGTAACACGAGCGACTAGCTAAGCAATCTTAAAAAAAACAAAAAAACCATATTAGTCAAAAATCTAATTAGGAACCTTGTATTCGTAGGTCTTGGATAGGAGTCACTCTTGGTCGAATCGCGCTTTACATCCATTTTCGTACGCTTACTAACGATTGTGAGTACTCAACCCCTATTTTTAACGCTTTATTTAAATGTTTTGGGGGTGAAAAGCATGCATGAATGACTTGAATGATTTATTTACTTGCAAATGATATGCTTATGATGTACTTGATTTACAAATACCGTGATATGATTATTGTGATATGCTATGCTAAATTTCAAAACAATGCCGTGAATGCTTATCAATGTTACATGATTATATGCTTGTTTTCTATCGTATCTAAAGTCCCCGGTATATTCACACAACCATTAACTCTATATGAGCCAAATGATGCATATGAATAGTACTATTTGGGAGCGAGACCACCTCCCCACTCACGCGGCCACGTGAGTGCATTCCATCATCCTAAATGCCAACGATAGGGCATCACTATTTTGGGGCAAGGGTTTATCGGTTGTAGGTTTGGTTGTGGACTCAAGCATAATTAAATCATCGATTTTATAAACAAAAATGTAATGGCATAGTGATTTCGCAAACATCTATTATTGTATGACGCTTTGACATGAAAATGACGTCTCTTTTAAACGATAAACTTGTGACCCAAATTTCATAATGACGTAGTCATTCGAATTGAGGTTTCTTTATAAAGTACAAACTTATGGCCGAGCTCTACAATGACATTGTTACTGAAGTAAACTTTCTTTAAAATTTTAAATGTCACCACTTAGACGTTATTATGATAGGTAATTTGAAACGTTACTTCTTTAACCATACATATATAACCGGAGTTATTAAATTGTGAATCATTGTGATTTTGACAATTAAAGGCGCAATTTTAAATAACGCCTTGTGTTGTCATGAAACTAGATATAATAATCCGTCTAAATGACGAACGGTTTGATTGAAATATGACAAACCATTAACTTTATAAAACATAACTTGAATTTATTAAATAAGTTTTACATACTAAATTTGTATTTATCAAACACTATATCGTGAGTTTTATAAACCTTGAATGTTTCTTTTAAAATATGAGTATGGGGTTATAAATGAATTATGACTTTTAATGGAGTTTCTAAAGTATCGCTTCTAAATGAGTCTTTCTTTAAACTTCTTTTGTAATTAAGATACCAATTCACAAAGAAATCTAACATGCAAATGAATATCACACTTAAATGAGCTTTGGGTCAACGAATCCCTTTTATAATTACCGTGCAATAGCAATTGACTATTATCAAAGGTTTATCTTAACCAGCTTTCGGATAATTATCTTAGTCATATGAGCTCGACACTAAACAAATAACTTTGCAAATTAATCACGTAGTACGTGTAACATTAAAAACTAAACCTCATGAATCTTTGAAAAGGGTCTATCATTACACAAAACCTGGGTACTCACCAACTATGTTTCATAGTTGACCTGTATTTTACATGCTTTTCAGGAATTAGTCACAATCTATCAATTGAAGCCAAACCGGCTATTTGATCTATGATGTATTAGCGTACGGAATTCGTATCTTTTGGGATGTAATAGCATGTTTAGGATATTTACTTTTGTGCTGTAAACGCTTGTAAGACATTATGTAAAGTATTATTGTAGACCGTTGAACGGTGATGTTTTGTAATTTTCGATTATGAAATCATTGTACCGTTACATCTCGTGTTTCCGCTTTAGCGGGGTGTGACAACGAGAGTCTAATAGAAATACACAACAACTTAGGCCGTTCTCAACGGGAGTATACCGACCCATGATGGTTGAGTGACACGGTTGGCACCACCGTGTCACTTAGTGCGTCGGTTGAGTGATCGTTTCCGAAGCTCTGAGATGATATGCTCCGTTGATTATTATTTTTTTTGTTTTTTATAGTGTATATAAATAGAGTTATATTGGTAAATATAAGACCTAAAAATTAAAGTTATACATTCACGGTTAGCAGAAGTATGTTGATTTTGTGTGAGTTTGAAAAAGTGTTATTAATGTGACGATGAAATGACATAGTTAAAATTGTTTAGAGAGGTGTTACACATTCACATTCACTTTACTCAGGAATTCCTATTCCTATATCTATTTACTATTTATCTATTTACTATTTATTTATATCTACTATATCTATATCTATATTTCTATATATCTATAATCGGTCATCTTATTGCTTTTTTTGATTTTGCAAATTAGGGCTGCGATCGCAATAATCAAAGTCAAATAGATATTCGATTCGATTAACCTATTATAACAACCCTTCTGTTGTGGTAATTGCGTTACGACTTTGCGTAGACCAACAAACATGAGCGTATAAATAAATATAAATAAATAAATTATATATAAACCCTAAATTCCACAATTCGTTTTCAGTTTCCCCTAAATTATACCACTAATCGATCACTGTTCTTTATCGAATCAGCATCTAGTATATCTGTATCGTCAAATTTGTTGTTAATTGTATCGACTAAAACCCTAGGTCACCGTTTTGTAATTTTATTTAGGGTTTTTGCTCTCACGATGGATTCGGAAGATGATATGCATGATGCGAACGATGTTGATTCTTATGATGAAGATTATTATAGCGGTGATGCGATGTATAGCGATGATGATAATAATGATGGTTATGATTTTGTAGATAATGATTATGATGGTTCGGATGAGACTTTAGTTAGTCGGCTACAGGTATATTGAATTTTATAATTATATATATTATTAATTATTAATTATTGTGTTGTAAGTATTGGCTTACTTGTAATATGCAATATTGAATTTATTGTTTCCATGACTTTAAGTTGGTTAAAGGATCATAATTATGTAAAGATGTTATCTTTGTTGATTATAAGGTTGCTAGTGTTAGTAAAATCAATGTTGTATTGGGTTAACTTATGGAGAAAAGGCCTTATGATGGATATTAAGATTATGTTGTTTAAATTTTGGTTTTGGATGTGCGGTTTCAAAGTGATTATTGGACTTTTAGAATTATAAATAGATAATTGGTTGATTAAGCTTAATGGATGGATGATTAGATAATAGAACATCAATCCTTCTTTTCAGAAAAATTATAACGTCTTGGCAGAAGATGATATACGCCAATGTCAAGAAGATGATATAACGCAAATTGTCTCAGTTTTATCAATTTCAAGAGATGATGCGTGCATGCTTTTGCGCCGTTATAACTGGTAAGGCGTTCATGTTTTTTTATTTCTGTGAGTAATTGGCCTTTTGACATCCTTTGGCGTTTGTCTTATATTTCTAAGCTGGTTTGGTACCCTGCAGGAATGTCAACAATGTTCACGAAGCATGGTTTGCTAATGAAGATAAAGTTAGGAAGGCTATTGGCCTGCTAGACAAAACAGATATTAAGCCACCAAAAGCTGGAGAGGTATGTTAGGGTAAATAAGTTACGGTAGTGGTGGTAATTCCGAGCTGTTACTGATGAATGGGGGAATGGGGGTTCTGTTTTATCTCTTAGTTTATGGAATGCAGTGTTTTTTATTTCTAACGAGGCAAAAATAAAGAACAGATACAAAGGATGCACCTCGAAAGTTGTCTTTGAGTGTACCTTAAATCCACAAAATCTGTAAAATTCGTATTTACAAAAAGTTGAGTAATATGAAATGATAAAACCTTTTTTAATCATATTCGGCACACCATCTGTTTAGAAGAAACTTAAAACTTCGGAAAAAAAGTGTTTATATCCATTAGCCGACGCTCCCCTCCTTATCTGGCCACCTCTAAATCACTCCCTTGCTCATGTTTAGATAAACTAGTTTCCTGTTCTTTCTTTCATGTTATATAATCACTTTCTTATCTGTGTCTTTTGAAGCTGCCTTGTGGAATCTGCTTTGAATCATATCCACTTGATAAGATTAGTTCAGCTGCATGTGGCCATCCTTTCTGTAATACATGCTGGAGAGGTTTGTATCTGTTTTGTGGTATTACGGTTTAAATGCGTTGTGCTGGTAATGTTACCACTTCCATCTTATTATATGCTTACACGTAGAATAACTATTTCTAAGCCTTATGTTTCTTATTGTTGTGGTAGCCTACATTAGCACATCTATAAACGATGGTCCTGGGTGTTTGACGTTGAGATGTCCCATTCCATCTTGTGGCGCTGCCGTTGGTGTGGATATGGTCAACATGTTGACTCCAGATGAAGATAAGAAAAAATATAGGCGCTACCTTCTTAGATCTTATATCGAAGACAATAGAAAGGTATAGTTTAATCAATCCATCATATGGCGTGTCTTCTGTTTTCTGTAATTTTATCATATGTATGTATTTATTATTATTTTTTAACTTATGTTTATAGACCAAGTGGTGCCCTGCTCCTGGCTGTGACTGCGCCATTGAGTTTGATCGCGGAAGTGGAAGCTATGATGTAACATGCAATTGTTCATACAGCTTTTGTTGGAATGTGAGTATTTATAGTTCCTTTTCAAAATTTTATGAAGCTTTTCTATGTTCTTTCATAGATGATGAAGTTTGTTACTACTATTGGTGCAGTGTACAGAGGAAGCTCATCGTCCTGTGGACTGTGAAACCGTGTCGAAGTGGATAATGAAAAACAGCGCAGAGTCTGAAAATATGAATTGGTAACTGTTCAAACATCATGATCCTTCAGCTTTTAAGCATGTTCATGATGATTTATTGCATATTCATACTTTCTCTTGTAGAATGTTAAATCTTGATGCTGATGTAACGCCTTACAGGATTCTAGCTAATTCCAAGCCTTGCCCAAAGTGCAAACGTCCAATTGAGAAGAACCAAGGCTGTATGCACATGACTTGCAATCCCCCTTGCAAATATGAATTTTGCTGGTAAGATTTAGTTTCATGTACTTCGTTGATTACTTTTCTTGATAATAGCTCTTATTTTTTTATTTTTTTTGGTATTTACTGGAGGTAGCAGTTTCAACCCATTAATGTTGTAATTGGGTTGAGTTGGCTCATATTTCTTTCTTCACGGGTCAATTGTATAAACCTATAAAACGTAGCTGAAGTTAATCGGTTGAAAGTTGCCAAAGTGTATCGGAAAGAAATCTGGAAGTAGCATTCTCTATATGAATGAGATACACAATTTGAAGGAGTACTAGAGGCTAAAAAGGCAACTAGCTGAGGCTTAAGGGGCATTCTCTATATGAATGAATGAGATAGGTAATTTGTAGTAATACTAGAGGCTAAAAAGGCAACTAACTGAGGCTTAAGGGGCCTAGTCTCCTTCTCTTCCTTGACTTAATCACATACCTACTCCTAAAAAAGATCAAGTTGTCAGCTACCTAACTTTTAAGACCTCTACAAAATAAGATCTTTCACTTAGCAAGTCCTGTTCTCCAATCTTGACTTAGATCTTATATGCTTTTTATAGAGAAGTAGAATTGTCGATTACCTAGGTTGGTGCTTGCTTCCTGAAGATGGGTATCCTTGTCAGTAGCTGTCGTCAGTATCATTACTGGAGGGAAGAATTAACAAGAAGCCTCTGTCAATGTCAGCTCAATGCCTTTTTCCTTGCTTTATTTCCATTATTAACATGGAAGGGTGTGTAGAACCTAAAATAAAGTTTTTGTACTGATGTTGAGGGAACTCCATAAAGAAAAGCAAAAGTGTTTGTTTCTCTGAACCAAATCTGTTACCCAACCTGCTCATTTTGCCACCTCTAGCATTTCATGTTGAAAATTTCTGCTCTTAATTGACTTACGTAACAATATGCTCTAAAGGTTTTACGACTCTTATTTTGTTGGTTTTTGTTGTACTTTTGTATAACTTTAATATATTTAAAAATTGTACATGTAGGCTGTGCCTTGGCCAATGGTCAGATCATGGGGAGAGAACAGGTGGCTTTTATGCTTGCAACCGTTATGAATCTGCAAAGCAAGAGGGAGCAGTAATAAATTTATCATATTTTGCTGTAAACCAATCAGACATTGCCATTTTTGTCTTAAACTCTTGACCTTTGATCTTGCATAACTCGTGCAGTATGATGAATCTGAACGTCGAAGAGAGATGGCCAAGAATTCTCTAGAGCGATACACTCACTATTATGAACGCTGGGCTACAAACCAATCGGTATGCCTTCTTCTTATTGTGTGACCACATGGGCATAACTACATTTTTCTGTGTCATGGTGGACTCACAAATATTTGGAGTTAGATTACTCTTCATTGCATGCTATATGGTTTAATTGTTGTGTTGCTATGATATCTTAATAATATTTGAACTTTTAAAACTGTCAAATTTTGCAAATTCAACTGAACTTCGAATTTATTTGAGACCTATATCAGGCATGTGTTGATAAAGATATTTATTTGTGATTCCATGTGTCCCTTTCAAGATTTATAACTACATTTGAGCTCTTTTGTACATTGTCTATTTATACTCAAAGATCGATTTCGTTTTCGTATTCTTGTGGTCATATTTGGTTGTTGGCCAGCTTAATGGTTTGGTTTGTGATCCATCAACTTTTCACTAGCTCTATAATTATATCTACATATAAAGTGAATGCCTTCTTTTGTTTGATGCAAATTTATAATGGGTGGGCAAGCTGGTTATTAGCCCTGGGTACTCTCACCTTTGGGAAGCTACTTGAATTTCTTTTTAACAAGAACTTTACCTGGTTTGAGTTCATGTGGCCACTGACTCAGGGCGCCTGGATATGGTGAGCCTTAACTAGGACTCCACAGTTATCCAACAAAAAGTTTCTGTATCTGATGTATACTTGTTTCTCTTTTTTTTTCAATGACAGTCAAGGCAAAAAGCACTCGCGGATTTGCAACAGATGCAAACAGTTCATGTAAGTTGATTTCCTGATTTTTCTTTTTTCTATTTGGAAATGGCATATTAAGGAAGACATTATGTCTTCATTTCCACTCCTATGATCATTCTCAGTGTTGCAATCGTCCATTAGTGAAGGCTATAGAGTTTTTTTGTGATCTTTGAATATGGTGTTATCAAGCATTACATGAATATTGATTTCATAAATCACTGAAGTTCTGCTAACCCTTAATAGAAAGAGAGAGAATATTGTCAGTCTCAGTTGCGTATCTTTGCCACATCTTTGAATTATTTTTAGGCCTCGGATGATGTCTGTAATAATTAGGGTTGATTAGTTATTATAGGTAATACTACATTGTTAATTAGATATATGTAAAGGGATGTAAAGTCCTGATTCCGTTGATAATATTCCAGAATTAGATTAGGCGTTCTTTGGATGGAATCTATCAGTCCGGTTGACCTCTCAAATATTGGTGAACTATTTTCATCTGTTACTAGTTCTAATATTATGTAAAAGTGGCTGTTTCTTATCAAACTGGTATAAGAACAAATTTTGACATCAACGGTAGCCAAAAAGCGGTATGGTCGGTATGTTGGTCAGAGAAGTTGGTGGTGGAGATTGAAAATATCCATTTAACTACAATGGAAAGTTTTGATGCGATGAAGGAGAAGATTGAGGCACAATCTTCATCTATTCAACTACAGTGGAGATAGAGATGACAGAATAGAGATTTATCAAATTCACGTTTCTTGAGGTTTTGAGATGGGTAATAAACTCAATTAAAATCCTGAGTCGAGTAAGTAGTTGACAATTTAGGTTTCCGAGTCACGAGTCAACAATTATGATGAGACCAATAGAAGTCATAGAAGGTGGTAGTTAGTTATGTGCGTAGTATCATTGCCTATAATAGCTATTAACTCTAATCATACTCACACATTAAGTGAGGCTTAGCACAGGCTTTATGTGCGTGTTTCCTATCAATATTATGTTGGAAATTGATGACTTTTAAAACAATTTTAAATATATAACTATTATCAAGAACGCAACAGAAACAATTTAACATAAAATACTTTAAAAGATTTTCAATACGGATCCAATTGAATCTGCTAGATTAACCATATTATTAAATAAAAATGAAGTTAGATATACTTTTAGCAAACAAGGTATTCGAATGCGTAGAAACTAGTTTTCAAGATAGAACACCTCTAAGGTTGATCCATACGTGAAAACTTCAAAGATCACCAACGGATTGAACTTCCTCCATTTGACAAGCATTGAGCTATTTGATAGTTTCAAATAGCTCCTGTATAGCTTGCTGTTGAAACATGTTCTTTAGCTCACTAAGCATTGTAAAAGCATCAAGTTCTTCCATGTCCTTCTGAAGGTCTGGAATTATACTCACAAGCATGAGACACTACCTCAGTTTGCTCATAGTTTTTCCTTATCCAGGCATTACGAACATCAACAATTGCGTTCTTAGGATGTTGATCGGGTAAAGGAGTCTCAAGCACGTGTAACTTCTTCTTGTGTTTGAGGACAATCCTCAAGTTATGATACCAGTCTAAGAAGTTGGACCCATTTAGTTTCTCCTTCTCTAGCAAAGAACGGAGAGACATGTTTATGGATGTTGCGTTCTTCGAAATCTACAAAATGAAATAAGGTTCTTTTAGTATTTTCAATATCAATCCTTTGTAAATTAACCACCCAGGTTCTAAAATCAAAACATTAATTTCATAAAGGCTAAGATCCACATTAAAATTTTGTTGTCACAAGTGGTTGATCATACATACGATTATAAGTTCAATTGGTAGGTAGTTGATACCAATTGCATTACAAATGCAACTCTTAGATCTTTTATGGGAATCAAGACAACGGGTGTCCTAAATGGCATGTATAGTCCCATTATTGCATCAAGCTTAGGTCTTACCAGGGAGTCGGCTAGTCGTCCAATTTAGAACTATGATAATTTGGCTTAGGTCTTACCAGGGTGCAAATATATCATTTTGGGGTTGTAATATGGCTGACTCTTAGCACTACCCAAAAATTACAACTAGCAAGTGTTGTAACAATTGAATGACATGACTTAAGTTTAATTAGGCTATAGTTTTGTTAAATTGATATTTGGCAAAAAGATTATCGGTATGAATAATTGCATGCATTCAATAATTTGTTACACTATTTATTAAAACCAATTTTTAACTTATATCAATATATATGTATCGTTTTACAAGTTTGACGAGTTTATTTGTTTGCGAGACTAGTTTGTCTATTTTATTTTCTAATATAAATTGTACATGAGTTTGTTAGCATAATAAAATAACAAAAGCACAAACAATCAACATGTCACTTCTTAAAATCAATTTTAAGTAGTTTCACATAACAATTATTATTTGGAGTTTTCCAAATCCATATTTTGTAACTCTACTTAAGTGTTACGTAAAATCAACAATTTTAGAAAAAAAAACTCTATTTTGTGTTCTATTCTAGTTTCTAACAAAAACCTTTTTATGATATGTATATAACGAACAATCATATCACACACATTAATAAAACACATATGCATAGCTTAGCCCATCGTATGTTCGATTTTCATGAGCCAACATGTCATGAAAACTGATGGTCAAACTAAGGACAAAACATATGTTTCCATATCTCCTTCATTGGTTTACATCATCGAGTTCCATAAGCTTTCAATCTCCATCTTTAAGCATTTTCAAATTGAAAAATACAAAGACCTAATCTACGTATTTACAATTTGAAAAGAAATACATTACATAGAAGAATTGAAACATAATCTATGAAAATCGAACACCTATAAGGTTGATCAATAAGCGAGAACTTCAAAGATTACTAACGGAATGCTAGTTCCAATCAAGTAGTATTAAATAATCACGATTGATTATTTAATGAAACAACTACAAAGTTATTTTAAGGGTTTTAATTGTTGGTTTCGTTCGCATCCGTCGAAAAACAAAGAAAAGATTGCAGGGTTTTAAATTGCTATATTTTGTGTGTATATTTTCACAAACCAATAATATTATAAATAATATATCATCTTTGTGAATGTCGATTTACGCAAACAAATCATGGCCGACAACAAGTCATTTGATAAGCATAAGTACTTATGTAGAGGACAAATACTCTTTACATGTGTGTGTGTTGAGTTTGTACAACCTCTGGGTTGTGAGTTTTAGTCTCTTTTGGGACATGTTTATGTGAGTTCATTTGCAGTTCTGAGAGCTCAGCTTTAAATGGAAGACTATCGTTCTTTCCGTTGATTTCTTATTAAGTATTTGTAAAGCGTTGTAGAATTGTAGTAGTTTGGCAAATAGTATTGGGTAAACCCTTTCTCCCGATGATTGACTGGCTGGTCGTATTTCAAGTTTAAAAGTTGAATCAGGCATACAACATGTTGGTTTAGTGTTTGATGAATATTGAATCATTTAAAGATCAATGTTTACGTTATATGTTTTTACTTATTACTAAATCAGGTCTAAGATGATAAATTGAATAGAATTTACGGTAGGGTATGCAATCTCACAGTTACAGTGATACTATATAATAGGGGATGATCTCTTGCCTATATATTTTTGAACTTTTCTCTGTGTTCTTATCTATCCACATCTCTTTTTCAGCTTGCAAAACTCAGTGAGAAGCAAAAGCTACCTGAAACACAATTGAAATTTATTATAGAGGCATGGTTGCAGGTAATCCTATCCTCTAAATTTTGAGTACCTTTCCTGTTCTTATTTTGTAATCTGCTGTTCTCTTTCACAATCTTAAATTTTCGTTTTCTCATCTCTCATACTCTTATATTTGTGCTTCTGATATATTCGAACCTCCAATATTGAAGATATTAATATGGTTCTGTGCTCTTCATGTCAATATATTGTTAGTGTTATTTATTTCTAGATGTATAGGCTAATGTTTTGGGAAGGACTTATTGAATAATATTTTTATTTTTATGGCTTCTTACTGCAGATAGTTGAATGCAGGCGAGTGTTAAAATGGACCTATGCATACGGGTATTACATACCAGAGCACGAAACTGCAAAGAGAGATTTTTTTGAGTACTTACAAGGTATGTTGAGATTTTCATTCAAGATGTATGAATCTTCCCTGTGTAACAGTTGAGAGCTAAATTATGTGTGGCAGGTGAAGCAGAGGCTGGCTTAGAAAGGCTTCATCAATGTGCAGAGAAGGAATTACATACTTACCTTAATAATGATGAAGCACCTCAAGAGGATTTCTTGGTATTCAAAATAAAGTTGGCCAGTTTGACTAGGTAATTGGTGTATTACATTTTGTGAACGATATAAACTAGGTAAACATGGGAAGTCTCTTTTACAAAAAATTCCCTTCTTATTATCAGTGTAGTAAAAACCAATGCATCTTATGCGCATATCTGCTTTAGGTAGAGGTGAGTGGGTTGAATAACACGTCAAAATCGGTACATTCTAGTATGGGTCAAGTCGGGTTGGGTCCACCTAAAAACACTTTTTATCTTCTTTTTTTATTTTATTTTTATTATTTTAAATTAGAATGTTAAAATATGATTACAAAAAGTATGTTATTACAATTGCACAAGACATAACTCAGATCAATCCCATTATAATCAAGTGGGTTGAAGTTCTTATTTCTTATAGGTGTTGTACTTCTAAAACCCACTACTAAAGACTTGCAGCTTATCTTTGTTTTTGTTTATGGGACCATTTTACGGTTTTTACCCTTCAGTAGAAATGGAGCTAAAGTTTTCTGATAAGCATGTGTTTTCTACAATCCAACAGTGTCACACGAAACTATTTTGAGAACTTAGTGAGAGCACTAGAGAACGGACTTTCTGATGTGGATTCACACGGAGCATCAAGCAAGACAAGTAGCTCAAAAAACGCTGCTGGGCCAAGCAAGCCTAAAGGTGGAAAAGGAAAAGGGTCCTCTAAAGGTGGAGCCACAAGCAGAACCGATGACTCAACCGGGTGGTCTTGTGATCAGTGCACATATATGAACCCAAAGAACGTCACCTCATGCCAGATGTGCAACACAAGTAGGTGAAAACAGCTCGATAGTTACTTGCGGTTAGTGGAACTTCAGAACACATTACCCCTTGATGCAAAGATCAAAAGGATCAGTTTGTTGCAAACTTGCAATCGTTATAGGTGGTAATGTGGGTGCTGGATGTATATAGATGCTATCTAGGTAACGCCTGGGTGCATGGTTCGGTGGACATGGTGGTTTGTTTTGTTGACTTGGTGGTCAAAGATGTAGATTGATGGGTGCTCTTTTGAATTGAAGTGATTGTGGATGATTTGTGTTACTTAAAATCAGGTTTGTGGTTACGTTTGTAATGGAGTTTATAGAAAATCTTGTTATCTTTCCATGCTATTGTTTATATTAGAGGTCAGAATAACTTTTCTTAAACTAACTAAAATAGAAGTGGACAATATCTTGGAACAAAAGAGTTGCTAAGGCCACTTTAGGAAAACAAACTGAAAAAAGAAAAATTTGCATCAAAACGTATATCAAAATCATCCACATGTTTGCAATTAATTCATTGATGCAATGTTTGTGAATTTATGCAATTGTTAACAGAAAATTTATCTTAAGCAAATGATAATATTTGATATATATTTTAAAATTTAATTGTTTAATTAGTTGCCAGAAACTCTCATTTTTACATATGCTTTCATATTTGTCTATTTTATTTTATTTTTGCTGAAGACAGCAGTTGGTCTCCTTATGTTACTATTGACTCTCGTTGAGGTCTCTGACGTATTAGATTTTGTCTATCTCTTGTTGCAAATAAACCATCTCTATTGCAAAAGTGCAAGAAGTCCTCTTTACATGAAGCCAAAATCTTGGACAAAAAACAGACCATTATTTTCATATATATTTACCAAAAGTTGTCCCTAGTTATTGGTTGTGTAGACTAATTATTATTAATTTTTTTCCTGGTAGGTTTGTAAGAACCGTAAACAACTCTTGGTTAGAAATGTGCTACTAGGGTTAGCTTTCCCAAAAAACCAAGAGCTACACAAATAAGGAACAAACCCTTTAAACAACATTCATAAAGGATAATAACTTATTAATACTTGCAATCTTACAACATTTGGAAACGACTCAATCTACACCAAAGAATAAAAATTTTAAAAGTGCAAACATTGAATGAACAAATTTTAAATAGATGTGAACAAATCTTTTCATTACGCTATCAGAAAATTCACACTTCATTACACACTGTAAGTTCGTGTACTAAGGATCTGATTCGAATCAACAAACTATCCATGCGGAATCCGAAATAATTTGTTTATATGATTATGTGATGAACGCGATTGATTCGATTGAATAACTTCTTGTATATTGATATTCAATAGCGATTACAAGTATATACAAATGAGCTCAACTCTCTCTCAACTCCTGTAAAACGCACGCACAAAAACTTAAACGAAATGAAGACTTGTTGCTGTATTTATACAAGTTCTGCACTTCCTGCGACAGTTGACTTTGACCTGCGACATTCAATGACTGTCGCAAAATACAATTGTCGCATTTCAGTAAGTGTCGCATTTCAGTATATATATATACAAATGTCGTTCGTTTGTTCAAGCTGATATTTCTACACGCTGATTGTCACACCAACAACACACGCGGCACAAGTTTATGGCATTAAGAAAGCATGTGACATGGAATCTATCATCAATCTCAATAGTCCTCCATATCATTCATTTTTCTTCATTTTTTTGATATTGCAGCTAACATTAGAAAATATAAAATATTAATTCCTTGAACGTAATAATCTCCAAATGAACAAAATCACCAACTTATTAATACTTGCAATTTTACAACACTATAATTAGAATGAACGAAAATAATGTCTTTATAAAACACTATAATTAGAATGAACGACTTTAACACAAAATCTTGCAAGTTAATACACATAGGTTTTGCCATTTTTATATCTCAGTACAAGAACCTCAAACCTCCATGCATCCTCATGGCAACCAGCTTTTGAACCACCAGAACTTCCCCTTCCTGCGCTTCTTGAGCAATGAACCGAGCTCAAAGAGCTAGTCCTACGTTATGCACGAGTTCTCAATAGTATCATATATTGATATAATTTACACTTCTTTATGTCTTATACTTCCGAGTCTTCTACTTCAGAGGTCAGAACAAAGCATAGGAACGCCAACGTTATGTCGCTGCAAATGTTATCTGAGGTTATGAACCAATATCATGTGGCTGTATATGTTTTCGAATATTTTTCTCCCAATTATATTAAAATCTCAAATTTATTATGCAATCAAATCAAATGTGATCAATTTGATCCATTTACTTATGAATGGGTCGGTTTTACCTTTTATATACATTGATTTAACCCATTTGGTCAGTTTGAGATATAGTATAACCCAAATAGACATATTCATAAATGATTAGTCAGGATTTTCCAACTCTTTGAAATATGAAACACAAGAAACCTGGCATAAGTCAAGTTACATTAAAACCATCCCGAAGACAAAAACTCTTCATGAGTCAGGAAGCCTGCCATCAGCTCGAATTCCTGACCCACATGATTATTGTCACATTTTATATTATCTCATCAAAAGGTGGAACCAAATTAGAGGAATGGTTGCAACAGCTGGTTGGCAGTCATGAACCAATTGATTTGTTAAATCATCTATCGACTCACGAAAACATAAGTCAATTAAGTTAATAGCTGAAACAAAAGAGAGACCCTTGTCTAATTTTTGAAATTAAGAGTGCACTAGTGAAGAATTTAACTGATTCCAGGATGACCGTTTTACAAAATCATCTACAGATGAATATGAACATTAACAAAACCGTACCTTCAGGTAACAAGCTTCAGCTAAGTGTGCACTGTAAGCTACAGCTGCTGCAACTGTATGTGTTATTGCTGATGTCATTTTAGCAGTACACAGGTTTTCTCACTACTAAAAAATCATCTAGCAAATACCCTACAACAAATAGGTGAAATACAAATACCCTGCATCAAATATTTGAAATACCAATCTAATTGTGTTCAAACACACTAACAGGTGCTGCGTTTTGGTCATTATTTTTGTGCACCTCATTAAATCATAAACCATCGATAGAAATATTCAATCACATTTAATATGATTTAGCTATAAGGAAAGGGAACAAAATGTATTACCTTGTAAACTGAAGCTATAAGGAATATACAGGAGCCTCATGACCCTCAAATATATACTGCCTACGTCCAACTACAATATCCCATACCTATTACCAGATGCAAGTGGTTAGTGTTAGTCCGTTTACTTAGGATCTAATTCGAATAATCAATTAAACCGTGCAGAATCCGAATTTAATTGATTGAATGATGAACGAGATTGATTTCAAATAACTTCTTCTTATTGATTATTCAATAACAATTACCGAAGCTAGACAAAACTCTCTCAACTCTCTCTACTGAATCTGTTACAAATAAGCTCTCACAAAAACTTGACTCAAAAACTCCTGTCAAAATAACAGTTTGCTGCTGTATTTACACTACTCAGCACTGACCTGCGACACTACTTGCGACCTTAACGTTAGTGTCGCATTTTACAAGTCCGCAACACTAAAGTAGTGTCGCAAACATACAAAATATAAGCTAATTTCTAAACAAGCTGATTGTCACACTGATATGTATCAACAAACTCCCCCTTGACAACAGCTTGTGGAATTCTTTTAATCTTGATTAATCTTCAATCTTAGCTTGATGAGTGAGTAATCTTAGAGTAATCTTCATCCTTAGCTTGATGAGAGAGAGTTGTCTTCCATTTCTTTATCTCAGGTACCAACAACTTTTTCTTTTGAAAGTTGCGACCCTTCAAGAATCTGCATGTTCACCAAATTTCATAATTACCCCCCCTGAACAGTAGAATTCTTCGTTTTCTTTTCTTCTACCTTTTCTCCCCTTGATCCTTTAATTCAAGCAACAACTTTAGGAACCTGATGTAACGTAAAAAGTCATGTTTTTACGTACATTATTTGCCCGATTTCAACCCTAATCTTGACATGTTCTTATAATTTCAAGGTTTTATGACCATAATCTATCAAGAGGGCTAAAAACTTAGACGATATTAAAGAAAAGAATTGGCTAAAACAAAAAAAAAAACGAATTTTCTCTCTACCTTAGGCGTTCTTTGAAGCATGCAGGCCACCCTATTCTGATCAGGTTATATTGTTCTTGATTCTTGCATTATTTAGTGATGAAGCATGTCAATCTTTCATGATCTCTCATGGTTCTGATCTAGTGTTTGTTTTCAAGATTCACGTTTCTCATTAGGGTTTTTTGGTTTTATTTGGTAAGTTTACTTCTTGCTTAAGTATCTATCTTTAATTGGTTTTCTTAATCACTAAGGATGTAGGACGAATTTCTTGCATCCCACTTTTGTTGTGTGCTTCAAGTTTAGGTTTGTTGCTTTAATTCTGGTCCGTATTTGTTTCGGTTGACAGCTTTGGTTTTTGGGTATGGGTATGGGAGAGAAGGGACATGATGATGTTGGGAAGACTAGTACTCTTGCTGCTAAAATTAAATGTATTGATGGTAAACCGTTAACAGCTCGTCGTATGGTTTCTTTTGCTGATTTTGCGTTGAAAGATTCTTCCAAACAGGTTGGGGTTATGGCTGAACAACAAGACACTCATGAGATGATGGGGATTACACAGCATCCGGTTGCTGATCCGAATCAGAATAAGGGTGAGGTGGCTAAGAATCATAATGTGAACGGGAAAGCTCTCCCTACTATGGACAAACCTGCTGGTTATGAGCAGGAGGTACAATCGGATCAGGATGACATGTTGCACAAGGTTGCTGATCCTAGTCTGGGTTTATTGGATAAAGTGCTTGATACGGGTGAGAAGTTGGCTGATACACAACATGTCAAGCCTGTTTCGTATGCTTCGATGATTAATCAAAGTCAGCCTAACAAGAAGGTAAATTTTCGCAAGCTAAATTGTCAGTCAGTTGTGGATGCTGATCTCTAACAGCCTATGTCTTCGGTTAAGGAAGTTTCTAACAGATTTGAAAATTCGTTGTATGGCTACTTTCTTGGTAAGCGTTTAGCATTTCCAATTGTTGAAAACTATGTGAAAAATACATGGGCGAAGTATGGGATTATAAGGTAATGATGAAATCCAATGATTTCTTTTTCTTTAAGTTTTCGACTAAACAGGGATTGGAACAGGTTCTTGCGAATGGTCCATGGCTGATTCGGAATGTACCTATTATTCTTAATGTTTGGACGCCTAATGTCTCGTTAACCAAAGCTGATATTACTAGTGTTCCTATTTGGGTAAAATTTCATGATGTGCCTATTGTGGCCTTTACGGATGATGGTTTGAGCATGCTTGCTACTAAGATCGGGAATCCGATAATGCTTGATTCGTACACAAGTACCATGTGTCTTGAATCTTGGGGACGTGTTAGTTATGCTAGAGCTCTTATTGAAGTTACCTCGGGACATAGTTTGAGTGATGAGTTGGTTATCGCTATTCCAGTTCTAGATGGTTCGGGATACACAAAAGAAAAGATTCGCGTGGAGTATGAATGGCAGCCCCCGCGATGTGAGCATTGTAAGGTGTTTGGCCATGCTACTGAGCACTATCCAAAGTCTGTTCATACCAACATTACTGCTCCCAAGGAAGACGATTTTGTGGTTGTTAATCGGAAAGGAGGGAAAGGGAAACAAGTGGCTAACACAAGTGGAAAACAAATAAGTGGCTTGAAGTTTAACAAACCAAAATCTACATATGTATATCGGCCAATTCTGAAAAAGAACAGGAAAAACAGTAATGTGGATTCCTCTTCAACCTTGGGTAAGCAAGTTGATGTTAGGAACTCCTTTGCTGCTTTGAACTCAGGGGACAATCTTTCTGAGAATCTAGATTCGGAAGGGCCAAGTAAAGGAGAGCTCTCATAGAGGCAATGATGGTGATAGTGAAAGTGAAGACTTAGATGATATTTTTGATGAATCGGCAGCTTACATGGCTGATCTTAAGCGAACGAGGGCAAGCACTCCTGATTGTGAAATTTCTAATGTATAATATTGCTTCATGGAATATTCTGGGTTTGAATCAATCCCCGAAACAAAAAGAGGTTCATAATCTTTCTATTTGTGCTATTCTTGAATCGCATGTTGCAAATTCTCGATTGAATCAGCTATGTTCTAATATTTTTTGGAATTGGAAGTGGACTTCGAATGGGAGTCTATGCTTGAAAGGGGCGAGAATTATCTTGGGGTGGAATCCTAATGATGTTGAAGTCTCTATTATTGCTCAAACAGAGCAGGTTATGCATACGAAAGTTACCTTTAAAGCTGATAGGAAAATTTTGTTTTGTTCTTTCATCTATGCTCATAATAGGTATTCTCAAAGACGTGCATTATGGTATAATCTGGGTATGCACAAGTATTTAGTTCAAGGTCAGCCGTGGTGTTTGATGGGCGACTTTAATTCTGCTCTTAATTTGGAAGATCAGTCGGTTGGATCTTCTAATATTGATATTTCTCTGCGTGAGTTCAAAGATTGTGTGAAGAACATTGATGTTTTTGATGTCAATAGAACAGGCCTTCATTTTACCTGGAATCAAAAAGCTTCGGGTGATAATGGTATTTTAAAGAATAGTGCCTACATGGGTGCTATTGCTTTATTTCAGCCTTACCATATTTCTGATCACTCTCCAGTGGTTTTACGTATCCCTCGTACATCCAAACATAAGCCTAAACCTTTTAAATTTACCAACTTGCTTGTTCATAATTCTGATTTTAAAAGTATTGTTGCTTCGAATTGGAATACCATTTAAGGTTTTAGCATGTTTCGGGTTGTCAAGAAGCTCAAATTGCTTAAGAAACCATTGAGGCTGCTTTTATATAATAATAATGGGAACTTACATGATCGCGTTACGTGTCTTCGGAAAGAGCTTGATGAAGTGCAAAGGGCCCTTGATTTAGACCCCTCTAATTCGGATCTTCGTGAAGAGGAGGCTTACTATTTGAATTCGTTTATCGAAGCTACTCTTATGGAAGAACGGTTTCTTCAACAGAAGGCTAAAATTAAGTGGCTCAAAGTGGGGGATTCTAATTCGGCATACTTCCATAAGTCGGTTAAGAGTAGAGCTGCTCGTAGTCGTATTGATGCCACTTATGATGTCAATGGCAATGTTGTCCATGGGGCTGATGTTGCTCAAGCGTTTGTGACACATTATACCCAATTTCTAGGTGTTGAAGGTACTACTACTAATCTTAATACTCATGATCTGTTTTGTAACAGGTTGTCTCAATCTCAGGCCTCAAATATGATTCGGGGCGTTACGAGCAATGAGATCAAGGAGGCTATTTTTTCGATGGGAGATGATAAAGCTCCTGGTCCGGATGGCTATACTTCTGCTTTTTTTAAGCACTCGTGGGATACTATTGGTAGTGAGGTTGTGGCTGCGATTCAAGAATTCTTTGTTAATGGGAGTTTGCTGAAGGAGCTCAACCATACGATTATTGCTCTTATTCCTAAGGTTGCTTCTCCTTCTCGTATTAATGATTTTCGGCCCATTTCATGCTGCAATGTGTTGTTGAAGTGCATCACTAAGATTATTTCAAATCGTATGAAAGAAGGTTTAAATGCGCTTGTGAGTGATAATCAATCAGCTTTTGTCCCGGGTCGTAGAATCTCAGATAATATTCTTCTGACTCAAGAGCTTATGCATAATTATCATCTTGACCGTGGCCCCCCGAGGTGTGCGTTTAAAGTGGATATCCAAAAGGCTTATGATACGGTTGATTGGGTTTTCTTAAAGGCAATTTTAAGTGGGTTTGGGTTTCATTCAAAGATGATTGCTTGGATTATGGAGTGTGTTTCGAGTACTTCATTTTCAATTAGTATTAATGGTGCGCTTCATGGTTTCTTTAAAGGTAGAAGGGGTCTTCGTCGAGGTGATCCTATGTCTCCTTATCTTTTTACTCTAGTTATGGAAGTCTTAACTCTTATTATCAAAAGAAGGGTTCGAAATTCAGATGCTTTTGCGTTACATCATAATTGTTTGAAACTAAACATTGTGAATCTTTGTTTTGCGGATTATTTGTTTATGTTCGCCCATGGTGATGTTGGTTATGTCCGTGTTATTAAGGATGCTCTTGATGAGTTTAAATTGGTTTCTGGTTTGGTTCCAAGTATCCCGAAGAGTACTGCTTATTTTTGTAATGTTCGGCAACATGTTAAGGTTTCTATTCTTGATATGTTACCTTTTATTGAAGGTACGCTTCCGGTTAAATATTTAGGTATGCTGCTTGTTTCCACTAGATTGGTTTATAGAGATTGTCAGGAATTGATTGAAAAGGTTCAGAACAGAGTTAATGATTGGAAGAACAAGTTTCTTTCCTTTGCGGGTCGATTGCAGTTGGTTCATTCTGTTCTATCTTCTATGCATGTTTATTGGGCCTCATGTTTCATCTTACCTACTCGTATTATTTTGGATATTGAAAGGCTGATGCGTGGTTTTCTATGGTGCCAAGGGGATATGCGTAAGGGGAAAGCTAAAGTTGTGTGGTCCTCGGTTTGTCTTCCTAAGAGTGAAGGAGGTTTGGGGATCCGTAGTTTAAATGCTTTTAATATTGCTTTGGTTACTTCTCACATTTGGAGTCTTCTAACCCGAAAGGAATCTCTTTGGGTTAAGTGGATTCATGCTTATAAGTTAATGGGTCGTAACTTCTGGGATTTCCCAGCCCGTGGAAACATGAGTTGGGGATGGCGAAAATTACTACAAGTACGCCCAATGATTCGTGAGTTTGTATGGTATAAATTGGGAGATGGCAAGACGACTTCCATTTGGTTTAATTGGTGCGAGTTAAGTCCTTTGAGAAATATTCTATCGATTCGTGATATTACGAGGAGTGGTTGTCTTATTCCGTCTAAAGTCGCTGATCTGTGTCGGGATGGGGCGTGGCAATGGCCAAGTATATGGGCTGCTCACTTTCCGGGTGTTTATAATATTGATCCGATTGGTCTTGTTCCTAATACCCATGATGAGCTTCTATGGAAGGATAGAACTGGTCGTTTACAAGTGTTTTCAGCTGGTATGGTTTGGGATTGTATTCGGTCTAGAGAGGTGGAGGTGGAATGGGCTAAGGTTGTTTGGTTTGCGCTCGGCATGCCTTTGTTCTTTGGTTGGTTATTAAACGTAAATTGAAGACGCAAGATGTGTTGAGACAATGGGATGTTAGTAATATGGCTAACTTAAACATGTTTCAATGCCCTTTATGTGAGTTGCAGCCGGACTCGCATGAGCATATGTTTTTTGAGTGCAGGTTTTCGTCTCAAGTGTGGAAGATGGTTCGGTCCTTGGCTGGCATGGAGTCGTTATCCCCTATTTTAAATGATATTCTTACTTGGCTTATTCCTAGAGCTAACTCTCAGGCGGTTAAAGGTGTTCTCCCCAAGTTGGTGTTCGCTGTTGCGGTTTATTTTATTTGGCAGGAGCGTAATCTTCGGATTTTTCAAAAGATGAAGCAGTCCACAGAGCAGGTGTGTGCAGTCATTTTATCGACGGTCCGTCTTAAACTTATGTCGTTTCGCTATAAGAAGTCAAAGAATGTTACTTTTCTGTTCGAGAAGTGGAAATTACCTAAATTACTTGTTCATGATGAAGTTCAATGTTAGAGATCTGTGCTTGGATGGTTCAAGAAGGGAGATCCTTCTGAGAGCTGTACTCTTTTTTCCTTCTCCAAGGTTTTTCCCTCTGGGTTTTTCTTGGGAAGGTTTTTTAAGGAGGCAGTCTCTTTTGGATTATTTTTCTCCCTATGAGGTGCTGATGATATGGCTTTGGAGTTTGGTTTGTTGCTTTGGTTTACATGTCCTAACTATGCTTGAGTATGGTTAGATAGTTGGTTAGGATTTTGTTTGTGTTTATGGCATGTCATAAACACGTTTGTTTTGGATGTTTAAGCTTGTCGCTTGAGGTTAATGTGGTTTTCTGCCACATTCCATTTGTACTTAATTTGTGAGTAATATATTTTACCAGGTAGATTACCCTTTACCCAAAAAGAAACTTAGACGATATTTCGAAAATGAACAAAAAGGCTCAAATAACGTGTAAACTAGAGCTAAAACAAGCACATTCGATTCGCACAAGCTCTTAAGCACCTGAAGGTTCAAAAATAGGAAATTAACTCTAATCAACTTCATAATGTTCCTCAGGTAATTACGAGAACGTGGGCGAAAGAATCGTGCAAAACGGACGAGAAACGAAGAAGTTATGGCCAAATGTTTTGGGAAGATACGAGATCGCACGAGACCGCACACCGCCACACCTAGGTGGCCGTATACGGCCATGGAGGGGGTATACGGCCTCTAAAGTGACCGTATACGGCCTCTATGGGCGTATACGCCCTCCCACATTGGGTGTATTCCCCCATTAGAGTGGGTTTTACTCCTGATTTTAGTGCAAAGTTTGGATTTTTATACCACACCCTAATACGGGCATAATGAAGATTGGGTGTATTTGGGACATGCTTGAGCTTATAAATACCACCCTCAACCTCCTCATTTCAACACACCACACACCTCTCCAACCTCAAACACACACTTAGTTAGTTGTTTCTCTCTCTACTTTATTAGTTTAATTAACTAATTTAGGGAGAGTTAAGTATGAGATTACTTATGTAATAGTAGTTAGTAGAGAGCTTAGAGCTCTAATTGTCCGGAGGTGCTCCGAGACTACGATTACGCAAGATTTGTTGTAACGCCTATCCATGTTTTATTATTTATTCTATCTCCGCTATCTTTAAATATGTTGAGCTATTGCCATGACTATTTAGAATTGCATGCTAGGTTTATAATTATGCTAGGCTAAACAAATCTATGTGGTTATGATAGTCGTTATGCTAGGGTAGTTATGATACAATCTAGGTCGTTACTCTGCTTGTATGAAATTAAATTATGTTTGAATTTATGAAATGAATCTCGAATGCTTATCTATCCAACTTATGCTGTTGCTGAGACCTACTGATGAATTTCTATATGTATGTCCCTCCGTTATTCGTGTCTGATGATCGATGAACTCGACATGGCCAGTGTTCTCCCGATTGAAATAGATTGATAGGAGACACGGAGCATAAGATTAGAGATAGATTAGATTTATCTTTATCTATCAAATGTTTTAGAGAGAACTTTCGGAATATTTGTGACTTAATTATTTATCTGAACATCCCGCATGAAGTGAACTGAATGTTATCCCTGTCACCCTACTGCATGTTCTTGTTTGATTATTGCCTTAGGTTTGCATGCTAGTATCAAGTTGCCTGATTGTTGCGGTTAGATTTATGATTAGGTTTTTCGAACATGAATTAATTCCATACAATAGTTTAACATGCTTAAAATAGTTATGATGATTAATATGTAACAATTTAACTGGCCGTTAGACAAGACCATCCCAACTCATTCCATGGGGTCACTCCCGTTCATATTATCGTTTATTCAACGATTAATGCCATGATACAGATATATTGATGTCCGAGCTTGGGGAATGAGACTCAAGGATGGTTGTTGGTTAAATTGGTCGCTACATTTAGGAGAACTTCTGGTGTAGTATACATTTCATAGTTGTTATCCATGTGACATATTGCTTATCTAATTGTGGACAACTCTACGTTAGATACGTAATAGGCTAGGAGATATGGCTCATTAGAACACAGAAAATATATCCCATAAGGGAAGACAAGGAATCTTCTACCGAAGCAACGTATTAGTTGGCTAAGTCCGTGGTATAGCAATGGAAACAGCTATGTGTGTAGTACAATTGTGGAAGCCCCGAAAAAGCCGTTAGTCTAATGCTTTGTGGATTATCGCTCGTTATTTCAATCTTGTCTATCAATCCCTAGGGTTGTCATCATTACTAATGCCTTAATTAAAATAACTACCCCTAAATAGCATATAATGACCTCATAGTAACCACTCGCTTAACTCTTAGTACTCTGAGTAACCTCCACCCCTATCTTAGTTTAAGTATTACTTTAGATAATTAGAAAACCAAAACAACCAATTTATCCAACTATTTTGTCCCAGCTAAATTACAAAAGATAATTAACCTTCCTAAATTCCCATGCACGTTGTAGTTTGAAGAACGACCCTAGGTCATACTTACAACTATACTTCCCTTAGCCGTAATATACTTAGGTACCCAGCAAATAAAATAATAAAAACTACCCACTAGTGCACGCCATTCGGTCACCGTCCGGCAATCAACCCGATGACGACAGTTTGTTAGGATTGCTTAGCTATCTAATTAAATTACAAAGTGCCGCTAAAGTTCGAATTTCCATTTAATTTACATTGTCGGTAATTGTTCGAGTTGCGAACAACATAATGGAAATATATGTATACAACATCTAAAAATTACCAAACTTGGTATGAAACATGAAATATAGTTCACAAATTTTCTGTGAAAATTTGGGGATTTTTAGACATACAGATTATTTTTAATCAATTAATGTCTATAAAGTGTGATAAATATGAGAAAAATAGTAATTATTCATGAAAACTTATGAAATTTTTACTAGATCAGTTCTAACTCATTTTTAGGTTTGTGTAAAATTTTCATGTTGTTTTGAGCACTGGAACTTTGGTTCCCAACTTTATGTGTTTAATCAAGACGTAAATCGGAAAACATATCAATTCACTTCCAATGTGTGTCAAATTTTGAGGATAGTGTCATTTTCCACAGAAAATGACACACGAATTTTTCCATATTTTTTTTGAGGTCAAAAACTATTTTTCATGAATATTTTTCCTCTTTATAAACTTTATTTGTATTAAACTAGGAAAAATACTTATGTTTTTCCAAAAATTCACATTTTTATTTTCAAAGTTCTTTTCATGATATAGTTACTGAGAAAAATCATCCCCAAATTTTTAACACGTTTTATCTAATATTTTTGTATTTTTGATTAATCACAACACAATTATTTGCATTCTACAAGGCTAAAATAATGCATGATTTTCATGCATTTTCTAAAAATACTTAATCATCAAGATAAATTCCTATCTTTTTATTCTACTGAGATATACATGTTAGAAGTCTAAATTAATTTTTCTTAGATTTATTGAATACTTTAAGACACATGAACAAGTATCACATCAAGGTGCTAACAGAAAAGTTACTGTTTGCGCATTAGATTCGTGTGATACATTTGGAGGTCGTAAACTCAATGGATTTGAGTGAGACCAGTGGGGTTTGAAAGGTAAGACATTAAGCTAAATTCTAGAAGAAAAATCACGATTTTTGGATCATTATTGAATGAGTTATGGTCGATCAAAGTAGGGTCAAAATCTGGACAGATTACATGCATGACAAAATGATCTTTTTGGAGTGATTTCACTACCAAACGATTTTTAGACCTCATCCAAAGATTGAAGTCTTTTCTTTTATGCATGAACATGTGTTTTACAGAAACATAAATATATTTTAACATTTTAACCATTTATTTTAGCAAGAACATGTAAATAAACTCTATAACATCAAAAAAAGTCGACTTTTTCGGTTTGATTCTTGGTTTGATCATAGGTTACCCTTCTTTTACACATGAATGTGTATAAGGTGTAACCTACAAACCATCAAACCTTATATGGGGATTTAAGCCATGAAAAAGGCATGAAATCCATGAAATAAACATAGTAAAAGTAGGAAATGGAAGCTAGGAAGAGTGATTTTACCTCAAAGTTCTTGTATTTGTGTAAGAACACTTTTTAGAAGATGTTTTAGGGATGAATGTTGGCTGAGATTTAGTGTGTGTTTAGAGAGAATTGTGTGTTTTTTTCTTGAGAGAAAAGAGAGGAAATGATGGAAAGAAAGAGTGTGGAAATGGATAAAGGTCTTGCATGGAATCTTAGCTAGTTAGTGGAGAAATTTGAGTGGAAAAGGGGGGGGGGGTGGAGGTCCGGTTTTTGGCATCAAAAATGAGTTATTATTTTTATTTTTTTTGTTAAAATATCATATATATTATTTGTGTTATTTATTTGTATTAAAATCTCACAAGTCTTGTACATTTCAAGGCTTTACATTGTGTTGTTTTTATGCTTAATATAAGGGTTATAAACATTGAGGTTTTAAATTTCTAAAATACTTTAAATTGTATTTTAGATTGTTTATAATGGATATTCAAGTATTATTTTGTCGGATTCGAGTCTTGTTTATTTGATTCGGGTCGCGTTTGCCGAGTTACGACATTTCGGTTAATTTCCAATTTTTGTGATGTTTTTGTTGGTTAAAGTGTGAGTCATGAAAATTTATTTTATAAGTTTATAACATTCATCAAAATGTATTTGATTCGATCACGATTGACATTTGCGAGTTAATAAACCGATTTCCAATCGTGTTACCGAGTTACGGAATTTCCAGTTAAATTCCGATTTTTGGTGATATGATAAATATTTTGTGTTGATGAATGAAATTAAATTTCATTTGTTTTCTTTGGCACTTTGTAACCTAATTTAAAGTTGTTCACGGTCTTAAAGTCCGCTAAGCAATCTCTTAAAACGTTACGCGATTTCGGTAACTTACGATTTCAGTACTTAAGGAGTCGTAACCTAGACTTTTCACTAGGATTTTTGAGTGTTGTAATCATAAATAGATAGACTAGGAATCTAAGTGCGTTATTGACCTGAGATTTTTGACGGTTGTCACACACAACATGATGCTCACATAAAGTTTCCTTTTTGCGCACCAGATTTGTGCGACACATTTGGAGGTCAAATACTCAATGGATTTGAGTGAGACAAGTGGGGTTTGAAAGCTAAGACATTGAAACTAAATTCCAGAAAAAATCAAGATTTTTACAGAGTTATGGTCGATCAAAGTGGGGTCAAAAACTGGACAGATTGCATGCATGACAAAAGTTAACCTTTTGGAGTGTTTAGACTACCAAACGATTTCTAGACCTCATCCAGTGATTTAGGCATTGACTTTTATGCATGTACATGTATATTTACAGAAACTTAAATATATTTTTCCATCGATTAAGATCTAGCTACGAAAATTGGTGCATGCAAGCCCAAAAATTGGGTTTTCGGTTCTTTAAGAAGAATACGAACTTGCAACCAAGCTTTTGATCATTTAATCCTTTAAATCTTTGTTCTAACACACTCATGGTGTTAAAATACAACCATGATGTGTTAGGAATGATTTCTAACAATTTAATTGTGATGTTTTAATGGTTAAATTTTGAGTTGTAAAATTTTATTTCATAAGTTTATAATTTTGATCAAAATATATTTGATTCGTTTACGATTGACATTCGCGAGTGAATTATTCGGTTTCCGGTCACGTTTACCGAGTTACGATGAATACTTTGTGATGACGTATGAAATTAAATTTCATTTGTTCTCTTTGGCCCTTTGTAACCTAATTTAATGTTTCTCACGGTCTTAAAGTCCGCTAAGCAATATTCTAAGACGTTACGCAATTTCGGTAACTTACGGTTTCGGTACTCAATGAGTCGTAACCGAGACTTTTCACTAGGATTTAAAAGTGTTGTTAGTCCGTATACTAAGGATCTTATTCGAATCAACAATTAATCCATGCGGAATCCGAGTTTAAGTGTTCGTAAGATTGCAATTGTAATTCAATCAAATGATTTCTTCTTATTGATATTCAATAACGATTACAGAAGTTAGATAAACTCTCTCAACTCTCTCTCTACTAAATCTATTACAGATAAGCTTACTCAGAACATATGATTTTCGCTCTCTTTAAAACGACGACTTATTGCTGTATATATACCTGCACAGGCAGACCTGCGACATTTGACCTTGACCTGCGACAATTAGAGACTGTCGCATTTTAGTAATTGTCGCTAAACATATACAAATGTCATTCGTTCAAACTGATATTTCTACACGCTGATTGTCACACAAATATGTACCAACAAGTGTTGTAAACGTAATTAGAAATACTAGGAATTTAAGTGCGTTATTGACCTGAGATTTTTGACGGTTGTCACAGTAGGGAACTTAGTGAAAAATATGTTGAAGTGTTTGTAAGGCTATGTATATAATGCTCAGTATGAGTCTGGGCCACACACACTCAGACTAAGACAGTCTTGATCATAAGTTTGTACAAATGCTCAGTCTGAGTCTTTATGACGTCACACAGACTCTCATACCAAGACATGTGTAGGTCTGTGTAGGTACATATCTGATTCGAATCATCAATTAAATCGTGCGGAATCCGAATTTAATTGATTATGTAAATGCGATTGATTTCAAATGACTTCTTCTTATTGATTATTCAATAACGATTACAGAAGTATCAATTTAGCTCTAAAACTCTTTCTCAACTGAAAAATCTATCTGTGAAAACTTGTTCAAAAAACTTAACAAAATTGATAACTTGCTGAGGTATTTATACTCGTTCCTGCATAGACCTGCGACAATCATAGCGACAATTTGGAATTTTTGCAATTTAGGAATTTTCGCAAAACAGCAATTGTCGCACTACAAGTGTCGCTAATCATATACAAATGTTGTTCGTTCAAGCTAATATCTACATGCTGATTGTCACACATTTAAACAACATGTATAAATGAAAACTGAAGAAGACAGACTCAAGCCATGTAGACTAAGAAGAGCTTGGATATAAAGATTGAAGATTCAAAGATATCTTATTAATTAGGAGAATTCGAATTACATTGTAATTAATCTTGTTTCCATAAAACTTGTATTGGTTAGGTAAAATATCTTTATGAGTTAGAGATATGAAGGATTTTATATCCTAACCGACATACCTCATATAAATAGTTTTTATGTGATTCATAGCCTATAAAGAAACCAGTGGGTGGTGACAGCGATGGAAGAATATATATATGCTCAAAGGATGGTGGGGAGACTTAACCCTGCACCAATAACAAAAGACTTTCCCAAAAAGCCAAAGTCAGAGTCTCAAGTACAAATTCTAATACATAGAGGAGATCAGAGACTAGCGATATCTCTAAATCAAATATGCAAGCTACACAGAGAAGGGAGGCAACATTTATCAAGGTAACCCTTGGTTCTGTTTGGTGATTCAATATACGAACCCTAATTCCAATTGGGCTACTACTTCCGCTGCGATCTAACTAGCAAACACTACTGTGATTGAATGTGTTATCAATGATGATTGATCACTCATAACGAGTTGAATAGAGATCAGCCTATGAAGATGGGATCACCTGACTCGGTTTTTAACTCTTTACAGTCCACGGAACCTGCTGCACATTTGAGTGTGCGTTCTGAGGTGAATAAGCAGCCGGTGTCATATATTCAGGCCTTGCATTCTGATCCAATTCGGCCAAAGGTTCATTTTCGAACTCTTGAAGTTGATAATGCTTGTGAAGGGGCGGATATTGCTATTCCACGTGCTACGGTTGAGGTAAGTAACACGTATTTGAATACTTTGTATGGGTATTTTATTGGTAAGCGACTTGCATTTCCTGTGGTTGGTTATTATGTTCATAATGTTTGGTCAAAATATGGAATAACCAAAGTTATGATGAATGCAAAGGGTTTCTTCTTTTTTTCAGTTTTCTACAAAAACAGGTATGCAAGATGTCCTGGAAAAAGGTCCTTGGATGATCCGGAATATTCCCATAATTCTTAAAGAATGGACGTTAAACACTAGTTTGCTTAAGGAGGATCTTACTAGAGTCCCGATGTGGGTGAAGTTATATGATGTTCCTATGGCAGCTTTCACGGCTGATGGGTTGAGTCTTATTGCTACTAAGCTTGGTACTCCTAAGATGTTGGATTCGTTCACTAGCAAAATGTGTGAGGAATCTTGGGGTCGAAATAATTTTGCTCGTGCTTTGATTGAGATCAGTTCTGAAGCTGATTTAAAATATAGTCTTATTGTGGCCATTCCTTTGTTAAATGGGTCGGGATATACAAAGGAGACTATTCAGGTTGAGTATGAGTGGAAACCGCCGCAGTGTGCTATGTGTAAATTGTTTAGCCATTCTCATGAAACATGTACACGGAATAAGGAGGTTAAGCCTAATACTACGGCTACAAGTAATGATGGATTTCAACTGGTGACTAAAAAACATCGTACTGGAAAGAATATTCAGGATTTGCAACCTACTGGAGGCCCTCGATTTAGGAAGCCTAATGTCTCAAAATTTCAATATCGTCCTAAAGTTAACAAGCCTTTAATGAATACTGCAAAATCGGATACTGGGAAGGAGACTTTAGTGGTGGCATTGACATCTACGGATGTGGCTAGTACCTCTAAGATTCCTACGTCTAACTCGTTTAACTCTTTGGTGCATGAAACCCACGAGCTCCCTAGGTGTGATCATCCGGGTGATGGGTTTGGTACAAAGGTTGACCATGGTTCTTTAGCTAGTGATGATGATGAGGAGGTCGAGAATGTTTATGATGAAACTAGTACTTACTTGAGTGACATAAAAACGGGGGCAAGCACTCCCGCATTCACGGTTCCTCATGTTTAGCATTGCTTCTTGGAATATTAGGAGGTTGAATTTCTCCCCTAAACAAAGAGAGGTTCGTCAGGTTGTTCATGATAATAACTTGAGTGTGTGTGCTATTCTTGAGTCCCATGTTGATGTGTCGAGTGTCTATCGGACTTGTAGTAAAGTGTGTCATAGGTGGAAATGGACGTCTAACGGTAATCATTGTGATAAGGGTTCTCGTATCATTCTTGGTTGGAATGATGAGATTGTGGATGTCATGATTCTTGCTCAAACTAACCAAGTTATGCATGTTCAGGTTAATATTAAAGAGGACAACAAAGCTCTTTTTTGTTCTTTTGTTTATGCAGAGAATTCTTATGTTGCTCGTCGATCCCTATGGAGTAATCTGGATGTTCATGCTCGGTTCATGTGCGGTAAACCATGGGTGCTGCTTGGGGATTTTAATGCTGCTCTTACCTTGGAGGATCACTCCTGTGGTAGCTATGTGCCAAATATTGCCATGCGTGAGTTTCAAGATTGTGTTCACAATATTGAGGTGATGGATGTTAATAGCACGGGTCTTCATTTTACTTGGAATCAAAATCCAAGAGGATCTTCGGGTATTCTTAAGAAAATTGATCGTATTATGGGCAATTTAAAGTTCAATGATGTTTTCCCAGGATCGTTTGCCATTTTCCAGCCTTATCGTATTTCGGATCATTCTCCGTGTGTGCTTCGTCTTCCTAAGGTTAGTAGATCTAAACCGAAACCGTTTAAATTCTCTAACTTTCTTGTGCATAAAGCAGGTTTTCATAGAGTGGTTGAGAATGGTTGGAAGCAGCTGATTGAAGGGTGTCCCATGTTTCGTGTGGTTAAACGTCTTAAATATCTTAAGCCTTCTTTTCGTAAGCTGTTAAAGGATCAAGGTAATCTTCATAATCGTGTGAATAAGCTTCGTGTGGAGCTGGATGAAGTTCAAAAAGCCTTGGACAAAAATCCGTCATGTCCCTTGTTATGTGAAGAGCAGGCTTTTTATTTGTCGGCTTTTAATAATGCTCTTTTGGATGAGGAAAGGTTTTTGAAGCAAAAGTTGAAGATTGAGTGGCTTCGGGTTGGTGACTCTAACTCGGCTTATTTCCATAAGGTTGTCAAGAGTAAGTGTGCTCGTAATCGTATTGATATGGTTCGGGATGCATCTAATGTGCTCTTTGAAGGTCATGCTGTTGCCGGGGCTTTTGTGAATCATTATGAGCATTTCCTTGGAATGAAAGGTCATACGATTAATCTTGATACTCAGGCTTTATTCACGAGTGTCCTAGGATCCCAGGTGGCTGATTATATGGTGCGTGATGTGACTAATAATGAGATTAAGGATGCTATGTTTTCGATAGGGAATGATAAAGCCCCGGGTCCTGATGGTTATACTGCTGCTTTCTTTAAGAAAGCTTGGGATGTGGTTGGTAATGATGTTACTTGTGCAATTAGGGATTTCTTCTCTTCTGGTAAGCTTCTTAAAGAGCTTAATCATACCATTATTGCTTTGATCCCTAAAGTCTCTACCCCGGCTAAAATTACTGATTATAGGCCTATTTCGTGCTGTAATGTTCTGTATAAATGTATTAGAAAAATTATTGCTAATCGCATGAAAGATGGTCTTGGCAAAGTGGTTAGTGTTAATCAATCGGCTTTTGTCCTGGGTCATAAAATCTCTGATAATATCTTACTGACTCAAGAGCTTATGAGAAATTATCATAAAAGTCGGGGTCCCCCTAGATGTGCGTTTAAAATTGATATTCAAAAGGCGTATGATACGGTGGATTGGGGCTTTCTAAAGGTAATCTTAGTTGGATTTGGCTTTCATCCCAAGATGGTCTCATGGATTATGACTAGTGTGTCGACTGCCTCGTATTCGATTTGTATTAATGGTGATATATTTGGGTGGTTTAATGGTAAGCGTGGGTTGAGGCAAGGTGATCCTTTGTCTCCATATCTGTTTACTTTAGTTATGGAAGTCCTAACTCTTATCTTGCAGCGTAGAGTCATCAATGCAGAAAGGTTCCAATATCATCACCATTGTGAAACGCAAAAGATTGTTAACGTTTGTTTTGCAGATGATTTATTCTTATTTGCTCATGGTGATGGTCATTCTGCGCGTGTTATTATGGCGGCTTTGGAGGAATTTAAGAATGTCTCGGGTTTAGTTCCAAGTATTCCGAAGAGTATTGCTTTCTTTTGTAATGTGCCTACCGCGGTTAAAGTGGATATTTTGAACTCTCTACCTTTTGAAGAAGGTACCTTCCCCGTTAGATATTTGGGAGTTCCATTGATTTCCACCCGTTTATTATATAGAGATTGTAGGGTTCTTGTTGAAAGACTTCAACACCGGGTTGCTGATTGGAAAAATAAATCTCTGTCTTTTGCGGGTCGGTTGCAGCTTGTTGTCTCTGTTTTATCTTCTATGCACATCTATTGGGCTTCGGTCTTTATTCTTCCTTCTCGTATTGTTTATGAAATTGAACAACTTATGAGGAACTTTCTTTGGTGCCAAGGAGAGATGAAGAAAGGTAAGGCGAAAGTTGCTTGGGAGAATGTTTGTAAACCAAAATCTGAGGGTGGTTTAGGGATTCTGTGACAACCGTCAAAAATCTCAGGTCAATAACGCACTTAGATTCCTAGTCTATCTATTTATGATTACAACACTCAAAAATCCTAGTGAAAAGTCTAGGTTACGACTCCTTAAGTACTGAAACCGTAAGTTACCGAAATCGCGTAACGTTTTAGGAGATTGCTTAGCGGACTTTAAGACCGTGAACAACATTAAATTAGGTTACAAAGTGCGAAAGAAAACAAATGAAATTTAATTTCATTCATCAACACAAAATATTTATCATATCACCAAAAATCGGAATTTAACTGGAAATTCCGTAACTCGGTAATACGACTGGAAATCGGTTTATTAACTCGCAAATGTCAATCGTGATCGAATCAAATACATTTTGATGAATGTTATAAACTTATAAAATAAAGTTTCATGACTCACACTTTAACCAACAAAAACATCACAAAAATCGGAAATTAACCGAAATGTCGTAACTCGGCAAACGCGACCTGAATCGAATAAACGAGACTCGAATCCGACAAACTAATACTTGAATATCCATTATAAACAATCTAAAATACAATTTAAAGTATTTTAGAAATTTAGAACCTCAATGTTTATAACCCTTATGAGATTTTAATACAAATAAATAACACAAATAATATATATGATATTTTAACAAAAAAATACAAATAATAACTCAATTTGATGCCAAAAACCGGACCTCCACCCCCCCCCCCTTTTCCACTCAAATTTCTCCACTAACTAACTAAGATTCCATGCAAGACCTTTATCCATTTCCACACTCTTTCTTTCCATCATTTCCTCTCTTTTCTCTCAAGAAAAACACACACAATTCTCTCTAAACACACACTAAATCTCAGCCATCATTCATCCCTAAATTATCTTCTAAAAAGTGTTCTTACACAAATACAAGAACTTTGAGGTAAAATCACTCTTCCTAGCTTCCATTTCTTACTTTTACTATGTTTATTTTATGGATTTCATGGCTTAAATCCCCATATAAAGTTTGATGGTTTGTAGGTTACACCTTATACACATTCATGTGTAAAAGAAGGGTAACCTATGATCAAACCAAGAATCAAACCGAAAAAGTCAACTTTTTTTTTGATGTTATAGAGTTTATTTACATGTTCTTGCTAAAATAAATGGTTAAAATGTTAAAATATATTTATGTTTCTGTAAAATACATGTTCATGCATAAAAGCAAAGACTTCAATCTTTGGATGAGGTCTAAAAATCGTTTGGTAGTGAAATCACTCCAAAAATATCATCTTGTCATGCATGTAATCTGTCCAGATTTTGACCCTACTTTGATCGACCATAACTCAATCAATAATGGTCCAAAAATCTTGATTTTTCTTCTAGAATTTAGCTTAATGTCTTACCTTTAAAACCCCACTGGTCTCACTCAAATCCATTGAGTTTACAACCTCCAAATGTATCACACGAATCTGATGCGCAAACAGTAACTTTTCTGTGAGCACCTTGTTGTGATACTTGTTCATGGGTCTTAAGGTGTTCTATAAATCTAAGAAAAATTATTTTAGACTCCTAACATGTATATCTCAGTATTATAAAAAGATAGGAATTTATCTTGATGATTAAGTATTTTTAGAAAATGCATGAACATCATGCATTGTTGTAATCTTGTAAATTGCAAATACTTGTGTTGTGATGATTCAAAAATATATAAGTGCTAGATAAAATGTCTTAAAATTTTGAGGATTATTTTTCTCAGTAACTATATCATGAAAAGAGTCTTGAAAATAAAAATGGGAATTTTTGGAAAAACATAAGTATTTTTCCTAAATTAATGCAAATAAAGCCTACAAAAGGTGAAATAATCATGAAAAATACTTTTGGACATAAAATAATTAGGAAAATTTCAGTGTCATTTTCCTCAGAAAATGAAACCATCCTCAAAATTCCACACTCTTTGGAAGTGTTTTGATATGTTTTCCGATTTACGTCTTGATTAAACACATAAAGTTGGGAACCAAAGTTCCAGTGCTCAAAACAACATGAAACTTTTACACAAAGCTATAAATGAGTTAAAACGGATCTAGTAAAAATTTCAGAATTTTTCATGAATAATTACTATTTTTCTCATATTTATCACACTTTATAGACATTAATTGATTAAAAATAATCTGTATGTCTAAAAATCACCAAATTTTCACAGAAAATTTGTGAACTATATTTCATGTTTCATACCAAGTTTGGTAATTTTTAGATGTTGTATACATATATTTCCATTATTTTGTTCGCAACTCGAACAATTACCGACAACGTAAATTAAATGGAAATTCGAACTTTAGCGGCACTTTGTAATTTAATTAGCTAGCTAAGTAATCCTAACAAACTGTATTAGCCGAGAAACTAATTAGAAATCTTGTGTTCTTAGGAATTGAATAAGAGTCAAACCCGGTCGGTATGCGCATTATATCCATCTGTACGCTCACGCTCGAACTGTGAGTTTCATAGCCCCTATTTTTAAACGCTTTGATATGTTTTGGGGTGAGAATACATGCTTTTTCTTTTGTGGTTACAAGTACATATAAACTGTTACGTATTGCATAAGTTTCCACTATTCAAATTATATGGGCCTCTATCATGAATTGTTAGTTATGGACTTAAACGCGAATATTGTGAATAGATCTATTGGGTTGACACCCCCGTCCGGGTTGGTCGCGCCAACTCGAAAAACGGACGCATAATCATTTGACCCACTACGAGTGTTGTGAATAGAACACTTGCGAGGCAACTAAATTATTAAGGTTTCAATTCATGAGCTTATGGCAATAGTAATACACTTTGATATTGTGATAAGACAAAATAACTTGAAATCTCGTAACCACGGGTCTACTTTACAAATGCTTACACCTATGAACTCACCAACTTTATGTTGACGTATTTTAACATGTATTCTCAGGTAACTAAGGCGCTATGTAGTTGTGCCGTTGTGTCGCACTTTTTGACGTAGGAGTTACATTCACTTGGAAGGACTTAGCATGAACTTTGTCAATTTGAATCAAGCTAGTTATTCGTTAAAGTTTGTAATGGTGTTGCTAAGACTATGTAATTTAAGGGTGTTGTTTAACGACTCTCTTAGAAGTCGTTCATTGTAATCTTTGTTCGTGATCCGCGTACGTCGCGCTCCCACTAGAAATCGGGGTGTGACAGATTCGTCGGCTTGAATTTTAATATTGCGCTTATAGCCTCTCAGATTTGGAGTATTCTCACTCATAGGGAATCTCTATGGGTGAAATGGATTCATACATATAAATTGAATGGGAGAAGCTTCTGGGATGTTCCTTGCACTGCGGATATGAGTTGGGGTTGGCGGAAGATCCTGCAGGTTCGTGATACTATACGTCCGTTTATATGGCATAAAATTCAGAATGGTAAGTCTACCTCTATGTGGTTTGATAACTGGTGTGAATTCAGCCCTATCAAAAGGTTAGTTCCTACTCGGGCTATCACTCGTTCTGGTTTCTCATTACAAGATACGGTTTATGATCATCTTCATAATGGTCATTGGAGGTGGCCGTCAGATTGGCTTATTAGGTTTACGGATTTGTCCCAATTGAATGCTCCCAGTTTGAACGATAATGCTCAGGATGAAATATTCTGGCGTGATATTAGTGGTAACTTAAAACCGTTCTCGGTGTCCCTGGTCTGGGAGTCTATTAGATATCGGCCTAATTCGGTTGACTGGAGTCATGTCGTTTGGTTTCCACATTGTATCCCAAGGCATGCTTTTCATATGTGGCTTGTTGTTAATCAGAAGCTGAAGACTCAGGATATGTTGAGGCAATGGGATGTTGGTCCTTCTACCAACTTAAACCTGCTTCGATGTCCGTTTTGTAAAATGGTTCCTGATTCACATAACCATCTTTTCTTTGAATGCTCTTTTTCTATGCAGGTGTAGCATTTGGTTCGTGTGAAGTCGGGTATAGATGTTGTTCCGCATAGATTGGTGGACATGTTGGATTTTCTTATTCCTATATCGAGAGGTAGTACTGTTATTAGTGTTATTGCGCGAATTGTGCTTGCTGCTTCTGCATACTACATCTGGCAAGAAAGGAATGATCGGTTATTCAAGAACAAGTCTCGGTCCGTCACTCAGATTTATGATATTATTGTTGCTACTGTTCGGCTCAAGCTTGTTTCCCTTCGTTTTAAGAAGGCGGCGTCTCATGTTTGGAGTTTGTTAGATGCTTGGAAGATCCCATCTTCTTGTATGGATCCAAATGGGAATTCCTCGTGAGAGCTGTACTCTTTTTTCCTTCTTCAAGGTTTTTCCCATTGGGTTTTTCTTGAGAAGGTTTTTAAGGAGCCAATCTCATGGGGCTCTCTGTTCTCCCATTTGGTTTGTAGGTTTATCATTTACCCGCTCGGGGGTTGGTTAATCTGTCGAGGTTGCTCTATCTCAAGTTGAAGTTGATATGGTCCAAAGATTGGTTGTCTTAGTTTTCCCTTTTGGGTGGTTTTGGTTTGTTTTTTCCTTGTTTTGTTGGCTGTTTTTCTTTGGTTGTTTGTATCGAGCATGTTCGATACAATCTTTAGTTTTTGGTTGGTGTATTGCCATCCCATCTTGTAAATAACATTTTATAGGTATTTATAAATCTTACTGGGTATAACCCTTTACCCAAAAAGATCACTCATAACGAGCGGTGTTACTTGTCAAGATCTCCTGGGACCATAGGGTTTCGCTTGTGTTTTTTGGGGTTTCTAATTTTTTATATCATTGTAGCGTTGTTTACTGTTCGTTTAATTTTTCATTAATTATTGCCATTATTGTTCGTAGAGTGCTATAAATAAGGGCCGGTTAGGGTTTTGCTTATAATCGGGTATTTATCCAACCAAAGAAGTAGGGGTTTGTGTTCGTCTAGGATTTTTTTTGTTTCGTAGAAGCATTTGCTGTTTGTGATATATGATCCTGGAGGAGGGTTTTGAGCGAGATGATGGTATGTGCACGATGTTTGACGGGTCTTGCTGCTAAAATTGAATAGGTAGGTAAAATGATTGGTAAAGATGGTAAGTTTTTGCAATCGCGTACACATGTCACCTTTAAAAATACAGGAGCGGATCCCAGTTTGATTGTACCGTCTGAAAACAAGGATCATGTTCCATCTTTTTCGAATGTTGTCACTTCTGAACAAAAATACCTCTAAACCCTAGAGTTAATTTTAGGAAAATGGAAGTTATGGGTTCATCAAATGGTGAGTATGAAGCTATGATACTAGTTACATCGGTACGTAAGTGTGAGACTAAGTAACTCGATTTTTGGGTATTTCATTGGTAAAACGTGTGGCGTTTCCAGTTGTTGAGAAGTACGTGTTTAATGCTTGGGGAAAAATTTAAGATTCAAAAGATTATGATGAATGCTAAAGGCTTTTACCTTTTCAAATTCTCTTCTAAAAAGGGGGTTAAAAGTCGTGATAGAGAATGGTCCATGGATGATTTGCAATGTTCCAATCAATTTAAATAAATGGACACCAGCGACTAGTTTAATGAAAGAGAACCATACTCGTGTGCCGGTTTGCATTAAAATACACGATGCACCATTGGTAGCTTTCACAGTTGATGGGTTGAGTGTTATTGCTTCCAAGATTGGCAATCCTTTGATGCTAGATTCATATACGTGTACGATGTTTAATGACTCTTAGGGAAGAAGTTCGTATGCCTGAGCCATAATTGAAATTGATGTTAAAAGTGAACTCAAAAAGTCTATCATAGTGGGGGGGGGGGGGGATTATAATTGTGAAAAAGTGAATATCGAGTACGAATGGAAGCACCCCCATTGTGTTAAATGTAAGACCTTTTGTCACTCTTCTGATTTTTTTCCTTTAGCTGTGGAGGATGTCCCAAAGACAGGTGTGGATATTCTACATGATGGATTTGAAGTTGTAAAAGGGCGAAACAAGGGTAAGAAACAGTATGATAGGACTTTTGTGGTCAAACCTAAGACTACTGTGTATAAACAAGTTACTAAACAAAACGGACAAGGCTCATCCAAACGAAATCAAGTTGTAATAAACAAGAGTTCAAACTCGTTTTCTATTTTGGCTAATGAAAGTTCTGGTGGTACACATGAAGATGATGGTGGTCAAAATGTAGGTAGTGTGCAACCAGGTACAATTTCGATTGCAAGATGTATATGACGTAATAAGTGAGTTCCTTGCTGGTGATTAATCGAAATTAAAACAGAAGGGGGCAACACTCCCATTGTTGGCGATCCCAATGTATACCATCGCCTCTTGGAATATAAGGGGTTTGAACCACTCCCCAAAACAAAGGAGGTTCATCAAGTAATGAATGAAAATTGTTTGAATTTTTGTGCTATATTGGAGTCTCACGTGGGTATTGGTAAGTTAGATACAATGTGTTCGGAGGTGTGAAGCAAGTGGAAATGGACATCGAATGGTAGTTTTTGTACGAAAGGATCTCGCGTTATACTTGGCTGGAATGATGATATTGTAGATGTAATGGTTTTGTCATGTTCAAGTCAAGCAATTCATACTCAAGTCATTTTGAAATGTGATTGTAAGGCTTTTTATTGTATGTTTGTTTATGCTTCAAACTCATATGAAACACGTCGTCAATTGTGGCATAGTCTTGAAGTTTATATGCATTTTGTTCATGGAAGGCCTTGGGTTATTTGGGGCGATTTTAATTCAGCGCATTTTATTGAAGATACGTATTCTGGTTCTAAAGACATTCACGTGTCTACGGGTGAATTTAATGTGTGTATTTCTAGCATTAATGTTGATGATGTAAACTCCACAGGTTTGCATTTTACTTGGAATCAAAAGCCGAGAGCGGAGAGTGGAATTTTGAAGAAGTAGATCGTGTAATGTGTAACATTGGTTTCAACACTGAATATCCGCGTTCCTATGCTATTTTCCAACCATATTGGATCTCGGATCACCCTCCTGCGGTTTTGAAGATTCACAGGAGTGTGGTTAGTTGTCTTGTTTTTGTTGCATCTAGAATACTTCATTTGGTAAGAAAGGAACAATCGGATACATTCGAAAGATACTAAATGGGAAGAACAGGTATGTGAAGTGATTATGGAGATGGTGAGATTAAAGCTTACTACTCTCCATTTCAAGAAAACTATGAACTTGGTCAAGATTTTGGAAGCTTGGAAATTTCATCCGACTTCCCATAACCTTCTCGGATGATATGCATTGGCTGATTTGGTTGTTTATTTTCGTATGAGTCCATGTCTCCATGTCTTTGTTGAATTAGTTATTTGGTTATCTTTCGAGCCTGTTCGAATCATATAGGAGTTGCGGTTTGCATGTTGGTCTAGAGTGGCTCATGACCACTCTCTTTGTATCTAACATTTATCCCAAAAAAAGAAAAGATTTGACACCATTGAATGGTTTAACACCGTCGGTTTTTTATTGCTTCTTCTTGCCCACATCTTTTCCTCGGACCCGTGACCAATGAACACCAAATGCGACCAAAAAGAAACCACAAGACTGATTATACTAGTACATTAACACTTCCTAAACAAGATTAACGGATCAAACTTTGGAGAAAAATGGACAGAAAATTCAATCTATTGAAAGCTGCAGAAAATAGCCCATAATCTCCATAAAATTCAGGAGTAAAAGAAAATCCAGGGTTTTTGGGAGTACACTTAAAACAAAACAAAAAAGTTTTACCCGGACCCCTTTGGCCACCTTTAGATCTAATAAGATAATCTCATGAATTGAAATCTGCAGATTCCCGCCTGCTCATATTAAGCTCGATACAACTGAAAATAAAAATATTTACAGCACAATATCATGGTCTTCAACCCAATATAGTAAACATTATTTGACATAGATGCCAAAATAAAGTGTTATAGCAATAGCAATTAGTACAAGGTCAGTAACACTCTACAGAAAAAATGTACAACTGAAACACTCTCAATCAAAACAGAACACATATCATCACCAAAGTACCATTTTAATTTTAATCTTGAACTCTAAATTTGTTATATCTTGTAATGAACTTTGGCAACATTTAGATAGGCATAAAACTTTAAGGGTCCCGCCTCTCGGCCTGAGCAGCCATCACAAGCTCAAATTGTTCTAAAGAAACCGATGGAAAAGAAAGTATGTCAGTTAGTTGAAGATGATCCAAGTTTTTATCAGCGTTTGTAGTCATAGATCCATCGTAGCCTATGTGTGTGACATGCTTCACATCTGTTGGAAATCCTATTTCCATCTCTCTCTCACTCTGGATGTCCTCAATATCTTTGTAAGCTGACAAAAAAGTATCATTGAAAAGACATTCAACTTTTTAAAAAGCATATATCAAACAACAAACATTTTTTTCTATAAAACATGACGTTTTGATCACATCCCATGAATTATTCTATGTTACGAGATAGTGTAAATAAAGGGACGCTCACTCATATTACCATCAAATTTCACCTTTTTATTTATTTATTTTTATCTATCTTTTTATGGAGGATAGTGTCAAAGCAACAAAATTTCATCATCGGGTTGTATTGGCTAAGGTTGAACAGTCAAAATTATATTGAAATTTATTCATGGAGCGTTAACTTATCAAATACGGCCTCGATTATTAGACATTATTAAAATAATGATCCAACCTTTTCTGTAGAAAAAATCAGTTTACTATCGTAAACACTTTGTTCTAAAGACATCATTTAAACCAATTTTAGCAAAACGTTATAATTGCACTAGTTTTATTCGTTGTTAACAATATACTCCTATCAAATAAATCAATCATTATAATACAAATGTACTGAAATTGTAACTTGTTACATTCGATATTATGATACACTAGTAAACAAAGATTTTAATAATCATGAATTCTTTTCACTTACCAAATACGTTAGTAAAGCTTTTGCACGTGACTCTGATTAGTCTGCCCATGGCTCTCGAGATGTTAGATCTACTTGGAGCTACAAAATTCCATGATTTTTTGTTTTTAACCTTCGATGAACCTTCTCCCTCCAAAATCATTCTTGTTGCAACTTTACTTGATTCCTTCTTTGTAGTTGATTGAGACAAACATCCAATATAGAAAGGGAGACCAAGAAATCTTGATATCGTCTCTTTCATGACTTCATAAAATCTTTGACACCAATCTAAACTCAATTGCCTAAATGCCTAAAATAGAATAGATGAAGAAGAAGGTTGCTGGCCCTATTGACTTTATCCACAAGCTTCCATCATTTGTCAAGGTAAAAAAGTTTCCAAGATTAAAAAGTGCTAAATCAAGAATAGTGAAGGTTAGTGACTTGTGCATTGTGGATCGGAAGTTGTACATTAATTTGGATTTAGGTTTTTTTGATTTGGAGAATGAGAACTGGTTGGTACTGGTAAGTAGGTTAGGATGTACAATTCAACCAACTGAGTTGTGATTGCTGGACTAATTATGGTATGTGTTTGTGAACCCACAAACTGAATTATTTGTCATTATACTTTGATTGTGTTAATGGTTTTATAGATGGGTTCATGTGTCAAATCACCATCGTTTTGCTTCTAGTTCATTAACTATACTTCTAACTTTAATCCACCATTACAGGAGGAAACCAAGGGAAGTTGACAAATCTTGACTTTTACATAATTTGTAGGGTCAAACACAAAGTACTTTGACCACGAATATGTTTTAAATTAAGCTTTTTGTCAAAGTCCTAAACCAACTCCATCAAACTTAATTTTATAATGCACTAAGTGATATACTAAACCAAGTACTACATTAATTTATGGATCTCATGCCTTTAGTGGAAAAGTTAATATTAATCATATATGATATATCGTTAACATGCTACAGAGTCTATATTTATTAGACTTTCCAATTCAGCACATAGAGTATACTATGTTTTCTACGAATGATATTTCCATTAGTTAGCAAACGTTTTACCGTCTCAATATCCCTTAATGACACATCTATATCACGTCAAATTTTTGGATGTAAATACCCATTAAATGATAAATAAGATTACAAGCTATTTCATCACTAGCCCATGTGAGAAGATTGATAAAACATTAACTAACTGATGTTGGGTTTCTGTTCTTGATTGATAAAACATTAACTAACTGATGTTGGGTTTCTGTTCTTGATTGAATCATCATAATATGTTTGCTAGTACTATTACTATAAATCCATATTTGATAATAAAAATAATAGAAAATAAGTTATTTTAATTCAAAAGAAAGACCACGTACATAGGATGTACCACTCATACATGAAATACATTTACGAACTAGGAGCCAATAACCATCAGCAATGTGACCTTGTGTTAAGGCGATATGATAACCTAACAATAGGTTTCATATTTGAAGTTTCGAAGGTAAACATTTTGGAGTGGTTAGGACAAAAGTCAGAAATGATCACAAGAATACTCAAATTAAACCGCGTACATATGAGTTATTAAAATACCTTATCTATTTACCCAAACTGGGAGCACTAACATTAATTAGGGATCAAGTATATTAAGTTTTATGCATGTGTGTGACATTTTCTTTTAACTTATGAATGAATTGTGGTTATATTTTGTGTAATTGACTTTTCAAGCCAATGCACGTGGCTTCTTGTTAAAATGCAAAAACCGTACACTGCCATTTTCATGAGTCACTTATTTTTAAGGAAAAAAATGTCATGTAAAATATAATGGTTGTTTTGGCATTTCATATTAAACTTGTCCAAAATTCTCCTCTTTCAAGCTAGTCTTTTCTGGCTAGGACAAAACAAATCACATGAAACTTAAGTCTTTTCTTTGTCCCCTGCGTCACTTATCAAACAAACTGCAATTCATGATCATGTTTTTGTTTTCGCTATTAAGTATATTATTTTATGGTCCAACGTTGACGGTGTGGGAAGATAAGAACATGCTTTATGCGAGAAGAAAATGATGCCCTTCAACCAGTGTTTGATTGAGATTTGCTAAGAACTGGCGCCACTTAGACCAAACAAACAAATTGCTCAATTTTATGGTTCAAGTTCGTTGCCAAAGAGCTTAAAATGATCACTAACTAATCACGTCATGTTAGCTGTTTGTAAGCATACATTAGCTGTAGAAGTAAAACATATTACACTAAACATTGTGCTACTCCCGTCCGGGTAGCATGTTTTTCTGGTCTGAATGTTTTATTGGTTGCGTCGAGCCTGTTCGATGCAAGTTGGTTTTGGTTTTTAGAGTGGTTTTCTCCTACTCCTTGTATTTAACGTTTATATTTTTTGTATAAAATTCACTGGGTATAAACCCTTTACCCAAAAAACATTGTGCTACTCGACTCAATTTGAAGTGAAAATCTTACTTTAGTTACTTTGTTTGATGTTTGACATATGTAGTTATTTTATGTTTTGTCATGATATTTTATGAACTCTCGTGGATCAATTCTTCCAAGTTTTCAGCTTTAACAAAACCCACTTATAATCTATAGACCTAGTAAGATGTAATACAACATTGTGATAGGCAAAGAGATAATCATTCCAAATATCACCCTGTCAAGAAAGGAACGATATTAGTAACGTTATAAGATTGGTATAATAAGGAAATAGAGGTGTGTAAAGCCCATTTTTTTTTAATACCAAACCATTACAAAATCCAACATGGAACAATTACAAACTTGTTTGATTACTTGACATTGTTTATAAATGTAGCTACATCAAAACATATCAATTCCTTTTAACATATTACCAAAAATCTAGGCAACCAATACAAGTTTTAGTAGTTACAACCAGGTTATAGACAATTAAACTCGCTTCAACCATAACGAGTATGCATCCACTTTCTTCTTATACGTTTCCATGATCCTCTTTCTTACCTAATTCGCTTACACCTACAAAACGTTACAACTTACAAACATAAGCTTTCGCTTAGTGAGCATATAGAATATTCAGTAAGTAATTACAATATATAGGATACTTCAACTAGAAATATTCATTAATTTGCAACAATCATTCCTTTAAAATAGTAATGACTTAAACAATAAACAAGTGATCAAGTAACAACTGATATGGGTCAGAGACCCCATTCTCCACCTCACATATCCGTGTTTATCTCCCTTGTACACATAACAACTGAGTTAGTACTAGACTAACAAATCTCCACTGTAAATTTAACAACTTGTGACCAATCATCACATATAATTTAATCACATAACACATTTGTTAGCTTTAAACTAACATATAATTCCATCATTAATTTAATCAACAATAGATCAACTTTCATACATAAACATCCCACTCATCCAATTAATTGACAAAATCAAGGTATACTTCTACCATCATACATCATAGTTAAGCATAACCATGGTTTAACCACATGAATCCGCTTACCATTGTGTAATCTGGATTCATTTGTTAAACATGTTGGTGCAAGAAGCCAGAATGTCACACATCTTGAATAGATAAATAGAAGTTAGAATATTTTTGTAAAAGTTTGCGACAATTGATGACTGTCGCATAAGTTATTGCTAACTGTCGCAGAATTGAAATTGTCGCAGGTTTCGTAGTTTATAAATAGAACAGAAACACGTTCATTTGTAACTAACTATTCTGAATACATACTGAACGAAACTCAATGTAAATCACTTCTATTCAGTTGATAATCAATATAACACGCAATTATTTACATCTCGTGATTGATTATCGTGTTTAGTTCATGCGTATTAAATCGATAGATTAGAATTCCGCTCGTTTCTATTCAATTGATTGTACTAAGATCCTAACAGGTATCTACATGTGGTATCAGAGCTGATTAGTGTTTATCCAAGGTTATACAATCGAATACACATTGAATTGAAGAGATTACACTTCTATTCAGTTGATAATCAATATAAACGCAATTATTTACATCTCGTGATTGATTATCGTGTTTAGTTCATGCGTATTAAATCGATAGATTAGAATTCCGCTCGTTTCTATTCAATTGATTGTACTAAGATCCTAACAGGTATCTACATGTGGTATCAGAGCTGATTAGTGTTTATCCAAGGTTATACAATCGAATACACATTGAATTGAAGAGATTACAGTGATCGGTATTGGTGTAAAAAATACGTTCACAGATACGGTTGTACGGACTTGAGTTTAATTGAATTAAGTGCGTGTTCTGTATAGTATAAGATCACAGAGAGCCTTGTTGATCTTCGAATTAGTATTTGATCCGGTGAAAGTGTTCAATTACGTGTGAAGTTGATTGTGAAAATGCTTCAAAATGACATAAATTCGGACATGTACGAACAACGTATCAAGCTTCTATGATCAAATTCTCTGGACTCTGGATTTCATTTGATCAAGTAACTGTAATCGTTTGGTAAAAGTACTCAATACTTGCAAAATTTAATCATTTCGAATTTGATTATGTGAAAATTCGAAACTTGCAACAATTAGTGATTTGTCGCAATTTCAGTTTTGTCGCAAGTATATTTTGGTTTGAATTCAAAAAAGAAAACAAGTGTTTGTTTTGAAATTGTTTTGATTCGGAATTGATTTTAATCAAAATCCATTTTGCGACAAAATTGACCTGCGATAGAACTAAATCTTGCGTTGGTACATATTGGTGTGACAATCAGCGTGTAGAAATATTAGCTTGAACGAACGACATTTGTATATGTTTAGCGACAATTACTGTTTAGCGACAATTATTATTTAGCGACAATTACTAAAATGCGACAGTCTCTGATTGTCGCAGGTCAAAGTCAATTGTCGCAGGAAGTGTAGAACATAAATACAGCAGCAAGTCTTCATTTCGAAAAGTTTTTTTTGCGTGCGTTTTACTGAGAGTTGAGCTCATTTGTATATACTTGTAATCGTTATTGAATATCAATATACAAGAAGTTATTCAATCGAATTAATCGCTTTCGTCACATAATCATATAAAAAAATTATTTCGGATTCCGCACGGATAGTTTGTTGATTCGAATCAGATCCTTAGTAAACGGACTAACAAGTGGTATCAGAGCCTGATAAGAGTTAATCAACAGGTGACTCGAATATAGAAAGAAGATTGATTAGGTTTTTAGGTTTTTAAACTCAAAATTCAATTTCATTCGAATTCGAGTTGAATACATAAGTGTTTGAACAAATTATGATACGTTATGGAGTATATGATCGATTACGAGGTATATGTGATTAATTGCAAGAGATTTTAACGGTGAAATTTGATTTTTGATTTTCTGCAAAAAAATTTTGTTGATGTTCTTCATTGTGCGACAATTTTGATTTTGTGCGACAATCTATTGCAACAATTCCATAATTGTCGATTCCATAATTGTCGCATAGCAGAAAGGTTGCGACAATTATTTCTTCCAAGTGATTCTTAAAAATAAATAAATAAATAAATAAATTTGTGTTGATACAAATCTGTGTGACAATCAGCTTGTTTAGAAATTAGCTTTGAATTTGATTAAATGCGACACTAATTGCGACTTAACCTTAAAGTCGCAGACTTGCAAAATGCGACTTTACCTTAAAGTCGCAGGTCTTGCTAAGTAGTATAAATACACCAGCAAAATGTCATTTTGTGTCTGTGTTTTTCATGAGAGCTTATATGTAACAAATTCAATTGAGAGAGAGTTGAGATCATATTGTATACACTTGTAATCGTTATTGGATATCAATATACAAGATGTTATTCATTTGAAATTCAATCTCATTCATCACATAAATCAATTAAACTCGGATTCCGCACGGTTTAGTTGATGATTCGAATTAGATCCAGAGCATCCGGACTAACACGTGGTATCAGAACCAATAGGTGATTTGAATTTGTGAATGAATCAAGCTCCAATTTGAAAGAAAAGTCAAAATGGGTATTTGAATGAAAATGGCGGTTTAATTCAAATTGAAGGAGTTTGAGATTGAATCTGATCAATTCAACCGATCAAAGTGTTCTACTAGTGTTGAAGATCATACAGGTTTAAAATTCAAGTTTTGATCCAAGCTCAAATTTGGTGAAGACGATGAACAGTACCTGCGACTTTATCTATGCGACTTTATTGTGAGACTTTACTCTGCGACTTTATCTTAAGGTCGCATAGCAAGTTCGCATTCTTAAAAAAAAAAAAAAAAAAAAAAAGGGGGGGAAAATTTAGCAATTATCAAAATTCGCATTTAAGCCTCCTGTTGACTAATTTTAGTTTAAGAAAATTTTCATTTTACTCGAGATATTTTCCGAAAAAATTTTAGAGGGAAAATGGCGTACATGAGAATTAAAGAGTATTTGAAGACTTTGTTCTATAAAGACTATGCTAGTTGGAAGGAGAAGTTTAAAGAATATATTGATTACATCGATTCTGATTTGTGGACTTCTATTACCAAGCAATATGAGAGACCAACTCTCATTAGTCAAATGTCAGCCGCGTAACAAAAAGCTTTTGATAACGACAAGAAAGCACGTGAAGAGATTATCATGTGTTTACCAGACGATGTGGCACAACGTATAATTCCAATGTATAAATATCACGATACTTCTTATGAGTTGTGGAAATCACTTGAAGAGAGCTTCGGAAGAAATGTCAAAGTACAACAAATTTAAGACAAAAGCGTTGAAATGCATGATTTGAAAGTTAAAATTTCAAACCAACAAATTGAAATCAAGAGTTACAAGAGCGAAATCGATTTACTACGCAAAGAAAAGGCTGAAGCTCAAAGTGAGATTTTAGATTATCAACGCAAGCTCTCAAAATTTGAAGCATCTTCCTTGAGGTTAGATCAGCTACTTCATTCTCAGAAAAAGGATACGAAATCCAAAGCTGGTATCGGATATACATCAATACCGGTCAAGGATGAGTTTGTTGAAATTGTACATGAAGTCGAAGAATGTGATGTGCCAACACAACAGATTAACAAATCTGATGTCAAGCCTGAAAATCACATCATCACTAATGAGTATATTGTGGCTTCTAAACAAGGGAAATCTAAACGCGATGCAAGAAGTGATAAGTTGAAGAAATGTCCAGACAAAGAGATACATGAGAAGCTGATAAAGAAGGAAGAAGAGATTAAAGCTTTCCAACTTCAAATACTTAACATGAAAAATGAACATGAAGAAATGCGTTCAAAAATTGTTGGACTTGAAAAGCGGATTTTAGAACTCTCTTACTCAACTGAACAACAAGTCAAGGTGACTAAGAAGATTTACTCGACTAAATCTTCCAAACCATATTCAAAAATGGTTTGTGCGAAAAAGATTTCACAGTTTACTAATTATTCTTTGCAAAAGAATAAAAAGTATTCTGAGAAATCACAATCAACTAGAATTTTCAATCATCAAAAGGTTGATTGTTGTGATTCCGTATCGGTTTCTAGATCTCCAAAGTCAACAAAAGGTTGGAAACCGAAACAATCCGAATCTGGTGAAACAAGATCTTTCGTATATTCAAGACAACAAATGTTTGCTCTTGCACCACCACGTCGTATGGTAGTGAAATTACAAAAAGATTTTGTTCCTTTCTCCTCAAAAATAAATCTACCAACATCGGTTCCACGAAAAGTTTTTAGATATGAAACATCGCGTTTCAATTTTAGATGGAACTCAATGTCTTTGGATTATATTGATACAACTTACAAATGGCTTTCGAAAAAGGAGTCTCATTGAGTAATTATGAAATTTGGTGAACATGCAGATTCTTATTTTTGAAGGCTCGCAACTTTCAAAAGAAAAAGTTTTTGGTACTTGTGATAAAGAAATGGAAGATAACTCTCTCTCATTAAGGTTGAAGATTACTCAGATTAATCAAGGTTGAAGATTACTCTCATCTAGCTATGATTGAAGATTAATCAAGATTAAAAGATTTCTACAAGCTATTGTCAAGGGGGAGTTTGTTGATACATATCTGTGTGACAATCAGCTTGTTTAGAAATTAGCTTTGAATTTGATTAAATGCGACACTAATTGCGACTTAACCTTAAAGTCGCAGACTTGCAAAATGCGACTTTACCTTAAAGTCGCAGTTCTCGCTGAGTAGTATAAATACAGCAGCAGAATGTCATTTTGTGTCTGTGTTTTTCATGAGAGCTTATATGTAACAAATTCAGTTGAGAGAGAGTTGAGATCATATTGTATACACTTGTAATCGTTATTGGATATCAATATACAAGATGTTAATCATTTGAAATTCAATCTCATTCATCACATAAATCAATTAAACTCGGATTCCGCACAGTTTAGTTGATGATTCGAATTAGATCCAGAGCATCCGGACTAACAATTTGGAGGGAAAATTTGACGAAAATTTTGTCAATTACAAAATTTGATTTTAAGCTTACCGTTGAATACTATTAGTTTGAGAAAATTTTCATTTTACTCGAGATATTTTTGAAAATTTTTGGAGGGAAAAAGGCGTAAACGAAATATCAAGAGTATTTGAAGGCTTTGTTCTGTAAAGATTATGCTAGCTGGAATGAGTAGTTTGAAGAATATATTGAATACACCGATTCAGATTTGTGGACTTCTATTACCGAGCAATATAAGAGACCAACACTCATCAGTCAAATGTCAGCCGCGGAACAAAAAGCTTTTGACAACGAGAAGAAAGCACATGAAACAATTATCCTGTGTGTACCAGAAGATGTGGCACAAGGTATAATTCCATTTTACAAATATCAAGATACTTCTTATGAATTGTGGAAATCATTTGAAGAAAGTTTCGGAGGAAATGATAAAGTACAGCAAATTCAAAAAGATCAAAGCGTTGAAATGCATGATTTGAAAGTTAAAATTTCAAATCAACAAATTGAAATCGATAGTTACAAAACTTAAATTGATTTACTACGCAAAGAAAAGGTTGAAGCTCAAAGTGAGTTTTTAAACTGTCAACGCAAGCTCTCAAATTTTGAAACATCTTCCTTGAGGTTTGGTCAACTGATTCATTCTTAGAAAAAGGATACGAAATCCAAAACTGGTATAGGATATACATCAATACCGGTCAAGGATGAGTATGTTGAAATTGTTTATGAAGTCAAAGAATGTGATGTGCCAACACAATAGATTAACAAATCTGATGTCAAGCCTGAAAATTTTATCATCACTAATGAGTATATCATTGCTTCTAAACAAGGGAAATCTAAGCTTGATGCATTAAATGATAAATTGAAGAAATGTCCAAACAAAGGGATAAATGAGAAGTTCATAAAGAAGGAAGAAGAGATTAAAACCTTCCAATTACGAATACTTCACATGGAAACTGAACGTGAAGAAATGCGTTCAAAAATTGTCGGACTTGAAAAACGGATTTTAGAATTTGAGCATCTAACCAAACCTCAACTCTCTCACTAAACTGAACAAGTCAATGTGTTGGAATCTGGTGAAACAAGATCTTTCGTATATTCAAGAAAGCAAATGTTTGTTCTTGCACCATCTCGTCATATGGTGGTGAAACAAGATTTTGTTCCTTTCTCCCCAAGAATAGTTTTACCACCATTGGTTCCACAACAAGTTTTTAGAAAAGAAACACCGCGATTCAATTTCAGATGGAACTCAATGTCTTTGGATTATATAGACACAACATATAAATGGATTTCGAGACGTTCAAATCCTATTGGCACCGTGTTCAAATGGGTTCCTAAAGTTGTTGCCTAGATTAGAAGATCAAAGGGAGTAAAGGTAGAAGAAAAGAAAAAGAGAATTTCAGTGTCATTTCTTAATATCACGATTGATTGCTAATCAGCAACACACGCTTGAATTTTAGTGTGTTTTTTCAGCGAGTTTTGAATCAAATTCACGGTTGAATTTGATTTTGTGTACGGACGTGATTTCAGTTTAAGTTGAATCTGCGGCTTTGTGCTTTTACGACTTTGATTAAGGTCGTTGTGCATTGCTAAGGAGTACCTACAAGTGTTGGTACAATCAATTTAAGCTTTGAACATCTTTTTATCAAGTTTTTATATACTTTCAGTACGTTATGCAACTTTACTGATAAAGTCGCATATGCAAACTGTCACACCCCGATTTCTGGTGGGAGCGCGACGTGCGCGGATCACGAACAAAGATTACAATGAACGACTTCTAAGAGAGTCGCTAAACAACACCCTTAATTACATAGTCTTAGCAACATCATTACAAACTTTAACGAATAACTAGCTTGATTTAAATTGACAAAGTTCATGCTAAGTCCTTCCAAGTGAATGCAACTCTTACGTCAAAAAGTGCGACACAACGGCACAACTACATAGCACCTTAGTTACCTGAGAATACATGTTAAAATACGTCAACATAAAGTTGGTGAGTTCATAGGTGTAAGCATTTGTAAAGTAGACCCGTGGTTACGAGATTTCAAGTTATTTTGTCTTACCACAATATCAAAGTGTATTACTATTGCCATAAGCTCATGAATTGAAACCTTAACAATTTAGTTGCCTCGCAAGTGTTCTATTCACAACACTCGTAGTGGGTCAAATGATTATGCGTCCGTTTTTTGAGTTGGCGGGATCAACCCGGACGGGCGTGTCAACCCAATAGATCTATTCACAATATTCGCGTTTAACTCCATAACTAACAATTCATGATAGAGGCCCATATAATTTGAATAGTGGAAACTTATGCAATACGTAACAGTTTATATGTAATTGTAACCACAAACAAAAGCATGTATTCTCAACTCAAAACATATCAAAGAGTTTAAAAATAGGGGCTATGAAACTCACAATTCGAGCGTGAGCGTATAGATGGATGTATGCGCGTGTTGACCGGGTCTGACTCATATCCAAGTCCTAAGAACACAAGGTTTCTAATTAGTTTCTCAACTAATATGGTTTGTTAGGATTGCTTAGCTAGTTAATTAAATTACAAAGTGCCGTTAAGTTAGAAATTTCTATTTAATTTACGTTACCGGTAATTGTTCGAGTTGTGAACAAAATAAGAGAAAGATATGTATACAATATCTTAAAATTATCAAACTTGGTATGAAACATGAAATATAGTTCACAAATATTCTGTGAAAATTTGGGGATTTTTAGACTTATGGATTATTTGTAATCATTTTATGTCTAAAAAGTGGGATAAATATGGGAAAAATAGTAATTATTCACGAAAAATTCTGTAATTTTTACCAGATCAGTTTCTACCAGTTTTTAGGTTTGTGTAAAATTTTCAAGCCGTTTTGAGCACTGGAACTTTGGTTCCTAACATTATGCGTTTTAACGAGACGTTATTCGGATAACACATCAAAACACATCCAAAGAGTGTGAAATTTTGAGGATAGTGTCATTTTTTGAGGAAAATGACACTGGAATTTTCCCATAATTATTTGGTGTCCAAAAGTATTTTTCATGATTATTTCACCTTTATAGGCTTTATTTTCATTAATTTGGGAAAAATACTTATGTTTTTCCAAAAATTCCCATTTTTATTTTCAAGACTCTTTTCATGATCTAATTACTGAGAAAAATAATCCCCAAAATTTTAACACGTTTTATTTAGCACTTATGCATTTTTGAATCATCACAACACAAGTATTTACAATTTACAAGATTACAACAATGCATAATGTTCATGCATTTTCTAAAAATATGAGATCAACAAGATAAATTACTATCTTTTTATTCTACTTAGATACACTTATTAGGAGTCTAAAAACAATTTTTTTTAGATTTATTGAACACCTTAAGTCCCATGAACATGTATCACAACAAAAATGCTCACAGAAAGGTTGCTGTTTGCGCATCAGTTTTGTGTGATATATTTGGAGGTCGAATACTCGATGGATTTGAGTGAGACCAGTGAGGTTTTAAAGGTAAGACATTAAGCTAAATTCCAGAAGAAAAATAAAGATTTTTGGACCATTATTGACTGAGTTATGGTCGATCAAAGTAGGGTCAAAATCTAGACAGATTACATAGAAGACAAAAGTGATCTTTTTGGTGTGTTTTCACTACCAAACGATTTTTAGACCTCATCCAATGATTGAGGCCTTGTCTTTTATGCATGAACATGTGTTTTACATAAACATAAACATATTTTACCAATTTAATCCATTCAAACTAGCAAGAACATGAAAATAGATACAATAATATCAAAAAGTCGACTATTTAGGTTTGATTTTCGATTTGATCATAGGTTACCCTTCTTTTACACATGAATATTTATAAGGTATAACCTACAAACCATCAAACCTTGTATGAGGATTTAAGCCATGAAAAAGGCATGAAATCCATGAAATAAACATAGTAAAAGTAGGAAATGGAAGCTAGGAAGAGTGATTTTACCTCAAAGTTCTTGTATTTGTGTAAGAATACTTTTAAGAAGATGATTTAGGGATGAATGTTGGCTGAGATTCTGGAGTTTAGTGTGTGAAAGGGAGTGTTTGTGTGTGTTTCTTGAGAGAGAATTGAGAGAAGTGAGTGGAAGAAAGAGTGTAGGAGTTGTTCAAATGATTCTTTGCATGGAATCAAATAAGTGAGTGGAGGTTGTTAGTGGAGGGCTGCAGATTTTTGGTGGGAGGGGGGTATTTTCCAAGTTTAAAATGTTGTTAATCATAAGGAAATAAAGTCTTATAAGTTTTATAATTAATTTGATATAAGTGTGTATGTTTGTAAATTTAATTGTGATGTTTTAAGAGTTAAAGTTTAGGTTGTAAAACTTTATTACATAAGTTTATAATTTCCATCATAATGTATTTGATTCATTTACGGTTGGTATTCGTGGGTTAATCGTGCGGTTTCCGGTTGCGTTAACCGAGTTACGGAATTTCCGATTAAATTTCGATTTTTGCGATACGATAAATATTTTGTGTTGATGAATGAAATTAAATTTCATTTGTTTTCTTTGGCACTTTGTAACCTAATTTAAAGTTGTTCACGCTCTTAAAGTCCGCTAAGCAATCTCCTAAAACGTTACGCGATTTCGATAACTTACGGTTTCGATACTTAAGGAGTCGTAACCTAGACTTTTCACTAGGATTTTTGAGTGTTGTAAACGTAAATAGATAGACTAGGAATCTAAGTGCGTTATTGACCTGAGATTTTTGACGGTTGTCACACAAACTTAGCCTTAAGGTCGCATTCATATTTTTCAAAACAAACTGAGACTTTATTTTGCGATCTTAGTTTGAGACTTTATTTCCGCGACACTAGTATCAGACTTTTTTTTGCGATCTTATTATCAGACTTTATTGTGCGACTTTACTCTTAAGTTCGCACATCAAGTTCGCATAACAGTAAGTTCGCATATATTCTTTGAGAACTTATTCTTAAAATTTGAGTTCAAATACCCATTTTGACTTTTCTCTCAAATTGAAGCTTGATTCATTCACAAATTCGAATCACCTATAAGACCTTATTCTGAAAATTGTTTGAGTTAAAATTGGATAAGATGGCCTATTCAAATATGACAGCTATGTTAAACTTTGATAATGAAATAGGTACACCTAATAAACCTCCTAGATTTTTGAGTAGTAATGAATATTCTAGTTGGAAAAATCGTTTTGAGTCTTTTATAGCATTTAATGATTCGGATCTTTGGATTCCAATCAGTGAACACTATATTTGACCAAAAGTGGATGGTAGTTTTAGAGAAGATTCTCCAATAAAAACTGATAAGCAAATGACAACAGAAGAAAGAAAAGAAATACGATAAAGAAAGAAAAGCATACGCTGCTATAACCATGTGTTTGCCCAAGGATGTGCTTCAATGTTTTAAAAGACATGAAACAACTTTTGAACTATGGGAAGCACTCGCTAAGAGATTTGGAGGAAACGATCAGCTGAAGCAAAGCAGGAAGGATTCGTTTGATTTATTTGATCAGCTTCCAAACGAATCATTTGAAGACCTAATTTCAAGATTCTCTCAATTGGTTTGTGAATTAAGTGAGTTGGGTGTGGAATATTTGAAAGTAGAGATCAATAAGAATCTGCTGAATTCTCTTCCATCAAAGTGGGATAATCGGGTTATGTCAATGGAAGAAAATGAAAATATGCCAACTTGGTCTCTTGAAGATCTGATCGGAAAATTACAAGCATACGAGATGAACATGAAGAGGAAAGCTAGATGCAAGGTTTAGGTGCAAGATCCAAGTCTTTACAGTGACGTATCAAACAAAACTACAACAGGAGGAGGTGCACTCCTATCTGGAAAAGATCTATTAGCAGAATCTTCCCAGCCAAATTCCTACATAAACTGCTCAAATTGTTCAAACTCATCAAAGTTTTCTGCTTCAGTTCCATCAACCCAATCTCCAAAACCTTCAAAGCTAATAGAAGAGCACGCTGCAATCTTCTCAGCTTTTCTTTCATCATATGAAAGCTTCATTGCTAGCAGAACATCAACTCTGGATATAACCGATGAAGACTACGATCAAATTCATCCAGATGACCTTGAGGAAATGGACATAAAATGGAACATGGCTATGCTTACCCGTCGTGCAAAGACATTTCTTCAACGAACGGGTCACACTAACATTGGAAACACCAAAGATGGATTGGATTTGACAAGAGTAAGGTCCGGTGTTATAATTGCCAAAATTATGGTCACTTTGCCAGCGAGTGTGAAAAGGCGAAGCAACCGGCCTCTGGATTTACAAAACCCAATGTGTCTAAGCCTGCACAACCAAAGGAGAACAATCAACAAAAGGCCTTGGTTTCTATAAACGATGAGCACTATGACTGGAGTGCTCAGCCGATGAAGACTACGATCAAATTATTCATTCACAAAAACTGGTTACAAAATCCAAAACAGGCATTGTATATAATTCTGTACCTCCTACATCTAGTTATACTCACATGCATGTTAAAGATAAAATCAAGGATTTTGTTCCTACAACTCCTTTAATTGTAGATCTAGTTTTTATTATCAAAGATGATCCTGAAGTTGAAGTTTGTGAGATGCCTATTCTTAAAATTGATAAATCTGCTGTAAAACCTGAGAATTTCATTATTACTAATGAAATTCAAAAGTTTTCTCTTAAAGGCAAATCCAAAATTAAGGATGAGAAAGAAGTATTGATAAAGGATTCTTTACATGAGAAAACTAAAAAGACCAAAAAGTCTTAAAAATCACAACCTCAAATCAAAGTAGTTAAGATTTTGAAAAGAGATTCTCAAACAGATTCATCTACTTCCAAATGTACAACTACGTGTTGTACAAATAACAAGATCCAGAAATCACATGTGAAAATTGACTATAGATCTTGTTATTTTTGTGGTCGTCAAGGTCATATTATTCGCGATTGTTTGTTGTTTCAAAAACAAAAGTTGAAGAAACAAGAACGACAACAGAAATTTCAAAAAGATAATTCTAAAAAATCATCTTGTTCTTCAAACTCTGTTAAGAAACAAGTTAATGTTGTGAAACCTCAAAAACACAACATTTTAAGCAAACAGACTTTCAAACAAGAAATGGTTTGGAAAGTAAAGAATTCATTAAAGGAATCTACTATTCCTAAGGCTAATACGTTAACTATTCCCAACAATTTTCGAAATTATTCAAAATTAGATGACGTAGTTATAGTCGATGATGATGGACGACCCAAGGCCAGTAAGGCTTGGGTCCCCCTTTCGAACTAATTTTTTCTTTATGTTGTGCTAGAACAGTCAAGAAAATATCTGGAATGTGGATAGCGGCTGTTCTAGGCACATGATTGGAAACTTATCTCTCTTAACTGATGTCAAATCAATTAATGGAGGATATGTTTCATTTGCTGGAGATAAAGGAGGAATGATCTCAAAAGAAGACACTGTTTCAAATGGATCCATAAGTTTTGAAAAGGTCAATTACTGTGAACAGTTGCAACACAACTTGCTCAGTGTTTCCCAAGTTTGTGATAAGAAATACACAACCATCTTCATTGATGTCGAATGTTTGATTCTCAAACCGGGGTTTATTATTCTAAATGTGACAACCGTCAAAAATCTCAGGTCATTAACGCACTTAAATTCCTAGTCTATCTAATTTCGTTTACAGCACTCTAAAATCCTAGTGAAAAGTCTAGGTTATGACTCCTTAAGTACCGAAACCGTAAGTTACCGAAATCGCGTAACGTCTTAGAAGATTGCTTAGCGAACTTTAAGACCTTGAGGAACATTAAATTAGGTTACAAAGTGCCAAAGAAAACTAATGGAATTAACTTTCATATGTCATCACAAAATATTTATCATATAGCAAAATCGGAATTTAACTTGAAATTCCGTAACTCGGTAAACGCAACCGGAAATCGGTTAATTAACTCGCGAATGTCAATCGTAAAAGAATCAAATGTATTTTGATGTGAATTATAAACTTAGAAAATAAAATTTTATAACTCCCATTTCAACCATTAAAACATCACAATTAAACATTTCAATATGTACAAACTTATACCAAAGCAATATGTAACATTTAAACCTTTAATTACTTAACATTTAAAAAAAAAAAAAAAAAATTTTTTTTACTCCCTCCTCCCCCCAAAAACGGCCAGCCACCCCACCCCCCCCCCCCCCTTTTGACTACTAACAACCTCCACTAACTCTATTTTGATTCCATGCAAAGGCTTATACACTCCTACACTCTTTCCCCTAATCATTTCTCTCATTTCCACTTTCAAAAACACTCTCAATTCTCTCTCAATTTTCTCTCAAGAACACAAAACTTTCCAGCCCTCTTTCAACCAAAAATCATCAATCTTAAAGTGTTCTTACACAAAAACACAACATCAAAGGTATAACCAACTATCTCTAGCTTCATTTTCTTCCTTTTTCTTTCTTTAAATCTTGTAAAACATGGATTTTATGCCTTTTCATGGCTAAAATTCTCATACAAGGTTTGATGGTTTGTAGGTTCCCTTACACTTGTTTAAGTGTTAAAACAAAAGTGCAACCTAGGATCAAACCGAAAATCAAACCGAAAAGTCGACTTTTTGATGTTATAGAGTTTATTTACATGTTCTTGCTAGAATAAATGGTTTAAAATGTTAAAATATGTTTATGTTTATGTAAAACACATGTACATGCATAAAAGACAAGGCTTCAATCATTGGATGAGGTCTAAAAATCGTTGGTAGTGAAAAACACACCAAAGTGATCACCATTGTCTTATATGTAATCTGTCCAGATTTTGACCTCACTTGAAACAACCATAACTCAGTGAATAATGGTTCAAAAATCTTAATTTTTCTTCTAGAAATTTAGCTTAATGTCTTACCTTTAAAACCCCACTGGTCTCACTCAAATCCATTGAGTATTCGACCTCCAAATGTGTCACACAAAACTGGTGCGCAAACAGTAACTTTTCTCTGAGCACCTTGTTGTGATACTTGTTCATGGGTCTTAAGGTGTTCTATAAATCTAAGAAAAATTATTTTAGACTCCTAACATGTATATGTCAGTAGTATAAAAAGATTGGAATTTATCTTGATGATTAAGTATTTTTAGAAAATGCATGAACATCTTGCATTGTTGTAATCTTGTAAATTGCAAATACTTGTGTTGTGATGATTCAAAAATATATAAGTGCTAGATAAAACATCTTAAAATTTTGAGGATTATGTTTCTCAGTAACTATATCATGAAAATAGTCTTAAAAATAAAAATGGGAATTTTTCGAAAAACATAAGTATTTTTTCTAAATTAATGCAAATAAAGCCTACAAAAGGTGAAATAATCATGAAAAAAACTTTTGGACATAAAATAATTATGGGAAAATTCCAGTGTCATTTTCCTCAGAAAATGACACCATCCTCAAAATTTCACACTCTTTGAAAGTGTTTTGAAATGTTTTCCGATTTACGTCTCGTTAAAACGCATAATGTTGGGAACCAAAGTTTCAGTGCTCAAAACGTCTTGAAAATTTTACACAAACTTAAAAATTGGTAGAAAATGATCTGGTAAGAATTCCAGAATTTGTAGTGAATAATTACTATTTTTCCCATAATTATCCCACTTTTTAGACATAAAATGATTATAAATAATCCATAAGTCTAAAAATCTCCAAATTTTCACAGAAAATTTTTGAACTATATTTCATATTTCATACCAAGTTTGGTAATTTTTAGATGTTGTATTCATATATTTCCATTATTTTGTTCCCAACTCGAACAATTACTGACATCGTAAATTAAATGGAAATTCAAACTTTTACGGCACTTTGTAATTTAATTAGCTAGCTAAGCAATCCTAACAAACCGTATTAGTCGAGAACTAATTAGAAACCTTGTGTTCTTAGGAAATGGATAGAAGTCAAACCCGGTCGGCACGCGCATTACATCCATCCGTACGCTCACGCTCAATAGTGAGTTACACGGCCCCTCTTTTTAACGTTTTACTTAAATGTTTTGGGGTGAAAAGCATGCCTATATGATTTAAATTCTATATTTTCTTTACAAATACTATGCAATACTTGATTTACGAATGCTATGCTTATGCTATGCTCGTTTTACAAATGCTATCCTTGATTTACAAATACTATGCTCATGCTATGCTATTGCTATGCTTATTTTGAATACTTGACAAGGTTAAGATGTCATATTGATTACAAATAACGTCTTGAATGTTTACCGTTTATACGAACGTGATTATATGCTTGTTTTCTATCGTATCTAAAGTCCCCGGTATATCTACACGACCATTAACTCTATATGAGCCAAATGATGCATATGAATAGTACTATTTGGGAGCGAGACCACCTCCCCACTCACGCGGCCACGTGAGTGCATCCCATCATCCTAAATGCCAACGATAGGGCATCTCTCTTTGGGGCAAATGTTTATCGGTTGTAGGTTTGGTTGTGGACTCAAGCATAATAATTCATTGTGACTATAGACAAAATGCGATAGCATAGAAATTCATAAGCGACTATAAACGTATGACGTTTCGACTTTTGAAAGGATATCTCTTTAAAAATATAAACTTTACGACCCGAGCTTTACAATGACTTTGTCATTTGAAATGATATCTCTTTTAAACTATAAACTTTACAACCCGAGCTTTGCAATGACTTTGACATCTGAACGATATTTCTTTGAAATTATAAACTTATGACCCGAGCTTTACAATGACCTTGTCATTTGAAACGATATTTCTTTGAAACTATAAACGTATGAAGTTTTGTCATTTGAAACAATATTTCTTTGAAACTATAAACCTTACGACCCGAACTTTACAAAGACGTTGTCATTTGAAACAATACTTCTTTAAAACCATAAATTTAAAACTTGAGTTTTACACTATAAATCATTGTGGTCGTGGACAATGATAGACATGGTTTCATAATAACGCTTCGCATTCTTATAAATATTTTGATATTGATTTGATGACCCATTGACTTTATAAACGTAACCTGAATCTATTAAATGCTACAATATGAGTTTTATAAACATAACTTGAACTTATTAAACACTATATCTTGAGTTTTATAAAAGTGAATTGAACATTTCTTTGAAAATATGAGCGTGGCGTTATGGACGAATTACGACTTTTAATTGAGCTCCAAAGGGAATCACTCCTAAATGAATCTCGTACTTAAATAAACCTCTTTTGCAAACAAAACATCGATTCACAAATGAATCTAACTATCAAATGGGTATCGCTCTTAAATGAGCCTTGTTTTAATGAATTACTTTTATAATTATCCGCGCAATAGCGCTTGACCGTCCTAAAAATTGATCTTATGAAATTATCGGATGATTTTCGTCATTGTATGAGCCTCGGTACTAAACAGATTACTTTTGTGAACTAATCACGTAGTAACGTGGAACTTCTAAACTAAACTTTGTAAACTCTTGAAAAGGGTCTTTCCTTACGCAAAACCTGTGTACTCACCAACTATGTTTCATAGTTGACCTGTTTATTTTTACATGCTTTTCAGGAAATAGTCACAACTTGTCTATTGAAGCTAAACCTGTTATATGAGCTATGCTGCTATAGCGTTACGGAATTTTGTCTCTTTTGGATGTAATCGCATGTTTACATTATTTACTTTTGTGTTGTAAACGCTTGTAAGACTTATGTAATGTACTAGTAGTAGACCGTTGAACGGTGATCTTTTGTAATTTTCGATTATGAAATCATTGTACTGTTACATCTCGTGTTTCCGCTTTAGCGGGGTGTGACACCAAAGGAATGGATTTTAATGAAAGCTCAAAGGCGAAAAGATATATACGCTCTCGACATGCGGACTGTCTCTTCGTCTTCTCCTGATATGTCTTGTCTGCTCACAAAAGCATCAGAGAGAGACTCTCTTATGTGGCATAGGCGCACGGGGCACATTCACTTCCGCAAGATGAACTTTTTGGTAAAACATAATCTTGTGGAAGGTGTTTCTGTTGATACATATTGGTGTGACAATCAGCGTGTAGAAATATTAGCTTGAATAAACGATGTTTTGCAACATTAGATGCGACACTACTTTAGTGTCGCAGACTTTCAAAATGTGACTTTAATCATAAAGTCGCAGGTAGTGTCGCAGGTGCTGAATAGTATAAATACAGCAACATGTCTCGTCATTTGTAGTGCTGAAATAAGTGTTTTTCATGATAGCTTATTTGTAACAGGTTTAGTTGAGAGAGAGTTGAGATCATTTGTATAAACTTGTAATCGTTATTAAATATCAATATACAAGAAGTTATACACTTGATTCAATCTCGTTCATCACATAAATCAATTAAATTCGGATTCCGCACGGTTTAATTGATGATTCAAATTAGATCCAGAGCATCCGGACCAACAGTTCCCAAATGTCCTTCTCTATCAGTGATCATTTTCTTTCTTGTAAGAAAGCAAAGCAACATAAGAAGTCTCACAGGTCAAAAGTGGTAAATTCCATTCAACAACCACTTGAACTTTTTCACATGGACCTTTTTGGACCAGTAAATGTTAAGAGTTTGGGGGGGGAAGTCTTATTGCCTGGTTGCCACTGACAATTTTTTAAGGTTTTCTTGGGTATACTTTCTTAATTCTAAAGATGAAACACCTGAAATTTTAAAATTGGAAAATCTTTGCAAACTGAAAATCAAAATGCTTAGAAGTGATAACGGCACGGAGTTTAAAAATCATAATTTGGAACTTTTTTGTTTACAAAATGGTATCCATCACCAATTTAGCGCTCCGAGAACGCCTCAACAGAATGGGGTTGCAGAAAGGAAGAACCGAACCCTAATTGAGGCTGATAGAACTTTACTTTCTGACTCAAATCTGCCCATTACTTTCTGGGCAGAAGCAGTTAACACAACCTGTTATGTTCTTAATAGAATGTTAAGGGTTCAAAAGCAAAATAAAACGTGTTATGAATTGTTAAATAACCGGAAACCAAATCTAAAGTTTTTAGAACCTTTTGGATGTCCACGTACTATATTGAACACAAAAGATAGATTATCAAAATTTGGTGAAAAATCCATGGATGGATACTTTCTTAAGTATTCTGTAAATTCACCAAACAAACGTGTGTACATTAAAGTAACTAAAAGGATAGAAGAACATTATGAGGTTGAATGTCTTAGACATATAAGTTCTCCATCTGGAAAGGGTCCTGATTGGATGTTTGATTATGATGTTCTGTTTAAATCATTCAACATTCTTCCTGAGTCTATTGATGATATATGGTTGGTATGATTTATGAGGGGGATAATCATAATCACATCAATCATCATTCAAATGATATAGCCTCCACTTCTGCTTCTGCTTCTGTTCCAACTTCTACAAGTGATATCTCTGAGCAATCATTGCCAAATGATGAAGATTTTCAAGAAACTCTTTCGGAATTGGAAAATTCGTCCTCTGATGATGCAAGCAATCATGATGACAATAATTGTTTGAATGAAGAAATTCTAACAAACATAGATTCTACAATTGTTGCGGAAGATACTCCGAATCTTCCTAATCTTAGGATTCATTCAAGACAATCTCCAGAACACATCATTGGTAATGTACAAGAGGGTGTACAAACTCGACATCAAGTTCAAAAAACTCAAGAAGGTTTGATAGCTCAAATGGAGTCGTGTTTCCTATCACAAATTGACCCGAAAATGTGAAAATGGCTTTACAAGATCCTTCGTGGGTGGAAGCCATGCAAGAAGAGCTACAACAATTTGTAAAAATGCAAGTCTGGAAACTTGTCAAGTTACCAAAGGGAGTTCATTCCATTGGTACTCGTTGGGTTTTTAGAGCAAAGAAAGATGATCGTGGAGTAATTGTTCGAAACAAAGCAAGATTGGTCGTACAGGGTTTCACTCAAATTGAGGAATTAGATTATACTGAAGTCTTTGCTCCAGTTGCGCGCCTTGAATCTATTAGTTTATTGAGCTTATGCTTTATTCAAGAAATTTAAAGTGTATCAACTGGATGTGAAAATTGCGTTCTTGTACGGAAAGGTTCATGAAGAAGTCTATGTATGTCAACCTCCTGGTTTTGAAGACCATCAATTTCCGGTTTATGTTTACAAGCTTGACAAAGCTTTGTATGGTCTTCATCAGGCACCTAGGGTATGGTACGAGACATTGTCTCAACACTTGCTTCTAAAAAGGATTTACCAAAGGATAAATTGACAGTACTCTCTTCACAAAGAAATCTAATGAAGACTTGGTGCTTGTTCAAATTTATGTGGATGACATTATTTTCGGGTCAACAAATGATAATCTTTGTAAAGATTTCGAGACAATTATGAAGTCAAAATTTGAGATAAGCTCTATGGGAGAATTGAAAATCTTTTTAGGTTTACAAGTTAAACAAACTGAGAAGGGTATTATCCATCAATCGAAATATGTTAAAGACATTTTGAGCCGATTCAAAATGCTCGATTGCAAATTGCTGGAACTCCCATAGATGTGAATCACAAATTAGGACCTTCACTCAAAGAAGAAGATACGGATCAAAACGAATATCGTTCGATAATCGGTTCATTAATGTATCTTACTGCATCTCGACCAGATATAATGTTTGCTGTATCAATTTGTTCAAGATATCAAGCTTCTCCAAAGATTTCTCATCTTAATGCTGCGAAAAGAATCTTCTGTTATCTCAAGGGAAAACCATCGCTCGGGTTATGGTAACCGAATGATGAAGATATCTAGCTTACAGCCTTTTCTGATTCGGATTATGGAGGATGCAATATGGATAAAAGGTCTACTACTGGAGAATGTCAGTATTTGGGAAACCGGTTAGTCTCATGGCAGTGTAAGAAACAGACGACTATTTCCACTTCTTCAACCGAAGCTGAGTACATTGCCGCATCCAGTTGCTGTTCACAGGTTTTGTGGATACAACACCAGATGCGAGATTACGGTTTATTACTTACTAAAACTCCTATCAATATACAGCTGCAATCTGCATAACACGCAATCCCGTACAACATTCAAAAACAAAACATATCGAAATTCGATATCATTTTATACGGGGTTGTTATGAAAAGCAACTGATTTCCTTAGTCCAAATCGATACTTCTAAACAAAACGCAAATATTTTTACAAAGGCTTTTCTAAAAAATCGCTTTGAGGAACTTGTAATAATGGTTGGAATGCGAAATCCTGATCATGATTTTAAACTGACTTAGATCACTTTTTCTTGTTATTAAATGTCACACCCCGCTAAAGCGGAAACACGAGATGTAACAGTACAATGATTTCATAATCGAAAATTACAAAAGATCACCGTTCAACGGTCTACAATTAATACATTACATAAAGTCTTACAAGTGTTTACAGCACAAAAGTAAATAATCTAAATATGCGATTACATCCAAAAGAGACAAAATCCCGTAACGCTACAGCAGCATAGATCATAAAACGGGTTTAGCTTCAATGGACAAGTTGTGACTAATTCCTGAAAAGCATGTAAAATAAACAGGTCAACTATGAAACATAGTTGGTGAGTACACAGGTTTTGTGTAATGAAAGACCCTTTTCCGGTGTTTACAAAGTCTAGTTTAAAAGTTCCACGTTACTACGTGATTAGTTCGCAAAAGTAGTATGTTTAGTGTCGAGGCTCATACAAAGACGATAATCATCCGATAAGTTCTTGAAATCAATTTTTAGGATAGTCAAACGCTATTGCGCAGATATTTTCAAAGGAATATTTAATTCACATTTATAAAACTCAAGATATAGTGTTTAATAAGTTCAAGTTATATTTATAAAACTCATATTGTAGTATTTAATAAGTTCATGTTACGTGTATAAAGCCAATGGATCATCAAATCAATATCAAAACGTTTAAAGTCTCAACGGATTATTATGTCGAAGTTCATAAGAATGCGCGACGTTATTATGAAACCACGTTTCAAACGACAAAGTCATTGTAAAGCTCGGGTCGTAAGTTTATAGTTTCAAAGAAATATTGTTTCAGATGACAAAGTCATTGTAAAGCTCGGGTCGTAAGTTCATAGTTTCAAAGAAATATCGTTTCAAATGACAAAGTCATTGTAAAGCTCGGGTCGTAAGTTTATAGTTTCAAAGAAATGTCATTTCAAATGTCAAAACGTCATACGTTTATAGTCGTTTATGAAATTTCTATGCTATCACGTTATAATGTCTATAGTCACAATGAATTATTATGCTTGAGTCCACAACCAAACCTACAACCGATAAACCTTTGCCCCAAAAGAGAGATGTCCTATCGTTGGCATTTAGGATGATGGGATGCACTCCCGTGGCCGCGTGAGTCGGGAGGTGGTCTCGCTCCCAAATAGTACTATTCATATGCATCATTTGGCTCATATAGAGTTAATGGTCGTGTAGATATACCGGGGACTTTAGATACGATAGAAAACAAGCACATAATCATGTTCGTATAAACGGAAAACATTCACGACATTATTTGTAATCAATACGACATTTTAACCATGTGAAGTATTCGAAAGTAAGCATAGCATATAGCATAGCGTAGCATTTGTAAATCAAAGATAACATTTGTAAGACGAGCATAGTATAAGCATAGCATTCGTAAATCAAGTATAGCATAAGAATAGTATTTGTAATCCAAATATAGTAGTTAGATCATATAGCATGCTTTTCACCCCAAAAATTTAAGTAAAACGTTAAAAAGAGGGGCTGTGTAAACTCACTATTGAGCGTGAGCGGAAGGATGGATGTAATGCGCGTGCCGACTGGTTCCATTTAAATTACATTGCCGGTAATTGTTCGAGTTGTGAACAAAATAATGGAAATATATGTATACAACATCTAAAAATTACCAAACTTGGTATGAAACATGAAATATGGTTCACAAATTTTCTGTGAAAATTTGAGGATTTTTAGACGTATGGATTATTTATAATCATTTTATGTCTAATAAGTGGTATAATTATGGGAAAAATAGTAATTATTCAGGAAAAATTCTGGAATTTTTACTAGATCATTTTCTACCCATTTTTAGGTTTGTGTAAAATTTTCAAGTCGTTTTGAGCACTAAAACTTAGGTTCCCAACATTATGCGTTTTAACGAGACGTAAATCGGAAAACATAACAAAACACCTCCAAAGAGTGTGAAATTTTGAGTATAGTGTCTTTTCTTTAGGAAAATAACACTGGAATTTTCCCATAATTATTTGGTATCCAAAAGTATTTTTCATGAATATTTCACCTTTTATAGGCTTTATTTGCATTAATTTAGGAAAAATACTTATGTTTTTCCAAAAATTCCAATTTTTATTTTCAAGAATCTTTTCATGATCTAGTTACTGGGAAAAATAATCCCCAAAATTTTAACACGTTTTCTCTAGTAATTATGTATTTTTGAATCATCACAACACAAGTATTTGTGATTTACAAGATTACAACAAAGCATGATGTTCATGCATTTTCTAAAAATATAAGATCAACAAGATAAATTACCATCTTTTTATTCTACTGAGATACACTTGTTAAGAGTCTAAAAACAATTTTTTTTGAATTTATTGAACACCTTAAGACCCATGAACAAGTATCACAACAAGGTGCTCACAGAAACGTTACTTTTTGCGCATCAGTTTTGTGTGATACATTTGGAAGTCGAATACTCAATGGATTTGAGTGAGACCAGTGGGGTTTTAAAGGTAAGACATTAAGATAAATTCGAGAAGAAAAATCAAGATTTTTGGACCATTTTTCACTGAGTTATGGTCGTTTCAAGTGAGGTCAAAATCTGGACATATTACATATAAGACAATGGTGATCATTTTGGTGTGTTTTTCACTACCAACGATTTTTAGACCTCATCCAATGATTGAAGCCTTGTCTTTTATGCATGTACATGTGTTTTACAGAAACATAAACATATTTTAACAATTTACCATTTAATCTAGCAAGAACATGTAAATACACATTTTAACACCAAAATGACGATTTTCGGTTTGATTTCGGTTTGATCATGGGTTGCCCTTTTTTTTTAACACTTAAACAAGTGTAAGGGAACCTACAAACATCAAAATCATGTATGTGGATTATAACCATGAATAAGGTGTATAATCCAAGCATTTTTATGAATTTAAAAGTAAGTAAATGCAAGAATGGAAGTAAGGAATGGTATGTTTTACCTTAGAGATGTTGTTCTTGTGTAAGAACACTTTAAAGATGATGATTTTTGATTGAAAGGGGGCTGTAAATATGTGGGTTCTTGAGAGAGAATTGAGAGTGTTTTTGAAAGTGGAAATGAAGAAATGATGAAAATGAAAGAGTTTGTAAGTGTAGAAGGCTTTTTGCATGTAGAGTGAGTGGAGTTTTGTAAGAAAAGGAAGAGTTTTGACTGGGGGAAAGGGACGTCCGGTTTTGGCATGAAAATTTGGAGTTTTTATTTTATTTTTTTGATAAAATATAATATGTATTAGTTGTGGTATTTATTTGTATTAAAATTGCACAAGTCTTGTACATTTCAAGACTTTAAATTGTGTTGTTTTAATGCTTAATATTAGGGTTATAAAAATTGATGTTCTAAATTTCCAACATACTTCAAATTGTATTTTAGATTGTTTATAATGGATATTCAAGTATTACTTTGTCGGATTCGAGTTTCGTTTATTCGATTCGGGTCGCGTTTGCCGAGCTACGGAATTTCGGTTAATTCCGATTTTTGTGATGTTTTTGTGATTAAAGTTTGAGTCATGAAACTTTATCTTATAAGTTTATAACATTCATCAAAATGTATTTGATTCTATCACGATTGACATTCGCGAGTCAATTAACCGATTTTCGGTTGCGTTCACTGAGTTATGGAATTTCGGGTTAAATTCCGATTTTTGCGATATGATAAATATTTTGTGATGACTTATGAAATTTAATTTCATTTGTTTTCTTTGGCACTTTGTAACCTAATTTTGTGTTCCTCACAGTCTTAAAGTTCGCTAAGCAATCTCCTAGAACGTTACTCGATTTCGGTAACTTACGGTTTTGGTACTTAAGGAGTCGTAACCTAGACTTTTCACTAGGATTTTAGAGTGCTGTAAACGTAATTAGATAGACTAGGAATTTAAGTGCGTTAATGACCTGAGATTTTTGACGGTTGTCACATTAAAAAAAAAAAAAATGTTTTTTAAGAAAAGGGGGAGATTTTGTTTGTAGAAATCAGGGAAATTATAGTACATCAGGGAAACTTGAATAAAAATGGAAAATCCCAAGTACTTTGTTTGATGTATTAGTAGACTCGTGTAAATAATTTTGAATCTTATATTTTTGATTTTTAAAAGATACAAATCTGGGTCTACATTTTTTAAAATAGTGACTAGATTATTTTTCAAATTGGAAAGTAAAGCATATTCTTAACATACATACGCCAATCTTCAGTGATCATAAAAATGAGATGTATATATGTATAAATATTTGAACAAAAAGCGCCAATGAGGCCATATAGGCATAGTGTGTAACTGGGGTTTGTAAGACCGTTGCTGCATGTAAGTCCTAAACAGTTACATACGTACTTGGTTTGGGATATAAGTCCGTTGTTGCAATCCTTAATCAAGTGTGCTAAAAATCTTTAAAGTCAAAAGATACGAGAAATCGTACATTTTAGTATTATCCTAGTTTGCTCTTTTGGTGAAATGTCTGAAAGTACAGTGTATAGTTGCCGGCTTGTGAGTCCGTATGTGCATGTAAGTCCAAAACAACTATATACGTTATTCAGTTGAATGTGCTCAGACATGATCCACTGCTAGTTATGTTCAAAATAGATATATATGTTAGGAAAATATCTCAAAATTATGATCATTGGTTAGTGGTTAAATCAAGTTGTGGTGTTAAGTGTATAATTTTCAAGAATTTTGAAAAATATGATGGTTTTATTTTTTAAATGCAAAGATCAAGTATGTTGTCATTTGAAAGTCAGAAAAATTTGTTTTAAAAATGTTTACTTGAGCTTATAAAATGAATACTGATAAATGAAACTTAGACTTTTGATGCTCTGAATAAAAACATGTTTCATGCTGATATGATCCCGAATCAAATAAAAATCTCCTTCGCAAAAAGATATGTTGTTCTTTAGTTTCAAAATTCAAAAATATTTTATTTTCTATGTTATTTTTGATCAAAAGTTGTTTAAACTTGATTGATTAACGCATCCGTAAACGAAAAAACTCAAAGTGATTAGTGTACCACAAGTTAATGTCTTAAAATTGTGTTATGCGAACTTATCTTTGACAACTTCCTGCGACTTTATCATGAGACTTTAGTCTGAGAACTTAACTGTGTGACTTTATCATAAGTATTTAATATGCGACTTTGTTCTGAGACTTTACCATGCGACTTTAGTCTGAGCCTTTAATTGGAGACTTTATTCTGAGACTTTAATTAGATACTTTATTCTGAGACTTTAAGTTAGCGACTTTATCTTGATTCTAAGTCTTTTAACTTTTGAAATTAATATATCCATCGTGCAAAATTGCTACATTCTTTATAGATTACAGATGGCTGATCCTAAAATGTTTGAGGGAAGGCAGAACACCACAGCATTGATTGATACTTTTTTGGCTAGTGCGCAACCTTATCTGGAGTTGCTGAATTTTCTGAGACGTTCCATAATTCACTATGCACTCACTGTTTCTACAACCATCTACGCCAATCATATTATGGAATTTTGGGGCAATGCAACGCACGATACTGTTGATGGTGTGCAGAGATTGGTTACCACTGTCCTAGATCAACAGGTTATTATTACTGAGGACACTGTGCGTAACGTACTCCAGTTTGGGAATGATGTTGATACAAGAACAATATTCCCTGCCACATTAATCTCTGGATTTTTTCAAAGGATCGGATATCCTGATATCTCACCGGATCAATACAGGAAACAAAAGCTTAGTCCTGTTTGGAGATTCTTCATGCACTTTTTGATTATGTGCTTATCTGGACAAAAAGGAGGGTTGGATGGAATAGGACACAGTTTGGGCTCTGCTATGGTTGCCCTAACTTTGAACAAGCCCTACAACTTTTCTGGCTACGTGTTTGCAAATATGATCTCGAACATTTCCAGCCACACCAAGTTCTATATGTTTCCACGATTTGTTCAACTTATTCTAAATCATTTACTGCCGAATCTTCCAAACCAAGGGATGCTTACTTTGAGACTAGTCCCGATGACTAAAAGAGTATACATGGATTGTCAGAATTTTGGTAAGAATCCAATTCCAACACTGATTCCAGTGTTTGGACATATTCTTGATCAAAATAATCAAGAGCCTTTGAATGACAACTGGCTAGATGATCTAGTTGCTCAAATTCAAGAAGAAGAGAATTTATTTGAAGCTCCAGTTAAAATGATCCTAATGTTGTAAACATTCTTCAACAAGCAAACAAAGCAGTAAATGATGATTTTGCTGAAGACATACAAGCTAATGAACCTTTGCAAGTCGGAACAAGTGAACCATTGGTCGAAGAGGTTAATGATTCAAGCTATGAATCGAGTGATGACTCCAGCGAAGCTGAAAATTTAAGGAATATGGAGCGTGAAAGAGATGCTAGAAGAGAAAGATTAGCCAAAGGTCACGCAGATCGCTCGGTCTTTCTTCAACGTGTGCGTCAAGAGAAAAGAGCATTTACAACTGAAGAAGCCGATGCTGACTATGTTCCAGAAGAACCTCCTCACGCAAGAAGGTTCAAATTTCATCTTCTCAAGTACAAATTACTCAACCAACTACATCTTCTCAACCGCTTCCAACACAGCAAGAATCAAGTTCTTCAACTTCTACTCCGGTTTTAATGACTTAGCTGCTGACGATAATGAATGAATTGAAAGCATCATTCTTAGAACAATCAAAATTGATTGAAAGCAACAAACTCAGCTCGATGCTCATGCAAAATTGTTTGAAACACAGCAAGCACAGATCGATGCTCAATCTGCAAGGATTGAAGAGTTAGAGAAAGAGTTAGAACAACGTCGAAATTCTGTTGTTTAGGGGGAGAATCAAGCAAGTCAAAATGAAGAAGAAGATAAAGATGAAGATAATGATGATAATGATAATGATGATTCTTCTGATGATTCCTCTGCTGATGATGATTCTGATAATGATAATGATAATGATGGTGGAGTTCCTGAAACAGGAAATAATGCAGAATCTGAAGCTGGAAATGCTAATGAACAAGCAGAATTTGCGACTGAACAACAATCTGAGCCAGTAAATGAAAATCAATTACAATTGGTTGTGTATACTGGACAAAGTGAGAGAAGTTTGAATAATGAGAAAGAAGAGTTTAGATAACGTTCAATTTGAAAGTGTGAATAATGAAGATGAGTTGTGTGATGACTTTGTATTTGAAAAGGATGATCAAAGTGAAGCTCAAAGCATTGAAGATGATAGTGAAGAAGTTGATGAAGAAATTGAAGTTGAAACTAATCCTGAAGTTCTAGAGTGTTCAAGTTCTACTAGACATTCAGAATGGTTCAGAGTACCTACACAAACACCTATTATCAAGAAGAAACTTTATAAAGTTAAGGGTGAATGGATGGTCAAATCATAAGTTGGAAATATGATGAAGAGCTTAATTGATTATAGTTAAAAGAACTGGTGGGTTACAATATTTCAAGAGAAGCTTCAAAGACCTCAACACTCTTCCTAAATGTGAGATATATAAGTTAGCTCAACTGAATATTATAAATCACTCAGGATCGAGTATGGGAAGATATATTGAAAGTAATGTTCAAAAAGAGGTGAGATATGGTTTTAACTTGATGAAGCATATTCTTGGTAAACGAAAAATATACAAGAAGAAGATTAGTGCTGTCACAAATAAACTTTGGTGAGAATTGTGTATCCTCCGGTTAAAGTGTTGAAGATCTGTTGATGCAAGATAGAATGTCAGCATCTTGATTAAAAGACTTAGAAGACATATGCGACACTAGATGCGAACTTAGTATTAGTGTCGCATATGCGACCTTAGGTTAAAGTCACATAATAGTTAGTGTCGCAGACTGTGTCTATAAATAGGTTGTCTTGTTCTTCATTTGTAACTAACTGAAACGATAGAATTCTCTGCATATTATTGTCAATTGTATTGTAAGCGTTTGTAAGTGTCACACCCCGATTTCTGGTGGGAGCGCGACGTGCGCGGATCACGAACAAAGATTACAATGAACGACTTCTAAGAGAGTCGCTAAATAACACCCTTAAATTACATAGTCTTAGCAACACCATTACAAACTTTAACGAATAACTAACTTGATTCCAATTGACAAAGTTCATGCTAAGTCCTTCCAAGTGAATGCAACTCCTACGTCCAAAAGTGCGACACAACGGCACAACTACATAGCGTCTTAGTTACCTGAGAATACATGTTAAAATACGTCAACATAAAGTTGGTGAGTTCATAGGTGTAAGCATTTGTAAAGTAGACCCGTGGTTACGAGATTTCAAGTTATTTTGTCTTACCGCAATATCAAAGTGTATTACTATTGCCATAAGCTCATGAATTGAAACCTTAACAATTTAGTTGCCTCGCAAGTGTTCTATTCACAACACTCGTAGTGGGTCAAATGATTATGTGTCCGTTTTTCGAGTTGGCGCGACCAACCCGGACGGAGGTGTCAACCCAATAGATCTATTCACAATACTCGCGTTTAAGTCCATAACTAACAATTCATGATAGAGGCCCATATAATTTGAATACTGGAAACTTATGCAATACGTAACAGTTTATATGTACTTGTAACCACAAAAGAAAAAGCATGTATCTCACCTCAAAACATATCAAAGCGTTTAAAAATAGGGGCTATGAAACTCACAGTTCGAGCGTGAGCGTACAGATGGATATAATGCGCGTACCGACCGGGTTTGACTCCTATTCAATTCCTAAGAACACAAGATTTCTAATTAGTTTCTCGACTAATACATTTTGTTATGATTGCTTAGCTAGCTAATTAAATTACAAAGTGCCGCTAAAGTTCGAATTTCCATTTAATTTACGTTGTCGGTAATTGTTCGAGTTGCGAACAAAATAATGGAAATATATGTATACAACATCTAAAAATTACCAAACTTGGTATGAAACATGAAATATAGTTCACAAATTTTCTGTGAAAATTTGGGGATTTTTAGACATACAGATTATTTTTAATCAATTAATGTCTATAAAGTGTGATAAATATGAGAAAAATAGTAATTATTCATGAAAAATTCTGAAATTTTTACTAGATCAGTTTTAACTCATTTTTAGGTTTTTTTAAAATTTTCATGTTGTTTTGAGCACTGGAACTTTGGTTCCCAACTTTATGTGTTTAATCACGACGTAAATTGGAAAACATATCAAAACACTACCAAAGAGTGTGAAATTTTGAGGATGGTGTCATTTTTTGAGGAAAATGACACTGAAATTTTCCCTTAATTATTTTATGTCCAAAAGTATTTTTCATGATTATTTCACCTTTTGTAGGCTTTATTTGCATTAATTTAGGAAAAATACTTATGTTTTTCCAAAAATTCCCATTTTTATTTTCAAGACTCTTTTCATGATATAGTTACTGAGAAAAATCATCCTCAAAATTTTAAGACGTTTTATCTAACACTTATATATTTTTGAATCATCACAACACAAGTATTTGCAATTTACAAGATTACAACAATGCATGATGTTCATGCATTTTCTAAAAATACTTAATCATCAAGATAAATTCCTATCTTTTGATAATATGGACATATACATGTTAGGAGTCTAAAATAATTTTTCTTAGATTTATAGAACACCTTAAGACCCATGAACAAGTATCACAACAAGGTGCTCACAGAAAAGTTACTGTTTGCGCATCAGATTCGTGTGATACATTTGGAGGTCGTAAACTCAATGGATTTGAGTGAGACAAGTGGGGTTTTAAAGGTAAGACATTAAGCTAAATTCTAGAAGAAAAATCAAGATTTTTTGACCATTATTCACTAAGTTATGGTCGATCAAAGTAGGGTCAAATCTGGACAGATTACATGCATGACAAAATGATCTTTTTGGAGTGATTTCACTACCAAACGATTTTTAGACCTCATCCAAAGATTGAAGTCTCGTCTTTTATGCATGAACATGTGTTTTACATAAACATAAACATATTTTAACATTTTAAATCATTTATTCTAGCAAGAACAAGTAAATAAGCATTCAAACACTAAAAAGATGATTTTTTCGGTTTGATCATGGGTTGCCCTTTTGTTTTAACACTTAAATAAGTGTAAGGGAACCTACAAACATCAACTCATGTATTTGGATTATAACCATGAATAAAGTGTATAATCCAAACATTTTATGAATTTAAAAGTAAGTAAATGCAAGAATGGAAGTAAGGAATGGTATGTTTTACCTTAGAGATGTTGTTCTTATGTAAGAACACCTTTGCATGTGTGATTTTTAATTGAAAGTTTTCTGGAAATTAGTGTGTGAAATGAGAGAACTGTGTGTGTTTCTTGAAAGAGAAATGAAAGAATGATTTAGACAAAGTGTGTGAAAGTGGTAGAAGTGATTTTGCATGTAAAGTGAGTGGAGTTTTGTAAGAAAAGGAAGAGTTTTGAGTGGGGGAATGGGAGGTCCGGTTTTTGGTCAATAAAATGAGGTATTTAACTTTTTTTTTTGTCAAAATAAAATGTATATTAATTATAGTATTTATTTGTATTAAAATTTCACAAGTCTTGTATATTTCAAGACTTTAAATTGTGTTGTTTTCATGCTTAATATTTATGTTATAAAAATTGATGTTCTAAATTTCTAAAATACTTCAAATTGTATTTTAGATTGTTTATAATGGATATTCAAGTATTAGTTTGTCGGATTCGAGTTTCGTTTATTCGATTCGGGTTGCGTTTGCCGAGTTACGAAATTTCGGTTAATTTCCGATTTTTGTGATGTTTTTGTGGTTAAAGTGTGAGTTATGAAACTTTATTTTATAAGTTTATAACGTTCATCAAAATGTATTTGATTCGATCACGATTGACATTTGCGAGTTAATAAACCGACTTCCAGTCGTGTTACCGAGTTACGGAATTTCCGGTTAAATTTCGATTTTTGTGATATGATAAATATTTTGTGTTGATGAATGAAATTAAATTTCATTTGTTTTCTTTGGCACTTTGTAACCTAATTTAAAGTTGTTCACGGTCTTAAAGTCCGCTAAGCAATCTCCGAAAACGTTACGCGATTTCGGTAACTTACGGTTTCAGTACTTAAGGAGTCGTAACCTAGAATTTTCACTAGGATTTTTGAGTGTTGTAATCATAAATAGATAGACTAGGAATATAAGTGCGTTATTGAACTGAGATTTTTGATGGTTGTCACAGTAAGCAATTCCAATCACTTGATAATAAAGATAAATCAGTTATTTACTTCTCGCGTTCAAATTTTATTCGTTTATACACATGATTATAGAATTCCACACTTGATCATTGTGATATTGTAATCTGATCAGTACTATATGGCGACCTACATGTGGTATCAGAGCTGAATTCGGTTTTACAATTGTATACGGAGTGAATTGAGCGATTGAAGTTTTGGTTATTATACTTATTATCAAATTCGACCTACTGTGAATGTTTTAGATTGATGTGATTGAAGAATTGATTTACTGAAGATCATTTAGCATTGAATCAGTTAATTGCATGGTGTAATTCATGGATTAAAGCTAAAATTGTTCGATCACAGGGTGACGTCACATTCGGTTTGTATGGACTTTGATATTCTTTGAATTTTGACGATTGAAGTTTGAAGAAAAGGATTCAGAGAACCTGGTCTTGATTACAGTATTCATATTCATCAAGCGTTGAATCAAATTCAAAGTTGAATTTGATTTCATGTTCGGACTTATTTTGGTTGAAGATTGAATCTGCAATTTTAAGCTCCTGCGAATTTGATAAAGTCGTTGTGCATTGCTTAGGAGTACCTACACATATTGGTACAATCAATTCAAGCTTTAAACTCGTTTTTGATCAAGTTTTAAAATTTTTCAGTACGCTCTGCGACTTTAACATAAAGTCGCATATGCGAACTTAGCTTTAAGGTCACATACTTGTTTATTTGTGCGATCTTAGTCTGAGACTTTATTTGTGCGACTTTACTCATAAGGTCGCATATTAAGTTCGCATTTCAGTAAGTTCGCACACAGTCTTTGAGACTTTAATCATTAACTTCGCATAACTGAATTTTTGAGACTTTATTATTTTTTAATCAAAATACTTTCAAAATAAAAAATGATGTCTTATAACATGAGTGCCATGATTAAGTTTGATAACGAAACGGGTACCCCTAATAAACCACCTAGATTTCTCAAACCTAGCGATTATGCAAACTGGACGTATCGTTTTGAGAATTATATAGCGTTCAATGATCCGGAGCTGTTAGTATACTTGACAAAGAAGTATGTTGCTCCTATGGTTGATGGAACTGAATGAGGTGGTAGTCATGTTAAAACTGTAAACTTAATGACGTCTGATGAAAAGAAGGACTATGAGAAAGAAAAGAAAGCTTATGCAACAATCACGATGTGTCTGAACAGAAAAATAATGATGTTATTAAAAAAGAAGCAGACAACTTTTGAATTGTGGGAAGCCATTGCTACCAGGTTTGGGGGCAATGATCAGGAAGTATAACAGAGCCGCCAAGAGCTACTTAAGAAACAATTCGATTTGTTTTCCCAACTTCCAAATGAAACATTTGATGAACTGCTCTCCAGATTCTCTATCTTGATTTGTGAGCTAAGAGAAGTAGATGTAACCTTGACGGATACTATTGGGTTTGAAGCTGGTTTGGGCTCAATGACCCATGGAGTGTGCATGGTAACCTTGGTGGATTAAAGTTTGCGTGGTGCATTTTATGGTGAACGAATTTTCAGTTTTAAAATGTGGTTTTTGTAGGTCACATATACGCTCTGATCAGATTACAGTTACAACTGATTATGTGCGGAATCCAGTAATCAATTGAATAAACGGATTGAATTCAACACGCAAACTAAATAAACAGATTATATTGATTATCAAATGATTACAGATGTTTACTGATATATCTGATTACAATACTCTCTGAATCTTACATTTAAGCATACGTACAAATGAAAACATAACAGCCTATTTATAGACAGACATGCGACTATACTGTTATGCGACTATGTTGAACAAAGTCTTACCTGCGACTTTAATGAATAAACTCGCAGACAGTGTCGCATAGACAAAAACCTAGACTTCTAAGACTTATCAAGATTCTGACATTCTAATCTTGCACCAACAGTTTTATTATGTTTTTATTAGTCTTAAATTATAGTTAAAGTCCCCATTATTGTAAGGCTCTTGGAGTTTGTAACCGACAATTTTGTAGGCTTTTGTTCAGCCATTTTCAGTTTGGGGAATCAGAATTTGAAGAAAAGAAAACAAAACTCTCTTGAATTATTGTTATAATTCTTTTGATTGTCATCTTGGGACGTGTTCTTGATTTTGGCTGGATTCAAATCAATAGGTCTTGATTTGCAATCTGTTTAGCAAATTATAGGTCTAATTTGTTAAACACATATATCCTACACATTGGTTCCAATTTAGTCCGATCCATACATGTATCAACCATACAAACTCACGAATCATTGGGCGTACTTGTAGTAATTTTCGCCATCCCCAACTCAAGTTTCCACGGGCCGGGAAATCCCAGAAGTTACGACCCATTAACTTATAAGCATGAATCCACTTAACCCAAAGAGATTCCTTTCGGGTTAGAAGACTCCAAATGTGAGAAGTAACCAAAGCAATATTAAAAGCATTTAAACTACGGATCCCCAAACCTCCTTCACTCTTAGGAAGACAAACCGAGGACCACGCAACTTTAGCTTTCCCCTTACGCATATCCCCTTGGCACCATAGAAAACCACGCATCAGCCTTTCAATATCCAAAATAATACGAGTAGGTAAGATGAAACCTGAGGCCCAATAAACATGCATAGAAGATAGAACAGATTGAACCAACTGCAATCGACCCGCAAAGGAAAGAAACCCGCAAAGGAAAGAAACTTGTTCTTCCAAGATTCTCTCCCAACCCTAGGCGTTTTTTTTTCATCTCTTACCTGATCAACTTCACGTTTAATCTGTCATGTTTCCTGTTTCTGCAATGATTCTGGTCTGATATATTGATTCGTTGTGATTCATGGATCCAAGATTTTAGCGTGCATGTTGATTAGGTTTTTTTTAATTCGTTTAGGGTTTTATGCATATTCCCTGGTTGATTTATTTCTTGTGCTGCTTTCATTCTGATTTTACTTGCGCAACATTTAAATAATCTTGAGTTTATTCCTTATTTGTTAAGTATATTTCCGGCGGTGTGTTTGTGTGTTGGCCAAGTTGGCGTGCTGATCAAGGTCTAATTAACTCTCACTATTTAATTCCTGAATAGTTAAGAATGTAATTAGTCTTGTTTGATTCTCCTCTTGGCGGCTTTCATTGGTAAAGCTGATCACTGTTATTTGGGTTTAGAGTGTTTTTGGGTTTGGGAATCGGAGAGAACAATAAAGTTGCTATGACTGGTCGTTCACTTCCGGATAAAATTAAAAACATTGATGGTAAAATAATGGGGGTAGACGGTAAGCCGATTACAGCAAGGAGGATGGTTTCGTTTGCTGATTTGGCAGCAAATGCATCCTTCAAGCAGGGGGTCGATGAGGGTGATCAACATGGTTTCAGTAAGATGGAGGGTATATGTCGTGATAATCAGGTAGATAGTGTGCATGGTAGCCGCCTGCAATGAATGGTCATGGAGATCTGCCTATTGGTATGGACCCGGTTGCTGTTATAAATGAAGTGAAGAATGTGGACAATGAATTTGCCGGGTCGACTAAAGATGATGAACTACAAAGGAAGGATGGGCAAGGGGCTAAACAAAGTACATATGCATCGGTTACCCAGAATTCTCACATTAAGCAGCCTACTTGTAAGGTAAATTTTCGGTCTCTTTCCTGTGAATCTGTTGAGGATGCGGACATTCTTCTTCCTATGGCGTCGGTGAAGGAGGTTAGTAACAGGTTTGAAAATACGTTGTATGGGTATTTTCTTGGTAAGCGGTTAGCTTTTCCAAATGTTGAAAATTATGTCAAGCATACATGGGCGAAATATGGACTTATTAAGGTTATGATGAAATCTAATGATGTGTTTTTCTTTAAGTTTTCTACAAAACAGGGCTTGGAACAGGTTCTTGAGAATGGACCATGGCTAATTAGGAACATTCCTATTATTCTCAATTCTTGGACACCAAACGTATCTTTAACTAAAGCTGATATCACTAGTGTTCCCATATGGGTCAAATTTCATGATGTTCCTATTGTGGCTTTTACAGAGGATGGTTTGAGCATGCTCGCTACTAAGATTGGGAAGCCGATAATGCTTGATTCCTACACGAGCAATATGTGTATTGAATCTTGGGGACGGGTCAGTTATGCTAGAGCGCTTATTGAAGTAACTTCGGGACAGATTTTGAGTGATAAGCTGGTAATGGCTATTCTGTCTATAGAGGGCTCGGGGTACTCCAAAGAAACAATTCATATTGAGTACGAATGGCAGCCCCCGAGGTGTGCTCATTGTAAGGTATTTGGTCATGATTCTGAACAATGCCCGAAGAATGTTCAGACTAAGATCCCTGCTGTTACAAAAGATGATGGGTTTGTGATTGTGACTCGAAAAGGAGGTAAGGGTAAACAGGTTACTAATCCTAGTGGTAAACAGATTGTTGGGCTAAAGTTTCATAAACCTAAGGCGACTTATGTTTATCGGCCTATTCAGAAACCGAATACTAGCACTAGTAATGTTGCTTCTACGTCGAAGAAGATTACTCATGCTGATTTAAAGAACTCTTTTGCAGCTCTATGGATAAGGACTGTTTATTTGAGACCCATTCGTATGATGATGGGGGTACTAAGGCTAGGCCTACTCACGGTCTAAATGATGATTCTGATAGTGATGATTTGGAAGATATCTATGATGAATCTGCAGCTTTTATGGATGATATTAATACCGTTTCTCAATCTGAGGGGGCAAGCACTCCTGGTAAAGATGTGTCTCATGTATAGTATAGCTTCATGGAATATACGGGGCTTGAACCAATCCCCGAAACAAAAGAGGTTAGGCATATTATTTCTGAAAAGCATCTATCCGTTTGTGCGCTCTTGGAATCTCATGTTGCTACCTCTCAGTTACCGAGGGTTTGTTCTAAAGTTTTCGGTAATTGGTGTTGGACCTCGAATGGTAATCTGTGTTCTGAAGGTACTCGGATTATCTTAGGCTGGAATTCAGATATGGTGGATCTTATGATTATTTCCCAAACCCCTCAAGTTATGCATACTAAAATTCTATTTAAAACTGATCGGAAAGTATTGCTTTGTTCTTTTATTTATGCTTTAAACAGGTACACGGAGCGTAGGGAGCTTTGGCATAACTTGGGTTTGCATAAGTGTTTCGTTCAAGACAATCCGTGGTGTCTTTTGGGTGACTTTAATGCAGCTCTATTTGGTGAAGATAAAGCTACTGGTACTTCATGTATGGATAATTCGATGAGGGAATTCAACGAATGTGTTCATAATATTGAAGTGCTGGATGTGAATAGCAAAGGTTTACACTTTACTTGGAACCAAAAGCCGAAAGGAGGGGACGGTATTCTAAAAAAGATTGACAGAATTATGGGGAACTTGGAATTTCATACTAAGTTTGTGGGAGCTAATGCTATGTTTCTTCCCTATCGAATCTCAGATCATACCCCTGCTATTCTTCGAATACCTCAGGTGGCGACTTTTACTCCCAAACCTTTTAAGTTTGCTAATCTTCTTGTGCATTCTACAGGTTTTAAAAGTTTAGTTGCTGTTAATTGGAATGTTGAAGTATCTGGATTTTGTATGTTTCAAGTGGTTTATAAGTTGAAACAATTAAAGAAGCCGCTTCGAATGTTGCTATATAACCATGGTAATGTTCACAAACGGGTTCAATTCTTACGTAATGAGCTGGATGTGGTTCAAAGTGCATTAGATTCTGATCCTTCCAATGCGGTTCTTCGAGAGGAGGAAGCTTGTTATCTGAACTCGTTTAATGAAGCAACTCTTAATGAGGAAAGACTGTTAAAACAAAAGGCTTAGGTTAAATGGCTTAAAGAGGGTGATTCTAATACCTCTTATTTCCATAAAGTTGTTAAGAGCCGTGCTTCTAGAAATCGTATTGATACAATTATGGATTCAAATGGAATATTTGTTAATGGGCCTGATGTTCCAGCGATTTTTGTTAAGCATTATATGACGTTTCTTGGGACTATGGGCATTAATAGCCCTTTTACTGGGCATGACTTATTCCCAAACAAATTAACCCAGGATCAAGCATCTAATATGATCAGGGAGGTGACGAATGATGAGATAAAGTCGGTTATGTTTGCTATGGGTGATGATAAATCCCCGGGTCCGGATGGATATTCTTCTGCGTTTTTTAAGCATGCTTGGGATATTATTGGTAACGAGGTTGTTGCTGCTATTAAGGAATTTTTTGTGAATGGTATCCTTTTGAAAGAGTTAAATCACACAATCCTTGCTTTAATTCCTAAGGTCTCTAATCCGACAAAGGTTAATGACTTCCGCCCAATCTCTTGCTGTAATGTGTTGTATAAGTGTATTAGTAAGATTATTTCTAACCGTATTAAGGAGAGCTTGGCTGATTTGGTGAATATTAATCAGTCTGTGTTTGTCCCTGGGCGCCGTATTTCTAATAATATCCTTTTAACCCATGAACTTATGCATAACTACCATTTGAACCGTGGGCCTCCTAGGTGTGCTTTTAAAGTGGATATACAAAAGGCGTATGATACGGTCGATTGGGTTTTCTTAAAGCGGAAACACGAGATGTAACAGTACAATGATTTCATAATCGAAAATTACAAAACATCATTGTTCAACGGTCTACAATTAATACATTACATAATGTCTTACAAGCGTTTACAGCACAAAAGTAAACATCCTAAACATGCTATTACATCCCAAAAGATACGAATTCCGTACGCTAATGCAGCATAGATCAAATAGCCGGTTTGGCTTCAATTGATAGATTGTGACTAATTCCTGAAAAGCATGTAAAATACAGGTCAACTATGAAACATAGTTGGTGAGTACCCAGGTTTTGTGTAATGATAGACCCTTTCCAAAGATTCATGAGGTTTAGTTTTTAATGTTACACGTACTACGTGATTAATTTGCAAAGTTATTTGTTTAGTGCCGAGCTCATATGACTAAGATAATTATCCGAAACCTGGTTAAGATAAACCTTTGATAATAGTCAATTGCTATTGCACGGTAATTATAAAAGGGATTCGTTGACCTAAAGCTCATTTAAGTGTGATATTTATTTGCATGTTAGATTTCTTTGTGAATCGGTATCTTAATTACAAAAGAAGTTTAAAGAAAGACTCATTTAGAAGCGATACTTTAGAAACTCCATTAAAAGTCATAATTCATTTATAACCCCATACTCATATTATAAAAGAAACATTCAAGGTTTATAAAACTCACGATATAGTGTTTGATAAATACAAATTTAGTATGTAAAACTTATTTAATAAATTCAAGTTATGTTTTATAAAGTTAATGGTTTGTCATATTTCAATCAAACCGTTCGTCATTTAGACGGATTATTATATCTAGTTTCATGAGAAAACAAGGTGTTATTTAAAACTGCGCCTTTAATTGTCAAAATCACAATGATTTACAATTTAATAACTCCGGTTATATATGTATGGTTAAAGAAGTAACGTTTCAAATTACCTATCATAATAACGTCTAAGTGGTGACGTTCAAAATTTTAAAGAAAGTTTACTTAAGTAACAATGTCATTGTAGAGCTCGGCCATAAGTTTATAGTTTATAAAGGAACCTCAATTCGAATGACTACGTCATTATAAAATTTGGGTCACAAGTTTATCGTTTAAAAGAGACGTCATTTTCATGTCAAAGCGTCATACGATAATAGATGTTTGCGAAATCACTATGCCATTACATTTTTGTTTATAAAATCGATGATTTAATTATGCTTGAGTCCACAACCAAACCTACAACCGATAAACCCTTGCCCCAAATAGTGATGCCCTATCGTTGGCATTTAGGATGATGGAATGCACTCACGTGGCCGCGTGAGTGGGGAGGTGGTCTCGCTCCCAAATAGTACTATTCATATGCATCATTTGGCTCATATAGAGTTAATGGTCGTGTGAATATACCGGGGACTTTAGATACGATAGAAAACAAGCATATAATCATGTGACATCGATAAGCATTCACGCATTGTTTTGAAATTTAGCATAGCATATCACAATAATCATATCACGGTATTTGTAAATCAAGTACATCATAAGCATATCATTTGCAAGTAAATAAATCATTCAAGTCATTCATGCATGCTTTTCACCCCGAAACATTTAAATAAAGCGTTAAAAATAGGGGCTGAGTACTCACAATCGTTAGTAAGCGTACGGAAATGGATGTAAAGCGCGATTCGACCACAAGTGACTCCTATCCAAGACCTACGAATACAAGGTTCCTAATTAGATTCTGACTAATATGGTTTGTTAAGATTGCTTAGCTAGTAGTTTGTGTTACAAAGTGCCGTTAGAGTTTGATTTGTTGTCGTCGGTAATTACTCGGGTTGTGATTAAAATAATGTAAACACTTGAAAACAGATTCCAAAAATTACCAAACTTGGTATAGAACATGGAAAATGATTCACAAATTTTCTGTGAAAATTTGGGAATTTTTAGAAGTATAGATTATTTTTTATCATTTCTTGACCAAAAGAGTGGGATAAATATGAGAAAAATAGTAATTATTCTTGAAAAATTCCGAAATTTTTACTGGATCAGTTTTAACTCATTTCGAAGTTTGTGTAAAAATTTCATGCCATTTCAGGCACTGGAACATTGGTTCCCAATCGTATGTGTTTTAACAATTCGTACGTCAGAAAACATATCAAAACAATTCCAATGAGTGTTAAATTTTGAGGATAGTGTCACTTTATGTGGAAAATGACACAGTAATTTTCCCATATTTTTCTGATGTCAAAAAGTATTTTTCACGAATATTTTCCCCTTTTAGAGACTTTATTGGTATTAAACCAAGAAAATTACTTAAGTTTTCCCAAAAATTCTCATTTTTATTGTCAAGGTTCTTTTCAAGATATAGATACTGAGAAAAATCACCCTCAAATTTTAAACACGTTTTATCTATTATTTTTGTATTTTACATTCATCACAACACCATCATTCATACTTTTACAAGCCAAGATTATGCATATTATTCATGCATTTTCTAAAAATACTTAATCAACACAATAAATTTCTATCTTTTTATAATACTGAGATATATGTGTTAGGAATATAAAATAATTTTCTCAAATGTTTTTGAATAGTTTAAGACCCTTAAACAAATATCAATACATGATGTTAACAGAAAAATTACTGTTTGCGCACCAGTTTTGTTTGGTACATTTGGGGGTCTAAAACTCAATGGATTTGAATGAGACCACTGGGCTTTTAAAGGTAAGACATTGAACTAAATTCCAGAAGAAAAATCAAGATTTTTGGACCATTATTCATTGAGTTATGGTCGTTTCAAGTGAGGTCAAAAATTTGGAGAGATTCATATGAGACAATAGAAATCTTTTTGGTGTGTTTCCACAACCCACGATTTTTAGACCTCATCCAATGATTGAGGCTTTGTCTTATATGCATGGATATGTGATTTTACAGAAACATAAAGATACTTTAACATAAAATAAGATCTAGATACGAAAATGGTGCATGCAAGCCCAAAAATCGGGTTTTTGGCTCTTTTTCAAGAACACAACTTGCTACCAAGCTTTTGACCTCATTTAATCCTTTACATCTTTGATCTAACACATTCTTGGTGTTAAAATACATCCAAGATGTGTTAGAAACGATTTTGAACATTTTAAACTATTTAATCTTGCAAGAATAAGTAAATAAGCATTTTAACACTAAAAAGACGATTTTTCGGTTTGATTTCGGTTTGATCATGGGTAGCCCTTTGTTTTAACACTTAAACAAGTGTAAGGGAACCTACAAACCTTCAAACCTTGTATGGGGATTTTAGCCATGAGAAAGGCATAAAATCCATGTATGTACAAGATTCAAAGTAAGAAAATGAAGGAAATGAAGCTAGGGATGGTTGGTTATACCTTTAGTGCTTTGATTTAGTGTATGAACACTTCTAAATGGATGATATTTTGATGAAAGATGGCTGGAAATTTTGAATGTTCTTGAAAGAAAAGTGAGAGAGAATTGAGAGAAATTGAATGATTGAAAGTGTGGGAAATAGGAGAAGTGTGCATGTACTCAAGGGACTTGATTGGGAAGTGGAGGAGTCAAGTGAGGGGGGAAAAAGAGGGCTGGCCGTTTTTGGGGGTGGAGTTTAAAAGTACTAGGGATTCTAGTGCGATGTTGTCATGAGATTTTTGACGGTTGTCACATATGGATATTCTTTCTTCGCGTGATATCACGAGAAGTGGTCTTCCCATAAGTTCTACTGTTGCTGATTTGATTCAGAATGGGGCATGGCAATGGCCTTCGGAGTGGGCTACTAGATTTCCAAGTATCTTTAATATTACTGTGCCTTCTATTGTTCCTAACTCTTCAGATCTGATTTTGTGACAACCGTCAAAAATCTCAGGTCAATAACGCACTTAAATTCCTAGTCTATCTAATTTCGTTTACAGCACTTTAAAATCCTAGTGAAAAGTCTAGATTATGACTCCTTACCGTAAGTTACCGAAATCGCGTAACGTTTTAGAAGATTGCTTAGCGGACTTTAAGACCGTAAACCACATTAAATTAGGTTACAAAGTCCCAAAGAAAATTAATGAAATTAAATTTCACATGTCATCACAAAATATTTATCATATCGCAAAAATCAGAATTTAACCTAAAATTCCGTAACTCGGTAAATGCAACCGGAAATCGGTTATTTAACTCGCAAATGTCAACCATTAAAACATCACAATTAAACATTTCAATATGTAGAAACTTATACCAAAACAATATGTAACATTTAAAACCTTTAATTACTTAACTTTAAAAAAAAAAAAAAAAAAAAATTCTTTTTTTTACCCCACCCCCTCCTAAAAACGGCCAGCCCTCTCTTGACCACGCAAATCCCCCACTAACTTTATTAGTTTACATGCAAGAATCATTTGAACCACTTCTACACTTTTCCCTTCACTCATTTCACTCATTTCTCTCTCAAAAACACACACAAGTCTCCCTAAACACACACTAATTTCCAGCCACATTTTGAATAAAGATCATCACTTTGAAGGTGTTCTTACACAAAAACAAAACCTCTAAGGTATAACCACCCATTTGTACTTTCATTTCTTGCATTTTCTTACTTTAATTCTTGTAAATACATGGATTTTGTGCCTATTTCATGGCTATAATCCACATAAGGTGTTTGATGTTTGTAGGTTGTTTCTTACACTTGTTTAAGTGTAAAAACAAAAGAAAAACCCATGATCAAACCGAAAAATCGTCTTTTTGATGTTTAAGTGCTTGCATGCACCATTTTTCGTAGCTAAATCTTAATTTATGTTAAAATATAATTTTGTTTATGTAAAAATACATATTCATGCATATAAGACAAGGCCTCCATCATTGGATGAGGTCTAAAAATCGTTGGTAGTGAAAAACACACCAAAAAGATCACTTTGTCATGCATGTAATCTGTCCAGATTTTGACCCTACTTGAAACGACCATAACTCAGTGAATAATGGTCCAAAAATCTTGATTTTTCTTCTAGAATTTAGCTTAATGTCTTACCTTTAAAACCCCACTAGTCTCACTCAAATCCATTGAGTATTCGACCTCCAAATGTATCACACAAAACTGATGCGCAAACAGTAACTTTTCTGTGAGCACCTTGTTGTGATACTTGTTCATGGGTCTTAAGGTGTTCTATAAATCTAAGGAAAATTATTTTAGACTCCTAACATGTATATCTCAGTAGCATAAAAAGATAGTAATTTATCTTGTTGATCTCTTATTTTTAGAAAATCTATGAACATCATGCATTGTTGTAAGCTTGTAAATTTCAAATACTTGTGTTGTGATGATTCAAAAATACAAAAGTGCTAGATATAACGTGTTAAAATTTTGGGACTATTTTTCCCAGTAATTAGATCATGAAAAGACTCTGGAAAATAAAAATGGGAATTTTTGGAAAAACATAAGTATTTTTCCTAAATTAATGCAAATAAAGCCTACAAAAGGTGAAATAATTATGAAAAATACTTTTGGACACAAAATAATTATGGGAAAATTCCAATGTTATTTTCCTCAGGAAATGACACTATCCTCAAAATTTCACGTCCCGAGGTAACTTCAATAAGAGCTCTAGCATAACTAACACGTCCCCAAGATTCTAGACACATGGTACTTGTGTACGAATCAAGCATTATCGGATTCCCGATCTTAGTAGCAAGCATGCTCAAACCATCATCCGTAAAGGCCACAATAGGCACATCATGAAATTTTACCCAAATAGGAACACTAGTAATATCAGCTTTGGTTAACGAGACATTAGGCGTCCAAACATTAAGAATAATAGGTACATTCCGAATCAGCCATGGACCATTCGCAAGAACCTGTTCCAATCCCTGTTTAGTTGAAAACTTAAAGAAAAAGAAATCATTGGATTTCATCATTACCTTAGTAATCCCATACTTCGCCCATGTATTCTTCACATAGTTTTCAACAATTGGAAATGCTAAACGCTTACCAAGAAAGTTGCCATACAACGAATTTTCAAATCTGTTAGAAACTTCCTTAACCGAAGACATAGGCAGTAATAGATCAGCATGCACAACTGACTGACAATTTAGCTTGCGAAAATTTACCTTCTTGTTAGGCTGACTTTGATTAATCACCGAAGCATACGAAACAGGCTTGACATGTTGTGTATCAGCCAACTTCTCACCCGTATCAAGCACTTTATCCAACAAACCCAGACTAGGATCAGCAACCTTATGCAACATGTCAGGATGATCCGATTGTACCTCCTGCTCATAACCAGCAGGTTTGTCCGTAGTAGGGAGAGCTTTCCCGTTCACATTATGATTCTTAGCCACCTCACCCTTATTCTGATTCGGATCAGCAACCGGATGCTGTGTAATCCCCATCATCTCATGAGTGTCTTGTTGTTCAGCCATAACCCCAACCTGTTTGGAAGAATCTTTCAATGCAAAATCAGCAAAAGAAACCATACGACGAGCTGTTAACGGTTTACCATCAATACATTTAATTTTAGCAGCAAGAGTACTAGTCTTCCCAACATCATCATGTCCCTTCTCTCCCATACCCATACCCAAAAACCAAAGTTGTCAATCGAAACAAATACGGACCAGAATTTAAGCAACAAACCTAAACTTGAAGCACACAACAAAAGTGGGATGCAAGAAATTCGTCCTACATCCTTAGTGATTAAGAAAACCAATTAAAGATAGATACTTAAGCAAGAAGTAAACTTGATCACCAAATAAAACCAAATTAGCAAACCCTAATGAGAAACGTGAATCTTGAAAACAAACACTAGATCATAACCATGAGAGATCATGAAAGATTGACATGCTTCATCACTAAATAATGCAAGAATCAAGAACAATATAACCTGATCAGATTAGGGTGGCCTGCATGCTTCAAAGAACACCTAGGGTAGAGAGAAAATTCGTTTTTTTGGGGGGATAATCATAATCATATTAACCATCGCTCAAATGATATAGCCTCTACTACTCCTGCTTTTGCTTCTGTTTCAACTTCTGCAGGTGACAACTCTGAGCAACAATCGCCAAATGATGAAGACTTTCAGGAAACTCTATCTGAATTGGAAAATTCATCCACTGATGATGCTAGCAATCATGATGATAACAACAGTTTGCATGAAGAGATTCTGACAAACATAGATTTCACAACTGTTGCTGAAGATATTCGTAATCTTCCTAACCTTAGGGTTCATTCAAGACAATCTTCAGAGAACATTATTGGAAATGTACAGGAAGGTGTGCAAACTCGACATCAAGTTCAACAAAACCAAGAAGGGTTGATTGCACAAATGGAGTCGTGTTTCTTGTTACAAATTGAACCGAAAAACGTGAAAATGGCTTTACAAGATCCTTCATGGGTGGAAGCTATGCAAGAAGAGTTACAACAGTTTGTGAAAATGCAAGTCTGGAAACTTGTCAAGTTACCAAAGGGAGTACATTCCATTGGTACTCGGTGGGTTTTTAGAGCAAAGAAAGATGATCGTGGAGTAATTGTTCGAAACAAAGCAAGATTGGTCGTTCAGGGTCTCACTCAAATTGAGGGATTAGATTACACAGAAGTCTTTGCTCTGGTTGCGCGCCTTGAATCAATTCGTTTATTTCTTGCTTATGCTTCATTCAAGAAATTCAAAGTGTATCAACTGGATGTGAAAAGCGCGTTCTTGTATGGAAAGGTTCATGAAGAAGTCTATGTATGTCAACCTCCTGGATTTGAAGACCATCAATTTCCTGATCATGTCTACAAACTTGACAAAGCCTTGTATGGTCTTCATCAAGCACCTAGAGCATGGTACGAGACTTTGTCTCAACACCTGTTGAAAAACGGATTTACCAGAGGACAAATTGACAAATTGACAGTACTCTCTTCATAAAGAAATCTAATGAAGACTTGCTGCTTGTACAAATTTATGTGGACGATATTATTTTCGGGTCGACAAATGATAATCTTTGTAAAGATTTTGAGACAATCATGAAGTCAAAGTTTGAGATGAGTTCTATGGGAGAACTAAACTTCTTTTTAGGTTTACAAGTTAAAACAGACTAAGAAGGGAATTTTTATCCATCAATCAAAATATGTTAAAGACATTTTGAGCCGATTCAAAACGGAAGATTCCAAAGTTGCTGGAACTCCCATAGAAGTAAATCACAAATTAGGGCCGTCTCTTGAAGAAGAAGATACATACCAACATGAATATCGATCGATAATTGGTTCATTAATGTATCTTACTGCGTCTCGAGCGGATATTAATGTTTGTTGTATCTATTTGTTCACGATATCAAGCATGTCCGAAGATTTCTCATCTTAAAGCTGCAAAAAGAATCTTCTGTTATCTTAAGGTTAAACCATCGCTCGGACTATGGTATCCCAATGATGAAGATATTCAGCTTTCGGCCTTTTCCGATTCAGACTATGGAGGATGTAATATGGATAAAAAGTCTACAATACGAGGATGTCAGTATCTTGGAAACTGACTCGTTTCATGGCAATGTAAGAAACAGACAACTGTTTCCACTTCATCCGCTGAAGCAGAGTACATAGCCGCTTCAAGTTGTTGTTCACGGGTTTTGTGGATTCAACACCAAATGAGGGACTACGGTTTACTTCTTACTAAAACTCCTATCCATATTGATAATACTGCTGCTATTTCCATAACACGAAATCCCGTACAACATTCAAAAACAAACATATCGAAAGATACGTACTAAATTTAGGATGTAAGTCCGTTGTTGCAATCCTTAATCAAGTGTGCTAAAAATCTTAAAAGTCAAAAGATACGAAAAATCGTATGTGACAACCGTCAGAAATCTCAGGTCATTAACGCACATAAATTCCTAGTCTATCTAATTACGTTTACAGCACTCTAAAATCCTAGTGAAAAGTCTAGGTTACGACTCCTTAAGTACCGAAACCGTAAGTTACTGAAATCGCGTAACGTTTTAGGAGATTGCTTAGCGGACTTTAAGACTGTGAGGAACACAAAATTAGGTTACAAAGAGCCAAAGAAAACAAATGAAATTAAATTTCATAAGTCAAGTCATCACAAAATATTTAATCATACCACAAAAATCGGAATTTAACAGGAAATTCCATAACTCAGTAAACGCAACCGAAAATCGGTTAATTAACTTGCGAATGTCAATTGTGATTGAATCAAATACATTTTGATGAGTGTTATAAACTTATAAGATAATGTTTCATGACTCAAACTTTAACCAGAAAAACATCACAAAAATCGGAATTAACCGAAATTCCGTAACTCGGCAAACGCGACCCGAATCGAATAAACGAAACTCGAATCCGGCAAACTAATACTTGAATATCCATTATAAACAATCTAAATACAATTTGAAGTATTTTAGAAATGTAGAACATCAAATTTTATAACCCAAATATTAAGCATTGAAACAACACAATTTAAAGCCTTGAAATGTACAATTTAAAGTCTGGTGATAAGTTCGCAGGGTTAAAGTCTGGTAGTATAGTCGCACAAATAAGATCGCAAGTCAAAGTCTAATGACAAATAGTTTCAGACTAAGATCGCAAGAAAGACAAGTATGCGATCTTAAAGATAAGTTCGCAGGTGCGACTTTAAGGTAAAGTCGCAGAGCGTACTGTAAGTTTGAAAATTTTGATAAAATACGAGATTAAAGCTTTGAATTGTTTGTACCACAGTTTGTAGATACACCTAAGCAGACTTTAGCAAGATCGCAAAAGCTTAAAATCGAAATATCAACTTCAACCGAAATCCTTCCAAACTTGAAATCAAATTTAAACAAACTGAATGTGACGTCACTCTGTGATCATGAAATTTGAACTTCAATCCTTGAATTACACCATGTAATCGATAGAATTAATGCTAAATAGTCTTCTGATAACAATTCTTCAATCACATCAATCCATAACATTCACAGTCGATCAAATTTGATAATTCTTCAAATAACCAAAACTTCAATCGCTCAATTTACTCAGTATAAGATTGTGATCACCTATGCAAGCTCTGATACCAATTGTAGGTCTTGTATTCTATCTGGATCAGATCACCATCACAATTGTCTGAGTGCGGAATCCTACAAACAATTGAGTAATACGTATAGAAATTGAACGAGTGATGTAAATAATGGTTTTCTTTTATTATCAATCGATTGAATCAGTACAGGAATGATTACAATTGAAATGACAATAGTTTCTCTGAAATGTAGATATTCTGTTTTGTGCAAATGAAGAACAAAGTCAGCCTATTTATAGACAACATACGCGACACTAATTAACTATGCGACACTAACTATAAAGTCGCATATGCGACACTAAACATAAATTCGCTAAGTAAAGTCGCATAAACAAAAATTCTGATTTCTAAGTCTTTGATCAAGTTGCTGACACTGTACATGTATCAACAATAATTGACTAGCTAAGCAATCTTAACAAACCATATTAGTCGAGAATCTAATTAGAAACCTTGTGTTCTTAGGAAATGGATAGGAGTCAAACCCGGTCGGCACGCGCATTACATCCATCCGTACGCTCACGCTCAATAGTGAGTTTACACAGCCCCTCTTTTTAACATTTTTACTTAAATGTTTTGGGCTGAAAAGCATGCTATATGATTTATTTACTATATTTGGATTACAAATACTATGCTTATGCTATACTTGATTTACGAATGCTATGTTTATACTATGCTCGTTTTACAAATGTTATCCTTGATTTACAAATGCTATGCTATGCTATATGCTATGCTTACTTTCGAATACTTGACATGGTTAAAATGTCGTATTGATTACGAATAACTTCTTGAATGTTTGAAGTTTATACGAGCATGATTATATGCTTGTTTTCTATCGTATCTAAAGTCCCCGGTATATCTACACGACCATTAACTCTATATGAGCCAAATGATGCATATGAATAGTACTATTTGGTAGCGAGACCACCTCCCCACTCATGCGGCCACGTGAGTGCATCCCATCATCCTAAATGCCAACGATAGGGCATCTCTCTTTGGGGCAAAGGTTTATCGGTTGTAGGTTTGGTTGTGGACTCAAGCATAATAACTCATTGTGACTATAGACATTATAACGTGATAGCATAGAAATTTCATAAACGACCATAAACGTATGACGTTTTGACATTTGCAATGACATCTCTTTGAAACTATAAACTTACCACCCGAGCTTTACAGTGACTTTGTCATTTGAAACGATATTTCTTTGAAACTATAAACTTACGACCCGAGCTTTACAATGACTTTGTCATCTGAAACGATATTTCTTTGAAACTATAAACTTACGACCCGAGCTTTACAATGACTTTGTCATCTGAAACGATATTTCTTTGAAACCATAAAACTTACGACCCGAGCTTTACGATGACTTTGTCATTTGAAACGATATTTCTTTGAAACTATAAACCTTACGACCCGAGCTTTACGATGACTTTGTCATTTGAAACGATATTTCTTTGAAACTATAAACCTTACGACCCGAGCTTTACGATGACTTTGTCATTTGAAACGATATTTCTTTGAAACTATAAACCTTACGACCCGAGCTTTACGATGACTTTGTCATTTGAAACGATATTTCTTTGAAACTATAAACCTTACGACCCAAGCTTTACAATGACTTTGTCATTTGAAACAATATTTCTTTAAAACCATAAATTTTATAACCTGAGTTTCATACTATAAATCATTGTGGTTTTGGTTAATGATAAACGTGGTTTCATAATAACGTATCGCATTCTTATGAACTTCGACATAATAATCCGTTGAGATTATAAACGTTTTGATATTGATTTGATGATCCATTGACTTCATAAACGTAACCTGAACTTATTAAATACTACAATATGAGTTTTATAAACATAACTTGAACTTATTAAACACTATATCTTGAGCTTTATAAACGTGAATTAAACATTCCTTTGAAAATATGAGCGTGGCGTGATAAATGAATCATAACTTTTAATTGAGTTCTAAAGGGAATCGCTCCTAAATGAATCTCGTACTTAAATAAACCTCTTTTGCGAACAATACATCGAATCACAAATGAATCTAACTATCAAAAGAGTATCGCTCTTAAATGAGCCTTGTATTAATGAATTAATTTCATAATTATCCGCGCAATTGCGCTTGACTATCCTACAAATTGAATTCAGATGATTATCGTCTTTGTATGAGCCTCGGCACTAAACAGACTACTTTTGTGAACTAATCACGTAGTAACGTGGAACTTTTAAACTAGACTTTGTAAACACTTGAAAGGGTCTTTCATTACACAAAACCTGTGTACTCACCAACTATGTTTCATAGTTGACCTGTTTACTTTTACATGCTTTTCAGGAATTAGTCACAACTTGTCTACTGAAGCTAAACCCGTTATATGATCTATGTTGCTGTAGCGTTACGGGATTTTCTCTTTTGGATGTAATCGCATGTTTAGACTATTTACTTTCGTGCTGTAAACGATTGTAAGACTTTTTGTTGTTGAGACATGTTTTGTGACAACAGATCTAGCTTGTAATAGGGCTCTTTAGTGTTGTAATAGGTCTAGTGTTAATTGTAATCGAGTTTGTACATTGGTTTTGAATTGTAAATGAAAAACTTTGGTTGGAAAACATTTTAGAGTGAAAAATCAAAAAGCTGAAAAATGTTGACCAAGGTTGACCGCAAACCGAGTCAGTTCGCAGGACAAATTTGGACTGCGAACCGAGTCAGTTCGCAGGGCCATAATGGGCTGCGACCGAGTCAGTTCGCAGGGCCATAATGGGCTGCGAACCGAGTCAGTTCGCAGAAGCCCATAACCCGCGAACTGAGACGGTTATAAATACAAATTAGGGTTTAAACCTAAATAATTTTGGCCATTAACCTGATACGAATTACCTGAGTTTTCCAGAACGTTTATACATTCTAAAGGCTAGGTGTTGATCGTTTAACATTCGTTAATAGTCAATACAAAGCAATTAGATACCCGATTCACTATAATTGTGAAACAAATCGTTATAGATCCTATAACTAAGTATTGAGGGATTCCGCACCTTAATACGTTAGATAACCTCGTTATCGATCCGAATACGTACGGACTTACAATTGGTATCAGAGCCTACGGCTAGATACGCGTAGGTTCGAGGTTATTTGGGGTATTAACGATTGTTTAGGGTGAATAACGATTGATTTAGGGTTGTTTGTACGTACAATTAGTGCGTATTTTTGACCAAAATCAGTCTCTGAAAGTTTTTGGGTTTGTTTACGTTAGAAATCTTAGGGTTTAGACGTTCAAGAACCTAAAATTTTCGTTTTTGGGGGTTACAGCCGTTTCTTCGAACCGAGATCTTGTTCTGCGAATTGAGTTTGCGAACTTAACTGGGTTTCTGTTTTGCGAACTGAATTCTTGACCTGCGATCTGAGTTGACTGCGAACCGAGATCTTGTTCTGCGAATTGAGTTTGCGAACTGAACTGGGTTTCTGTTTTGCGAACTGAATTCTTGACCTGCAATCTGAGTTGACTGCGAACTGAGATCTTGTTCTGCGAACCGAGTTACCTGCGATCTGAGTTCTTTTCTGCGAACTGAGATTAGCTGCGAACTGAATTTCTGTTTTTGTGAATTTTTGAGAATTTTGTGATTTGCAACGATGTCAGACCTAAGTTGAATGATTGAGATGGATCATGACATCGGAAAATCGAATGTTCCACCTAAGTTGCTCAGATCTAAAAATTACTATGGATTGAAAGATAGGTTTGAATCCTATTGTCGATTCCATGATTTGGTAATTTGGGAATGCATCAAGAATGGATACATTGCTCCTACCCAAGTCGTTGAGAATGTGACTGTGGCTATTCCTTATAGCCGGATGAACGATGAGCAAAAGAAGGAATATGAATCTGAGAACAAAGCTCATTCGTCGATTAAGATGAGTCTTCCAAGGGAGATTAATCATCAACTCAAATCTTTTCACACTGCTAGAGAGCTCTGGGTAGCTCTTGAGAAGAGATGCGAGGGTAGTCCACAGGTGAAAGAAGGTAAAAGGAGTCTGTTGAAGAAACAATTTACCGTCTTTAAGACCTTGAAAGGAGAAGACTTAGATGCTTATGTCACTAGGTATTACCGTCTCCTTAGCGAATTGGATGATCATGAGATACTCTGTACTGATAGGGAGAAAACCGACAAGTTCCATGAGGGTTTGCCTCCTAATTGGGAGATGTACGGAGTGATGATTAAGGATAATGAAGAGAGATACTCTAAGATGACCCTAGAGCAGGCTATCGACAAGCTCCGAGGGTATGATTTTACCAAGAAGACGACGGACACGGATTCTGATCAGGTACAGGATCCTGGGCTATACCATGGAAAATCAAGTCTCTCAAATTCTTCGTCTGCATCAACTTCTGCGTTACCTGTTGGTGGAATTGATGACAAAGGTGAAATTCTAACTGAGGATCTGTGTTTCATTGCTTCGGATGGAAGTGAAAAACGAAGTAAGACTACTTCTGAGAAGTCACCTCAAGGGCAACATAAAATGCCGATGAGTGTACAATCTGCAGAACAGCAACTGTCTGTACTTGCTTCGTTCGTTGCTTCTTACGAAAACTATATCCAAGGGAAGATCAACGATCCCGCTCAATTTGATGAAGACTATGATCAAATTGATCCAGAGGACTTAGAGGAAATGGATCTCCAGTGGCAACTAGCCATCGTGTCAAGGAGAGTCAAAAAATTCCTAAAGAAAACTGGAAGGAGAGTGGTGGGTAATAGACCGGGCTTTGATAAGTCCAAAGTGAAGTGTTATAATTATCAAAATTTTGGGCACTTCGCTAGGGAATGCCAAAGACCCAAGAATGAGCAGACTGCAAATCCTGTAAGACAAGGCACCTGTCTAGCATCAAAAGCCTTGGTGGTTCAATAGCTTGATGGTTCATATGACTGGAGTGCTTTATCTGAAGAAGCACTCATGGCTGATATTGAAGATCAAGACAAATGGTTGAATCCACGTCTTACATGCCAACTGCTGAAGAGTATCAGGTGGAAACACAAGATACTAAGATGTCAACAGTTGATGATGATGTGCTGGACTTGGGATCTACTGAAGATCTATGTCCTGAAGATTTTGTGACGCATATGGCTGATCTCCAAAACGATAAAAAACGGGTATGTCTTGATATTCTCACTCTTACTGATGTATGTCAACTTGTTGCTAGTTTACAGTCCCAAGTAAATGTTTATGCTGAATCACATAGGACTGTTACATCTGAATTAGAACAAGTAAAAAGTGATGTACGTAGGCTAAGTGAGGATAAATTAGCTCTAAAGGAAAAGATTAAGTCTAATATGGCAGATAAGACCGCTCTTAGAGATACTATTAATGAACAAGCTATTAAAATAGACGGTCTGTATCTAAACTTAAGAGACTTGAACAAGTCTTTCTATGAGCCTCGGCACTAAACAGACTACTTTTGAATCAAACTTGAGAATTTGAATGAATTGACCGTGAATTCTTCAATCTATCTGTTGTATATCACTTCCTGAACCTTCGTTGATCCTTAACTTGATCAGAAACACACGATTTAATCGAATTTGATCACTAATCCGAATCTGAAACTTAGAATACCCATTTTGACTTTTCTTCAAATTAGATGATCTTTAGCTATAATTTGATGAAATTGATACTCGATTCTTATTCCTTGATTAGTAGTCTTTAATTCTAACAGATTACTTTCACCATAACACAATCAAATCTCCGAATTTGATATTTAAAGTCATGAATTTGACTTTTTGTTGACTTTTTCTTTGATGAATTCTTGATGTTTCAATCTGATTTTTCTTCAAATCTTTAATCACTCAAGCTCTGATACCAATTGTTAGTCCAAAATCAAGCAAATGTTGAGAGAAAATTGGTAGAATGATTTTCTATTAAGCACAAATGAATATTTTCAATGTAAGTGTTACAAATGATTAAGCTTAGCTACCTATTTATACTATAGGTGCTAAACACATGATTAAGCCTTAAGCAATGTTTACAATCTTTATTTTTAATATCTAACATACTTAATCACGCGACCATACCTTAATCATTTCTGATTAAGAGAGTGCGACTTTACTTGCGACCTTATTACAGAGATTTATGCGACTTTACTGAAAAATTTAAAATTTTCGAGTTTAAACCGGTGGAATCCATTGAAATCAATTGCTATTCATTCCTTGTTATCAGATTCATCTAAGGTATAAATTTAATCATTGTTTCAACTTATTTTGTGATTAATTGATTGAAATCCTTTCGGTTTTAGGGTTTTAATAATGACGTCATATAAATAGGTGAAATACACGGATTAAAATGCATATATCTTTTACATTTGATTGATAACGGCCTGATTATTGCGTTTAAAGTGGGAATTGTAAGTTTAAATAAGGTTTCGTACTTAGAATTGAAAACTAACTGTTCGTCTCTGCGACTTTAGTATGCGAACTTACTGTTGTTCTGCGACTATAGTATGCGACTTTATTTCTGCGAACTTATTGTTGTTCAAAACACGCGACTATATTATGCGACTATATTCTGAGAACTTATGTCTGCGACCTTATCATGCGACTATAATCCAAGATCTTGTTATGCGACTTTGATCTGAGACTTTATTCTGCGACTTTGTTCTTACTCTTGGGAACACAAGTTGCTTGCTATTTGTTATTTGCTAAATAACATACTAATCTCAAGTGAGTTTCATAGCCCCTTTTTCTACTATTTCCACTCAGGGGTGAGAATACATACAACTGCTTTTAACAACTGCTATTTTTATGTGAACGCAAGTACAAAACACGATATATTGGTTGCATGAGTTATTTAACTAATCCTGAAAGTCCCCCACACATAGTTTGTTAGTATCGTTATATCGTGAATGTTAATGAATAGTACTATTTGGGATTGACTCCCCCGTCCGGGTTAGTCGCGCTAACTGGTCAAACGGGCGCATTATCATTTGTTCTTACGAGTGTTGGATTAGGCACTCGCTGGGAGGCACCACGATCGTGGCACTTGATTGTGATCCGACACCACAGTTAAGCTCGAACTATGGGCTCATGGCAACAATATACACCTCTTTTACATCTTTGTAATACATTACTATCATTGTTGGATGATACAAACCGGAAATCTTGTGTTCCACACGTTCCATACGATGTGATATCAACTGTTTTCAAACCTATGAATTCACCAACTTTATGTTGACTCTTTTAGTATGTATTCTCAGGTGACCAGCCGCAGTAGGATGCTTTGGAAGCAATAGCTCGAGTCGCATATTTTGAAACAACCAAGGAATTAGATTGCATTTACTATATTTTGTAATAATAGTTATGTAATTCTAGGTATCGGATGCGAACTCCTAGTTTTATGTGAACACTTTTAAGTTTGTAATGTAATGATTTTTGAAAACGTCTCATATAGAGGTCGTTTGTTGTAACTCTTGTGTTGTGATATTTGATTTGGTCGGCGCCCCCTTGACACCTCATACTTTCCGCTGCCACGCGTCTTGGGGGTTGCAACACTAGCTTATGCAATTCACTAAACAAAACGCCAATCACTTACGAATGAATTGGAATTACTAACCGTGTCGCAACTGACTTTAAATTCCCTAATAATCCTTGCTAGCACCCAAACACTAAGTTTGGATCTAAGTAGCTCAAGCATGTCAAAATAATTCCAAGCTTCCTAGCACATAGCTCAAACTTAATCAAGCAACTAGGTAACTAGGTTAAATTAATTCCAAGCTTCCTAGCAAGCATGTCACCTAAATTGAAATGCAGATTTCTTTTCTTCATCGTAGCATTCTTCCTCACCACATATTCTCCTCCTTAGGAACTTGCTTGAGGTGACTAACCACCTCCCATCAAGCTTTCCATTTGTTTTCCACTTGAGTAGATTAACAAGTTGCAAGAGTTACATACGTACACACAAGACACATTTCACACTTCACAAAATCTGCACACACAATCTCACCATTCTCTCTCAATTTCACCTCCTTCTTCAAGATCAACCACCTCACCACCACCACAAACCACCACACAACCACCACAAACCACCATGAACCACCACCTTTTATACCTCATTTTTCACCTCCTTTCAAGCTCTTGATCATCATTGGGTATTTAAAAAGGGATTTGGGTTGAAGATTTCAAGTTCTCTTCTTACCATTTCATCTTAGTGCATTGTAAGGAAGCTTCCACTATAAACTCTTTAGATCTCTTATTAAAATGCATATATGATGGTTAGAATATGTTTGGATGTTCACTCTTACTAGATATAAACTTAAAAACACATATTTGTATGAGATTATAACAAAGATTTGCTAAAATGAACCAACAGAAACACCAAAACATAAAGTATAATTCCGGACAGAAACTTTGGTCGAATTTGGAGTTAAATAACTCGGTCAAAACTTAACCAAATCTAGTGTTTCTTGAGTCTAAGATTAAGTTTAAAGTGTTAGCTTTCCAACCCCACTGGTTTCATAATTTTTAGACAAGCATTGGTACTTCAAAACGTATTTTTAAACCAAGGTGTACAAGCTGTTCTTAAAAGTTAGAAACTGACCCAACTTTAGAAGGTCATAACTTTCAAACCACGGATATAAATGAAGTGATTATTTTTCCTACAAGTCACATATTGTGTTAGCTTTCAAAGTAGTATGATTACACTCTGTGAAAATAAGTATAACTCCGTGTACAAACACATCTTCGACCAACTGTCCAGAAAGGGTACTGTTGGACCCTTGTGTAGTATTAAATATGTTTGAACCCCTTAAACGTAACCAAAAATTATGAAACTTACATTTCTGAAAATCTAAGACATAGGGAACATGTGGTAAAAATTTCATAAAAATCTAAGCTCATTTGACTAGTCAAAATCGTAGCCAAAGAAGGACTAAATCCTGGACAGAAACTGTGAAAAATGGTGGCAAAGTTTGACTGCGAATTGAGTCAGTTCGCAGAGCCCAAAACTCGCGAAACGAGAATTGTACGATTTAAAACCCGATAAACCCAAAGGTTAGGTTGAAAACGAAGTTAAAACGTGAACTTGAACGAGTTTTAATGTTTTTGAAAACTAATAAGGATCACCAACGGGTCGTGCACTTTTCGAAAACGAAATACTTTTTCAACTTACGAGTCTAGTGAACAACTAGCCTAGATGTGCAGATAGCCATCTACCTGAACAAACATAGATATGCGAGTAGCTATCTATACAAACTTAGATGTGCGGGTAGCCATCTACTTTTACAAACCTAGATATGCGGTTAGCTATCTACTTATACAAACGACCTCATGCGTATATGGCGCAAGGAGGCTATTTCGGGCAAACATATATCTTTAAACGCTAGCTCTCACAAAGCTCACCAGGTGAGTTTAGAGCCCCTATTTTACTGCTTTTTACTGCTTTCTAAATTTGGGGTGAAAAACATATGTACTGTTTACATACAAACTATTTTCATGCGATGATTGAAAACCTGACAACGAATCCTTGTGCGAACCTACGTTAAACTAGTTGTAGTGCATAGAAGTCCTCATGACTACAAACTGTAACCATTAGCTAGATGACGCTAGCCACCGAATATGCGAATAGTACTATCTCCCACTTTTGTTAGTCATGCTAACTGCCGACTATATGTCGAGACAAGGAGCGTATATTTTATTGGTCCCAGGCAAAAACAACTAAAAGTCGTGGTTTGGTTATAGGCCTAGGTGTCGGCACTTTAACTCGCAAGGTCTTGCAAACCTTCGGGGGATCACCGTCAGCTACTTATTGTTTCAAACTATATATATCATCGTACTATTTGCATGGATGGCACGAAATGATTTGGGAAACGTTTACTAAACAACTGGTTTAAATGATAGTGTCTTAAACCTGTGAATTTCACTCAACAATTTTGTAGATCCTTTTAACTATGTTTTTCAGGGAATTAGCAGCGACGTAAGATCATGCATGCATACCTTTGGGACCCTTGCTCATCACGATGAATAGAATGCCATTCTTTTGATAACTTTGAAACTATGATTTTATGATTTAAAATGTAAATCATATCGTTTTGCTAAACATCTCGCGTTCTTGTGAACACAATGAATATGTAACCGTGTAACCTAAACTATTTATGGCATTCTAAGTATATGTTTGCGATAATCATATGCTCTCGATTTACTTGTCGAACCGAACCTCGTCACGCCCCCAAGCTTCCGCATTTACTAAACGAGACACGATATTATTGGGGTGTGACACTTATATGCACATACAGACTCACAAGCCAGCAACTATACACTGTACTTTCAGACATTTCACCAAAAGAGAAAAATAGGATAATACTAATATGTACGATTTCTCGTATCTTTTGACTTTTAAGATTTTAGCACACTTGATTAAGGATTGTTTTTTTTAAAACGGACTAATATCCCAAACGTATGTAACTGTTTAGAACTTACTTACAGCAACGGTCTTACAAGCCCCAGTTACACACTATGCCTCTCAAAGTATTAACCTATATGGCCTCATTGGCTCTTTTTGTTCAAATATTTATACACACATATATATATATATATATATATATCTCATTTTTATAATCACTGGAAACTGGTGTATGTATGTTAGGAGTATTCTTTACTTTCTAATTTGAAAAAAATAATCCAGTCACTATTTTAAAAATGTAAACCCACATGTGTATCATTTAAAAATTAAAACTATAAGTTTCAAAAATATTTACAAGAGGCTACTAATATATCAAACAAAGTACTTAATATTTCTATTTTTATTCAAGTTTCCCTGATATACTATCATTTCCCTAATTTTTACAAACATAATCTCCCCTTTTTCTTAAAAATCGTTTTTGTTTTTTTCTTAAATAAAAAGAAAAAGAAAATAATCTAAGTCAATTTTAAATCGTGATCAAGATTTTGCATCCCAACCATCGTGACTAGTTCCTCAAAGCGATTTTTTAGAAAGGCCTTTGTAAAAAGATCTGTGTTTTGTTTTGTTGTATAGATTTGGATTAAGGAAATCAGTTGTTTTTCATAGCAATCCCGTATAAAATGATATCGAATTTCGATATGTTTTGTTTTAGAGTGTTGTATGGGATTGCGAGTGATGCAAATAGCAGCTGTGTTGTCAATATGAATATAGTTTTAGTAAGTAATAAACCGTAGTCGCGCATCTGATGTTGTATCCACAGAACCTGCGAACAGCAACTGGATGCAGCAATGTACTCAGCTTCAGCTGAAGATGTGGAAACAGTCGTCTGTTTCTTACACTGCTAGGAGACTAACCGGTTACCTAAGTACTGACATCCTCCAGTAGTCGATTTCTTATCCATATTGCACCCTCCATAATTCGAATCTGAAAAGGCTGAAAGCTGGATATCTTCATTATTGGAATACCACAACCCGAGTGTTGGTTTTCCTTTGAGATAGGAGAAAATTCGTTTCGCAGCTTTGAGATGAGAAACCTTTGGACATGCTTGGTATCTTGAACAAATCGACACATCGAACATAATATCCGGGCGAGAAGCGGTAAGATACATCAACGATTCGATTATCGAACGATATTCTCGTTGATCAGTATCTTCCTCATTGAGTGAAGGTCCTAGTTTGTGATTCTCCTCTATGGGAGTACCAGCAATCGTAGAGTCAAGCATTTTGAATCGGCTCAAAATATCATTAACATATTTGGATTGGTGAATGAAAATGCCTTTCTCAGTTTGTTTGACTTGCAAACCCAAAAAGAAAGACATCTCCCCCACATAGCTCATCTCAAACTTGGATTTCATTATCTTCTCGAAATCTTTGCATAGATTATCATCCGTTGATCCGAAAATAATATCATCGACATAGATTTGAACAAGGGGCAAGTCGTCTTTAGATTTCTTGATGAAGAGTGTACTATCAATCTGGCCTCGAGTGAAACCATTTTGAAGTAGATGATGTGATAGTGTTTCATACCAAGCCCTTGGACCCTGATGAAGTCCGTACAAAGCTTTGTCAAGCTTGTACACGTAGTCCGGAAACTGAGGATCTTCAAAACCAGGAGGTTAGCAGACGTAAACCACTTCATGCACCTTTCCATATAGAAACACACTTTTTACATCCAATTGGTACACTTTGAACCGTTTGAAAGCCGCATAAGCTAGAAACAATCAGATAGATTCAAAACGTGCCACTGGAGCGAAAACTTCGTCATAGTCAAGTCCTTCAATTTGTGTGAATCCTTAAACTACAAGTCTGGCCTTATGGAGTGAACTCTTTTAGGTAACTTCACTAATGTCCAAACGTTCATTTTGACAAACTGTTGTAGCTCTTCTTGCATAGCCTTAACCCAAGATGGCTCTTGCAAAGCCATTTTGACATTTTTGGGTTTAATTTGTGATAAAAAAACATGACTCCATTTGAGCAATTAAGCTTTGTTGAATACGATGTCGAGTCTGTACTCCTTCTTGTAAATTCCCGATGATATTTTCTGCAGACTATCTCGAATGAATCCCGAGACTAGGAACATTTTCAAAAACAATGGTAGAGTCAATATTTGTGAATGTCTCGTCATTATGATCATCATGAATGCTTGCATCAATTGACGAATTTTCTAGTTCAGACAATGTTTCCCGAAAATTATCATCATTCTCAATTAACACTTGTTCATTAGTGGTTTCTGCAGTAGCAGGTGACGGGGCAGAAGATGTTGAAGCAATATCGCTTGATTTAGGATAAGTATGATGTTCGTAAAGCAATTCAATGACTTCATCAGCAGCTTCAGGAATATTGAATGATTTAAACAGCAAATCATAATCGAACAACCAGTCAGTTCCTTTCCTTGTGGAGAATCTAGATGTCGAAGACATTCGACCTCATAGTGTTCTTCAATGCGACGAGTGACTTTATTGAATACACATGTATTTGGTAAATTGACAGAATAGCCAAGGAAAATTCCATCGCTAAACTTCTCACCAAATTTTGACAAGTGATCCTTAGTCTTCAAGAAAGTACAAGGACAACCAAAAGGTTCTAAAAATTTTAGATTGGGTTTTCGATTATTAAACAACTCATAGCAAGTCTTTTGTTGTTTCTTAACTATCAACACACGATTTAGCACAAAGCATGCCATATTGACCACCTCAGCCCAGAATGTAATGGGCAATTTTGAATATGAAAGCATGGTCCTGGCAGCTTCAATAAGTGTTCGATTCTTCCTCTATGCCACCACATTTTGTTGCAGGGTGTTGATGCAAGTTAGAATGTCAGAATCTTGATGAAAGACTTAGAAGACAAATTTAGTGTCTATGCGACACTAGGTGCGAACTTAGTGTTAGTGTCGCATATGCGACTTTATCTGTAAAGTCGCATAATAGTTAGTGTCACAGTCTGTGTCTATAAATAGGTTGTTTTGATTTTCATTTTTAACTAACTGAAACGAGAGAATTTTGTGCGTATTATTATCAATTGTATTATGAGCGTCTGTAAACATTTGCAATCACTTGATAATCAATATAAATCAGTTATTTACTTCTTGTGTTCATTTCAATCCGTTTATTCACATGATTATAGGATTCCTCTCTGCCACCTACATGTGGTATCAGAGCTGAATTAGGTTTTACAATTTTATACGGAGTGAATTGATAGATTGAAGTTTTGGTTATTCGACATATTATCAAATTCGATCCACTGTGACTGGTTCTGTTTGATGTGATTGAAGAATTGAATTACTGGAATTCATTTAGCATTGAATTAGCTAATTAAACGGTGTAATTCATGGTTTAAAGCAAAAATTATTCGATCACAAGTGACGTCACATTCGGTTTGTACGGACTTTGATATTTTGAGAATTTTGACGACTGAAATTTGAAGAAAAGGACTCAAAGTATTTCGGTTTGATCACAATGTTAGTATTCATCAAGTTTTGAATCAAATTCAAAGTTGAATTTGATTTCAAGTACGGACGTATTTTGGTTGAATATTGAATCTGCGATTTTAAGCTTCTGCGACTTTGATAAAGTCGCTGTGCATTGCTTAGAAGTACCTACACATATTGGTACAATCAATTCAAGCTTTAAACTCGTTTTTGATCAAGTTTTAAAATTTTTCAGTACGCTCTGCGACTTTATGTTAAAGTCGCAGATGCGAACTTAGCTTTAAGATCGCATACTTGTTTATTTGTGCGATCTTAGTCTGAGACTTTATTTGTGCGACCTTATTATCAGAACTTGCTTAGCGAACTTATCATCATACTTTATTGTGTGACTCTACTCCTAAGGTCGCATAGTACGTTCGCATTTCAGTAAGTTCGCACACAGTCTTTGAGACTTTAATCATTAGGTTCGCATAACAGAATTTTTGAGACTTTATTACTTTTTAATCAAAATACTTTCAAAATAAAATGATGTGTTATAACATGTGTGCGATGATTAAGTTTGATAAGGAAATGGGTACACCTAACAAACCACCTAGATTTCGCAAACCTAGCGATTATGCAAATTGGAGATATCGTTTTGAGAACTATATTGCGTTCAATGATCCGGAGCTATTGGTATACTTGACGAAGAAATATGTTGCTCCTATGGTTGATGGAACTGAACGAGTTGGTACTCATGTTAAGACTGTAGACTTAATGACTTAATGAGAAAGAAAAGAAAGCTTATGCAGCAATCACGATGTGTCTGAACAGAGAAGTAATGATGTTATTCAAAAAGAAGCAGAAAACTTTTGAATTGTGGGAAGCCATTGCTACCAGGTTTGGGGGCAATGATCAGTATAAACAAAGTCGCCAAGAGCTACTTAAGAAACAATTCGATTTGTTTTCCCAACTTCAAAATGAAACATTTGATGAACTGCTCTCCAGATTCTCTCTCTTGATTTGTGAGCTAAGAGAAGTAGATGTAACTTTGACGGATATTGTAATTAACAAAAAGTTACTTCACGCATTACCGAAAAAATGGGAAGTCAGGGTTATGCTACTTGAAGAAAATCCCTTTTTGTCTGATTGGTCATTAGATGAACTTATTGGGAAACTTCAAGCTTATGAGCTAGATATGCAAACTAGAGAGACAGGGGTAAACATTGTGCAGGATCCAAGTTTGTACAGTGATATCTCTGCTAAAGAAATAGGAGGAATAACATTGTTATCTGGTTTGGACATACCTACTGAGAAACAGGAAGTTAATATTAATTCTTGTGCTAATTGTGAATGTTCGAACAAAACTTCTTTTATTCCACAGGTAAATGTTGCAACACCTTCAAAGGCAGTGGAAGATCATCTAGGCGTTTTTCATGCTTTTCTGAGTTCATACGAGGGTTTTCTATCCGGAGCGGCTTTGAATCTTGATCTTACCGAAGAAGATTACGATCAGATTCATCCGGATGATCTTGAAGAAATGGATCTGAAATGGAATATGGCTATGCTGACCAGACGAGTGAAAAAGTTCTTACAACGAACTGGTAGGGCTCAAGTAGGAAATAATTCAAAACAAGGACTTGGCTTTCACAAAAGCAAAGTTCGGTGTTATAACTGCCAGAATCTTGGTCATTTTGCACGTGAATGTGAAAAGGCTAAGCAACCTGCTTCAGGATATACCAAGCCTAGTCCATCTAGATCGTATTCAAGCAACAATAATTCAACTCAGCAAGAAAATGGGAAAAGTTCAGCTGCTCTAGTCTCAACTATTGATCATCATTATGACTGGAGTAATCATGCTGAAGAAGCTGCTTATTCATTGAATCAATCTGCTTTTATGGCCAACATAACTGAGGTCAATTCAGAACCATTTAAAAATTCTTGCCTATCATGTGTTGAATTTCAATCTGTCGCAACCCCCAAGACGCATGGCAGCGGAAGGTATGAGGTGTCAAAGGGGGCGCCGACCAAATCAAATATCACAACACAAGAGTTACAACAAACGACCTCTATATGAGACGTTTTCAAAAATCATTACATTACAAACTTAAAAGTGTTCACATAAAAACTAGGAGTTCGCATCCGATACGTAGAATTACATAACTATTATTACAAAATATAGTAAATGCAATCTAATTCCTTGGTTGTTTCAAAATATGCGACTCGAGCTATTGCTTCCAAAGCATCCTACTGCGGCTGGTCACCTGAGAATACATACTAAAAGAGTCAACATAAAGTTGGTGAGTTCATAGGTTTGAAAACAGTTGATATCACATCGTATGGAACGTGTGGAACACAAGATTTCCTGTTTGTATCAACCAACAATGATAGTAATGTATTACAAAAATGTAAAAGAGGTGTATATCGTTGCCATGAGCCCATAGTTCGAGCTTAACTGTGGTGTCGGGTCACAATCAAGTGCCACGATCGTGGTGCCTCCCTGCGAGTGCCTAATCCAACACTCGTAAGAACAAATGATAATGCGTCCGTTTGACCAGTTAGCGCGACTAACCCGGACGGGGGGAGTCAATCCCAAATAGTACTATTCATTAACATTCACGCTATAACGATACTAACAAACTATGTGTGGGGGACTTTCAGGATTAGTCAAATAACTCATGCAACCAATATATCGTGTTTTGTACTTGCGTTTACATAAAAATAGCAGTTGTTAAAAGCAGTTGTATGTATTCTCACCCCTGAGTGGAAATAGTAGAAAAAGGGGCTATGAAACTCACCTGAGATTAGTATGTTATTTAGCAAATAACAAATAGCAAGCAACTTGTGTTCCCAAGAGAAATCTTCTAACGCCCTAGACGTATAAGATTGTGTAAGTAGATATCTCAAAAGATCATCTATAGTGATTGTATAAGTGGAGGGTTGATGTCCACTTAAGCCAATCATTTAGGTGGAGGGTTAATGCCCACCTATTCGCTAGTAGTTCACTTAACTAGTATGTCCATTCTTGTTTGCTTATTGAAAACGTGTACAACCCGTTGGTGAAAGTTTGTGAAAACATAATGTTGATTAGTGTGGTAAGTGGGCGAAGCCTACGAATGACGGGGGTCCGGGGGCAGCACCCCTGGTGGTGGGGTCCAAGGGGTGGCAACCCTTGGTGGGGTCCAAGGGGTGGCAACCCTTGGTGGGGTCCAAGGGGCAGGGCCCCTGGCTGGGGTCGAGCTGCCAGGTCAGCGCGAAAGTTTTTTTTATTTCAACTTATATTGCTTTAGCAAAAATGCTTTGATTCTGGGTTTTTAGCGACACAAGGATAGTGCCGCTTAGTGTGATTGGCGACACAAAGCTAGTGTCGCAAAAGGTTCGATTTTTGGGTTGCTAGCGACACAAGGCTAGTGTCGCTAATGTGATTGGCGACACAAAGCTAGTGTCGCTAAGGTGACGGTTCAAATGCTACAGCGACACAAGGCTAGTGTCGCTAATGTGATTTTGGCGACACAATGCTAGTGTCGCTAAGGTGACGGTTCAAATGATATAGCGACACAACGCTAGTGTCGCTAATGTCTACTCGGCTTCCGCGACACAGGGATCAGAAACAGACCCGTTTTGCCAATTTTATTTCGTAATCCAAATGTTCGAGATAAAATTCAATAAAAATATATGTTGTTTCTTAGTATGTTAGGTACTTAAAATAATTTTTACAGAATTTTTAGACAAGTCTAAGTATTTATAAAAATTGTAGTTTCCCACAAAGGTCAAAAAGTAGCCAATCAGGAGACATGCAAGGAGATCGAGTTTCTGGGCAGAATGCGTGCGTGTTTGGACGAGGTCATCTAAACGACTATTTTTCTAAACAAAATTTCTGAAGTTTTGGAGCTGGTTTCAAGTCTTTTTGATATGTAAATCTTGAGTTATGACTAAAACAATGAGGGACAATTTTTCTGCCTTTTACCCAGCCCGCCTACATGTTTTTGTAAGAATTATTTCGGGTATCAAACGAGCTTCAAAAATTATGAGACCAGTGGAAAATGAAAGATAACTTCTTAAACTTAGTTTTAGCCTTTTGAATCGTTCATTTTGGTTAAGTTTTGAGGGAGATATCACCTCCCAAAGTTGGACAAGTTTCCTGGCCGGATTTCATGTAAGGTTCTTGCATGTTTTAAGCTATGAAAACGATTTTTGTGCATTCTTTTGGACATATCTTTGTTAAGTGATCATTTTAACATGTTTATCAATGTGTTACAAGTATTCTAAATGAGTTAGATGTTCTTACAAGTTGAAAGACCGATCAAAAAGGAGAGGAAGGTGAGGAAAGGGCTTGATTTCTTGACTTCTCCTTGAAAGTGTGATGGCGGCTTGTGGTGGTGGAGTGGTGGTTGATGGTGGTGAGGATGGTGGCAGATTTTTAGAGAGAGAAAGAAAGTAGGGAGAGTAGAGAGAAGGAGGAGAGAAAGTGTGGGTTGTGTGTGTGAAAAATGGAGTGTAGGGAGGTGTTTTTGTGGGGTGGGCTTGGGCTTATTTGGGGTGGGCCTATTTGGGGTGGCCTCTTGGGCCAGCCTAGGCCGAGATGGGCCTGGCCCAAAGGTGTTTCGGGCTCGTGACTCGTTTTCTCGACTTCGTGTTTCGTTCCCCGTTCGTTTAAACGTTAATTTGTGGTTTTAAAAAGTAGATAATTTACGTTAAGCTTTTGTATATACTTTTAAATTTGTGAATAATTTTCGGGATAAGTAAGTATTCTTAAAATACTAAATTGAGTTACAAAAGTATATTTCGGGTGTTGCTCGGGTGTCGGGCTCGGTTTGCGCGTTTTTGTCGCGTTTGTTACGTTTTAAACACAACGTCAAAGTTTTTCGTGTATTATTATTTGAAATAATAATATAAGCTATATAACCACTATTTTAACTATAAAATATGATTACGTTATCTATGAAAAGTTTTCACCAACGTCGTAATAATAGTCGGACCACGTCCGGTTGTTTCGCGTATTTACGAATAATTACGAAGGTGTAATTCAAACAATTACGTAAGTGTATATACACATATATACAAATATTTGCAAGTAATCACAAGTACTTAGCCTAATAAAGAACTAAATACACGTAATTAGAGTTCTAGTATAAGGTAATCATTACCCTAAAGTGTCGGGTGTCACATTCTCCCCTTGTTAGGGAAATTTCGTCCCGAAATTAGTTTGTTGTCGCAGTCTGTGGGGTATCCACAAATAGATGAGGGTATTTCAGCTGTATTTGGTCTTCCCATTCCCAGGTGAATTCAGGACCACGCCTAGAATTCCACCGGACTTTAACGATGGGAATTCGACTTTGTTTTAAACGTTTGACCTCACGGTCCATGATTTCTACGGGTTCCTCGACGAAATGGAGTTTGTTATCAATATGGATTTCGTCGAGCGGGATAACAAGTGTCTCATCAGACAGACATTTCTTCAAGTTAGAAATGTGAAAGGTGTTGTGCACACTACTGAATTGTGGTGGTAGCTGCAGACGATATGCCACCGGACCGATTCTTTCAAGAATCTCGAATGGTCCGATGTACCTAGGGTTCAGTTTACCGCGTTTGCCAAAACGAATGACACCTCTCCAAGGTGACACTTTCAAAAGTACTTTGTCCCCAACTTGGAACTCTAGTGGTTTGCGTCTCACGTCAGCGTAACTCTTCTGACGATCACGAGCGGCCTTCAGCCGGTTTTGAATGGTTACGATTTTCTCGGTCGTTTCATGAATGATTTCGAGACCGGTGAGTTAACTATCGCCCACCTCGGTCCAACAGACGGGTGATCGGCATTTTCGACCATAGAGTGCCTCGAAAGGTGCAACGCCGATGCTGGTGTGATAGCTGTTGTTGTATGAAAACTCACATAAGGGTAGGTGGCTTTCCCAACTGTTTCCGAAGTCAACTACGCAAGCTCGTTGTCTTCCAAAGTTTGGATGGTTCGTTCACTTTGACCATCGGTTTGTGGGTGGTAAGCGGTGCTCAGATCCAGACGAGTACCGAGAGCTTTTTGAAGTGTTTGCCAGAATCGAGAGGTGAAGCGGCTATCTCTATCCGAGATGATCGAGATGGGTATGCCGTGTCTTGCTACAACCTCTTTAATGTAGATGCGAGCCAAACGCTCCATCTTGTCAGTTTCTTTGATAGCTAGGAAATGGGCGGATTTTGTGAGGCGATCAACGATCACCCAAATGGTATCGCAACCGCTCGGGGTTTTCGGCAGTTTTGTGATGAAGTCCATGGTTATTTGTTCCCATTTCCATCGGGGTATTTCGGGTTGTTGAAGCAATCCGGAAGGTTTCTGATATTCGGCCTTTACTTTGGAACAGGTTAAACATTTGCTAACGTAAGTGGCTATGTCAGCTTTCATGTTGGGCCACCAATATCGTTGTTTGAGATCGTGATACATTTTATCGGAACCAGGATGAATAGAGTATCGGGATTTGTGAGCTTCATCCATCACCAAATCCCGTAGGTTCCCAAGGCTTGGTAACCAAATTCGGTTGGAGAAATATCGGGTTCCGTCGGATTTTGTTTCAAATTGCTTATCTATGCCTCGCAAGGCTTCGTTTTTAACGTTTTCTTCGTCGAGTGCTTCGAGTTGAACGGAAGAAATTTGAGTAGTTAGGTTGTTGTGAACTGTTATACCAAGGGCTCGAACTCGAAGGGGTTTTAGTCGTTCCTTTCGACTTAGGGCATCAGCAACAACATTTGCCTTACCCGGGTGGTATCGGATTTCGCAGTCGTAGTCGCCATGTAACTCGACCCAACGACGTTGTCTCATGTTTAATTTCTTCTGATCGAAGATATGTTGAAGGCTTTTGTGGTTAGTGAAAATGGTGCACTTGGTACCATATAGATAGTGTCTCCAGATTTTAAGTGCGAATACAACGGCTCCTAACTCTAAGTCGTGAGTCGTATAATTCTTTTCGTGGGCTTTTAGTTGTCGTGAGGCATAAGCGATAACTTTATCCCGTTGCATTAGCACACAACCAAGTCCCTGGTGTGAAGCATCACAGTATACCACGAAGTCATCGTTGCCTTCGGGTAGGGACAAGATCGGTGCGCTGCAGAGTTTCTGTTTCAGGAGTTGGAAGGCATATTCTTGTTTGTCGGTCCAATCGAATTTCTTGTCTTTTTGAGTCAGGGTGGTTAGAGGTTGGGCAATTTTGGAGAAATTCTCAATGAATCGCCGATAGTATCCAGCGAGTCCTAAGAATTGACGTACTTCGGTTGGAGTGGTAGGTGCTTTCCAGCATTTGATGGCCTCGATTTTTGATGGATCAACGTGTATCCCTTGACTGTCAACGACATGCCCTAGGAACTGTACCGTTCGCATCCAGAATTCACATTTGGAGAATTTGGCGTATAACTTTTCGTGTTCAAGTAATTCCAATATGGTTTTCAGGTGTTGGCCATGTTCAGTTTCGTCGCGCGAGTAGATCAAGATGTCATCGATAAACACGATAACAAACTTATCTAGATATGGTTTGCATACCCGATTCATAAGGTCCATGAATACAGCCGGTGCGTTGGTTAAGCCGAATGGCATCACTTGAAATTCGTAATGCCCGTAGCGAGTCCGGAAGGCCGTTTTTGGGATGTCAGTGTCGCGAACGCGGAGTTGATGATAACCTGACCGTAGATCGATCTTTGAGTAAAAGCTCGACCCCTGAAGTTGGTCAAACAGGTCATCGATTCTTGGAAGTGGGTATCGGTTCTTGATGGTTAGTTTGTTTAATTCGCGGTAGTCGATACACATACGGAAGGATCCGTCCTTCTTTTTCACGAAGAGGACCGGAGCTCCCCAAGGTGAAGAACTCGGTCGGATGAATCCTTTGTCCAGGAGTTCCTGTAATTGGGTGGACAACTCCTGCAACTCGGATGGGGCTAATCGGTATGGGGCTCGTGCCACGGGAGCAGCTCCGGGCACAAGGTCTATTTGGAATTCGACTTGTCTAGGCGGGGGAAGGCCAGGCAAGTCTTCGGGAAAGACATCGGGAAAATTTCGGACAATGGGTACATCCTCCAGTCGCTTTTCTTCTAAGTTCTTCTCTGTTATGTGTGCGAGGATTGCCTGATACCCTTTTCTCAGGTATTTTCTAGTTTTCATACATGAAATGATGTTTAGGTTAGGTTTCTCGGTCTCCCCTTGTATGACCAAGGTTCTACCGGTAACAAGGGGAATACGAATGATTTTATCGAAGCAGACAATTTCAGCACGATGTTTGGACAACCAGTCCATGCCTACAATGATATCAAAGCTCCCAATTTCGATAGGCATAAGATCTATGGGAAAGAGTTCGTTTACGAGGTTTAGTGTGCAATTGAGTATCATTCTATCGGCCGCAATCAGTTTGCCATTTGCTAGTTCTACAGCAGCATCTAAGGAAATGGGAGTGATGTTGAGTAGCGGACATAACTCCTTAGAGATGAAACTTCTATCGGCTCCGGTATCGAATAAAACAGAAACAGATAAGTCGTTGAGAAGAAACATACCCGTGACAACGTGGGGATCTTGACGGGCTTCTCCAGCTTTGAGTACAAAAGCTCTGCCGCGGGGGTGGTTGTTGTTATTGTTTCGTCTCGGGCATTCATTTATGAAATGCCCTGGGTTGCCGCACTCGAAACAAGTTTTCGGTGCGTTGGTGTTGGTGTGGGTGTTTTGGTTGGGAGTTCTACAATCCTTGGTTTGATGTCCAAACCGCTTGCACCTCCCACACTGGTTACTACACTGACCATTGTGATGACGTTTACATTTGGAACAGTAGGGTTGATTTCTGGTGTACCCTTTTCTTTCTCCAGAGTCTGAGACGTAAGCCCTGACAGTTTTGGGCTTCTGGTGCTGTTGTTGTTGTGGAGCTCGGTTGTTTCCCTGCCACTTTCTTTTGTTATCCCCAGTGACCTTTTCAGTAGGTGTTCCTCGGCGGACAATTTGAGCCATAAGCTCATGTGCCATGCGGACGGCACTTTGGATGGTTCCGGGCTTTGAAGAGGTTACGTTACCCTGGATCGATTCGGGCAGTCCCCAAATGTACCTTTCGATTCGTTCGGGTTCGGGGTCTACCATGGATGGACATAGAAGAGCTAATTGATGGAAACGGGTAGTGTAGCTGGTGATATCGTGTCACACCCCGCTAAAGCGGAAACACGAGATGTAACAGGACAATGATTTCATAATCAAAAATTACAAAAGATCACCGTTCAACGGTCTACAATTAATACATTACATAAAGTCTTACAAGCGTTTACAGCACAAAAGTAAATAGTCTAAACATTTGATTACATCCAAAAGAGAAAGTCTCGTAACGCTACAGCAGCATAGATCATATAATGGGTTTAGCTTCAATAGACAAGTTGTGACTAATTCCTGAAAAGCATGTAATAGTAACAGGTCAACTATGAAACATAGTTGGTGAGTACACAGGTTTTGTGTAATGAAAGACCCTTTTCAAGTGTTTACAAAGTCTAGTTTAAAAGTTCCACGTTACTACGTGATTAGTTCGCAAAAGTAGTCTGCTTACTGCCGAGACTCATACAAAGACGATAATCATCCGATAAGTTCTTGAAATAAATTTTTAGGATAGTCAAACGCTATTGCGCTGATAATTATAAAAGTAATTCATTAAAACAAGGCTCATTTAAGAGCGATATTCATTTGATAGCTAGATTCATTTGTGAATCGATGTTTTGTTTGCAAATGAGGTTTATTTAAGAACGAGGCTCATTTAAGAGCGATTCCCTTTTTGTACTCAATTAAAAGTCATGATTCATTTATAACGCTCCGCTCATATTTTCAAAGGAATATTTAATTCACGTTTATAAAACTCAAGATATAGTATTTAATAAGTTCAAGTTACGTTTATAAAACTCATATTGTAGTATTTAATAAGTTCAACAAACGACCTCTATATGAGACGTTTTCAAAAATCATTACATTACAAACTTAAAAGTGTTCACATAAAACTAGGAGTTCGCATCCGATACGTAGAATTACATAACTATTATTACAAAATATAGTAAATGCAATCTAATTCCTTGGTTGTTTCAAAATATGCGACTCGAGCTATTGCTTCCAAAGCATCCTACTGCGGCTGGTCACCTGAGAATACATACTAAAAGAGTCAACATAAAGTTGGTGAGTTCATAGGTTTGAAAACAGTTGATATCACATCGTATGGAACGTGTGGAACACAAGATTTCCTGTTTGTATCAACCAACAATGATAGTAATGTATTACAAAAATGTAAAAGAGGTGTATATTGTTGCCATGAGCCCATAGTTCGAGCTTAACTGTGGTGTCGGGTCACAATCAAGTGCCACGATCGTGGTGCCTCCCTGCGAGTGCCTAATCCAACACTCGTAAGAACAAATGATAATGCGTCCGTTTGACCAGTTAGCGCGACTAACCCGGACGGGGGGAGTCAATCCCAAATAGTACTATTCATTAACATTCACGCTATAACGATACTAACAAACTATGTGTGGGGGACTTTCAGGATTAGTTAAATAACTCATGCAACCAATATATCGTGTTTTGTACTTGCGTTCACATAAAAATAGCAGTTGTTAAAAGCAGTTGTATGTATTCTCCCCCCGAGTGGAAATAGTAGAAAAAGGGGCTTCGTATTGCCTAGTTGTGACAGATGATTATTCGCGGTTTTCTTGGGTATATTTTCTGAAGACCAAGGATGAAGTGCCTGAGATTCTCATCTATTTATTCGATAAACTACAAAATCTTTGTGAGTTGAGAACCAAGAGGATAAGGAGTGATAACGGTACAGAGTTTAAGAACTCGATTATGGAGCTGTACTGTTTGAGCAATGGTATTGAACACCAATTCAGTGCCGCAAGGACTCCACAGCAGAATGGGGTTGCAGAACGTAAGAATAGGACTTTGTGTAGGTCTTGTATTCTATCTGGATCAGATCACAATCACAATTGTCTGAGTGCGGAATCCTACAAACAATTGAGTAATACGTATAGAAATTGAACGAGTGATGTAAATAATGGTTTTCTTTTATTATCAATCGATTGAATCAGTACAGGAATGATTACAATTGAAATGACAATAGTTTCTCTGAAATGTAGATATTCTGTTTTGTGCAAATGAAGAACAAAGTCAGCCTATTTATAGACAACATACGCGATACTAATTAACTATGCGACACTAACTATAAAGTCGCATATGCGACACTAAACATAAATTCGCTAAGTAAATTCGCATAAACAAAAATTCTGATTTCTAAGTCTTTGATCAAGTTGCTGACACTGTACATGTATCAACAAACTCCCCCTTGTCAGTAGCTTGATTAATTGTCTTCTAGCTTCAAATCCATTTACTCGGGAGGTTGCTTCCAGCACAGATTCCATTCCTTATGCATATTTTCACCACATTATGATATTTTAAAGCTTCCTTTTCTTCATTCTTGTTGAACATTTTGTGGTTGTCTTTGAGCATCAGTAAGTCTTGCTTTGAGAGATTTATCAAACTAATCGGATCATAAACAAAGACTTGTTCAATCTTTTCCTTTTGTTCATCCTTGAATATTTCAATACAAGCTTCTCCAGTAGTTCCGTTGTAGTACCACCATTTCAATCTTTCAGCAAAGTTAATTGGTAGCTTTTCCAATGGAATTTTCTTTAACGCTTTAACCGGAGGATAAACCATTCTCACCCATGGTTTGTTTGTAAAAGCACTAATCTTCTTTTTGTAAATCTTTCTTTTTCCAAGAGTAGGCTTCATCAAATTAAATCCATGCCTTACTTCTTTCTGTACATTGCTTTCAATGTATCTTCCCATGCTCGATCCTGAGTGATTAATGATATTTAGCTGAGCTAACTTGTATATTTCACACTTCGGAAGAGTACTCAAATCTTTAAAGCTTCTCTTAAAGTATTGCAATCCACCAGTTCTCTTCACCACTATCATATTCAAGTCATCATCAAATTTCCAACTTATTATTTGACCTTTACATTCACCCTTTACTTTGTAGAGTTTCTTCTTAACCATTGGTGCTTGTGTAGGTATTCTGAACCATTCCGAATGCTTAGTAGAACTTGAACATTCTGGAATTTCAGGATTTGCCTCAGCTTCAATCTCTTCATCTAATTCTTCACTATCATTCTCATCATCACTTTCAAATACAACATCATCACATAAGTCATCATTCACATCAACACTATCAAACTCAATATCTTCACCTTCACTTGAAAATTCAAACGGATTGTAAGTTAGTTCTTCAGATACAGTTTCTTCTGAGTCTTGATTCAATCCATCCATCTCTCTATCAAGAAATTCTAACATCGGTATTAGATTTTCTTCAAAATTAAATGATACTGATATTGGTTCAATGTTCAGAAAATCTTCTTCCACATTCAAAGATTTATCACTTGGCCCAGTATATACAATCATTTGTAGTTTATTTTCATGTGTTTGCTCAGACTATTGTTGTTCGCTCATAAATTCTGATTGTTCATCAACAGCTTCAGATTATGTGTTTTCCATTTGTGGTTGTGCTCCACCATCTCCCTTATCATCAGAATCATCATTAGTATCATCATCATCATCAGAAGAAGAAGAATCATCTTTTTCTTCATCTTGTTCTTCTTCTTCATCCTTCTCTTCTTCCTCTTCTACCTCTTTTTCTTCTTCCTCTTTCTCCTCTTCTATATTCTCCCCCTGAACAACAGAATTTTTCTTTTCATCTCTTTCTTGTTCTAACTTTGCAATTCTTTCAGATTGGGCATCAATCAATTCTTTTTGAGATTCAATTAATTTTGCATGAGCATCCAGTTGTTCTTGTTGTTTTTCAATTAGCTTTGATTGATCTACAAACGATGTTTTCAACTCTTCCATTATCGTTAACAATTGTGACATTAAGATTGGAGCAGAAGTTGAAGTTTGTGCTTTTGGAGTCGGAGGTGATTGAGAAGATGTCATCGGTTCTTGTTGAGTAGGTTGATTTACAGGCACTTGTGAAGTTGAAGCACGAGTTCTTCTTTGCTTAGTACGAGGAGGTTCATCAGGAACGTAATCTGAATCTGCAGCCTCGGCTTCAAGAGTTCTTTTCTGTTGTTTTGACTGTTGTAAGAATCTTTTAAGTTCAGTATTGCCTTTTTGCAATCGTTCCCTTTGTGTCATCACTTGATTCACTTGAGGAACTTGTTTCATTTGAACTAGAAGAATTAACTTCATGTGTTTGTGGTTCACTGGGTCCCACTTCTTCAGGTTCATTCGCTTGTATGTTTTCAGCAAAGTCTTCATTCTCATTTCCAACCTGAGCTTCAAAAAGTTGTTCATCATCCTCTTGCTCTTGATCTTCTTGAATTTCTTGATCATCTAACCAATTATCATTTACTGGTGCTTGATAGTGTTCATCAATGATATGTCCAAACACTGGAATCAGTGCTGGAGTTGGATTTCGCCCGTAATTCTGACAATCCATGTAAACCCTTGGTCATTGGAATTAACCGTAGATTAAGCATCCCTTGATTTGGTAGATTTGGCAGTAAGTGATTGAGAATTAGCTGTATAAATCGTGGAAACATGTAAAACTTTGTATGACTTGAAATGTTGGATATTAAGTTTGCAAAGACATATCCTGAGAAGTTGTAGGGCTAGTTCAGTGTAAGAGCAACCATAGCAGATGCCAAACTCTGACCCATTCCATCTAATCCTCCTTTTCGTCCAGACAAGCATACAATCAAGAAGTGCATGAATAACCTCCATACTGGACATAATTTCTGTTTCCTGTATTGATCTGGTGAGATATCTGGATATCCTATTCTCTGAAAGAATCCAGAAACCAAAGTTGCAGGGAAAAGTATTCTTGAATTAGCATCATTCCCAAATTGCAACACCGTACGCACTGTATCCTCAGTAATAATTACTTGTTGATCAAGGACAGTGGTAACCAATCTGTGTACACCATCGACCATATCTTGAGTCGCATTAGACCAGAAGTCTATAATATGATTGGCATATACTGGTGTAGATGCAGTGAGTGCATAATGGATTCTTGATCGTTGTAAGAAGTGCAACAAATCCAAATAAGGCTCAGCACTTGTTAAAGTTGTATCAATTAAAGCAATGGTGTTGTGCCTTCCTTCAAACATCTTAGGATCAGCCATCTGTAATCTAAAAAAATATAGCAATGTTGCACGATAGATTGTTAAGATTAACAGTTAAAAGACTTGAAATCAACATATCATGACGAACTTAAATTCTTAGAATAAAGTCTCTAAATAAAGTCTCATCCGAAGTTCTCATGATAAAGTCTCAGAACAAGTTCGCATGTTTTAAAGTCTTAGAACAAGTTCGCATGATATAATCGCATAATAAGTTCGCAGAACAAAACCTCAGACAATTTTTCAAATATAAGTTCGCAGAATATGTTCGCAGAGTAAGTTCGCATGACGAACAATCAGTTTTTGAAATTAAGTACAAAACATATCAGGAACGTATAATTGATATCCAGAACTTTACCAATAGACCGCATTCATCAAAAACAAACATGTATATCAGTTTAATCAATATTTCAAGCAATTTTTCATGACGTCATTTATCATAAAACCTAATCCGAACAGTTTCAATCAATTAATCATGAAATACGATGAAATAAAGACTTAAAAGGAATACCTTAAATTATTCTGATAAAACCGCACAAGTAGAAACAAATTTCAACTGATTTCACTGATTAAATCTCAAGAATTTTGAAATTTCAGTAAGTTCGCAGAATCGCTGGAGTAAAGTCGCGTATAAAATCGCACAAGCTTAATCAGAAATGATTAAGTATAGTCGCGTGGGTTATGTATTTATACTAAACAGGTCATGCGAACTTACCTTAAAGTCGCATAAGCGAACTTAAAAATAAAATCGCATGATTAAAATCGCAAACTATCACCTGTGGAATTTTTTTTTATCACTTTGAACTTTTATTTTCCAAATGCATTTTTTTGAACAAGACTGTAAACGACATTTTGATCAAAAATAACATAGAATAAAAATTCAAATTCATATTAAAAATTTAAACAATCTTTTTCTGAAGGAGATTTGAATCTGATTAGGAATCATATCAGTACGAAATATGTTTTTATTAAGATTATCAAAAGTTTTAAGCTTGATTTATCAGTAAAAACTTGACGTACACAGTTTATTAATCAAATTTTTTTTTTTTTTTTTTTTTTTTTTAATTTTCAAATGATAACAAACATGATCTTCTCATTTCAAAAATAACACTATCATATCTTTCAAAAAAATTTCTGAAAATTATACACTGAACATCACAGCTTGATTTAACCACTAATCAATGATCACACCTTTTGAGTTACTTTTCTTATCATATATATCTATTTTTTGATCATAACTAGCAGTGGATTATGTCGAAGTACATTCAAGTGAATAACGTACATAGTTGCTTTGGACTTACATGCACATACGGACTCACAAGCTGACAACCATATACTGTACATTCAGACATTTCTCCAAAAGACAAAAAATAGGATAATACTAATATGTACGATTTATCGTATCTTTTGACTTTTAAGATTTTTAGCACACTCAATTAAGAACTGCAACAACGGACTTATGTTCAAAATTAAGTACGTATATAACCGTTTAGGACTTACAAGCAACGACGGTCTTACATGCCCCAGTTATACACTGTGCCTCTCAAAGTATTCGCCTATATGGCCTCATTGGCTCTTTTTGTTCAAAGTTATATACATATATATATATATATATCTCAATTGGTATAATCACTGAAAATTGATGTGTGAATGTTAAGAGCATACTTTTCTCTCTATTTTGAAAAATAATCCAGTCAGAATTCTTAAAATGTAGACCAAGACGTTTTTCATTTAAGAATCAAAATATTTGATCAAAAATTATTTACACAAAGTCTACTGATATAACAAATAAAATACTTAAGACTATCCATTTTTATTCATGTTTCCGTGATGTACTATCATTTTCCTGATTTTTACAAACCAAACTCTCCCTCATTTGATGCTGAATCCACAAAACTTGTGAACAACAGCTCGAGGCAGCGATGTATTCAGCTTCTGCAGACGATGTGGAGACAGTTGTCTGCTTCTTGCACTGCCATGAGACAAGACGATGTCCTAAATACTGACAGCCTCCTGTTGTAGACTTTTTGTCCATATTACAACCCCCATAGTCCGAATCAGAAAAGGCGGAAAGCTGAAAATCTTCATCATGAGGATACCACAAACCAAGATATGGCTTGCCCTTAAGATAACAAAAGATACGATTTGCAGCTTTGAGACGAGAAATCTTGGGACATGCTTGATATCGTGAACAAATAGAAACGGAAAACATGATATCCGGATGTGACGCTGTAAGATACATTAAAGAACCAATAATTGATCTATATTCATGTTGGTCCGTATCTTCTTCTTTAGGACATGGTCCTAATTTGTGATTAACTTCTATTGGAGTGCCAGCAATTTTGCAATCAGTCATTTTGAAACGAGTCAAAATGTCATTTACATATTTTGACCGGTGAATGAATATCCCTTTTTCGGTTTGTGTAACTTGTAAACCCAAGAAAAAGTTTAACTCTCCCATAGAACTCATCTCAAACTTTGACTTCATGATCATTTCGAACTCTTTGCAAAGTTTGTCGTCAGTCGAACCGAAAATAATGTCGTCCACATATATTTGCACAAGAAGCAAGTCATCTTTAGACTTCTTTATGAAGAGAGTACTATCAATTTGCCCCCTTGAAAAGCCATTTTGAAGCAAATGTTGAGACAAAGTCTCATACCATGCTCGTGGTGCTTGATGAAGACCATACAATGCTTTGTCAAGCTTGTAAACATGATCAGGAAATTGATGATCTTCAAATCCAGGTGGTTGACAAACATACACCTCTTCATGAACCTTTCCATATAAGAACGCACTTTTTACATCAAGCTGGTACACTTTGAATCTTTTAAATGCCGCATGCGCGAGAAATATTCGAATTGATTCAAGACGTGCAACCGGAGCAAAAACTTCGTCATAGTCAAGACCTTCAATCTGAGTGAAGCCTTGAACTACAAGTCTGGCTTTATTTCGCACAATAACTCCACGATCATCCTTTTTCGTTCAAAACACCCAGCGAGTACCAATAGAGTGAACACCCTTAGGTAACTTTACTAGGGTCCAAACATTCATTTTTACGAACTGTTGTAGCTCTTCCTGCATAGCCTCAACCCATGATGGCTCTTGTAAAGCCATTTTGACATTTTTAGGTTCAATTTGTGACAAGAAACATGATTCCAAACTAGCAATTAAGCTTTGTTGAACACGATGTCTAGTTTGTACGCCATCCTGTAAATTTCCAATGATGTTTTCTGAAGACTGTCTTGAATGTACTCTAAGATTAGGAACATTAGAAACAATAGTTGGATCAATGTTGGTCAAAGTTTCTTCGATAGAATCATCATGAGTGCTTGCATCCAACGAAGAAGTTTCTAATTCAGACAATGTTTCATGAAAATTTTCTTCATTCTCAGGAGCTATTTGATCATCAATAGGTTCAGCAGTAATAGGTGGTAAGACGGAAGATGTTGAAGCAATATCACTTGTTCTTGGAAAAATAGTCTGTTCATAAAGAATTTCAATGACCTCATCAGCAGCTTCAGGAATGTTGAATGATTTAAACAACAAATCATAATCAAATAACCAGTTAGGTCCTTTGCCTTGAGGAGAATCCAAATGTCTAAGACATTCAACCTCAAAATGTTCTTCAATTCGACCAGATATTTTATTGAAAACACGTTTATTTGGAGAGTTAACTGAATAACCAAGAAAATATCCATCACTGGACTTTTCTCCAAATTTTGAAACATCTTTGGTCTTCAAGAAAGTACATGGACAACCGAATGGTTCCAAAAACTTTAAATTTGGTTTTCGATTATTAAACAATTCATAACACGTCTTTTGTTGTTTCTTAACCGTCAACACACGATTGAGCACAAAACATGCTGTATTAACCGCTTCAGCCCAAAAAGTAATAGGCAATTTAGAATCTGATAACATGGTCCTGGCAGCCTCAATGAGAGTTCGATTTTTCCTTTCAGCTACCCCATTTTGTTGCGGGGTCCTTGAAGCACTGAACTGATGATGTATACCTTTTTGTAAACAAAATAACTCCAGATTGTGATTTTTGAATTCCGTGCCATTATCACTTCTGAGCATCTTTATCTTCAATCCACACAAATTCTCCAATTTATTGAATAAAAACTTCAAATTTTCTGAAGTTTCATCCTTGGTTTTTAGAAAGTAAACCCAAGAGAATCTGGAGTAGTCATCCGTTACAACCAAACAATATGATTTTCCAGCGAGACTTTTGATATTGATGGGACCAAAAAGATCCATATGCAAAAGTTCCAATGGAGCCTGAATAGAATTAACTTTCTTTGAGGAATGAGATTTCTTCACCTGTTTACCTTTTTTACATGAAATACAATGATCTGTGATAGAAAAAGTTTGTTTAGGAACTCCGTCCACAAGATCATGTTTAATCAAAAAGTTCATTTTTCTAAAATGGATATGTCCCATTTTTCGATGCCAGAGAAGAGAATCTCGTTCAGATGCTTTTGTTAGCAAACATGTAAGATCCGAAGATACTAAAACATTTTTCATATCGAGAGCATAAAGATCCTTGCGACGAGGAGCTCTCAATATGGTCCACTCTTTAGGAATAACGAATCCCGGCTTAAGAATCAGACATTCTTTATCAGTGAAAGCTGTGACATACTTCTTATCACACACTTGAGATACGCTTAGAAGATTGTGCTGCAGTTGTTCACAAAATTAAACTTTCTCAAAACTCAGCGAATCATTTGCAACAGTTCCTTCTTTTGAGATGTGACCTCCTTTATCACCGGCAAAGGAAACATATCCTCCATTGATAGACTTTACATCTTTCAATAAGGATAAATTTCCAGTCATGTGCCTGGAACACCCACTGTCTACATACCAAATATTATCTTGAATTCGTCGGGTCTGTTCCAGCATAAACAAAAAGAGGATTAGTTTGAAAGGGACACCCAAGCCTTAATGGCCTTGGGTCGTCCATTTTTTTTGTTAGAAGCACTTGCTTCTTTGACCAATCCTTTTACCCTCCAAACTTTTGCCTGGTTAGAAACTGGTTTGGTAATCTGATTTTTATCAAATTTTGAAGAGACAGTAGAAGTTATGAAAGTTTTTCGGTTAAACTTTGTCAAAGCAATTTTCTTCAAATTTTGTTTATAAAACCACAAACAGTTTCGAACAATGTGGCCTCGAACACCACAATAATAACATGACCTATATTCATATGAGATCTTGGCAGATTTAGATTTCATAGATCTGTTAGAAAAACAGCATGAATGAGTACATTTTGGAGAATGTGAATTTGTTTTAGATTTAGCTTTGACAACATTCACAGTTTCTGTTTTAGCACAAACCTTTGGTTTTGCTATCGGAGTATTGACCTTCAATGCTTTTGGATTAGAAGATTTTAATGAGCATGATTGTAAATCAGAAGATTTTGATGTTAAAACCTTATCAACCCTTTTAAAATTCTTTTGAGAATTTATCGTTTGAAAATAGATATCATCAATTTCCGTTGTAATGATATGATTTTCTGGTTTGATATTATTTTTTTACAATCATAGGCTCTTCAAATTCTTCTTCAATACTAATAGGAGCATCAGGATCAACAGATTTTTCAATGTCAGAAACTTTTAAAGATACAACTTCTTGAATATCAGTTGTAGCTGGCATTTGGGTATAAGCTTTTGGAGGAGGGACATTATGATACCCAATGCCAGACTTAGATTTTGTATCTTTATTCTGTGCATTTAAAATTGTATCAAGAACCATAGAAGAAGCTGAAAGATTTGAAAACTTACGTTTATACATCAAAATTTCACTTTGATGTTCAGCTAATTCTTTCTTTTGAGAATCCATTTCCATTAGATAAACATTGATTGTAGCTTGCTGATTTAATATTTTGTTTTTCAACAATTGAATTTCATTATAAGAAGACTTAGATCTTTCTTCATATAATTTTTCATTTGTTTTTAAAACCCTTTTATCAAATTTAAGCTTTTCAATGTCATCCAATAAATTTTGATTCTGGTCTTGATATAATTTGAGCTTAGTTTGAATTTCAGCACAAGATAGACAAGAAGTTATAAATGGTTCTGAATCGACCTCAGTTATATCAGCCATAAATGCAGATTGATTCAGTGAATAAGCAACTTCTTCAGCATGATTACTCCAGTCATAGTGATGATCGGTAGTTGATACTAGAGTAGCTGAAGTTTTGACATTATCTTGTGGTGTTGAAGTATGGTTGCTGGAATATGATCTGGATGGACTAGGTTTGGTATAACCAGAAGCAGGTTGCTTAGCCTTTTCACATTCACGTGCAAAATGACCAAGATTCTGACAGTTATAACATCTAACTTTGCTTTTGTCAAAACCAAGTCCTTGCTTTGAATTATTTCCAACTTGAGCTCGACCAGTTCGTTGTAAGAACTTTTTCACTCTTCTGGTCAACATAGCCATATTCCATTTCAGATCCATTTCTTCCAAGTCATCCGGATGAATCTGATCATAATCTTCTTCAGTGAGATCAAGATTTATAGCAGTTCCGGATAGAAAGCTTTCATATGAGCTCAGAAAAGCATGAAAGATACCAAGATGATCTTCTACTGCTTTTGAAGTAGAAGCAGTATGCACCTGTGGAACACAAGTAGATTTGTTCGAACATTGAACACAGTTAACACAGGAATTGACATTGATTTCTTGTTTCTCAACTGGTATGTCTAGACCAGATAGTAAAGCAACTCCGCCCGATTCCTTGACAGAAATATCACTATACAAACTTGGGTCCTGTACACTGTGTACACCTGTTTCTCTTGTCTGCATGTCAAGTTCGTAAGCTTGAAGCTTTCCAATTAATTTATCTAATGACCAGTCAGACAAGAAAGAATTTTCTTCTAGAAGCATGACTCTGACTTCCCACTTTTTCGGCAAAGAGTGAAGTAGTTTCTTGTTAATCACTATATCAGTCATGATCACATCTACCTCTCGAAGTTCACAAATCAGAAGAGAAAATCTAGAAAGCAGCTCATCAAATGTTTCGTTCTGTAGCTGGGAAAACAAATCAAATTGTTTCTTAAGCAATTCCTGACGACTTTGCTTGTACTGATAATTGCCTCCAAATCTAGTAGCAATGGCTTCCCATAACTCAAACGTTGTCTGCTTCTTTTTAAAAAGCATCATTACTTCTCGATTCAAACACATTGTAATAGCTGCATATGCTTTCTTCTCTTTTCGTAATCCTTTTTCTCATCAGGTGTCATCAAGTCTATAGTCTTTACATGATTACCAACTCTTTCGGTTCCAGTTCCATCAATCATTGGTGCTATATACTTCTTTGTTAAGTATACTAGCAACTCCGGATCATTAAAAGCAATATAATTTTCAAAACGATATCTCCAGTTAGCGTAATCACTTGGTTTAAGAATCTGGGTGGTTTGTTAGGCGTTCCAGTTTCATTATCAAATTTAATCATAGCGCTCATGTTATAAGACATCATTTTAAAATTTTGAAATAAAGTCTGGAATGCGAACTTATAAGGATGCGAACTTACTATGCGACTTTAAGATAAAGTCTGGTGATAAGTTCGCAGGGTTAAAGTCTGGTAGTATAGTCGCACAAATAAGATCGCAAGTCAAAGTCTGATGACAAATAGTTTCAGACTAAGATCACAAGAAAGACAAGTATGCGATCTTAAAGATAAGTTCGCAGGTGCGACTTTAAGGTAAAGTCGCAGAGCGTACTGTAAGTTTGAAAATTTTGATAAAATACGAGATTAAAGCTTTGAATTGTTTGTACCACAGTTTGTAGATACACCTAAGCAGACTTTAGCAAGATCGCAAAAGCTTAAAATCGAAATATCAACTTCAACTGAAATCCTTCCAAACTTGAAATCAAATTTAAACAAACCGAATGTGACGTCACTCTGTGGTCATGAAATTTGAACTTCAATCCTTGAATTACACCATGTAATCGATAGAATTAATGCTAAATAGTCTTCTGATAACAATTCTTCAATCACATCAATCCATAACATTCACAGTCGATCAAATTTGATAATTCTTCAAATAACCAAAACTTCAATCGCTCAATTTACTCAGTATAAGATTGTGATCACCTATGCAAGCTCTGATACCAATTGTAGGTCTTGTATTCTATCTGGATCAGATCACAATCACAATTGTCTGAGTGCGGAATCCTACAAACAATTGAGTAATACGTATAGAAATTGAACGAGTGATGTAAATAATGGTTTTCTTTTATTATCAATCGATTGAATCAGTACAGGAATGATTACAATTGAAATGACAATAGTTTCTCTGAAATGTAGATATTCTGTTTTGTGCAAATGAAGAACAAAGTCAGCCTATTTATAGACAACATACGCGATACTAATTAACTATGCGACACTAACTATAAAGTCGCATATGCGACACTAAACATAAATTCGCTAAGTAAAGTCGCATAAACAAAAATTCTGATTTCTAAGTCTTTGATCAAGTTGCTGACACTGTACATGTATCAACACTTTGATTGAGGCTGCACGTACAATGCTATATGACTCTAAGTTTCCAATCACATTTTGGGCCGAAGCTGTGAATACGGCCTGCTACGTTTTGAATCGTGTGTTAATGGTTAAGAGGAAGAACAAGACATCCTATGAATTGTTCAACAACAGAAAGCCAAATCTACAGTTTCTTGAACCGTTCGGCTGCCTATGCACTATTATGCACACCAAGGAACGAATTGCTAAGTTTGGTGAGAAATCCTGTGAAGGTGTCTTCCTAGGATTCTCTAATAACTCACCAAACAAACGTGTGTATAACTTAGTGACCAAGCGTGTGGAAGAACATTTTGAAGTCACCTTTTTCCATTACACTGACAACCCTCAGGGGAAGGGACCCGAATATTTGTTTGACTATCAAACACTGTTTGATTCTTTCAATATTCCTGAGGAGAATGAAGAAGAGGATATAGTGACACTACTTCACGGGCTGGACATCGCTTCTGAAACACCACCCATCTCTGTTCCTCCACCACCTACAGCAACACCAGCAACTGCTCCTGCTGTTACTTGTGAAACTCCACCTCCACTCGTTACTGAGAATGTTCCTTATCCTACAAATGATGAGGAACAAATGTTTGAGGATTCTGTTCAATCACCCGTATCTGAATTTGAACCATTACCTGCATCTGACCTTGAAGATTTACCTGCACTTCAACTCGAACTTGAAGCTGACTCTACAAACCTTGATTCTATCATCGTTCCGGCTGCAATTCCGAGTTCTCGGATCAATGTGTCACATCCAGTTGATGCCATTCTTGGTGATTTAAACAAAGGTGTTTTAACGAGACGACAGATTGCTGCTGCTGAACAATCTGTGTTGACGTCGTCTCCTGTTACCGACACTGATCCTGTTTGTCTTGCTTCGGAAATTGAAGAATGCTTTCTCTCACAAGTAGAACCGAAGAAGACAGCTAATGCGTTGAAGGATCCATATTGGGTTGAGGCTATGCAGGAAGAGCTTCAACAATTCAAAAAGCTGCAAGTATGGACTTTGGTGCCTTTACCCAAGGGTGTTCATCCTATTGGCACTCGTTGGGTATATCATGTGAAGAAGGAGGATCGGGGCGTGGTAATTCGCAACAAAGCACGTCTAGTGGTCCAGGGCTTCACTCAAATTGAAGGTTTGGACTACGATGAAGTATTTGCCCCGGTTGCTCGTTTGGAATCCATCCGCATTTTCCTGGCGTACGCTTCATTCAAAGGATTTCGGGTTTACCAGCTTGACGTTAAGAGTGCATTTCTGCATGGTCAAGTTCTTGAAGAGGTTTATGTAAAACAGCCTCCTGGTTTTGAAGATTCAGTAAATCCAAATTACGTCTGCAAGCTGGACAAGGTGTTGTATGGTCTTCATCAAGCTCCTAGAGCTTGGTATGAGCGGCTTGCGACTCATCTTCTGAAGAATGGTTTTGTACGAGGAACGATCGACAGTACTCTCTTCATTAAGCATGCAGGGGAGGACTTGTTATTAGTACAGGTTTATGTGGATGACATCATTTTTGGTTCCACCAAGGATGAACTGTGTCGCGACTTCGAGCGGATCATGAAGTTAGAATTTGAAATGAGTGCAATGGGGGAGCTGAACTTTTTCTTGGGCGTACAAGTCGAACAGTCTGCTAAAGGGATTTACATTCATCAGTCCAAGTACGTCAATGATATGCTTACGCAGTATAACTTGACTGACTGTAAATCCTATGGGACGCCTTTAGAGCTGAATCATCACCTTGGTCCGGCGGAAGATGAAGAGGATTATCCGGAAAAAGATTACCGATCTATGATTGGTTCTCTGATGTATCTCACTGCATCGCGTCCGGACATTGTCTTTGCAGTCTCTCTCTGTTCCAGGTATCAGGCTAAACCGAAGGTGTCTCACATGAAGACAGTTACACGAATCTTCAGTTATCTCAAATGTAGACCACTCTTGGTCTATGGTATTCTAATGAGAAAACCTTCGTGCTCACTGCTTACTCGGACTCGGATTATGGGGGATGCAATATGGATAAGAAGTCCACTTCTGGTGGATGTCAGTTTCTTGGACCTCGGCTCGTATCATGGCAGTGCAAAAAGAAAATGACTGTTTCTACCTCAACCGCAGAGGCTGAATACATTGCTGCTGCCAGTTGCTGTTCCCAGGTTCTTTGGATACAACACCAGTTGCGCGATTACGGTTTACTCTTAACTATGACTCCTATTCATATAGATAATACTGCTGCTATATGTATTACACGTAATCCTGTCCAACATTCTAAGACCAAACACATAGAAATTAGGTTTCATTTCATTCGTGATTGCTATGAGAAACACCTAATTGATCTGGTCCAAATAGATACCCTTAAGCAGAATGCCGACCTGTTCACCAAAGCCTTTTCCCGTGCTCGTTTCGATGAGCTAATCAACATGATAGGGTTACGTTTCTTTCCCATTCAAAAGTAATATTTGTGACCTTATTATGTTATGTTCTTATGCTTTTTGTTTAAAAAAAAAAAAAAAGATAAGTAATGCAATAGCCACTCTTTGTGCTTACTAGCATTAAAGAAAAGCAACGTTGCAACATGTGCAAAAGACGTTCAGTTGTGTCTGTAAACAACTAGGGAGATGATAGTACATTAGGAGACACCCCTCAAACGTCAATCTTAAGTTTTATCCTCGATGTATCAGTAGGTTTATCTCGTATCTGTTATACATGTCCTTACAAACATTTGTATCATTGCACGATGTATTGGTAGGCATTCTCATACTTTTCTTTGAGCATCTAAGAAATCCTTTAATCTGTGTTTATTCTTTTGTGATGACCAACATATGATGTATGACAATGTGTCTTAATTCCTATGTATCAGCTTGCCATGCTTTTATTAACCTGAGCTTGTATCTGACAACATTTGGGGATTTATGCTGTATGTTTCCTTTGTTGTATGTCCATACAGACCTGGTTTCAGTCAGCATACATTGAAACACTAAGCAAACAAAAGTCAAAGTACTTTAAAGTCTTATAAAATCAAAGATACCTAACAAGGTCGCCAAACGGTTTGACCAAGTCTGGTTTTGCTTACACCTGAATCAAGTTTAAGTCGCTTTGCTGTACGTAAGTACAGACCTGTCACCGCTGGCTTGATTCTTAAAAACGTTGAATTCAAATACTTTCTCTAACCAATCGAAGTCTTGGGCATGTCTTGATACTAGGAGTATATCTGTGTGGGATTCACGGACACATACTCACTCTCACAATAACTGCTAACGCTTGAAGTTGAGTGTGTTACATGTTTAAGTGGACAAACAATACCAATAATCGTCTTGTTACGGATTGCTTCTTAGGCTTGTTAACTTTGCTTGATAAATTTAAATTTGGACAACTATACTGATAATCGAATTAAAATTTGACATTGTCTTGCGAGTCAGTCTTTCTAATATGATCCCTAAATAGACACCTCTCAAAACGTTCTTTTATGTTATTTTATTATTATATATTTGTTTCTGTTCAATTTCTTTTCTAAGTGTCACAAATAAAAATAAAAATTTAACCCTTGATTGGCTTCTGCGACACAAGGCTTGTGTCGCATATTTGTGTTGACAATCCAGCGACACAAGACTTGTGTCGCACCCTTGTGTCGCTCATTGTGTCACGGGTATAAATACCCTCGTGTCGCTGTAATTAGTTTTTAATTACCAGCGACACAAAATTCAAATCCTGCGACACAAAGTGGAACCTGCGATACAAATTTCGGACTTTCAAAAATTCGAATTATTGCACTTTCTGTGGATTTACTTTCGGCTAATCGCTTGTTTCCTGTTCACCTTACTCACACGCATCGAAAGGTACAAATTTTACACACTATGACTTCGTATTTATGATAAAATTTGGATTTCAAGTTACGGTTTTTAGGTTTTAATATTGTTTGTCAAAATTACGTGTCTTATGGTGTTTAAATGCGAGTATCTTTTGTTATATTATGTTACTGACTCGCGTGTGTACCCTCGGCAACAGTTAAAACACAAAAACCCCAAAATTTTATCTCTGAAAAATCTGGGTTTCATCGTGTTCATCTTTGCGACATAACCTGCTACACAACTGTTGTGTCGCAGGCTGTGCCAGTGTTTATGTCGCTGACTATATGCGACATAATCGTTATGTCGCCATTTTATGTCGCTGACATGTTGTGCGACACAAGTCTTGTGTCGTAGTACATTTTTAATTAAAAAAATTGTCAATCTTTAAAAAGGTGTTTATGTCTAATGGCTACCAAGTTTACTTTGTTCTTACAGCTATGGCAGATATTAACGTAAACGCTTATTTCTGGGAACCGAGACATAATGTCACGGCTTTCCTTGATGACGAGAAAGAATCGGCGGCGCCGTATCGCCCGATGATCGAATTTCTTCGCCGTTCAAGAATACATAATGCAATCACGGCCACCATAACTATTTACCGTGATCATGTTACGGCTTTCTGGACAAATGCTGCTATTAACTCGGATCTCCCGTTTACCCGGATCATCTCTCGGGTTCACGATCGCGAGATCATTCTATCTGAGCAGATCATTCGGGAGTTCTTTCAGTTTCCGGATGATTCGGAAATGCCAGTGACTTTTGCCAACTCTTTTATCGCCGGTGGCATGATTCGGATGGGTTATCCAGGTGTTCCCCGCGATCAATACCGCAAGGTTTTTCTCACAAAGGTCTGACGGTATCTTATGCATATCATGATTGTGTGCCTATCTGGGCGTAAGGCTGGTTTCGATGGCATCAGCCATTCTACTGCATCAGCCATGCTGGCATTGGTCTACAACAAACCCTACAATTTCTCGGGTTATATTTTTCGAATTATGGTCGACCACGCCTAGGCTGGGGAGGGACAGTGGGCTTTATACCCACGTTTTGTCCAATTATTGATAAATCATTTGCTCCCGGGTTTACCGGTGGCTCCGCAACACCAATTTCGCCAAACACCGATGAATACCCGAATTTTCGTGGTTTCCGGTCACTATGCACGGGGCGCACCATTCCCGCCCGATGTGCCGTTGTTTGGCCATATTATAAATGAGGCCTATGTGCCTCCGGAGGGTGATAACTTTGACGATCCGGCTCCTGTTCTAAGGCCGCTTTCACCACCTCCTCAGGCACCTGTTCAACAACAAGCACCTCTCCAGCAACCACCACCTCCTCAACAACAACAACAGGCTGTCAATCCCGATCCTCAATTTGATGATATTTTTAGGGATATTGATGAGTTATGCCCCTCTCCACCCAGGTCGCAGGGCAAACGCCCACGTGAGGATGTGACTTACTCTGTTTCTGAGGACCTGCCCACTACAAGTCGTCCTCATACTTCTTCAACTGCAGGGCCTTCAGAGTTGCAGACTCCAGTGCAACCTCATCCGGATATTCTCAAGCAACTTTTGGAACGGATCGAGGCAATGCAGAAGACTGTGGACGATCAAGCTTCAATCATTCAGTCTCAAGCTGCACTGATTGAGAGTCAAACCTCCCGGATTACTGATTTAGAGGTTAAGTTTAGGGACTTTGAGACCCGGTCACTTGGTCCGGGGGAGTCTGTTCCCTCTGGTCCATCAATAGAACCAAGTGGACCGGGGTCGGAGTCTGTAAATGAAGATGTACTTATTGAACATAATAATGAAATGCCTACTTTAGAGTACTTCCCTATGCACCACACTCCAGGCTAGCCGAGACCATTGGCTGTCGATTATTCTTGTGCAGACCTCTCATTTATACAACGCATGATAAATGAAGTCAATTCTGATGATGAAAATGAAAATTTTGAGGAAACTGATGATGTTGATATGGAAGAGGAAGGATTGAATGATGATGGGTTCTATGATGATGCTCCGATAATTGAATCAGATTCCTCTGAAGATGAAACTGAAAATGCATCTGAGACTCAAGATGAAGAAACATCTGAGGCTCCTGCTCCTGAATCTGAAGTTATCGAAACTAGAGCTGAGAGACTCGCAAAATGGTGGCCGCACGGAAAAGATGGAAAGCAAGTGCTGGTTACCTGCAAATCGTACAAAGTCAGTGGAGCGTATACTGGATTAATCAAGAGTTGGAAGATATCGAACGGGCTGTTTATGATCAAGAGGTTAGATGGTATTCAATATTTCAAAAGATCATTCACCAAGCTGAGCACACTGCCAAAAGGAGAAGTTAATCGTCTTGCTCAGCTCTCTTTGATTAACCCGTCAAATGATGATCGTGCCAATTTCATTTTGACTACTCTACAAAGGGAGATTCGTACCAAAAGGTAAAAGTTTATCAAACCGACGCTGGGAACCAGAATTATCTATAAGAAACGGTTTGATCCAGTCACCAATCAGCCTTTGATCAAAATGCGTTATCCTCCGGCTGATTGTTTAAAGAAGATTCCTCTGGAAATAGTTCCCCTGGACTTTCTAAGAAGATTTCACTACTGGGAATTGGATGCTCACACCGGTGAGGCAGTTCTTGTATTTGTGCCTGAGACAGAGCAACCAGAGAAGAGCTCGTTGTATAATTTGAAGAAAACTCAATTTCGAGTATTTGATCCAATGAGCTTGATAAATTTCTCAGAGAAAGATTTGAGAAAGCTGTTTGACAATCCGATTCGCTTTAATGAGAGAAATGCAGTGAATAAGAAGATCGCATTTCAAATTCAAAGGATTGTCAACGTCTGTGTAACACATGGAATACACGCTGGCGGTGTATTTCCAGCAGGCTGGGTTTGATTGAAGATTTTGAAGACCAAGCTGAAGACACGGGGGAGTTTGTTGATGCATCTTAGTGTGTCTGTCAGTTGGTCAAGTCTGTAATGTGTTTGTTAATGTAATTGAGCTAGTTAGAATTACATTTTCTGTGTTATGCGACACAAGGCATGTGTCGCATTAGTTGTAGTTGCGACACAAGGATTATGTCGCAATAGTGATCTATGCGACACAAGGCTTGTGTCGCATAATCCGGCCAGTTTGTTTAGTATAAATACCCAAATGTTAGGGTTTTAGAAGAGACTTTTTGAGGGATTTTACACACACTTATTCTCTGTTTTGGCTGCTGTATTTTGAGAGAATATTTGATAAAGAAATATAAAGTATTATTATTGATTTGTTCTTCATTACTTTAAAGCTTTATATTCTATTCGTGTGATTATCTCCATTAAGCGATTTGATTAAAAGATCCATCCTAGGGATCTACAAAATCGTACATATTAGTATTATCCTAATTTGCTCTTTTGATGAAATGTCTGAAAGTACACTGTATAGTTGCCGGCTTGTAAGTCCGTATGTGCATGTAACTCCAAAACAACTATATACGTTATTCACTTGAATGTGCTCAGACATGATCCACTGCTAGTTATGTTCAAAAATAGATATATATATATATATATATGATAGGAAAATTATCTCAAAAAGTATGAAGTAGTTGGTCAAGCTCATGAAGGAGAAGAGCAGTTATTTGAAGCTCCTGTTGAAAATGAGCCTAATGCTGACGATGAAGTAGTCAGTGAAGACTTTGCTTAAAATATTTAGGCCAATGAGCCTTTGGAGGTGGGAACTAGTGCACCACTGAATGAAGAGGTTAATGTCTCGAGCGATGATTCTGATGAAGCTGGAAAATTTAAGGAATCTTGAACGAGAAAGAGACATTAGAAGGGAAAGATTACAAAAGGGCAGCGCAGAACGCTTGACTTATCTTCAACGTGCTCGTCAAGAAAAGAGAGCACTTGCAGCCGAAGCAGTTGATGCTGATTATGTTCCAGAAGAACCTCCACGTACAAGGCAAAGGAGACAAGCTCAACTCTCAACTCCTCAAGTGCAAATCACTCAACCGATTCAATCTTCACAACCAACTAGATCTTCATCACTTCCGACTCAACAAGAACCAAGTTCAACTTCTGCTCTAGTGTTGATGACTCAGTTGCTTACAATAATGGAAGAATTAAAAACTTCATTTTTAGAACTGTGACAACCGTCAAAAATCTCAGGTCATTAACGCACTTAAATTCCTAGTCTATCTAACTACGTTTACAGCACTCTAAAATCCTAGTGAAAAGTCTAGGTTATGACTCCTTAAGTACCGAAACCGTAAGTTACTGAAATCGCGTAACGTTTTAGGAGATTGCTTAGCGGACTTTAAGACCGTGAACAACTTTTAATTAGGTTACAAAGTGCCAAAGAAAACAAATGAAATCTAATTTCATTCATCAACACAAAATACTTATCATATCTAAAAAAATTGGAATTTAATCAAAAATTCCGTAACTCGGTTAATGCAACCGGAAACCGCACGATTAAACAACGAATACCAACCGTAAATGAATCAAATACATTATGATGGAAATTATAAACTTATGAAATAAAGTTTTACAACCTAAACTTTAACTCTCAAAACATCACAATTAAATCTTACAAACATACACACTTATATCAAATTAATTATACAACTTATAAGACTTTATTTCCTTATAATTAACAACATTTTAAACTTGGAAAATACCCCCCTCCCACCAAAAATATGCAGCCCTCCCATCTCTTGCCCACTAACAACCTCCACTCACTTATTTGATTCCATGCAAAGAATCATTTGAACAACTCCTACACTCTTTCTTCCACTCACTTCTCTCAATTCTCTCTCAAGAAAACACACAAAAACACTCCCTTTTACACACTAAACTCCAGAATTTCCAGCCCCTTTTCATCCCTAAATCATCTTCTTAAAAGTGTTCTTACAAAAATACAAGAACTTTGAGGTAAAATCACTCTTCCTAGCTTCCATTTCGTACTTTTACTATGTTTATTTCATGGATTTCATGCCTTTTTCATGGCTTAATTCCTCATACAAGGTTTGTAGGTTACACCTTATACATATTCATGTGTAAAAGAAGGGTAACCTATGATCAAACCGAAAATCAAACCGAAAAAGTCGACTTTTTGATATTATTGTATCTACTTTCATGTTCTTGTTAGTTTGAATGGATTAAATTGGTAAAATATGTTATGTTTATGTAAAACACATGTTCATGCATAAAAGACAAGGCCTCAATCATTGGATGAGGTCTAAAAATCGTTTGGTAGTGAAAACACACCAAAAAGATCACTTTTGTCTTCTATGTAATGTGTCCAGATTTTGACCCTACTTTGATTGACCATAACTCAGTCAATAATGGTCCAAAAATCTTTATTTTTCTTCTGGAATTTAGCTTAATGTCTTACCTTTAAAACCCCACTGGTCTCACTCAAGTCCATTGAGTATTCGACCTCCAAATGTATGACACAAAACTGATGCGGAAACAACAATCTTCCTGTGAGCATTTTTGTTGTGATACATGTTCATGGAACTTAAGGTGTTCGATAAATCTAAAAGAAATTGTTTTTAGACTCCTAACAAGTGTATATCAGTAGAATAAAAAGATAGTAATTTATCTTGTTGATATCATATTTTTAGAAAATACATGAATATCATGCATTGTTGTAATCTTGTAAATTGTAAATACTTGTGTTGTGATGATTCAAAAATGCATAAGTGTTAGGTAAAACATGTTAAAATTTTGGGGATTATTTTTCTCAGTAATTAGATCATGAAAATAGTCTTGAAAATAAAAATGGGACTTTTTGGAAAAACATAAGTATTTTTCCCAAATTAATGCAAATAAAGCCTATAAAAGGTGAAATAATCATGAAAAATACTTTTGGACACCAAATAATTATGGGAAAATTCCAGTGTCATTTTCCTCAAAAAATAAAAATGACACTATCCTCAAAATTTCACACTCTTTGGATGTGTTCTGAATAACATCTCGTTAAAACGCATAATGTTAGGAACCAAAGCTCCAGTGCTCAAAACGGCTTGAAACTTTTACACAAACCTAAAAACTGGTAGAAACTGATCTGGTAAAAATTCCAGAATTTTTCGTGAATAATTACTATTTTCCCCATATTTATCCCACGTTTTAGACATAAAATGATTATAAATAATCCATAAGTCTAAAAATCTCCAAATTTTCACAGAAAATTTGTGAACTATATTTCATGTTTCATACCAAGTTTGGTAATTTTTAGATGTTGTATACATATATTTTCCATTATTTTGTTCACGACTCGTACAATTTCCGACAACGTAAATTAAATGGAAATTCAAACTTTAGCGGCACTTTGTAATTTAATTAGATAGCTGAGCAATCCTAACAAACCGTATTAGTCGAGAAACTAATTAGAAACCTTGTATTCTTAGGACTTGGATAGGAGTCATACCCAGTCGGCACGCGCATTACATCCATCCGTACGCTCACGCTCAAACTGTGAGTTTACACAGCCCCTCTTTTTAATGTTTTACTTAAATTTTTTGGGGTGAAAAGCATGCTATATGATTTAACTACTATATTTGGATTACAAATACTATTCTTATGTTATACTTGATTTACGAATGCTATACTTATACTATGCTCGTTTTACGAATGCTATGCTCGTTTTACAAATGTTATCCTTGATTTACAAATGCTATGCTATGCTATATGCTATAGTTACTTTCGAATACTTGACATGGTTAAAATGTCGTATTGATTACAAATAATGTCGTGAATGTTTTCCGTTTATACGAACATGATTATATGCTTGTTTTCTATCGTATCTAAAGTCCCCGGTATATCTGCACAACCATTAACTCTATATGAGCCAAATGATGCATATGAATACTACTATTTGGGAGCGAGACCATCTCCCCACTCACGCGGCCATGTGAGTGCATCCCATCATCCTAAATGCCAACGATAAGGCATCTCTCTTTTGGGGCAAAGGTTTATCGGTTGTAGGTTTGGTTGTGGACTCAAGCATAATAACTCATTGTGACTATAGACATTATAACGTGATAGCATAGAAATTTCATAAACGACTATAAACGTATGACGTTTTGACATTTGAAATGATATTTCTTTGAAACTATAAACTGACGACCCGAGCTTTACAATGACTTTGTCATTTGAAACGACATTTCTTTGAAACTATAAACCTTACGACCCGAACTTGACAATGACTTTGTCATTAGAAACCATATTTCTTTAAAACCATAAATTTTATAACCTGAGTTTTATACTATAAATCATTGTGGTTTTGGACAATGCTAAATGTGGTTTCATAATAACGCCGCGCATTCTTATGAACTTCGACATAATAATCCGTTGAGACTATAAACGTTTTGATATTGATTTGATGATTCATTGGCTTTATACACGTAACATGAACTTATTAAATACTACAATATGAGTTTTATAAACGTGAATTAAATATTCCTTTGAATATATGAGTGGGGCGTTATAAATGAATCACGAATTTTAATTGAGTACAAAAAGGGAATCGCTCCTAAATGAGCCTCGTTCTTAAATAAACCTCTTTTACAAACAAAACATCGATTCACAAATGAATCTAGCTATCAAACGAATATCGCTCTTAAATGAGCCTTGTTTTAATGAATTACTTTTATAATTATCCGCGCAATAGCGTTTGAATATCCTAAAAATTGATTTCAAGAACTTATCGGATGATTATCGTCTTTGTATGAGCCTCGGCACTAAACAGACTACTTTTGCGAACTAATCAAGTACTAACGTGGAACTTTTAAACTAGACTTTGTAAACACTGGAAAAGGATCTTTCATTACACAAAACCTGTGTACTCACTAATCAAGTACTAACGGGACGAAATTCATTTTAACTAGGGGAGACTGTGACAACCATCAAAAATCTCAGGTCAATAACGCACTTAGATTCCTAGTCTATCTATTTACGTTTACAACACTCAAAAATCCTAGTGAAAAGTCTAGGTTACGACTCCTTAAGTATCGAAACCGTAAGTTACCGAAATCGCGTAACGTTTTAGGAGATTGCTTAGCGGACTTTAAGACCGTGAACAACTTTGTAATTTAATTAACTAGCTAAGCAATCCTAACAAACCATATTAGTTGAGAAACTAATTAAAAAACTTGTGTTCTTAGGACTTGGATATGAGTCAGACCCGGTCAACACGCATACATCCATCTGTACGCTCACACTCGAATTGTGAGTTTCATAGCCCCTATTTTTAAACTCTTTGATATGTTTTGGGGTGAGAATACATGCTTTTGTTTGTGGTTACAATTACATATAAACTGTTACGTATTGCATAAGTTTCCACTATTCAAATTATATGGGCCTCTATCATGAATTGTTAGTTATGGAGTTAAACGCGAATATTGTGAATAGATCTATTGGGTTGACACCCCCGTCCGGGTTGGTCGCGCCAACTCGAAAAATGGACGCATAATCATTTGACCCACTACGAGTGTTGCGAATAGAACACTTGCGAGGCAACTAAGTTGTTAAGGTTTCAATTCATGAGCTTATGGCAATAGTAATACACTTTGATATTGTGGTAAGACAAAATAACTTGAAATCTCGTAACCACGGGTCTACTTTACAGATGCTTACACCTATGAACTCACCAACTTTATGTTGACGTATTTTAACATGTATTCTCAGGTAACTAAGGCGCTATGTAGTTGTGCCGTTGTGTCTCACTTTTTGATGTAAGAGTTGCATTCACTTGGAAGGACTTAGCATGAACTTTGTCAATTTGAATCAAGCTAGTTATTCGTTATAGTTTGTAATGATGTTGCTAAGACTATGTAATTAAGGGTGTTGTTTAGCGACTCTCTTAGAAGTCGTTCATTGTAATCTTTGTTTGTGATCCCCGCACGTCGCGCTCCCACCAGAAATCGGGGTGTGACAGATTAATATCAGAGCCAAGGTTATAGTGAACTAGGTTGCATTAGTGGGCCTAGACTATAACCATTAAGTTAGCGTTCCTTCCAAGTATGAGTAGTTCGGGTGTTGCATCCTTCGAATTTAATTTAACATAGCTTGATCAACTATGTACAATTAAAGGTGAAGCGATGCAAGACCGGAAGCGGATATAGGAATAAGTACGTGTCGTAGAACTCATTTAAGTTAGTACAATTCCTTTAAGTGTGCTTAGTACCTTCATATGCTTGGACTTGATATAACTCTAGGAATAAAATTATCTTTTGGCAGTCTTATCACTTCGCGTTTCTCAATCCACGATGCTGGATCGGCCAACGGTTCCGGTTACATCACTAGTCGAACCAGGATTAACCCGCCTAACACAATACCCGAGGAAGAGGAGCCCTCGATGGAGATCGAATCCACACGCGACGTAAGCGATTATACGTCACCGACGCCCGTTTTACCCCAGCCACCTCTGTATGGCCTGCGTACGAGAGTCACCACATGTAAGAGCATCGCCATACCAACCTGAGTATCTTTAGGAGCGCCACGACCAGCAGCTGCGAAACCCCCGAGAGTCATTTTCCGGAATCCTGAAATCACGAGATCCTAGTATGACCTTCACGATAGCACGTACTATGGATGCCATAACCGCCGAGCTTCAGATTTAGCAAGTAAGAAGTGCCCATCAGAGGTAGTTTCTGGCAGATGCGACATATTTGATAGAGAAGCAGACTCATCACATGATTAGCACTTTGGAGACCGATTCTAGACACGAAGTGAGTGGCGACACTCCAAGAGTATCACCGACACCAGTGCTACCCCAACCAGTTTCCCTAGGGACCATGCATTAGGCAAATGGGTAGAAAGAGGGTTCTGATACTTAGGAGAATGACGACGGGAGTACCGCATCAGGATGTGCGATCAGGGAGAAAGGTTAGAGCAATTGTTGGAGTAGACGACCAGAGCATGGGAGGTAGCGATTGCGGTGAGGAACACTACTAGGAGGATGATGTTGTTATCCTTGTTAGTGGGAGGACTTATGTTGCTCATATTGGTGTTGTCTATCTTGGGTGTTATGTTCCGAGGATAGTGATAATCGAAGTGCTTAGTGACAAAAACTTAGATTGTTAAAACTTTTTGTACAAGAAAAACATTTTCTGTTTTAATATCCTAAAACGTTTTAGCGGCTTTGAAATTAAAACTTTTGTGCTAAGATTTTGTTAAAAAGGCTATTATGATGTACGTCTTATTCAAAAACCATATAGGAAATGTAGGTTTAATATAATGAAAATCTTTTGACATTTTGTTTACCTACACGATTATGATTATTACAAATCTCAAGTTTTATGGTGTATCATATGTGAAAATTTTTGAAGTCAAGTTCGTACAAAAGAAATCTTCATTTTGTCACTAATATTAGGATGCACTGTCATAGGAAATGGCAGGCCTCATTATGAATGGTTACTTGTCTGACAAAGACGCAATCCACGAGGAACATATTCAGTACAAATACCTTGATGAGGAGGTAGTTCCGATGGAAGAAATAGTCAAAGAAGTCGACGAGAACCAAAACGTTGGGATAATACATGTTGACGAGTATGAAAGATTGAGAGATCAAATGGAAGAATTGGATGCCCGAGTTTGGGAACTTAGGATGAGGTGCAAGACCTATGAGTTAGAGCAGAGAATTGCAAAAAGGCATATTCTCGTGCAAATCAAGGACAAAATTTACTTTTGGAAGAAGCTGGCCAATTATCTGAAAGAAAGAACAAAGTCCTGGATCATGAAGAAGTGTCAGTAAGTCACAGTAGACACGGTGATCTACGCAGCGTCACCCTGTTACAGACATGTGTTTGTGGCACGTTATTACCCACATGATCTAGACTTAGACTAGGCTAGAAGTGGAAACTATCTTGGATATATATATATATGTACATACGAAAAAGTATTGAGACGTAGATAAGGATGAAGGCCTTGATCGTTTTGTAACATGCGTCCCAAAATTTTGTACAATGCTCAATGCATCCATGTATATATAGAAACTTATTATCCTTCTACTTACGGGACAACGATCTAATTTACTTAGTGCCATTTCAAATGGACAAATATTAAGGCACAAAAGCAAATCATGTGAACAAACGAAACACTCGTTGTACTTGGAGATAAGCCCGGGAGGAGCTTGGAGATGATGTTATCCATGAAGATTCGCAAAAACCTGAAGAAGGAGTATCTTGCTATTCTGGCTCATGTATTTGAGAAGGAGTCGGAAGAGAAACGTATGCAAGATATTTTGGTAGTGCTCGAATACCCCGAAGTATTTCCAGACGACTTACCTGGACTTCCCCCGCCTAGACAAGTCGAGTTCCGAAATGAGTTAGTTCCAGGAGCCACCTCAATAGTTAAGGCACCGTACCGCCTAGCGCTTGCGGAGATGTAGGAACTATCTAATCAACTTGAAGAACTCTTGGAGAAAGGATTCATTTGACCTAGTTCGTCAACATGGGGAGCTCCAGTCCTATTCGTTAAGAAGAAAGACGGATCGTTACAAATGTGTATTGACTATAGAGAGTTGAACAAACTAACGATCAAAAATTGATACCCTCTCCCTCGAATATCTATTCGATCCATTGCAAGGAGCTTCATACTTCTCAAAAATTGACCTACGGTCATGATATCACCATTTACGAGTCCATGACGAGGACATACCCAAAACCGCATTCCGAACCCGATATGGACATTACGAGTTTATGGTTATGTAATTCGGTCTAACAAACGCGCCTACAGTGTTCATGGATTTAATGAACAGTGTATATAGAGCATACTTAGATAAGTTCGTGATAGTGTTCATCGACGACATACTAATCTACTCACAAAGCAAGGAAGATCACGAACAACACTTAAGGAAGATATTAGAACTGCTTAGAGATGAGAAACTGTACGCCAAACTCTCCAAGTGTGAGTTTTGGATTAGAGAAGTACGTTTCCTCGGCCACGTAGTCGGCAAAGATGGGATTCACGTAGATCCAACTAAGGTTGAAGTCATTAAGAAATGGGAAGCCCCCAGAACTCCAACAGATGTTTGACAATTTCTGGGTTTAGCTAGCTATTATCAGAGATTCATCGAGAAGAACTCAAAATTTCACAATCGCTAACCACACTAACACAGAAGGACAAGAGTTTTGTTTGGGGAAAGCCACAGGAGGACGCTTCCTAAACATTGAAGCATAGATTATGCAACGCGCCTCTTGGCATTACCGGAAGGCTCAAACGACTTCGTAGTCTATTGCGATGCATCACACCAAGGTCTTGGGTGTGTGTTGATTCAAAGAGACAAAGTCATAGCTTACGCATCTAGACAACTTAAAACCCAGAGAAAAACTAGATGACCCACGATTTGGAGTTGGGAGCCGTAGTCTTCGCACTTAAGATTTGGAGACATTACCTCTACGAAACCAAGTGCACAATATACACTGATCACAAGAGTCTCCGCCATATTTTCGAGCAAAAGATGCTCAATATGCGCCAGAGGAGACGGCTGGAATTATTGAATGATTACGACAGCGATATTCGATACCACCCGGGTAAGGTTAATGTAGTAGTAGATGCGCTAAGTCGACAAGAAGGAGTTAAGCCCTCACGAGTACAATCATTCGTAACGCTCGTGCAAACTAGTCTGAAAACTCAAATCCATCTTGCTCGAGAAAAGGCCTTAAGGACCGAGGATTTGAAGGAAGAAACCTTGCACGGCCTTGAGCAAAGATTCGAAACCAAGACAGATGGGGTGAAATAATTTAAGGATATGGTTTGGATACACAAGGATTTTGGGGGAAGCCCACAAGTCACTATATTCAATTCACCCCGGGGCCGACAAAATGTACAAAGATGTTAAAGAATACTACTGGTGGCCTGGAATGAAGAAAGACATCGTTGCCTACGTCGCAAAATGCATGACCTGCTCTAAAACTAAGGCAGAGCATCAGAAGCAATCAGGGTTGTTGCAACAACCAGAGATACCACAATGGAAATGAGAACAAATAACGATGGACTTCGTCACCAAACTACTTCGAACTTTTAAAGGACATGATGCTATATGAGTTATCGTTGATCGATTGACAAAATCCGCTCACTTCTTACCCATTCGAGAGGACTATAACATGGAGAAACTCGCTCGAATCTACATTAACGAAATTGTGTCGCGCCACCGAGTACCTATTTCCATTATCTCTAATAGAGATAGCTGTTTCACGTCACGATTCTGGCAATCCTTACAAAAAGCGTTGGGTACGCAATTGAACCGAAGTACGGCTTACCATCCTAAGACGGATGGACAGAGCGAGCTAACAATCCAAACATTGATAGACATGCTTCGAGCATGGCGTGTTAGACTTCGGTGGAAGTTAAAATATTCACTTACCGTTGGTAGAATTCTCATATAACAATAGCTACCACGCCAGCATACAATACGCCCCTTATGAAGCGTTATACGGGCGAAAATGTCGATCACCTTTGAGTTAGTACGAAATAGGTGACGAACATTTAACAAGACCTGACCTTATCCAGGAAAATACAGACAAAATCTCGATTATCCGAGATCGACTTAAGACTGCCCAGAATCGGCAGAAGAGCTATGCAGATAACCGTAGAAAACCCTTAGAATTCCAAGTCGGTGATAAAGTGTTCTTAAAAGTATAACATTGGAAAGGGATGGTTCGTTTTGGCAAAAGAGGCAAGTTAAGCCCACGCTACATCGGACCTTACAAAATCATCGAATGAATCGGTTCAGTAGCTTACAAACTTAAGTTACCAATAGAATTAGGTGCGATTCACGACACGTTCCATATATCGAATCTTAAGAAATGTCTAGCTGACAAATCGCATATCCTACCCCTAGAGGGTATCCAAATCGACGATAGCTTACACTCTACTAAAGAACCAACCAGAATCCTTGACAAGGAAGCCAAACGCTTAAGATAAAGCAAAATTCCAATCATCAAAGTCTGACGGGATTCTAAGCACGGACCTGAGTACACCTAGGAACTAGAGGATTTCATGAAACGGAAATACCCTCATCTATTCACGAACTGAATCTCACAGCATGACCAGTTGAATTTCGGGACGAAATTCATTTTAACTAGGGGAGACTGTGACAACCGTCAAAAATCTCAGGTCAATAACACACTTAGATTCCTAGTCTATCTATTTACGTTTACAACACTCAAAAATCCTAGTGAAAAGTCTAGGTTACGACTCCTTAAGTATCGAACCGTAAGTTACCGAAATCGCGTAACGTTTTAGGAGATTGCTTAGCGGACTTTAAGACCGTGAACAACTTTGTAATTTAATTAACTAGCTAAGCAATCCTAACAAACCTTGTGTTCTTAGGACTTGGATATGAGTCAGACCCGGTCAACACGCGCATACATCCATCTGTACGCTCCCACTCGAATTGTGAGTTTCATAGCCCCTATTTTTAAACTCTTTGATATGTTTTGGGGTGAGAATACATGCTTTTGTTTGTGGTTACAATTACATATAAACTGTTACGTATTGCATAAGTTTCCACTATTCAAATTATATGGGCCTCTATCATGAATTGTTAGTTATGGAGTTAAACGCGAATATTGTGAATAGATCTATTGGGTTGACACCCCCGTCCGGGTTGGTCGCGCCAACTCGAAAAATGGACGCATAATCATTTGACCTACTACGAGTGTTGCGAATAGAACACTTGCGAGGCAACTAAATTGTTAAGGTTTCAATTCATGAGCTTATGGCAATAGTAATACACTTTGATATTGTGGTAAGACAAAATAACTTGAAATCTCGTAACCACGGGTCTACTTTACAGATGCTTACACCTATGAACTCACCAACTTTATGTTGACGTATTTTAACATGTATTCTCAGGTAACTAAGGCGCTATGTAGTTGTGCCGTTGTGTCGCACTTTTTGATGTAAGAGTTGCATTCACTTGGAAGGACTTAGCATGAACTTTGTCAATTTGAATCAAGCTAGTTATTCGTTATAGTTTGTAATGATGTTGCTAAGCCTATGTAATTAAGGGTGTTGTTTAGCGACTCACTTAGAAGTCGTTCATTGTAATCTTTGTTCGTGATCAGCGCACGTCGCGCTCCCACCAGAAATCGTGGTGTGACATTGATGATAGTGAAGAAATGGATGAAGAAATCGAAGCTGAAGCCAATCCTGAAATTCCAGAGTGTTCAAGTTCTACCAAACATTCGGAATGGTTCAGAGTACCGACACAAGCTCCAATGATAAAGAAGAAACTTTACAAGGTTAATGGTGATTGTGGTGGTCAAATAATAAGCGGGAAATATGATGAAGATCTGAATCTGATTATTGTGAAAAGAATTGGTGGATCACAATACTTCAAACGAAGTTTTAAAGATCTCAGCACTCTTCCTAAGTGTGAAATATCTAAGTTAGCTCCGCTAAATATTATAAATCACTCAGGGTCGAGTATGGGAAGATTTATTGAGAGCAACGTTCAGAAAGAAGTGAGATACGGGTTTAACTTGATGAAGCCTACTCTTGGTAAACGAAAGATTTATAAAAAGAAGATTAGTAGTTTCACAAACAAGCCGTGGGTGAGAATTGTATATCCTCCGGTCAAAGTATTAAAGAAGATTCCGTTGGAAAAACTACCGATTGATTTTGCTAGAAATTTAAAATTGTGGTATTATAATGGAACAACTAGAGAAGCATGCATAGAAGTATTCAAGGATGGACAAAAGGATAAAGTTGAACTTTTCTATGTTTACGATCCGATCAGTTTAATCAATCTATCAAGACAAGACTTACTTATGCTTAAAGAAAATCACATCATGTTCAACAAGAATGAGGAAAGAGAAGCCATGAAGATTCAGAATGTGGTGAAAGTGTGTATACGAAACGGCATCTGTGCTGGTAGTAACCTCCCAAGCAAATGGATTTGAAGCTAGTACAAAAACTTATCAAGCTACTGACAAGGGGGAGTTTGTTGATGCAAGTTAGAATGTCAGCATCTTGATGAAAGACTTAGAAGACAAATTTAGTGTCTATCCGACACTAGGTGCGAACTTAGTGTTAGTGTCGCATAGGCTACTTTATTTGTAAAGTCGCATAATAGTTAGTATCGCAGTCTGTGTCTATAAATAGGCTGTTCTGATTTTCATTTGTAACTAACTGGAACGAGAGAATTCTGTACGTATTATTATCAATTGTATTGTGAGCGTCTGTAACATTTTCAATCACTTGATAATCAATATAAATCAGTTATCTACTTCTTGTGTTCATTTCAATCCGTTTATTCACATGATTATAGGATTCCGCACTTAATCATTGTGTAATTGTAATTCGATCAGTGCTATAGGGAGACCTACACGGGGTCCTCGAAGCACTAAACTGATGATGGATACCATTTTGCAAACATAATAGTTCAAAATTGTGGTTTTTAAACTCCGTGTCATTATCACTTCTAATCATCTTTATCTTTAGTCTACAAAGATTCTCCAATTTAAGAAATAGAAACTTCAAAATTTCTGAAGTTTCATCCTTAGATTTAAGAAAATAAACCCAAGAGAATCTTGAAAAGTCATCTGTCACAACTAAGCAGTAAGATTCCCAACCGATACTTCTGACATTGATTGGACCGAACAAATCCATGTGCAGAAGTTCTAATGGTGTTTGAATAGAGTTAATTCGCTTTGACAAATGAGACTACTTATGTTGTTTTCCTTTTTGACATGAAATACAGTGATCTGTAATGGAGAATATTTGTTTAGGAACACCCTCCACCATTTTTAATTAAGAAGTTCATTTTCCTAAAATGAATGTGACCCATTTTACGATGCCAAAGAAGAGAGTCTCTTTCTGATGGTTTAGATAGCAAACATGTGAAAGTCGAAGACATAGGAACATTTCGCATGTCGAGAGCATAGATATCTTTACGTCGTGAAGCTCTCATTATGATCCACTCCTCCGGGATAACAAATCCGGGTTTGAGAATCATGCATTAAGAAGATTATGCTGCAACTGTTCACAATATTGAACTTTTTCAAAACTTAGCGCATCATTTGCAACGGTTCCTTCTTTTGAAATTTGACCTCCTTTATCTCCGGCAAAGGAAACGTATCCTCCATTGATAGATTTAACATCAGTCAATAGGCATAGATTTCCAGTCATGTGCCTGGAACACCTGTTGTTGACATACCAAATATTATCCTGCATTCTTCGGGTTTGTTCCAGCACAATGCAAACATAACATTAGTTTGAAAGGGAGACCCAAGCCTTAATGGATGTAGGTCGCCATATAGTACTGATCAGATTACAATATCACAATAATCAAGTGCGGAATCCTATGATTATGTGTATAAACGAATGAAATTGAACGCGAGAAGTAAATGATTTATCTTTATGATCAAGTGATTGCAACAGCTTACAGACGCTTACAATACAATTGACAATAATACGCTCTGAATTCTATAGTTTTAGTTAGTTACAAATGAAGAACAAGGCAGCCTATTTATAGAAACAGTCTGCGACACTAACTAACCTGCGACTTTAACCTAAAGTCGCATATGCGACACTAATACTAAGTTCGCATATAAAGTCGCATAGACAATAAATTTGTCTTCTAAGTCTTTTAATCAAGATGCTGACACTCTATTTGCATCAACAAACTCCCCCTTGTCAGTAGCTTGATATAAATTTGTTCTAGCTTCAGATCCACTTGCTTGGGAGGTTGCTGCCAGCACAAATACCATTTCGAATGCACACTTTCACCACATTATGAAACTTCAAAGCTTCTCTTTCTTCATTTTTGTTGAACATAATGTGATTGTCTTTAAGCATCAATAAGTCTTGTCTTGATAGATTAATCAAACTAATCGGATCGTAGACATAAACTTGTTCAACTTTATCTTTCTGTTCATCCTTGAATATTTCAATGCATGCTTCTCCAGTAGTTCCATTGTAGTACCACCACTTCAGATTTTTAGCAAAGTTTATTGACAGTCTTTCCAATGGAATTTTCTTTAACGCTTTAACCGGAGGATAAACGATTCTCACCATGGTTTGTTAATGAAAGCACTAATCTTCTTTTTATATATCTTTCGTTTTCCAAGAGTAGGCTTCATTAGGTTAAATCCATATCTCACTTCCTTCTACGCGTTGCTTTCAATGTATCTACCCATGCTCGACCCTGAGTGATTTATAATATTAAGCTGAGCTAACTTATATATTTCACACTTTGGAAGAGTACTAAGATCTTTAAAGCTTCGCTTGAAGTATTGCAATCCACCAGTTCTTTTCACAATAATCAGATTCAGATCTTCATCGTATTTCCAGCTAATTATTTGACCACCACATTCACCTTTAACCTTGTAGAGTTTCTTCTTTATCATTGGTGCTTGTGTCGGTACTCTGAACCATTCTGAATGTTTAGAACTTGAGCATTCTGGAATTTCAGGATTAGCCTCAGCTTCAATTTCTTCATCCATTTCCTCACTATCATCAACGTCTTCATCAGCTTGATCATTACTTTCAAACACAAACTCATCACATAATTCATCTTCAGTATCAACATCATCGTACTCGATATTCTCATTATCACTTGAAAAATCGAAGGGATTATGAGACATTTCTTCTGAAACCGTTTCTTCTGAATCATCTTGATTCATCCCAGCAGCTTCCCTCAAATACTCTAACATTGGAATTAGATTTTCTTCAAAGATAAATGACACCGATAACGGTTCAACAATTAGAAACTCTTCATCCTCATTCAAACTTCTATCACTTGGCCCAGTATACACAACCATTTGTAAATTATTTTCATTTGTTGGCGTTGGTTGTTGTTGTTCATTCGCAAATTCTGCTTGTTCATTTGCCGCTTCAGATTCTTTTTTTTCAGTTTCTGGTTGCGCTCCACCATCATTATTGTCGGAATCGTCATCAGCCGAGGAATCATCATTGGAATAAGAAGAATCATCTTTATCCTCATCTTTGTCTTCTTCTTCTTCTTCTTCTTCTTCTTCTTCTTCATTTTCATCATTAGTCTGATTCTCCCCCTGAGCAACAGAATTTCGATGATGTTCACGTGCCTTTTCTAACTATACAATCCTTTCAGATTGAGCGTCAATCATAGCTTGTTGAGTTTCAAACAAATTTAGCATGAGACTCTAGTTGAGCTTGTTGTTTTTCAATTAACTTTGATTGTTCTAAGAATGAAGATTTCAATTCTTCCATAATTGTCAGCAACTGAGTCATAAGTATTGGAGCAGAAGTCGAATCTTGTTGAGTTGGAATTGATTGAGATGTAGGCGTTTGAGAAGATTGAATTGGTCGATTGATTTGCACTTGAGTAGTTGAGGTTTGAGCTTGTCTCCTTTGCCTTACACGAGGTCGTTCTTCAGGAGCATAATCGGCATCAGTAGCTTCGGCTACAAGTGCTCTCTTCTCCTGAGGAGCACGTTGAAGTTGAGCTAAACGTTCTGCGCTGCCTTTTTGTAATCGTTCCCTTCGAATGTCTCTATCATGTTCGAGCTTTCGTCTATTTTCAGCTTCTTCAGAATCATCACTTGATTCACTTGAACTATCGCTTGAGACATGAACCTCTTCCCTCTGTGGTGCACTAGTTCCCACTTCTAAAGGCTCATTAGCTTGAATGTTTTCAACCAAGTCTTCATTGACTGCTTCATCTTCAGCATGTAAAGGAATATCATCCATATTCGGCTCATTCTCAACCTGAGCTTCAAATAATTGCTCATCACCCTCTTGCTCTTGATCAACTGGATCATCTAACCAATTATCATTTAAAGGTTCTTGATAGTTCTCATCGATGATATGTCCAAACACTGGAATCAGTGCTGGAGTTGGATTTTTACCAAAGTGTTGACAATCAACATACACTCTCTTGGTCATTGGGACGAGTCTTAGAGTAAGCATTCCTTGATTAGGTAGATTTGGATGTAAATGATTAAGAATCAACTGAACGAATCTAGGAAACATGTAGAACTTTGTACGACTTGATATGTTGGAAATCATGTTAGCAAATACATATCCAGAGAAATTGTAGGGCTTGTTCAAAGTAAGGGCAACCATAGCAGAGCCCAAACCGTGACCCATTCCATCTAATCCTCCCTTGCGTCCAGATAAGCAAATAATCAAGAAGTGCATGAACAATCTCCACACAGGACTCAGTTTCTGCTTCCTCTACTGGTCTGGTGAGATTTCAGGATAACCAATTCTCTGAAAGAATCCAAAGACCAAAGTAGCAGGGAAAAGTATTCTGTGATCTGCATCATTCCCAAACTGCAATACTGTACGCACTGTGTCCTCAGTAATGATAACCTGCTGATCTAGGACAGTGCTAACCAATCTTTGTACACCATCAACCGTGTCGTGCATTGTGTTGATGTAGATAGTGTGTCAGCATCTTGATTAAAAGACTTAGAAATCAAATTTAATGCTTATGCGACTTTAAGATGCGAACTTAAGTTAGTGTCGCATATGCGACTTTAATATAAAGTCGCTTAACTGTTTAGTCGCAGACTGTTTCTATAAATAGGCTGTTTGTTCTTCATTTGTAACTAACTGAAATTCTAGAACTCAGAGCGTATTATTGTCAATTGAATTGTAATCATTTGTAAGCTGTTGCAATCACTTGCTAATAAATATAATCAGTTATTTACTTCTCGCGTTCAATTTCATTCGGTTAAACACATAATCACATGATTCCGCACTTGATTATCATGATATTGTAATCTGATCAGTAAGACATGGCGACCTACATGTGGTATCATAGCTGAATTAGGTTTTACAATTGTATACGAAGTGAATTGAGCGATTGAAGTTTTGGTTATTCGAAGTTTTATCAAATTCAATCTACTGTGACTGTTTCTAATTGATGTGATTGAAGAATTGATTTACTGAAGATCATTAAGCATTGTATTAATCGATTACATGGTGTAATTCATGGATTAAAACGAATTTGTTTGATCATAGAATGACGTCACATTCGATTTTTGTACGGATATTGATGTTCTTCGAATTTTACGATTGAAGATTGATGAATATGACTCAGAGTGTTTCGATTTAATCTCAGCATTAGTTTTCATCAAGTTTAAATCAAATTCACAAGTGAATTTTGATTTTATGTACGAACGTATTTCGGTTGAAGGTTGGAATTGCGATTTTAAGCTTCTGCAACCTTATTAAAGTCGTCGTGTATTGCTTAGAAGTACCTACATACTTTGGTACAATCAATTCAAGCTTTAAACACGTATTTCATCAAATTTTTAAAGTTTCAGTACGCTCTGCGACTTTATCTTAAAGTCGCATCTGCGAACTTAATTTTAAGAACGCATACTTGTCTTTCTTGCGATCTTAGTCTGAGACCTTATATATGCGACTTTATCTTAGACCGTGCTTAGCGATCTTATCATCAAACGTGTGACTTTACCTTAAAGTCGCATAGTAAGTTCGCATTACCTTAGGTTCGCACAGTAAGTTCGCATAATTAGATTTTGAGACTTTCTTACTTTTTAAATCAAAATACTTTCAAAAATAATAGAAATGATGTCTTATATAATATGAGTGCGATGATTAAATTTGATAACGAAACCGGTACACCTAATAAACCACCCAGATTTCTAAAACCTAGTGATTATGCTAACTGGAGATATCATTTTGAGAATTACAGTGCTTTCAATGATTCGGAACTGTTAGTATACTTAACAAAAATGATGTCTCAGGTGGTAGTCACGTTAAGACTATAGACTTGATGACACCGGATGAGAAGGATTATGAGAAAGAGAAGAAAGCGTATGCAGCAATTACGATGTGTTTGAATCGAGAAGTGATGATGTTGTTTAAAAAGAAACATACTACTTTTGAGTTATGGGAAGCCATTGCTACTAGGTTTGGGGGCAATGATCAGTATAAACAGAGCCGCCAAGAGCTACTTAAGAAACAATTCGATTTGTTTTCCCAACTTCCAAATGAAACATTTGATGAACTGCTCTCCAGATTCTCTCTCTTGATTTGTGAGCTAAGAGAAGTAGATGTAACCTTGACGGATATTCTAATTAACAAAAAGTTACTTCACGCATTACCGAAAAAATGGGACGTCAGGGTTATGCTACTCGAAGAAAATTCCTTTTTGTCTGATTGGTCATCAGATGAACTTATTGGGAAACTTCAAGCTTATGAACTTGATATGCAGACCAGAGAAACAGGGGTAAACATTGTACAGGATCCAAGTCTGTATAGTGACATCTCTGCTAAAGAATCAGGAGGAATAGCATTGCTATCTGGTTTAGACATACCAACTGAGAAACAGGAAATTAGTACTAATTCTTGTGTTAACTGTGTTCAATGTTCGAACAAACCTTCTTTTATTCCACAGGTAAATGTTGCATCAACTTCAAAAGCAGTTGAAGATCATCTTGGTGTTTTTCATGCTTTTCTGAGTTCGTATGAAGGATTTCTATCCGGAGCTGCTATGAATCTTGATCTTACTGAAGAAGATTACGATCAGATTCATCCGGATGATCTTGAAGAAATGGATCTGAAATGGATCTGAAATGGAACATAGCTATGTTGACCAGACGCGCGAAAAAGTTTCTTACAACGAACTGGTCGGGCTCAAGTAGGAAATAATTCAAAACAAGGACTTGGCTTTGACAAAAGCAAAGTTCGGTGTTATAACTACCAGAATCTTGGTCATTTCGCACGTGAATGTGAAAAGGCTAAGCAACTTGCTTCGGGATATACTAAGCCTAGTCCATCCAGATCGTATTCAAGCAACAACACTTCAACACAGCAAGAAAATGGGAAAAGTTCAATTGCTCTAGTCTCCACCACTGATCATCATTACGACTGGAGTAATCATGCTGAAGAAGCTGCTTATTCACTGAATCAATATGCTATTATGGCCGACATAACTGAGGTCGATTCAGAACCATTTAAGAATGCTTGCGTATCTTGTGTTGAACTTCGATCTAAACTTAAATTGTATCAAGACCAGAATCAAAACTTATTAGATAATATTGAAGAGCTAAAATTCGCAAAAATGGTTTTGAAAACAAACGAAAAGTTATATGAAGAAAGATCTAAGTCTTCATATGATGAAATTCAATTGTTAAAAAACAAGATTTTGAATCAACAAGCTACAATCAATGTCTATCTAACAGAGATAGATCTTCAAAAGAAAGAATCGGCTGAACACCAGAGTGAAATTATGATGTACAAAAGAAAATTTTCAAATCTTTCAGCCTCTTCAATGGTACTTGATACAATCTTGAATGCACAGAATATAGATACTAAATCTAAAACTGGCATTGGGTATCATATTGTTCCTCCTAAAAAAATATATACCCAAATGCCAACTACTATTGAAAATTCTGTTTGTGCAAAAGTTGTTGATCCTGATGCTCCAATCAGTATTGAGGAAGAATTTGATGAGTAAATAATTGTGAAAACGAATATCAAACCAGAAAATTATATCATCACCACTGAAGTTGATGATATATCGTTTTCAAAACTAAATTCTAAAAAGAATTTGAAAACGGATGATAAAGTCTTACCATCTGAGACTTTAGTTTCAAAATTATGCTCATCTAAATCTTCAAATCAAAAAACATCAACTATTCTTTCACAAACTGTCAAATCAACGGTTTGTGATAAGAAAGACAATGTGAAGGTTGCTACAATAGATAAATCTTCTGCTAAAACCAAAGCAAAAGTAACTTCACATCTTCCGAGATCTCCAAAAGCAAATGTGAAGATTGCTGCAAAAGATAAATCTTTTGCTAACGCCAACACAAAAGCAACTTCACATCTTCCGAAATCTACAAAAGAAAATGTGAAGATTGCTACAAAAGATAAATATTTTGCTGACGCCAACACAAAAGCAACTTCACATCCTTCGAGATGTACAATAGAAAATGTGAAGGTTGCTAAATCAGATAAATCTTTTGCTAAAACTAAATCTAAAGAAACTTCTCATTCTTCAAAATGTACACATCAGTGTTGTTTGTCTAACAGACCTAAGAAACTTGGTAATTCAAAGACTACTTTTGAACATAGGTCATGTTATTATTGGGGCGTTCGAGGCCATGTTGTTAGAAATTGTTTGTGGTTTTACAAACAACAATTGAAGAAAATAGAAATGAAAAGGTTTCAAAGAAAATCTTTAATAACATCTTCTATATCTTCAAATGTTGCTGTAAAATCCTAGAGTGTTGTGTCAAAATTTGATAACAACATAATTACCAAACAAGTTTCTAAAACAGCAAAAGTTTGGAAAGTGAAAGAATCGGTTAAAGAAGCAAATGCTTCTACCAATGCCAATGGACGACCCAAGGCCATTAAGGCTTGGGTGTCCCTTTCAAACTAATGTTATGTTTGTATTGTGTTGGAACAGACCCGAAGAATGCAAGATAATATTTGGTATGTCGACAGCGAGTGTTCCATGCACATGACTCGAAATCTATCCTTATTGAATGATGTTAAATCGATCAATGGAGGATATGTTTCCTTTGCTGGTGATAAAGGCGGTCATATTTCAAAAGAAGGCACTGTTGCAAACGATACTTTGAGTTTTGAGAAAGTTCAATATTGTGAACAGTTGCAGCATAATCTTCTTAGCGTGTCTCAAGTGTGTGATAAAAAGTACGTCACAGCTTTTACTGATAAAGAATGTATGATTCTCAAACCTGGATTCGTTATTCCAAAAGAGTGGATCATAATGAGAGCTCTACGTCGCAAGGATATCTATGCTCTCGATATGAGAAATGTTTCAATATCTTCAGATTTCACATGTTTGTTATCAAAAGCATCCGAACGAGATTCTCTTCTTTGGCATCGTAAAATGGGTCACATTCATTTTAGGAAAATGAACTTTTAAATCAAACATGATCTTGTGGAAAGAGTTCCTAAACAAACATTTTCCATTATTGATCATTATATTTCATGTAAGAAGGGAAAACAGGTTAAGAAGTCTCATTCGTCAAAGAAAGTTAATTCTATTCAGTCTCCAATGGAACTTCTGCATATGGATCTTTTTGGTCCTATTAATGTCAGAAGTCTTGTTGGAAAATCTTATTGCTTAGTGGTGACAGATGACTATTCTCGATTCTCTTGGGTTTATTTTCTTAAATCTATGGATAAACCTCAGAAATTTTGAAGTTTCTGTTTCTTAAATTGGAGAATTTATGTGGATTAAAGATAAAGATGCTTAGAAGTGATAATGGCACGGAATTTAAGAACCATAATCTGGAACTATCTGTTTACAAAAAGGTATACACCATCAGTTCTGTGCTTCACGGACCCCGCAACAAAATGGGGTGGCTGAAAGGAAAAATCGAACTCTCATTGAAGCTGCCAGGACCATGCTTTCGGATTCTAAATTGCCCATTACTTTCTCGGCTGAGGCGGTCAATACGGCATGCTTTGTGTTGAATCGAGTGTTGACGGTTAAGAAACAACAAAAGACTTGCTACGAGTTGTTTAATAATCGAAAACAAAATTTAAAGTTTTTGGAACCATTCGGTTGTCCATGTACCTTCTTGAAGACTAAAGATTTGTCAAAATTTGGTGAGAAGTCCAGTGATGGATATTTTCTTGGCTATTCAGTCAATTCACCAAATAAACGGGTTTTCAATAAAGCTACTGGTCGCATTGAAGAACACTTTGAGGTCGAATGTCTTCGACATCTAGATCCTCTTCAAGGCAAAGGACCTGACTGGTTATTTGATTATGATATGTTGTTCAAATCATTCAACATTCCTGAAGTTGCTGATGATGTTATTGAATTACTTTATGAACATATTGTTTATCCTAAATCAAGTGACATTGCTTCGTCATCTTCTATCCCGCCACCTGTTACTACTGAACACACTGAGGAGCAAGTGTTACTTGAAAATGATGAGAATTTTCAGGAAACGTTATCTGAATTAGAAGATTCTTCAATTGATGCAAGCACTCATGGTGATCCTACTGAAGAGACATTCACAAACAATGATTCCACCATTGATTCTAATACTGTTCCTAATGTATCCAATCTAAGGGTTCATTCGAGACAGTCTTCAGAAAACATCATTGGGAGTTTGCAAGATGGCGTACGGACTCAAAATCGTGTTCAACAAAGCTTAATTGCTAGTATGGAGTCATGTTTCTTATCACAAATCGAACCCAAAAATGTAAAAATGGCTTTGCAAGAGCCATCGTGGGTTGAGGCAATGATAGAAGAGTTACAACAGTTCGTCAAGATGAATGTTTGGACGCTAGTTAAGCTACCTAAAAGAGTTCACTCTATTGGTACTCGCTGGGTGTTCCGAACGAAAAAGGATGATCGTGGAGTTATTGTGCGTAACAAAGTTAGACTTGTAGTTCAGGGCTTCACTCAAATTGAAGGCCTTGACTATGACGAAGTCTTTGCTCCGGTTGCACGTCTTGAATCCATTCGCTTATTTCTCGCGTATGCGGCATTTAAAAGATTCAAAGTGTACCAGCTAGATGTAAAAAGCGCGTTCTTGTACGGAAAGGTTCATGAAGAAGTATATGTTTGTCAACCTCCTGGATTTGAAGACCATCAATTTCCAGATCACGTTTATAAGCTTGACAAAGCCTTGTATGGTCTTCATCAAGCACCAAGAGCATGGTACGAGACTTTGTCTCAACACTTGCTTCAGAACGGATTTACCAGAGGACAAATTGACAGTTTCTCTTCATAAAGAAGTCTAATCAAGACTTGCTTCTTGTGCAAATTTATGTGGACGATATTATCTTCGGATCGACGAATGATGATCTTTGTAAAGATTTTGAGACAATCATGAAGTCAAAATTTGAGATGAGTTCTATGGGAGAATTGAACTTCTTTTTAGGTTTACAAGTTAAATAGATAGAGAAGGGAATCTTCATCCATCAATCGAAATATGTGAACGACATTTTGAGCCGATTCAAAATGGTTGATTGCAAAATTGCTGGAACTCCCATAGAAGTGAATCACAAATTAGGGCCTTCGCTTGAAGAAGAAGATACGGATCAACACGAATACCGCTCGATAATTGGTTCATTAACGTATCTTAATGCTGTATCAATTTGTTCAAGATATCAGGCTTGTCCGAAGCTTTCTCATCTTAAAGCTGTGAAAAGAATCTTCTCTTATCTCAAGGGAAAACCATCACTCAGGTTATGGTATCCAAAAGACAAAGATCTTCAGCTTTCAGCCTTTTCTGATTCAGACTATGGAGGATGTAATATGGACAAAAAGTCTACAACAGGAGGATGTCAGTACTTGGGAAACCGACTCGTTTCATGGCAGTGTAAGAAACAGACAACTGTTTCCACTTCATCAGCCGAAGCTGAGTACATCGCCGCATCAAGTTGTTGTTTGCAGGTTTTGTGGATCCAACACCAGATGAGAGATTACGGTTTACTTCTTACTAAAACTCCTATCCATATTGATAATACTACTGCTATTTGCATAACACACAATCCCGTACAACATTCAAAAACAAAACATATCGAAATTCGATATCATTTTATACGGGATTGTTATGAAAAGCAACTGATTTCCTTAGTCCAAATCGACACTTTAAAACAAAACGCATATACTTTTACAAAGGCGTTTCTGAAAAATCGCTTTGATGAACTTGTTAAAATGATCGGGATGCGAGATCTTGAATTTGATTTATAACTGACTTAGATCACTTTTTCTTATATTGCTTTTTCTTACTCTTAAAAAAAAAAAAAAAAACGAAACGAAACGAAAACGATTTTTAAGAAAAGGAGGAGATTTTGTTTGTAAAAATCAGGGAAATGATAGTACATAAGGGAAATGTGAATAAAAATGGAAAATCCTAAGTAATTTGTTTGATATATCACTAGGCTCATGTAAATAATTTTGAATCTTATATTTTGATTTTTAAATGAAAAACATCTGAGTCTACATTTTGAAAATAGGGATTGGATTATTTTTCAAATTAGAAAGTAAAGTATATTCTTAACATACACACGCCATGTGACAACCGTCAAAAATCTCAGGTCAACATCTCACTTAAATTCCTAGTACATTTGTTTACGTTTACAGCACTCTAAAATCCTAGTGAAAAGTCTAGGTTACGACTCCTTAAGTACCGAAACCGTAAGTTACCGAAATCGCGTAACGTTCTAGGAGATTGCTTAGCGGACTTTAAGACCGTGATGAACACAAAAATTAGGTTACAAAGTGCCAAAGAAAACAAATGAAATTAAATTTCATAAGTCATTATCATATCGCAAAAATCAGAATTTAACCGAAAATTCCGTAACTCGGTAAACGCAACCGGAAATCGGTTAATTAACTCGCGAATGTCAATCGTGATCGAATCAAATACATTTTGATGAATGTTATAAACTTATAAAATAAAGTTTCATGACTCAAACTTTAACCACAAAAACATCACAAAAATCGGAATTAACCGAAATTTCGTAACTCGGCGAACGCGACCGGAATCAAATAAACGAAACTCGAATCCGAAAAACTAATACTTGAATATCCATTATAAACAATCTAAAATACAATTTGAAGTATTTTAGAAATTTAGAACATCAATTTTTATAACCCAAATATTAGGCATGAAAACAACACAATTTAAAGCCTTGAAATGTACAAGACTTGTGCATTTTTAATACAAATAAATACCACAACTAATACATATTATATTTTAACAAAAAAATAAAATAAAAACTTTTTTTTTTAAGCCAAAAACCGGACCTCCCTTTCCCCCACTCAAAACTCTTCATTTTCTTACAAAACTCCACTCACTCTACATGCAAAAAGCCTTCTACACTTACACACTCTTTCATTTTCATCATTTCTTCATTTCCACTTTCAAAAACACTCTCAATTCTCTCTCAAGAACCCACAGATTTCCAGCCCCCTTTTAATCAAAAATCATCATCTTTAAAGTGTTCTTACATAAGAACAACTTCTCTAAGGTAAAACATACCATTCCTTGCTTCCATTCTTGCATTTACTTACTTTTAAATTCATAAAAATGCTTGGATTATACACCTTATTCATGGTTATAATCCACATACATGAGTTTGATGTTTGTAGGTTCCCTTACACTTGTTTAAGTGTTAAAACAAAAGGGCAACCCATGATCAAACCGAAATCAAATCGAAAATTGTCTTTTTGGTGTTAAAATGTGTATTTACATGTTCTTGCTAGATTAAATGGTTTAAATTGTTAAAATATGTTTATGTTTCTATAAAAAGAACAAGTTCATGCATAAAAGACAAGACTTCAATCATTGGATGAGGTCTAAAAATCGTTTGGTAGTGAAAAACACACCAAAAAGATCACTTTGTCATGCATGTAATCTGTCCAGATTTTGACTTTACTTGAAACGACCATAACTCAGTGAATAATGGTCCAAAAATCTCGATTTTTCTTCTGGAATTTAGCTTAATGTCTTACCTTTAAAACCCCACTGGTCTCACTCAAATCCATGGAGTATTCGACCTCCAAATGTATCACACAAAACTGATGCGCAAACAGCTACCTTGCTGTGAGCAATCTTGTTGAGATACATGTTCATGGAGCTTAAGGTGTTCAATAAATTCAAACAAAAATTGTTTTTAGACTCCTAACAAGTTTATCTCAGTAGAATAAAAATATAGTAATTTATCTTGTTGATCTCATATTTTTAGAAAATGCATGAATACCATGCATTGTTGTAAGCTTGTAAATTTCAAATACTTGTGTTGTGATGATTCAAAAATACATAAGTGCTTGATAAAATGTCTTAAAATTTTGGGGATTATTTTTCTCAGTATCTAGATCATGAAAAGAGTCTTGAAAATAAAAATGGGAATCTTTGGAAAAACATAAGTATTTTTCCTAAATTAATGCAAATAAAGCCTAAAAAAGGTGAAATAATCATGAAAAATACTTTTGGACACAAAATAATTATGGGAAAATTTTAGTGTCATTTTCCTCAGTAAATGACGCCATCCTCAAAATTTCACATTCTTTGGATGTGTTTTGATATGTTTTCTGAATAACGTCTTGTTAAAACGCATAATGTTAGGAACCAAAGTTCCAATGCTCAAAACGGCTTGAAAATTTTACACCAACCTAAAAGTTGGTAGAATCTGATCTGGTAAAAATTTCAGAATTTTTCGTGGATAATTACTATTTTTCCCATATTTTTCCCACTTTTTAGGCATAAAATGATTATAAATAATCCATAAGTCTAAAAATCCTCAAATTTTCACAGAAAATTTGTGAACTATATTTCATGTTTCATACCAAGTTTGGTAATTTTTAGATGTTGTATACATATATTTCCATTATTTTGTTCACAACTCGAACAATTACCGACAACGTAAATTAAATGGAAATTCGAACTTTAGCGGCACTTTGTAATTTAATTAGATAGCTAAGCAATCCTAACAAACCATATTAGTCGAGAAACTAATTAGAAACCTTGTGTTCTTAGGAATTGGATAGGAGTCAAACCCGGTCGACACGCGCATTACATCCATCCGTACGCTCACGCTTAATTGTGAGTTTACACAGCCCCTCTTTTTAACGTTTTACTTAAATGTTTTGGGGTGAAAAGCATACTATATGATTTAATTACTATATTTGGATTACAAATAATATTCTTATGCTATACTTGATTTACGAATGCTTTGCTTATACTATGCTCGTTTTACAAATGCGATCCTTGAATTACAAATGCTATGCTATGCTATGCTATGCTATATGCTATGCTTACTTTCGAATACTTGACATGGTTAAAATGTCCTATTGATTACGAATAACTTTTTGAATGTTTGAAGTTTATACGAACATGATTATATGCTTCTTTTCTATCGTATCTAAAGTCCCCGGTATATCTACACGACCATTAACTCTATATGAGCCAAATGATGCATATGAATAGTACTATTTGGGAGCGAGACCACCTCCCCACTCACGCGGCCACGTGAGTGCATCCCATCATCCTAAATACCAACGATAGGGCATTTCTCTTTGGGGCAAAGGTTTATCGGTTGTAGGTTTGGTTGTGGACTCAAGCATAATAATTCATTGTGACTATAGACAAAAATGCGATAGCATAGAAATAAATAAGCGACTATAAACGTATGACATTTCGACTTTTGAAACGATATCTCTTTGAAGCTATAAACTTTACGAACCGAGCTTTACAATGACTTTGTCATTTGAAATGATATCTCTTTTAAACTATAAACTTTACGACCCGAGCTTTGCAATGACTTTGACATTTGAACGATATTTCTTTTAAATTATAAACTTACGACCCGAGCTTTACAATGACCTTGTCATTTGAAACGATATTTCTTTGAAACTATAAACGTATGACGTTTTGTCATTTGAAACGATATTTCTTTGAAACTATAAACCTTACGACCCGAACTTTACAAAGACGTTGTCATTTGAAACAATACTTCTTTAAAACCATAAATTTAAAACCTGAGTTTTACACTATAAATCATTGTGGTTGTGGACAATGATAGACGTGGTTTCATAATAACGCTTCGCATTCTTATGAACTTCGACATAATAAACCGTTGAGATTATAAACGTTTTTGTCACACCCCGCTAAAGCGGAAACACGAGATGTAACAGTACAATGATTTCATAATCGAAAATTACAAAACGTCACCGTTCAACGGTCTCCAATAATACATAACATTATGTCTTACAAGCGTTTACAGCACGAAGTGGATAACCTAAACACACTATTACATCCAAAAGATACAAATTCCGTAACACAACAACATCATAAGTCATCTAGCGGGTTTAGCTTCAATAGACAAGTTGAGACTAATTCCTGAAAAGCATGTAAAAATACAGGTCAACTATGAAACATAGTTGGTGAGTACTCAGGTTCGGTAAAATGATAGACTTCCTTTAAAAGTTTATGAAGTTTGGTTCAAACGTTACACGTTATGCGTGCTTAGTTTACAAGGATAATATGTTTAGTGCCGAGCTCACACGACTAAGGTAATCAACCGATCCCCAGTTAAAATGAACATTGAATAATAGTCAAGTGTTATTTCACAGTAGTTATACAAGGAATTCATTTACTTAAAGCTCTTTTAAGAGTGATATTTATTTGAATGTTAAATTCCTTTGTGAATAGATATCTTGATTGTAAATGAAATTTATTTAAATATGGGACTCATTTAAAAGCGATACTTTAGAAACTCAATTAAAAGTCATAGTTCATTTATAACACCAAACTCATATTTTAAAAGGAATATTCGAAGTTTATAAATCTCATGATATGGTGTGTTTGATTAAGTATGTAAAACTTATTCTATAAATTCAAGTTATGTTTTATAAAGTTAATGGCTTGCCCTCTTTCAAACAAAACATTCGTCATTTAGACGAATTATTATATCTAGTTTCATAAGAAAACGTGATGTCATGAGAAACTACATCTTTAATTGTCAAAATCACAATGATTTATGATTTAATAACTCCGGTTATATATGTATGGTTAGTGAAGTAGCGTTTCGAATTACATAACAAGATAAACGTCCAAGTTGTGATATTTAAGATTTTAAAGGAAGTTTACTTCAAAGAGCAATGTCATTGTAGAGCTCGGCCCTAAGTTGATAATTCATAAAGAAACCTCATCTCGAATGACTATGTCATTATAAAATTTGAGTCGCGAGTTTATCGTTTTATAGCAACGTCGTTTACGTGTCAAAGCGCCTTGCGTTAATAGATGTTTTCGAAATCACTATGCCATTACATTTTGTTTATGAAATTGATGCTTAAATTATGCTTGAGTCCACAACCAAACCTACAACCGATAAACCCTTGCCCCAAACAGTGATGCCCTATCGTTGGCATTTAGGATGATGGAATGCACTCACGTGGCCGCGTGAGTGGGGAGGTGGTCTCGCTCCCAAATAGTACTATTCATATGCATCATTTGGCTCATAAAGAGTTAATGGTCGTGTAGAGATACCGGGGACTTTAGATACGATAGAAATCAAGCATATAATCATGTAACATTGATAAGCATTCACGATATTGTTTTGAAATTTAGCATAGCATAGCATAGCACAATAATCATATCATGGCATTTGTAATTTAAGTGCATCATAAAACACATCATTTTCAAGTATATAAATCATTCAAGTCATTCATGCATGCTTTTCACCCCAAAACATTTAGATAAAGCGTTAAAATAGGGGCTGAGTACTCACTATTGTTAGTATGCGTACGGAAATGGATGTAAAGCGCGTTTTGACCAAGAGTGACTCCTATCCAACACCTACGAATACAAGGTTCCTAATTAGAGTTTAGACTAAGATAGCTTGTTAAGAGTGCTTAGCTAGTCGTTTGTGTTACAAAGTGCCGTTATAGTTTGATTTGACGTTGCCGGTAATTACTCGGGTTGTGATAAAAATAATGTAATCACTTGAAAAGAGATTCCAAAAATTACCAAATTTGGTATACAACATGGAAAATAATTCACAAATTTTCTGTGAAAATTTGAGAATTTTTAGATTTACAGATTATTTTTAATCATTTCTTGACCAAAAGAGTGGGATAAATAGGAGAAAAATAGTAATTATTCTTGAAAAATTCCGAAATTTTTACTAGATCAGTTTTAAGTCATTTCTAAGTTTGTGTAAAAATTTCATGCCATTTTGGGCTCTGAAACATTGGTTCCCAATCGTAGGTGTTTTAACAAATCGTACATCGGATAACATATCAAAACAATTCCAATGAGTGTTAAATTTTGAGGATAGTATCATTTTATGTGGAAAATGACACAGTAATTTTCCCATATTTTTCTGATGTCAAAAAGTATTTTTCATGAATATTTGGCTTTCTAGAGACTTTATTTGCATTAATTCTAGAAAAATACTTAAGTTTTCCCAAAAATTCTCATTTTTTATTTTCAAGGTTCTTTTTAAGATATAGATACTGATAAAAATCATCCTCAAATTTTAAACACGTTTTATCTATATTTTGTGTATTTTACATTCATCATAACAACATCATTCCTACATTTACAAGACCAAGATTATGCATGTTATTCATGCATTTTCTAAAAATATTTAAGTAGTAAAATAAAATCCTATATTTTTATGCTACTGAGATATATGTGTTAGGAATATAAAATAATTTTCTCAAATGTTTTTGAATAGTTTAAGACCCTTAAACAAATATCAATTCATGATGTTCACAGAAACATTACTGTTTGCGCACCAGTTTTGTTTGGTACATTTGGGGGTCTTAAACTCAATGGATTTGAATGAGACCAGTGGGCTTTTAAAGGTAAGACATTGAACTAAATTCCAGAAGAAAAATCAAGATTTTTGGACCATTATTCACTGAGTTATGGTTGTCTCAAGTGAGGTCAAAATCTGGACAGATTCATATAAGACAATAGAAATCTTTTTGGTGTGCTTCCACAACCCACGATTTTTAGGCCTCATCCAATGATTGAGGCTTTGTCTTATATGCATGGATATGTACTTTTACAGAAACAAAAATATACTTTATCATAAAATAAGATCTAGATACGAAAATGGTGCATGCAAGCCCAAAAATCGGGTTTTTGGGTTCTTTTTCAAGAACACCACTTGCTACCAAGCTCTAGGTCTTATTTATTCCTTTAAATCTTGGATCTAACACATTCTTGGTGTTAAAATACATCCAAGATGTGTTAGTAATGATTTTTAGCATTTTAAACTATTTAATCTTGCAAGAATAAGTAAATAAGCATTTTAACACTAAAAAGACGATTTTTCGGTTTGATTTCGGTTTGATCATGGGTAGCCCTTTGTTTTAACACTTAAAAAAGTATAAGGGAACCTACAAACCATCAAACCTTGTATGAGATTTTTAGCCATGGAAAAAGGCATAAAAATCATGTTTTTACAAGATTCAAAGTAAAGAAATGAAGAGAAACAAGGTTAGAGATGATGGGTTTTACCTTTGATGTTGTACTTTTGCTTCAAGAACACTAGAAGATGATGATTTTTGGATGAAAGATGGCTGGAAATTTTGAATGTTCTTGAGAGAAAAGTGAGAGAGAATTGAGAGAAATTGAATGATTGAAAGTGTGGGAAATGGGAGAATGCATGCCTTGGGAGGGGAGTAATCAAAGAAAAGGAGGGGGGGGGGGGGGGGGGGGGGGGGGCTGGCCAGATTTTCAAGGGGAGGGGGGCTGAATTTTTTTTAAAAAATTTTATAAATTATGTTATATAAATGTGGTAAATAAAAGTCTCAAGTTTACATATTTAATTTGTACAAGTTTTGTAAGTTTATATATGTTTAATTGGGATATCTTTGCGGTTTAATTTGAGTTATGAATCTTTATCTTTATAAGTTCATAATATTTATTATGATGTATTTTTTTTTTAATTACAAATGATTTTCGCGAATTAATTTACTGATTTCCGGTTGTGATTACCGATTTACTGAAATTTTTCGGTTAAATTCCGATTTTTGAGATGGGTAAATATTTTGTGATGGCTTATGAAATTTAATTTCATTTGTTTTCTTTGGCACTTTGTAACCTAATTTAATGTTACTCAAAGTCTTAAAGTTAGCTAAGCAATCTTCTAGGACGTTACGCGGTTTCGGTAACTTACGAACTTGGTACTTAAGGAGTCGAACCTAGACTTTTCACTAGGATTTTAGAGTGCTGTAACGTAATTAAAAGTACTAGGAATTTTATTGCGGTGTTGACCTGAGATTTTTGACGGTTGTCACAGTTTTGATATTGATTTGATGATCCATTGACTTTATAAACATAACCTGAATCTATTAAATGCTACAATATGAGTTTTATAAGCATAACTTGAACTTATTAAACACTATATCTTGAGTTTTATAAAAGTGAATTGAACATTTCTTTGAAAATATGAGCGTGGCGTTATGAACGAATTACGACTTTTAATTGAGTTCCAAAGGGAATCACTCCTAAATGAATCTCGTACTTAAATAAACCTCTTTTGCAAACAAAACATCGATTCACAAATGAATCTAACTATCAAATGGGTATCGCTCTTAAATGAGCCTTGTTTTAATGAATTACTTTTATAATTATCCGCGCAATAGTGCTTGACCATCCTAAAAATTGATCTTATGAAATTATCGGATGATTTTCGTCATTGTATGAGCCTCGGTACTAAACAGATTACTTTTGTGAACTAATCACGTAGTAACGTGGAACTTCTAAACTAAACTTTGTAAACTCTTGAAAAGGGTCTTTCCTTACGCAAAACCTGTGTACTCACCAACTATGTTTCATAGTTGACCTGTTTATTTTTACATGCTTTTCAGGAAATAGTCACAACTTGTCTATTGAAGCTAAACCTGTTATATGAGCTATGCTGCTATAGCGTTACGGAATTTTGTCTCTTTTGGATGTAATCGCATGTTTAGATTATTTACTTTTATGCTGTAAACGCTTGTAAGACTTTATGTAATGTATTTATTGTAGACCGTTGAACGGTGATCTTTTGTAATTTTCGATTATGAAATCATTGTCCTGTTACATCTCGTGTTTCCGCTTTAGCGGGGTGTGACACGCCAATCTCCAGTGATCATAAAAACGAGATATATATATATATATGTATAAATATTTGAACAACAAGAGCCAATGAGGCCACATAGGTTGATACTTTGAGAGGCATAGTATGTAACTGGGGCACGTAAGACCGTCGCTGCATGTAAGTCCTAAACAGCTACATACGTACTTGATTTTGGACATAAGTCCATTGTTGCAGTTCTTAATCAAGTGTGCTAAAAATCTTAAAAGTCAAAAGATACGAGATATCGTACATATTAGTATTATCCTATTTTGCTTTTTGGTGAAATGTCTAAAAGTACAGTATATAGTTGCAGGCTTGTGAGTCCGTATGTGCATGTAAGTCCAAAACAACTATATACGTTATTCACTTGAATGTGCTCAGACATGATCCACTGCTAGTTATGTTCAAAAATAGATATATATGATAGGAAAATTATCTCAAAAAGTATGATCATTGGTTAATGGTTAATATAAGTTGTGTTATTCAGTATATAATTTTCAAGAATTTTTGAAAAATATGATGGTTCTAGTCTTAAAATGCAAATATCAAGTTTGTTATCATTTGAAAGTTAGAAAATTTGTTTTATAAATGTTTAAGTTGAGCTTATAAATTAAATTATGATAAATCAAGCTTAGAACTTTTGATGCTCTTAATAAAAACATGTTTCATACTGATATGATCCCTAATCAGATACAAATCTCTTTTACAAAAAGATCTTTTATTCTTTAAGTTTGTATTTTATATTCTATGTTATTTCTGATCAAAAGTTGTTTAAAATCTTGGTTAAGAAACGCATCCGAAAAACGAAAAGTTCAAAGTGATAAAAGTTACACAAGTTATAGTCTGCGACTTTACTGTATGCGAACTTATCAATAAGATCGCATGTGTGACTTTAAGGTAAGTTTGCATAAACTGATGAGTATAAATACTTAACCTCGCAACTATATCTTAATCATTTTTTATTAAGCTTGTACGACCTTATATGCGACTATACTCCAGCGATTCTGCGACTTCACTTAAATTTCAAAATTCTCAAATTTCAACAGTTGAAATCATTTGAAATCAATTGCTACTTGTTCGTTTTTATCAGATTTATTTAAGGTATTCATTTTAGTCTCTATTTCACTGTCTTTCATGTTTATTTGATTGAAACTCATTCGGTTTAGGGTTTTATGAAATGACGTCATGATATTCGGTTGAAATACTGATTAAACTGTATATACGTTATTAACATTTGATGAATGCGGCCTAGATATCAAATTTTTGTTGTCAATTATAAGTTTCTGATGCGATTCGTACTTGAAATTGAAAATTGACTGTTCGTTCACGCGACTTTAGTTATGCGACTTTATGTGCGACTATATTCCGCGAACTTATACTTGAAAACTTTTGGCGACTATAGACAGCGAATTTACTTTGCAACTTTAGTCTGAGAACTTGTAATGTGACCTTGTTCTATGATTTATCAGGTGACTTTAGTGTGAGACTTTATCATGCGACTTTAGTCTAAGACTTTATCATGCGACTTTCGTCTAAGACTTTATCATGCGACTTTAGAGTGAGACTTTACACTGGGAACTTAGTATGAGACTTTAGTTAGAGACTTTATTTTGAGATTTATTTTGAGACTTTAATTAGAGACTTTATTCTAATACTTTAAGTCGACAATGATATTTTGATTATGAATCTTTTAAATGTTAAACTTAACATATCTATCGTGCAAAATTGCTATATTTCTTATAGATTACAGAATGGTGGATCCAAAGATGTTCGAAGGAAGGCACAACACCACGGCTCTAATTGATACTTCATTAGACAGTGCACAACCTTACATGGAGTTACTGAACTTTCTGAAACGATCAAGAGTTCATTATGCACTCACTGCTTCTACAACAGTATATGCCAACCACATTATAGATTTCTGGACAAATGCAACGCACGACACGGTTGATGGTGTACAAAGATTAGTTACCACTGTCCTCGATCAGCAAGTTATCATTACTGAGGACACAGTGCGTACAGTATTGCAGTTTGGGAATGATGCAGATCATAGAATACTTTTCCTTGCAACTTTGGTATCTGGATTCTTTCAAAGAATTGGTTATCCTGAAATCTCACCAGACCAATACATGAAGCAGAAACTGAGTCCTGTGTGGATATTGTTTATGCACTTTCTGATTATTTGCTTATCCGGACGCAAGGGAGGATTAGATGGAATGGGTCACGGTTTGGGATCTGCTATGGTTCCCTTACTTTGAACAAGCCCTACAATTTCTCTGGATATGTATTTGCTAATATGATCTCCAACATATCAACTCGTACAAAGTTCTACATGTTTCCTAGATTCTTTCAGTTGATTCTTAATCATTTACATCCAAATCTACCTAATCAAGGAATGCTTACTCCAATGACCAAGAGAGTGTATGTTGATTGCCAACATTTCGGAAGAAATCCAACTCCAGCACTGATTCCAATGTTTGGACATATCATCAATGAGAACTATCAAGCACCTTTAAATGATTATTGGTTAGATGATCCAGTTGATCAAGAGCAAGAGGGTGATGAGCAATTGTTTGAAGCTCCGATTGACAATGAGTCAAATATGGATGATATTCCTTTACATGCTGATGATGAAGCAATAAATGAAGACTTGGCTGAAAACATTCAAGCTAATGAGCCTGAAGAAGTGGGAACTAGTGCACCACAGAGGGAACATTCAAGCGATAGTTCAAGTGAATCAAGTGATGATTTTGAAGAAGCTGAGAATAGATGGAAGCTTGAACATGATAGAGACATTCGGAGGGAACGTTTACAGAAAGGCAGTGCAGAACGTTTAATACAACTTCAACGTGCTCGTCAGGAGAAGAGAGCACTTGTAGACGAAGCCGCTGATGCCGATAATGTTCCTGAAGAACGACCTTGTGTAAGGCAAAGGAGACAAGCTCAAACCTCAACTATTCAAGTGCAAATCAATCAACCAATTCAATCTTCTCAAACGCCTACTCTCAATCAATTCCAACTCAACAAGATTCAACTTCTGCTCCAATACTTATGACTCAGTTGCTGACAATTATGGAAGAATTGAAATCGTCATTCTTAGAACAATCAAAGTTGATTGAAAAACAACAAGCTCAGCTAAACTCTCATGCTAAATTGTTTGAAGCTCAACAAGCTATGATTGATGCTCAATCTGAAAGGATTGCAGAGTTAGAGAAGGAGCGTGAACAGCATCGAAATTCTATTGTTCAGGGGGAGAATTAGACTAATGATGAAAATGAAGAAGAAGAAGAAGAAGAAGAAGAAGAAGAAGAAGAAGAAGAAGAAGAAGAAGAAGAAGAAGAAGAAGAAGAAGAAGAAGACAAAGATGAGGATAAAGATGATTCTTCTGATTCTGATGATGATTCCTCGGCTGATGACGATTTTGATAATAATGATGGTGGAGCGCAACCAGAAACTGAAAATAAAGAATCTGAAGCTGCAAATGAACAAGCAGAATTTAAGAATGAGCAACAACAACCTGAACAATCAAATGAAAATAATTTACAAATGATTGTGTATACTGGGCCAAGTGATAGAAGTTTGAATGAGGATGAAGAGTTTCTAAATGTTGAACCGTTATCAGTGTCATTTAATTTTGAAGAAAATCTGATTCCTATGATAGAATATTTGGAAAGGGAAGCTGCTAGGATCAATCAAGATGATTAAGAAGAAACAGTTTCAGAAGAGCTACCCTTTGAGATTCCTAGTGATAACGAGAATACTGAATATGAAAGTGTTGAGAATGAAGATGAATTGTGTGATGATTTTGTTTTTGAAAGTAATGATCAACCTGATGAAGATAGTGATGATAGTGAGGAGATGGATGAAGAAATAGAAGCTGAGACAAATCTTGAAATTCCAGAATGTTCAAGTTCTAAACATTCAGAATGGTTTAGAGTACCTACACAAGCACTGATGGTTAAGAAGAAGCTTTACAAAGTAAATGGTGAATGTAGTGGTCAAGTAATAAGCTGGAAATATGATGAAGACTTGAATATGATTGTTGTGAAAAGAACTGGTGGATTACAGTACTTCAAACGAAGCTTTAAAGATCTTAGTACTCTTCCTTAGTGTGAAATATCTAAGTCAGCTCAGCTAAACATCATAAATCACTCAGGGTCGAGCATGGGTAGATACATTGAAAGCAACGTTCAGAAGAAAGTGAGATATGGATTTAATCTGATGAAGCCTACTCTTGGAAAAAGGAAGATATACAAAAAGAAGATTAGTGCTTTTACAAACAAACCATGGGTGAGAATTGTTTATCCTCCAGTCAAAGCATTAAAGAAAATTCCATTGGAAAAGCTGCCAATAAACTTTGCTGAAAAACTGAAGTGGTGGTATTACAACGGAACTACTGGAGAAGCGTGCATTGAGATATTCAAGGATCAACAGAAAGAAAAAGTTGAACAAGTCTTTGTTTACGATCCGATCAGTTTAATTAATCTATCAAAACAAGACTTATTGGTGCTCAAAGATAATCACATAATGTTTAACAAGAATGAAGAAAGAGAAGCCTTAAAGTTCCAGAATGTGGTGAAAGTATGCATCAGAAATGGTATTTTTGTTGGAAGCAATCTCCCAAGCAAGTGGATCTGAAGCTCGAACAAGTTTATATCAAGCTACTGACAAGGGGGAGTTTGTTGATGCAGATAGAGTGTCAGCATCTTAATTAAAAGACTTAGAAATCAAATTTAATGCTTATGCGAATTTAAGATGCGAACTTAAGTTAGTGTCGCATATGCGACTTTAAGATAAAGTCGCTTAACTGTATAGTCGCAGACTGTTTCTATAAATAGGCTGTTTGTTCTTCATTTGTAACTAACTGAAATTCTAGAATTCAGAGCGTATTACTGTCAATTGAATTGTAATCATTTGTAAGCTGTTGCAATCACTTGATAATAAATATAAATCAGTTATTTACTTCTCGCGTTCAAATTCATTCGGTTAAACACATAATCATAGGATTCCGCACTTGATTATCGTGATATTGTAATCTGATCAGTAAGACATGGCGACCTACAGTCTTTTTCAATACCAGAAATCAACACATGATTTCCGATAGTATATGTGGCTACCCGGCGATTATTTGTTTAGTGAGGGTTTTCTTTTTCTTTTAACCCTTTCACACACTCCTCACTCAACCTTACTCAATTTTTCTACTCCACTTGTTAGTCCGGATGCTCTGGATCTGAATCGAATCATCAATTAAACCGTGCGGAATCCGAATTTAATTGATTCAATGATGAAAGAACGAGATTGAATCAAATGATTACTTCTTGTATATTGATATTCAATAACGATTACAGAAGCTCTCAACTCTCTCTATTGAATCTGTTACAAATAAGCTCTCATGAAAAACACACACAAAAGCACTCAAAATGACATTCTGCTGCTGTATTATACTACTCAACAAGAGCTGCGACTTTACCTGCGACCTTAAGGTTAAAGTCGCATTTTGCAAGTCTGCGACCTTAAGGTTGAAGTCGCAATTAGTGTCGCAAACATACAAAATCAAGTGACTTTCTAAACATGTTGATTGTCACACAGATATGTATCAACAAACTCCCCCTTGACAACAGCTTGTAGAAATATTTTAATCTTAATTAATCTTCAATCTTAGCTAGATGAGAGAGTAATCTTAGAGTAATCTTCATCCTCAGCTTGATGAGAGAGTAATCTTAGAGTAATCTTCATCCTTAGCTTTGATGAGAGAGTAATCTTCAACTTTGATTAATCTGAGTAATCTTGATTAATCTGAGTAATCTTCAACTTTGATTAATCTGAGTAATCTTCAACCTTAATGAGAGAGAGTTGTCTTCCATTTCTTTATCACAAGTACCAGCAACTTTTTCTTTTGAAAGTTACTACCCTTCAAAAATAAGAATCTGCCTGTTCACCAAATTTCAACTTTTTCTTTTGAAAGTTGCTACCCTTCAAAAATAAGAATCTGCATGTTCACCAAATTTCATAATTACTCCTCCTGAACAGCAGAATTCTTCTTTTTATTTTCTTCTACCTTTTCTCCCCTTGATCCTTTAATTCAAGTAACAACTTTAGGAACCCATTTGAGCACGATACCAATGGAACTTTCCTTTTTCGAAAGCCATTTGTAAGTTGTACCAATATAATCCAAAGACATTGAGTTCCATCTGAAATTGAAACGCGATGTTTCATATCTAAAAACTCGTTGTGGAACCAATGTTGGTAGAACTATTCTTGGGGAGGAAGGAACAAAATCTCTTTGTATTTTCACCACCATATGAGGAGATGGAGCAAGAGCAAACATTTGCTTTCTTGAATATACAAAAGATCTTGTTTCACCAGATTCCGATTGTGTCGGTTTCCAAACTTTTGTTGACTTTGGAGATTTTGAAACCGATCTTTTGATTCGTTCAAAGGCTACGGAATCACAACAATCAACCTTTTGATGATCAAAATTTCTGGTTGAGTGTAGTTTCTCAGAGTACTTCTTATTCTTTTGAAGAGAATAATTAGTAAACTGTGAAATCCTTTTCTTACAAACCAGTTTTATAAATGGTTTGGAAGATTTGTCCGGGTAATTCTTCTCAAGTACCTTGACTTGTGATTCAGTTGAGAGAGACACTTGAGTAATTTGCTCTCGAAGATCGTGAATAGTCTTTAATGCAAGTTCATGATCTTCTTGAAGTTTACTTACCGTTGTTTGTTGATTCTCAAGCTCTAAAATCCGTTTTTCAAGTCCGACGATTTTTGTAATTGGAAGGATTTAACCTCTTTTTCCTTCTTTATCAACAATTTTATCTCTTCGTCTTGACTCTTCTTCAATTTATAAACTTTTCCAAATCTCTATTCAATTGCTTCGCAAAGCTCAAAAGTTGTTTTCTTCTTATTAAAAAGCATCAATGCATCTCTTGATAGACACATAGTGAGTGTCGCGTAAGCTTTTCTCTCCTTTTCATAATCTTTCTTTTCTTTCTTTGTTAGATAAACTAACAACTCCGGATCAATATACCTTTCAAATTGATAACGCCAATTTGCGTACTCACTAGGGTTAGCAAATATTGGTCGTTTGATGAGAGTACCGATCTCATTACCCACCTTCTGCATTTTTTCTTCTATATACGAATTTCCCTCCAAAATTTTTGAAAAATTTCTCGAGTAAAATGAAAAGTTTCTCAAACTAAAATTAGTCAACGGGAGACTTAAATGCAAATTTTGATAATTGCTAAATTTTCCCGCCTTTTTTTTTTTAGTATGCGAACTTAAGAGTAAAGTGGCACAATAAAGTCTCACACTAAGGTCGCAAATATGAGTTCACACTAATATGATTGCAGAAGCTGAAATGCGACACTACAGTTAAAGTCGCAAGGTAAAGTCGCAGAGGCTACTGTTCATCGTCTTCACCAAATCTGAGCTTGAATCAAAACTTGAAATTTAAACCTGTCATTGATTCATGTATGATCTTCAACATTAGTAGAACACTTTGATCGGTTGAATTGATCAAATTCAATCTCAAACTCCTTCTATTTGAATTTAACCACCATTTTCATTCAAATACCCATTTTCATTCAAATCTGAGCTTGATTCATTCACAAATTCGAATCACTTATAGGCTCTGATACCACTTGTTAGTCCAGATGCTCTAGATCTGATTCGAATCATCAATTAAACCGTGCGGAATCCGAATTTAATTGATTCAATGATGAAAGAACGAGATTGAATCAAATGATTACTTCTTGTATATTGATATTCAATAACGATTACAGAAGCTCTCAACTCTCTCTACTGAATCTGTTACAAATAAGCTCTCATGAAAAACACACACAAAAGCACTCAAAATGACATTCTGCTATTGTATTTATACTACTCAGCAAGACCTGCAACTTTACCTGCGACCTTAAGGTTAAAGTCGCAATTAGTGTCGCAAACATACAAAATCAAGTGAATTTCTAAACAAGCTGATTGTCACACAGATATGTATCAACACCACCCTCAATTGGCATTTCTTTTAAAAATATGTTGTTCTGTACTAGAATTTTCACCCTTCCTCATTTTAAGACTTAAACTTTCATCATATATTTGGAAAGTGACTCCTTTGGTAAATCCAACCGGCTCTGGAGGATTATAGGATTAGTTTATAAACTAACGCCCTTAGTACAGAAAATAACATTTTGTCAAACAATTTGATTGAAATTGGTAATCTAATTATCCATCAATCCTTGGAGTATAAAAAAAAATCTTTGAGAATCTTTCAAAGTGTTGTGCAATATGCAAATAGATTTGAACACTTGAAAGTTTTGGATTTTGAAAAATACTCCCCCTTAACATATGCATAAGATTTATAAAATATTACATATGAAGGTGAGTTATAAAAATAAAATCTTTTTTTCTTTTGAAGATCGGGTTTTACTCTGAATTTGAGTAAAAACCATTATCCATCACTTATACAAAATATTTCAACTCTTTGATTCTCCCCCTCAAAATATGATAGTATTTTGCATTTCGAGTTGAAATAGACATATTATTGCTTAAGTGAAAGGATGCCTAACTGAGACACCAAAAAATGAAATTGTTTGTCATCTAAAGGTTTGGTGAATAAGTCGGCCAATTGATAATCTGTTTTGACAAAAAATAACTCGATATGCCCTTTTTCAATGTTATGTTTTATAAAATGATACCGAATATCTATGTGGTTTGTTTTCGAGTGTTGTACCGAATTGTAGGAAATAACAATCACACTTTGAGAATAACAATAGATAGGTATCTTTTCAAATTTAAAACCAAAGTCCATTAGTTGTGACCTCATCCACAGAACTTGTGACCAACAAACAACAGCTGCAACATATTCTGCCTCAACTGTAGATGTTGAAACACAGTTTTGCTTCTTGGAAGTCCAACTAACTTATCACCAAGAAATTGAGCACCACCGGATGTGCTTTTTCTGTTTAGCTTACAACCTGCATGATCTGCGTCTGAATAGGCTGTTAGTTCGAAACCAGTATCCTTTGGATACCACAATCCCAAGTCAATTGAAAATTTTAAATATCGTAAAATTCGTTTGACAGCTTGGAGACGTGATTCCTTAGGAGTTGCCTAGTATCGTGCACAAACACATGTATAGAACATGATATCTAGACGACTTGATGTCAAATACATCAAGGAGCCAATCATGCTTCTATATAGTGTTTGATCAACTGATTTTCCCGTTAGATCAACATGAAGTTGTGACCGAGCAGCCATGGGTGTAGAAATAGGTTGGCAATCTACCATTTCAAAATATATTTAGACTGATTGATAAAAATTCCATTTGGTAGTTGTTTAACATGTAATCCAAGAAAAAAGTTCATTTCACCCATCATGCTCATTTCAAATTTGGATACCATTAATGCCGAAAAATTCTTGCAATATTTGGCATTAGTGGATCCAAATATGATGTCCATAACATATATTTGAATTAGAATTATATCTTCTTTTTGTTTCTTAATGAATTGTAGTGTCAATTGTACCTTTTGAAAATCCCGATTGAACAAGAAATGTGGACAAGACATCATACCAAGCTCTCGGGGCCTGTTTTAGTCCGTATAAAGCTTTGTCCAGAATGTAGACATCGTTTGGTCTCTTGGGATCGACAAAACCTTCAGGTTGACCAACGTACACCTCTTCCTTAAGAATGCCATTTAAGAAAGCCGTCTTCACATCCATTTGTAAACTGTAAATGACTTGTGAGCAACATATGCTAAGAAGATACGAATCGCTTCAATTCGAGCTACTGGAGCAAATGTTTCATCGTAGTCGATTCCCTCTTGCTTACTATAACCCTTTGCAACCAGTCTAGCTTTATTCCGTACCACAATTCCATGTTCATCCTTTTTGTTCTTAAAAATTCATTTGGTTCCAACTATGGACTTATCCTTTGGTCTTGGAACTAATCTCTAGACTTTGAGTCGATTAAACTGATTCAACTCATCTTGCATGGCAAGAATCCAATCTGCATCTTGAGGAGCTTCCTTTACAGTTGCAGGTTCAACGGAACTTAGGAAATTGGAATATAGACACTCATTTTGAGTAGCTTTTCCAGTTTGGACCCCAGTAGTAGGATCACCAATGATTTGAGAAGTTGGATGCGATTTAATCCACTAACGTTCAAAAGGAAGATGTTGATACTCAAAATTGGAATTTGAAGAATCAACATATGGAGTAGAAGTAATAAGTTCTTCAGAAACAGTCGTTGGTTGGATTGGTGAGATAGTTGAAGTTGGTTCGGTTTGTAAAATTTCAGTTATGGTTTCAAGTTGTACTGGAGGAGACTCAGTTGTAGTTCTCTGAGTTGGAGTTGAAGTTGTTGTATTACCGAAGTATTCTTCATAAAAATCTGAGAATAATTCATCAAGATCATTCACAATTGATTGTGATGTTTCAGGTTTATCCTCTATTGAACTAGTTAAACCGGGTTTTGAATTGTTTTGTTCAAAAACCATTTATGTCATTTCATCAAACTTCACATTAACACTTTCATTGACAATCTTTGTTCTCTTGTTATAAACCCGATAAGCAACTTTATCTATTTGAATAACCAATAAAAATTCCTTTGTCACTATTTGGAGAAAACTTTCCTAAATCTTCACGATCATTTAACACATAGCAAGGACATCCAAATATTCAGAAAAACTTTACATTTGGAGGACTGTTGTTGATAATCTCATAAGGTGTCTTGCCGAACCGCATATGGATTATTGACCGGTTTAGAGTAAAACATGCAATATTTACAGCTTCTGCCCATAAGAACAGCGGTAGTTGAGAGTATATGGGCATTGTGTGAGCTGCTTCAACAAGAGTTCGATTTCGAGGTTTAACGACACCATTTTGTTGTGGATTACGTGCAGCGGAATATTGATGAGTAATGCCAACCGATTCCAAATATGAAGATAAGGTTTTATTTTTGAATTCCGTGCCATTGTCTGATCTGATTGAGCATACTGGAAGTTGCAGATTCACTTGAGTTTGTTTGAGAAAGTTGATGAGAGTCTCTGGTGTGTCAGATTTAGATTGTAAGAAATAGACCCATGTGTAACGAGAAAAATCGTCCACGTTAAAGAATGTACTTTTTGCCATTGATGGTTTGAATGCGCATTGGTCCACATAAATCCATATGAAGTAGATGAAGGACAGATTCTGAACTAGGTGTAGGTTTGGATTTATGTGATGTATGATGCAATTTACCTAGTGTGCATGATTTACAAAAATGATCTTGATCATATTGTAATTCAGGTAGACCATGAACAACACCAGAGCGAGATAGTTGATTGATTTGTTTGACATTGAGATGAGAAAAATGACGATGCCACAACCATAATTGTTGAGAAGAAGCTTTTGAAATTAAACATACATCATCCATGGGTTGTGCATTATCTAGATCAATGGTATAGAGGTTTATGCCACGGGTTCCGTTTAACAATTCCTGCCCATCAATTGGCACACAACAACTTCGTTTTCGAAATAAAACCTCTAAATCCTTGTCACAAAATTGACCAATGCTAAACAGATTGTGACCTAATCCTTCCACATATGCGACCCGTGTTATAGTTATCTTTCCTCGAACCAAATCACCAACCCTCATTATTGCACCAAAGTGATTATTCCCAAATCTAACTGTTCCCATAAATTTTCAACAAAATTGCTTAGAAGGGACTTATCTCCGGTCATGTGTTTGGAACACCCTGAATCAAGATACCAAACACATACCAAGATTTTCTGCAAAATCAAACCATTGAAAGAACCTTAGGAACCCATTTTTCAACGAGTTCGTCAGGATTAGTACCATTTATGGTTGATTGTATCCTTTTAGGTACCCACTTATAGACTGGTTTGGGTTTGTTTGTGGACTTAGAAATCCATTTTGTTTGAAAACAATTTGAATCCCAACCCTTCCTTTTCCATGGCTGTGATTGATATTGCATAGCATGTTGATAGTAATTATAACGTCTAGCTACAATCCTATCATGCAACATAAATTCATTCACATTCACAAGATAATTTCTATCATAACGCAGAGTATGATTACAATTGTTTGAATGCTGAAAATACAATGAATCATGTTTGTTGACGTTATTGTAGTTACACGAATAAGAACTATTGAAAGGACGATTAAACTTTTGACTCTTTTGACTTCGGGATTTGTCATGAAGATTTGTCTTTTTTAGATCTGAAACATAAAAAACATCAGTATTAGTAACTTGAAAGGTATTCGTAAAGCTTGTGTTTGAAGACATCTTAATAAACCTTTTATTCTTTTGTAAAGAATAATTAGTAAATTGAGATTTCTTAGTTGCATACTCATGTTTCAAGATACTTTTTGGTTTAAAAGTGTGTAAGGCTTTTGAATTAAACATTTTGTCAACCTCTTTTCCTAAATCCTCCTCCGACTCTATAGCTTTATCAAATGCAAGTTGATGAGTAGATTTTGATAATGGTGTGATATCAGATGAAGATGTACTTTTAAGTTGTGTAATAGTTTGAAGAAGTGTATCTCATTCTTGTTCAAAATTTTGTTGTTCAGTGGTTATTTGTTTTTCTAAATCAAAGATTTTATTTTCCAAAATTAAATTTGGAATAAAAGTCTTAGTGGCAACCACTTGTTCAAGAACATCATTTTTTTCATCAACAATTGGTTTTGAATAACTAGGGAAATAATCCTCAGAAATTGGAATTTTTCGAGTACCATAGCAGTCATTCAATTTTTGATAATCAAATGAAAATTGAGCTTTATCTTCTCTTGCCCTATTAATTAAACTTCTCAGTTTCATCTTCCTCATTTGTTGTCTTTAGAAAATGCATTTTGAAATCACATCCCATGTAATTTTCATCATACAAGGGTGCTATTTTTGAAATTGCTTTCTTCAAATAGCATGGATTATCAAAACCTATCCCTTCCCTTGGATTATAGAATTTGATGTCCTTTGGTTTATTTAATAAAACTGTTTGCTTAGTCTGACCGCGTTTTAACAAAGTATTTTCAAGTTCTTTTAACTTTTGAAAAACTCTTTTATTCTCAGCTATGACATGAGCATGTTGTCGAATAGCAAGCTTTCCAATTCGTTCGGATTCCTCAAGTTGAGAAGATAAATCTGAGATTTCTTTAATTAAAGATTTCTTTTCAGATTCAAGCTTCTCATAACTAGTTTTGTAATCTTCCTTGTGAGTTTTTAAAATTCCTATTTCCCGAGTCACAGTTTTTAATATTTCAATGTGATTTGTCAGTTCCTGTTTTATTTTAGTTATATTTTATGTTTCGGTTTTTAACTTATTTGACAAACCGGCATTAATATCATGCAATTTAAGAATCATGATTTTAGAGTTTGATGATACCTCAGAGTTAGAATCCTCATTGTCATCAGTAAAAACTGTGGACAGATTGGCCATGAACGCCATGTTGACTTCCAGATTTTCATCTTCAGAGTCCGTTAGATTAAGCCATGCATCATTTTCAGCTAGTAACACTTTTCCAGCTTCCTTTTGTTTGGACATCAACATCTTTGCTTTATAATACTCAGAGTCACGAACTCTTGGCTTTTTACAATCTCTAGCAAATTGTCCAAACCCACCACAATTGTAACATTTATTCTCCATGTCACCCCTTGGCGTGTCCTCAAACTTACCCTTATAATTCTCCTCCGTTATACTCTTGCATTCTGGACATTTAGTGGATGATGATGAAGTACGCAGATGATTGTTAGTAGGTTTCTTATAATACTTCTTATTGATAGCCTTTGTCATAAGAGCCATTTGTTTCATAAGTTGTTTGTACTCCTCATCACTTCCACTTCCTTCTTCTTCAGACTCATATTGATATTTAGTCTCTTTCACAACCTTTTGAGGACGAGAATAAGTTCTTCTTTCAGCAACTAATGCCAACGGATCAACCATCTCTTTTGACTCTTTACCGGCAATTTCATTCACTTCATCTTGATTGTGATTCAAGATTTCATAAATCCCGATTCTGAATGATATTGCTCGAATATTGTTTCCATTCCGGTAACAAATTGTTTAAGAACTTGATGTTGATTTCTAAGTTCTACTTCACAAACTTATTTTTCCTTACTTCATTCAACAGCAAACAGAATCTGTTGTATGTAGTTTCAAGTTGTTCTCCGACCTTTGCTTTAAATCCCTCATAGGCTTGAAGACAATGAGTCATCTTCGTTTGTTGACCTCTTTCCGAACCTTGCTGTTTGTAGATCCCTATGTCAGATCTTTTAATCAAATCGTCACTAATCTCACGTGCGGAATTCGTAAGATCAAATCAATGTGAAATATAAAGATTAAATCAATCAATATCAAATAACAAAGTCACTTTATATTTCTTCAAACAAAATCTCTAATCAAATACAGCTTAAAAACGCAGAGATAATATTCTAAAAGTCTATCAAAAAGTCTAACCTAATTACAAAGTAATTAGACCTATTTATAGTATTTGGCCGACTTATGCGACACAAGCCTTGTGTCGCAGAGATCACTATTGCGACATAAGCACTGTGTCGCAACTACAACTAATGCGACATAAGCTTTGTGTCGCATAACACAGAAAATGTAATTCTACTAAGTCAATTACATTTACTAACACATTACAGACTTGACCAACTGACAGACACACTAAGATGTATCAACAAACTCCCCCGTTTCTTCAGCTTGGTCTTCAAAATCTTTAGTTAAACCCAGCCAGTTGGAAATACACCGCCAGCGTGTATTCCATGTGTTACACAAACATTGACACTCCGCTGAAATTGAAATACGATCTTCTTATTCACAGCATTTCTTTCGTTGAAGCGAATCGGATTATCAAATAGTTTCCTCAAGTCTTTCGATGACATATTTATCAAGCTCATAGGATCAAACACTCGAAATTGAGCATTCTTCAAACCGTACAACAATTTCCTCTCAGGTTGCTCTGTCTCAGGCACAAATATCAAAACTGCTTCACCAGTATGAGCATCGAGTTCCCAGTAATGAAATCTTCTTAGAAAGTCCAGGGGAACTGTTTCCAGAGGAATCTTCTTCAAACAATCAGCCGGAGGATAACGCATTCTGCATATCGGCTGCTTGGTCACTGTGTCTATCCTTTTCTTATAGATATACCTAGTTCCCAAAGTCGGTTTAATGAAATTGTATTTCTTTGTACGTATCTCTCGCTGCAAAGTGGTTTGGATAAAATTTGCACGGTCATCTCCAGACGGATTAATCAAAGAGAGCTGAGCAAGACGATTGACTTCTCCTTTTGGCAGAGTGCTCAGCTTGGTGAATGATCTCTTGAAATACTGTGTACCATCTAGTCTCTTGATCATAAACACACCATTGGACACCTTCCAACTCTTTATCAATCCAGAATACGCCCTACTAACCTTGCATGATTTACAAGTAACCGGCACTTGCTTTCCAACTTTGCCATGCGGCCACCATTTTGCAAGTCTCTCAGCTCTTGTCTCAGTAGTTTCAGTTTCTGGAGCCTGAGTCTCTGATGTTCCTTCTGCAGGTGTCTCAGATGCTTCTTCAGTTTCTTCTTCAGTTTCATCTTCAGAAGAATCAGTCTCGATAGTAGGAGCATCATCATCAACCTCATTTTCACTTAACCCTTCTTCTTCAACATCAACATCATCATTTACCTCAAATTCTTCATCCTCGGAATCCGAACTGACTTGGTTTACCATGCGTTGTATGAAAGAGAGATCTGCACATGAATAATCTACAGCCAATGGTCTCGGCTGTCCTGGTGTGTGGTGCACAGGGAAGTACTCTAAAGTAGGCATTTCATTATTATGTTCAATATGTACATCTTCATTTACAGACTCAGACCCCGGTCCACTTGGTTCTATTGATGGACCAGAGGGAACAGACTCCCCCGGACCAAGTGACCGGGTCTCAAATTCCCTAAACTTAACCTCTAAATCAGAAATCCTGGAGGTTTGAGTCTCGATTAGTGCAGCTTGAGACTGAATTATAGAAGCTTGATCATTCACAGTCTTCTGCATTGCATCGATCCGTTCCAAAAGTTGCTGGAGAACGTCCGGATGAGGTTGCACTAGAGTCCGTATCTCTGAAGGCCCTGCAGATGATGAAGTACGAGGACGACTGGTAGTAGGTAGGTCCTCAGAAACAGAATAAGTCACATCCTCACGTGGGCGTTTGCCCTGCAACTGGGGTGGAGAGGGGCATAACTCATCAATATCCCTAAAAATATCATCAAATTGAGGATCGGGAATTGATAGCCTGTTGTTGTTGTTGAGGAGGTGGTGGTTGCTGGAGAGGTACTTGTTGTTGAACAGATGCCTGAGGAGGTGGTGAAAGCGGCCTTTGAACAGGAGCCGGATCGTCAAAGTTATCACCCTCCGGAGACACATAGGCCTCATTTATAATATGGCCAAACAACGGCACATCGGGCGGGACCGGTGCGCCCCGTGCATAGTGACCGAAAACTACAAAAATTCGAGTATTCATCGGTGTCTGGCGAAACTGGTGTTGCGGAGCCACCGGTAAACCCGGAAGCAAATGATTGAGCAGAAGCTGAACAAAACGAGGGTATAGGGCCCACTGTCCCTCCCCTGCCTAGGCGTTGTCTACCAAAATACGAAAAATATAACCCGAGAAGTTGTAGGGTTTGTTGTAGACCAGTGCAAGCATAGCGGATGCGGTAGAATGGCTCATTCCATCGAAACCAGCCTTTCGCCCGGAGAGGCACACTATCATGATATGCATAAGATACCTCCAGACCTTTGTGAGAAAAGCCTTGCGGTATTGATCGCGGGGAACACCCGGGTAGCCCATCTGAATCATGCCACCGGCAATAAATGAGTTGGCAAAAGCAACCGGCATTTCCGAATCATCCGGAAACTGAAAGAACTCCCGAATAATCTGTTCAGATAGAATGATTTCGCGATCATGAACTCTGGATATAAGCCTGGTGTACGGGAGATCCGAATTGATGTGGGCATTTGTCCAGAAATCCGTGACATGATCACGGTAAATAGTGGTTGTGGCCGTGATCGCAGTATAAATCCTTGAACGGCGCAGAAATGCAATCATCGGGCGATACGGCGCCGCCGATTCTTTTTCGTCGTTGAGAAAAGCCGTGACATTATGTCGCGGTTCCCAAAAATAAGCGTTTACATTTATATCTGCCATAGCTGTAAGAGCAAAGTAAACTTGGAAGCCGTTAGATTTAAACAATTTAAACAATTGACATTTTTCAAATTAAAATGTCATGCGACATAACCCTTGTGTCGCAGAGCACAGGTGCGACATAACAGGTTATGTCACAATTTAGCAATATAATCAAATTAATGATTAACAAGCGACATAAGTATTGTGTCGCAAATTAACATGGCGACATAATGAAGCGACATAAGCAATTGTGTCGCAGAACAGTAGCGACATAAAAGGTTGTGTCGCAAACAAGATGCGACATAAACAGAACACATCCTACGACACAACCGTTGTGTCGCAGGTTATGTCGCAATGAGGAACACGATGAAACCATGTCGCGGGATGGTCAACACAAATATGCGACACAAGTCTTGTGTCGCAGAAGTCAATCAAGGGTTAATTTTGAATTTTTATTTGTGACACTTAGAAAAGAAATTTAAAAGAAACATATATATAATAATAAAATAACATAAAAGAACGTTTTGAGAGGTTTCTATTTAGGGATCATATTTAGAAAGACAGACTCGCAAGACAATGTCAAATTTTAATTCGATTATCAGTATAGTTGTCCAAATGTAAATTTATCAAGCAAAGTTAACAAGCCTGAGAAGCAATTCGTAACAAGACGATTATTGGTATTGTTTGTCCACTTAAACATGTAACACACTCAACTTCAAGTGTTAGCAGTTATTGTGAGAGTGAGTATGTCTCCGTGAATCCCACACAGATATACTCCTAGTATCAAGACATGCCCAAGACTTCGATTGTTTAGAGAAAGTATTTGAATTCAACATTTTTAAGAATCAAGCCAGCGGTGACAGGTCTGTACTGACGTACAACAAAACGACGTAACTAGATGCAGGTTTAAGCAAAACCAGACTTGGTCAAACCGTTTGGCGACCTTGTGAGGTGTCTTTGATTTTATAAGACTTTAAAGTGCTTTGACTTTTGTTTGCTTAGTATTTTGAAAGTATGCTGACTGAAACCAGGTCTGTACGGACGTACAACAAAGGAGACAGACAGCATAAATCCCCAAATGTTGTCAGATACAAGCTCAGGTTAATAAAAGCATGGCAAGCTGATACATAGGAATTAAGACACATTGTCATACATCATATGTTGGTCATCACAAAAGAATAAACACAGATTAAAAGGATTTCTTAGTTGCTCAAAGAAGAGTATGGAAATGCCTACCAATACATCGTGCAATGATACAAGTGTTTGTAAGGACATGTAGAACATATACGAGATAAACCTACTGATACATCGAGGATAAAACTTAAGATTGACGTTTGAGGGGTGTCTCCTAATGTACTATCATATCCCTGGTTGTTTACAGACACAACTGAACGTCTTTTGCACATGTTGCAACGTTGTTTTTCCTTGATGCTAGTAAGCACAAAGAGTGGCTATTCCCTAACTTACCTTTTTTTTTTTGAACAATAAGCATAAGAACATAACATAATAAGGTCACAAATATTACTTTTGAATTTGAAAGAAACGTAACCCTAGCATGTTGACTAACTCATCGAAACGAGCACGGGAAAAGGCTTTGGTGAACAGGTCAGCATTCTGCTTAAGGGTATCTATTTGGACCAGATCAATTAGGTGTTTCTCATAGCAATCACGAATGAAATGAAACCTAATTTCTATGTGTTTGGTCTTAGAAATGTTGGACAGGATTACGTGTAATACATATAGCAGCAGTATTATCTATATGAATAGGAGTCATAGTTAAGAGTAAACCGTAGTCGCGCAACTGGTGTTGTATCCAAAGAACCTGGGAACAGCAACTGGCAGCAGCAATGTATTCAGCCTCTGCGGTTGAGGTAGAGACGGTCGTCTGCTTTTTACACTGCCATGAAACGAGCCGAGGTCTAAGAAACTGACATCCACCAGAAGTAGACTTCTTATCCATATTGCATCCCCCATAATCCGAGTCCGAGTAAGCAGTGAGCGCGAAGGTTTTCTCATTAGAATACCATAGACCAAGGGTTGGTCTATATTTGAGATAACCGAAGATTCGCTTAACTGCCTTCATGTGAGACACCTTCGGTTTAGCCTGATACCTGGAACAGAGAGAGACAGCAAAGACAATGTCCAGACGCGATGCAGTGAGATACATCAGAGAACCAATCATAGATCGGTAATCTTTTTCCGGACAGTCCTCTTCATCCTCTGCTGGACCAAGGTGATGATTCAGCTCCAAAGGCGTCCCATAAGATTTACAATCAGTCAAGTTATACCGAGTCAACATATCGTTGACATACTTGGATTGATGAATGTAAATCCCTTTGGCAGAATGCTCAACTTGTACACCCAAGAAAATTTTTAGCTCCCCCATAGCGCTCATCTCAAATTCTGACTTCATGATCCGCTCGAAGTCACGACACATATCATCCTTGGTAGAACCAAAGATGATGTCATCCATATATACCTGCACTAATAAAAGCTCATCCCCATCATGCTTGATGAAAAGGGTACTGTCGATCGTTCCTCGTACGAAACCATTCTTCAGCAGATGAGTTGCAAGTCTCTCATACCAATCTCTAGGGGCTTGATGAAGACCATTAACGCCTTGTCCAGCTTGCATACGTAGTTCGGATGGACAGAGTCTTCCAAACCAAGCGGCTGTTTGACGTAGACCTCTTCGACCACTTGACCATACAGAAAAGCGCTCTTCACGTCAAGTTGATATACCCGAAAACCTTTGAAGGAAGCATACGCCAGGAAAATGCGGATTGATTCCAAACGAGCAACCGGGGCAAACACTTCATCATAGTCCAATCCTTCAATTTGAGTGAAACCCTGGACCACTAGACGTGCTTTGTGGCGAATAACAACGCCCCGATCGTCCTTTTTCACACGATAGACCCAACGAGTACCAATGGGATGAACACCCTTGGGCAACGGCACCAAAGTCCACACTTGCAGCTTTTTAAACTGTTGAAGCTCTTCCTGCATCGCCTCAACCCAGTATGGATCCTTCAACGCATCAGCAGTCTTCTTCGGCTCAACTTGTGATAGATAACATTCTTGAATTTGTGAAGCAAGATATACAGGCTCAGTGTCTGCAGCAGGTGAAGACGTCGAAGCAGATTCAGCAGCAGCAACTTGGCGTCTGGTCAACACTCCCTTTTGTAAATCACCCAGTATAGCATCCACTGGATGTGACACGTTGTGACACCCGACACTTTAGGGTAATGATTTCCTTAAAACTAGAACTCTAATTTCGTGTATTTAGTTCTTTATTAGGCTAAGTACTCGTGATTATTTGCAACTATTTGTATATATGTGTATACACACTTACGTAATTGTTTGAATTACACCTTCGTAATTATTCGTAATTTCGCGAAACAACCGGACGTGGTCCGACTATTTATACGACGTTGATGAAAACTTTTCATAGATAACGTAATCATATTTTATAGTTAAAATAGTGGTTATATACCTTATATTATTATTTCAAATAATAATACACGAAAAAAAAAAAAAAAAAAACTTTGACGTTTTGTTTAAAACGTAACAAACACGGCGAAAATGCGCAAACCGAGCCCGACACCCGAGCAACACCCGAAATATACTTTTGTGACTCAATTTAGTATTTTAAGAATACTTACTTATCCCGAATATCATTCACAAATTAAAAATATAAACAAAAGCTCGACGTAAATTATCAACTTTTTAAACCGCAAATTAACGTTTAAACGAACGGGGAACGAAACACGAAGTCTAGAAAACGAGTCACGAGCCCGAAACACTTTTGGGCCAGGCCCAATTCGGCTTGGGCTGATCCAAGAAGCCCACCCCAAATAAGCCCAAGCCCACCCCACAAAACACCTCCCCTACACCTCATTTCACACACACAACCCACACCAATTCTCTCCTCCTTCTCTCTACACTCTCAACTCTCTCTCTCTCTCTCTCTAAAATCTTCCATCTTTCCACCACCATCAACCACCTCATCACCACCACCAACCACCACTCCACCACCACAAGCCGCCACCATAATTTCAAAGAAAAGTCAAGAAATCAAGCTCTTTCCTCACCTTCCTCTCCATTTCAATCCGTTTTCAATCTTGTAAGAACATATAACTCTTTTATAATACTTGTAATTCACCTATAAACATGTTAAAGTGCTCACTTAACTAATATATGTCCAAAAGAATACATAAAAATCGTTTTTCATAACTTTAAACATGCAAGAACTTTGCATGCAATCCGGCCAGAAAATTTGTCCAACTTTGGGAGGTGATATCTACCTCAAAACTTGACCAAAATCAACGATTCAAAAGGCTAAAATTAAGTTTAAGAAGTTATCTTTCATTTGCCACTGGTCTCATAATTTTTGGAGCTCTTTTGATACCTGAAATAATTTTTACAAAAACATGTAGGCGGGCTGGGTAAAAAGGCAAAAATTTGTCTCTCATTGTTTTAGTCATAACTCGAGATTTACATCTCTAAAAGACTTGAAACCACCGCCAAAAGTTCATAAATTTCGTTGAGAAAAATAGTCATTTAGATGACCTTGTCCAAAAACGCACGCATTCTGCCCAGAAACTCAATCACCTTGCATGTCTCCTAATTGGCTACTTTTTTGACCCTTGAGAGAATCCATAATTTTTATAAATACTTAAACTCGTCTAAAAATTCTATAAAAATTATTTTAAGTACCTAACATAATAAGAAACAACATATATTTTTCTTGGATTTTTTCTCGAACATTTAGATTACGAAATAAAATTGGAAAACTGATCTGTTTTGGTCCTTGTGTCGCTGAAGCCCAGTAGTCATTAGCGACACTATCCTTGTGTCGCTATAGCCTTGAACCGTCACCTTAGCGACACTATCCTTGTGTCGCCGAAACCTCACTTGCGACACTAATATTGTGTCGCCTAAATCACACTTGCGACACTAGTATTGTGTCGCCAAGATCACATTAGCGACACAAGCCTTGTATCGCTAAAAACCCAGCTCGACCCCAGCCAGGGGCCATGCCCCTTGGACCCTACCAGGGGTTGCCACCCCTTGGACCCCGTCACCAGGGGCGCTGCCCCCGGACCCCTGTCATTCGTGGGTTCCACCCACTTACCACTCTAATCAACATTATGTTTTCACAAACTTTCACCAACGTTTCGTACACGTCTTTCGATAAGTAAACAAGAACGGACATACTAGTTAACTGAACTACTAACTTATAAGTGGACATTAACCCTCCACTTATACAGTCACTATAGATGGTCTTTTGAGACATCTACTTACACAATCTTATACGTCTAGGGCGTTAGAAGATTACTATTGGGAACACGAATTGCTTGCTACTTGTTATTTGCTAAGTAACAGGCTAATCTCAGGTGAGTTTCATAGCCCCTTTTTCTACTATTTCCACTCAGGGGTGAGAATACATACAACTGCTTTTAACAACTGCTTTTAACAACTGTGAACGCAAGTACAAAACACGATATATTGGTTGCATGAGTTATTTAGCTAATCCTGAAAGTCCCCCACACATAGTTTGTTAGTATCGTTATAGCGTGAATGTTAATGAATAGTACTATTTGGGATTGACTCCTCCCGTCCGGGTTAGTCGCACTAACTGGTCAAACGGACGCATTATTATTTGTTCTTACGAGTGTTGGATTAGGCACTCGCTGGGAGGCACCACGATCGTGGCACTTGATTGTGACCCGACACCACAGTTAAGCTCGAACTATGGGCTCATGGCAACAATATACACCTCTTTTACATTTTTGTAATACATTACTATCATTGTTGGATGATACAAACAGGAAATCTTGTGTTCCACACGTTCTATATAATATAATATCAATTGTTTTCAAACCTATGAGCTCACCAACTTTATGTTGACTCTTTTAGTATGTATTCTCAGGTGACCAGCCGCAGTAGGATGCTTTGGAAGCAATAGCTCGAGTCGCATATTTTGAAACAACCAAGGAATTAGATTGCATTTACTATATTTTGTAATAATAGTTATGTGATTCTACGAATCGGATGCGAACTCCTAGCTTTTATGTAAACACTTTTAAGTTTGTAATGTAATGATTTTTGAAAACGTCTCATATAGAGGTCGTTTGTTGTAACTCTTGTGTTGTGATATTTGATTTGGTCGCCGCCCCCATGACACCCCATACCTTCCGCTGCCACGCGTCTTGGGGGTGCGACAGACGTTGATACGAGAACTCGGAATTGCAGCTGGAACGATGACAAAATCAAGGTTCGTAGAGTCAGCTTCAAGTTCGAGCTCAAGATCAGGTAAGTCAGCAAGGTCAGATGCCGGTAACGGGTCAGGTTCATATATTGGAGACTGATCGGAAGCCTCAAACATGGGTTCCTCATCATTGGCAGAATCAGGAACATCCTCAGTAACAGGTGGAGGCGGAGAGTCACTAGTGACAGCGGGATCAGTGACGGGTCTGGCTGTAGGTGGTGAAGGAACAAAAATGGGTGAAGTGTTGGATACGATATCCAACCCATGAAGCAGTGTCACCATTTCCTCTTCTTCATGTGCCTCAGGAAGATTGAAGGAATCAAACAATGTTTGATAGTCAAACAAGTATTCGGGTCCCTTTCCCTGAGGGTTGTCAGTGTAATGGAAGAAGGTGACCTCAAAGTGTTCTTCCACACGCTTGGTTACAAGGTTATACACACGTTTGTTCGATGAGTTGTTAGAGAATCCTAGGAAGACCCCTTCACAGGATTTTTCACCGAACTTAGCAATTCGTTCCTTGGTGTGCATAATTGTGCATAAGCAGCCGAACGGTTCAAGAAATTGTAGATTAGGCTTTCTGTTGTTGAACAATTCATAGGATGTCTTGTTCTTCTTCTTAACCATTAACACCCGATTCAGAACGTAGCAGGCCGTATTCACAGCTTCGGCCCAAAATGTGATTGGAAGCTTAGAGTCAGATAACATTGTACGTGCAGCCTCAATCAAAGTCCTATTCTTACGTTCTGCAACCCCATTCTGCTGTGGAGCCCTTGCGGCACTGAATTGGTGTTCAATACCATTGCTCAAACAGTACAGCTCCATAATCGAGTTCTTAAACTCTGTACCGTTATCACTCCTTATCCTCTTGATTCTCAACTCACAAAGATTTTGCAGTTTATCGAATAAATAGATGAGAATCTCAGGCACTTCATCCTTGGTCTTCAGAAAATATACCCAAGAAAACCGCGAATAATCATCTGTCACAACTAGGCAATACGAAGCTCCTCCTAAACTCTTCTTTCTGACTGGCCCGAATAAATCCATGTGAAACAGCTCCAAGGGCTTCTCAGTTGAATTGGCCAGCTTCGGTCTGTGAGACTTCTTGTGTTGCTTTCCTTTCTGACAAGGGACGCAGTGATCATTCAGCCCAAAGGATTGCTTAGGGACACCTCGCACTAGATCATTCTTGATCAAGTAATTCATCTTGCAAAAGTGCAAGTGTCCCATACGCCTGTGCCATAATAACGATTCCTTCTTGGGAGCTTTAGATAGAAAACATGTGAGCTGTGTAGTTTCCACAGTACTCATGTCAAGAATATACGTGTCTCGCTCCCGAGGTGCCCTCAGTAGCACCCATTCTTCAGGGATTATAAATCCCGGCTTCAATATACAACACCCAGTGTCTGTGAAAGCCGTAGTGTACTTTTTATCGCACACTTGAGAGACACTGAGAAGATTGTGTTGTAATTGCTCCACAAAATTCACCTTTTCAAAACTTACCATTCCATTGGTAAGCGTACCCTGACTAGAAATGACTCCCCCTTTATCACCAGCGAAGGCCACATAACCTCCATTGTAAGCAAAAACTTCAGATAACAGAGAAACATCACCGGTCATGTGCCGAGAACAACCGCTGTCGATATACCATTTACTATTCTTTACAGATTCAGATTGCTGCGGCACCACAAACAAGGTAAATTAGTTAAAATTGGAGACCCAAGCCTTTATAGTCTTGGGTACTCCAGTGACATCATCAACAACGACCACATCAGTCAAAATTTGATTTTCAAACATTTTAGAATGTTTGACTGATGAGTTATTGTCAGATGTAGAATCTTTGCAAGATTCTTTAATCTTCCAAACCTGTTTTGGTTTGGATGCTTGCGTGTCAACAACTTTGAGCTTTAAGTTTGGCAAGTTATTTTGCTCAAGTTTGTTGATTTTGACAGCTGGGACATGAGTCTTTGAGCCTTTCATTGAAATAGACTTCTTTGAAGGATTCTTAAATTTTAAGACTCGCGAAACCTGTTTTCCATACTGTTTCTTCGTAAGCACAGGACACACATTTATCAGATGACCTTGCTTCTTGCAGTAGAAGCAAGATCGATGCTCAACACTAGATTGAGATTGAGGAATAAACTGATGAGCACGACCAAAAGAAGCACTTGTTGAACATTCACATTGACGTGAATATTCAACAGGAGATGCTTTAGGAATATGTTTAGAATATTTATTTTGAATAGTCGATTTAGAAATAATCTTCTTTTGAGATTCAGCCATAGCTTTACCTTTTCCTTTTGACTTAGCCTGTTCATTTCTTTCAATAGTAATTATGTGATTTTCAGGCTTAACAGTTTTCTTTATTGGTTTATACTCTTGCTCAGTTATGACCTCAATTTCAATTTCCTCTTCAATAATACGAGGAAAAACAGACAGAGCCTTTCCTAACTTAGGCTCAACAACAATATCAGACTTAATTAGATCAGTCTGATGAACCTCAGCTTTAATACGCTTAACTTTCTCAACCTTTTGAGTCTTACTTGTTTCAGACTCACTAGTATTAGCCCTAACTGGCTCGGGCTTACTAGTTTCAGGTTGTGGAGATGCAGTGATGACATTTTCAGCCTTAACTAACTCAGGCTTACTTATTTTGATGCTAACTGCAGGTTTAACAGGTTTGACATCTATCTTTGTATAGATAGGTGTCAAGTCATTAATATTTTCCCTGACAGGCATGGGAAGATAATCCTTAGGAGGTGGGACTTGATGATAACCAAGTCTTGCCTTGCTTTTGGTATCCGTCCTCTGTGCCTGTAGGATTTCATCAAAAACTAGAGAGGAGGCAGAAAAGTTAGAAAGCTTTTTCTTTAAATTTAGAACCTCAGTTTGAGATTCAACAAGTTCTTTCTTAACAAATGATAACATATCCACATAGCTACCAATCTCATCTTGTTGTTCAAAGATTTTTGCCTTTAATTCTTTTTTCTCTTCCAAAATAGCTTTTAACTTTTCACCACTTGCCTTATCACTGTTTCTTAACAAGTCATTTTGTTTTATTTAAATTTTCAATGACAGTGTTAAGGCGTTTGGTGTCCTCTCTATACCTGTTTAGCTGGTTAGTTAATTTAATGCATGATACATAGGATAAAGGTTCATAATCTACCTCATGCACTTCAGCCATTAGTGCTCTTTCTGTATCTTCTTCATCTGGATCAGACCATCCCCAAGCATTATTAGAAAGCAGCAAAGCAGCGGAAACCATCGCTGTCTCATCATTGTTGGCCTTATCAGATGAAGTATACTGCGAAGGTTTAGATAAACCAGAAGGTGGGTTCTTCTTACGGTCACATTCACGAGCAAAGTGTCCATAATTATGATACTGGTAGCATTTCACCTTGCTCTTATTAAAACCCAGACCCTTCTCTTCTGTATCAGTTACGTTCCTCCTTCCAGTCTTTTTCAAGAAGTTTTTAACGCGTCTTGTGAGCATAGCCATACTCCATTTCAGATCCCTACGCTCAAGCTCTTCTTGATCAATTTGACTGAAATCTTCTTCAGTCAGATTCACGGTACTGTTCTTGTTGGACAGAAAATCATCATAAGCAGACAAGAAAGCAGTAAAGACAGCTGCATGTTCTTCAGCAACTGCAGGAGATGCACCTTGGAAATTTGAATAGGTACCACCTCCTCCTGAGGAGGCAGTGTATCCAAAACCACTAATAGTACTTAGAGCACCAGAACCCCCAGAGAAGGATGCAGAACCAGCAGCTTGAGTCGCTGCAGCAGGAACATCCACACCATATAACTTTGGATTTTGAAGGTGTGTAGTAGCTTTGGTTTCCTTTTTCTGCATGTCAAGAAGATCAACAGCAATTTGTCCTACCAAATCATCAAGCTCCATGTCCATGATGTCTTCGTCTTTTTCCATCAGTAATACTCTAGTATTCCACTTTTTGGGTAAGGAACCCAAAAGCTTCTTGTTCACATCAGTTTTGTCGAGAGTAACGCCTCCCTCGACTAATTCACTCACAAGCTGTGAGTATCGACTGCACATTTCTTCAAGAGATTCAGTAGGCAGCATGTCAAATATTTCAAACTGTTTCTTGACTAGATCCAGTTTGTTCTTTTTATATTGAGTACTTCCACCACACTTCTTTTCAAAACCAGTCCATAAATCATATGCAGTTTTGTGGTGTCGTAATTGTCTCAATAATTGTTGAGTTAAGACCATGGTAATAGTAGAATAGGTCTTTCTCTCAGTGTCAAAGGCCTTACGTTCCTCGGGTGTCATAGACTTAATGGACTTTTCAGGAATAGGTCCATTATGAACACCGGTTTTTAAAGGACGTTCATATCTTTCCTCCAAGTATATAAGCATTTCAGGATCATTGAATGATACAAATGCTTCAAATCTTTGACGCCAGTCCGAATAATTCATACCATTTGTATACATAGGTGGTTTATTTGTTGAACCCACCTCACTATTATGCTTTAACATAGCCTCTACTTGTTGAAGAGATGATGATGTAGAAGCAGTCATTGTAATGGATTCGTGAGACTTTTCAAAAATTTCTGGAAACTGAAGAATGCGACACTAAGATTGTGTCGCAGGGTTGTGTCGCAAAGGTACTAACAGCAACACAGAGATTATGTCGCAAAATGACTATGGCGCAGTACTATGTCGCACTATATGTCGCACCGTATGTCGCAACACTATGTCGCAAGATTAAGGTCGCAAGAACCTTATGTCGCAGCTTATGTCGCACAGTTAAGGTCGCAGAAACCCTATAGTGACACAAATTTATGTCGCAAAACGGCGCTGTCAGATGCCAAAAACCTCAAAAACGAAAAATTTCGAAACCTAAAAATCCTTTAACAAAAAAATTCGCAAAAGCTTAGATTTTTAGCCTCAAAGACTCCAATTTTCAGCTCCAAAATACCTATAATGAAGATCAAACACCAAAAAAAAATGTTAAATAATCAAAATATGTATTAAAAACGTACCTAAACGATTTGATACCACCAAAATCTTTAGATTTAATGGCTCTGATACCAATTGTAGATCCCTATGTCAGATCTTTTAATCAAATCGTCACTAATAAGAGCAATTGTAGATCCCTATGTCAGATCTTTTAATCAAATCGTCACTAATCTCACGTGCTGAATTCGTAAGATCAAATCAATGTGAAATATAAAGATTAAATCAATCAATATCAAATAACAAAGTCACTTTATATTTCTTCAAACAAAACCTCTGATCAAATACAGCTTAAAAACGCAGAGATAATATTCTAAAAGTCTATCAAAAAGTCTAACCTAATTACAAAGTAATTAGACCTATTTATACTAATCTGGCCGACTTATACGACACAAGCCTTGTGTCGCAGAGATCACTATTGCGACATAAGCACTGTGTCGCAACTACAACTAATGCGACATAAGCATTGTGTTGCATAACACAGAAAATGTAAATTCTACTAAGTCAATTACATTTACTAACACATTACAGACTTGACCAACTGACAGACACACTAAGATGTATCAACACTGTTGTCTAGCAATGGCATCCCACATCTCTTTAGCTGTTTATAACTATCCACTTGAATGTAGATGTCATTAGTTAAACCTTTTAGGATGTAGGATTTCATGTCCTTATGAGCCTTCCATAAAGCTTTTTGAGATGGAGAACATTCACTGTATGTTAATGGTGTTTGTTGAGCAACCCCAGTAGTGGTTCCCGAAGTATCTACCGGGGGATAGAAAGGTGTCACTCCTTTTAGCGATTTCATCAACAACTCGTAATTCTCTTGTCGTTCAATGAAGTCGATAAACCTGTCTCTCCGTTGAGAATAGTCACCACGAAATAGAACTGGAGGCTTATCCTTCGACCCTATGGCAAGTGCTTCTCTCAACATTTATACGAATTTTCCCTCCAAAATTTTTGAATTTTGCCCGAGTAAAATGAAAATTTTCTCAAACCAAAATTGGTCAACAATGAATTTTTTTTTTTTTTTTAGTTACTGTTTGCGATCTTAAATATAAGTTCGCAAAAGTATATTAATGCGACACTACTAAAGTCGCAGATATAAAGTCTCAAAAGCAGATATACGACCTTACTGATAACTTCGTAGAGATAAAGTCGCAGAACCTGATAGTGTCGCAGGTACCCGTTCATCGTCTTCACAAAGAACACTGAATCTGAAATTTTTCAAAACTTGAAATTGAAACCTGTAGTTACTTCATGTATGATCCTTAACACTAGTAGAACACTTTGATCGGTCGAAATGATCGGATTCAATCTTAAACACCTCCTATTTGAATTTAACCGCCATTTTCAACTTTTGAATTAATTTTGAGAAATTGTGTGATTTAACCGTGAATTCTTGTTTCTCTCTGTTGTAGATCACTATTAGAACCTTCGTTGACACTTTAATTGTATAGAAACACACAATTTTGATGAATTTGATCAAAAATCCGAATGTTCTTCTTCAAATACCCATTTTGCAATTTTCTTCGAATTTGAGCTTGATTCCTGCAATTGAACCGTGTAATCACTTCCAAATCCTTCAACCAATGCTCTGATACCAATTGTTGGATCTAATTTTGTGATTTGAACGTGATTTGTATGAAATCCGAATGTAAGTATATGTAAGTATATGCGTATGTATGAATAGCTTGAATGCTTCTTGTATTGATTAATCAATTCACTATTACAAGCTCTCAGACTCTCTGTAAATCAGATACATAAACGCATATACAATTTTTCTCTGTTTTTAACAACCACTTACAAATAAACATAAGTCCTATATTTATACACATTCGTACCTACGACCTCATTTGTTATTGCGAACTTAAAATTAAGTTCACATTTAAGTTCGCATTTATGGTTATTGCGACATTAATATTAAGTTCGCACCTTTTGTTATTGCGACACTAAGACACTATCTTAGTGTCGCATCTTGATAAAGTCGCAAGTTCTAATATGTGTAACTGCAAATCCTATTTTATATCTAACATTACCACAAAAATGTTTTTAGTCTCCTAACATGTTGATCTCAGTAGGGTAAAAAAACTGTGTTTTGAAAACTTATGCTTGTACTCTTATAAAATTCCTAAGAACACACCAACGAAAAATCAACAGAAATGTGACTAATGTATGTTGATGATGTGACAAAAATCCTAAAATGGGTTAAAATCATGTTAAAAATGATAATGCTATTTTTCTCAGTAACCTTAAGGTATGAAGAACCTTGAGAAATAATTATGGAATTTTTGGAACTTATTTGTATTTTCTTTATGAAAATACAAAACTATAACTATGGAAAGGAATTAAATCAAATTAGTATTTCAAGCCAATAATTTCTAGAAATTTTTCTATGGTATTTTCAATGGAAAATAACACCAGACACCAAAAATTACATTACTTAGGGTGCTTTTTGATACACGTTTAGAATTTAAGTGTTTATAATCACGATATATTGGAAAACAAGGTTTTACTGCTCCAAACAACTTGAAATTTTTACACAATTCTTAAATTAGTTAGAAACTGAGGTGGTAAAAATTTCATAACTTTTTGATGACCATTTACTATTTTATTTAAATTTCTATAGTATTTTGGACTTAAATTGAGAATAAATATAATACAATTCTAAAAGTTCCCAAATTTTTACAGAAAGTTTATATCTAATATTAGGCTATAAAATAAAGTTTGCTTGCTAATTTTTGGAACTAATCTTCATGTGTTTACACAAATATGCTTACCAAATTTATCATTAACGTTACTAATTAATAAGAGAAAATCAAACTATTTAATCGCAATTTATAATTTAATTAGTTGATTCAATATTACTAAATTATATAAATTAGATGAGTATCTTATCAGAACCTTCGTGTTCGTAGGACGCATATAGGAGTCGTACTTGTCTAGCATGGGGAAAACTTCCGAACTAAACGCTCGAACTTTATTGTGATTTTTACTTATCTGAAATTGTTTTGGAGTGAGAATACATGCTTTTCTTTTGTGGTTACAAGTACCTATAAACCGTTACGTATTGCATAAGTTACTACTATTCCTTCTTTGGGCCTCTATCATGAATTGTTAGTTATGGACTTAAGCGTGAATATTGTGAATAGATCTATTGGGTTGACACCCCCGTACGGGTTGGTAGCGCCAACTTGATTACAAATCAAATGGACGCGTAATCATTTGAGAACTACGAGTCTTTGGAATAGGACACTTGCGAGGAAATTAAATTGTTAAGGTTTCGATTCATGAGCTTATGGCAATAGTAATTGTTGGTACATATTGGTGTGACAATCAGCTTGTAGAAATATTAGCTTGAACAAACGATGTTTTGCGACAGTTTTGCGACACTAGATGTGACACTACTTTAGTGACTTTAATCTTAAAGTCGCAGGTAGTGTCGCAGGTTTGTGCAAGTATAAATACAGCAACAGGTCTCGTCATTTTGGGTGCTAAAAATATGTGTTTTTCATGAGAGCTTATTTGTAACAGATTCAGTGGAGAGAGAGTTGAGATCATTTGTATACACTTGTAATCGTTATTGAATATCAATATACAAGAAGTTATTCACTTGATTAAATCTCGTTCATCATTCAATCAATTAAATTCGGATTCTGCACGGTTTAATTGATGATTCGAATCAGATCCAGAGCATCCGGATTAACACTAATACATTTTGATATTGTGGTAAAACAATATAACTTGAAATCTTGTGATCCATGGTTCTATTTTACAAACTCTTTACACCTATGAGTTCACCAACTTTATGTTGACACGTTTTAACATGTATTCTCATGTAAGTAAGGCGCTTTGTAGTTGTGCCGTTGAGTCGCCCTTATTTACGTAGGAGTTGCATCCCTGCGGGAGGGCTTTTTGCATAAACTTGGTCATCTTGAATTTAGGCTAGTTAATCGATTAGTTTGAAACTATGTTCTTAAGACTTTAAACATGTATGTTTCAAAAGATCGAAGGATGGCTTGACATTTTTGAAGCTTTGGAAGATTCCCGAGTCTATATTATGTTGATTATGGCTGTTTTCTGTGCTTGTTCGTTTAGATGGTATTTTCCTATTGGTGTCATAGGTTAGATTTTCATTATAATGTATAGCTGATAAGGCCTGTTTATCAGTTGGTCGTTCAAGTGTTTGCTTGAGGTTTCTGTGATATTTTTGCCACATTCCATTGTACTTATTGGTTTATCTGGGTTTTATATATTTTACCGGGGTAACTCCCCTTTACCCAAAAAAATGTAAAACGATGTTAGTTTAACGACTCTCATATAGATCGCCCATTGTAATCCTTGTTTGTGATCCACGCTCGTCGCGCCCCGGGGTGTGACAGATTGGTATCAGAGCCACACGTTATAACCGTTAAGTTAGCGTTCCTTCTAAGTATGACTAGTTCGGGTGTTGCATCCTTCAACTTTAATTTAACATAGCCTGATCACCAATGTACAATTAAAGTAGAATTGATGCGAGACTGGAAGTGTTTATAGGAGTAGCATGCAATCTAGAATTCACTTAAGCTAGGAAAATTCCTGTAAGTATGCTTAGGTATCTACTCTCATTAGGTAATCAATATACCTCTAGGAACTAAGATCTCTTTTGGTAGTCTTACTATGTCGTGTTTCTCATCCTACGTTGTCGGATCAGCCTACGATTCCGGTTACTTCACTAGTCGCCCTAGTTTAACCCACCGAGCATCGAGCTGGAGGAGGATCCCTCTGAGGACTCAGGATCAGAACACGAAGTTAACAGCCGAGCGACTACTAGTGAGGATGTTAGGCGGACCCCGCCACTCACTTTACCTTAGCCACCGCTATGTGGCTTACGCTTGAGAATCACCGCATCTAAGAACATTCCCATTTCCACTCGACTATCTTTAGGAGCGCCACATCAGCAGCCGCGAAACCCTGAGGGTCGTTCCCGGAATCCCGAAATCACCAAGCTTCAGATTCAGCGGGCGAGAAGTGCCCATTAGATATAGATTCTGGCATATGCGAAATATTTGATAAAGAAGCAGACTCAGCGCACGATCAACACTTTGGAGACAAATTCTAGACACGAATTGAGTGGCGACACTCTAAGAGTATCACCGACACAAGTGCTACCCCAACACATTCCCCCAAGGACCACGCATTAGGCATATGGCTAAAAAGAGAGTTCCGATGCCGAGGAGAGTGACGATGGTAGCACCGCATCAAGAGGCGGATGAGATGCCACGTACAGTCATTTGAAGGCCATTGGAGCACACTTCTGGCATCACTTAGGAAGAGGCACATAGGATTCGGGTCATAGCCGTCAAGTTACGTTACTGCCGGATGAGAATGGATCATCAACAGTAGCTGATGTACGATCAGGCAAGGAGGAAATGGCAAGCCTCACTCAAGATGGTTACTTATCCGACGGCGATCTAATCCATGAAGAACAAATCCAATACGAATAGCTCCACGAGAGAGTTTCTCCAATAGAAGAAATAGTGGTGGAGTTAAGCGAGAATCAACATGGCGGAATAATTCATATAGATGAATATGAAAGAATAAGAGATCAGGTGGAAGAACTGGATGCCTGCCTGAGTTTGGAAGCTCAAGGGTAGGTGTAGGACCTACAAGCAGGAACTGAGAATTGCAAGGAGATCAATTGTCGTACGAATCAAGGATAGAGACATGTTAGAGTGCCAACAATCCACAGAGGAAGTGCCAACAATCCACAAAGGACTCTGTGAGCTACGATACGTCTCTACGTTATAGAGATATGCTAGAAGCACGTTATTATCCACACAATCTGAACCTAGAATAGACTAGAAGTAAAACATATCTCGGATATATATAAGAAATGCATTGAGACGTAGGAAAAAGGATAAGCCTTGATCAATTTTGTAACAAACGTTTCAAAATTTTATTCGAGGCATATTGCGTATATATAAAAATTCATCTTCGTATTATAATAACTGGGATCCCATTGTACAAACATTTCTTCACAACTAGTCTGCTACCAATGTTCATAGAGGAAATTGGTGTAGTTATAGACGGGATTATCCAGATATGTTCCTGGATGACTTACCTGGATTTCCCCCACTTAGACAAGTCGAATTCCGAATCGATCTAGTTCTAGGAACCTCACTGATAGCTAAGGCACCGTACCGCCTAGCGCCCACGGAAATGAAGGAACTATCTAGTCAACTCCAGAACTCTTGGAAAAGGGATTCATTCCCCCTAGTTCATCACCATGGGGAGCCCCAGTCCTATTCTTTAAGAAGAAGGATGGATCATGGAGGATGTGCATCGACTATAGGGAATTGAACAAACTGACGATCAAGAACCGATACCCTCTCCCTAGAATCGATGATTTGTGATAGGTTCTAGTATGGATCTCGATTCGAATCATCAACTAAACCGTGCGGAATCTGAGTTTAATTGATTATGTGAAAGAACTAGATTGATTTTCAAATTATTTCTTGTATTGATATATGAAACGAATACAAAATTACTTTACAATTTAGCTCTCAACTCTCTGTGTAAAAATCACTCAGAAAAACTCGTTCAAAAAACTCTCAAAATAACAGTCTGCTGCTGTATTTATACTGTTCAGCACAGACCTGGGACACTACATGCGACACTATGGTAGTGTCGCATTTTGCAAGTCTGGGACATTAAAGTAGTGTCGCAATTAGTGTCTCCGCAAAATGTTGGTGTCGCAAACATACAAAATCAAACTAATTTCTAAACAAGCTGATTGTAACACGGATATTTATCAACAAACTCCCCCTTGACAACAACTTGTAGAATTCTTTTAATCTTAATTAATCTTCAATTCTTCAATCTTAGCTTAATGAGAGAGAGTTGTCTTCCATTTCTTTATCACAAGTACCAGCAACTTTTTCTTTTGTAAATGGTTTGGAAGATTTGTCCGGGTAAATCTTCTCAAGTACCTTGATTGGTGATTCAGTTGAGAGAGACACTAGAGTAATTTGCTCTCGAAGATCGTGAATAGTCTTTAATGTAAGTTCATAATCTTCTTGAAGTTTACTTACCGTTGTTTGTTGATTCTCAAGCTCTAAAATTCGCTTTTTAAGTCCGACGAGTTTTGAACGCATTTCTTCACGTTCAGTCTCCATGTTAAGTATTTGTAATTGGAAGGATTAAATCTCTTTTTCCTTCTTTATCAACAACTATATCCCTTAGTCTTGACTCTTCTTCAATTTATAATCTTTTCCAAATCTCTCTTCAATTGTTTCCCAAAGCTCAAAAGTTGTTTTCTTCTTATTGAAAAGCATCAATGCATCTCTTGATAGACACATAGTGAGTGCCGCGTAAGCTTTTCTCTCCTTTTCATAGTCTTTCTTTTCCTCCGGGGTCATTAAACCAACATGCTTATTAGGCTTATTGTAATTATCACCCCTATCAGTTCCAGCTATCGGTGGAGGAATATACTTCTTTGTTAGATAAACTAACAACTCCGGATCGTCCGATGCAATATAACTTTCAAATTGATAACGTCAATTTGCGTACTCACTAGGTTTAGCAAATATTAGTGGTTTGATGAGAGTACCGATCTTATTACCCACCTTCTGCATTTCGTTCGGAATCGAGAAAACCATGCTTGATAAAATACTCTTTTTTTTTTTTTTTTTTTTTTTAAATTTGGAAAATTTCTCGAGGACAATGAAAATTTTCTCAAACTAAAATTTGTCAACGGAAGGCTTAAATTCAAATTTTGATAATTGCAAAATTTTCCCGCAAAGATAAAGTCACAGAAGCTGATAGTTCTCAGAGATTTGACCACAGAGATAAAAAAATTTTGATCGGTTGAATTGATAAGTTCACAAATTCGAATCTTCTTCGCCTTTTTAAAAGAAAAAATTTCTAATAATACTGATAAGTTCGCAGAGTTAAAGTCGCAGAAGCTGATAGTATCGCAGGTACTGTTCGTCGTCTTCACAAAGAACACCAAATCTGAGATCGATCAAATGATGAAATTAACTCCTAAACTTGATTTCTGATTGATCCATATCACTAATAGAATATTTTGATCGGTTGAATTAATCAAATTCAAGCTAAAACACTTTCTAATCGAATTTAACCGCCATTTTCAAACTTGAATCAAATTTGAGAAATTTTGTGATTTGACCGTGAAGTCTTGTTTCTTTCTGTTGTAAATCACTGTTTGAAGCTTTGCTTAATCTTTAATTGTACAAAAACACTTGAATTCAATGAGATTGAGCCTTAATCCGAAAGTTTGAGTTCAAATACCCATTTTGACTTTTCTTTCAAATTTAAGCTTGATTCATTCACAAATTCGAATCACCTATAGGCTCTGATACCACTTGATAGGTCTCTAGTACGGATCTCGATTCGAATCATCAACTAAACCGTGTGGAATCCGAGTTTAATTGGTTATGTGAAAGAACGAGATTGATTTTCAAATTATTTCTTGTATTGATATATGAAATGAATACAAAAATACTTTACAATTTAGCTCTCAACTCTCTTTCAACTCTCGCTCATAAAAACTCTATCAAAATAACAATCTGCTGCTGTATTTATACTATTCAGCACATACCTGCGACACTACCAACGACACTATGGTAGTGTCGCATTTTGCAAGTCTGGGACACTAAAGTAGTGTCGCAATAGTGTCTCAGAAAAATGTTAGTGTCGCAAACATACAAAATCAAGCTAATTTCTAAACAAGCTGATTGTCACACGGATATGTATCAACAATTTGTTCGATCAATTGCAAGGTGCCTCATACTTCTCAAAGATCAACCTACGGTCAGGATATCATCAATTATGAGTCCACGACGAGGACATACCTAAAACCACATTTAGAACACGATATGGACATTACGAATTCATGTTTATGCCATTCAGTCTGACCAACGCACCTGCGGTATTTATGGGTAAAAGGGAATTTCCCCGGTAAAATATATTAATCACCCAACACCAATAAGTACAATGGAATGTGACTGAAACGCCACATTAACCTCAAGCAATGCTTGAACTACCAAAACCGAAATGACATGCCACACGGCTAACACCTAGATAAAACATAAACAATAACACCAATTGGAAAAAACCACCTAAACGAATATAAGCATACTCTAAACGCACACAAACACGAATCTATATCAGAGCACCAAACACTTAAAAATTGAAACATCATGGATAAACAATGATAGTTTTAGGAAGATGCCAAAGGTTAGCGAATTTGAGACCATCCTGGGACTTCTTAAACAAACACGAAAGCAGCTTGAGGCGAACGGAAGACATAATGAATTCGATAATTTGATTGACCGTCCTCTTAGTCTTCTTGAAAAGCCGCCAATTTCTTTCTTGCCAAATGAAATATGCCGAGGCAGCCAACACAATTCTAGCAATAACACTCTTCGACTTTCGACTTTTAGCTATAGGAATAAGCAGGTCCACGATGACATAAACCCAATCAGAAGCATCAGAAATACCTCCACGCCTTTTCATATGAGACCAAACCTGGTTAGAAAAAGCACACTTAAAAAACAGATGATCATGTAACCTCCCACTGTCGCAATGTGTCTTGAGTCTTCAAGCGCCTATTAATCACCAGCCATAAATTAAACGCATGACGAGGGATACAGAAAGAAAACCAAACCACGTTGAACCAACTCACTGGAGCATTACGGTGTCGCAAAGCATCCCACACCACATGTACCGAAAAAGGCTTAAGCACTCCTGGATGAGGACGCCATTCCAGCTGATCCATAGCCCCTAGGTTATTAACATGAATAGTCACAGAGTTCAAAACGGGATACTTGGATAGCCAGCCAAGAGGCCATGCCCAGCTACCTTGCGAAATCAAGTCCCGCACCTTAGTCGAAAGATCAAAACCTGCACTAAAAATGTCCCCGTTTGTTACAATATTCGCTAAAGGGCTGTGTAAACTCCATTTATCAAACCATGTAGAAACAGTAGAACCTTCACCAATCTTATGCCAAATAAACTCGCGAATAATAGGTCGAAGCTGAAGAATTTTCCTCCATCCCCATGACATGTTACCTCGAGCCGGAACCTCCCAAAAACTACGGCCTCTAAGCTTATAAAGATGAACACATTTAACCCACAACGAATCTTTTAATGACAAAAGCTTCCAGACGTGTGAAACCATAAGAGCCTGATTGAACTGATCTAGCCTACGCAAACCCAGGCCACCTTCATTTTTCGGGAGACACACAACATCCCAAGCGACTTTAGCCTTGCCATTCCGCATACTCCCTTGATACCAAAGAAAGTCGCGCATAAGTTGCTCAATATCACGTAACGTACAAACCGAAAGACTGAAAACCGATGCCCAATAGACATTCATAGATCCAACTGAGTATGTAGGGCATACTTAGATAAGTTCGTGATAGTGTTCATTGATGACATACTAATTTACTCGCGAAGCAAAGAGGATCATGAATGTAACACCCATTCAAAACATAATTTAATTACTATGTTTTTTTCAAATATTTACATGATTTAAGCCATATTTACAAAAGATAGTTGCACACAAAACACTTGTCCCTCGAGTACAAAATACATTGTTCGGGTGTTACGGAGTTCATATCAATTCACCATAGTAAACAAGGTCAACTAGCATACAAAGTCTTCTACTCAATCATGCAAAAGATCATCTTCAAAGTCAAACCTCCTAAACTCTTGATCCGGACCCTGGAATACATGGCATAAAACAATAAAACGTAAGACGAAAACGTCTCATGAGTGACATGGGTTTTTAGACCCATATGTTCCAGATTCAGTTTTTTAACACGGTTACAATCTTAGTTCATATAAATACAATAAAGATGCAAGGCATGATAACATTTCCATTTATAAGTATGTCGGACCATTCCGACTCATTAACCATCAATTCCATACCATAGGTGGTTATGTACCACAACCGAGCTACTTACGGCCGCCACTCGACATTTACCATCTCATCGGTATGGTAGCTTAGCCACTACTTCGCGACAGGATGGTACCAATCCCAGTAGTGCCTTGGTTCCAATGGAGGAACCCTATTTGGTCTAGACCCTTATGCAACCCAAAATCATATATACATGAACTTTACTTTCATATCGATTTACCATGGTGCCATGAGATGCATATGAAGTGAATATAAGCTTTACACAATTAGGTTTGCAATCAAAATACCTCATCATTCACTTACTACTTGGATTGAGCTAACAAGTTCATGAAAACATTTACGCACAACAATTATAGACATACTTTTAAATCAGCAAAGAGTTAGGCAGAAACATAAGGTTTTCATATTAGCCATGTACCCACATTTGTAAAAGAATCCCCCCATTTACTCACCTCGATATGTCGGTTTGGCTAACTTCACCGTTGCTCACTTGTCCACTTTAGTCTCCAAATCTTGTATTTTCAAGTTTGATGGTTAGAATGCTTAATTTCCCCCTTTGATGAACCCTTGTTGATGTTTACACCTACTATTCTCACCTTGAGCTTCGCACACAACTTCTACAAAGTTTATTGCTGTTAAAAGATTAAGGAATGAGGGTCTAAGCTTTATTTAAATTCGTGGTCAACCCAGGTCAACCGAAGTCAAAACTAGTCAACTATTTACTGCCTTTATTTTTAAAGATGAAAAAGGTGCCAAAGACATAGGTCATAGTCTCCAAAATGACCTTCAGACTTTTGAGTACCAAAAGCTAAGAGTCAAAGCCTCTAAAATGACCTTCACTTCTTTAACCCATACAATACACAAAATTGTTAGATATAACCCATAAGTTCCAACATGCAGCTCACTTTAAACTGCTGTAACTTTCTCATACGATGTCTATTTTCGACGAATCTTATATCCTTGCGAACCTTGGATCACAAATACAACTTTTGTGTTCGACTCTGGACCAAACACCCAACGGATAACAAATTATAGAGCAGAAAAAGAGGGGGGCTGCACATAATTTCTACTACTTTGACATATACATTTCTTTCATTTTCAATCATTTGACACAATTCTTCACAAAGCATTAACTACCATCGATAACAACAAATTTAGGAAGTTACAACGAACGACACTTAAGGCAAATATTAAAACTACTCAAGGATGAGAAGTTGTACGCCAAACTTTCCAAGTGCGAGTTTTGGATTAGAGAAGTGTGTTTCCTTAGCCATGTGGTCGGCGAGGAAGAAATTCATGTAGATCCAACTAAAGTAGAGGCCATTAAGAAATGGGAAGCCCCCATGACTCTAACAAAAATTAGACAATTTCTGGGTTTAGCTGGTTACTATAGGAGATTCATCGAGAATTTCTCAAAAATCTCCCCAACCACTGACCACATTGACACAAAAGAACAAAAGTTATGTCCGGGGAAAACCACAAGATGCATTCCAAATGTTAAAGCATAAGTTGTGCAATGGGCTGATTTTGGCACTCGTGCGATGCCTCACACCAAGGTCTTGGATGTGTGTTGATGCAAAGAAACAAGGTCATAGCATACGCCTCCAGACAATTGAAAACCCATGAGAAAAACTATACGACGCACGACCTAGAGTTGGGAGCCGTGGTCTTCGCTCTTAAGATTTTGAGACATTACTTGTATGGAACCAAATGCACGATATTCACAGATCACAAGAGTCTCCAACATATTTTTGACCAAAAGATCATGCGCTAGAGGAGATGGTTGGAGTTACTAAACGACTTTGACTGTGAGATCCGATATCACCCGGGTAAGGTCAATGTAGTGGCAGATGCCCTAAGTTGAAAGGAATGTGTGAAGCACTCACGAATGCAAATTTGCGGAGCACTCGTGCAAACTAGTTTAAAAAAAACTCGAATCCAACTTGCTCAGGAAGAAGATTTAAAAGCCGAGAACCTGAAGGAAGAAACCTTGCATGGATTGGAGCAAAAGTTCGAAACTAGGTCCGATGGGGTAAAATACTTCAACGACTGGGTTTGGATACCCAAGATTAACGAATTACGAGATCTAATTTTGGGAGAAGCCCACAAGTCTCGATCTTCAATACACCCCGGAGCTGACAAAATGTACAAGGACGTTAAAGAATACTAGGTGGCCAGGAATGAAGAAAGATATTGTTGTCTACGTTAGAAAATATTTGACTTGCTCTAGAATAAAGTCAGAACATCAAAAACCATCAGGGTTGTTACAACAACCGGAGATACCCCAATGAAAATGCGAATAAATAACAATGGACTTCATCACTAAAATTACCTCGAACATCTAAAGGACTGACTCTATATGGGTTATTGTAAACTGACTGACGAAATCCGCTCACTTCCTTCCTATTCAGGAGGACTATAACATGGAAAAAATTGCCAAAATCTATATTAATGAGGTCGTGTTGCGTCACGGAGTACCTTTTTCCATTATCTCTGATAGAGATAGTCGGTTCACGTCACGATTTTGGCAATCTTTGCATAAGGTGTTGGGTGCGCAACTGAATTTAAGTACCGCATACCATCCTCAGACGGATAGGCAAAGTTAGCGAACAATCCAAACCTTGGAGGACATGCTTCGAGCGTGCGTACTAGACTTCGGAGGAAGTTGGGATGTTCATTTACCCTTGGTAGAGTTTTCTTATAACAATAGCTATCACACCAGCATTCAATGCGCGCCTTATGAGGCATTGTATGGGTGTAAATGCCGATCACCACTGTGTTGGTCCGAAATCGGTGATAGACACTTGTTGGGTCAGAGACCCCACTAAATGTAATTTATAGATGACAAATTCACTTGTGTTATAGTTCACTGTATCAGTTAGCAGTGAACAAGTTAGAGTAGAAAGAGAAACTGTCGCTGATCAAACCTGATCAACGAACAGAAACACTTAGAATATATTTCTTATTCTTCGCTAATCACTGCATATGTTAGCAGTGATTCTCTTGTAACTTGAAGCATTCTTAAAACATCATCATTCGCTGATGATCATTTAAGCTTCATGTTACTAAGGCTGTCACTGAAAAGATCAAGTTCCATCTGCTGAAGTCGAAGACTGAAGACAGAGACAGAGAGCAGTTCAATGATGTGGAAATCATCACTGCTCTACTGACCAGTGGTTCATGCCTTTACCTTAAAGTACATTGGGTCTAACAAATACCCAACGTACAATAGGAGGTCAACTTATGCAGCATACAAGAAAGCGTGCATATCTTTTCTAAGATATGTACGATCACTTATTGTACATTTGCATTTAATTCCTTGTACCTTCTTCTGTAACCTAGGAATAAAGTAATGTATAAACTTTAATCCTAGGATGTACTGTCACTTTCAAATGTTGAAAGTTACTTTACTGTCCCAACTAATATGGTGTTGACACGTGTTGTACTTATATCTCATTGTGTGAGAGTATAAATACCACGCTCAATAACCATATTAAATGTCCAGAATTTTGTATTCGAGATCAACTAGTGATAACGCACGTTCCTACTCTCTAGTGAACCAAGTGCCCTCACTTATCTGTTAAGTGTTGATCACTAAGCCTTATCAGCGATCTATTCGCTGATAAGCTGTTGAGACCAAATTTGTCACAAGTAAGTTTACTTAGACTTGTATGTCTTGTCTATTTCCGCAAGTAAACTCTGTAAAGTATTCATTTGATTCATATCAATAAAAGAAAACTTTAAACTTGAATTTGTTTGTCTATTTACATTTGTTGTTAGTAGTTAAAACGTTTTAGTTGACAAACCGGGACCAACAACACTTGACAAGACCTGACATTATCCGGGAAACCACTGACAAAATTTCGATCAACCGAGATTGATACATACATGGATAAAGAAGGCCCGGAAGGTGATGGGATGTTGGATGATGGGTTGGCGCTTACTATTGGGTTTGAAGCTGGTTTGGGCTCAATGACCCATGGAGTGTACATGGTAACCTTGGTGGAATAAAGTTTGCATGGTGCATTTAATTATGAACGAATTTTCAGTTTTATAATGTGGTTTTATTATGTTTTAATTAGTCTTTAATAGTAGTTAAAAGTCCTCATTATTGTAAGGCTCTTGGAGGTTTGTAACCTACCAATTTTGTAGCCATTATTGCCATTTTCGTTTTTGTGGAGGGCAATCAGATTTTGAAGAAGAAAAAATAACAAAACTCTCTAGAATTATTGTTATAATTCTTTTGATTGTCATTTTTGGGATGTTTTCCTGATTTTGGCCAGATTCAAATCAATAGGTCTTGATTTGCAATCTGTTTAGCAAATTATAGGTCTAATTTGTTAAACACATCTATCCTACACACTAATTCCTATTTGTTCCAGCCCATACACGCATCATTAGTGGTATCAGAGCCATGAATTTCGATGATCCAGATTTCCTACAACAACTCCGTGAGGCTTTAAGAGGCTTGCAAGAAGAAGGACGACGGTTGCCTATACGAGGGCAGCCAAGATCAAGGGAGGAGTTTAAGGTGAACGAATTGCCTGAATTTGCTGGGGGTACAGATCCAGAAAAGTATTTGGAGTGGGAGAGAAAGATTGAACGTATGTTTGACTTCAAAGAACTTGACGATGAGAAGAGGTGCAAATACGCAATTCTGAAATTGAGTGGTGGTGCTTCTTTGTGGTTCGAAGGGCTTAAGGCTAAGAGGACACGGGAAGGCAAAGAAAAGATTTCTTCTTGGGATTCTCTCAAAAAAAAGCTGAAAAAAAGGTTTGTTCCCCTAAATCACCGGATTACCACTTATAGAAAAATAGCTGAATTGAAACAAGGCAAGATGAGTGTGGCTGAATACATTGATGAATTTGAAAAACTAACACTAATGGGTGATTTAGAAGAAGTGGAGGAGCAGAAAATGTCTCGATTTTTGCGCGGTTTGAATACGAATATTGCAAATGTTGTTGATTTGTACCCATATGCTGATTTTGGTACACTTTGTGGGTTGTGTATAAAGTTGGAAAATCAGGGGAAAATAAAGTATGTAGGGGGTTCTAATATGGATTCTATGAAGCCTAGACCTTGGGCTAAACCCGAAACTACTACACCTAGTCACGTGGGTGCAAGTAGCTCTTCAGCTGCTCCTAAGATAGTGACTCCAACCAAGGAAACAAGCCTGTCCAAGGTTCGATGTTTCAAGTGTCAAGGGTTCGGACATTTCCAAAATGCATGTCCAAATAAAAGAATAGTGACTTTAAGGGAAGCCCTTGATTGCCGGGAAGAGCTGATCGAAGAAGAGGAAAGGTTGGGTGACGTTTTTGTGTTTGAAGAGAAAGAGGATTCCGAAGAGGAGGAAAGTTATGAGGCACCGTCTTATGACACGACTTTGGTTCTTAGAACATTACAAACTAAAGTTGTGCATGCTGATTCCGATCAAAGAGACCAACTTTTCCATACCAAATGTCTCATCAAAGACAAATGGTGTAGCGTGATTATTGATGGGGGAAGTTGCACTAATGTTGCTTCTAGTGAAATGGTGTCAAAATTGGGTTTACTCACTACAGCCCATCCTAAACCATATGCACTACATTGGTTAGATGATGGCAATAAGGTGAAGGTGTCAAAACAGGTTAGGGTTGGATTAACTATGGGTTCGTACAAAGATGAAGTCCTTTGTGATGTGATTCCCATGGATGCTTGCCATGTGTTGTTGGGACGTCCTTGGCAGTTTGATAGGGACGTGATACATAAGGGGAGGAGCAATGAATATGAGCTGAAGGATAAAGGTAAAAAAATTGTGTTGAAGCCCATGTCCTCACAAACAGTTCGTTCGATGAGTACCAAACAAAAAAAGAACCCAAATCTCACCATGTTGGCTAGTGAACGGGAGGTTGAGCAAGCTCTTGATTTTGGAGAAGTGGTGTATTTGTTGGTGTCCAAGGAGAATTCTATAGAGAACGTGAATTTGATGGAGGGCAGCCCCATTGCTGATTTGTTACTCGAATACCAAGATGTGTTTCCCGATGACTTACCACCTGGTTTGCCTCCTATCCGTGGCATTGAACATCAGATAGATCTTATTCCGGGAGCACCATTGCCTAATAAGGCTGCTTATCGGTGTAATCCGGAGGAAACAAAGGAGTTACAAAAACAGGTGGATGAGCTTGTGAGCCGAGGTTATGTGCGTGAAAGTTTAAGCCCGTGTGCTGTACCTGTTTTGCTTGTACCTAAGAAGGATGGAACGTGGCGAATGTGTGTTGATAGTAGGGCGGTGAATAACATTACAATCAAATATCGTTTTCCAATCCCAAGGCTGGATGATATGTTAGATGAGCTCCATGGATCGGTGGTGTTTTCAAAGATTGATTTGCGGAGTGGTTATCATCAGATTCGAATGCGTGAAGGGGATGAGTGGAAAACAGCCTTCAAGACCAAGCATGGGTTATATGAGTGGACCGTGATGCCCTTTGGTCTCACGAATGCTCCTAGTACATTTATGAGGCTGATGAATGAAGTCTTGAAGTTGTTTCTTGGCAGGTTCGTTGTGGTTTATTTAGATGATATATTGGTGTATAGCAGGAACAAGGAAGAACATTTGAAGCATTTGAAGCAAGTCTTTGAAACCCTTAGAGCTCAAAAACTCTTTGGAAAACAGGAGAAGTGTTCATTTCTAGTTGATAAGGTGATGTTCTTGGGTTATGTGGTTTCCAAAGATGGGGTGTCCGTGGATCAAACCAAGATTGAAGCAATCAAGTCCTGGCCTAGTCCTAAAAACATAAGTGAAGTGCGTTCGTTTCATGGTTTGGCCTCATTTTATCGACGTTTTATTCGTGATTTCAGTACTCTTACTAGTCCCATTACTAATTGTTTGAAGAAAGGTGCTTTTGTATGGGGGGTAGATGCCCAAAAGGCGTTTGAAACAATCAAGGAGCATTTGTGTGCTGCTCCTATTTTGGCTCTCCCAGATTTTTCGCAACCCTTTGAAGTTGAGTGTGATGCAAGTGGGGTCGGTATTGGTGCTGTTCTGATTCAAGCCAAACGTCCCATTGCTTACTTTTCGGAGAAATTGGGAAGTGCTCGTTTGAATTATTGTACTTATGACAAGGAATTTTATGCAATTGTTAGGGCATTGGATCATTGGAGTCATTATTTGCGTGCGAATCATTTCATTTTGCATTCAGATCATGAATCCTTGAAGTATATTAATGGGCAGCAGAAGTTGAGTCCAAGGCATGCTAAGTGGGTGGAGTTTTTGCAATCCTTTCATTTTTCATCAAAATATAAGGATGGTAAAAGTAATGTGGTGGCTGATGCACTTTCACGTCGTTATGCTTTACTTGCTACACTTGATGTTCGTTTGTTGGGCTTTGAAACTTTAAAAGATTACTATGGTGATGACGCTGATTTTGGTGAGTTGTTTGGGAAATGTACTAATGGTGCCCAAGGGGAGTTTTCGGTGCAAGATGGTTTTCTCTTCAAGGGGAACCGGCTTTGTGTCCCGAAACATACTGTTCGTGAATTGTTGATACGTGAAGCACATGGTGGTGGGTTGGCTGGCCATTTTGGGGTGGTCAAGACTTTAGAAGTGTTGAAAGAGCATTTCTTTTGGCCAAAGATGTTAGGGGATGTAACTAACATTGTGGGTAAGTGTGTGACATGTCATATGGCTAAAAGTTCGTTCAAACCTGGTTTGTACTCGCCTTTACCAGTTCCAGTTCGTCCTTGGGAAGATGTGTCCATGGATTTTATTGTAGCTTTACCTCGCACTCAAAGGGGTAAGGATGCTATTATGGTTGTTGTTGACAGGTTTTCCAAGATGGCTCACTTTGTTGCTTGTCACAAAACTGATGATGCTAGCAATGTGGCTGATTTATATTACCGGGAGATTGTACGTTTGCATGGGATCCCCAAAACCATTGTTTCTGATCGGGATTCCAAGTTTTTGAGTTATTTCTGGAATACTTTGTGGAGGAAGGTGGGAACCAAGTTGTTGTTTAGCACATCACATCATCCTCAAACGGATGGCCAAACTGAAGTTACAAACAGGACCTTGGGGATGTTGTTGCGGGGTTTGGTGAGCAAGACTCAAAAAGATTGGGATGTTAAGCTCGCTCATGCTGAATTTGCTTATAATCGTTCTCCTACTTATGCTACTGGTCATTCTCCGTTTGAAGTCGTTTATGGAATTAATCCCTACCTGCCATTAGATTTGATCCCATTGCCAAAGGAGGAGTTGGTTCACAAGGATGCTGATGCTAAGCTGAAATCTATGATGAAGTTACATGAACAAGTTCGTAATCGTATTGAGGCTGTTAATGCAACTTACAAACAGAAATCCAATAAAAGTAGGAAGCCTCGGGTGTTTGCTGATGGTGATTTGGTGTGGGTGCACTTGAGAAAAGAGCGTTTTCCAAGCAAACGTAAGAACAAATTGATGCCAAGAGCTGAAGGTCCTTACAAGGTGGTTGCACGTGTGAATGATAATGCATACAAGGTGGAGTTACCCGGAGATTATGGGGTGCATGCTACTTTTAACGTGGGAGATCTTTCACCGTATCTTGATGATGATGGTCTTGCTGAATTGAGGTCAATTCCTTTCAAAGGGGGAGGGGATGATACATACATGGATAAAGAAGGCCCGGAAGGTGATGGGATGTTGGATGATGGGTTGGCGCTTACTATTGGGTTTGAAGCTGGTTTGGGCTCAATGACCCATGGAGTGTGCATGGTAACCTTGGTGGAATAAAGTTTGCATGGTGCATTTAATTATGAACGAATTTTCAGTTTTATAATGTGGTTTTATTATGTTTTAATTAGTCTTTAATAGTAGTTAAAAGTCCTCATTATTGTAAGGCTCTTGGAGGTTTGTAACCTACCAATTTTGTAGGCATTATTGCCATTTTCGTTTTTGTGGAGGGCAATCAGATTTTGAAGAAGAAAAAATAACAAAACTCTCTAGAATTATTGTTATAATTCTTTTGATTGTCATTTTTGGGATGTTTTCCTGATTTTGGCCAGATTCAAATCAATAGGTCTTGATTTGCAATCTGTTTAGCAAATTATAGGTCTAATTTGTTAAACACATCTATCCTACACACTAATTCCTATTTGTTCCAGCCCATACACGCATCAGAGATCGACTCAAAACTGCCCAGAGTTAGCAGAAAAGCTACGCGGATAACCGCAGAAAACCATTAGAATTCTAAATCGGTGAGAGAGTATTCTTGAAAGTATTACCATGGAAAGGGATGGTTCGTTTCGGTAAGAGAGGCAAGTTAAATCCACGCTATATCGGACCTTAAGAAATCATTGAACGAATCGGTCTACTGGCTTACAAACTCAAATTACCACAAGAATGAAGTGTGGTTCAAGATATGTTTCATGTATCGAACCTTAAGAAATGTCTAGTCGAGGAATCGCAAATCCTGTCCCTTGAGGGAGTCCAAATTGACGATCGCTTACGCTTTATTGAAGAACCGACTTGAATCCTTGATAAGGAAGTCAAACGATTAAGACGAAGCAGAATTCCAATCGTCAAAGTTTGCTGGAATTCTAAGCACGGACCTGAGTACACATGGGAGTGCGAGCATTTCATGAAACGGAAATACCGTCAAAAATCTCAGGTCATTCCCGCACTTAAAATTCTGCACCCCCACCCCTCTCCATACATTTCTCTTTCTTTTACTTACACACTTCATTCACACTCATTTCATTTTACACACTTTCTCTGACAAGAAAAACACACACAAACTCTCTCAAACCTCTCAAGAAATCAGCCAACATACACCCTATTTCCAGAATTTTCAAAGTGTCGTTGAGTCATTTCAAGAACATCTAGGTATGACACAACAATCTCTAACCTTATTCTTTCATTTTTATCTTTAAAATTCATGTTTTTCCTTTTAAAAATGTGGATTATATGCCCATTATGGTTAGAAATCCTTTAATATGCTTGATGTTTGTAGATCATTATTTTCACATCTTCATGTGTTTAAAAGAAAGGATGATCAATGATCAAACTGAAATCGAGTTCCAAAGATGCAATACTTGTTCATAATCTTCCAAAATCGTCTTTTTTCATAACTTTTGATTCAGATAAAAGGATATTATTGTTAAAAATAAGTTATTCTCTGGAAAAATGATGGTGCAAAATCCAAGTGGTCTGACTCAAAAAGATTGTGTTGATGTAAAGCAAATAAATGTAATATTTGATTCAAAAAGTTAATTATTTAATTAATATGGACAAGAAAATGTGCGTAAAAACGTGACTTTTTACGCGTTATCACTTTTAAGGAAATTGACAGTGGTAGTGAATTGAAGTCCACATTTATTTTGTGTTGATGCTATTGTCATGAACTTTACTTTTTCTTATGCTTATGGATGTATTCAAATGCGTGACTTTTATCTTGTAAATGCTTGTAAACGCTAAATGTAGTATGTTTTGAACGGTAAACTTGTGTAACTTTCGTTGTGAAACTATTATGCTGTTACATCTCGTGTTTCCGCTTCAGCGGGGTGTGACATAAAGTGACCCCAGAAAATATCAGGGTCGAAATCGGTAATCCCCTTAATACATGCTCCCGATAATAAGAATGCCTCAAAGGGGGGGGACTCTCCAATTCCTATGGAGAATAGATACCCAAAGCTGCTGCTAACATTCACATTGAGAGCGAATGTGCTTTTCCTCCCAGTCGGAACCTCATAAAGTCCCGATCTACAGCTAATGTAACCTTCGCATATAAGGTATAAGTAGCGTGAAACTCTAGACAAAGTTCACGAAAGATGGGCTCTTAGATCGAAAACAGCCTTTCCCAATCAGAAAAGTGAAATATAGCACCCCCATATTCAAAAGATTCCCGAATCCTTTGTCGGATAGAATCGGCAAGACCGATACTTCCTTGGTGATTCAAGTCGCTTACGTAGCAGTGGAGAAACTTTGTCACAAAAGGTGTTATAGTTTGCCAACTTGTTTGAGAAGTGCAACCATGGGTGTAGAGAATTCGGCATCCGAGCCGCAATACCCGCAGGCTGCGACCGGAGCCCTTCTTCATTAGAGGATGAAGAATCCTGAGAGACCGGTATGTTTTTCCCTTTTCTCATTCTCTGCACAAAACCCCAGAAAGACAAAAACTAACAGGCAAGATAGATAACCAGTACGTGTTAGTGACTAAATACGTTAATCGATTGACAACCCCGCAATTAGCAAATTGACAACCTACAATACATACAAATAGAATAGAATTCACAGTTCATAGCAATTTATCCTCATGGAGAATCAAATATTCATACATCAAATCAGGCAAAAGTTTAGTAATTCAAAAATGCTAATAAACTTGTTGTCAATATCCTGGATTAACATTCAGACATTCAATGTGAAAAATAGACCCTGACACAATCCTATCACATGGTTCTCACATTTGACATAGTCCTACCACACTTATTCCAAACACCAAAATAGTTCCCTATTACCTTAAACAACTAATCATGAAATTTTCACAAGTAATTATAGTAATTAATCGCAAATTAGTCATGGTGAATTTGTTTATACACAGAACTTGAACATTAATACCCCAAAAGTCATAAAAAAAAATTAAAAATCCGAATTAAATAGAGGCTACATGCATGAAATCTGAACTACTAACAAGATAATACAACTAATTTCGACCAAATAAGCATCAAAAGAACAATTAGTAAACACCCTTTTAATTAAAACATACTAATAATCTGAATTAGAAACAATTATGGATGATGTTGGTGCAAGAAGTCTTATGTCAAACATCTTGGTTGAAGACTTAGAATATTTTTGATTGTTTATGCGACAGTTTGAGTTTGTCGCATGTTGCGACAACTCACACACTGCGACAGTTCGATGTCTGTCGCATGTTACGATAATAGGACATTGTCGCATATATGAATAACGTCGCACATCTTCTGTCTATAAATAGAACAGAAGCTCAATTCATTTGTAACTAACTGAGTTAGAACGTACCTGAGAGTTTTGTGAGTTTATGCTATATCTCTATAATCAGTTAACTCATTCAATCAATATAAAGCAAATTATTTACGACTGTGTATTCATTCGTTCATTCACGTATTCATTTCGGATATTCAATTTGTATTCGGATTCTGCACGATACAAGTTGAGATTGTATAGATTACAAGATATTGTCTTCCCAACAACAAAAGTTAGAAGCTCAGGGACGGGTCATTGAACGCCATGAACAACAACTTGACCGTCAACAAGAACAACTTAATGCTCAATCTAAACGCATTGATACTCAACATGAGCAAATTGAGGCATTAGAAAAGGAGCTTGCATTGCTAAAATCAACATCAGTTGTTCGTAAGAATGTTGTAGATGACGATGATGATGATGATAATAATGATGATGGAGATGATAATGTTGATGATGATAATGATGATGATGGTGATGGTGGAGAAGATAGTTTGCCACCGCTAGATAATGTGCATAATGATGAACAACGTGATGTTGAACCGGAGCATGTTGTACCAGAAGGGCTTTAGTACTTTAAAAAGAATTTTAAGGAATTTAGTACTTTACCAAAATGTGAAATCAACAAACTGACTCAACTAAATATGATAAATCGGTCAGGGTCAGATTGGGGAAGATTCTTTGAAGATACAGTCAGGAAGGAGATCAGGTGTGGGTTTAACTTAATGAAGCCAAAGATGGGAAAGCGAAAAGTTTATAAAAATAAAATAAGTCTTGTCACAAACAAACCCTGGGTGAAGATTGTTTATCCTCCAATCAAATCGCTGAAAAAGATTCCTTTGGAAAAACTGCCGATAAATTTCATTGAAAATTTAAAGTGGTGGTATTACAATGGAACAATAAGAGAAGCTGCGATTGAATGCTTTGTTAAGGGGGAGACTGAGAAGATAGAAATTTTTTATGTCTACAATCCAATGAGCTTGATAAATCTATATAGACAAGATTTGTTGAAGCTCAAAGATAATCCAATCATGTTTTATCTGAAGAAAAGAGCGAAGTAGTAAAATTTCAAAAAGTGGTGAATTTATATGTAGATAAAGGTATATGTGCTGGAAGCCAACTCCCAAGTAGCTGGAACTAAAAATCAAGACAAATCAACCAAGCTGCTGACAATGGGGAGTTTGTTGGTGCAAGAAGTCTTATGTCAAACATCTTGGTTGTAGACTTAGAATTTTTTTGATTGTTTATGCGCCAGTTTGAGTTTGTCGCATGTTGCGACAACTCACATACCGCGACAGTTCGATGTCTATCGCATGTTGTGACAATAGGACATTGTCGCAGATATGAAACTGTCGCACATTCTTATGTCTATAAATAGAACAATAGCTCAATTCATTTGTAACTAACTGAGTTAGAACGTACTTGAGAGTTTTGTGAGTTTACTCATTCATCAATATAAAGAAAATTATTTACCACTGTGTATTCATTCATTCATTCACATATGCATTCGTATATTCAATTTGTATTCGGATTCCGCACGATACAAGTTGAAATTGTATAGATTATACGATAATTGGAACCTACAATCTAGGTGCATCATAGTCATAGACTATGGTGTAGTAACTTATACTTTTACGAAGCATCGTAGTTATAAAATTTGTTGTTTCAAAATCTAGTTTATCATAACGTTAAATTAGGTACATATATAACATATATTACAAAAATGGAATCCAATAAAAAAATTATTTTGTCAATTGTATAGGAAAACGGAAAAAGAAAGTAAAAAAAGAAAAAAGAAGTAAAAAGAAAACAAAAACGTAAATAAATAAATAAAAAGGTAAAAAATATGGGGAAATGAATGGGGACTTGAAAGATGGATGGTAGAGAAATGAGAAGGGAAAAAAAGTGACGACACTTGTCTCCTTTTCACTGACTTATTCTCTTTCGCTACCAAATATTCATTTTCATTTAAATCAATACCTTTTGATTAAGTATTTTTGTAGTCCCATATAGCCTTTGAAATGATAATACAGAAAATAGTACTTGATGTTCATTGCTCAACGGGCATCTACAGTACTTGATATTTACACTAGGATTAAATTTGTGCACGGTCGATATGTACATATTTCAGAAACAAGGATACTCAAATTGATGTATATTGGTCTAAAAAAAGAAAGAGGCAATGCTAAAGAGTTTTCTTGATGGTTTTTTTTTTTACATACGAAATATATCAACTAAACTTACAAATCTCTTTTATACAAAGCCTAGTCACGGTCACTAAATCAGTTAACAATTAAAATCCCCTTAAATTTGGACACATTGAGAAAAAGCGGCAACACAAAAACCAAACAGATACCCTATCGCCCCGAAACAGTACCTCAATTTGGCGGGATAAAGCCACATATATAAATTCACCTGTACCTTTGTTCCACCAAAAAACAGGGAAAAGAAAATGAAAATTAGGTCAAAATCAAATAACAGTAGCAGTAATCGAACGATGCTTATCGGACGTGAAAGCTTAATCAGATTAATCGGTAAACGCCGTCGATTTCTCCCCAACCGTCAATCTATTATGTCTTCTCCAATTCAGGTTATTGTTTCTATTATTTTAATATATACTCCGTATTATATTCCTCAAAACAATCATCAAATGATAGTATAGTGGACTAGTTTATGTGATATTGTGAGTAATATATGCAATATATGTTTAAGTTTTGATTTTGATTTTTAGATGTGTTCGAGTATTGAGAAAGATGAAAATGGAGTAGAGAAATTGGAAGAGGAACGTAGTGAAAATGTGACTGGGAGTTCGGGTTCGGATATGGTTACATGTCCGGTTTGTGGAAATAAGATTCGAGGGGAAGAGTACATGATTAATTCTCATTTAGGTATAACTTTCATTTGAGCTTATTGTTGTGATAGATAAACGGTTAAGTAAGAAGCTAAATGTATGTGAGAAGTGTGACACGTGAACTGATTTCCATGTTTTGTGTAGCTGACTAACAACTTCACATTATCAGAAAAGATGTAAATCAGCTTAAGTAAAGTTGTGAATCACTTCTACTCTTACGTTTTTCATGAATATATAGCTTCCATTCTTACGGTTTTCATGAATATATAGCTTCCATTCTTACGTTTTCATGAATATCACCATTGTTTATTTTTCTGCATTTAGATGTATCATTATAGGCTTACTGGATGAAAGGAAGTTTCATCAATGGTTTAAGTGGCCTATGAACTGTTGTGTATAATTCATTTTATTGGGTTTGAGGTTGTTTTATGAGCAAATGGCCCGAAAAGGTAATGTATTTGTCAAAATTTGACAATAAAAGGAATATGACTTTGGTCGGTGCCCTAAAAGGACCCAAATTTTAAAATTGTGCCATAAAAGGATTTAAGTTGCCATAATATAGGTAAAATCCATTTGATTTTTTCTTTCAATTTTTGACCGGTTTTAGCTGATGTGGGGCTTAAATATCATATTCAATCAATACATGACGTTGTTGACCTAAGACACATACTATACAAACACTAATTTTACTTTCTGAGTGTTTAAACCCTAATTTCATTTTGAGTGTTAAATCCTTTTATGACACGATTTCAAAATGTTAAATCCTTTTATGGCACGATTTCAAAATTTTAAATCCTTTTATGGCACGTTTTCAAAATGAAACGGTAATTTTACCTTTGATTGAACTTTTTTGGCAACTTAAATCCTTTTATGGCACGATTTCAAGATGTAGGTCCTTTTAGGGCGTCGACAAAAGTCATATTCCCTTTATTGTCAAATTTTGACAAATTGGTTAGCTTTTCCGGCCATTTGCCCTTGTTTTATTTATATTCAACTCCACCTGAATCTAATGGATGCATTTGTGTCTAGACGCATGTTTGGCAAGAGGGACCAAACGGAAATTATGCCAGCAGACACTTCTTCAGCTCAATTTCTGCTCCAAATCAAAAATGAAACTTGACCTGACTGATTTGGATGATACAAAGTCTAACCTGACTAGTCATGATAAGGATATAACGAATTTAAGTGGGGTAGGTACCGAGGAAACTGGCGGTATCACATATGATTCGTTTTCAAGTTCAGATAATGTTTCACTTATGCATATAGATGGTTCAGTTGAAACCTCAGTGAATGAGGACAGAATCATCACGTGTGGTTCAATTGTAAATGATGAGATAAATGTCAACTCCCCTTCATTGCTCACTGAGAGTGAGGTATCTCAAATTGACGGTGTTAATTTGGATGATGATATAGCGGAAAAGTTGCTTTCAACTTTTATTGTTGGCCGAAAGTTTAGTGAAGTAGAGGAATTACACACAGGATGTAATATTTCTCTCTGCAGAGATCCTGATAATACAAAGGACCCTAATGCGATTAAGGTAAATCTATTTGATGTCTAGTTTAGATATTGATTCCATGCGACTTGTAAATGCTAAAGAATCTACTGACCTTTGATCCAGGTTGTCTCTGCAGATAATGGGTGTAGTAGCGTGCTTGGTTATATACCTAGAGAGTTAGCTGAACATTTGTCAAGTTTGATGGACACATTTGGCTTGGGCTTTGAGGTAAAATAGCATTTTTTGTGGAATGCCACCACTATATCATGTCTCTCTTTCTTTATCTCTTTATCTGTTTATATACGATATACGTGTGTAACTTTGTATGTATGTTTACCTATGATAGGATATGAGGGTGTAGTTAATCACCCCATAAGCAATTCAATACCAAGAAGCGTATATGCAATCATATCTAGTTTGTAACCATATTATGAACTATATGCATACTGACTTATGAATTAACAACGGATACTTTCCTCTGAGCGCGTTGAGACCTAAAATCCATAAGTTGGAATAACACTTGGATTTGGCTTGCTTCATGGCATTCTTGTCTTCGTCTCATTTGTTATAACGTTTAAAATGAAGATACTTTCTTTCATCATATGTTTAGCATTATGTAGATATCTATGTTAGACACTTAGACTGTTAGAGCACGAGTTTTCTGATTTGATAATTGCTGCACTTGGTGTCCTGGGTAACATGGCCCTTCAAAGTTATACTTTGCATGATTTTTCACAATGGGGTTGTATTGCAGGGTCGCATTATATCGGTTCCGGAAAATTCTCATGCTGTAGTCCCCGTTCAGATTTGGTGTCAAGAGAAGATATCTTCTACTGAACTAGAGGGCGAAAAAGCTCAGGTTTTTAAGTCATTATGTCGTCATGTTTTAAGCGCTGTCAAATTAAGCGAGACACTCCCCCTTGGCATGGTTAAGTACCAACAGAATTTTTGCCTGTTGCTACAAGAGGTTCTAAGGACGACTCATCATGTTTTCACACCTGATGAAAAGACCTTTTTAGGTGCCTACATTGTACGTTGTCATCTATAGATGTCCTTGTTTTGTGGAGTCTCATACTAATAATATCTATATGCACGTTTTTTGCTTGCAGAAAATTTTCTATTACTTTCTGATGATAGTCAACGGCTCTTCATTCGTCTTTATACACGAAAAGGTGTAGTTTATCGATCCCTTAAACATTAGATCATCGGGTGTCATTGTTTCTAGTTTGTTTGATATTTGTCATGTCATTGATTCTTCTTGCTGGTTAAAGTTCGCTTGTGAGGAAGGTCATACAACATAAAATACAGTGTCACAAGTAATTAGCAGTGTCATGCTGAATGGAAGAAAAAGATCAACATTTGAGTGATAATTGGCCTTCTAAATGAGTCAGACACACATACACATGTAAAGACACAATCTGTAGTGGTGTAGCCTTGTTTAGTGATAAAATTGTTCCTTGTTATTTTTAACACATTGATGATTAAATTTGAACTTGGAGTCGTCGATGAATAAGTCGCAAAGGCATTGGTTGAGAAAGATACGTTGTTCTTATAATATAAGATCATGATCAGCCTATTTCATCTCTTTATTGACTTCTGTTTAGTTTTACGTCTATTACCATTGAAAATTACTTTGTTGGGACACAGGTTCAATTTATGGGAGCTTCTATGAGAACAAATCTTAAATAAAACTATGCTACCGATAATTATCATACTAGATAACTCTTAGTTTGCATGCTTATGCCATTTGCGAAGACTTTGTTCTTGTTGGTAGCATGATAAAATAGCTATTGCTGTGTATTTGCATATGGTAATCAATTGAGTGAAGATCTGTTTTTGAAGAGTAGTTATTGTTTTTCAATCATTTTTAAACCCTGTAGATATGATATAAACGTTTTTCATAATTCAGGGCCATGGTTTCGGATGTCTAATATCTCTTATGCTGAAATACTAGACTACCAACTTGCAGTGAAGGAACTCTCTGGTAATTTATTTATATTATACAATATAGTTATGTTTTCTCACCTTTTCTCATAGTTGTAAGGATATAGTTCAACGTCTTTGATAGTAATGAGGCTGTCTGTGTCGGTCATCATGCAGAAGCAGGTTATGTTTGTTCTGTTGAAACCATTAGTGAGTTACATAAAGATGATTTGGAAGGGTTCTTGAACATTCTTACTGTTGGTGAGCTGCGGGAAATATTATCTGTAACTAGTAAGGTGTGCATTCCATTGGATTATTAAACCTAAAATGTACGACTATGTAAACTTAAATCTTATATGACCGTTTAACATGAATTCGTTGCATAGAACAGAGAAGATACCATTCGATTTATTCTATTGTTTGTGAACGTATTCCACTAAGTTATGAATAACGATATCAGTTTTAGCAGGGCCCTCTATATATTCAGATTTAGGGCTTAGTCGCTTACCAAATTCAATTCTTAAACTGGGTTAAGTTGTCAGATGGCTTTCTTTTTTTTTTTTTTTTATAGTTTTTTATGGTTATAACTAAGGCTGTTAGTTAAAATTTAATGTTAGTAAATGCTGATGAAAAATTCTGGAGTGGTCTATATAATATGGTGATTCAGTAGTTTTGCTCCTAAAGTTACATATAGGCTTCTGATGACCATACAGGAAGAGAACTACTATGCGGATAGATACGGACCATAAATAATCATCTTCTAAAGTTATATAACTTCATTTTCCTCTACAGAAAGATGCTTAACCTATGCTTGAGCAAGATTTCAAGTTTGTAAAAAACTTTAGAAATCCCATATCAAGAGTTTTGTATCCATTTATGCTAACTTTTGGTCCCTTCTATCTCCTGTTGTATATTTTCGAACTTCATTAGCTTCCTATAAAGGTTATTGAGTTATCTATCAAATTTGAATAGTTTTTTGCTAAATCTTATCATTATTCAGAAATTCAGTAATAGTTCACGGAAACAGGAGTCCATATCTTCACTTCTTTCTGCATATGTGGGTGGATCAAGGTATTGATATTTATTCAAGTTAACTGCTTTCTTTGCGCTTAGTTACTTTCTTCTCTCAATGATATTGTATATGTTGCAGCTCAGTGCTAGAAAAACTGGCTTTTGTGAAATCTGGCCCCTGTATACGTATTTCTTCAACAGCTGATTCCTTAATTTGGCGTCTTGAGGTAATGCATTACGACTTCACATTAAGACGGTGTATAGTAGGTTACAGGTTAGATCAAAGATTTTAATACCAATGGATACAGTAAAGTTCTAGGTCTATAAAAGTGTTTTTGTTAGCTTTCTAGATGTTTTTGTTTAAAAGTTAGTTGTGGGAGCAATTCTAATTGAATAGTTGACTTGAATCTAAACAACACCAAGTTATCATACCCTATATTACGTTGGTTATGTACAGAGGCTTTTCTTTTGTAACGGGGAGCAAGATCTGTCAGCATTTTTACTTGTGGATATGGGAATTGTGAAATATCCAACCTACAATTGTGTTGTCACCAACAAGATATTTTCTAGTCGGAATGATCTACTATCTTATGAGGAGGTAATATTGAAAAACCATCACTTATTGTAGGTATTTTGTAGCTTTCGAAACTAATAACTGGTTGTAATCTGTCAATAGGCACTTGAAGTGGCACAAATTATGGATGAATCTCTTGAAGAAAATGACTCATCAATGGTCTTGAGATGTATTTCTATATCCAACTCCCAGATATCCAGCGCCAAGACCAAAACAACACAATTATCAACCTCCAAACAGCTGTCTATACCCTTTCCATGCTTCTCAGATTTATGGATCTACTCGAAGGTGGTTCTGTTAGGCGTTTCCTTTCTTGAGTCTGAACGTAGGTATGGGCTCTGGTACCTCTCTCAGAGAGGTGGCATCATTTTATTTACCCATATACTATTGAATGTGTCAATTCAGGGTATATTCACCTTTAACAGCTCAACATGGTAAACTTTTAATATTACCTCAAAAAAGTGAACAGGTCAAAAACCCTCAAAGTGTATTTGCATAAAACCCTAATCTTTAATATAAAAAAACAAGTTATATTTTTATCTTGCTAACAAAGTTAACAATTTTGGACAAGTGTTTTCGGTCTACCATACCTGTAGGAAAAAAAAACCCATTCTGACCCCTTACCCAACTTGTCTGACCTGGCCATTTTGCCAGATCTACTCTTTCTTGTAATTTTTCTTTTCATGATTAGTGTAGAATGGCAACTCTTGCCCTTATATTTAATATTCGTATTTGATTTCAATTACTCAGGTACTTTGATGCGATAGATTTGCTCAAGCACCTATTGCTCAAATTTGCTAATGATAGAAGAAGAGGTTATTGGACATTGAGACTGTCCATTGATTTGGAACATCTAGGCCGTGTCAGTGACAGCCTGTCTGTTGCTGAAACTGGATTAGATGATCCATGGGTTCGTGCTGGCTCAAGAATATCACTGCAAAGGCGGGTACTTCGCCTGGGAAGACCACCAAGAAGGTGGAAAGTTCCTAGTTTCTCAGAGTCTGTTAAAAGGAAGATCCCTGAGGTTTGTTACTTGTCAGTTTAGACTTCTTCTGGGGTATTTTTAAAATTACAGAATCATCATCTTTTTAGTTTGTAGACATGAAATTATTATGTCTAGGTAGAGGTGGATTTCGACCCATTAACTTATGAATGGGTTGATTTGGGCAAAAATTTTAACACAAAGGATCAACTGGGTCATATAAAAAATAAAAATAACAATGTTATTATTATTTACTGCATAAATTGTTTGTTAGAAAGTTAAAATGGATAAGAAGTGTTTTTAGGTCACTGCTACAAAGTATTGACGTGTTTTTAGTTGTTAACCACCACCCCTCATCTTTCCACCTTTATCTAATAAAATGTAAGCTTTCAGTTTCTGCTCTTTATTCTTTACTTAAATAGCCTCTTTTCTATAACAATCATTAGGTTCATGTTCAAGGTAGGCCACTCAACTGTAAAACAGGGACAAAGAGCAGGTTTTATGGTGAAGATGGAGAACAATGTGGGGTAGAGCAGCTCGCCTTACAGTATTATGCAGGAGAAGAAGGTGGTGGATGGCAAGGTGTTCATTCAGAAAGTGGCATATGGCTTACTATTTTCGGGCTTCTTATGTGGGATGTCATCTTTGCTGATGTGCCAAATGTCTTTCTTACCAGATTTCAGGTACTGCATTATGACTACTTCATGGAACAAAAGTTTCAAGTTCTCAGTTTCTTTTGTGTTAGTACTTGTTAGAGGTCGCATCCATTTGAGCAGGAGTGTGTTGGTTTGTGTTGTATTATATCTCCAAAGAGTTTCAAATGCTTAAAACCCTCTTAATTGCATTTTTAATAAAAAATTATAAGAATAGTCTTCATAATCTTATCTGATACATTCATTATTTTTAAAACCAAAAATTATGTATAAAAGTATGTGGACAGTTGTACAAACTGCCCAACACACCTAATTTGTTTCCTCTACTTGTACATTTTGTACCCAAGTTAAAGAGTATATATATCTGTATACCCAATAAAAGCAAACAAGGATATAAGATTTTATCTGATTTGCTGTTTCATTTCTATTTACAGATTTCACCCTTAGATCTAGACACCGATTACTTTTATGAAGCTAGAAAAAGTATAATAGAACCTCTACTACTAAACATTCGGAAAGGCATGGCTGAGGAAATTTTGATAACTTCATGGGAATCCCATTTTGGAACATCATGTCAAGGCGTTAACTGGAACAGACATACGTTAACTGAACTTCGAGCAGTTGTGTCGTGTATAGGTGGCAGTTGCCTGGCCTCCATCTGTGGACACCTGGCACAAGATTACAGGAGTTGGTCGAGTGGCATGCCAGATCTACTGTTATGGCGTTTCTATTCAGATTATGCTGGTGAGGCCAAGCTTGTTGAAGTTAAGGGGCCTCGTGATCGGCTTTCTGAACAACAACGTGCATGGCTTCTGTTTTTTATGGATTCTGGCTTCAATGCTGAGGTTTGCAAGGTAAATCCTCCAGTTTCCATATAAAGGTTATTAGATCATACATTGACATTCATATCAGGGTGTTTCTGGTTTGGCTGAAACTGATTTTACCAGCAAAGCGAAGCAATTTGCATTGGTTAGGCCTGATGGGCTCTCCATTACTCAGCGTGCTGGATCGTGAAATCATCAAATGGATATATTCGGGCCGGTTTATGGCTTCAAACTGGCTGTTCGGCTGAAGTGGATAATTATTATACACATGTTATTAGTTTAAGGTATACATGTATAGCTCATTGACTGAAAGGTTTGTGATTGTATGGAAGGACATGAGTTCGAAACTGTACCCTATTATTTAAAACTAATTGGTTACATGTTTATGATTCTATTTATAATACAAAGTCGGCTCTACCGCCGAACCTGCAGATCTAGACCCATTTTGATTGGTTTGAGATCAGTAATTTGTATAGTTTGGCCAGCAATATTGTCAGACTAAGGTTTAACGATTTGACTAAGCTTTTACATCTCAAACCGGCTGAACCGGACTGTCAACTTTACCCTGTTATTACCTGATTTATTGAATTAACCTTGTAAGCGAATGACTCATCTGTCAGGAGAATGTTAGTATAATATCTGCTTGGCTTTCATCTAGTTGCCAGTTGCCTTTAAGGAGAAACTTTATGTTAAATCAATTAGTCCTGAAAAATACTGTTTCTTAGATTGAATGTTCTCACACAATCCTGTCATGTGAGTTTGGTTGATTATATCGAGTCTAGAGATTTGTAATTGTGACTAATGTTTTACCCTTTGAATGTCGATTGTGGTGTTATTGAACCCATTTCTACGAGTTAGAAGTTCTTTTTTTTTTTATTCCCGTATTCATCTTGCAATTTCCATCCATTTATAAATTTTGCCAACGGTAACCTATTCACCCAAATTAAAAAAAAAAAACACTATTTCAACAGACGTCAAACTTATTCTATACCACTTCTTTTGATGGTTTAAGCCTAAGTGCATCCTAAGCACACAAAACCATATAAACAATTAAGTACTTGTACATAATATGCAACTTTCAAAAATCTTCTTAATTGGAAAAATACTTGACAAAATTACATATTATGAATAATTTTATTTTCATTTCAATACTTTTTGGAGCTACTTCAAGCTACAATCGAGTGTATTTTTCTGGATGGAGAATTCTTAACCATCGCCAACTGTTACCTTACGAGTTATTTTTATCAGTGATATATTAATCTAATAAATTCGTACTCTTTAAACAAATTGGCAATCATGAACTCAAATATTGATCGAGGTCATTTAACAGCTGAACATAAGTACTCAATCAACCTTGAGTATAAGAATCAGGCTTTTTGCATATAATAATTAACCTGTGATCCAAAGATAGAGTGACACTTATGAAACTGCTGATAGCCAACTTCCGGCGGTCAGGCATGGTCAACAAGGTTAATTCCAACAACTATTCCTGCAGCATTCATTAATGCAACTATTAAAACGTTGAAGGGGTAATTGGTTTGATCCAAATTCGTCCGTCTGGACTCCATCCGCAGGCTGTAACACATGATAGTGTTTATGCAAGTTAACTTGGCACATTTTACTTTACAAAACCCTCATTGTTTCTGGCATTTTATTGTAAAATGGATGCTGTGATTTCAAGCAATTGGCTTATCAAACGCAGCACATACTAGGAGTCGTGAACCGCTTCTTTTTGTGTGTGTGTTTTTTTTTTTTTTTTCAAATGATAGGTTGTTGGGAACTTTGGTTCCACAATACCCAATTCAAGGGAGATTGGATGATAATGGAAAGCCAGATGCTAATTCCCAACTTCTATATATAGTTTCCTTATAAAGTTTGTTCCAAATGTCGTTTGATCTGATAGTTTGGTCTTTTGATCCAGTTTATTGTTGCTTCCTTTCCATCATCATACAATGATTTGACCATGACTCCAAAATGCAACGAAAAGCCAATTTATACATTCAGTTCTGCATAGTAGAGTACCATATCACAAGTTTGGAATAATTTACATTAAATTAACACTGCTACAATAACTTGGATGTAAATGTATATGTCACCATGTATATCCGGGGGATGAATTGAGCCAACCTCGGAAACAATTAAATAAACATTGTATGATGATAACGCCCATATATAGTAACTTAAACAACCAACGTGCGCAACGCAGAATAATCTTCAAATCACCAGCTCCAAAACGAGTCTTCATAATCACAATCTTGTAATCGTGGAGATTAAACTGTTCCTAGGGATTTAATGGTCTTTTGGTGCCAAATTGAAGTTTCAGGATCAAACCTTAGCTCCCATGTAGGCCAGTTGTGCAGATCCTGTTTCAGTGTAAGCACTCGAGGCTTCCCATTCAAGTGGACTGTCCTTACACGAACAAATTCTCCGTCTTCAATTTCCTGTATATGAATTAGACTTGCACATCACTTGAATAAATGTCAAAATAATTACATAAAGCACACAAACAAAATATGCCAAATTTTAAACAAGTAAAAAACTGAGTATCACAAATGAGCATAGAAAAAAATATCATCGTTAGGCCAATTGTCTGATCTAATACTCATCCATTACGTATGCATGTACTTTGATGTATTGCGAAATACTTGAGATTTTAACTTACTATTCAACCATGAACAATACGGACGGCAGTTGTACCTTTGTGACATTAGTAAAAGCATCCAAGTTCGGAGTTGGCACATTAACTTCACAATCCACTGAAGCGAATGTAAATCATATCTATGCACATGACTCCCATTAGTCCGGCTGCAAGTTTAGCAAAGAGTAAATTCATTGTCCAAACTAATGAAATATGTGCACTTTGACCATGAAGGAAAGTTAACCGGCCATGCTATAAAGTCAACTGTATCCTGCCTTACAATATAACCTTAAACTATGCAAGTCTAACTGAAACGAGATATTGCATTTTGCAACAAATGGTCAAACGCATACCTTGTGACATATACACCATGGCCTTCTTCATGCAGAAACCCAAGGGTACGTAGGATCGTGTACAAAACATCCACACCAATTAATTACACGTGTGGTACCGTTGCCGTCTCTTACATTTGTTCCCACAAGAAGCTCGATTTGACATCCCTAAGAAACCATAAAAGAAAATCTTTAACACTTCCTCATTGTTTTATGAGAGAACAGATTATCTGAAGGAAATAAATATATTTTGATTTAAGAGGCCTATGCTAACTTGATGAAAGATAGTCAATTCAAGTTTTTCTTCCATGTCATCAGACAGATCCAAGGCATTGCATGCATCTCAATTTTCATTACGAAGATATATCACGTCAGGTGTGACAACCCTCAAATTTCGGTAGATTCCGTACATTTTAAATAACGTGCATTTAGACTAATTCCCTATTAAATAAAAGTGAATTCGTTTTTTTTTTTTTTTTATCAAATAAAGTCTAGCAAAAAGCCCACATTTGCATATGAGATGCACAATAATTTAATGTGAGATGCATTAGTGATTTTTAAGAATTATACGAAACAATCGGTAGAGACCGAAATACCCGAACGTTGTGATCAATTTTCAAAAATAACGTATATCTATTTAATAATAAATAGTAGTTATTATTACTATGATAATTCTGCTAATTTAAGAGCATAGCGGATTTCAAAAATCGATAAACGTTCACGTGAACTAGAAATGTGCAACAACGAAATAAATTGTGAATTTAATTGAATAAGGTGTCGATAAATACTTGAAACATTATTATGATTAATAGTAGTTAATTACTATTATTATGCTAGATATTTTATAACATTCCAAATAATCAAATCAAAAGATTATACGAATTCGATAAAAGCGAAAATGTAGAAATTTCGCGAATAACAATAAACGAATCATCGGAAATATACATAGGATATAGAAATGAATCATAATCATATAAAATCATTATGAAGTACCCTAATCATCCTTAATCTACCCTAATTAATCCTAATTAAACCTTAATCACACAATTAATGCTTAACTGATCGAGCTTAACGATTAACGACCTAAATATCTAGACTAAGTATGTAATTAACCTACAAAGGGGCCCCTCCTTGTTTCCCTCTCCAAAAATCTGGCCAAAAAGGGGCCCTAGGGACCCCTTTGGCTTCCTTGATTCAAGCATGCAAAGCCATACTCCATTGTCTCCAAGCCTTGCATCCATTTCCACTCATTTCTCACATTCCAAGCAAGAAACTCACTCTCTTTTCTCTCCCTCTCAAAACCCACGAAATCAGCAGCCCTTCCCCCCCTATTTTGCTCAAGAACAACCACCAAACAACCACCGCAAGTCCACCATTACACCACCACTCAACCACCACTCCACCACCATCAACCACCATGAACCACCACTCCAAAAACACTCATCTTACCCTCATTTTACTCACAATCATTAGCTCATTCCAATCCCATTCCATACTAGGGGTAAATCGAACATAAACTTTCGGACTTGGAGCTAGGAGGTCAACAATACCAAGATCCAACACTCCTCTTGCTCAAATCTCTCTTTTAGTGCATTGTAAGGAAATTCTCACTATAAACTCTTTAGATCTTTCATTTAAATGATTATATAATAGTTGAAATATGTTAGATGTTCACTCATGCTAGAAAGGAACTTAAAAACACGAACTTGTATGGATTATAACAAAGATTGGCTAAAAAGAAACCAAAGTAAACTCCAAAACACGAAGTGTAAATTCGGACAAAAACTTTGGTCCACTTTGGTGTTAAATAACTCGGTCAAAACTTAACCAAATCTAATATTTCTTGAGTCTAAAATTAATTTCAAAGAGTTAACTTTCCAACCCAACCGGTTTCATGAATTTTGGATAAGTTTAAGTACTCCAAAACGAATTTACAAGAAAGAGTGTCTGATCTGCCTTCTGAGGACAGATTATGACCTTGCTTTGCAAAGTCATAACTTCTAAACGAAAGATCCAAATGACTTGATTCTTTTTCCTAAAGGTCACTTAATGTGTTAGCTTTCAAAGTAGTATGATTACACTCTGTGAAAGTGAGTATAACTCCGTGTACAAACAGATCTTTGACCAACTGTCCAGAAAGGGTACTGTTGGACCTTTGTGTAGAAATAAATATGTTTAAACCCCTTAAACGTGACCAAAAATTATGAACTTTATATTTCTGTAAAGCTAAGACATAGAGGAACATGTGGTAAAAATTTCATAATAATCTAAGCTTTTTTGACTAGTCAAAGTCGTAGCAAAAGAAGGAAAAAAATTTGGACAGGAACTATTAAATTGTAACAAACATCTAAAAGTTAAACTATAAAGACTAAAAGTACAAAGTCAATAGTTTTGGGGACTAATATGTTGAAATCAGAGAACAAAATGATATTATGATATAACCTATAGTTTATCGTATAAAAATCGAGACTTGTACGATTGGATATCGAGAAACCGAAACGTTGAGTTTAAAACGGAAAAATGTTTCGATCGTATATTGTCTCGGGTCCTCGACTTCGTTATATTGACTTTTAAGTCGTTAGTTGTACGTTACTATATCATAATAATGATACTTAGACAATATATATATATATAAATATCGTTATAACTTCTATAATTCATTTTTATAACCTTTATTGTTATAATACTATTTAACTCGTTATAATTCCGTTTTCGCGATTTCTCGGTTTATACAATTATTTGTAATGAGATGTATATTTTTATAATTTAGTTCCCTGAGGGTTCATAATAGTCCCTAAAGTTCTTAAAATCATAGTTTTAAATCCTCGTATTTTATAATTTGTCGGTTTGGGTTAAACTGTACGGTTTCTCCGATTTTGACCGTATAAGTTAGGTTTTTAATACTTTAAGCTATCGATTTCACTCTAGTATATTTTAATTTACAAATTTTACTATCTCAGTCCACTACTTACAAATCTTACCCTTTTAATCCCTAAATAACGAATCAAAATCAATAATATATATATTATGACTTATAATATGTTCAAAGGTTGACGTAAATGATTTTACTATTTTGAAAACTATAAAAGATCACAACGTGTCGATTTTGCCTATAATGGCCTTACATGATATTCAAGCCCGTCGATGGCATATTGAAACCTAGTTGAGTGAACAATTGGCATAGACTGACTATTGAGTCGTCTACATATATTAATTTAAACTCTTGCGTTTAGGGCGCTAAGAGACTTTGATTGGGCATTTTTATATACACTTATTTTGCTAGCAAGCTCGGACTCAGGTGAGTTCACAGCCCCACTTTTACTATTTTAATGCTTTCAACTTGGGGTGAAAAACATATAACTGAATGTATGCGATTATTAAAACCTGACATTGTATCCTTATGAGCGACTAAGTTGGATAAGTTGTAGTGCCGAAGTCCTAGCATGCAATACTATAACCATTAGTTAGATGATGCTAACCACTGAGTATACAGATAGTACTATTGGGTTTGACAGGCCCATCCCACGTTTCTTTTAGTTAGTCGCGCTAACTAGCGACCTTGTTCGCATGTTTTTGGGGACGAAGTATACTTAAGCAGTCCAAGGCAAACGATTCATTTGTGTTGTGGTTTGGTTATAGGCTTAGTTCGGCATATTAACTCGATGGTTTAGCTAACCTTCGGGGGATTCGTAGTAAGAGGTTTTATTATTTTAAATTGAGAATAATCGCACAATAGGTCGTTGATGCCATTTTTGATTTATTGATAAAATGATTACTAAATGATGGTTTATGATCGCGTCATTAAACCTGTGAATTCACTCAACGTTATGTTGACCTTTTATAAATATGTTTTTCAGGGGAATTAGCTATGCCGTAAGACACATGCATATTGGGACCGTACCTGCCACGATAAATTAGGATGCCATATTTTAAATTTGAACAATGGGATTTAATTGACTTGTAGTCTTATTTATGAAATCCCGAAACTTGTAATTCGTTGAAAACAATGTATTTGTAACATTGCTATTTTGATGGCTTAATAAGCCGTAACATTTGTAAAATAATTATTGGCATCCTAATAATATAGAAGTTCTGCGATAATCATACGCTCGAGGTAATGTTATTCGATCCTCGTCACGCCCCGAAAGCTTCCGCAATGGTTTACTATAAACGTCAAATTTGGGGGTGTGACAGATTGGTATCAGAGCTAATGGTAAAAGCGAACTAGGAGACTTAGAAACCTAGACTATAACCGTAGAAATGAACATTCATTCAGTCATGCATGTGCACGAACACTTTTACTTATCATACTGAAACACTATCGTCACTAAAAGTCTACTGAATACCTCATCATCGCGAATCGATACCGATGATGACCTTTCCGAGTACGACTGTGATAACAATGACACATCTGAGTACAAAAATCTACCGTTTCGCTTTAGAGCGACCCCCGATGACGATAGTAACACGACGTCACCGTATCACCGACCCTATCTCGGACGATACCGACACTATACCTGACAATACTGTCACACCCCGCTAAAGCGGAAACACGAGATGTAACAGTACAATGATTTCATAATCGAAAATTACAAAACATCACCGTTCAACGGTCCACAATTAATACATTACATAAAGTCTTACAAGCGTTTACAGCACAAAAGTAAATAATCTAAACATGCGAATACATCCAAAAGAGAAAATCCCGTAACGCTACAGCATCATAGATCATATAACGGGTTTAGCTTCAGTAAACAAGTGGTGACTAATTCCTGAAAAGCATGTAAAAATAAACAGGTCAACTATGAAACATAGTTGGTGAGTACACAGGTTTTGTGTAATGGAAGACCCTTTTCAAGTGTTTACAAAGTCTAGTTTAAAAGTTCCACGTTACTACGTGATTAGTTCGCAAAAGTAGTCTGTCTAGTGCCGAGGCTCATACAAAGACGATAATCATCTGAAAATCAATTTGTAGGATAGTCAAGCGCTATTGCGCAGATAATTATGAAAGTAATTCATTAAAACAAGGTCATTTAAGAGCGATACTCATTTGATAGTTAGATTCATTCGTGATTCGATGTTTTGTTCGCAAAAGAGGTTTAATTAAGTACGAGATTCGTTTAGGAGTGATTCCCTTTGGAACTCAATTAAAAGTCGTAATTCATTCATAACGCCACGCTCATATTTTCAAAGAAATGTTCAATTCACTTTTATAAAACTCAAGATATAGTGTTTAATAAGTTCAAGTTATGCGTATAAAACTCATATTGTAGCATTTAATAGATTCAGGTTACGTTTATAAAGTCAATGGATCATCAAATCAATATCAAAACGTTTATAATCTCAACGGTTTATTATGTCGAAGTTCATAAGAATGCGAAGCGTTATTATGAAACCACGTTTATCATTGTCCACAACCACAATGATTTATAGTGTAAAACTCAGGTTTTAAATTTATGGTTTTAAAGAAGTATTGTTTCAAATGACAATGTCTTTGTAACGTTCGGGTCGTAAGGTTTATAGTTTCAAAGAAATATCGTTTCAAATGAAAAAACGTCATACGTTTATAGTTTCAAAGAAATATCGTTTCAAATGACAAAACGTCATACGTTTATAGTTTCAAAAAAATATCGTTTCAAATGACAAGGTCATTGTAAAGCTCGGGTCGTAAGTTTATAATTTAAAAGAAATATCGTTCAGATGTCAAAGTCATTGCAAAGCTCGGGTCGTAAAGTTTATAGTTTAAAAGAGATATCATTTTAAATGACAAAGTCATTGTAAAGCTCGGGTCGTAAAGTTTATAGCTTCAAAGAGATATCGTTTCAAAAGTCGAAACGTCATACGTTTATAGTCGCTTATGAATTTCTATGCTATCGCATTTTTGTCTATAGTCACAATGAATTATTATGCTTGAGTCCACAACCAAACCTACAACCGATAAACCTTTGCCCCAAAGAGAGATGCCCTATCGTTGGCATTTAGGATGATGGGATGCACTCACGTGGCCGCGTGAGTGGGGAGGTGGTCTCGCTCCCAAATAGTACTACTATTCATATGCATCATTTGGCTCATATAGAGTTAATGGTCGTGTGGATATACCGGGGACTTTAGATACGATAGAAAAACAAGCATATAATCACGTTCATATAAACGGTAAACATTCAAGAAGTTATTTGTAATCAATATGACATCTTAACCTTGTCAAGTATTCAAAATAAGCATAGCAATAGCATAGCATGAGCATAGCATTTGTAAAAACGAGCATAGCATTAGCATAGCATTCGTAAATCAAGTATTGCGTAGTATTTGTAAAGAAAATATAGAATTTAAATCATATAGGCATGCTTTTCACCCCAAAACATTTAAGTAAAACGTTAAAAAGAGGGGCTTTGTAACTCACTATTGAGCGTGAGCGTACGGATGGATGTAATGCGCGTGCCGACCGGGTTTGACTCCTATCCATTTCCTAAGAACACAAGGTTTCTAATTAGTTTTAGACTAATACGGTTTGTTAGGATTGCTTAGCTAGCTAATTAAATTACAAAGTGCCGTAAAAGTTGGAATTTCCATTTAATTTACGATGTCGGTAATTGTTCGAGTTGGGAACAAAATAATGGAAATATATGAATACAACATCTAAAAATTACCAAACTTGGTATGAAATATGAAATATAGTTCAAAAAGTTTCTGTGAAAATTTGGGGATTTTTAGACTTATGGATTATTTATAATCATTTTATGTCTAAAAAGTGGGATAATTATGGGGAAAATAGTAATTATTCACTTAAAATTCTGGAATTTTTACCAGATCATTTTCTACCAATTTTTAAGTTTGTGTAAAATTTTCAAGACGTTTTGAGCACTGAAACTTTGGTCCCCAACATTATGCGTTTTAACGAGACGTAAATCGGAAAACATATCAAAACACTTCCAAAGAGTGTGAAATTTTTAGGATGGTGTCATTTTCTGAGGAAAATGACACTGGAATTTTCCCATAATTATTTTATGTCCAAAAGTATTTTTCATGATTATTTCACCTTTTGTAGGCTTTATTTGCATTAATTTAGGAAAAATACTTATGTTTTTCCAAAAATTCCCATTTTTATTTTCAAGACTCTTTTCATGATATAGTTACTGAGAAAAATAATCCTCAAAATTTTAAGACGTTTTATCTAGCACTTATATATTTTTGAATCATCACAACACAAGTATTTGCAATTTACAAGATTACAACAATGCATGATGTTCATGCATTTTCTAAAAATACTTAATCATCAAGATAAATTCCTATCTTTTTATAATACTGAGATATACATGTTAGGAGTCTAAAATAATTTTTCTTAGATTTATAGAACATCTTAAGACCCATGAACAAGTATCACAACAAGGTGCTCACAGAAAAGTTACTGTTTGCGCATCAGTTTTGTGTGATACATTTGGAGGTCTTAAGGTCAATAGATTTGAGTGAGACCAGTGGGGTTTTAAAGGTAAGACATTAAGTTAAATTCTAGAAGAAAAATCAAGATTTTTGGACCATTATTCACTGAGTTATGGTCGTTTCAAGTAGGGTCAAAATCTGGACAGATTGCATGCATGACAAAGTGATCTTTTTGGTGTGATTTCACTACCAAACGATTTTTAGACCTCATCCAAAGATTGAAGTCTTGTCTTTTATGCATGAACATGTGTTTTACAGAAACATAAACATATTTTAACATTTTAACCATTTATTCTAGCAAGAACATGTAAATAAACTCTATAACATCAAAAAGTCGACTTTTTTCGGTTTGATTTTCGGTTTGATCATAGGTTACCCTTCTTTTACACATGAATATGTATAAGGTGTAACCTACAAACCATCAAACCTTGTATGAGGATTTAAGCCATGAAAAAGGCATAAAATCCAAGTAATAAACATAATAAAAGTAGGAAATGGAAGCTAGGAAGAGTGATTTACCTCAAAGTTTCTTGTAGTTGTGTAAGAACACTTTCAAGATGGTGTTTTAGAGTTGAAAATCTGCTGGGATTTAGTGTGTGTAATGGAGTGTTTGTGTGTGTTTCTTGAGAGAAAAGAGAGAATAAAATGAGTGAGTGGGTTGGGGAAATGGTGCAAATGATCTTGCATGTATAAAGGAATATTTGGTTGGGGTTTGAAGTGATCAAAAGAAGGAAATGGGCTGCAGATTTTTGGTGGTGGGGTTGCCTTTATTTAAATTTTATTTTGTTAATTAATAAGGAAATAAAAGCCTACAAGTTATATAATTAAGTTTGTACAAGTTTGTGTACATTGTGAGCTTTAATTGTGATGTTGTGATAGTTAAAGTTTGAATTGTAAAACTTTATTTCATAAGTTTTTAATATTCATCATAATATATTTGATTTGTTTACGGTTGGTATTCGCGGGTTAATCGTGCGGTTTCTGGTTGCGTTAACCGAGTTACGGAATTTACGATTAAATTCCGGTTTTTGCGATACAATAAATATTTTGTGTTGATGAATGAAATTAAATTTCATTTGTTTTCTTTGGCACTTTGTAACCTAATTTAAAGTTGTTCACGGTCTTCAAGTCCGCTAAGCAATCTCCTAAAACGTTAGGCGATTTCGGTAACTTACGGTTTCGGTACTTAAGGAGTCATAACCTAGACTTTTCACTAGGATTTTAGAGTGCTGTAAACGTAATTAGATAGACTAGCAATTTAAGTGCGTTAATGACCTGAGATTTTTTACGGTTGTCACAAATACCGACACGACTCCTGAAGTCGATATAACGTAAAAAAAAAAAAATCTATTCGCCGAAATGGCACACGCACCCAAAATGGGTAAAACACTCCGCACCACACACTTACCCAAACGAGGGAAGCATATCTTATAATATAAAACTAGCAAATATCCCTTCTAAGTACAACTAGTCCGGGTGTTGCATCATACGTCTTTAATTTAACATAGCCTGATCACCTATGTACAATTAAAGAGGGATTGATGCAAGATCGGAAGAGGTTATAGGGATATCATGCACCGTAAAACTCATTTAATTCGGAGAAATTTCTCCAAGTATGCTAGTTCCTTCACATGTCAGGAATTAATATACCTGCAAGGACTAAACCTCTACTTGAAATTCCAGTATGTAGTAATCATTGTCTCGTACTACATACTAAACATAGGCGTTCGAATACGTTACAAATCTATCCGGAACTAAACCGCTTACTAGCCGTACGACTAAGATGATAGTCGCGATACCAAGAAGGGTGTCGATGGCAGAGCCACGTCAAAAAAAGTTATTGAGACCCCGTGAAAAGCAATTGAAACGCTGGCGAGGCACACTTCCAGTCTGGCTTTGAGAGAAGTCATGACATAGAGCTTTCATAACCACCTTATTGGAATAAAATACCAACGCCAGCTGAGGTGCGAATTAACTGAGAGGACAGAGTAATTGTCGCAGTAAACGATGAGGACAAATAGTCAGTAAGTGAGGCAACGAACGCCGCTAGGAGCGTGATGCCACTATCACTAGTATGGGGAAGATAATCGTCATTCATCATGACATTATTGTTACCAACAATTATACTTAAAGAATAATAACAATAGGAATACCTAGTGACAAGATGTGCAAACGTTAAAACTTCTTTTTTTTAGGAAAACAATTTTTATTATGAAATAAATAATTGGAAAACGTTTTCTAATTAAAATTATAATTTTGGCTAAAGGAAATTTCATATACTCGGAGTATTTGGAAATCAATTAAATAATAATCGATGATAAATTTTCCATTATGAAATGAATATTCCGAAACCATTTTTCCCTTTAATATTACAAATATTTTAATGATGGTTAAAAAGAATTTTTTTTTTAATACTTAAGGAACTCAAAATAATAATGATAATAATAATAATAATAAATAAAATAAAATAAAATGAAATGAAATCAGGTGAGAAATGTCAGTTTAAATTCAATAGACATATCTTGACAACGTGTTGATTTACTCGCATGAGTATCATCAACGGTAACATGAAATTCAAGTTTTGAAACATTGTATACTCAAGATTTTTATAATTCAACTGGTACAAATATCTTGTCACTATTAATAATAGGATGATATGTCATAGGAAATGGCAGAGATCACTGTAGACAGTTACCTCTCCGATAACGATCTGATCCATGAGGAACAGATCCACTACGAATACCTTGACAAGGGAATAGCCCCAGTAGAAGAAGTTGTTGTGGACATAGACGAGAATCAGTTTGGCGGGATAATTCATATAGATGAATATGAAAGGTTGAGAAATCAAGCAGAGGAACTAGATGCTCAAGTCTGGGAAATCAGGATGAAGTGCAAAAGCTACAAGCTGGAACTGATAATTGCGAAAAGGCCGATCCTTGAGCAAATCAAGGATATGATTCGCTTCTGGAAGAAACTGGCAGCTAAATTGACACATAGGACTAGGTCTTGGATTAAGAAGAAGTGCCAGCAGTCCACTGAGGAGACTGCGATCTATACTATGTCTCTACGTTATAGGGACATGTTAGAGACATGTTACTATCCACATGACCTAGACATGGAATAGATTTGTAGTAGAAAGAAGATAAGATATATATAGATATATGGATGTAAAAGGATGTATTGAGACGTAGATTGAGGATATACCTCGATCAATTTTGTAAGAAACGTCTCGAACTTTTGGATAATGCTCGATGCATTTTTATATATAAAGGTTTATCCTTGTACTAATATAAAGATAATATTGTTTTAATAAACGTCGTTTCCAATTAGTAAAATATACAAAGAGGAAACGATGAAATTCTAGGCACGAGTGATATCATTAATCTAAAGGACAACCATTTAGTAACAGCTTAAACACAATTTAAAACTTAATATTGACATTGCCATGCGAGAATTTAAAGATTGTGTGGAAGAGGTTGAGCTGATGGATGTTACTAGATCTGGTTTACACTTCACTTGGAACCAAAAGCCCCAAGGTGATAGTGGGATCCTTAAAAAGTTAGATCGTATTTATGGCTAACTTGGAATTCAGTTCTCAGTTTGTGGGTGCCTATGCTGTTTTTCAACCCTATCGCATTTCCGATCACTCTCCTGTTGTGCTTAGGATCCCCTTGGTGTTTTCCCATTACCCTAAACCTTTCAAATATGCTAATGTTCTTAATACTTTTTCTTAGTTTAAGGACGTGGTGAATGAGGGGTGGGGTTTGCACGTCAGTGGTTTTCATATGTTTCGCGTCGTGAAAAAGTTAAAGTGCTTGAAGAAGCCTCTTCACAAGCTTCTTTATGATAAGGGTAATCTCCATGATAATGTCAAAAAACTTAGATTTGAGCTTGACAAGGTTCAAATTGAGTTGGATTCTGATCCGTCTAATTTTGATCTTCACGAGGAGGAGGCTATTTATGTTTGTCAATTTAATGGAAGAACTGTTCCTTAAGCAGAAATCGAAATTTGAATGGCTAAAGGTTGGTGACTCTAACTCGGCTTATTTTCATAAGTCGGTTAAAGGGCGTGTTAGCCGTAATCGAATTGATGTGGTTACTAATTTGGATGGGGATTGGTTACGGATGATGGTGTGCCTGCTGAGTTCGTGTCCCATTATGAAGCTTTTTTAGGTCTTCCAGGTTGTACCCCTTTTAATTCTCATGAGTTATTTGTCAATAAATTGCATCCGATCTGGCTTTGGATATGGTTAAACCGGTCACTACTCAAGAAGTTAAGGAATCTATTTTTTCCATGGGAAATGATAAATCCCCTGGCCTAGATGGTTACATGGCTTGTTTCTTTAAAGAATCTTGGGATATCGTGGCGAGTGACATTATTCTTGCGGTTCAAGAGTTTTTCGTAAATGGAATTTTATTAAAGGAGCTTAATCACACCATACTCTCATTCCCAAGGTTACTTCTCCTTCTCGTATTAATGATTATCGGCCTATTTCTTGCTGTAATGTCTTGTTTAAATGCAGTAGCAAGATTATTTCCAAGCGTATCGAGGAGATCTTGAAGGTTCTTGTTAGCTTGAACCAATCCGCTTTTGTTCCGGGTAGAAGGATTTCTGATAAATCCTCCTTACTCATGAGCTTATGCACAACTATCATTTGGACCGTGGCACCCCTAGATGTGCTTTCAAGGTTGATATTCAAAAAGCTTATGACACAGTTGATTGGGGTTTTCTTAAGGAGGTGCTCATTGCGTTTGGTTTCCATGATCGGATGGTGGCTTGGATTATGAAGTGCGTTTCTACCACTTCCTTTTCGGTAAGCATAAATGGTGTCTTTCATGGTTATTTTAAAGGTAAAAGAGGTCTTAGGCAAGGCGACCCCTTGTACCCATATTTTTTTGACCCTTATAATGGAGGTTCTTATGCTTATGCTTCAACAGAAGGTTCGTGAATCTGCTGATTTTACTTATCATCGGTATTGTGCTAAATTGGAGCTTATTAATCTGTGTTTCGCGGATGACCTTTTTCTTTTTGCTCATGGTGATCCTAATTCAGCGACAGTTATCATGGAGGCCTTGGATGAGTTTAAGAACGCTTCGGGGTTGACTCCTAGTCTTCCTAAAAGCACGACATTATTTTTGTAATGTCCTACACCATTTGAAGAAGGTAGGCTCGGTTAAATACTTGGGGGTTCCCTTAGTTTGTTCTCGACTTGTGTATAAGGACTGCAAGGAGCTGCTTGAAAAAATTAGAAGTCATGTTAAAGATTGGAAAACTAAATCTCTATCGCCGGCGGGGAGATTACAATTGGTGCGTTCCATTCTTGGTTCCATGCATGTTTATTGGGCTTCGGTGTTTATCCTCCCTAATCGTCTTCTTCTTGATATTGAGCAACTAATGAGGGGTTGTCTTTGGTGTCAAGGGGATATGAGGAAAGGCAAAGTGAAGGTTTCTTAGGAGGCTGCTTGTCTTCCTAAGAACAAGGGAGGTCTCGGGTTAAGAAAATTTAATCTATTTAACAAAGCCCTTATGGTATCTCATATTTGGAATCTTCTTGTCCGTAAAGAATCGTTGTGGGTAAAATGGATCAATGAGCATAAGCTTAGATGTCGGCATTTGTTTGAGGTTCCTTTTCAAGGTAACATGACTTGGGGATGGCGGAAAATTCTTCGACTTTGTCCTCTTATTCAGATCATCTCTGGTACCGCATTGGTAATGGTGACACGTGTTCTATATGGTTTGATCGATGGTGCCCGAGTAGTCCGTTAGCTGATATTGTTTCTAAGCGTGATATCCATAGAGCTGGCTTGGTTTTATCTACAGTCAAGGATGCGATTAGGAATGGAGGCTGGTCTTGGCCTAACGAATGGTACTCCAAATACCCTATCCTCAATTCGTTACCTGTTCCAAGCCTTTCTTCTAACTCGGTTGACTGTTTGGAGTGGCGAAATATTATAGGAGTGGCTACAACATTCTCGGTTGCTGGTGTTTGGAATTGCATTAGACCCTGTTCTAATGAAGTGGCTTGGTATAATTTGGTTTGGTTCACGAATTGCATTCCCCGACACTCATTTCATATGTGGCTGGTTGCTAAGCGTCGGCTTAAGACACAAGATCTGTTACGCCAATGGGATTTTAACTGGTCTTTATTGAATTTTGAATGCCCGTTATGTGATGGTCTATCGGATTCTCATGAGCATTTATTTTTCGAATGTGTGTTTTCTAATCAGGTCTGGGATCAAATGAAGCATTTGGCGGGGCTCTCCAATGTGGCAGGTTCGATAGCTGCAATTGTAGATACTCTTATTCCTATATCGAAATGTAGATCTGCCCGCAGTGTCATTGCCAAGCTCGTGGTTGCTGCTTGTTCCTATTTTATTTGGCAGGAGCGAAATTTGAGGCTGCTCAAGAATCAAAAACAGTCCTCCTTTCAGATTATCGAGTGTATCAAGTCTTCGGTTCGGCTCAAGTTACTCTCGTGCTGTTTCAAGAAGTCTAAAGATGCTATGGCGTTTAAGCATCTTTGGGGTCTTCCAAACTCTATTATCTATGCTTTATGATTATGGTGATCGTCAGTTTATGTTCGTGGTGGGTTTTTTTTAGCTTGTGTTCGTTGAAGTGGTTTTATCCTATTGGTGTTATTGGTTAAATATTTTTAGTTTAACACTTCGTGGCATGTCACGTGTGTTTAAGTGGTTGTTCAAGCGTTGCTTGAGGTTAATGTGGCATTTCAGCCACATTCCATTGTACTTAACATTTTTTTTTGGTGTAATATATTTCTCCGGAAATGATTCCCTTTTACAAAAAAAAAAAAAAAAGCAAGAATACCCGACCGGTACCTTGTAATTCCACCCGGTAACACATCTCTAGCCGAGTAATCTTGCACTGCAAATTTCCAACACAATTATACTCGACGGCTAAGGGGTGTAGCTGTCGAGTACTCCACCAGACTAGGGAGTACTCACCGGGTTAGAAGGCTAGCCACCGAGTACCATCTCCAGACTGAGACTTCAAACTCTAACTTCTTTTGTTCATTCTTCACACTCAACAATCTCCCACTTGAAGCACGGACAAATCCCAATAATTAAACCCATAAAATTTCCCTTTCAAATAAGTCGAACCTACCTCTTCATACCGTTGATACCAATCGGAACACGCACATTAGCGATACTCATGCCAAGAATCTATCTTGCAACTCCCAAATCCTTCATCTCGAATTCCTGAGATAGTTGTCTCTTCAATCTAATGATCTCTGACATATCAGAACCTGCAAGCAGCATGTCATCAACATACAATTATAATATGATGTAGGAGGACATGAATTTCTTCAAGTAACAGCAATGATCCATGTCACATCTCATGTATCTACTCCTCTTCATAAATAAAATCATCAAACTTCAACTACCATTATAGCTCTTGTTTCAATCCATACAGACTTTTCTTTAGTTTGCAAACCCGTTGTTGGTACATAATTAGCTTGAACGAACAACATTTGTATATTTAGTGAAATGCGACACTCACTGAAATGCGACAATTGTGTTTTGCGATAATCTTGATTGTCGCAGGTTGCAGGAACAGTATAAATACAGCATCGTCGTTCAGTTTTAAAGTTATGTTTTTGAGAGCTTAAACAGAAAACTTATTGATGAGATTTAGTTGAGAGACTTGAGAGAGTGTATAAACTTCTGTAATCGTTATTGAATAATCAATTAGAAGTTATTCAATCGAATCAATCGCGTTGATCACATAAACAATTGTTTCAATCGGATTCCGCACGTTGATTCAATTGATTCGAATCAGATCTTAAGTACACGGAGTAACAAGTGGTATCAGAGCTTGATAAGAGTTAATCAACAGGTTGTTCAATACAGGAAGAAGATTGATTTGGTTTTTAAACTCAAAATTCAATTTCATTCGAATCCGAGTTGAATACAGAAGTGTTTGAACAAATTATGATACGTTATGGAGTATATGATCGATTACGAGGTATATTTGATTATTTGCAAGAGATTTTAACGGTGAAATTTGATTTTTGATTTCCTGCAAAAACGTTCTGCTGTTGTTCTTCATTGTGCGACAATTTTGATTTTGTGCGACAATCTATTGCGATAATTCTATAATTTTCGCATAGCAGAAAGGTTGCGACAGTTATTTCTTCCAAGTGATTCTTAAAAAAAAAAAAAAAAAAAAAAAGGAGTTATTTGGAGGGAAAATTTGTCGAAAATTTTTCGATTACAAAATTTGATTTTAAGCTTACCGTTGAATACTATTTGTTTGAAAAAAATTTCATTTTACTCGAGATATTTTCGAAAATTTATGGAGGGAAAATGGCGTACACGAAATATCAAGAGTATTTGAAGGCTTTGTTCTATAAAGAGTATGCTAGCTGGAAGGAGAAGTTTGAAGAATATATTGAATTCATCGATTCCGATATGTGGACTTCTATTACCAAGCAATATGAGAGACCAACACTCATCAGTCAAATGTCAGCCGCGGAACAAAAAGCTTTTGACAACGACAAGAAAGCACATGAAGAAATTATCATGTGTGTACCAGAAATGTGGCACAAGGTATCATTCCATTTTACAAATATCAAGATACTTCTTATGAGTTGTGGAAATCACTTGAAGAGAGCTTCGGAGGAAAAGATAAATTACAGCAAATTCAGAAAGACCAAAGTGTTGAAATGCATGATTTGAAAGTCAAAATTTCAAATCAACAAATTGAAATCGATAGTTACAAAACTGAAATCAATTTACTATGCAAAGAAAAGGCGGAAGCTCAAAGTGAGATTTTAAATTGTCAACGCAAGCTCTCAAATTTTGAAGCATCTTCCTTGATGTTAGATCAACTGATTCATTCTCAAAAAAAGGATACGAAATCCAAAGCTGGTATCGAATATACATCAATACCAGTCAAGGATGAGTTTGTTGAAATTGTTCACGAAGTCGAAGAATGTGATGTGCCAACACAGCATATTAACAAGTCTGATGTCAAGCCTGAAAATTTCATCATCACTAATGAGTATCATGGCTTCTAAACAAGGGAAATCTAAACGTGATGCAAGAAATGATAAATTGAAGAAATGTCGAGACAAAGGGATAAATGAGAAGTTGATAAAGAAGGAAGAAGAGATTAAAAATTTCCAACTACAAATACTTAACACGGAAACTGAACGTGAAGAAATGCGTTCAAAAATTGTCGGACTTGAAAAGCGGATTTTATAATTTTAGCATCTAACCAAACCTCAACTCTCTCACTCAGCTGAACAACAAGTCAAGGTGACTAAGAAGATTTACCCGACTAAATCTTCCAAACCATGTCTGTAACACCCACTCTTGTGACTTAGGGGTAATTCGGTAATTTCCATAACCTTGTATTTAATTATAACTTTTATGTCATATTAACATGTTATTTACATATGAGAATTAGTTGAAGGTCAAATTGTTAAATTGTGTTAGGTAAACTATTAATAGTTTTAAATTAAATTAGTTGTCGGTAAAATAAAATAACTTGTTTCGCAAAACGGTTTTCAGGTTCCAGACGATAAGCCAAACAAGGGATTAAAATTAACAAGCTTTTGAGTTGGTTGGTGATATAAATCACCAACCTCTTCCTTTTTCTTCTCATAAATCACCAAACTTCTTCATTTTTATCTCATTTTGGTCATCTACTAATTCCTTTCAAGTTCTCTCTAGCTCCTTTCCTAAATCACGAAATTAACATCAATTGAGTTGTGATATAATCTGCTGTGAATCCTTGTTATCATCATCATCTAGTTCTTAACCCTAAATGTAAGCATTTTGCTATTTTAGGATATAAACTTGAAATTTGGTCAAATCCTTGATTAGGTGTGTAATTGATGTTGAAATCTTGTTATTTGATGTTTAGGAGATGCTAGAAAGCTTGTTAGATGGTTAGGAAACCGAAATTTTGTGTTGGATGAAAAAAAAGTTCGTTTTTTTGGGTAACAGCGGTTCAGTTCGCAGTTCGTCCTGCGAAATGAGTTCCTACCCAGCGAACTGAGTTCCTGCCCAGCGAACTGAGTTCTGCGAACTGAGTTCCTGAGCTGCGAACCCAGTTCCTGCGAACTGAGTTCCTGAGCTGCGAACCCAGTTCCTGCGAACTGAGTTTTTGTCCTGCGAGTTGAGATTTGCAAATTCTGAAAATGCATAAGTAAAAGGTTATACTTTTAGCGACCAAATTTGACAGATTCTTTTTAACTGCGGATCAGACTCTTATTAACAGATTATAGATTGCAAGGGTCACCTGCTTGGATTAATATGTTATAATAATGTTTCGAAATTTGTTAATTGAATAAATAATTAAACAAACGAATTTCATAACTTGAAACAAATTGATAGTAGTAGAGCGATTATATCCGATAATTGCAACTTGGTGATTGTTTACCATTTTGATACTAAGTAATTAAATATGTTATACGATCATGGAAAGAGTTACTAACTCATTGTCTGTTGTATTCTCAGATCAACCGAAGACTCAGTAATATTAGAATTCGGAGTTGTGGACTGTTGCAGACAGGTGAGTGGAGCTAGAACTCATAAGTTCGATTTGGTTGTAACGATTTGGTTGCAACAAGTAACGTAGATATATTTGATAAACTGTTTATTATGAATTGCTGATTATGTATCTATGTGCAATGTGGCCTTCGGGCATTGGGTGTTATTAAAGAGGTCAACAGATTGTTGGACTTGGTTATTACAGGATTGCAGACACAGGGACTCGTACATGTGTTGTATGAGGACCTGTGTGGTGAAATGGTAATAACAAGTCATCGGTCTATTCTGTATAGGCCAATACAGATGGTGATAAGTGTCGCTTGGTGGGCCACCGCGGCTGAGGGCGCCACAAGGACCACCGATCCTCTTAGTGATGTTGTGTTAAGTGTTATTGTTGTTAATCAGTATTGTTAGGCTAAATCAGACTGTTGGTAACAGTTTCATTCACTTAGCTTAGTGCTAATCCCCCACTTTACTTCCTGCAGGTTATGTTTTGATTGAGGGCGGGCAGGAGGCATAAGTTTTGGAAAAGGAATGTTTGGCACGCGCCTAGCTCTGACATAGCTTTTGTAAATGTGTTTTGGTTAACTAATATGTATTCAGATTTCATAAACAACTGTATGTGTTTTGCCGCAGACAATTAGTTAATTGTTGTAAAACTCGCGGAAAAATTATGGCACCTTTTGTAAAAGATATATAATATTAACTTTATTCCTCGCTTCCGAGTCTAATTACTTATTTAACCTTGACTTGATTTATTGGGTGTTATAATGTCCAAAAATGGTTTGTGCGAAAAAGATTTCACAGTTTACTAATTATTCTTTGCAAAAGAATAAGAAGTATTTTGAGAAATCACAATCAACTAGAGTATTTGATAATCAAAAGGTTGATTGTTGTGATTCCATAGTCTTTGAACGAACTAAAAGATCGGTTTCAAGATCTCACAAGTCAGCACAAGTTTGGAAACCGACACAACCGGAATCTGGTGAAACAAGATCTTTCGTATATTCAAGAAAGCAAATGTTTGCTCTTGCACCATCTCGTCATATGGTGGTGAAAATACAAAGAGATTTTGTTACTTTCTCCCCAAGAATAGTTCTACCAACATTGGTTCCACAACGAGTTTTTAGTAAAGAAACACCGCATTATAATTTCAGATGGAACTCAATATCTTTGGATTATATAGACACAACATATAAATGGATTTCGAGACGTTCAAATCCTATTGGCAAAGTGCTCAAATGGGTTCCTAAAGTTGTTGCCTAGATTAGAAGGTCAAGGGGAGTAAAGGTAGAAGAAAAGAAAAAAGATACTTCCAGTGCCATTTCTTAATATCACGATTGATTGCTAATCAACAACAAACGCTTGAATCTAAAGATCCTTCAAGATTAGAGTTAAAGAAGAATTCTGCTGTTCAGGGGAAGTAATTCTGAAATTTAGTGAACAGGCAGATTGTTGAAGGTTTCTGTGAAGTTGTTGACAAAAGGGGAGGTGATATTGTTTTGAGACCATAAGCTTATGAGAATACATTGGGTCGCAACTGTAGGTCACATATACATACTGATCAGATTACAATTACACTTAATTGAGTGCGGAATCCTACAATCAAGTGATTAAACGGTTTGAATTGAACACGCAACCTAAATAACCCGATTCTATTGATAATCAAATGATATTGAATGATTAGAGACGTTCACTGATATATTTGATTACAATATGCTCTGAGTTTCACGTTTAAGCTTACGTACAAATGAAATCATAACAGCCTATTTATAGACAGACCTGCGACACTACTGTTTATGCGACTATAAGCTAAAGTCGCACCTGCGACTTTACAGATAAAGTCGCAGATAGTGTCGCATAGACACTAAACTTAACTTCTAAGACTTATCAAGATTCTGACATTCTAATCTTGCATCAACAAACTCCCCCTTATCAGTAGCTTGATATGTTCTTTGTCTTGCTTCAGATCCATTTGCTAGGAAGATTGCTTCCAGCACAGATGCCGTTTCTGACACATACTTTCACAACATTCTGAAACTTCATTGCTTCACCCTCTTCATTTTTGTTGAATAGAATATGATTTTCTTTAAGTGAGTCTTGTCTTGATAAATTTATTAAACTGATTGGATCATAGACATAAACAAATTCAACTTTATCCTTTTGATCATCTTTGAAGATCTCTATGCATGATTCTCCAGTTGTACCATTATAATACCACCACTTTAGATTTGTAGCAAAACCAATTGGTAATCTTTCCAACGGAATCTTCTTAAGCACTTTGACCGGAGGATATACAATTCTAACCCACGGCTTGTTTGTAAAACCACTAATTTTCTTCTTGTAAATCTTTCATTTTCCAAGAGTTGGTTTCATCAAGTTGAATCCATACCTCACCTCCTTTTGCACATTGCTCTCAATGTATCTTCCCATACTCGACCCTGTGCGATTTATAATATTTAGCTGAGCTAACTTAGAAATTTCACACTTAGGAAGAGTACTAAGGTCTTTAAAGCTTCGCTTAAAATACTGCAGTCTACCAGTTCTCTTTACAATAATCAAATTCAGTTCCTCATCATATTTCCAGCTAATTATCTGACCACCGCATTCACCATTTACTTTGTAGAGTTTCTTCTTTATCATTGGTGCATGTGACGGTACTCTGAACCATTCCGAACGTTTAGTAGAACTCGAACATTCAGGAACTTCAGGATTAGTTTTAGCTTCAATCTCTTCATCCATTTCCTAACTGTCATCATCTTCTTGATCATTACTCTCAAATACAAAATCATCACACAGTTCATCTTCATTATCAACAAGTTCATATTCGATATTTCATTATCACTAGGAATCTCGAAGGGATTACGAGATAAATCTTCTGAATTTATTTCTTCTGAATCATCTTGGTTTATCCCAGCAGCTTCCCTTTCCAAGAACTCCAACATAGGAATCAGATTTTCTTCAAAGTTAAATGACACCGATAACGGTTCAATATTCAGAAATCCTTCTTCCGTATTCAAACTTCTATCGCTCGGCCCAGTATAAACAACCATCTGTAAATTATTTTCACTTGTTGGCTCTGGTTGTTGTTGTTCACTCGAAAATTCTGGTTGTTCATTTCTGGCTTCAGATTATGTATTTTCTGGATGTGATTGTTCTCCACCATCATCATTATTATCATCATCATCATCAGAGTCAGAAGAATCATCTTTCTCATCATCTTTGTCTTCTTCTTCCTCTTCTTTTTCATTTTCATCATCATTCTGATTCTCCCCCTGAACAACAGAATTTCGATGTTGTTCAAGCTCTTTCTCTAATTCTGCAATCTTTTTAGATTGAGTATCAATTTTTGATTGGTGAGCTTCAAATAATTTAGCATGAGAGTCAATTTGAGCTTGTTGCTGTTCAATTATCTTTAATTGATCTAGAAATGAGGATTTCAATTCTTCCATGATCGTCAGCAATTGAGTCATAAGTACTGGTGCAGAAGTTGAATCTTGTTGAGTCGGAATTGATTGAGATGTAGGCGTTTGAGAAGATTGAAGTGGTTGATTGAGTTGCACTGGAGTAGTTGAGGTTTGAGGTTGTCTCCTTTGCCTTACACGAGGTCGTTCTTCATGAACATAATCAGCGTCAGCAGCTTCGGCAACAAGTGCTCTCTTTTCCTGACGAGCACGTTGAAGTTGAGCTAAACATTCTGCACTGCCTTTCTGTAAACGTTCCCTCCGAATATCTCTTTCATGTTCAAGCTTCCTTCTATTTTCAGCTTCTTCAGAATCATCACTTGATTCACTTGAACTATCACTTGATTTACTGGAATCACTTGAAACATGAACTTCTTCCCTTAGTGGGTGCACTAGTACCCACTTCCAAAGGCTCATTCGCCTGAATATCATCAGCAAAGTCTTCATTTACAGCTTCATCTTCAGCATTCATATCTGGCTCATTCTCAACAGGAGCTTCAAACAGATGTTCCTCTCCCTCTTGCTCTTGATCAGCAGGATTATCTAGTCACTTATCATTCATTGGTGCTTGATAATTTTCATCAATGATATGTCCAAACACTGGACCAGTGCAGGAGTTTGGTTTCGACCAAAATTCTGACAATCAACATATACTCTCTTGGTCATGGGGACCAGTCTTAGTACATACATCCCTTGATTAGGTAGATTTGGAAGAAGATGATTTAAAATCAGCTGAACAAATCTTGGAAACATGTAAAACTTGGTGTGACTGGAGATGTTCGATATCATATTTGCAAGCACATATCTGGAAAAATTATAAGGCTTATTTAAAGTAAGAGCAACCATTGCAGAGCCCAAACTCTGACCCATTCCGTCTAATCCTCCTTTACGTCCTGATAAGCAAACTATCAAAAAGTGCATAAACAATCTCCATACAGGACTCAGCTTTTGCTTTCGATATTGATCTGGAGAAATCTCAGGATAACCGATTCGTTGAAAGAATCCAGAACTAAGGTGGCTTTCGATATTTGGAGAAATCTCAGGATACAAATTTGATCTTTGCATTTTAGAAATAGAACCATCATATTTTTCAAAAATTCTTGAAAATTATATACGTAACACCACAACTTGATTTAACCATTAACCAATGATCACACATTTTGAGATAATTTGTCCTATCATATATATCTATTTTTGAACATAACTAGCAGTGGATCATGTCTGAGCACATTCAAGTGAATAACGTATATAGTTGTTTGGACTTACATGCACATACGGACTCATTAGCCGGCAACTATATACTGTACATTCAGACATTTCACCAAAAGAGCAAAATAAGATAATACTAAATATGTACGATTTTTCGTATCTTTTGACTTATAAGATTTTTAGCACACTTGATTAAGAATTGCAACAACGGACTTACATTCTAAATCAAGTACGTATGTAACTGTTTCGGACTTACATGTAGCGACGGTCTTACATGCCCCAGTTACACACTATGCCTCTCAAAGTATCATTCTATGTGGCCCCATTGGCTCTTTTTGTTGAAATATGTATATACATGTATATATCTCTTTTGTATCATGTGTTGCATTAGTCCAAAAGTCTGTAATGTGGGGGGCATATACTGTTGTAGAAGCAGTTAGTGCATAGTGAATTCTGGAACGTCTCAGAAAATTCAGCAACTCCAGATATGGGTGCGCAGTAGCTAAAGAAGTATCAATAATAGCTGTTGTGTTGTGCCTTCCTTCAAACATGTTTGGATCAACCATCTGTAATCTATAAAGACTATAGCAATGTTGCACAATAGCTATATTAATTTTACAAGTTAAAACACTCATAATCAAGATAAAGTCGCCTGCTTAAAGTCTCAGTATGAAATCTCTAATTAAAGTCTCAAAATAAAGTCTCTAACTAAAGTCTCATAATAAGTTTGCATAGTAAAGTCTCAGGCTAAAGTCGCATATCTCATCTAATCTTCTAACACCCTAGACGTATAAGTTTGTGTAAGTAGATGTCTCAAAAGACCATCTTTAGTGATTGTATAAGTGGAGGGTTAATGTCCACTTAAGCCAATCATGTAGGTGGAGGGTTAATGCCCACCTATTCGCTAGTAGTTCACTTAACTAATATGTCCATTCTTGTTTGCTTTATCGAAAACGTGTACGACCCGTTGGTGAAAGTTTGTGAAAATATAATGTTGATTAGTGTGATAAGTGGGCGAAGCCCACGAATGACGGGGGTCCGGGGGCAGCGCCCCTGGTGGCGGGGTCCAAGGGGTGGCAACCCCTGGTGGGGTCCAAGGGGCAGGGCCCCTGGCTGGGGTTGAGCTAGTGTCGCAAATGGTTCAAATGCTTCAGCGACACAAGACTAGTGTCGCTAATGTGAGTTTGGCGACACAATGCTAGTGTCGCTAAGGTGACGGTTTAAATGCTATAGCGACACAAGGGTTAGTGTCGCTAATGTGATTTTGGCGACACAATGATAGTGTCGCTAAGGTGACGGTTCAAATGCTATAGCGACACAAGGGTTAGTGTCGCTAATGTGATTTTGGTGACACAATGGTAGTGTCGCTAAGGTGACGGTTCAAATGCTATAGCGACACAAGGGTTAGTGTCGCTAATGGCTATTGGGCTTCTGCGACACAGGGATCAGAAACATACCAGTTTTGCCAATTTTATGTTGTAATCCAAATGTAGATAAAATTCAAGAAAAATCTATGTTGTTTCTTAGTATGTTAGGTACTTAAAATAATTGTTACAAAATTTTTAGACAAGTCTAAGTATTTATCAAAATTGTAGTTTCCCACAGAGGTCAAAAAGTAGCCAATCAGGAGACATGCAAGGAGATCGAGTTTCTGGGCAGAATGCGTGCGTATTTGGACGAGGTCATCTAAACAACTATTTTTCTCAACAAAATTTCTGAAGTTTTGGCGCTGGTTTCAAGTCTTTTGGATATGTAAATCTCGAGTTATGACTAAAACAATGAGGGACAATTTTTCTGCCTTTTACCCAGCCCGTCTACATGTTTTTGTAAAAATTATTTCGGGTATCAAACGAGCTTCAAAAATTATGAGACCAGTGGTAAATGAATGATAACTTCCTAAACTTAGTTTTAGCCTTTTGAATCGTTCATTTTGGTTAAGTTTTGAGGGAGATATCACCTCCCAAAGTCGGACAAAGTTTCCTGGCCGGATTTCATGTAAGGTTCTTGCATGTTTTAAGCTATGAAAACGATTTTTGTGAAATCTTTTGGACATATCTTTGTTAAGTGAGCATTTTAACATGTTTATAGATGTGTTACAAGTATTCTAAATGAGTTAGATGTTCTTACAAGTTGAAAGACCGATCAAAAAGGAGAGGAAGGTGAGGAAAGGGCTTGATTCTTGACTTCTTCTTGAAAGTGTGATGGCGGCTTGTGATGGTGGAGTGGTGGTTGATGGTGGCAGATTTTTAGAGAGAGAGAGAGAGAGTAGAGAGAGTAGAGAGAAAGAGGAGAGAAGTGTGGGCTTGTGTGTGTGAAAAATGGAGTATAGTGTGGTGTTTTTGTGGGGTGGGCTTGGGCCTATTTGGGGTGGGCCTCTTGGACCAGCCTAGGCCGAGTTGGGCCTGGCCCAAAGGTGTTTCGGGCTCGTGACTCGTTTTCTCGACTTCGTGTTTCGTTCCCCGTTCGTTTAAACGTTAATTTGTGGTTTTTAAAAAAGTAGATAATTTACGTTAAGCTTTTGTATATACTTTTAAATTTGTGAATAATATTCGGGATAAGTAAGTATTCTTAAAATACTAAATTGAGTTACAAAAGTATATTTCGGGTGTTGCTCGGGTGTTGGGCTCGGTTTGCGCGTTTTCGTCGCGTTTGTTACGTTTTAAACAAAACGTCAAAGTTTTTCGTGTATTATTATATCAAATAATAATATAAGGTATATAACCACTACTTTAACTATAAAATATGATTACGTTATCTATGAAAAGTTTTCACCAACGTCGTATAAATAGTCGGACCACGTCCGGTTGTTTCGCGTAATTACGAATAATTTCGAAGGTGTAATTCAAACAGTTACGTAAGTGTTCATACACATATATACAAATAGTTGCAAGTAATCACAAGTACTTAGCCTAATAAAGAACTTAATACACGTATTTAGAGTTCTAGTTTAAGGTAATCATTACCCTAAAGTGTCGGGTGTCACAGCTAGGTATAACCTTTTGAAAGGTTGAGTCTTAAGTTCTATCACAATCGTATAGGCAAGTAACCGTTATTAGTTAGTTTCATGTGATTTAGGAAACGCTTATCACCAATGTTCGTGTTTGTCAGAATTATCCGATTTATATTGTGTAATTCTCAATAATTACTTAAACGTAATGCATCATGCATTAAAATAGTGTGCACCAAAATGTGCAACGTGGGCGTGTGCTAGACTTATCTCAGTTTAAATCAAGTTTGATTTCATTAAAGAGGGAATTAGCGTAAGAATGCATGATTTTAGTGTGTACAGAATGTACCGATTTTCGAGGGTTGTCACATTCTCCCCTCGTTAAAGAAATTTCGTCCCGAAATTTAAGCATTGCCTCGAGCAACAGGCGTGTTATCAAAAAGATGTAGGTACTTCCTCCGCGTTTCATCTTCACGCTCCCAAGTAAACTCTGGGTCGTGCTTTGAGTTCCAACGAACTTTTACTAGTTTGATCCGACTACGTCTATCTCCCGCCATTTTTATCCTCGTCTATCTCCCCGACTTCTTCTTCTATTGGAGCAACTATCTCGTCGAGATATTCGTACTGGATTTGCTCTTACTAGATCAGATCGCCATCGGATCGGTAACCGTTTACAGCTAGGCTTGCCATTTCCTATGATAGAACATCCTATTAATACTAGTGACAAGATACCTGATCATAAAATTTTTGAGCACATAACACTCCAGAACTTGAAAATATTTGAGCGAGTAAACAAAATGTTGTATAAATAAATTGTCATGTTAAACGGATATTCTCTACTTGATTTTAATTATACCAAGTATCATAAGATTTTCTTAAACTCAAATTGTAATACTAGGTGGGAAATAATTTTTAGATACATGTTGTAAAATGGAAAAGGTTTTCCCCGCACAATAGTTTTAACGACTACACATCTTGTCACTAAGTAGTCCTAACGTTACTACCCTTTGTATATAATAACTGGGGTGAGTGGTGCCATTGTCATTGGCTTTGCTATTGTTGTTGTTGATTTTCAGGCAATTGTTCCGGTAGTGATTCGGGTTCCCATACTCGAAACATCTAGTGTTTTGTTGTCTATTATCGCCTTGATTTGGAAGGGTTATTTCTGCAAAATTTTGCCTTATGACCCCATTTGTTGCAAATGTCGAAATGATTACACATGCCCTAGTGGTGTCTTCTACACTTTACACACTTTGGCATATTTCACTTGTAACTCTTTGTTCTTGACGGGGTTGCAATGTAGGCCCTCTTGGTCCTTTGATGTTTGTTACTTTGTCGACCATGTCGGTCGTTTCCCTCAACGGCCTCGACGTTCGTGGATTATGAGTTTCTTTGGTTGTATATGGCATTATGGCGTCTTGGTGGCATGCTTTAGACATTTGTACACGCAATAAGTGAGCGGTAAGGATACATAATGATCCATACCAACACAGGAACGCAGAATACAAGCTAGTGTATGTCACATCGTACATCAAGTAAGAAAACATTTGTACTTAAGTTCTGACGTAGAACAAAATGGAATGAGGTTCTTCTATACCCATAATACGAGGTTTCTCAGTGTATGATATAGAGTAGGCACAACAGGCCATGTGTAGGGCTAATAAAATAACGGGAGTACGACAATATCCTAGCCTCATCTAGATATGTCGTATCGCTCTGCAGCTTCATAACGTAGGCGTGTAGCTCAGGAAGGCTCATAACGTGTGAGTTGGTCATGGCGGCCAGTATAGGTATATCGCTTACTTCGAGGGACTTCCTTGTTTAAGTAAATCTTAGGTTGTACGCTTACTACATATAACCACTTCCGATCTCGCATCAATTCCTCTTTAATTGTACATAGGTGATCAAGCTATGTCAAATTAAAGTCAGATGATGCAACACCCGAACTAGTCATACTTAGAAGGAACACTCACTAATTTATCGGTTATAGTATAGGCTCCCCTCATTCGGGTAAGCGCGTAGTTCAGAAGGGTTCACCTATTTCAGGTGCACGTGCCATTTTGGCGAGTAGATTATATGCCATAGCGACTTCACGAGTCGTGTCGGGTATCGTCGGAGGTAGTGGCGATGATAACGGTGATGTCTAGTTATAATCATCGTCAAAGGTTGCTTGAAAACGGGACAGTAGGTTTTCATATAAGGACGTGTAGTGAGATTTTTGCTATCGTAGTCAAGCTCAGACGACCTCTCATCGGTGTTAATCACAAGATAAAGTATTCTCTAGTTGCGTAGTGACAATAGTGTTTCCGTACGATAAGGTATAAGTGATGCAAATGCATGATGTGAATGAATGAATGAATGTTCGAGTCCAAGGCTATAGTCTAGGTCTCTAAGACTCCTAGTTCGCTATAACCAATGGCTCTGATACCAATCTGTCACACCCCAATAATATCGTGTCTCGTTTAGTAAATGCAGAAGCTCGGGGGCGTGACGAGGTTCGGTTCGACAAGTAAATCGAGAGCATATGATTATCGCAAACATATACTTAGAATGCCATAAATAGTTTAGGTTCCACGGTTACATATTCATTGTGTTCACAAGAACGATAGTTGTTTAGCAAAACGATATGATTTACATTTTAAATCATAAAATCATAGTTTCAAAGTTATCAAAAGAATGGCCTTCTATTCATCGTGATGAGCAAGGGTCCCAAAGGTATGCATGCATGATCTTACGTCGCTGCTAATTCCCTGAAAAACATAGTTAAAAGGATCAACAAAATTGTTGAGTGAAATTCACAGGTTTAAGACACTATCATTTAAACCAGTTGTTTAGTAAACGTTTCCCAAATCATTTCGTGCCATCCATGGCAAATAGTACGATGATATATATAGTTTGAAACAATAAGTAGCTGACGGTGATCCCCCGAAGGTTTGCAAGACCTTGCGAGTTAAAGTGCCGACACCTAGGCCTATAACCAAACCACGACTTTTAGTTGTTTTTGCCTGGGACCAATAAAATATACGCTCCTCGTCTCGACATATAGTCGGCAGCTAGCATGACTAACAAAAGTGGGAGGGATGTCATCCCAATAGTACTATTTGCATATTCGGTGGCTAGCGTCATCTAGCTAATGGTTACAGTTTGTAGTCATGAGGACTTCTATGCACTACAACTAGTTTAACGTAGGTTCGCACAAGGATTCGTTGTCAGGTTTTCAATCATCGCATGAAAATAGTTTGTATGTAAACAGTACATATGTTTTTCACCCCAAATTTAGAAAGCAGTAAAATAGGGGCTGTGAACTCACCTGGTGAGCTTTGTGAGAGCTAGCGTTTAAAGATATATGTTTGCCCGAAATAGCCTCCTCGCGCCCTATACGCATGAGGTCGTTTGTATAAGTAGATAGCTAACCGCATATCTAGGTTTGTAAAAGTAGATGGCTACCCGCACATCTAAGTTTGTATAGATAGCTACCCGCATATCTATGTTTGTTCAAGTAGATGGCTATCCGCACATCTAGGCTAGTTGTTCACTAGACTCGTAAGTTGAAAAAGTATTTCGTTTTCGAAAAGTGCACGACCCGTTGGTGATCCTTATTAGTTTTCAAAAACATTAAAACTCGTTCAAGTTCACGTTTTAACTTCGTTTTCAACCTAACCTTTGGGTTTATCGGGTTTTAAATCGTACAAGTCTCGTTTCGCGAGTTTTGGGCTCTGCGAACTGACTCAGTTCGCAGTCAAACTTTGCCACCATTTTTCATAGTTTCTGTCCAGGATTTAGTCCTTCTTTGGCTACGATTTTGACTAGTCAAATGAGCTTAGATTTTTATGAAATTTTTTACCACATGTTCCCCTATGTCTTAGCTTTTCAGAAATGTAAGTTTCATAATTTTTGGTTACGTTTAAGGGGTTCAAACATATTTAATACTACACAAGGGTCCAACAGTACCCTTTCTGGACAGTTGGTCAAAGATGTGTTTGTACACGGAGTTATACTTATTTTCACAGAGTGTAATCATACTACTTTGAAAGCTAACACTTCATTTATATCCGTGGTTTGAAAGTTATGACCTTCTAAAGTTGGGTCAGTTTCTAACTTTTAAGAACAGCTTATACACCTTGGTTTAAAAATACATTTTGAAGTACCAATGCTTGTCTAAAAATTATGAAACCGGTGGGGTTGGAAAGCTAACACTTTAAACTTAATCTTAGACTCAAGAAACACTAGATTTGGTTAAGTTTTGACCGAGTTATTTAACTCTAAATTCGACCAAAGTTTCTGTCCGGAATTATACTTTCTGTTTTGGTGTTTGTGTTGGTTCATTTTAGCAAATCTTTGTTATAATCTCATACAAATATGTGTTTTTAAGTTTATATCTAGTAAGAGTGAACATCCAAACATATTCTAACCATCATATATGCATTTTAATAAGAGATCTAAAGATTTTATAGTGGAAGCTTCCTTACAATGCACTAAGATGAAATGGTAAGAAGAGAACTTGAAATCTTCAACCCAAATCCCTTTTTAAATACCCAATGATGATCAAGAGCTTGAAAGGAGGTGAAAAATGAGGTATAAAAGGTGGTGGTTCATGGTGGTTTGTGGTGGTTGTGTGGTGGTGGTGAGGTGGTTGATCTTGAAGAAGGAGGTGAAATGAGAGGGAAATTGAGAGAGAATGGTGAGATTGTGTGTGCAGATTTTGTGAAGTGTGAAGTGTGAAATGTGTCTTGTGTGTACGTATGTAACTCTTGCAACTTGTTAATCTACTCAAGTGGAAAGCAAATGGAAAGCTTGATGGGAGGTGGTTAGTCACCTCAAGCAAGTTGCTAAGGAGGAGAATATGTGGTGAGGAAGAATGCTACGATGAAGAAAAGAAATCTGCATTTCAATTTAGGTGACATGCTTGCTAGGAAGCTTGGAATTAATTTAAGCTAGTTACCTAGTTGCTTGATTAAGTTTGAGTTATGTGCTAGGAAGCTTGGAATTATTTTGACATGCTTGAGCTACTTAGATCCAAACTTAGTGTTTGGGTGCTAGCAAGGATTATTAGGGAATTTAAAGTGAGTTGCAACATGGTTAGTAAATTCCAATTCATTCGTAAGTGATTGGCGTTTTGTTTAGTGAATTGCATAAGCTAGGTATAACCTTTTGAAAGGTTGAGTCTTAAGTTTTATCACAATCGTATAGGCAAGTAACCATTATTAGTTAGTTTCACGTGATTTAGGAAACGCTTATCACCAATTCTCAATAATTACTTAAACGTAATGCATCATGCATTAAAATAGTGTGCACCAAAATGTGCAACGTGGGCGTGTGCTAGACTTATCTCAGTTTAAATCAAGTTTGATTTCATTAAAGAGGGAATTAGCGTAAGAATGCATGATTTTAGTATGTACGGAATGTACCGATTTTCGAGGGTTGTCACAATAAGTCCAAAACAACTATATAAGTTATTCACTTGAATGTGCTCAGACATGATCCATTGCTAGTTATGTTCAAAATAGATATATATATATATATATATATGTGTTAGGAAAATATCTTAAAATTATGATCATTGGTTAGTGGTCAAGTCAAGTTATGATGTTAAGTGTATAATTTTCAATATTCTTTGAAAAATATGAAGGTTCCTACTTGAAATTGAAAACTGATTGTTCGTTTATGCGACTTTAGTATGCGACTTTATTATGCGACCTTATTTCCGCGAGCTTACTCTTGACAATTTCATGCGACTTTATCCTGCGACTTTAATCCTAAAGTCGCAATGATATCAGATGAGACTTTATTCTGCGACTTTAATCTGAGAACTTAAGTTTGCGACTTTAACATGCGACCTTGATTTGAGACTTTATTTTGCGACTTTGTTCAAAGATTTGCTATGCGACTTTAGCCTGAGACTTTAACATGGGAACTTAGTATGAGACTTTCGTTAGAGATTTTATTTTGAGACTTTAATTAGATACTTTATAATGAGACTTTAAGTTGGCGACTGTATCTTGATTCAGAGTGTTTAAATTTGTGAAATTAATATATCTATCGTGCAACATTGCTATATTCTTTATAGATTACAAATGGTTGATCCAAAGTTGTTCGAAGGAAGGTACAACACCACAATGATTATTGATACTTCCTTAGCTAGTGCACAACCATATCTGGAGTTGCTGAACTTTCTGAGACGTTCCAGAGTTCATTATGCACTAACTGCTTCAACAACTGTATATGCCAATCATATCATTGATTTCTGGACTAATGCAACGCATGATATGGTTGATGGTGTGCAAAGACTGATTACTATTGTTCTTGATCAACAAGTTATCATTACAAAGGAAACAGTACGTATAGTACTTCAGTTCGGGAATGATGCTGATTCAAGAATACTTTTCCCGGCCACCTTAGTTTCTAGATTCTTTCAACGAATCGGATATCCTGAGATTTCACCAAATCAATACAGGAAACAAAAGCTAAGTCCTGTATGGAGATTATTCATGCACTTTCTGATTGTGTGCTTATCTGGACGTAAAGGAGGATTAGACGGAATGGGTCATAGTTTGGGCTCTGCTATGGTTGTCCTTACTTTGAACATACCTTACAATTTTTCCGAATACGTGTTTGCAAATATGATATCGAATATATCCAGTCACACCAAGTTCTACATGTTTCCTCGATTTGTTCAACTGATTTTAAATCATTTATTTCCAAATTTGCCTAATAAAGGGATGCTCACTCTAAGACTGGTCCCCATGACCAAGAGAGTATATGTTGATTGTCAGAATTTTGGACGAAACCCAACTCCTGCATTGATTCCAGTGTTTGGACATATCATCAACGAAAATTATCAAGAGCCAATGAATGACAATTGGATAGATGATCCTGTTAGTCAAAATCAAGCAGGCGAAGATCAATTATTCGAAGCTCCTCTTGAGAATGAGCCAAATATGGATGATATTCCTTTATATGTTGAGGATGAAGCTGTAAATGAAGACTTTGCTGAGAATATTCAGTCAAATGAGCCTTTGGAAGTGGGAGCTAGTGCACCACTGAGAGAAGAAGTTCATGTCTCAAGTGATGATTCCAGTTAATCAAGTGATGATTCTGAAGAAGCTGAAAATAGAAGGACTCTTGAGCGAGAAAGAGATATAAGACGAGAACGTTTGCAAAAGGGCAGTGCTGAACGTTTAATTCTTCTTCAACGTGCTCGTCAAGAGAAGAGAGCACTTGCAGTTGAAGCTGCTGATGCATATTATGTCCCTGAAGAACCTCCCCGTGCTAGGCAAAGGAGAGCTCATGTTTCAACATCTCAAGTACAAGCTACTCAACAAAATTCTTCACAACCAAATACACCTTCTCAATCACTTCTGACTCCACAAGAACAAAGTTCAACATCTTCTGCTCCAGTGCTTACGACTCAATTACTGACGATCATGAAAGAATTGAAATCTTCATTTCTAGATCAATCAAAGTTGATTGAACAGCAACAAGCTCAAATTGACTCTCATGCTAAACTATTTGAAACTCAACAAGCACAGATTAATGCTCAATCTAAAAAGATTGAAGAGTTAGAGAAAGAGCTTGAACAACATCGAAATTTTGTTGTTCAGGGGGAGAATACAACAAATGAAGAAGAAGAAGAAGAAAATGAAGAAGATAAACAAGAAGATGATGATAATGATGATTCTTCTGATGATGACTCCTCTGTTGATGATGATTCTGATAATGATGATGGTGGAGCATCACAACCAGAAACAGGAAATCCAGAATCTGAAGCTATAAATGAACAAGCAGAATTTTCGAGTGAACAACAACAACCAGAGTCAACAAGTGAAAATAATCTACAGATGATGGTTTATACTGGGCCGAGCGATAGAAGTTTGAATGAGGAAGAAAGATTTCTGAATATTGAACCATTATCGGTATCATGTAACTTTGAAGAAAATCTGATTCCTATGTTGGAGTTCTTGGAAAGGGAAGCTGCTGGGATAAACCAAGATGATTCAGAAGAAATAATTTCAGAAGATTTATCTCATAATTCCTTCGAGATTCCGAGTGATAATGAAAATATCGAATATGAAAGTGTTGATAATGAAGATGAATTATGTGATGATTTTGTATTTGAAAATAATGATCAAGGAGATGAAGACATTGATGACAGTGAGGAAATGGATGAAGAGATTGAAGCTGAAGCCAATCCTGAAGTTCCAGAATGTTCAAGTTCTACTAAAAATTCGGAATGGTTCAGAGTACCAACACAAGCACCAATGATCAAGAAGAAACTCTACAAAGTTAAAGGTGAATGTGGTGGTCAAATTATAAGTTGGAAATATGAAGAGGAACAAAATTTGATTGTTGTAAAAAGAACTTGTGGATTGCAATACTTCAAGCGAAGCTTTAAAGATCTCAGTACTCTTCCTAAGTGTGAGATATCTAAATTAGCCCAGCTAAATATCATAAACCGCACAGGGTCAAGTATGGGAAGATACATTGAAAGCAATGTACAAAAGGAGGTGAGATATGGTTGGAAAATGAAAGATTTATAAGAAGAAGATTAGTGGTTTCACAAACAAGCCGTGGGTATGGTATTCCAGGTAAGTTTGTACGTAGCTTTCTAAGTTCGTACGACAAAGCTGTTGAAAAACTCATATTTGAAAATTTTAGATCTGGGTTTCTTTCAACCTGCAACTTCAAATACCCTTTGCAAGGAGTGATTTCTATCACCTTTGGAAGTTAAAAACAAAGATTCTAACGTCCAAATCTTTTGTAATCTCTCGAACCAAAACGTTTCTTTACCTCGAACCAAGGAGTGATTTTAACGTTTCTTTACCTAGAACCAAAACGAATCAAATTCGAAGGCTCTGATACCACTTGTAGGTTCCCGTAATTCGGATCTACGAGGTAATCTTGTTTATATGAGTGCGGAATCCTCACATAAATATAAACGATAACAAATGAGTAAACAAATATGTAAAGATCACAATTTAAGCTTTATTGAATGTAAATTTGTATTACATTCGAACTAAGACTTACAAACACAAAGTATTCGAACTAGTCTCCTGGAAACTCAGTTCCTCAACTCCTACTTATAAAATTTTGGACTTGTGTATTTATAGACAGCTAAGTTCGTACGAACTTTGCAGCTCCTAAGTTCGTTCGAACCTATAAAATACACATACAAAACTAAAGTTAATAATTACAATGATTAACAAAATGACTTATAAAACTAACTGTTACAAACTAGAAGTTGTTGTCACACAAAATGCACCAACACACTCGATTAATTAATATGACACTGGAAACGCACGCGAGTTAGTCCAAAACACATGGGAAGATATGAGGTGAAACTAAAGTAAAACCGGGATAACTAAATAGCATTTTCCATATTTTAAAACTCTTAAATTAAGGCCAAGAAGGGGGATAAGAAAGTGGATCGGCGAATGATGTAGGTTGTGAAAGATATGTCAGTTTAGGCGCAAAATGGTTATTTAGCGGATCTTCAACACTTAAAATGAGTATTGATAAGGATAAGGCTTTGAAGTGCAGGCTAGATTTTGGTTTAATCCTAAAAATGTCAAGGTCTTCTAATTGCACCTATACCACGTACAGTACTCATCAAATATGGTCTCGAAATGCATACGAGGAGCAAGTTCTAATTTTAAATACATGCATCGGCACACATAACAAATGAAAGTGGAGCATTAAAGATAAATGCTATTTGGCTCAAATACCTCACAAAAATGAAGAATGGGTTATATGTGCTTAGTCATGTAATGCTCCTTTATCCATATCTTAGTTTTAAAAAGTTCCATTATATTTTAGCCTTTTCCAAAGTTTCGGTTATCCATTTATTGATTTTTTTTTTCTTATAGCAATTTAAATCCAAAAATTTTGAAATTTTTAGCAAAATAAGGGTTTTGAAAGAGAAACATTTTCCGAGTTTACTATTGGACAAAGAATCACCAATCGCTAGGTATACTATACCGTTATCCCACACTTAGAGGAACATTGTCCCTAATGTTCAAAACTAGTGATGGAGAGTCTGCTGAAAGTAGAATCCCACACTTAGAATTTTTCAATGAGGGAAATGTTTCTCACATGATATATTGATGGAAGATAATCCCACACTTAGAATTAAGCTTATAGGGCGACATAGTTCAAGTAAATAAAGAGACAAAAACAGGATAAAGAGAAGAGAGAAAGAGATGAAGAACTCCCCTACGCCTGTGAGCTAAGGATATGAAAGATAGACTTAGTCGGCTCCAATGTCTGCTGGATTGGACTGGAATTAGTGTTCATGAAGTGCATTCGAGCTCACACGTGCATAGTTATCATCCCCGCACTTCGCCAATTCCACATGAAAATAACTAAGAATAAAAGGATAGATTGTAGAAACTGAAGGGACAGCTTTATCAGGTTGCGTTTGTAACCTAACTAAGTACCGTTTCCTTGCAACAGAATGATCAGTTGGTTTCCAAATCTAATGAACTGTATTGCTCCCCTCATATTCTCTCCATTATACTCTAAGATTCCTCATCCATAGGGTGGTCTCTGTTTGTTAGTTATTTGCACAAGTAATAGAACAAATAACTTGTGATCTAATAGACAGATGATTATTCTCTAGGCCATAGGCTCACTGGTTTGCGAACAATTTTAAGTCCATTTTTAGCGATTCTTGAACCCAAGCGATCGTAATATCATGATCTATAACTTGAGGTTGATGAAGGATAATTTCCATAAAATTATCAAATAGATGATTAGAACGCGAGCGAATCGTCACTTTGACTTTGCTCCATTTTACTCATTTTCGCCCGTTTTTGGTGAGTTTTGTAGCATCGTTCTTGTAATAACCTAACTAACACAATAAAGCAAATAAATGTAATATTTTGATTAAAATGTTAATAATTTAATTAATATAGGTAAGATAATGTGAGTAAAAACGTGACTTTTTACGCGTTATCAAGGTGATTGGTTTATGTAAACCCAATAGAATGAGAATGATACTACCTACACGTACTTTGGCGATCCCATGGTAAAGGGCCTACATGTTTTGAAGATCTTTGCACGGTCAATGGTGTATTATACTCAACATTCCTGAAAGAAGCTTTAAAAAGATGATTGATAGAGAACTACAAAAACATACCACAATACTTAACGTAGACCTTTACTTTTTAGCTTCCACGTGCATTAAAAAGGCTATTCACAACTATATTGATATTATGTGAGCCAGGACGTGTTCATAGGTTGTGGAATGATCATTATGATTCACTTTTTGAAGATTATAGATGACATTGTGAATGTCTTGAGCGAGTTTAAAATATGGTTTTGAATGATGTTACGAGTTTTCCTTAATCCATGGGTAAGAATCTCAGTGATTTCGATCTTCCTAAGGTAATTAAAAATATCAACATAGAATCTAACAATTATTGTGAGGTACAAGATGAGTACTCCATAATTGTTCGAGTTGATGACCTACGTGCTTGAGATTCTCTCAATCCCGATCAAAAAATTTTGTATGATCACATCACGGGGCACATTGTTGATAATTGTATGGGCGTCTTCTTCATAGATGGTTGTGGGGGAACTTGAGAAATATTTTTGTGCAAAGTTTTCTTGTGAAGGCCCGTTCCTGTTGTCACCTAGCACTTGCTACCATTTTGTCGGGTGTTACAGCAGATAACATGCCAGGAGGGCGAACGAATCACTCACGATTTAAGATTCCCATCGTTCTTGAAAATAACTCTCCGTGTAACTTCAAAAGACAAAGTGGCGTTGCTCTACTGCTACGGTTTCATCAAACTAATCATATAGATGAACCATCGATGGCTAAAAAACGGGTAGTGGAAACCGTAGATTGAATATTACAAAACATTATAGGGATCAAATCCCCGTTCAGTGAAAGGATAATGGTATTGGGTGGTGACTTTAGACATGTTTTGTCGGTCGTGAGACATGGAACTTGAGCAGTTGTTTGGCTCAAGCCTATGGATGTCACCTATGTGGAGTGTGTTTATATAAATGAGTTAACAATAGATATAAGAGCATGATTGGATCTATGGTTTTCAAAATTTATGTTACAAGTTGACGACCGAGAAAGAGAATTTATCGATGAAAACTTTATCCGCATATATGATGACATGGTTATTCTGTACACCGATAAAGTTAAATCTAAAGTTGAGTTGATTAATGCAATCTTTCCGTATTTGGAATACAATGGAGGTTCTTTGCATTACATAATTTCTAGCTCGAAAATGTTGATGCAAATAATTTTTTGCATTAAAATTGAAAGATTTTTTGCAAGGAACAAGTTTACTACAGCTTTGACGAAGCAGTAGACAATAAGAACAACTTATATCCAGTAGAATTCTTAAGTTCGCTAAATTATTGCTAGTTTGCCCCCTCATTACCTTGAACTCAAGATTGGATGTCCGATTATACTTTTACGGATCATAGATACATATGATGGATTATGTAATGGCAAGAGTTTTCAACCAACCACCATCGGTGTTGAGATAGCCATTGTCCATTTGAAGATGACATGTTCCCTTTCAAACTGAAGAGAAAGTAGTTCCTCGTTCAACTTAATTTTGCAATGACAATCAATAGAGGCGAGGGACAAATAATTTCAAATGTTAGTGTTTATCTTTTGGAATTAATATTCTGGCATGAGCGACTTCACAAGTCTCTCTCTAAAGAGATATAACGCTCAAATACAAAAGTATTAATGAAATTTGTCAAAAAGTTCAACAAACAAAATATTTACACCTCAAATATTGTCTATTAAGAAGTTTTATGCGATTTATAAATTATATGAGTATACGGTACATATGCAATGTGATTATAAATAAATGTAACTTCTAATTTTTAAAACACGTATTGATCTGCCCCATCATTTTGATGACAGCTTTTCTCAACTTTGCAATCACCCATGGTAATGGTAAATTAAAATTAAATAAAAATTAAAATTAAATTAAATTCAAATCATACCAAAATTTATTTCCAAACATAAATCAACCTCTCTCAGATTTGATTAAATTTCTTGTTCCTGTAAGCAGACCAAAGTCTCCCGTCTTCGCCGGCCGTACACCTTACTTCTCGCCGGCACCGTCGTCTACTTTCCGGCCGTCGTCTTCTTCTCGATCTAAACCCCAAACCACTCTCATTTAACTTCAAAATCCTTTCAGCATTCTTTAATTACCTCGCCGTTGTTTCAGATTCAAAAACCTCTAAATAGGGTTTTGATTCGAGGTAAAATCTATCGAATTGATGTTAATCACACCATAGAGATCATCATCAGCTCACTTACGATACTTCAAGTCATTGTAGCATAGTGTAATTCTATTGCTGTTGTTTCAGATTGCAAAACTCTGTAAATTAAGGTTTAAATTTGGGGAGGATTTATAGAAGGGATGCTAATAACAGTAAATAACGTAGAGATCATCATAATCAGTTATGTTACGCCGTTTTAAATGGTTCATAGCTGGTTTTAATCAACAAACAACAGCTAAACCTAAGGGAGATACAAAGTTATTGCCTTTACCAAGGGAACATAATTCGAGTGCTCGAAATCGCAAGTCAATGTTGGAGGCTGTTCATGAAGTTGCGATATATATTCATCGGTTTCATAACCTAGACTTATTTCAGCAAGGGTAATAATGAATGTACTAGTATCAGTATGTATACACAAGCAAACATATGTATATGTATTTTACTGCTAAAGTTTGATTGTTAAGTTTTATTGAAATTGATTTGTAGAATAAGCACATATCAAGTTGGTTATTAAAAAGTATTACTGTATTTGATTTGACGGTTGATTAGCTATTTGTAGGAATGATGCAAATCAAGTGAGTATAGTATGTGTATTTTTGCTGATTACAGGTGGTATCAGATCAAGATTACTATGAGATGGGAAGATAGTGAATATGCATCGTTGGTCGGTACACCATCAAGAGTGGTTCAGTACGACGGTACTTTGTTGTTTTGTTCATTGTGCACATCTAAGTTATTAGTTATATCGTCATGATGTATAAGTTCACTTGCACTACGTAGAAACATAAATCGGTTCTCCAAATCTAATGTAGCTTATTTATGTCAATTTTAATTATCACAATTCAATCAAGTTTAAGAAATTACACAAAAATATTTTACAATCATGAATGTAGCGTCTGACATGGAACTTGGTTTATTAAGACGTTTTAAGAAGAAATAGGGTTTTTTTTATTCCCACCCGGCCACCCTCTATGAACTGATGATGTTCTGTTAAGAGTAGCAGAACTAGGAGTTGAGGCAAGTCTAAACATAATCTTTTTATGTTTTTATTATCTAAGAAATCATTTGCAATTAGGAATCATCATTTATTATCTGAAATAAAGTAGGAATATTAGGAATCAGGAGATAGTTAGTTCGTCAATGCATGCTGGATGATCTAAATCACGGTTATATTCTGGGATGGTGGAGTTGTGTTGGTCATGCTGTCAGTTAAAAATTGTGGTTACTCTTCTGACATATGCATCTTATTAGATTTCTAGCTTCTTTTACAATTTCTCATATGTTTAAGTTATTTCCCAAGTCATTACAGCTAAAAATAGGTATTACTGTGATGATATTTCTTTCAGCTTGTTATCAGGAGAAAAACAAAACCTAATATCATGTAATAATGTTTGTATGGATTGCAGCTCCTGATCTTGGTTCTGATGATGTCTTGGGTGTTTGGAAGATTGATGACATGGACCATAGTTTTTCATCACAGCCTTTTCGAATTCGATACGCAAGGCAGGATATTCTTCTATCTGTCATGATAGCTTTCAACTTATCTCTTGGTAGATTTGAGGTCTCTTTCTCTCTCTATACTTGGTCCACATTTAACATGCACTTTCATCTCCCTGTGGGTTTTGATTAGATGAACCAATATCGGCAGAGAAGTTCTGTCATCTGTAAGTTGTAATATTGCCGATTGATTATCTCCAACAATCTTCAGGGTCCAATCACATCCGCTGTAATACTGAAATTCGAGCTTCTGTATGCGCCTGTTCTGGAGAATGGGTTAGTAAATTATGTTTCATTTTAGTATTACCTTGTGGAATGTCTTAATAATGGTTCCAATTTGGAGACAAGAATTTTTTGTTCATTTTATTAAAATATTTACTTGCTATAGTGTTTTTAATGCTCCATCTGCAGTTCCAATATGCAGGACTCTCCAGATGTATCCCCTGCTGCAGTTCATGAATTTCGAATTCCACCGAAGGCTCTACTTGGATTACATTCATATTGTCCTGTTCACTTTGATGCTTTCCATGCTGTGCTTGTTGACATGAGTGTTCACATCACCTTACTGAAAGGAGGTGTTCATGCTATGAAGAAACCCAGGTTGGTTGTTAATTTTGTCATATCAGTCAAGAATTTATGTCTATTGATTTCTAGATGTGGCAATTTGGAGGCATCTACTTATGATTGAGTCAATTGGGATATGGTATATCTCTAAGGCGTCAAACAGGTCAAACAAAACAAATAGCTAATAGATAGACCGTTCAAATGGGTCGAGTGCATTGAAAGTCACACAAAGTGTATTTTAAATCACTTCTAGCCTCCTAAATCATTTTCTTCTTCTAAAAAATAGATTTCATTGTAATAACTTGGCGTTACATATAGGGCATTCACTATTATAAATTAATGGACAAAAAATTGATTGTGGTTCAATCCAACCTGACCTATACTAAAAGCAAACTGTTGGGAGTTGGGACCCTGGCCCGTTTTGGATCATTATCCAACCCATCCATATTTCCACCTCTGTTGATTTCTGATAATCAAAGTTGCCTAAGGCAATCAGAAGTTTTTTTGCAGTTAGACTAACTGTATCACCTTTCTTGTCGCAGTAGCTCTCAAAGTAATGAAGAAGCTGTCAGTGAGAAGTATGACAAGGAAAATCAAGTATGCATTTCTTCAGCATTTTTTGGATTCTATATTTTCTTTTACTTATTATTTTATTTCTTGTTTGTTTTGCTTTTTGTATTTTGTGATGATTATTCGATTTAAATCATACTATACTCTCTCTCACATGTCACATAATTCAGCATCTGCAAATAATAGTTGTTTTGCTATCTGGAACGAAAAGTTTATTCTTAGTTTCTTGGAATCTATTCTAACTTAATTTACTGAAACAGGTTTTTCTCGTGAAGGCTTTTATAACTTCTCGTGCAACTCTACTTCAAGAGTTAAGAAATCTTAGTAAGGCAATAAATGAAACAGTTGATTTGACTGGTTTGGCTTCTCAAAATGATGAGTCAAAGTTCTTGCGTGCTTCTACGGAAGCTGGCGTGGAGACTGCTGATGCTGATTCACAAGTACGAGAAAAGATGAATAATAATTCCAAGGTTGTTTACCTTGTTTTATTGGGTTCTTTAATGTTTTTATTTATCAGTAACATTGTTACAACAACACTACCCAATCCCGCCGAGGGCGAGGTGTGGATGTAGATAATCAAACTGGGTAGAGAGTTCCAGAACGACCTCAGGCACACTCGTATGCATGAAAAATAGATAAAAATACTAATATTTATAATAGTAAAACTAAGAATACTATTAATAATCATAGTAACAATATTAATAGTACAATAGTAAATAGTTAAAAATATCTATATCTATATAGATATAGATCATAGTTGTAAATGACGAAAAATGGCGTCGCCATGGCGAATGGTGTGGCGGAAGTTCACTGCCATTGTAAAATAGTGATAGCGACCCAATTTTGACTTTTGTGACCGGTCTCTTTTTCTGAAATTGACGATTATTCTCTGCAATTGAATGCCCGGAGAGGGTAATTGAACTTCGGCGACCTGCAATTGAACTCCGGCTACTCCAATTGTACTCCGGCAACTCCAATTGTACTCCGGCGACTGAAATTGAAGAAATTGATTTGATTGCGATTCTAATTTGGTTTATACATTAATTTGATTGTAAGCCTTCTTTATTTCAATTTTCTAACACAATAATTTTCTAATTTTGACTTTTGATTTCAATTTCTATAAATATGTATGTATCTATCTAAGACACCATACCAATCTATCTTTTTTTTTATCCAAAAGCACGCTACTCATCTATCCTAACCTACCGGAACACCCTGAGAAGATAATTATATCAATTTACCTAACACACCCTCATCTTCTATCATAATTTTACCTAGAAAGAAGCCCTGTATGACTATTTAAAGTAATATATATAAATATAAATATATATATATTATATATTTATATATAAATATATATATTATATAATAAATATACCGGTCTACCTAGAACACTCTACTCATCAATACTAATTCTAGCCCTCTAGAAATTCCTATTAGAGGTCATGTACTTGGTCAAAAGAAGCTCTTTCATGTCGAGCTTCAGTCTATCCTCCAACCTCAGTCTCATCCTTACAAGTCCAAACCATCTTAGTCTTCGTTCTCTCAACTTGTTGACAATGCTCTCAACGTCTAGTTATGCCCTAAAAACTCCATCGGTATCATATCTAACATGGTTTTACCACATGTCCATCGTAGCATTCTCATTTCCGCCACTTCTATCCTCCTTTCTTGTGCCTTCGCCTTCGTCATCCTAACCGACCATCTGTAACATTGTTACGTTTTACTTATACGTCTTCTATCCTTGCACAGGTCCCAAATGGTACCATTGAATATTCAAGTGAGTATTTTTATTCCCTACAAAATGATGAACTTTATCGACTTTTTCATTCACTTGGGGATCAAATTCTCTACTTATGGAGCACATTTCTGAAGTTTCACAGGTTAGATACGGTTTGCTTATATTGCGTTTATTAGTTCTATCAATATAAGGTGGGATATACATAATGTGTGTATGGTGCTACGATTCTAATTAGTTTCTATTTTCGATTGCGCATTAGGGTTAACAAAACAAAGATTTTGGATCATTTGCGGAATTCTTGGGCTATTGATCGTAGAGCCGAATGGTCAATATGGATGGTGTACTCTAAGGTTGAGATGCCTCAGCAACCAACCCGAAACGAGTTTGATGACTCATACAATCGTCTAGGTGCCAAAGTGCCTGTTCATCGGAAGATAACTGAAGATGTAAGCTTTTTACTCTTTTTAATTTTGTAATGTACCCCAAAGTTTACTTATCACAGACATGGACATCTTAGAGGGTGTTTGGATGTGCAACATGAAACTGTTTATCTGAATATTTAGTTCAGCTGTTTCAGTAAAGTGATTCTGGTTCTGATTTTGATTCTGATCAAGTGATTATGTAAAGGTCAATATCTTTGGTCATTACAACTTCAAAACTCTTGCAGAAAGTTTTATCATGACTGCTTATCTAATTCTGTTTATTTACGTCACATCCAGTTATAAAAGGCAAATCGAAGTGCCCCCTTATTGCATGTTATTTCTAGGCTTAAATAAATATTCTGACAACTATCTTGTACAGTATGATTAACCTCTGCTTGGTTACTCCTCAATTATTTCATGGTTCTTTTTTCTTTTCTAGCCTTCCCAGGCTGCAGGAATGAGGGCGGAGCTCCATCGGCGTAGTATTGCACAGATGAGGGTGAGCCAGTGTTCTCGAACGCTTCATTACCCTACTCCCTTTTTGTGGGAACTATAAACTTGTTTCACTTGTATGCAGATAAATAATCGTTCAATTCAAGACCTTCATATTTTTGGAGACCCTTCACGTATACCTATTATAATCATTGAACGTGTAATAAATGCACCATTGCGTTCACCAAGTGGAAATTCTTACTTCAGGAATCTGGATTTGAAAGATACTAAAACCATTCTTCCAGAGGTTGACTCAAGTTTCTCAAGCAATAAGCAAAAGGGCCGCATTTTGAAGATTGCTGTGTTTGTTCATGGTTTTCAGGCATGTTACGCACTTTACATTCTCCAATTTTTCGTGTGACTTTTTTGTAGGTTTTTAGATTGAGTTTCTTTAGTGGTGTGATAAAACATAACTAAATCGACCCTTTAATAAATAAATGGCTTGTGATTGTCATCTCTAAGGCATTTCCAATACGAGGTTTTTTATGCATAAAAGTTTTTGAAAGGATTTTTCCCATTGGAGTACATGAGTTCTTTTAACTGGTTTGCCAAAATTGAGCCATTGCTTAATGACTTTTTTTAAATATGCGTGCAGCTTTTTCATAAAAAAGTCTTTTCAAAGCTATTTGCATTGGAGTACCTGGGTCTTTCCAAAAGAAACTTAATGAAAAGATAACGTGTCTTAAATTTTTTTAAAAAAGGCTCTTCCATTGGAGATGCTCTAAGTAATACTAATTCTTCACGATGTGACAAAAACAAGCAGGGGCATCATCTGGATCTACGGCTTGTGCGGAATCAATGGCTTCTGATAGATCCAAAAGTTGAGTTTTTAATGTCGGAGGTCAACGAAGACAAAACTTCTGAAGACTTCAGAGACATGGGATTAAGACTGGCTCAAGAAGTCATTGCCTTTGTGAAAAAGAAGATGGATAAAGCCTCAAGATCTGGTACCTTAAAAAATGTGAAACTTAGCTTTGTCGGGCACTCCATTGGAAATGTGATTATAAGAACGGCTCTGGCAGGTACACCAACTTTCTTTTTATTCCTCTTGATGGGTTAGGTTGACCCACGAGCATTTTTGTCCCTCTTGAATTTTACAAGTAATTAATGCATAGTATGATTATGGACTGACTTACGGTTACAATATCATTATAATATTTATCTTTCTTGTCACCTGAATAAAGAAATTTAAGGTTGTAGGAATTTTTTACACTTCTGGTTACTTTCGACCCAATGAAGTTTTTTAAGTTTACCTATTTGGCCTGTTTGAGGTCAAACATGACCAGAATCTATGTATTTATATGTAAATGTGTTGATATTTGCACCCCTATTGTTTAACGTTATGCTAATGTATTTTTTAATTTGAAATTGCAGAGAGCATCATGGAGCCGTACCATAGGTACCTGCATACATATGTCTCTGTTTCGGGGCCGCATTTAGGTTATCTCTACAGTTCAAATTCTCTTTTCAATTCTGGATTATGGCTGTTGAAGAAGCTTAAGAATACTCGTTGCATTCATCAGCTGACTTTCACTGATGATGTAGATCTAGAAAACACTTTCTTCTACAAACTTTCCAAGGTACAATCTATACTCCTGAAAAGAAACAACCTCCATAGTGGGGTCAAAGTTACTTGTTAGTTAAATATCATCCTTTTTCTAGATAGGGAACTGTTACATCTAAAGAAATTAAATTTTTAGAAAACACGTTCAAATGTAACACATGGAGTTTTCATTTTCCAAGATACGAAATGTAGAAAACCATAAATCAAAGCTTTGATATTTGTAGTTATAAAAAGGAAAACAAGGATTTTTTGCTTTCTTCGTAAACCTTTCTGGAAAAAACAAAGTTAAAGACGTTCTCTTTTTTTCCAGTTTTCTTAGAAAAATTCTCCAGAAAACTGGAAGAGTTTCCTGAAACTAAACACGGCCTTAGTTACTTGGTTGAAGTTCTGATATTTTTCGATTTACTTTCAGCAAAAGACGTTGGAAAGTTTTAAGAGCATAATCCTGCTATCATCTCCTCAGGTATTTACTGTTCATTTAAATGTCATTAAGGATTATAAGCTCTGATGAGGTTGATGTCTCAGAATAACACTCAAGAAAAGTTGAGTTGAAAAGGTTATCAAGTTTTGAATAATTTTTATTTTCTATTTGCAAAAACTCATATCATGCTTTGCAAAATTGAGCTTTATGGACAGAAAGAGCCAAGTAATTGTTTTTGTTTCAATGAAGTTCACAGAGTCTATTTCATTCATGCATAGTACTGTTGACATTTTTGCTAAGAAGGGAACACTTATAGAATTTAGCATCCATGGTTGCTTAATTCTTAGAATAATCACTCTATTAAAATGATTTCTTTCAGGATGGTTATGTTCCTTACCATTCTGCTCGAATTGAATTATGTCAATCATCATCACGGGACTACTCAAAAAAGGGCAAAATTTTTCACGAAATGCTCAACAACTGCTTGGACCAAATGCGTGCACCATCCTCTGAGCAACGCATGTTTATGAGATGTGATGTCAACTTTGATACCGCATTACAAGGAAGAAACCTAAATACCATTATTGGACGCGCTGCTCACATAGAGTTCTTGGAAACCGACATTTTTGCAAAATTTATAATGTGGTCTTTCCCAGAACTTTTTCGCTGATCCATCTGGAAAACAGATGTTCTCGAGTCACGAGCCATCCCTGATGGTCAAAGATGGTCAATGCCAACTTCATTCATAGATAACATGCAAATGTGAGTTGGTCAAGACAACGTCCGTGCAGAAGCTTGACATTGTATATTATATCAAGTTGAAAGGTGCAAGTTGCTGCGGGTAGGTAACTATAAGTTTATAACCCACATTATATTCAAATTTAAAATGTAGATTTTCATGTATAATTCTACACGTGTAGAATATTTAGGCTCTCAGGTTCGTGTACTTTATGTATGTGGTGGAAACGGGAAATGGTAATAGGCGAAAATCAAGTGTTTTTCTCGAATTTTTCAGCATGCTTGTCAAGCGTTTTCTATCTTTTTTTGTGTGGCTAAATGTTATGTTTTATATTTTTGTTTACAGCGCTGCGTTCATGAAAAATTAGCGGATTTTTGAGTAACTAGTAATGTTTTTCATCATGATTATAAGGTAACAGTTGTGAGTGATGGAAACTTTTTAAATTATCAAGTTCTGGTGAGAAGAAATTGGAAAAAAAAAAAAAAAAAAACTTAGAAAACCTTCTGCATCTATAGATAATTTTCAATGTAAACCTAAATTGTTTATTAATTGGTAATATGTTTGCCAAAATAGTTAAATTTGCAGAACAGTGCTGTAAAATCCTGATTATTGAGGATGTATGTGTTTTAATCAATCATTATATACAATTTAGTTTTTCAGGTCATAAGGGTTTTTTCTTTTTCTTTTTTTTTTTTTTCCGAGGAAAAGAGATTATATTGAATGCAACCCAACCCACAAAAACATTGAAATGTTAATGGCTACCCTAATTTAACAACATTGAACTACTTGAAACTAACATTGATACAACCTTTCGAGCACTCCAGAAAATATAAACTTCAGTTTCTAACCCCACCAAGCACTTACATCACAAGATATGGACGAAACTGTTACACATGAGATCGGTACATTCAAAGGCCAAGACGAGTTGAGACCTGCTATGGCGGATTTGGAAGACAACCCAACTGAATCACCGTAGTCTTTTGAAACCAGCACAGATGACAAACCGAACTAACCAAATGAGGACATCAACCAGAGTAACTTGAGAAACAAGGCTGAGAGTCGATGTAACCATGACCCGTGACGACGACGCAAACCGAAATGGATGGTGGTTTAGTGTGATGCAGGGACGTATTTCGGAGATCCAACTGGAGAATGATAAAGAGCATCACCAATAGAAGCTCCAATCTGAAAGAAAACAAGGGTATTGTTTTTGAAGTGAAAAAACTACTATTGAAGTTGATCAATTGATTGAGAGAGTATTAGATTAGAAGAGAAGCCCTCCAGGCCTTCGGTGTGGAGCCGGCGACGGTGATAAAAAACACTAAAGTTAGATCTAGGCTTAGAGAAGAGGAGAATATAGTTAGATTGAGTGCACATTCAAACATTCTGTTTGGTAACATTGTTAATATTTTGAAAAATGGTAACGACAACTCTTATCGATAAGGATGAATTTCATTCATAATGTTGTACTCCACGACTAGAAGTGATTATCATTAATAATTTGGTGATTATCATACAACTTTTGATGCATAAAATTGATTGTTATTGACAATCTAATCGATTAGAAAATGCATTCGTTTCAAAGGAGGAAATATATTACATTTACAATAACACTCGGAAATCTTAGAATCATTACTCAATCTAAGATTCGGACCATTTTTTTTCTTTTTCAATATACATGATCACAAACATTCAAAATCCTTCTCCAAAGCACTTTTGAACCTTTAATAATATGATAGTTCGTGTGACAACAATATTTACTTGTTCATTTCAAAAAACAATTGATTAACTAAACCAACATTTTGGAGGACATTATTAAAACCATCATCGCACACACTTGAAGACCTAAGATGACTGACAAGCTTTACATTATTACTCTAAATCAGATCACACACGGGCCATAAACAAGTCGAACTTTTATCGAGCAACTCAAGCTCGACCTAGTCGAGCTTTTATCTAGTTTTAACCCGAGCTCAATCTTTAAAATCAAGCTCAAAATATATGTCGAGCATGCTCGAGCTTTTGAGAGCTCGACTCGAAATGTTATTGAGTTTTTCAAGTCTTAGTTAATATGTATATATGTATATAAATATACATGTAATTTTGGATTTCTAAATGATATTATTATTATATAAATATTTTGAATGTTAAAAATTATTTTATAATGAAATTCGAGCTTTTCAAGTCAGTTCAAGCTATTTTGAAATATTTTCAAACCAAGCTCGAGTATACATTGTAAAAGTTAGTCAAACTATCGAGCTGAGCTCAAACTTATCCAAAATGAGTCAAGTCAAGCTCGAGTTTGACTCTACAGCCCTTGAACACACCACCACAAAGGAAAATATACATATACCTAGCAGTCAGGATCACAAAATAAGTGCTGATAGAATAAAAATGTGGAGTTTTAGTGACGGAGGAGATTTTTAACTATCGTACATTAGTTAGTTAAATAATAAATAAAACTCCGCACAACAATAATAAGAGCGTTTGTAGTCCAACGGTTAGGATAATTGCCTTCCAAGCAATAGACCCGGGTTCGACTCCCGGCAAACGCAATTTCCTTTTTTAAATTATTCCGTCTCTAACTGGCAAAACGGTAAAAAGAATATTTTAACTGGGAACACATCAAATTGGGTCAAAAACTGTTACCAGTCCCTATTTCGACTTGGACAAATGTATACATGTAAGGGCACATATCGGATTTGATCTGTTGTCGTCTGACCCACCCATTTGGGCATGTCTATCATACGGTGTCCGCTCTACATTGCCCAGATTGTGTTTCTGTTGACTTCAACGGTATCCATATGATGAAATAGCGGACATAAATTATAGTGTCAACCCTGATCTTTTTTTTTTTGATAGTTGTTGATCCGTCGTATGGATAAGCTATCTCATTAATTTAGAAGGTCAAGTTGTTTGTCTGACTAGATATTCTGGAGCTTTTTCATTTCTTATATCTCCACTTACCCACATTAGGATTGCAACATCACCAAAATCAAGAAGTTCCCGCTTTTGATTGCACATTTTTGTAACACTATTGGATATATTCGTATTCACTTGTTCGATTCTACAAGAGAATATTATAATATATCTTGTACTTCCAAATCAACTTTAAGACCATATTGTCCACATACTCTACGAGTTACAAATTGTAATTGTTCCTCTGATTTTGAATGTTTGCATAATGCTAGCTACCAAATCATATAATTGGTCCAAGTGGAACTGGTACAAGTGACATGCGGCTTCTTTTATCTTCGAAGGTAAAGCACTTGACTCTCTTTGATTATACAAAATTCTTTATAAAAGAGAAAATTATTCTATTATATCTTCAGGTCATAGGAGTTGTATTATGTGAATTAATGACTATTTTTTAACTCATGCTTTGCGGTGGAAGTTTTCAAAAACAATTTAAACTCTAATAGAAAATGAAGTAAGGTTTGCATAATTTCTGTATGTATTGAGTAGTATAACTTAAATAATCAAAGTTTGATTACAACAAAAAATCTATTTATATTATTGGTTTGTGTGTTTTTTCGAAAGCTATCCTAACTAATTATTAAATAAGAGTTTTGAAATTTTAAGCGAAACTTCTAAACTCAATTAAGTAACAATAACTTTTTTTTTTAAATGCTAACTATTAAATGTAAAAATAATAAATAAAATTCATAAAATTCATAAAAGATGTCTTATTTTATTTTTTCTTCTACAAAGAAAGTACTAATATAATCTATCATGTTAATGTATAATTTGAAGGGATGTTAATACTTAAATTTACAATGAATTATGTAACACTTTAACATGTTTGTTTTCAATTATACCAAATGAAAAAGTTACTATAAATAATACTCTATTCATAACATATATATGTATAGGGGGCTAATCTACAAGGAATGAGTAATTTTGGGGGAAGGAAGAAACAAATATGGGCCGTCCGTTAACATTCATCGTGATGAATGTTAATTAACATTCATCGTGATGAATGTTAACGGACGGTCCATAGTTGCTTCCCTCTTCCCCCAAGATTACTCATTCCCTCTGGATCATCCATATATATACATAGGAATGATCGATAGGGAAACTTCAAATCTTGAGGAAGGAGGGAAACAAATTTTAGCCCTTGATTGTTTTATAAAATAATATTCTTTTAACATTCATTTTTTATGAATGTTAAATTTTGAGTAACATTCATCACATATGAATGTTAACAATATTCATTTATGATGAAATCAAGGGTTGAGATTTATTTCTCTTATTTCTTAATGTTTTTGCTTAACACCACCATATATATATATATATTATATTTTTAAAGAAAAAAGAAACTCACTATTCATGTACTATTACACAAATAGTAATTTAGCATTTACTAAATGTAAAAGGTTTAAAAAAGAAGGAAATTTTTTTCACTATTCATGCACTATTGCCCGAGTAATAATCTAACATTTAATAAATAGAAGCGGTTGCAACGTATTTTCTTCACACTTTCTTTGCTGATTGCTCTACGGCGTTACATCTTTTAGTTTTTCGAAATTCTAATTTGTTAAATTAATTAATTTAAATTCCTTAAAATAATTCTTAAAACCAAAATTTCCATGTCCATTTCCTGTTTACATTCCCTCCATAATGGTTTATTTCCAATAATACCCTTTTCTGAAGGTTTATAAAAAGGCTTTTATCTATAGTTAGTTGCTAGCTTCAAAAAGGTTATCTATCCATCATCAGAGCTCTCTATCGTAGGCATCATCTATTTCTATAATCATTCGCCATTTCAGTTTTATTATAAATTCCGATTATTATTATGTTTAATGAATTAAATAATCTGTAACAAATTGTAAATATGCGTATGAGGCTTGCAATATTTACTAACTGCTGTATCATTGTTTAGTTTTAGTGAATTGTGGTACAGGTACAAATTATTTGTGTTAAGTGTGCGGTTTTGTTTTACGTTTAAATATGTAAATCATTAATGTGGAATTGTGGATTAGCAATTAGGTTATAGATAAAATTAAGTAGTACAGCAGTTGCACCTCACATAATTGATGTAATTTAGTTATGTTATTAGAGAAGTTTGTTATTGATTTTGTAGTCTTAGGGTTTACTGTTACATAATAGGAGGTGCATTTATCGAGGCTGAATTAGGTTAAACTCGTATATGAGGAGCTCAGATGGCATTATCATAGACAAAAATTAGATAATGAAGCTTAATGTAGTGAAAATGGTTAGTTGAATTTAGATGATGAAAATATTTCTGTTGAAGGAAGAAAAAAGAACAAATGAAATACGGGCTATGTTACAGTTATGTATGATGATTCAAAATTTTTTTTTTATTGGGGCAAAACGGAAAGAATCCTGTGAAATTTTTATATATAAAATTTAAGTACAAACAAGAGTCTTTCTAAACGAAAGAAACAAGACGGGCCAACGACAATCCCGCATGATACATAGCTAAGCCAATTTTGCCAATTTTATATGCATGTGCCTTTCCAAAATATATATAATAAAACAAAAATTATGCATGTGTGCGTGTAGATTGGTCTGTGTTGTAGTTTAAGTAGGTTTTTTGATTTTTATTTATTTAATAATTTAATGTTATACTGCAGCGTCCATGGCCTCTCAGTTTATCCGTGAATGGAGTGGGATTCAACAATTCCCTCCTGCTACACAGGACAAGCTGCTTGAATTGTTGGGGAGACTAAAGGAAAAGGTATAATTCGACTTTCATTTCATATGTTCGTCAGTACACTCACATTTTAGTTTTCCTAAAGATAGATACTGTGTCTGTTCGTATTGTTCACAACCTTTTGTTTGACATTGAAGTTGAATATGATATTACTGAAGTTTGACTTGGAATATTGCAGAAAAAGGACAGGTTGACGATCCTTGTAATGGGGAAAGGTGGAGTTGGAAAATCGTCGACTGTGAACTCTATAATTGGTGAGAGAGCAGTTACTGTCAGTGCTTTCCAGGTATTTATTAACAATGCAAGAAGTTGTAAAAATTGTCTTTTGGACTTATTTATTGTGTAAATGGTGTATTGCACTGTCATGATTTTTTAGCCAGAAGCATCAAGACCTACAATGGTTTCACGTGTGCGGTCAGGGTTCACATTGAACATTATTGATACACCAGGAATTGTGGAAGGAGGATATGTTAATGATCAAGCTCTAGACGTCATCAAAAGGTCATCTTTACTCCCTGTGGTTTCTATTAGGACAATACAAATGCAAATCATTCCTCGAAACATTTTGACCAGTTTGTTACAAAACGTAATATATTACCTTAAGGTGGCAAAATGGGCATGTTGGTTGGATCGGGTAATGGGTCAAAACGGGCAATCTTAATGGTCAAACGGGTTGAGTCAGGTCAGGCCGACCCATGCACACTTTTTCTTTTTTTTGTTACAATTATAGTTGAAGATATTTGAAATAAAAATTATTAGGTTCTATGCATAGTGAATACACTTCTTTTCACCCTTTCTCAGTATAGCTTCTTTTGTAACTTCACCCATTTGACCCGTTAGAGGCAAACAACAACCCAAATTGATCTGTTTATCGATAAATGGTCTAAAACACCTACCTGAACTTCCAGGGATCTTTCAAAACTGAAAAGAACTCTAGTCTCGAAAACATTAGGTCTCCTTAGATGAAAAATGTTCCTGAACTCTCAAATAGGTTATATTTGAATCTAATTATATACCAATAATTTATCAAAGGTTTATTTTTATATGACTATCTGGGCAGGTTTCTTCTGAACAAGACGATAGATGTTTTGCTTTATGTGGACCGGCTAGATGCTTATAGGGTTGATACATTGGATGGGCAGGTTGTGAAAGCAATAAGTAATAGTTTTGGTCAAGAAATATGGCGTAGAGCAATTGTTGTGCTCACACATGCTCAGCTTTCCCCTCCAGATTGTCTTAGTTATGATGATTTTTTAGCAAAAAGATCAGAGGCTCTTCTCAAGGTTATACATGGTGGTGCTAGGTTCAAAAAACAAGATATCCAGGTGCTTGGTTTCTCTCTTCCTCACTCTCTCTTCATACACAGTAGAGGTGGCAATTTTGACCCATTTGCTTTTAAATTGGTCGATTCGGGTTATATCTTATCCTTAACCGGGTAAACCCAATCTGACCCACTCAAGTTATTATTCAATAAAAAGAAGCACGTTAACCTATTTTGACTCGTTAGCAACCAGCCCAAACGGCCCTTTTTGCTCCTCAGCTATTGCCATACCATGATGCAGCCTTTTTAGGGATTTCATTTCACTTGTTTTTATCAAGAAAAATCAATCAGTTTTTTCTACTTGATATGATGATCATGTGAATCATTTTTACTTAATCACTATGTGCTTGCTACTGGTTGTAGAACACTACTATTCCTTTTGGCTTGGTTGAGAACAGTGGCAGATGTGATAAAAACGAAAATGATGAAAAGGTTGGTCTTTCGTCTTGTAGTTTTGCCTTCCGTTGTTGATTAATCATGCATCTGAGATTCTTGGTTATGTTTTGGGCTCACAGATTCTTCCGAATGGAACTGCATGGATTCCTGGTATAGTTGAAAAAATCACAAAGGTCGCATTGACCGAAAGCAAAGGAATAGAGGTTGACCAGAAGTTGATAGATGGACCCAACCCGAATGATAGAGGGAAAATATTCATTCCTTTGATATTTGCATTGCAAGTAAGTTTCTGAACTTGTGGTGGTTTCTTGGATGCTACTCACAGAGAGTAAAGGTGGCAATTTTGACCCATTAGTTATGAAAGGTCAATTCAAATAAGTAAAATCATGAAATTGAGATAAAAAAGAAACTAGTCAAATGGGTCGCAGGCCGCCCTAACTGTACTTTCAATGCATTATAAACTCCCTACACCATTTTATCCAAAAATTAGGTTTTTATTAGAATTTATAAATTTTGAAATTATCTTTGACTTCACTTTTGTGTGTGTGTGTTTTTAAATAAGTAGTACTAAAGAGTTTTGGGTAATCTGGTAGTAGCATTTGTCCATTTTGACCCATTACCCAACCCCCTCAACCTACCCACTTTGCCATCTCTACTACTAATTTACGAATTTTCCCCACCAAATTTGCAACGTTCTCATGCTCTTGATTCTGGATATCATTTTCTGAATTTAAGAATTAAGACACGTCTACCTACAAATTGGTTCAAACTTCAAACAAATAGCATCTAAACATTTTGTTGATCTCTAACTCAATCTTAATCTCCTGAATTGTATATGTTGACAGTTTTTCTTCGTTATAAAACCAATTCTAAGATCGATAAAGAATGATGTTGACAAAGAGGTAAAGCCTTTCTGGGCATGAACCACATGACATGATAGTAGTGGTGAGCACAGCAATCCACGTGACGACATTCTTTTTGTTTATGATTTGAGGGAACGAATTTATTTTGCTATGAATACTTCGACGTTTGTTGTATTCGTAATATGTTGGGATTAAAGATGAGCAAAATAGTCAAAAACTGAAACTAGTTATGAACTTGATTGAGACTGGACTAAAAAAGACTGGATTGTTCCTTGTTCTGCCTAATAGTCCTAATTTAGGGTGCGTTTGGTTTGTTAATAGGAATGGCTATGGGTTGGGAATTGGTATAAGTGGGATGGGGATATGAATGAATTAGGGTATGATTTCCAAACTAGATGTTTGGTTTGGTGATTGGGAATGGACACAAATACTCATTTGCTGGAAAGATGAAAATTAGATTTGGGAGCAAAAGAAAGAGGCCTATATTTTAAAGCCAGTATCCATCTTTTTCTTCATCAATGTTTTCATGGCAACCATCTCATATCTATAATTAATGGTAAAAGATTGAGACTCATGCTAATGTGAACACTAAATTATCTATCTTATTTTTAAAAACTGAGATTCAAAATCGTGGTAGCAACAACAAATGAGTTACAATCCCAATTGTATATTCCAATATGAGAAGACCACAAAGACAAATGATAAGCAAGAAGGAGAAATGGAACGGTGGGATTGAGTGTATGATGAGAGAGACTGAGCAGACTAGTGAGACCACCAGGAAAAGTGTAAAACAAACACATTAAATAGGTATCGGATCCATATCACCATATGAAAACTCACCAACCAAACAGGACCTTAGTCATAGTTTCGATTGGAAGACTAAACTATATAGGTGAATAAGTTTATACCGATTAAAAATTGAAACCGATCTAAGACTAAAAAAAAAGAAGCTAAAATATGTTCAAAGCTAAATATTCATTTTCCCAAACATTTGAATATTATTAATTAAAGAAAATCAATTACTTGAAAACATAGAGTAAATTTGTCTTTGGGATGCGTACTTATATTTATTTATTTATTATAGATTTCCGTGAACTAATCCACGAGGTAATCACGTTTGTTAAAGTGCGGAATCCTCTAACAAACGAAATGCTAACAAAACGAGTATTATAAGAACGTTTATAACACTAAATAAGCTTTGTAGAATATATCTTGTATTATATTCGAACTTAAGACAATATTACAAAGGTATTCGAACTAAGCTTGCTGAAACTCAGTTCTCAAATACGTTACAAATGAATATTTCGAACTTGTATTTATAAGCAGCTAAGTTCTAAGTTCGTATGAACCTACCTGTAACTTCCTACATACTCCTAAGTTCGTACAAACCTACAAGTTCGTACGAACCTACATAAATACATAACAAAATATTACAATGATTAACAACTAAAACAAAATACAAACTAACTATTACAAATTAGAAGCTGTTGTCACACAAGATGCACCAACAGACTCCCCCTTGGCTATAACTCTATTTGTCTTCATTCTTCTTGTTGCATTCGATCTTGATTCTCGATCAGCTCTGTGGACTCCCAACCCATAAACCTTTCTCAACGCAAACTTTCACCACCTTTTGATATCTTTGTCCTTCATGCCTCCAACTATCTCTGTACAAGATCTTGTTTACATGAAGCTTCATCAGATCATCCTTGGACAAGTTTACCAAATGTAAACTGTCGTATACTCTTAGCAAAACCTTTCCTTCACCATCCTCCATTACTGCTGTAACACCCAGTTTCTTTTTTTTTTTTTTTTATTACAATCTGAACAATACTTTTCGTATATATACATAAACATTTCATTGTTTACAAACTTCACAAATGGAAGATCTCTTTTACAAATACCCCCTTACAATATCTGAGCATGATTTTATGGGAGTCAACAAACACTTACTACAAGTAGTAGCAAGTACACCACTAATCGCACTGCGGCTCTTTCCCAAGACCTTCCTTTCCCTTACTCGACCCACCTGTATTATCAGCAATAATAGAAAAGGGTAAGCACATCGGCTTAGTAAGTAACAGAATCATAACATCAATATAAGAAAGAAATCTTATAAATACGGTAACCACGTTTATCACTTTGCTCAGTCAAAGCTCGCAATCATAGCACTCGACCATTTATGATCACTCAGCATAAGAATGGCCAGTAATAGACTAAGCCATTTACGACCACTCAGCGTAAAAATGGATAACATTCACTTTATTATGTCTCTTATGACCACTCAGCATAAGAAGGACTCACATTCACATTATTATGCCATTTATGACCACTCAACATAAAGAGGGCTACCATTTATGACCACTCAGCAAAAAGAGGGCTCACATTCACATTATTATGCCATTTATGACCACTCAGCATAAAGAGGGCTCACATTCACATTATTATGCCATTTATGACCACTCAGCATAAAGAGGGCTACCATTTATAACCATTCAACATAAAGAGGGCTCACATTCACATTATTATGCCATTTATGACCACTCAGCATAAAGAGGGCTACCATTTATAACCACTCAACATAAAGAGGGCTCACATTCACATTATTATGCCATTTATGACCACTCAGCATAAAGAGGGCTTACTCATAACACAGCTAATGTTGAATACATACAGTACACTCAAGTACTCCTGCTTATCAGGATATTCTTGTTCAATCAATTAATATCCTTCTATTACTTACCTGGATAATCGGACGGTTGAATATCCTCGTCAATTACGTACAGAACGCCGGTCTATAAATTAAACATAACAATATCAACTCTTTTACAAGCTTAGCGACACAATCATTATGTCGCATCATAACCTCATGCGACACTACCCTTGTGTCGCAGTACAGAACTATGCGACACTATGACACAATACTCAATATGGCCTCTTTTAGCGATATAACCATCTGTGTCGCAGAACATTCATGCGACACAACCTGCGACACAACCTTTGTGTCGCAATGAAGAACAGCCAGACCCCAAATTCGAAATTCTCAAATTCAGACATGAAATACACGAATTGATCCATTCCAATCCGTCCAATTCACTCAATAACACTTATAACACATAATAATCAAAGTCTTACCTCGATTTCACGATTCAATAGCTCAAATTTGAATTCCAAACTTAACTTCTACTTCTTTCTCTCTTTTCTCTCCGTTTCTCTCTTTAAAACTGGATTAGAACGTATGGAGATAATCTGGAAGTGTTTGGGCGGCGTATTAATATATATAACTTCGATTTACACTTAAGCTCCTTGATTAATTTCAGTTCAGCCCGTTCTGCGACACAGTCCTGCGACACAATCACTGTGTCGCACTAATATCAACTGCGACACAACCCTTGTGTCGCAAAACATCAAAACTTTAAAATTTTGGGATGTTACAACTGCTTCTGCAGTTTGACTATCAACATACCACCACTTGAGATTTGCTAGAACGTCATGTGGCATTTTCTTCAACGGAACCCTCTTCAAGCACTTGACTGGTCTGTAGACCATTTTCATCCACAGCTTGTTAGTAATTGGATCAATCCTGGTCAGATCAGGAACTCTCTTCCCGATTTTGGCTTTGATCTTCAAACTTGTTCGATCTTTCTTCACGCATAACGATTCTCTCTGAAGTGTGAGCGTAAGGATCATCTCCAATATTCACCAAGTCTAGCCAAGCCAGTTCCTTCAGTTCTATCTTCGGCAATGAGCTAAAGACCTTCAGTTTGTTCTTCAGATACTGAATCCCATCATATCTTTTAATTATGAACAGTTTGAGTTCACTGTCATAAAACCAACTAATGATGTCTTGTTTCAGCTCGCCCGATCCTCTGACCCTAATATCACCCTTATACTTAATCTCTGGTTCCTTTTCCATCTTTTTGAACTATAAGTTTTTCAATTCAGCTCTAGATGGCTCAATTCTTCATTTTCTGATTCAACTTCAGGAGTTAAGTCATCCTCTAAGTTGATCACTTTCTCACCACCAGCTTCATCTTCATATACAGTCTCGGTAATAGGTTGTTTTAACACGATGTGTTCGTCAATATCTGCATCAGTATCAGGTATGACCTTGTTGATACATCTTAGTGTGTCTGTCAGTTGGTCAAGTCTGTAATGTGTTAGTAAATGTACTTGACTTAGTAGAATTTACATTTTCTGTGTTATGCGACACAAAGCTTATGTCGCATTAGTTGTAGTTGCGACACAGTGCTTATGTCGCAATAGTGATCTCTGCGACACAAGGCTTGTGTCGCATAAGTCGGCCAGATTAGTATAAATAGGTCTAATTACTTTGTAATTAGGTTAGACTTTTTGATAGACTTTTAGAATATTATCTCTGCGTTTTTAAGCTGTATTTGATCAGAGATTTTGTTTGAAGAAATATAAAGTGACTTTGTTATTTGATACTGATTGATTTAATCTTTATATTTCACATTGATTTGATCTTACGAATTCCGCACGTGAGATTAGTGACGATTTGATTAAAAGATCTGACATAGGGATCTACAGACCTCATCATCAGATTTCCAATCCGCAACCTCTTTACTCAAGATCTCTCATTCCTCTAACTCTGACCCATCGCTATCAAAATCGTCCAGACCAAGCAACGCTTTGATAGTATTGGTCTCGGTCAGATTCACTGGAGTTTCTTCATTTCTGCTCCTACCTTTCTCTTGACCAGACTCCCCCTGTGCCTGTGTTGTGCCCTGCCCTTTTGATGAAGTGCTAGGCATATCACCTTTTGGAGCACTAGGATCATCGTCCTTATCTTGGTCCTCAAATTGTTTTCTAAGTTCATCTCCTACAACTCGTCATCTCCCCCTGAAATGGCTTGCGCTTCATCATGCGATAAATTAACATTTCATTGTGCAGAAGCTGCTCTTCAACTCTTTCGTTAATGGCCGTCAAATTATTGACATGAATCTCTTGACTCGCAACAACAGCAGTCAAGGCCATAACCATATCCGATAAGCTCATGATCCGGCCCTCAAGATAAGTAAACTTGTTCGGATCAGAAAGATTTGCAGCGGGGTTGGAGACTAACGGTGTAGCTTGAGCCTGAGGTGGAGCGGTAGCTGATGGTGGTGTTGGTGTTGGAGTTGGAGTTGGTGTGGCGGTTGGTGCTGGTGTTGGAGTTGATGTGGCGGTTGCTGTGACGGTTGGTTGTTGCACGGTGGTTGTTTGGGGTGGAGTTGTAGAGACTGGGGGTTGAGCACGTTCCCCGATGACCACTCCTGTAGGCCGTCTTCGTTTCGGCGGCCTTCTAACAAGTGGTGGAGTGTCATCATCACCAGAATCATCATCATCATCATCATCATTCAGGACATAATCATCGTCCTCCTGAACCTTTCTTTTGCCCTTTTCCTTGTCAAAGCGTGTATCGGGGCGAAGCAAAACAACTCTCGACCCATGGACCCCCAGAGTGGGACGGTCCTCACTGTCAGAGTCGCTCTCGGTAGCCTCTAAATCTCTTTCTAGGCTTCTTACTACATCATCCATATAATGGAACTCCTCCTCAACACCAGCATTATAGTTCTCGATATCATCGAATACATCGTCAATGTCAGGCTGTGGAGCAGTGACCAACGCATCCACATTCGCCTCGAAACTTGTGCCAACACCGCCCTGAAGTACATCACGCACAACAGATTCAGCAATATCAGAGACAATTCTCTCGCCCTCTTGGGGGTGCTCTATCTAGTGCAGGATTTCTTCAACAACTTCCTGCTGTGGCTCAGCAACAGCCATTGGAGGTTGCACTTGGGCAGGTGCTTGTAATGGAGCTTCAATAGCTGCCTGGGGTGGTGGCACATCCCACCAACCATCATTTGGTGGTGCCTGATAATTAGCATTTATTGCAGCCCCAAAGAGAGGTACAGCTTGAGGCCTGTCAGCAGCTTGACGACGACTGTTGTGACTTAGGCAATCCATGAAAATTTTCTTATCAACAAAGGTCAGATGCACCACTGGATCGACAGCTGGGAGATTTGGAATCAACCCGTTAATGATCATCATGACAAAACGCGGGTATAAGATAAATCTATCTTTCACACTCCCATTAATTTGCTGCACCATCTCATCAAAAAAGAATTGAGAGAAAGAGTACGGCTTGTTATAAACTAGTGAGATCATCCTAGACTGCATCTTATGGTTCATCGTATCGAACCCAACTTTCTTTGGTCCGAAGGACACCAGCAAGATATGCATCAAATAACGCCACTGCCCGAAGAGATAACTTTTGGTGTACTGGGTGTGGGTGACGTCCCCAACACAACCCGTGCGCTGAAAGGCGCCAACACGCATCTCTAAAGGGAATGAGGTCAGGCCATTTTCCTGAACCTCCGTGCCCAGCTGGAGAATTATCCGAAGATAAGCATCAGTGAAATTGATGTTGACCCCATTGATAATAGAGCGAATGCCCGGTGGTTCTGGTCGGCAGTCATAAACCGCATTCGCCCAGAATTGACTGAGATACTCGATCCTCAGCGTCAGCGAATGGTTGAGAGCATAGAAAACCGTCGAGCGCATCAGGAATTCCAAGATGCCTCGGAACTGCTCAGTAGTGGGATCGGCAAGATCAAAAGAGATCGCCAGTTTGTGCTTGTTGTAGAATTGACGCACTTGATCAGCCATTTCTGCACACAAGACAAAACACACCAAAGATAGATAATAATAATGTTAGTTATAGACATTTATTAATTTAGAACCCTTCAACAAAGATCTTACAATCAATACAAGTTATAAAACATTATTTAAAAAATAATAATTTTCAAACCAAAGTAAGTTCGTACAAACTTACAACCCTGTGTACGTTCGTACGAACTGTAAGTTCGAACGTATGAATAGTAAAACCAATTTCAAAAATTTTTCCAACAAAATCATGATCAGGTGAGTTCTAAGGGTGCGCCTAGGTGCGTATAACCTTATGCAACAACAATGTTCGATTTTAAATCACAAACATATGCATAACTTTGATTTTAGTCAAGTTTTAATAAAAAGCTAAATAAAATCCGAATGTGTTATGTTTAATGTTTCAAAATGTATATGAGTTACTTAGTTAGATTCAGAATATGATTTTGATGATTGTTAACGGTTTTATAAAGTCTAACACGGATCAAATAATGAACTTGATTTCGAAAATGATGAAACAGTAGCTAGGTTCGAAGGGTCTGTAGGTTCGAATGCTTGGTATGTTCGAAGGGCTTTTGGAAAAGTGAAAGGGTTATGACTAGTCAGACCCTTTTATACCGAGCAGTGTTCAAGTTCATACGAACTTGGACTTTCGAACATACATTCAAACATGATCTAAGTTTGTACGAACTTAGATGTCCATATCCCTCGAACTTAGATTTTTCAACTTAAAATCATGTCGCGATAACCAAAATACTTAGGCGCTGAATTGATCCGGTTTCGAGCAATTAATCTAAATAAATGTTAGAAATTCCCGTAAACTAAGAACTTTAATTTAATAAAATAAAATAACCTTTTAAAATTAGAAGTTCAAAGTACGAATATGAAATTGTTCATATTTTGAAACGTACATTCTTTTTGAGAGCGTCACAGATACAAATATCGAATTAGCCATGATGAGCACAATACACAGTTAAGAATTGAATTTATTCCGTTGTTATTATGTATGTAAGTTATAGTTCACAACGATTATCTGTATTGTTGTCTACTTAAGTAGTCAACACTCAGAATTTTCAAGTACACGTTTAGTTATTGTTCACGATTAGCTATGTATCTCACATTTGATATACACTTAAAAGCAAGAAAGTCCAGAATTCCATGTATCGGATGTTTTAATTTTATGTCATCTTTAAAGTCAAGTCCATTTATATTTCGAGCAATGTACTTTGGTACATGTTTTAGCTATAGGACAAGACTAGGGTTAGAGGTAAACAAATCTAAAATCAAACCATAGGTGACAGGTATGTACTTTCGTACAACAGAGCGACATAGTTTGACTGGAGACCTTGAAAACGGTATTCTTGTTTCGCGGTCGAGTTTGCTCAATTTTTAGGATACATTGATTGAGTCTAGGTCAACATGTTTCAAGATGTAACAAAAGAAACAGTCAGTGAACCCCCCAGATGAATTAGTTTATATTTATCCAATAACATGTATTCGGGTACAATCTATCTCCTAAGAATTAAGACTTAAGTTATACATCAGAATAAAGATTTCACAAAAAATTCGTATTATTTAATATAGATTAAGTAGTTGAAAACCGTTATGTCGTATGCCTACCAATACATCGTATAGTGAAGCTATTAATTATGTTGATTTTAAGGTAAACTGATCCACTAGGTAATCACGTTTGTTAGAGTGCAGAATCCTCTAAAAAACGAAACGCTAACTAAACGAGTATTATAAAAACGTTTATAACACTTAATAAGCTTTGTAGAATGTAACTTGTATTATATTCGAACTAAGCTTGTTGAAACTCAGTTCTCAAAAACGTTACTGATGAATATTTCAAACTTGTATTTATAAGCAACTAAGTTCGTACGAACTTAGCAGCTCCTAAGTTCGTATGAACCTACCTGTAAGTTCGTACCTACTCATAAGTTCGTACGAACCTACATAAAGATACAACAAAATATTACAATGATTAACAACTAAAACAAAATACAAACTAACTATTACAACCTAGAAGCTCTTGTCACACAAGATGCACCAACATTTATTATGTTTGACTTTTTCTTTTATCTTCTAAAGCTCTTAAGTAACCACTATTTAGTACTTAAAAAAAAATCCCTTAAATCAATCTTTATTCATATCTATTTGTAAGGTCTTAAAGTAAGATTTCGGAAACTTATTAACAGGTTGTTAGTTAATCACAAAGATTTAATCTACACAAATTATGTATTCAACGTTTAATATCAAAGTATTAATAATGAAAGTTATATTTTTATCTATGGAATTAAGAATAATATGAATCACACAGATTACGGGCGAATATAGATGTATTCGATTATCATTTCATTCGTTCGTTAGGTATCTTTGAAATCTATTGATCCTATTTATACACAAAGTATAGGGTTAGGAGATATAATCATACCGAATCAAACTAATAGAGTTTACGGTTATTATGGAAACAAGATAATTACAAAGTAGAATTCGAATAATCCTAACTAATAAGATATCTTCAAATCTTCATATCTTGATCTCTACGTTCTTCTGAGTCTATACCATTAGAGTCTATCGTTCTGATTTGTTCCATGTGAGGTTCAAGATTATTTGTGTTCTAATCTTGAAAGCACTCTACACCATTATCATCTTTGTAGCAAAATCCTTCATGCTTTACGGTCTTCACTTATGTATTATCAATGAAAATTATTCTCTAAGGAGTTGGATGCTCTCTCTTTTAAAATTTTTCAGTAGTTAGGCCAGTAGATCGTTCTTTAATTACAAGTTTGTTTGCAACACAAAATGTCTTATACTCTTCTTCAGTCGGATATCCAAGAGTATATGATATTTCCACCAGATAAGTCAACTCTGCAAGTACTGCAATCTTCATTTCTCTATCATCTATTCTTTTCATCCATTTGGACATATATCCCCATTCTATGAAGCCTAGAGTATGTATTCCAGATCTACCATCCTTATTTCTTTGTTGATCAATGTCAAATCAATTGGTATCTTTCTTCCAGCTCTACTTAAATAACAACTCACTATCTTCTTGTCATATTTCTACTTCTTGAATGTCTTATTTACAATCACTTAAAGATCTTCAATTATTTGCATTTTATTTTAAAGCTTTTCATCTCCTTTAATTTGTTCCATCTTCTCTTTTTTAACTCTCTTGCATTTGAACTTTCTTCATGTTCTAACTCTTTTATAAATTTATCAACTATCCTTAGTTCTTTAATTCTTTCTTCCTCCCGTTTCGATTTACTCCAAATACTCAGCAACACTCACATTCATCCTGGAAACTTGAGTAGCTAATATCTATGCTTGAGCCTTTGCTAACCTAGGATTATTCAACTTAGCCACCTGCTCATCTACTTTCTATTTTATCATTTTCATTTTCTCCTTTTTGTACAAAGCAATAGCTTTTCCTTTACCTCTTAAGTCTTTTAGCTCAGCAACCACCATACTTGGTTCGCGATAAGAACCTATAAACTCAAATTTCCTCCATTGTATTTTTTTCTTATTCATTAATCCCCTGAGGTATAGGCTTCGTGATTCAAGTAGATTGTACATGTTTAAGTTGAACATCTACTTGAGTCTTTGTTGATTCAATCATAGAATCGTGTGCCTTTTCTTTACCCTTCTTAGTCTAAGTTTGTTCTTGATGATGTGTCTCAATCTGAGTCTTTTCTCCAGACCGAGACCTTCCAGAGTTGCCCTTTCCACTTTTAATTTTGTGGAACATCATTCGTAAGGGAGCATCATCATCATCGTCATCATCAAAATTCTTTTCATGTTCATACTCAGAACTAACATATGAATCAATTTCATCATCTTCTTCTTCTTTTTGTAGATCCAGCAAGTCATTAAAAGATTTAATCCTATCAAATTTCCTAGCACCCTTAGAAGCATATCTCTTTTATTTCTTGGCCACTATTCTTTTTCTTTTGTACGTTAGATCTAGAACTAGTTCTACATTTTCATTAACCAAGTTTTCCCCCTAAATCGGTAACTCCCCTATATCACCAAATTGACCTTCACCATTCCTAGTTCTCTTCAAAATTTATCTGCTGCCACTGCTATATAAGCCATATCAACTTGCTTGCAAAAGTTATTATCGACAAAGGTGTAACATATAACACCTATTCTTCAATATTTGCACTAGCAGTAGTAGATTGCACATTGATCTTAGTGGAGCTAATAAACTCCCCCTTAGTCTGTGCTATCCCTCATCATTATCATTTACACAATCATTATTGTTGTCACAAGTTTCAGACATACCCTTATCATCATCTGTCACACCCCCATTTCGGGTGGGGGCGCGACGTGCGCGGATCACGAATAAAGATTACAATGAACGACGTCTAAGAGAGTCGCTAAACAAACACCGTTAAATTACATAGTCTTTTAATGGAAAGCATCCAAGTTTAAAGTCTTAACAACACAATTACAAACTTTATCGAATAACTAGCGTAATTCAAAATGAAAAAGTTCATGCTAAGTCCTTCCAAGTAAATGCAACTCCTACGTAAAAAAGTGCGACACAACGGCACAACTACATAGCGCCTTAGCTACCTGAGAATACATGTTAAAATATGTCAACATAAAGTTGGTGAGTTCATAGGTGTAAGAGTTTGTTAAATAGACTTGTGGTTACGAGATTTCAAGTTATATTGCCTTAGCACAATATCAAAGTGTATTACTATTGCCATAAGCTCATGAATTGAAACCTTAACAATTTAGTTGCCTCACAAGTGGGTCAAATGATTATGCGTCCGTTTTTCGAGTTGGCGCGACTAACCTGAACGGGGGTGTCAACCCAATAGATCTATTCACAAAATTCGTGTTTAAGTCCATAACTAACAATTTAAGATATAAGCCCATATAATTTGAATAGTAGAAACTTATGCAATATGTAACAGTTTATATGTAGTTGTAACCACAAACAAAAAGCATGTATTCTCACCCAAAAATTTTCCAAAACAAGTAAATATAGGGGCTATGAAACTCACGATTGGGTTCGAGCGTTTTAGTTCAGATGTGTTCCGCGTGGTAGACAAGTACGACTCCTATCCGCGCCCTACGAACACGAGGGTTCTAATTAGTTCCTCGACTAATTCGATTTTTTAGAATTGCTTAATTAAAAGAATAATCTTTGAAAATTAGGTCTCCCACAAGACTTGTCAATTTATATTAATCGTATGGAAAAATGTATGTGTTTTTATACTTGTTTGTTAACGATTTCAAGGTCATAAGTACTTGTAATACAACCATTTTCACTTGAGACATTCTTATGACCCATCTTAGGGTGTTTCTAACTACTCATTATTATGTCAAACAATTTTTAGAGTCATAAACCTATGTATGCATTTACAAAACAAAGTTTAAAGACAAACAAGAATCTGTCCAGATTTTTAGGTCACTTAGAGGGACCTTTTGACCTAGATTCAAAATGAATCTGACCAAACCCTTTTCCACCTAAAAATATTATGTCTTAGGAGTATTTTGGCTCTGGTCTTGTAATTTTTGAAGGTGTTTAGCCCATGCAAATGGTCTCTCAAACTTAGTATCATCAGTTTTAAAAAGCTGACGGACCTTTCTATGATCATTAACAAATTGGGCATCGAATTCTATGAGTTAGAGTGTGATATCATACTAGTTTTAAAGATAAGACATAAAGCTAAGTTTCAGAAAAAGAATTGGAATCTTTCATGGAGTTTTGAGCAAGATATGAACATTCAAAGTTGGGTAAAGGAATCTGTCAATGCATGACAGATTCACCCCTTTGTCATTTGTCATTTGAAGAGTGTTTGAAGGTCCAGATCTCAAAATTTTTGCATGAGACCACTTGGGTTTGAAAGGTAACTTAAAGATCTAATCTCAGAAATAAAAATCATAAACATGATATCTGGCCTTGAACTTGTCAGATACATGAGGGAACCTGTCATAGATCTGTATAGATGGACATCCACATCCTCCCCCTCAAGATCTTCATGTAGTTGCTTGTGTGTTTTCATTGGTGTACTTGCTACCTTTGCATCTTTGTACCCAAACCTTTCCTAAATGTCAATCACATACTTTCCCTGATGTATGAAGATACCATCTTGCTGCTGCTTCACTTGTAACCCAAGAAAAAATGTTAATTTACCGATTGAACTCATCTTGAATTTCTGATGGATGAGTTCTTCAAATTCCTTGCATAGAGAATCCCTTGTTGAGCCAAAGATGATATCATCTACATAGATTTGAACTAGTGGAATGTCATCCTTGATTCTTTTGGTAAACAAGGTCTTATCTATTGCTCATCTTTTAAACCCATTGTTTAGCAAATAAACTGATAGAGTCTCATACCAAGCTCTTAGTGCCTGATGTAAGCCATATAGAACTTTATCAAGCCTATATACTCTATCAGGATATATTGGATCTTCAAATCCAGGTTATTGACATACATAAACTTCTTCTTCAATAGTGCTACATAAAAATGCAATTTTCACATCCATCTTATACACTTTGAAACCTTTAAATGTTGTATAGGCTAAGAACAACCTTATAGCCTCAATCCTGGCTAAATGAGCAAAGACTTCATCATAATCAATCCCCTCTTCTTGAGTGTATCCTTGAGCCACTAATCTGGCCTTGTTCCTTATCACAATCCCTCTTTCATCCTTCTTATTTTTAAAAACCCACTTGGTTCCAATTTCCCTCTTTCCTTTAGGTAGATCCACTAAAGTCCAAACTTCTTGTTTTTTGAATTGGAGCAACTCTTCCTGCATAGCTTCAATCCATCCTGGATCTTTCAATGCCTTAACTACTTTCTTTGGTTCCATTTGTGAGAGAAAGCAAACAAACAAGGAAGTATGAATGTTTTCTTCAATATCACTAATCACATTCTCCAGTGGATGATATCTGTGAGTAGCTGTGATGTAGGTGTCATTGGTATTTCAGTCTCAAGATTTGTTTCATTTTGATTTATCATTATGCTTGTTTCATCATCTTCTTCTGATGTAGGCATATCAAGATCTGTAGAATACTCACTTGGTGATTTGTCATTTCCATTGTCACCATCATCATTTTCTGATTGCCATTGTTCATCATAGACTAGTGTCTGTTAACTTTCCTGTGGAATTGATTGTAGTGCTTCTAGGGGATCAGCTGTCCAGATTGGAAATAAAACATATTCAGTGTGATCTTTTTTCTTCTCTGCTACATTTAGTTCAGATGTACCTGCATTTGATTGCTCATACATATATCTAAAAGAATGGGTTAGAGCATCAATATCAAATAACCACTCTGGACCTTTTCCCACAACATTAATAGTGTGTTCATTAAAGGTCACATTCATACTTTCCTGCAATATCCTACTTCTTTGATTGAATACTCTATATGCTTTGCTTTGAATAGAGTAACCAACAAAGAAACCTTCATCAACCTTGCTATCAAACTTGCCTAAGTGGTTTTTGGTATTTAAGATAGTACAAGGATACCCAAAAGATTTTAGAAAACTAACTAATGGTTTTCTATTAAAGAACAATTTATATGGTGTCTTGTTATGAGGCTTAACTACTGATACTCTATGTTGCACATAGCAAGCAGTACTAATTGCTTCTGCCCAAAAGGTCATTGGCAATTTAGCATCTGCTAACATAGTACTAGCAGCCTCAATGAGTGTCTTATTTTTCCTTTCAGCTACTCTATTTTGTTGTGAAGTTCTTAGGGCACTAAACTGTCTTGTAATCCCTTTAAATTCACAGAACTTATTCATCTCTTGATTCTTAAATTTTGTACCATTATCACACCTAATGATTTTAACTTTTTGTGTAGTTTGAGTTTCTATCTTAGTTATAAATGACTTAAGTATTTCACATGTTTCATCTTTAGTCTTAAGAAAGAATACCCAACTAAACCTGCTATAATCATCAGTAAACACTAAACAGTATGACTTTTTACCTATACTCATCACATTGATTGGACCAAATAGATCCATATGCAAAAACTGTAAATGTAAGCAATTTGAATTCACATATTTGGACTTAAAAGAAGTTCCGTTTTGCATGCCTTTTTGACAGGCAACATAGTGATCATCACATGAATATTCTTTTTCTGGTAAACCTCTCACAAGTTTCTTTGTAACAAGTTTGTTAATAGTTTTGTAATTCATGTGACACATCCTTCTATGCCACATATCAGATACATCAACTGAAGCTTTAGATAATTGACAGTTTAAATTTTGTTGAGGATTCATGTTTGCTTAGTCACACAAGTATACATTATCCTTTCTTGGTGTTCTCATCAAAATCATACTTTCATCAAGTTTAAATTTAGCAGAAAGAATAAAGCATTTCGTGTTAGTAAAGAGAACTAGGTTCTTTTTATCGTGATTTGACTCACACTTAGCAAATTGTATTTCAGCTATTCAACAAAATACATATCTTTAAAACTTATCTTATCACTATTGATCACTCCTTTTCCAGTAATTTTCCTACCTTTAGGATTACCTCCAAATGCTACATATCATCCATTAATTTGCTTGAATTCTTGTAGCTTGAATTTGTCACATGTCCTGTGCCTTGAGCAGCCACTATGAATATGCCATAAATTTCTCTTTGGCTTGCCCTGCACAGAGTAGAAGGAATTAGTTTCTCTTGGGAACCCAAACCAAAGTGGTTATGGGTTTCCCATGTGCATCAATATAATCAACTCTCTTGAAGATCATTGAAGTTGATGCACTGTTGGTATTGGATACATTTAAATTTACAACATAAATAGGTTTCCAAATCCAACTTATAATAGACTTAGCAACAACTTTTGTTACAACATCATTATTTGTTGAAGCAGCATTAACACACTTAGCAGTATTAACTTGTTGAGCAGTATTAAGTTTTAATGCTGTTGATTTTGTCTTGATACTGGTGGCTTTGTTGATTAGTGCTGTTGCAGTAGTTTGTGCTGTTGCAGCACTAACCATGTTAGCTTTAGCCTTCATCTTTCTGGCAGCACTAACAGAGTTGATTGTAGATTTAAAATTTGATTCGTTAACTCTGTTTGATGATGTCCATGTTGGTCTTACAATCCTTTGACTATTCTTAGGATTATAATAACAAGCATGTTGAATATGATTAGTTCTTTCACAAATAAAACACGCCTCTCTTTTACCATAGAAAAATGATGTCCCAATTTGTGTGAAACCATTTGGTTCCAGTTTCTTTGATTGCCTTTGGGAATTGATTTAAGTGGTGATGAATTGCTTGTTTTGCAAGTACAGTGAGCACACTTTTGCTTTATTGGTTTACTAACATAATCTGATTCATTCCTAGATTTGTTAGTTATGGCATTTTTCTGACTTAAGGTGAAGGTGAACTTAGCCTTTTCTTGAAATAATCTTTTACTCTCTGTTAGTTTATCACCTTTGAGTTCAAAACCTAGCCTAGTGTTGTCTTTCTTCTCACTTTCCTTAGATGATTGAGATTTATCATTCTGAGTTTCTAACTCATCATCATCTGATATCCAACTTGACACCTCAACTCTATCTAGATCAATTTCACTATCTTCTAAACCCTTAGCTGGGTCTACCTTAGTAACTTATACTGGCATTTTCTCCTTTGAAGTATTAATTTCAATTTCAGGTTTATCATGAATTTGTGCTTTGATTAGGTTTTGAACATTTTGAGATGCATTTTCTAAGTCACTTACTTTCAACTTAATGTTATCTCTCTTAGTCATCATAGTTTCTAATTGCCTTTTCAACTCATTTACTGTATCTTTCAAGAAATCTCTCTCCCATCTAGCATATTCAATATCATATACATACTGTGTTTCATTCTTTTGGTTTGCTTTGATTTGTTGTTCAAGATTTTCAATAGCTCCAGTTGTGCTTCTACTTTTAATATCCCATTTTTCAAGTTCTTCACACACTTTTACATTATGGTCTCTATAGTGTTTAACAGTTTTCTTCCAAATAGATTAGCATAATTTATTTTGTACCTCAATTGGAACATCACTTGAAGTGTCGCAATCTGCAATAGCCATTAGAGCTTGATTATGTATTTCTTGTTCAGCTTGATCACTCCAATCAAAACCTAAGCCATCTTGTGAGATTAATGCTGTTGAATTTGAATTGCTCTGGATTGGGATGTTTCTTCTCTGCATTCCTTAGTAGTTTCCAGATCTCTGATTATTATCTTCTTGTCTTCTTGTGGTTCTACACTCCCTAGCAAAATGTCCTAGCTTGTGACAGTTAAAGCATTCCACCTTACTTTTATCAAACCCAGCTCCATCCTCTCTTTTATATTCAAAGTTGTTCCTCCAAGTTCTTTAAATAAACCTCTTTTCCCTCATGGTTAACATGGCCATTTGCCATTTTATATCCATATCTTCTAGGTCATCTGGATTGACATGTTCAAGTTCTTCATTAGTTAATGATGAATTTACATGACTAGCAAAGAAAGCATCCAAGACTTGATCACAAGGTTTATCCTTAGATGATGATCCATAGCTTGTTGATGAAAATCTAGACTGATTTGAACTGTTAACTTGTGAAGCACCCATGGATATAAAAGTTACATTATTTTGTGTATCATGTAGCTTGCTTCTTACTTTCAACTTCTGTTTCAAAAGATCTTAGATCATTGTATAAATCATCCAGATCATTACCTTGTCTCAATGCTACAGTATACATTGTCCATTCTTCCCCTAAAGATCTTAAAAACTTTCTGTTAAGATCATCCTTGTCAATCTTAACATTATTATTTTCAAGATCACCAATTAACTTTGAAAATCTGTCAAAAGTTTGAGTTAAAGTCTCTGACTTTATAGAACTAAAATTCTCATACCGTTGCTTGAGCATTCATCTTTGAGTCTTTTTGGTGTTATAATTACCACCAAATCTTTTGGCTATTCCCCCCATAGCTCCTTAGCATCAGCACACTTTTCAAAACGTCTTTGATATTCATAGGAAATTGACAGTAGTAGAGTACTCAAAGACTTCATCTCTATTGCTCTTTCTTTTCTTTTAGCATCAGTGGTTGGTAATGATCTTGTCTAACGCCACCAACACCTATTGTATGTCTTGGTCCATTCTCAATTACCTCCCACATCATATAATTTGTAAGCAGCATGTACTGCTTAATTCTATTTTTCCATATATCATACTCATTAGGCTTGAGCATGGGGATCTTATTGACTTGAATGCCATCAATATTTTCAGAAGCTATATTCACCTAACATAAACTTTTATACTTCAAAAACCAATCAAATAGTAACCCTGCGATCTTCCTGTATTGAAAGTTATCCAAGCTCTGATACCACTTGTTAGAATGGATATGAACTACTTAAGACTTATAGCTTTGAATAATTATCAAGAAACTACGGAATCATACTTGATAACTTAGGAAGAAATAATACTTGTAATCAATAACAGTACAATGAATTAACAATCAAAAGCTTCAATATTATTTTTCACACCCCAATAAAATCATGTCACATTTAAGTAATGCGGAAGCATGAGGCGTGACATGATTAAATCGAAAATTAAATCGAGAGCATATGATTATCGCAAACATATATACTTAGAATGCCATAACTAGTTTAAATTCAAGGATTACAAATTCATCGTGTTCACAAGAACGATAAATGTTTAGCAAAACAATATGATTAACATTTTAATCATATAATCATAGGTTCCATGTTTTCAAAAGAATGGCGACCTATTCATCGTGGCGTCCCAAAATATGCATGCGTGTTCTTACTTCGCTGCTAATTCTCTGGAAAAACATAGTTAAAAGGATCAACAAAATTGTTGAGTAAAATCCAGAAGTTTAAGACTCTATCATTTAAACCAAGCATTTAGTAAATGTTTCACAAATCATTTGTGTCCATGGCAAGTAGTACGATGATATACAATTTAAAACAATAAGTAGTTGACGGTGATCCCCTCAAGGTTAGCTAGACCTTGCGAGTTAAAGTGCCGACACCTAGGCCTATAACCAAACCACAACTGTTTGTGAATCGTTTGCTTTGGACAATAAAAATATACGCTCCTCGTCTCGACATCCTGTCAGCAGTTAGCATGACTAACAAAAGTGGGAGGGATGTCATCCCAATAATACTATTCATATATTCGGTGGCTAGCGTTATTGCTAATGGTTACAGTTTGTAAGCATGAGGACTTCAATGCAGTACAACTAGTTTAACGTAGGTTCGCACAAGGATTCGTTGTCAGTTTTTCAATCATCGCATGAAAACAGTTTGTATGTAAACAGTACAATACGGGCTGTGAACTCACATGGTGAGCTGTGTGAGTGCTAGCGTTTTATAAGAGTGTTTTGCCTAAAGTAGCCTCCTAGCGCCCTAAACACACGAGGTCGTTTGTGTAAGTAGATAGCTAACCGCATATCTAGGTTTGTAAAAGTAGATGGCTACGCGTACATCTATGACCGTAATAGTAGGTGGCTACCCGCACACCTAGGTTTGTATAAGTAGGTAGCTACTCGCATATCTATGTTCGTTTAAGTAAATGGCTACCCGCACATCTATGCTACTAGTTCACTTAACTAGTATGTTGAAAAAGTATTTCGTTTTCGAAAAAGTGTACGACCCGTTGGTGATAGTTTTGTATGTATACGTGTATGTTTCTCGATAGCATAGTGATATATTTATATTTATACTTATACTCTTTATCGCCCTTAAAACGTATCTTTTTAAACTATTCGATCGCTTTCGTTATAGTGCTTCCCTCCAAAATCTTTTCCAAAAATATCTCGAGTAAAACTAAAATTTTCTAAATGGTAAGCTTAAATTTAAATTTTGGTAATCGATAAATTTTTCTCAAACTAAATTTTTTTATTTTTTTTAAAAAGCTGAAATAAGGTTTACCCGTCCAGGTAAGGCTAAGCAGACCGGGTGATTGGCCAACAGAACTTCAAGTACTTTAATTCACTCGTCCGGGTAAAGCAAAATCTAGCTTCACGCGTTTGGGTGAAAGCTCACCCGTCCACGTAAGGCCAAAATTTGGCCTTTTCCATCTTTTTCACAAAATGACTTCAAACACGATTTTTGACTTTCCAAACCAACTTTTTAGCATTTTAACAAGATGTAACATGTTTCTGGTCCAAAATGTGACATTTGAGGTTTTCGCTTCTCGCTTTAAAACATTCGATTCGTTTCTCATTTTAAAAGTCGTTTTCCGCTTATTTAGCAACTCTTTCACCATTTGAAATAAAATCTTGTTTTAACACTTTCAAATCATTCCATGTTACATATGTAATTAACATTATGTTTTTAACCAAATCTTTCACTAGTTTTACTATCCTTCCATTTTAACACATCTAAAGCATTTCATAATGTAATCACCAAATTATACTCTTTAGGTAGCCATTTTAACACAATCTTGTTCATGATCATTTTAAACATGTTTTAGTTTGTTTTGAAGGTATAGTTTTATGAATCAATGTCTTAACATACATTTAGTCGATTTTAACACAAGAGTGAACTTCTAGCATCTAGGCATTCAAAATAAAGGAAATGACAAGACCAAAAAGAAGAGTTTCCTTACAATGGTCTTGGATGAAAATCATAAGAAAAGAAGAGAACTTGAAAGCTTCCACTCAAATCCTTTTAAAACCCAAATCTAACCTAGCTTTCCTTAGGGATTATGTGATTCTCAAGATTATGAGATCACAAGAGCCCAATGATGATCAAGATCTTAAAAGATGGTGAAAAATGATGTATAAAGATGGTGGTTCATGGTTGTTTGTGGTGGTTTTATGGTGGTTCTATGGTGGTGGTTCTTGAAAAGTGATGAAGATGATGAGGGATGATGAAGATGGTGGTGGAAAATGAGAGGGAAAATGAGAGAGTGTGCAGATTTTTGAAGTGTGAAGAGTGTGTGTTTGTGTTAGTCTTCTAAGTAGTTTACTACTTAAGTGAAGAGCAAGTGGGCATGACATCTCTAGTTACATCAAACAAGTAAATAAGGAGGTGGACAATGTGTGGATTAGAGGTGGAGGGCAAGAAAAGAAATCTGCCATTTGACTTTCTTGACCTACTAGCTTGCTAGCTTGGAATTAATTTCCAAGTTTAACCTACTTAGAGCTTAGCTAGGTGCTTAGGTGCTTGATTTAAGTAGTGATTAATTAGATATAAGTTAGATAATTAGGGTTAATTAGGGAGATTAAGAGAGGTTGGAATATTGTTAGTCAGTTCCAAGTAATTCGTAAATTATCGATATTTTGTTTAGTGAACCTCGTATTACCTTTCATCGCTGTGTTTAATTTAAATCGTATGTGCTTGATCTTAAATCTTCTGAAAGGTTATGCCATAAGTCCTATCATAATAATATAAGTAAATAACTATTATTTACATGAAATAGTTTTACGTTATTTAGGAATGTTTATCACCAACGTTAGTGTTTATCGGAAATCATCCGATTTATATTGCGCAATTCTCAATAATCACGTAAATGTAATGCATCATGCATTAAAGTAGTGTGCACCAAAATGTGCAACGTGGGCGTGTGCTAGACTTATCTCAATTTAAATCAAATTCATTTTGATTATGAGGGAATTAGCATAAGAATGCATGATTTAAGGTGTACGAAATTTACCGGTTTTCGAGGGTTCTCACATTATTATTGATAATAATACGAATACACGGCTGTATTAGGGTTTCACCCTGAAGCTTACATATATTTTTCTAGACTATCGGATCTTTATTTATTTTCACATAGAGTCATGAACAACCTTTCCTATAATTGTGAAAACAAATCAATTTATATTGAAAGTCTATCTGCTAACAAATTACAATACACGTAAACAACACTTTTAGTGTAGAATAGTAGAATCTTGACATAGCAGTAGTAATGATGAAAATAGTAATACTGTTGTAGCAGTAGTAATCCCTTGGACATACAGCAGTAACCCCTTGGACTTGCAGTAACTCTGACAGTAGTAACTGGTTACTGGGACAACAGGTAAGAACGTATTTGTAAGCATTTTTCAATTTTTTTAAAAAAGTGATGTGGATAAAAGCTACACATTTTATTGTCTGGGTATGCAACTATAACACCCACTTTTATGGCCTAGGGGTAATCTGGTAATTTATTAATTGTATACTTAATTATGATTTTATTAATGTGTTTATTAGATAGGAAAATTAGTTGAAGGTCGAATTGTTAATTGTGTTACGTAAACTATTAATAGTTTTAAATTAAATTAGTTGTCGGTAAAATAAATAACTTGTTTCGCAAATCGGTTTTTGGGTTCCAAACAATAAGCCAACTAGTGATTTAAATCTAACAAGTTTGTAGTGTTGGTAGGTGATATATAATCACCTAACTTCTTCTTTCTTTTCATTACATGATATAAACTTCATCTCTCTCTTGCAAGTTTCTCCTCTAAATCTACAATCATGAAATTAGCAATTGATTGAGTGTGTTACTCTATTGTTGTGATTCCTTGTTCTATTCTTCATCATCATCTTGTTCTACTCCAAATGTATGCATTTTTACTATTTTTGGTTATAAACTTGAAATTGATGAATCTTTAGAATGTGAGTGTAATTGAAGTTGAAAGCTTGTTATTAGATGTTTAGGAGATGCTAGAAAGCTTGTTAGATGGTTAGGAAACCGATTTTTGAGTTGGTGAGTTGAAATGGTTCGTTTTTGGTGTAACAGCGGTTCGGTTCGCAGTTCTGTGTTCATCCTGCGAACCGAGTTCGTGCAGCGAACCCAGTTTTGCTACGAACTGAGTTCCTGCGAACTGAGTCTGCGAACTGAGTTTTTGTCCTGCGAACTGAGATTTGCAAATTCTGAAAATGCATAAGTAAAAGGTTATACTTTTAGCGACCAAAATTTAACAGATTCTTATTAACTGCGGATCAGACTCTTATTAACAGATTCTAGATTGCAAGGGTCACCTACTTGGATTAATATGTTATAATAATGTTTCGAAAATTGTTTATTGAATAAATAATTAAACGAATGAATTTTTGTAACTTGTTAATTGTTTATTATCTAGATAATATGCATTGAGGTATGTTATACGATTACGAGATGAGTTACTAACTTATTATATGTTGTATTCTCAGATCAGCCGAAGACTCGGTAATATTAGAATTCTGAGTTGTGGACTGTTGCAGACAGGTGAGTGGATCTGCAACTCATGATTTGATTTAGTTGTAACGGTGTGGTTACAACAAGTATCGTAGATATTGATAGACTGTTAGTCTGATATGTGATTGTGTATCTACTTGTTATATATGTGGCCTTCGGGCATCTGTGTTATTCAGAGGTCAATTGCGATTGGACTTGGTTACTATTGTGTTCAACACAGGTTCCAGATACATGTGTTGTCGCTAGAAACTGTGTTGTTGTGTTGTAGTGCCAAGTTATCTGTAAATCTTGTATGGGCCTATACAGATTGTGATAAGCGTTACTTGAGGGCCACCGCGACTGTAGGGTTCCTCAGTAACCACCGATCCTCTTGAGTTTATGTGTTTTACATGCTTAATGTAAACAGATTGTTATGCTAAGTTGAATTATTAGTTGTACATTCATTCACTTAGCTTCGTGCTAATCCCACAATTTCTCTTCCTGCAGGTTATCTTTAAGCTTTGTGGGTTGGGCAGGAAGATGGGCTTTTGGAAGGAATGTTTGGCATGCGCCTAGCTCTGAAATAGATTTATAAATATGTTTTGTTACTTAACATGTATGTGGATTTTATATAACAATTATATGTGTTTTGTTTCGGAAATAGTTAAATGTTGTAAACTCGCGAAATTTTATGGTCCTTTTTGTAATATAATATATAATATTATTTTTATCCATCGCTTCCGAGTCAAATGACAGATTTAACCCTGAAGTAAAGTATGGGGTGTTATAGCAACAAACTGAAAGATTTTGTATCGATGTATGCAACATGATATTCGTTTACTGGGACAATTGTTGGATCTAATCTTGTGATTTGGACGTGAATTGATAGAAATCCGAATGTATATATGCGTATGTATATGTATGAATATGAACTCGTAATCAAATGCTTATGTATTGATACTTTTAATCAGTTACAAGCTCTCAATCTCTCTCTGAATATGATATACAAACGCACATACAATTTCTCTCAGGTTCAACAACTACTGAAATGAAAAACTGAGTTCTGTATTTATATTGCCTTTGTACCTGCAACCTTATTTGTTTATGCGACTTTATTATTAAGTTCGCATATAAGGTCGCATTTATGGTTACCTGCGACTTTAATATTAAGTTCGCACCTTTTGGTTATTGCGACATTATCTTAGTGTCGCATCTTGATAAAGTCGCAGGTTCTAATATGTACAAGTGTAAATCCTATTTTTATATCTAACAATCTCCCCCTAGGATTTAGCATCTTATTTTTCTTGAATATCTTCGTTGAAGCTAATATTCTTTTGAAGTCTTTGAAGATCTTTCTTCCTATTTCCTTTGATTCAGCCTTTTGTCTTGAATCTTGTGTTTGTATGTCTTTGACATAGAGAAATAGAACTTTCTTTTGAGTTCTAATTTTCTCTTTTCCTCTTTGACCTTTTCTTCACATACTTTTTGTTGACTTTGAACTTCTTCTCTAGTGTAATCTTTCTTTTAACCTTCTTTGAGATAGACTGTCAGCAGTCTTCGCTTTATTTTGAAATTTCTTTTGAATTTATTTCTTGACTCTCAATTCTTGCTCTAGCTCCCCCTTAAATGTATATCTTGATCTTCTGGAGCTTTTAACCTTTATCTTTGACATAATCTCTTCTTTATTTCTTTTCTTTTCAGTGCATCTGAGCTTGTAACTTTAATCATTCTTCCTTGATAGTAACTGTGATATAGCATGAATATCTTGAACATGTCATTCTTGGAAGAGTGCTTTTCTCATTCGTTTTAGTAACCAAAGGTAAGCAACGATTCATTTGATTTAATCTCAGAAAAGTTGATTGTATAATCAGAAAACACATTTATGAAAATACTATAACTCCTGGATCACATAGATCACCAGTTAGCACAACAATTGAATCAATTAAATGTTTCAATTGAGTGACCTACGTTCAATGTTGGCTTTGATGTTAGCATTGGTAGGATTTTCATTCAATCATTGTGGAATACCATTTTAGGTATCACTATGAATGTTCCGGCAATATCACATAAATATACATAATGTCACTTAGACATAGAGTATAATAATACACATATGTCCTAAAATTATTTTCTTTTCAGGCTCTAGACTCAATTAGTGCATTAATGATGTCAGGGACTGGAGCAGACTGTCCTCTTGTTTCAATATCAACAAACTCCAACAGAGTTGTCGATAGATTATGTGTAAAATCTCCGTGAGAAAACTGAAACAAGAATTTGTTAAGAAATTCTTGAGTGGTTAGGAGGGTATATGTGCATTGCATCACTGGGTCCATGATGTCTTTTTCGATACCAGAAATCAACACATGATTTCCGATAGTAGATATGGCTACCCGGCGATTATTTGTTTAGTGAGGGTTTTGTTTTTCTTTTAACCCTTTCACACACTCCTCACTCAACCTTACTCAATTTTTCTACTCCACCCTCATTCTAAGACTTAAACTTTCATCCTATATTTGGAAAGTGACTCCTTTGGTAAATCCAACCGGCTCTGGAGGATTATAGGAGTAGTTTATAAACTAACACTCTTAGTACAGAAAATAGCATTTTGCTAAACAATTTGATTGAAATTGGTAATCTGATTATCCATCAATCCTTGGAGTATCAAAAAGTCTTTGAGAATCTTTCAAAGTGTTGAGCAATATGCAAATATATTTGAACACTTGAAAGTTTTGGATTTTGAAAAATACTCCCCCTTAACATATGCATAAGATTTATAAAATATTACGTATGAAGGTGAGTTATAAAAACAAAATCTCTTTTTCTTTTGAAGATCGGGTTTTACTCTAAATTTGAGTAAAAACTATCATGCATCACATATGCAAAATATTTCAACTCTTCTCCTCCTCAAAATATGATATTAGTTTGCATCTCGAGTTGAAAATGACATATTATTGCTTAAGTGAAAGCATGCCTAACTGAGTCACCAAAAAATGAAAACGTGTGTCATCTAATGGTTTGGTGAATAAGTCAGCCAATTGATAATCTGTTTTGACAAAAAATAACTCGATATGCCCTTGTTCAATGTTATCTTTTATAAAATGATACCAAATATCTATGTGTTTTGTTTTCGAGTGTTGTACCGGATTGCATGAAATAGCAATCGCACTTTGAGAATCACAATAGATAGGTATCTTTTCAAATTTGAAACCAAAATCCATGAGTTGAGACCTCATCCACAAAACTTGTGAACAACAAACAGCAGCTGCAACATATTCTGCCTCAGCTGTGGATGTTGAAACACAATTTTGCTTCTTGGAAGTCCAACTAACTAGCTTATCACCAAGAAATTGAGCACCACCGGATGTGCTTTTTCGATCTAACTTACAACCTGCATGATCTGCGTCTGAATAGGCTGTTAGTTCAAAACTAGTATCCTTTGGATACCACAATCCCAAGTCAATTGAAAATTTTAAATATCGTAAAATTCGTTTGACTGCTTGGAGATGTGATTCCTTAGGAGCTGCCTGGTAACGTGCACAAACGCATGTAGAGAACATGATATCTGGACGGCTGGATGTCAAATACATCAAAGAGCCAATCATGCTTCTATATAAAGTTTGATCAACTGATTTTCTCGTTGAATCAACATGAAGTTGTGACCGAGCAGCCATGGGTGTAGAAATAGATTGACAGTCTACCATTTGAAACTTTTTTAATATATCTAAAATATATTTGGATTGATTGATAAAGATTCCATTTGGTAGTTGTTTAACATGTAATCCAAGAAAAAAGTTCATTTCACCCATCATGCGCATTTCAAATCTGGATACCATTAATGCCGAAAAATTCTAGCAATATTTGGCATTAGTGGATCCAAATATGATGTCATCAACATATATTTGAATTAAAATTATATCTTCTTTTTGTTTCTTAATGAAAAGTGTTGTGTCAATTGTTCCTTTGAAAAACCTGATTGAACTAGAAACGTGGACAAGACATCATACCAAGCTCTAGGGGCTTGTTTTAGTCCGTAGAAAGCTTTGTCCAGAATGTAGACATCATTTGGTCTCTTTGGATCAACAAAACCTTCAGGTTGACCCACGTACACCTCCTCCTTAAGAATTCCATTTAAGAAAGCCGTATTCACATCCATTTGATAAACTGTGAAAGAATTGTGAGCAGCATATGCTAAGAAGATACAAATCGCTTCAATTCGAGCGACTGGAGCAAATGTTTCATCGTAGTCAATTCCCTCTTGCTGACTATAGCGCTTTGCAACCAGTCTAGCTTTATTCCATACCACAATTCCATGTTCATCCTTTTTATTCTTAAAAATCCATTTGGTTCCAACTATAGACTTGTCCTTTGGTCTTTAAGACACTCATCTTGCATGGCAAGAATCCAATCTTCATCTTGAAGAGCTTCCTTTACAGTTGTCGATTCAACGGAACTTAGGAAATTGGAATAGAGACACTCATTTGAGTAGCTTTCCTAGTTTGTACCCCAGTTGTAGGATCACCAATGATTTGAGAAGATGGATGCGATTTAGTCCACTTACGTTCAAAAGGAAGATGTTGATATTCAAAACTTGAATTTGAAGAATCAACATATGGAATGGGAGGAATAAGTTCTTCAGCCACAGTAGTTGGTTGGATTGGTGAGATAGTTGAAGGTGATTCGGTTGGTTGTATTTCAGGAATGGTTTCAGGTTGTACTTGAGGAGACTCAGTTGTAGGTGACTGAGTTGGAGTTCAAGTCGTGGAAGTACCAAAGTATTCTTCACAGAAATCAGAGAATAATTCATCAAGATCATTCACAACTGATTGTGATGTTTCAGGTTGATCTTCTATTGAGCTAGTTAAACCGGGTTTTGAACTGTTTTGTTCAAAAACCATTTCTGACAATTCATCAAACTTAACATTAACACTTTCATTAACGATCTTTGTTCTCTTGTTATAAACCCGATAAGCAACTTTATCCCTTGAATAACCAATAAAAACTCCTTCGTCACTCTTTGGAGAAAACTTTCCTAAATCTTCACGATCATTTAACACATAGCAAGGACATCCAAATATTCGGAAAAACTTTACATTTGGAGGACGGTTGTTGATAATTTCATAAGGTGTCTTGCCGAACCGCTTATTGATTATTGACCGGTTTTGTGTAAAACATGCAGTATTTACAGCTTCTGCCCATAAGAACATCGGTAATTGAGAGTATATAAGCATTGTGCGAGCTGCCGCAACAAGAGTTCGATTTCGACGTTCAACGACACCATTTTGTTGTGGAGTACGTGCAGTGGAATATTGATGAGTAATGCCAACCGATTCGAAATGTGAAGATAAGGTTTTGTTTTTGAATTCCGTGCCATTGTCTGATTGGATTGAGCGCACAGGAAGTTGCAAATTCACTTGTGTTTGTTTGAGAAAGTTGATGAAAGTTTCTGGTGTATCAGATTTATATTTGTAAGAAGAAAACACATGTGTAACGGGAAAAATCATCCACAATTACAAGGATGTACTTCTTGCCATTGATGGTCTGAATGCGCATTGGTCCACATAAATCCATATGAAGTAGATGAAGTACAGATTCTGAACTAGATAGAGGTTTGGATTTATGTGATGTATGATGTAGTTTACCTAGTGTGCATGATTTACAAAAATGATCCTGATCATATTGTAATTCAGGTAGACCATGAACAACACGAGAGCGAGAGAGTTTATTGATCTGATTAACATTGAGATGACAAAACCGACGGTGCCACAACCATAGTTGTTGAGAAGAGGCTTTTGATAGTAAACATACATCAGCCATGGGTTGTGCACTATCTAGATCAATGGTGTAGAGGTTTGTGCCACGGGTTCCGGTTAATAATTCTTGTCCATCTTCAGTTCGAACACAACAACTTCGTCTACGAAATAGAACCTCTAAATCCTTGTCACAAAATTGACCAATACTAAAGAGATTGTGACCTAACCCTTCAACATAAGCCACCTGTTTTATTGTGATTTTGCCCCTCACTAAATCTCCAACCCCCATTATTGCAGCAAAATGATTGTTTCCAAATCGAACCATCCCCATAAATTTATCAACAAAATTTACTAGCAGGGACTTATCTCCGGTCATGTGTTTGGAACATCCTGAATCAAGATACCAAACACATACCGAGATTTTCTGCAAAATCAAATCATTGAAATAACTTTAGGAACCCATTTTGCAACGAGTTCGTAAGGGTTAGTACAATTAATGGTGGATTGTTTCTTTTTAGGGACCCATTTATAGATTGGTTTGGGTTTTCTTGTTGATTTAGAAATCCATGTATTTCCTGATAATTGTGATTTTGGAATCCATTTTGATTGATAACGATTTTGATCCCAACCCTTTAATTCCCATGTTTTTGAGTGATGTTGTTTAGCAGGATGATAGTAATTATTTCGTCTACCTACAATCCTATCTTTCAGCATAGATTCATTAACATGCATAGAATGATTTATAGAATAACGCAAAGTAGGATTACAAATATTTGAATTCCTTGAATACAATGAACCATGTCTATGGATATTATTGTAGTTACACGAATAAGAACTATGTAAAGCTTGTTTAGACGTTTGACTTCGGGATTTGACATGATGACTTGTCGATTTTAGATCTGAAACATGAAAAGCACCAGTATTAGTGTTTGAAAATTTTGATCGAATGCTCTTGTTTGAAGAAATCGGAGCATAGACTGGTTGCTTTAAGCACTTTTGTTTCAAAGATTGTTTAACACGTGGTTAAACCTTTTTCATAAATGTTGTTTCCAAATCTTCCTCGGATTCCATGAGTTTATCAAAATCAATTTCAAGAGAAGATTTTGAAACTGAAACTGAACTAGATGAAGAAGCTGAGTTTTTGAGTAGTTCAATAGATTGTAAAAGAGTTGTTCGTTCTTGATCAAAATTTAGTTGTAGAGTGGTTATTTGTTTTTCAAGATCAAATATTTTGTTTTTCAAAATCAAATTTGGAATATAAATTTTTGTTTTAACCACTTGTTCCACAACTTCATCTTGATCAATTACTGGTGTAGAACAACTTGGAAAATAATCAGCAGAAAGGGGAATTTTCCGTGTACCATAACTTTCGTTTAATTGAGTATAATTAAACGAAAATTATACGTTTTCTACCTTTGCTCTATTGAAGTTCTCAATCACTTCTTCTTCATTAGTTATTTTTACAAAGAACATTTTTAAAATACTTCCCATGTTATCATAGTCATACAAGGTAGGTACTTTAGAAATTGCCTTTTGTAAATAGCAAGGATTTTCAAAACCTAATCCTTCTCTTGGATTATAGAATCTGATATCCTTTGGTTTATTTAGAAAGATTGTTTGATCAGTTTGACCACGCTTAAACAGTTTATCTTGAAGGTCTTTGAGTTTGCTTAAACATGAATTCCTTTCTTGATTGACTAAATCATATCGTTGTTGAACAAAATTTGCATGTTCTCTTAGTGCTTTGCATTCTAAAAAGAAACCAAGAACTTCTTGATTTAAAGAAATATTTTCTTTTTCATATTTTTCAGAACTTGTTTTATAACCCTCCATATGGTTTCTTAAAACCAGTTTATCCCGAGTCAACGTTTTAATCAAAGCAGAATTACATTCTAATTATGTTCTAAGTTCACTTACATGATCTTTTTCTAAGTTTAGCTTTTTAGTTAAACTTTGATTAAGAGCATGCAAGGTTGTGATCATGGTTTTAGAATTTTGTACCTCAGAATCAGATTCTGCGTCTCCTTCTGTGGATGTATTTGAGATATTTTCCATGAAAGCCATATTTACTTCAAGATGTTCTTCTTTTGAATCAGTCAAGTTCAACCATGCATCATTCTCAGCTAACAACACATTTCCAGCTTCCTTTTATTTAGCCGTCAGCATCTTAGCCTTATAGTACTCAGAATCACGAACCCTTGGTTTCTTGCAATCCCTAGCAAAATGACCAAACCCACCACAATTGTAGCATTTGTTCTCTACATCTCCTTGTGGTCTTTCAACCCCTCTTTTCTCATCAAATTTACCCTTGTAGTTCTCATCATTTCTGCTCTTGTATTCTAGGCGTTTAGTGGATGATGAAGAAGTACGTAAATGATTGTTAGTAGGCTTTTTGTAGTACTTCTTGTTGATAGCCTTTGTCATAAGAGCCATTTGTTTCATGAGCTCTTTGTACTCCTCATCACTCCCACTTCCCTCTTCATCTGAAGCAGATTGGTATTTAGTCTCTTTCACCACTTTTTGATAACGAGAGTAAGTCCTTCTTTCAGCAATTAGAGCCAATGGATCAGCCTTCTCCTTTGCCTCAGCACCAACATTTTCATTCACTTCATCTTGATTGTGATTTAAAATCTCATAAACATCATGAATATCAATTAGAAGTTAAATCCCGATTCTGAATGATATTACTCGAATATTGTTTCCATTTTGGTAGCAGGTTGTTCAAGAATTTGATGTTAATCTCCAAATTCTGCTTTACAAACTTATTCTTCTGTACTTCGTTCAACAGTAAACAAAATCTGTTGTAGGTAGCTTCAAGTTGTTCTCCTGTCTTTGCCTTGAATCCCTCATAGGCCTGAAGACAATGAGTCATCTTAGTTTGTTGACCTCTTTTGGATCCTTGTTGTTGTCTAGCAATGGCATCCCACATCTCTTTAACAGTCTTGTAGCTATCAACTTGAACATATATGTCATTTGTGAGACCTTGAAGAATGAAAGATTTCATCTCTTTGTATGCCTTCTTCTGAGATTTCTGAAGTAACTCAGTCATTCCTATTTGAGCCCCAGTAGCATCATGTGTGTCTATAGGAATCGTCTCTCCTTCGTTTAATGAACGTAGTAGCAGATCATAATTATCCTGCCTTTCGATGAAATCCAGAAACCTGTCTCTCCATTGAGAATAGTCTCCTCTAAACAAGACTGGAGGTTTATCCTTGGTGCCGATCGCGAGTGCTTCTCTAGACATTTTTCTCGAATATGAATTTTCCCTCCAAAATTTTTGAATTTTGCCTCGAGTAAAATGAAAATTTTCTCAAACTGAAATTAGTAAACGGGAAGCTCAAACTCAAATTTTTTTTTCTTTTTTTTTTTAATTTCAGTTACTGAATGCGAACTTAATGATAAGTTCGCAGTGTTTATGTTAATGCGACTTTACTTGATAAGTTCACAGAGAATAAAGTCGCAGACTTCAATAAAATCGCATAAACAAGATCGCAGAATTAAAGTCTGAACCTGAGTGCGAACTTAATGATAAGTTCGCAGGAATATAGTCGCAGAGATAAGATCGCAGGTTCTGTTCGTCACGAAGAACACCAAATCTGAAATCTAACAAATGATGAAATTGATTGCTAATCTTGATTCCTGATTGATCCTTATCACTAATATGATAATTTGATCGGTGGAATTACACTTAAATGACTCCAATAAAATAGAATCAACCTTAAACCGCCATTTTTGAGTAATAATCAAATTTGAATTTCTGAAAGTTTTGACCGTGAATTCTTCAATCAATCTCTTTAACAACACTTACAGAAGCTTCGTTAATCCTTTACTTGAACCTAAACACACAATTTAATCAGAATTGATCAAAAATCAGAAAGTTTTTCTTCAAATACCCATTTTGCAATATTCTTCGAATTTGAGCTTGATTCCTGCAATTGAACCGTGTAATCACTTCCAAATCCTTCAACCAATGCTTTGATACCAATTGTTGGATCTAATCTTGTGATTTGGACGTGAATTGATAGAAATCCGAATGTATATATGCGTATGTATATGTATGAATATGAACTCGTAATCAAATGCTTATGTATTGATACTTTTAATCAGTTACAAGCTCTCAATCTCTCTCTGAATATGATATACAAACGCACATACAATTTCTCTCAGGTTCAACAACTACTGAAATGAAAAACTGAGTTCTGTATTTATATTGCCTTTGTACCTGCAACCTTATTTGTTTATGCGACTTTATTATTAAGTTCGCATATAAGGTCGCATTTATGGTTACCTGCGACTTTAATATTAAGTTCGCACCTTTTGGTTATTGCGACATTATCTTAGTGTCGCATCTTGATAAAGTCGTAGGTTCTAATATGTACAAGTGCAAATCCTATTTTTATATCTAACAACAATAAACTATGGAAACAGTTTGTTCCGGTTTGTTGCATATCCAGACAATAAAATGGGTAGCTTGTATACATAGAACATTTAGTGGCAGTACGTTGCACTTTTGATGAATTAACCCTAAAAAAAAAACCATTGAAATGTATTATATATTAGTATAGATAGTATAGATATTGAGAAGTTTAAGTTAAAATTAAATGTTATATGTTAATTAGTTTATTATTTTAATAATGCTTTTATTAATGGTAATTAAATGTCATATAGTTAGTTTATAGTTTAATAGTGCATGTTTTAATGATAATTTAATAAATATAGGGGTATGTTAGTCATTCTACAGATTTTTAAAAAAAAACTCTTAGTAGTTATAAGGATAAAATAGATAGGTGAAGATTCTGAAACAAGGAAATTTGTCCATGACTCCTTTCATGAATCTATAAAAGAGATTAACAAGCAATTCACAGAGAACCAAACTGAAAATCCAATCATTATTGACAACGTCGATATCTTTGCTAATAAAGACAATGGTTCCCCAATCGTTGATGTGGATAATTTCCATAGTACAGGAGGACCAAATAACATGGTTGGCTCCACCGAGAAATCCAATGTAGCTTCTGATTCGTCTTCTATTCCGGGTTTTAATGGGATACGTTTTCAATCTCCCAATTTAGCTAGTGCAGAACCGACTCTCTCATCATTTTCTGCAAAAAAATGTCGTACATAGTTCTAAATCTCTTAAAGATTCAGAGGCCTCAGAAGGATCTTTTCTTAACGTGTTAGATAAATATATTGCTTTTGGCAATGCGTTGGTCTATGATATGAAAGGCTGCAAAAAGGATTTTCAGAAAATTATTATTAGTATGTGTGGCCATAAGATTATTTAATGAATCTTATGTCTCTTAATATTGGTGGAGGGGTGAAATCTGCTCATAAACAAAAATGGGTGAAGAGAATTTGTATGGAGAATGATATTTCAATTTTGGGCCTTCAAGAAACGAAATTAATCCGGCTAGATCTTTTTGCTGTCAAAGCTCTATGGGGTAACTTTCAATTTGATGTAGCATGTTCTAGTGCTCGAGGTAAATCAGGAGGTATTCTAACAATCTGGGATCCGACTATTTTTCATCGCACTAAAATCCTTTCTTTGGAGAACGTTCTTATAGTTGAAGGGTATTGGACGATGAATAATAACACGTGCTTTCTCATGAATGTATATGCCCTGCAATTAAGAATTCAGAAGAAACAACTTTGGAACTTTATCCATTCCTTTATGCAAAATAATATTGGCGAATTCATTATTTTTGGGGATTTTAACGCAGTTTGATATGCTCACGAGAGGCATGGTACGATTTTTTGCTCTAATACTGCAAATGATTTCAACAAATTTATCGCCGACTATGATCTTTTTGATATTCCTTTGGGTGGACGCTCTTTCACTCGAATGAATAAGAATTGTTCTCAAATGTCAAAACTTGATCGTTTTTTGGTTACTAACGGAATCCTTGATCTCTTTCCTAACATTCATGGTCGTATTCTTCCTAGCATTTGGTCTGACCATTGTCCAATTTTGCTAAAAAATGAAGCTTTAGACTATGGCCTAATTCCGTTCAAATTATTTTCCTCTTGGTTCCTTTATGATGGATTTGAAGAAGTTGTTCGGGAATCTTGGTCTGAGATGGAATATTCTAATGGAGTTAGCTCCTTCATTTCTTTTAAAAACAAACTCAAGCATGTCAAGAACAGAATCAAGCATTGGAATAAACATATGACTCAATCTCGAAATGGTGATCGACAAAAATTTTTGAAGAATCTTGACGATTTTGATAAGGAACTTGATAATGGTCATGATCCCGTTCATATTGCTCCTTTCAGGCTGAATATCCTTAAAGAACTCTCTTCCATTGAGTCTCTTGAGACCATGAATTTGGCCAAAAAAACAGAAAACTATGGTGCATGCATGGCGATGAAAACTCCAATTTTTTCCACTCATCTCTCAAACGTAAACGGAAAAAATTAGCGGTTTCGGGCATCATTTCTAATGGATTATGGGTGACTAACCCATCTCAAGTAAAATCCATCTTCCTTGACTTTTTTTGAGATAAATTCAATCCTATAGAATGCGCGAATATTTCACGACCGAGCAATTATTTGAAGCACCTGTCTTCGAGTCTTCGAGTCAGGTCACCTTTCTCAGTTCGCAATTCTCCGAGGCAGAAATAAAAGAGGCTATCCGGTCTTGTGGTAATGAGAAATTCCCGGGTCCCGATGGATTCTCTTTCCGTTTTATCAAACATGTCTGGGAGTTGATCAAGGTGGATGTTTTTGCTTTTGTTCATGAATTCTCCAATACTAGTCACATTCCGAGAGGTTGTAATTCATCTTTTATTACTCTTATCCCATACATGTTAAGGATTATCGTCCTATTAGCCTTATTGGAATTCAATATAAAGTATTGGCCAAAATCCTTGCAAATCGTTTGGCTTCGGTGATTGATAGTGTGATAACTACCGAAGAATCGGCTTTCATTAAAGGCCGTCAAATTCTCGATGGCCCTTTAATGATTAACGAGATTGTTGAATGGTGTAAACGACGGAAGAAAAAGGCCATGCCCTTCAAGGTTGACTTTGAAAAAGCTTTTGATACAATTAGCTGGGACTACATTTTTTCAATGTTACATCATCTTGGCTTCGGACCTAAATGGATTTCATGGATCAAAGCTTGTCTATCATCCTCATTTGCTTCGGTTTTAATTAATAGCTGCTCTACTTCTGAATTCAAAATTGGTCAAGGTCTTCGCCAAGGGGATCCCCTTTCTCCTTTCTTGTTCATTATTGGAATGGAAGGGCTCCATGTTGCAATTCAAGATGGTTGATTGTCACACAGAGATATATATCAACATCAAACCTCTTCACTGGTCTCAATGTGGGAAATTATGATCGGTCTATTTCCATATCACATTTCTTGTATGCCGATGACGCGCTTTTTGTAGGTGAGTGGAGTGAAACCAATATAAACAACCTAATCACGTTATTGGGATGTTTTTACGCGGTTTCGGGATTACAAATAAACATTCAAAAATCAAACCTTTTTGGGATTGGAATCCATCTTGACGAACTCGAAAGATTTGCTAGAATTACCGGTTGTAACTCTTCTTCTTTCCCTTTCATATACCTGGGTCTTCCTGTCGGACTCAATATGCAACTTTCGGCTAACTGGTCTCCTATCATTGACAAAGTTAGGAAACGATTGTCTACTTGGAAAGCAAATTTTCTTTCTATAGGAGGTCGTCTAACTTTGATCAAATCGGTTTTAGGATCTCTTGGGATTTATTACATGTCTCTTTTCAAGGCTCCTCTTAAAGTTCATAACATTCTTAAATCTCTTCGTTCGTCTTTTTTCTAGGGAGGTAATGGAGAAGATAGGAAAATCCATTGGTCAAAATGGAATCTTATTCTTAACTCTAAAGAAAAATGCGGTCTCGGAGTGTCTAGTTTACATGCTCTTAATCTAGCCTACCTCTACAAATGGAGATGGAGGTATGTTCATAGTCAAGATTCTTTATGGGTTAATGTCCTAAAGGCTATTCATGACCATCAACCCAACGGATTGCACCCCCCCTGTTAAAGCAAACTTTGGTGGGGTTTGGGCTACTATAAATCGAAACATTGATAATTTACATCATAGGCAGATTATTCCTTCTTCGTCTATGTCTCTCAATCTCGGCAATGGTCACACTACTAAATTCTGGACTGATATTTGGCTTGAAGGGATCTCTCTTCAATCCAGATTTCCTTGTCTGTTTACACTTGAAACTTTCAAAAACTGTACAGTTGCGGCGAGATATTTAAATGGAGACTGGAATTGGCAATGGCGTCGGAATCTTAGAAATGGTGTCGAATCTACTCAATTCTCGGCTTTAATGGATACATTGACGAACATCTCTCTCAATGACGAATTAGATAAATGGATATGGAATGCAGATAACTCTCATGTCTTCTTGGTTTCTAATGCTCGTCACTTGATTGATAATGCCAATCACTTGTCTGGTAATTGTCATACTAAATGGTGCAAATTCGTCCCCATAAAGATTAACATCTTTGCTTGGCACCTGCTTTTGAATCGGCTTCCAACGAAAACAAATCTCAACAACCGTGACATAGATGTTCCCAATATTCTTTGTTCTACGTGCAATCAAGTTCAAGAAGATGTTTCTCATATCTTCATCCATTGTGAGGTGGCTTCCCAAGTTTGGGCAAAAATTGCTCAGTGGACGAACCTTTCTTTCCATCAATGAGTCAATATTGAAGATTTCTAGTCTTGGATTATTGCCTCTCATCTTAATGGGAAACAAAGAATCATCATCGAAGTCATTATGCTTTCTATATTGTGGACCATTTGGAGATATCGAAACAATACGACCTTCGAAGACTCCAAATTTAGAAAATGTCACCTTATTGATAATATTGTTCTTAACTCTTTTAATGGCTTTCTAGTAGATTTAAAAAGTCTAGGCTAGATTGGACATTGTGGTTGCAAAACCCCATGTCTTCATTGTAATTTATTTCTAGCATTTTGCTAATTTTATAATATTTGTGTTGTTCAAAAAAAAAATAGTAAAATTTATCTCAAAAGAAAACCATTGAAATTTATTATATATTAGTATAGATATAGATATTGTAACATCTTGATACAATTGAAATTACAAGAATAATAAAAAAGAGGATAAGAAAATTCATCAAAGTTGTCAAACAAACAAATTTCATACGATGATGTTTCACCAATTTCTTTATCGGTGAGTATGTACACTCAGTTTAAGCTATTATGAAAGTTTGATTTTTTTTCTTTATCTCTTGATAATAACCATAAACAAATTTCGTCGCCGTTTGAGACTTAAATGAACAACATGGCTCCATACCTCGATGGTATTGGGCTTTCCATGTCTTGAACATTATTTCAAACTGTTAGAAGAAAGAGAACTTTGATGCTAAAAAGTGATTTTACTTTATAAGATGGATGTTTCATAGTTTTGGATTCCACAATTGTTTTGTCAAGATGTGAACTAATGATAATATAAGTACAATCGCAATTGAAGATGTGATGCAAGTTCATACAAAGTTTATGTGTTCATTTTTGTGTGATGGTTTATATAGAGGTGAAATAGGTTACAAAATTTAATTGTAGTTAATTTCAGTTACATAGAAAGATAAGGATTTATGTTGTTTAGAATTAAGTTCAAATGAGAATAAGATTTTTTGTGAGAATGGGGGAATCAATCTCAACCATCCATCTCATCAAAATAATGATACCCCCAACAATTTTAAAAATTGAATATCTCACAAACGGCTAGAAAAAAATATAAAAATTGCACCATAAAAATCATTTTTTCTCTTCGATTAGACATCTCACAAGGTATACTTTCGACGAATTTTTTTTTTTCATTTTTTTGTGGGTTTCGAAAACTAGTAACACATGTCTTAGTTGCGGGAGGGGGTTCGTTACGGTCAGCAAACACATGTGTTAGTGGTTGGTAACACATGTTACTAACACATGTGTTACTAACACATGTGTTATTGGTTTTTAACCAAAAAAAAGAAATTACCGAAAATATGTCATGAGAGATGTCTAATCGTAGAGAAAAAAACGCTGATTTCTATGATGCAATTTTTATAATTTTTGGATTATCCGTTTGTGAATATTTAACTTTAGGAGAAAATTGAGTTTTGCAAAATAGATGGTCAGGATTCATTCCTTCTTTCTCACTAAAATTTTCATTCTCATTTGAAGTCGACCCATATTGTTTAATATGTTAAAATTTTGATAGTGAAGATTGATTGAATTTCTACTAAATTTTAAAAGGTTATTGGTTATTGTGATTATATTTTAAATTCGTATCTATCAATAAAATATCGTAATAAATAATTAGTAATAAAAATCAATTAGTAACACCGTTGGAGGATTTCAAACATTTAGATTACAAAACAATTAGTAATATATATAAAATAATAAAAATCATTCAGGTTACAAAGCATTAAGTTTGGAGTATTTATAGGACCATTTGATATGATATAATAGTATTTTATATTATTACATTGAGTATAGTACTTTAGATGAAAAATGATATATATGTTTAAAAATGTGATTGATAGATGAAAAAATGATTGGATGAGATTAGAAGAAAGAATTAGTAGAGTACATATGTCAAAAACTGTATGATTAGGCAAAATTAGTCATATGCCTAATTAGACGGATATAACATATCTTAATCATTTTAGATTATTAAGACTTGGAGGTCCAAATCTTTTTGTCCTTAGATTATTAACATCACATCCAACTTTTTCATTAAGTCACATATATTTACGAATGCTCCATATAGTTAGGGGTGTCATTCGAATGGATTATGCAGATTTCAAATTATTCGGTTCGGATTATTCGGATTTTGGACAATCACAAGTTAGCCCGTAATCCTAACCGAATAAGAAACGGATTAATCGGATACGGGTTAAACGGATTCGGATTAGTGTTCGGATTATACGATTTCATCCTAATTAGCTATAGTTTAAATGTATACTCACGTACCCAACCTTTTTTTGACGAAAAACTATAAAAATGTAAGTATTAAAAACTCACATTCTTCAAACGTTAGAAGATAACCTTACACAAATTGAACTAAAATTAAACTATTCACACAAAAGAAATGGTAGTTATCCAACATAAAAACTACTAAAACTTGATAACACAAATAATTGGAAGTGGAATAAGAAAACATATGCACTTGCGCTCCTTTTGAAATGTCTATTCAATGCTTTGATATCCAAAAAAACATATTCGTAGTTTCTAAATCAAACAAACATCAATTCCAGTATAATTGAAAATAACCTTTTTATTTGGATGTATCATCTATTAATATATAAGATTTTATTTTTATTGATTTTTTATATGGTAAACATTAATATATTAGTAAAAATATAATTATTTAATTACTCAAATCTTATACGGATTATTCGGATGTATCCAAAATATTTAATTTTGATCTCTTATCCGATCCGCGTAATCCGTAATCCATTTAAATGATCCGTAATCCGAATAATCCGGTCCATTTAACTTTACTTGGATTGGATCGGATGGATTTTTTGGATTTCGGATAAAGGTGACACCCCTACATATAGCGATGCTCAATCAGATAAAACTCTCAATAAAACCTTTTTCTGAATAATCATGGTGCCGAACAAAATGACGAGCAAAAACATCCCGCAAGTCGAACGTTCAAATCAAGTCAAGACTCAAGGTATGGACAAGCATATTAACTCTCAAAATACAAATGCAGCCTCCTATCTTTTTACTTTGTTTCTGTACACCACCCTATTAACAAAATAGAAACCTCACACCACTTTATATTACAATTCCTGAGGAAAATCTAATAATGCAAACTTAACATGCAAACCTATTTTACCGCCGTCCATCACCAACTTAGCAGCGGTTACCAACCAATGGCCCGGCATATCATGTGACCCACGAACCACTTCCTCAATGTCGACATACTTCCGCATTTTACTGGAATGGGTTTGCACTGGTGGACCATCAGGATACACCCCTGAGTTCAACGTTGCAGGAAGCTGTTTTGGTGCATCAGCAACCGACCTATGTGTAAACGTAAAAGTCGAGCTCAAGTTAGTAAATATACTGGACTTTCGGCCAACTGATGGTGCACCTGCCCATTCGGTCTTCCTGATGGTGCAGTGTGGGAGATGGGTGAAGAGTAACCGAAGGTGTAGTACGGTTTTGGGCCATTTTCCTTTGCTAACGAGCTGGGCTCCAGTTACAATAAAAACTCCGGACTTATCTCCTGTTAACCAATTTGGATCGTGTTTAACTACAGATGAACATACGTTTGAATAACGTTTCCATCTAATTGCTTCTAAAAACTGGTCACTAGAATCAAATTCATCTGAGCCTCGCCACTGACACGGTCTACAAGATGGAGTTGTAAATGTCATCGTGTTAGGAAGGCTCGACAGATGTTGCACGTGAACCGCTAATCTGTTGCTTTTCTTTCCTTCTAAAAACAGGCGTAGACCAATGATGGGTTTTTTGCTACTTGAAACCTGAAAAATAACCATTATAACTATAAACATAATATCTGAAACCGGATGTTTGTATATAAAAAGGGTGGTAATTATTTTCAAAGATTCCAACTTACTTGAGTTGTACTGACATAAATCTTGGGACCCATGAAAGCGGACTGAAGCCATGGATAGGAAGTCTTTCTTTGTTGATGTCGAAGAGGTAGCTCGGAAAATTGAGGTGCCCATTGTCTCGGAACTTGGAATTCCAAGAAAAATTGTAAATCTTCTGATGGAGGCTTATCTGGAGTTGACAAGAGATGTGCCACGTATGGTTAATAAATACTGCAACCTCTATTTATGGACCAATAGTGGTGTATAATAATTCAATATGAATCACTTACAGCGTAAATATAAGTTGATAGCATGGCTAAGATATCCACTTCCAGGAACCCCATTAAGGAGAGAAGTAATAGGTACAAACTTCATACGTATTGCTTCAGGACTTGCACTCACTGTCTGGAGCCAGTTGGAGTGATTTTCGGAAAATACATCCCCGCCCCTTTTAGACGCGATGATCGTGAGTCCCTGTTCCAGTTTAAGCCATTAAATTGACCATCCCTACTTGATTCTTTAAAGCTGTTATCAAAAAAATTCTAGTAGTGGAAAACACTCTTTGACCTGGATTTCAGATTTTTATGTAAGCATTTAGTGTGTCAAACATGATTACAAAAATTATACTATTTCATTTATTTAATAAAATGATTTAGGAGGTTTGATTCATTGCAAGTATACTATGGGCGACTTTCAAGTTTCAACCCATCTCCAACTTACATCTTTGCTTGAAGTTTCTGTGATATTGGTGAACTGCATGGTGTGTGGCTGCAACATACGGCTGAAAACCTCTGGAACCTGAAAAAAATTCCAGAATTATGCTGGAGAATTGAGTGACATAAAGTGTACTTCAATTAAATGTATAATAATTAAATCATACTTTCTGTTTGCCATCTTTTGATTTCCGTTCTGGTAGGGAAGGACTGACGCCATCTGAGAAGAGAATATCTCCAAGATCATCTAAATAACCTCTAAGCTCTGAGGGTGGAATTGTGGATGACGATTTCTGCTTAACACATATGATATCTTGACCTCCAACACCCATCCCTACTATAATGTGGGTCCCGTAAGTCTGAACAAACCTGTCATATTTACATGAAATATATATATATATAATATATATTAATGATAATAAATATCAAAGCACTAGACCATATTATGGTAGTGGGCTGGCCAGGCAATTTGGGTAATGGGTGCCAATGGGTTTGAGACCAAAAAAGGGGTGATTTTCATACGCACTGTTGACACGAAACACCAATTGTGTTATATTTTAATTTTCATATAAACAGTAGGTGTGTCAAAAATGATTGCATATTATATCAATTCAATAGTAATTAAATTTTTTAATAGAAGTATTTAGAAGGTTTTATGCATGATAAATAGACTTGGGTAAACTTTCAACCATTTAATTTGTTTCTCGTTAAGCTAACCTTTTTAACTTTATTCATTTCACCCGTTTGAGATGAAATAAAACACAAATCAACCCATTCATATTGAATTAATGAAATTGCCACATCTACAGGATAGGGAGCAATTAACCGTCAACAGGTTTTCGCTGTTGGTGGTCCAGGTTTGGTTGTTTTGGTCGGTAGTTTCAGTTGATGGTTTGTAGTGGTCTTCATTGTTACTGGCCCAACTGGTTTGTGGTGTTCGGGTCAGTAGGTTCAGGTAATGGTTCGCTGCGGTTTTCGTTGCTGGTGGCCCCGGTGGTTTGTGGTTGTTTTGGTTGGCAGTTTGATGGTTTCAGGTGGTGTTTTCCGTTGTTGGTTGTCCAGGTGTTTAATGGTTGTTTTGGTCGGTAGTTTGTAGTTTTCAGATGGTGGTTCGAGGTCATAGTTAGTTTGTTTCAACATGAGGCAGCTTTACAATCATATGTTGTTTCTCCATTATCCGTCCCTAATGTATCACATTATCACCGCTCAGTTAGTTTGTGTGGCAGGAAATGTTTGGTTGGAGGTCTTGGCGGCTTTCGGTCATGATCGTTCACCCGTTTCCATGCTTGCTACCGGGTGATTCAGTTATGTGATGTTGTGTTGTATTGGGTTTGGTTGACGGGTTATTCCTTTGATTGTTGCATTTTAGATAGGATTGATCTAGTTTTCTAGAGTCGCGTTGGTCGTTTGCTTGGACGTAAGTTTTTTAGGGATGGTTGTAGGTTTGTTAGGTTGTGTTTGGTTAATAAAGTTTAGGGATCGTTGGAGGTATGTGAGGGTCAATTTGGTCGGAACTATTTATTAGTATTGTTGTAATTTCTAGCTTATTGTTAGCTTTCTTTATATATTATATATATATATATATTATTGCCTTTCAAAACAAATCTTGTGTTTGTATAATCTTGAGGTCGATTAAAAACCGAAATTAGAAATGCTTAAATCACAAAATAATAAGGTAGTAATTAGTGTCCTCCAAACATACTTTATTACATCCAAAATTAAGCTAATAATCGTATGCTTTCCCTACTAAGAGCATACAAAGTGGGCCGGAACGCACAACCGTTATCCATTGCGAATGTCGTCGGACAACGTTCCACCACTCTAGAATAGCGTTCTGGCACCGTCACCAGTGAGATGCTATGTGATTTGTTTATTATTTTATTTATAACGGATTTATTACCGTTGAATAAAATATATATATATCAAAATAAAAAATAAAGGTCGAAATTTGACCGCTGTTTTATGATTATTTTTTTCTTTTTGAACCTTATTTTCTATCTATAAATACCACACTTCAAACACAATTTTAAACACATCAAAACACTCGTTCTCATCTACAAACACACTTCAAAAACTCTATAATGCACTATAATTTACAATGTCGAACAACCCAAACAACCCATACACCTACACTCCCAATGTAACCAATTTCAACAATCATCATCTTCAAACTCGAATATCGACATGCCCGGTTTTAATACTCCACAACAAATCCCGCAAACGCCAATCTATCAAGCACCCAACTTATCACCCGAGCAATATAATGTTTCCCTAATGGGGCAAGAATCACAAAACACCCAACAACCCGTCACCTAATAACTTTTCACCCAACCCGACATGCAATCGGTCGAAGATGAGGCACCAACACTAACTTGTCGTAGAAAAGGCAAACAACCCGTGATTGGAATCACAAGCTAAACTAAAAAAGGTATACAAGAACCGCAACTTTTAGGAACCGGAGGACGAACTCCGATTGGGCCAATGTTAGATAGCCTATTCAGATTCAAACCTAGGAAATGTTCAACGACTATTTTTGGTATCTTAGTACTCGGACAAAAAGAGATGTTGACATCAAAATGGAAAAAACTCAATGCCACATGTCAAAAGTGGGGAGACATTTGGAAGCGGCTTGAAGGCAAAAAAAGAAGCGGGTGGAGGCTCAATATAAGGCAGAAACGCTAAAAACTTTCATTAGTTTTCAAACGTGGAACTTTTTGAAAGACCAATAAAAGGGCTAACTCCCGATCTCGTTGTTGTCAGAGGGTAGAACATTCCAAAACACCGCGTTACGGTGCACTTAGATGAATTAGATTTGGACAAGGAACCCGAGGATAACAAAGAAAACCCAAATGTCGCACTATTCGGTGATGATCAGTTCCAAATTCCACGGGGAAAAGCAAGGAAATCAAAATCCCAAAAGATAACCTCCGGTTCCACCGCCTCGTCTCATGCTTCGTTTCATAACTCAATCACCGATACCTTTCAAGGTAACCGTTCCGGCAAGCAAAGCTACTATCAGTCAAAGGATCTTGAAACACAACTCTGAATTTTGAATATACAGACCACTTCACGGGATTAGACATAGTAATTATAGAAAGACAAAAGGAAAATTGTGAGAAGATGGGATTTTGATCAGATTCAGGTTCGGGAAAAGGCTTGATTGTAATTTTTATATTTATGAATTTATATTTTTAGGACTTATAATATTTATTTTTATGAATTTATATTTTTATGACTTGTAATATGTATTTTTATTTGTAATAGATTTATTTCTTTTATATAATTTATTTTGTTATTTATTTCTAATTATTACTCCCTCCGTCCCAAATTAAGTGTCTTGCTTTCCTTTCTTGTTTGTCCAGAAATAAATGTCCACTTTCAAAAGTAGCAAATTAACTTTACCATTTTATCCTTTCTCAAAACTGATACATAGGAGTTTGTGCAAAAAGTAAAGGTAAAAGAGTCATATTCACTAACAGACAAAGCAATTTCTTAAACTCCGTGAAATCTGATACAGGACACTTACTTTGGGACGGAGGGAGTAAATTATTTGAATTTTATAACAAAGAAAAAAATCAAAAATAAGATCCAGAACACTGTTCTCACTCCCCACTTTTTCAGCAACAAAGTTCTCCTAGAACACTATAAACCTTGGGTCACCACTCTGTGTGCTCTAAGGTTCCAAATCTTTGGGCATATGGCATATTTTAGAGGTGGTAGTTTTGACCCATGAACTAATATGGATCGATTTGAGTTATGCTTAATCCCAAATAGGTCAAATAAAAAAGTTAAGCAAAACTTGAAACGGGTCAACTAGATCATAAGTTGCCCAAAGTGTATTTCTAATGCATACCCGTTTTAATCAAAAGTTAAGATCATTATTATTGTAATAATATACTTATTCGAAATATTCTTTTACCTGGCCAGTAATGCTGGATTCCAATGAGTAGGAACGTCCTTCTTTACTCTGTCTTGGAGTACTAACGGAGATGCTGTAAGGTGCAAATTGTATAGGGAGATAAAGTATGCATCGAAAGCAAGATGTTTCGCATCTGCAGCATCAGTTAACCATGCTCCACTAAGATCAAATAATGCATTGAAGTACCCTGAAGGGACTTTTCCTTGCACCGATGCTTTTTGGTTAAGTAACTCTGACATCTGGAACACAAAAGTATTTAAAAAGAAGAAAAGAACCGAGTTAGCATGAAGTCAAATACACCTTTCATAGAAAACACAACTGATATTTTAAGAGCATAGATGTAAGCGTACTCATTTACCAATGAAAATGATGATGAAAAGAACAAAAGAAATATTATTTTGGTTCGCATGCTTAAACACGTTTGCACAGAAATGATGCTTAATTTCCACCAAAGATCCAACTTTAGTACACTTCATACCCCTCACAAGAATATCATTATAATCATTATAAAAAGTTAAACCAACGCATTATACTTGCCAACAACCAGCAAAAACATTAACGGCTCTTCTAGAAAAAGTAAAAATAGAAAACAGTGAGCAAAAGTAGCCATTGTATTTGGTAATATAATACGTATTATAATCTTATCAATGTCTCTTATATTCAATTTTGTAAGTAAAATTCGTTACAAAAGTAAGGTCAAACTTGGCTTGAAGAAAAATCAATTAAAGAACTATAAAACCATTTTATTTATTGATACAATAAATAAAAAATTAAAAAAAAAAAAAAATCAATAATATAGAATCATGTTCAAAAGAATCAAACTACCTGTGAATTCTCTGCTTCAACTATGTTCAATAAAACAAACTCCACTAAAAATACTAACACAGACATAGAATTCGATGAGAATTCGAGTCCATTTCTTATAAACTCGAGCTTTACTTCATATATGCTTTCAGCTCATTTACTCAAAGTATAATAAGATCAAACTTTACAAGAAATTCAAATCAAGTTACAACAAATATCAGAACACAAATCTTGATTTCACATATAACTACTAAAACTTCAACAATTTTTCATCAAAATTACTAACTTAAGAAAAAGGAAACTTACCTTATTAAACTCCAAAACATCAGATTTAAACCTAATGTGATCACCTTTATCACAATGAATATCTTCAGAAACACCAGAAACTGTGACACCACTACCACCAGGTAATTTTATATCTCTTTTTCTAGATTCATTTAGCTCCACCAACCGCCCACCACCCGGACACCCTTTTGCAAATTTCAATCTAAAATCACTTGCAAAATCAAACCCTAACCCTAGCGAATCGAACGCTCTCAATTCAACCGATTTCTCCGAGTAATCCATCAAATTGGGAGCAAAAAGATTCTTGATTTTGATTTATAACTAATAATTGAAGGCAATTCAAAGCTCTAGACGCTTGAATTTAATAGAGCAACGATTTTGGGGTTTTGAAGTTTCAACTAGACTGTTGACAAGTAACCGATTTAAAGATGTAATTAACTTAAAATTAAATTGACACAGGGAGTTGAATTATTGGTGATGAGAATTGAAAATTTGAGTATGACTGATTTTACCGAAAACATTAGCTTAATAAACAATCGGGTCGGGTTGGAATAGGGAAAACGACAGATTGACTAACTTTGTCTTGTGTGTAGTAACGAATGTTGACCAGGTGTATTTAGTTTACATATCGCTTTTGACTTAGACCCTTATTATTATACCTACCTACCGACCTACCTACCTTCGTTTATCCTTTTAAGATATTTTTGTTATTTCAGTAAAAACTAAAAAAATAAAAAATAAAAAACAAAACATAGGATGATGGTGGTGGATGATTTAATACATTTTGTGTAATATAATACACTACTTTCTTTTTAGTGATAAAAAGTGGTGTTTGGAAGTTCACTATTGATTTAGGAATTCCCCATGATTGATGACTGTGAATTCATATCTATACTAACTTACATATTTTGATGACTAAGCCAAATAAGATAACTACCAATAAAAGATAACAATTAGATAAACGATAACTAAACTCGATATACATCAATTTTTAATGTGTTTACCTTTCGAAGACCATGAAAGGAGGTTATCTCCCAAACACACGTAATATCCCCAAGTAGAACTAAGCGCAAAACGACAACATACTCAATCAGCATCAGAATAATAAGAGAAGATGACGGAGATGTGTAGAGTTGCAAACTAAGATCAAGAGTGAAGAGTCTCCTGTATATAACGAATAAAATGTTTCAAAGTCGTGAGATGAGACTCTTGATGATCATGCATATATAAGCAAATCTATTGAATCGCATAAGTGAGTTCGAATTTACTAAATGTCAAATATTGAAGTGCACGTGTGCAAGATTGCGGTATAAACAAGGGTAAGAAAGGAGATTTTGTATATTTATAGTAGATTTTGTAATGAATTTGTTTATATTTGTATATTTAAGAGAATAGGAGCTTAATTATTGAAAACGAGGAAGTTTGATGGGTGAAACGCAATAATAAGAATCATCAATTTACTTGCCTAGTTAGAAGAAGAATGCACCGAGTGTTGGAAAAATTAAGTGCTCTAAATTTTCCTTCATTATAAATTTCATTAGATAAATTGTAAACTGAAATTAGACTAGTTTAATATGTGTTAATAGTCTAAGTTAAAGGATAAGTTTAACATTGATTAAAGATATTTAAGATAAATTTGAATAATAGAATACTTAGTTTCTGTATAGAACACGTAATCCTAATATAAGTCTTGTTTGGACTATATAAACAAAGAGATCACAAGACATCTAGAGGTGTCTTTCCAAAGATTTTTACCTAAGTTAAACCACGATTTCATATCTTGAGATCGTTTTTCCTATGTGTCATCTAGTTGTGCTTAATTGATTAATACATATGACTTAGAATATCTTCTTCCTATTCTTTATATTACTATTAATTGTTAATATCTTTTGTTTTGGATGATAAACGGGTTCAACAACTGGTATCAGAGAATGTCAAATCTATTCAAATTTTTTAAAGATCCATTCTAAGAAAAAGAAGGCGTATTGAAGAAATCAAAGAAAATAGAAGAACATTCGTTTTAATATTCGTCATGAACTACGTCGTCATAGAAGAATTATAAGATCTCATTTGTTAACTGTCCAAACGTCATGAAATTTGAAAATTAGGTTCCTAACACATAGATAGATATTGTGACATGAGGAATTTTTAATTAGAGCTTTTAATTGAGAGTTTAATTTCGAATATGTTGCTGAAAGTTCAGGGGTTTCTTCTCTGCACAACCTCAGTAAAACGGTCACCTCATCTTCGTTAACCATTAGATCTTCGTGATTTATAAAGATAATGGTTCAAGACATACATATCTATATTTTGATAAAATTGTATCATCATTAGATGGTTTTATACCGAGGTCTATTAATTCGAAATTAACTGCAACAGTTTAAGGTTTCTGTACACAGTCGTTGTAACTCAATGGTGTGCATTCGTTAACCGTTGGATCATATTGAGTTTTGGTTATATGTTACAAGATGAATAAATTTATTTTGTCTTAAAATTTAAGCATGATTTGATATGTCTACAAGGAGATATTCAAATTTGAATATGAAAATTTTAGACTCTAGCAAAAAGTTATGGTTCAGACTGTAACAACGATCAGACTCTGACAGGATCAGACTCAGACATGAACGTAAACTTCAGACTATGACATGAACATAAACTTCAGACCCTAACAATGATACATGATCTGACTCTGACCGGAACATCAACTTCAGAGTTAAACCGAGTTTGATACTTCGCCTTTAGATGAAGACTACTTTAGACTCAGACGAGGTAGATCAAGAAGAACTCATAGCTAAACAAGGTCAACCCCAAAAACGAACTTAAACCTAGAGTACAACTCAGCGTAACAAAACATGTAAGAAATATGATTAAGGGGTAGTTATCAAGCTAACTTCAAGGGATTTATGATTCAAGCTACATTAGAAGATTTTGAACATAAATAATTTAAAAGATGAAGATATTACCAATGAAAAAAATAATACATGTGTTGGGAAAAACAATGATAAAACCGAAGTCATAAATTTGAAGATTCAAAATTTGAATCTGCATAATTTAACTAATTGTTAAATCTCAGTCTGTATAAACTGAGTCTGTGTGATGTACATACTGAAATGATCATAGACTCACAACTCTACAGAATGAAGATTATAAACTAAGACCTTGACAGACTAAAGAGTGAAGGATACAGACTCAAGTCTTACAGATTGATGATAAAGTTGACAGAGTTAAACATACAGAGTCAAAACCGTTGCAGATTCAGAAATTAATGCGCGGCCAAATCCAATATTCAAATTTGATGATTGATATAGTCTTCCTTAAATCAAGTCGTGTCATTAACTAACATTGAACACCTATACATGTATAAATAGGTGATTGATTGTTCATAGAAAATGTTGATTACATAGCTTAAAGATATATATATATATATACACGTAGAAATTCTCTGTGAATTTACATAGGCCATTTTCTGTGACTAATTAATTCAATTTAGCTAAGTGCGATTGAATTATTCATATTTGTAATCACTTTGAATTATTAAATTATACATATTCTTTATATTCAATTTATGTTTTACATTTCATCTTACTTATGCAGACTCACAATATGAAGAAGATGATAAGGAAGCAATAGAGGAAGAGATGGCCTTGCTTGTACAAAGGTTACAAAAGGCTAAGTTTAGGGGATCCAAAAGTAAATCTACATTTGATCCTAAGAAGGCAGCATGTTACAAATGTGGAAATATATGGCACATAGCAGCAAAATATAGATCTGAGTCTGGTGAAACATCACAGACTGAGAAATGGGTAGATAAAGCAATGAAATATCTGAACTCAAAGAAAAAGGAAGATAAGGTACAACTAAAGAAGAAGGAGAAAGCTTTATGTCACACCCCGCCAAAATCTAATCAAAGTTAAGTGCGGAAGAACGGGGCGTGACGCGATTAGTTTGATAATTAAATCGAGCGTATGATTATCGCAAACATGTGATTTAGAATACCATAAGATTTTGGAATCAAGGGTTACAAGTTTATCGAGTTCAAATGATCAGTTTTCAACCAAAACAATATGACTAGCATGTTCATCATATAACATAGGTTCAATGTTTTCAAAAGACATGACATCCTATTCATCGTGATGAGCAAGGGTCCCAAAATATGCATGCATGTTCTTACTTCACTGCTAATTTCCTGAAAAACAAAGTTAAAAAGCTTTGTTGAGTGAAATCCACAAGTTTAAGACTCTATCATTTAAACCAAGCGTTTAGTAAATGTTTCGCAAATCATATTGTACCATCCATGACCCATAGTACGATGATATATAGTTTAAAATAATAAATATCTGACGGTGATCTTCCGAAGGTTAGCTAGACCTTACGAGTTAAAGTGCCGACACCTAGGCCTATAACCAAACCACGACTGTTTGTGAATCGTTTGCCTTGGACAATTAAAATATACGCTCCTCGTCTTGACATATAGTCGGCAGTTAGCATGAGTAACAAAAGTGGGAGGGATGTCATCCCAATAGTAGTATTCGTATATTCGGTGGCTAGCGCCATCTAGCTAATTGTTACAGTTTGTAGTCATGAGGACTTCTATGTTGTCCATTTCAGTCATTAGATGGTAAAATCGTGTGATGATCTCTTCTAACGACTCGCCTTTCATATGTTTGAAGACATAGAACTGCTTTGTAAGTAGATCAGCTCTACTTTCCTTTATCTTGTCATTACCATCAAACCTCTTTTCTAACGCCAACCAAAGCTCTCGTGAGAATCGGTAACGTTTAAAAGTGTAACATCCTAAATTTTTGGTTAAAATAGTAGTTAATGTTCTTGTATTGAATAAGTGTTTAATTATGTAATTGGATAATTAGTGTACTTGTGAAATATATAAAATTGTGTGCAGTCCTCTATGTTTGCAACTTCATAACTCAAAATCTGTAGGGATTTGAATCAAATGTTGAACGCGATGATTGTAGTGCATGTTTCAAGCTTTCCAAGGATATAAGATTCACCTAAAATGGATGTCGTATGAGTAAGTTATGGTGGTCTAAAGTTGACTGAAGACCCATTTTGAGTGCTGTCAAAATATTGACCCAAATAAAGTTTTGTCCAACCCTCTCTGTTTGCAGCCCTATAATTCATGGCCCGCTGAGATTCAGACCAAACGTAAAACATGAAAGTTTTAGTCCATGGTCCAAGGTTTACAAGCATATAAGATTCATCGAAAACGGATGTGGTATGAGAAAGTTACAGCGGTTTAAAGTGAGCTGCATTATCAACAATTTTGTGTATTGTATGGGTTAAAGTCTGAAAGGTCATTTTAGAGACTATAACACCTAGTCTTAGTCACCTTTTCATCTGTTTTGGTACTTAAAGTCTGAAAGGTCATTTTATAGACTATAACACCTAGTCTTAGTCACCTTTACATCTGTTTTGGTACTTAAAATCTGGAAAGGTCATTTTAGAGATTATAACACCTAGTCTTAGTCACCTTTTCATCTGTTTTGGTACTTAAAGTTTGGAAGGTCATTTTAGAGACTAACACACCTTGTCTTAGGCATTTTTTCATCTGTTTTCGTAGGCAATAAAACAGTTGACCAGATTTGACTTTAGTTGACTTTTGTTGACCACGAATTTAAAAGGGGGCCATCTGCATTTCCACCTCATTTGAACAAAAAACTCAGCAAGTGTGTGTGTATGAGAGACTATAGGAGAACTAAGAGTGTGTGAGCAATTGCAAGCAAGAATCAAGAAGGATTGAAGCATTTTCACCATCCAAATTGTGAATCAAAGGTAATGACTTGAAATCCTTCTTCTTGCAACTAATTTTCTGGGTTTTGAACACCCTCCATTAAGCCCTAATTTCACCTAAAGGCTTGCATGTTCGGAGATTAGGGTTATGTGAGTGAATTGAGATTGTATGTGTTGATAACTAGTGATAATTGTTGCTATTTCATAGCCTTTGAATGTTGATGATGAAATTTAGGTTGATTAGGGTTATGTGAGTGAATTGAGATTGTATGTGTTGATAACTAGTGATAATTGTTGCTATTTCATAGCCTTTGAATGTTGATGATGAAATTTAGCTTGTACAACCAAAGTGTAGGGGAGGGTTGGCTAAAAATATGCACATGTCAAAGTGAGTAAAACAATGGCTATAGACCTTAATTGTAGCTTGTTTAGAATTTGATTGAGCCATTAGGACCCACACGAGTCTACGAGTCAATTTAGACACACATGTTTCAAGGTATGAGCCTAAAGAGGATTAGAATTAACGTTTAGACATTAAAACCGTGTTGTTGGACAGATTTGGAGACTAAGAGAGCTAGTGAGCAAAGGTGAAGCTATCTAACCGATATATCAAGGTGAGTACATGAGGATTTTACAATTCTGGGTACATGACTAATATGAAAACCTTATGCTTTTGCTTAACGCTTTGTTGATTTAAAGTATGTATAAATTTGTTGTGCGTAAATGTTTTCATGAACATGTTAGCTCAATCCAAATAGTAAATGGACGATGAGGTATATATCTCATGGCATCATGGTAAATTGATATGATATGAAAAGTAAGGTTCATGCATACATGATTTTGGGATTGCATAAGGGTCTAGACCAATTAGGGTTCCTCCATTGGAACCAAGGCACTACTGGGATTGGTACCATCCTGTCACGAAGTAGTGGCCAAGCTACCATACCGGATGGGATGGTAAATGTCGAGTGGCGGCCGTAAGCAGCTATGGTAATGACGAGTAGCGGCCGTAAGCAGCTCGGTTGTGGTACATAACCACCTATGGTATGGAATTGACGGTTAATGAGTCGGAATGGTCCGACATAGTTGTAAATGGAAATGTTATCATGCATTGCATCCTTGTTGTATTTATATGTACTAAGAATGTGACCGTGTTAAAAACTGAATCTGGAACTTATGGGTCTAAAAACCCATGTCACTCACGAGACGTTTTCGTCTTACGTTTTATTGTTTAATGTCATGTACTCCAGGTTCGAGATCAAGAGCGTAGAAGGTAGGAGACTTAGAAGAGAATGCTTTTGTAAAGACTAGAAGACATCCTTAGCTACAGCTGCTATTTACTTTTACTATGGTTGAGTAATGGTACGAATTCGTAACACCCAACTGATGTGTAAATAAATTGGAAACAAGTGTTTTTGTTAAACCATATTTTTTAATACATGACTTGAAGTCATGCAAATGATTTGAAAACCATAGTAAATTTTGATATAAGAAAAGTGGGGTGTTACAAAAAGTGTGTTTGATTACTTGAGGGAGACACATTGTAATAGCAGACAACGCTTTGTTTTCTTCTTCATACATCTTTTTGTCCTCATCCTTCATCAGTGAATAAGGAGACAATTTCTGCTTCCCCTCAAACTCGTACGTTGGAGTGTCGTACCCTTCGTTTATAGATATCCACATACGGATATCATGGAACTTTGCAAAAGATTCAAATCGATATTTCCACCAGAAATAATCTTCTCCTTTGAGAAGTTTCGGTGGTGAGGCGGATTTACCAACCTCATGATCCATTTCGATCATTTTACTCAAGTTGGACATTTTCTAAGAAAGTCAGCAAAAGTCAACTCAGATAAGTTCGTACGAACCTAGGTTAATTCGAACAAAGTGTAAGTTCGAAGACTACCTAAGTTCGAAGAAGTCAAACAAAATGGTCAAACGAACTTGACTGCCAAAAAGTCTTGTTCGAACTTAGGCTAAGTTCAAAGGCTTCAAGTTCGTAGGAACTTACATTTGTAAGTTCGAATGATATTCTTGGTAAGTTCGTACGATGCTTTCTAAGTTCGTACGATCTGCTGTTGAAAATCTCAGATCTGAAATTTTCAGATCTGGGTTCGTTTCAACCTGCAAATTCGAATCTCCCTTGTAATAAGTGATATAAAACACCAATGGAAGCTAAAAACACTACTTTTAACGTCCAAAGCTCTGATACCAATTGTAAGTCCCTAGTGAACTGATCCACAAGGTAACAACGTGTATTAGAGTGCAGAATCCTCTAATAAACGAAATGCCAACTAAACGAGTGTTGTAAGTATGTTTAAATCACGAAATAAGCTTTGTGGAATATAAGTTGTATTATATTCGAACTTGAGACAATATTACAAGAGTATTCGAACTTAGTTTGTTGAAACTAAGTCTTTCAAAACATTACAAATGAATAATTTCGAACTTGTATTTATAGACAGCTAAGTTTGTACGAACTTAGCAGCTCCTAAGTTCGTACGAACTTACCTGTAAGTTAGTACCTACTCTAAGTTCGTACGAACATACAGGTTCGTGCGAACCTACAAAAATACATAAACAAAATATTCATTTAATTAACAACATAAAAAAAATTACAAAACTAACTATTACAAATAAGAAGTTGTTGTCACACATCATGTACCAACAGAAATGTTTTTGAGTCAATGTAAATCGTAATGGTATTTTTCAAACGACTCATTTAGAGGTCGTTCAATGTAATCGGTGACAATGATCCTTGACAGTTGCACCCCACGATAATCCGCCATGGCAAGGTGTGACACTATTACTGCAAGTCGATTAATGACAATGGTTTACTATTTTGGCCACTAAAAATATTTTAAAATTTGATTTTGACAAAGCTTGGGTACTAGTTTGATATGTAAGTTTTTCCTTGTTAGTTTTTACTTTGCATTTTTAGGGGGTTATACAAGTTAGTTATACCTTTCTGATACAATATCAACTATTAGCTTATACCCCTTCTAACCTCATATTTTAGCTATCCCTAACTATAGGTTAATTAGTAAATATTTTTAAATTACAGATAGATTAGTAGATAATCCAATGTGTGTGAACCATTTTGACCAGAGTCAATTTGGATTATATTTGAAAACAAGTTTTTATGTTATGTTATGATCTGATCCCTTTTGAAATTAATGATTCTAGTTTGAGTTTGTAGCCTTTCATATCACTTAGTAGATGAAAAACTAACAATGCTCTTTTTGTTGTTATAATCTTCAGGCTACACTTTGGTTTCACATACGTAAAGGCTGAGATCGAAGATCTTCAAGCAGTATTTCATACTTATAGGATTGTAATTCATAACTTTTTTGTTACTTTATATTTTGTTGTAGTTATCTTAATTGTGGAATAATTTGTCAATACTCTAGCTATGGTACGTAATTATTGCTATTGTTGAAATGGTAATATTTTTATGGTTGACTTTTTGAAAAAATGGAGCAAAAATTCATTTATTCATTGAATAAAAGTGTGATTTGATAGGTGGTAGCAAATTTGGAATGTTTCATTAGACTACTAAATGTGTTGCACTTAGGTATAAAAGTGTTGCATTATAGTATAAAAATGTTGCCTTTTAGTCTACAAATTTTTGCATTATAGAGTAAAAAGTGTTGCCCTTGAGACTAAAAAGTGTTGCATTTTAAAAATGTTGCACATAATAAACACAAGCAACACTTTCAAGAAGTATTGCATATGCTAATAAAAGTGTCGCTTTATACCTAAGACAACGTTACATAAGGCAACAGTTGGTAAAGTATCGCATTAAACTTAAGGCAACACTTTTAAGGCTTAATGCAACACTTTATGGGTGTTGCATTAACTTAATTTTGTAGTAGTGAGTGTAGAAGTAAGGTGGCATGGGAGGGTGTTGGGAGGAATGGTGGTGGAGCATGGGGGGATAGGGGGGCTAGTTTTCTTGGAGTCAAAGGGGGGCCACTTTTGGCTCTAACTAGCTCAAGAGTTATAGGAGGGATTATGTCTAGATATTTAGGTCATTAGTGTTAACTAGGTTAATTTGATGCTAAGTGTATGATTAGATGATATTTGAATAATATCGTTACCTCGTTTAATTAATTTTGTATACTTCGTCGTCGTTATACGTAATTGAATTTTATAAGTACTAAATCAAACGTACATAACATTATGCTCATATTCCTAGCATAATAATATAGACTTAATAACTACTATTTCTTATCAAATAGTTTCGAGTTAAAAGATTATCACCAACGTTCATATTCATCGGACCCTCCGATAGTTTCGCATCATTTTAAACAAAATCACATACACGTAATGCTTCGTGCATCAAATTCGAATGCAATAGAAATATGCATAGTGGGCATGCTAAACTTATCTCAATTAAATCAAATTTATTTTGATTACGAGGGAATTATCATATGAATGCATGATTAGGGTGTACGAAAATCACCCTGATTTCTAGGGGTATCACACCCTTGTTTTGCCATCATTACAACCTACAATGCAGATCTGATAACTCTTTACCTTCTGATTTTATGTTGATTTATGTTGGTTTGTCGAAATTCATTGGTGTTCGTGGTGTTAACCACCAAATCTAGTGGGCTTGTGAAACCTTCATTTTAATATATATAACAAGTTCAAGTGTAATAAGATAAAGAATATTGGAAAAATTTTTAAAAAGGTTGATTTCGATTAAAAAAGGCAAATATGTCTGCATTCGAGATTTGTATTTATTTATTTGTATGTTTTAGTTCAATTTCTAGATCACACAAAATTATTTTGTTTTTATGTTTTATGTTTTAGGATTTTAATTTTGTTTTGTGTTTGTCATTTTGTAAAACTTAAAGAGATATATGTAGTATTTTTGAAAATTAAATTTGAATTGAGATTTGAGGAAAAAGCAAGGTGTACTGAGTTTGAGGAAAAGATGAAAGACATTTTAGTTATTTTAGATGAGTTGACTGTGATTGTTAACGAATAGTTGACGGAATAACGAGTGTGGCGAAAAACATAGGAATAAAGAAAATGCGGCAAACTGAAAAACTGATAAAAATGATATGGGACAAATTTCGCAGTTTTCCCTTCTTTTTATTTTGAATAATTTGATGGCGAAAAGAAAAGGGTCCACTAAGACTACACCCTATCATGACTCCCTAAAATTGAAAATTAGAGGCCACATGAGCACAAGAACTCAAAAACAGACCTAGAACTGAACCCTACTTATAATGACTGAAGAACTGAATTTTTCAGTATCACCTCAGCGTCATGTCATTTCTTAAATATTAATACAAACACATTTATATTAATAATAAAAATTACAATAATTAAAAAAATACATTACATTAATAATAAAAATTACAATAATTAAAATAAATACATTACATTAATAATAAAAATTACAATAATTAAAAATGTACGTTACTTTAATTAATAATAAAAATTACAATAATATAAAAAAGTACGTTATATTACTAAAAAATTAAACTATGAAATCAAGCATTATTTTAAACACCAAAATTTGACGGGAGGCTCCAAATGTGTTCGAGAAGATTATTTCAAAGTGAATGATGGATTCCCCTATCGTGTAATTCTTTGTCCATACGATCATGAACTGCCACCCGCTTCGACCAAGAACGTCGCGGAAGATTATTCGAGTTTCGGAGGTAGTCTTCCTCAAGTTGACGTATATTGCATCTGTTGTCTTCGGTTATCATGTTGTGTAAAATCACACAAGTATACATGATTTTTCATATCTTGTTGATGCTATATGGTCTAGCCGAATTTATAAGTATTGCCCAACGACCTTGAAGCACACTGAATGCTCGTTACACGTCCTTTCTTGCAACTTCTTGGAATCTCTTGTATTTTATATTCTTTTCCTCAATCGGGCATTTAAACGATTAAACAAGAGTTACCCATTCCGTATAAATTCCGTCAACGAGGTAATATCCTTTCTTGTATTCTGCCTCTTTCATAATAAACCTTACCTAGGGAGCTCGATCTTGGAGTAAATTGTTGAATTAATCCGATTCATTAAAAACATTGATGTCGTTGTTCGGACCTGCAGGACCAAAAGTAAGTGTGCCAAATCCACAAATCGTACGAGGCCATTGCTTCAAGCATGATTGTTAGATGTCCATAATCACCTCGTCTGTATAGACATTTCCATGCTATTGAATAATTTTTTCAAGGCCAATGCATACAATCGATGCTTCCAAGTATCCCTGGAAAACCATGCAACTCCACATGTTTAGCATGTAAACTTTGGACATCTTGTAGTGTAGGTTCTTTTAAGTACTCGGCCGAGTATAAACGAAATACACATTTACAGACGTTGTCCAAACAATCGTATGAAGTTTGTTGACCTATGTGTAAGTATTCATCAAACGCATCAGCGACACAACCATATGCCAATTGTCGTATGGCGGAAGTGCACTTTTGGTAAACATTAGAACCAAGTGTACGGGTACAATCACGCGCTTGATGAAAAAAACTAAAATACAGAGGTACCGGTAGTTGAGAGTAAGACGTATACCTTGACATATACGGAGAAACAATGACTTGCTCATCCGAAATCGTCTTCGAAAGTAATCTTCCAAGAATGTTGAACTTTCATAAAAGTAGTTGTGCCACAAACGTTCGTCGGCACCGAGACGATCTCTATGTAATCACTTTCTACGTAATTTTGGTTGAGAACTTTTAGCTTCGTTTTTTTCATTTTCTTCTAATATTTCAAGAATATTGAGCATAACATTCGGATCGTAACAAACAATACTTGCTTTGAGATCTTCTAGATTGAAATCTTCGTCCAAATTTTGAAAGGGATCCATTCAGCGATTTGATAAAAAAGAAATTCAGTGGTCACTTATGCTAATATGCACTCCAGCTATAATTCAAGAAAGTGCAGCTAAGCAAGTAGTGGTTGAATTATATAGGTCATAAAATAAGTAAAAATTGTGAAAATTGTATGTGATAATTATTTGATATAATTTGTGTGTAAATAAATAGGAATGATAAGAATTGTATGTGAAGAAAAATAGTTTAAGTATATGTATATATGTAAGTTGTTTGAGAGTTTAAAAAACTATTAATTTTTTTTTTTATCAGGACCGTTGCATTTAGTCGTGGTCCCTGCTGGTCCTACTATTATCTTCGTTCTTATTCTGTTCTGGCTAGTACAAATACCAAGACGGTCTCCAGATGGAACCGTGTCTATGCAGTCCGGTCGCATGAAAGACGAAGAACAGAATGACCTCTGCAACTCTCTGCCAGCCTTTTCTTAAACCTGTTTTTTCGCTGTCCTAAAAAATCCCCAAATTAAAAACCCTAACTTTAAACTCTAGTTCCACCAATTTTATCCCAAATTCACTCAATTCATCACGAAAATGTCTTCGTCTGATGGCGAGGGTGAAGAATACTTGTTCAAAGTCGTCATAATCGGTGATTCAGCCGTCGGTAAATCAAATCTATTATCTCGCTACGCTCGAAATGAGTTCAATTTGCATTCAAAAGCAACAATCGGAGTTGAATTTCAGACTCAGAGTATGGAGATTGATGGGAAAGAAGTTAAAGCTCAGATTTGGGATACTGCTGGTCAGGAACGGTTTCGTGCTGTGACGTCAGCATATTATCGTGGTGCTGTTGGTTCCCTAATTGTTTATGATATTTCTCGTAGCACTACGTTTGAAAGTGTTTCGCGGTGGCTTGAGGAACTTAATAGTGAGTTTATTTGCTCAATTTGATTTTAATTTTAATTAGTTAATAATTTGATTTTGATTTGATTTAGGTTTGATTTGTTGATTATTAGATAACGAATTCTAGCTTTATGGAAATTGCTTTAACTGAATTTGGACATGAATGACCATGAATCTGTGATCTAATTGGATGTAGAAGTTACTATGATTCGATTTCATGACTGCTGAATGCGGAGCCTTCGGTTTGAGTTGTGAATTACTTTATAGTGTATTTGATTTGATTTTTATTCCTTGTTGACTATAGTAGTCAAACTAGGACTCATGTTGATTTGAAATTGATTAATAAGTTTTCAAATAGTAGTTTTTATGTTGCTTTCTATCGTGAACAAACCATAGCTTTTGTGAAGCTAACACTACTAGTAGCTAAAATAAATAGTTTTTAACCAAAGATAGCAAGTAGTAAGCTTCTTTTTTTAAGGGTACACTTTTGCAAAATGTCAAAAATATTTTTGTGTTGCAAAAGAATGAAATATATGAGTGAAAAAGTTCGTTCATAATGATTGCATTATTAAAATTCGTCAAAGATATATTCTTGCCAAATGAATAATTTTTGAAGTTATGGTATGATATCCTCAATCGTGTAATAGTAATGACAAGACATTTACCTAAGTTAATGGATAGTAGTTTGCAATTTTCCTGGTTGTTAGGAGTTAAGCTAACATTATTTATAGAGACTTGACTACAATGCATATGTTTTGGGGGTAAGGTGGGTTACGCACGATTAAGAGCCTTCTGGTTTATCATACCCTCTTACATAAGCCTAAACTTATAGATTGATTAATTGTTGATGTATATGAATCTGTTCACATTACAATTGTTATTCTATTTGTAACAATAGTACTTGTTTTGAGGTATTCTGTTGTTTGGTCATATTTGGTGATATGACTCAATACCATCCAAGTAAGACAAAGAATGAGTGTGAGGAAACAAATTATTTAGAGGTGGCAAAATGGTTGGAGAGGGCGGATTGGGTAGCGATGCAAGAGAAATCATTTTTTAGCAGGAAAATTGGTTTTGGCCGACTCTTAAACATTTATTATGTTTTTTCTTTCCTTGATTTTTACAGATAATCAATGTTTTAAGTATTATCAAGAATACTACATTATTACAAATTAAATATTTAAATAAATGTTTTCAAAGTAAAACGATGTCAGAGGTTCTATGCATTTTGGATGCATTTTGGGAGACATTCGGCCTATTTGACCCCGTTCACCTCATTTCCATTTCAACCGAACTTTCCAAAGGTTTACCTGTTCGAGCTGTTAGAGAAAAAGTATAACCAACATAGACCCATTTAACTAGGATCAGTATTGGTAGTTCCTATGAATAGCTCATGGCTTGCTACGCTGTTACTATTCCCTTTTTTCATGATTATTTGATCACCAGAATAATGACGATAATCACAAGTATTGGTAGTAAACTATGAATAGCTCTTTACCTTTTGTATTAATGGTCAGCCATAAAAATTTATGCAGCTCATTCAGATACAACAGTGGCAAGAATGTTAGTGGGAAACAAACTGGATCTGGAGAATATCAGGGCTGTTACTGTGGAAGATGGCAAGAAACTTGCAGAGAAAAATGGATTGTTTTTCATGGAAACGTCTGCACTCGATTCAACCAATGTCAAAATGGCTTTTGAGATGGTCATTCGAGAGATATATAACAACGTTAGCCGGAAAGTTTTGAATTCAGATTCATATAAAGCCGAGTTATCTGTAAACAGGGTGACTCTTTCAAACAATGGTGATGATGCTTCCAAGCAAGGTCAAAGCAAATACTCTTGCTGCTCTTGATCACTGAATGAGTATTCTTTTTCATGAATTGTATAATGCATTCAAAATAGTTTCTTAATATTAAAATTATTTTTGTCCTTGGATTTTATGATATAGATGGTAAAAAAAAAAAGGGAAATTCAAAAAAATACCCTTTTTTTTAACAATATATAAAAATTTACCCCTTTTTAAAAAAAATTGCAAAAATGCCCCAACCCTTCGCAATAAGCAAATTTCATTTCGCAAATTTCAATTCGCAAATTTCACTTCGCAAATTTCACTTCGCAATTCGCAAATTTCACTTCGCAATTTGCGAATTGCGCGTTGACTTTCGTTGACTTTTGGATTTTTGAATTTTTTCATATTTTAGATGAATTTTTGTATAAATATAGCATTTTTTCAATAAATGATTAAAAACGATTTATTTATTAAATAATACATAACATAACAACATAACATTAAGGGAAATTGAAAAAAATACCCCTTTTTTTTTAAGTATTTAAATATTTACCTTTTTTAAAAATAAATTGCAAAAATACCTCATTACTTCGAAAACGCAATTCGCAAAACGAAATTTTAGTTCGCAATTAATACATAACATAACATATTACAATGTTGATTTAATTGTGTCCCAAATGAACACTTGGAAAAGATTGAGACGGGTCATATTCTGATTGTTCGACCTTCACTTTTGCGTGTGACTTTGAAGTGGATCTTGATTTGGTTCTTGATCCGATATGCTCGTATGTTTTATCATAAGGAGCCATACAAGATGATCGACTATGACCTCTTTCTTTGCAACGACTACATGTTTGCTTTGGCTCTTTTTTCTCCTCACCTTTTGAAGGAATACGAGCTCGGCCAGGTGGTCGACCAGATTGCCTCTTCACAAGGATTGGTGGTAAGACAGTTTGCAGATCACCTGGATCGACCCATTCTGAGGGATGAGTCATTGGCTTTATAGCCTCTGAGTAAGCTGCTCGATATGTTTCTGTCGTGAAATACCTCTCTGCATAGCAGGTTACATCGTCCTGTTTGAAGAACCGAGCTACTGCCATAACGTGTCCGCAAGGTAACCCAGACAACTGCCATTGCAAACAAGTGCATGTTCGATTTTCTAAGTTCACGGTCCCATTCTTGTTCCCATCCACCACCTCACAAATCATATTGGTGGATGGATTCACCATCCAGCCCCTTGATTTCCCATTTCTCTTACCGATTTTGTGCTCGGCATATGGTGTAACAGGTGTTTTAAGTTCTATTCCCGTGTTGCGATGTTTGTAATACCATTGTTGTACCGAGGATCGAAAAAACTCCAACAACATTGTAACAGGGAGTCTCCTTGCATGCTTACTCAAGGCGTTCATAGACTCTGCGCTATTACTTGTCAAGTAAGCATATCTCACACGGGTAGCATGATGCCTTGACCATCTTTCCGGCCCAACATCTCTAAGAACCTTGGCCGAAGCTTGTAAGCGTCTAGAAATCACACCAAAGTGGTGATCAAAATCTGACCGACGGTACGCCTTACACATCTTCCAGTAATGCCATTCGTAGTGACTTATTTTGGAAGATCTGCTTCGCAAGTTCATCAACAGATGCCGACAGCATAGTGCATGAAATGCTTCTGGAAAGACACTTGAAATAGAAGCTGCAATTGAAGGAGCCCTATCAGAAATTATGGTAAGGTTTTCAACACAGAAACCATGAGATAAGAGGCTGTCACGTAGGTTTCCCAAGAACCAGGTCCAAACGTCGTTTGTTTCTGATGCCCCGATTCCATAGGCTAGTGGCAAGATGCCATTATTTCCATCCATAGCAACAGCAAGTAAATTAGTTCCCAGGTAACCACCTTTCAAATGTGCACCATCTATGGTAATTACTGGGCGAGTATAGTTGACAAATGTACGTATCTGCAATTAAATTAGTTAAATATCGAGTTCTGGCAAAATGTGTGAACATAAATGAAAACAAATTAGAGGTACTTACAACTGCACCAACGGACATGTAACACATTACGAATTGATCTTTTTCATCGGTAAGCAAATTTGTTATGCTCCCCGGGTTATGGAGCTTCAAATTGTGTAGGTAAAGTGGAAGTATTTGAAATGAAGCTGCGGGACTACCTCTCAACAACTCAATAGCATAACACTTTGCTCTCCATGCTTGGTTGTATGACAGACTGATTTTAAAGCGTTTGGTCATGTCTAGTTTTATTTCTTTTCCTCTGTATACACGCCCTTCTAAAGTCATCAACTCGCTTAGTACATGACCAAGCACCTTCTTGCTTGCATGTCGGTTATTTGACATGATTTGTGTACGGGAACAAGTGTGAACGTCAACTAACTTCCTAACTTGGAAGTTGTGACTATCTTTAATACGGCGTGCAGTTACCTTCCATTCACAACTAGGCAATATACATGTTGCTGTATACCTTGTCTTGTCCGACTTTTTTGGCTTAATCTGAAAACTTTCTTCAAGACACTTGGTATGCAATTGAAGAAGAAACTTCTCTTTAGTTTCAAATGTTTGTCCAATTTGAACCCTTAAAGAGGTTTCATACATTGTAACCGGACGTTTTTTACTTTCTGGAAGGTTATCACTTAACAGGGGTGGCATATTCCAGAATATATTCTTCGTTGATGTTGGTCCCTTGGTTGTATCTCTTTGATCTCCTTCCTCCTCCTCCTCCTCCTCCTCATCCGAGTGGCTATCATTATCACAATCAACATGATTATCAAACGGATAGTCAAATGGTTCATGTGGATTGACATTTTCTTCATCATAATGAGCATCATCTGAGGGAAGTTCAACAATATATGGAACATCCTGATGTCGGAAATTTGATGGGTATTGTGTGGTTGTTGATGGATATTGTGGGGCAGCATGATAATGAAATTGATATTGTGGTTGTGTTTGGTTAGGAAACGGAAATTGTGGATGCACTTGATAGTTAGGTGGTTGGTTATATTCGTGAGTTTGTAGTTGTTGAAAATGTTCTTGAAAACCAGCACTACTGCTACTAGTAGGTTGATTGCTACCACCACTCGAAACATTTGTTACATTATCAACAATGTAAATCTCTATTGGAGCATTATTAATTGCATGGGTCAAAAACTCTCCGAAATCTTCAACATCATCAGTTATATCAATAATATAATGATCAACCTTATACTTCATACAAATTGATGATTCAAATGGTAAACCTAATTTTTTTAAAACATTTTTTGATAAAACTCTGCGATTCAATGGTTTTTCTGGTGCAATAGGAAGTTTTAAAGGCACTCTATAACAATCTATTGGTAAATACATTGGCATGTTGTTAATATTTTCAAAACGACCTCCAGCACAAATATAAACCTTAAACTTATCTGAGAATTGACTCATTTTTTGAAGAAAACAAAGTAAATAAGAAGTTGAAAGATTTTGATTCGTACCTTTCTGATAATAGATGAAATGATGATATTGAAGATTGAGAGAATTTGATGAATTTGGTGTGAAATAAACTGATCAAATTCGGATGTTTTAAAGGTAACAATCTTATCCGAGTGAAATCTATAGAATCAAAAAAATCTTATCCGAAATGTCCTTTCGGATAGGAAATCTTATCCTATGAGACACAAACGCAAAACGCAAACGCAATACGCAAACGCAAATGCGAACACGGATAAGATTTCCTGATTGTTGATAAGATTTTCTAAATTTTTGTCGGATAAGGTAAAACTGTTATCCGACAAAAATCAACCCGGATAAGATTTTCTAGATTTTTGTCGGATAAGGTAAAAATCTTATCCGACAAAAATCAACCCGGATAAGATTTTTCATATTTTTGTCGGATAAGAATTTATTAAGATAAGATTTTCTAGAATTTTGTAGACGCAAACGCAAAACGCAAACGCAAATGCCAAGACAGATAAGATTAGATTTTGTGGAGATAAGATTTTCTGATTGTTGATAAGATTTTCCAGATTTTTTTCGGATAAGATTATTCCACAAGTATCTGCATATAAATAACGTTGATCCGGAAAACATTTTTCTCAACCAACCACCACCAGTTTCAGCATTCTTCTTGCTTCTATAGTGGCATCACCTGAACCTGAAGCACCATTATTATCCTACTTAGCTGGGTGGAAAAAAATAATGATGCTTCTGGGTCAGGTGATGCCCGTATAGAAGTAGATAAAATTGTATGTATATGTGTGTATACATATGTAGTGTACTTAAAGTCTTTTATACAGACCTCCAGCAAAACGCAAACGCAAAACGCAAACGCAAACGCAAAACGCAAACGCAAATGCCAAGACAGATAAGATTAGATTTTGTGCAGATAAGATTTTCTGATTGTTGATAAGATTTTCTAGATTGTTGATAAGATTTTCTAGATTTTTGTCGGATAAGATTTTGTCAATAAAACGAGTTCCACCAGTTCATCAGTCACCCACCTCCACATTTCATTTCCATTTCACTACTGCAACATGAGCAATCGAAACATTGAACAGGGAAGAATCGTCGATCAATCTAGCATCATTTCATATTCAGTTATTCAGAAATTCGAGCAAAACTCATTGGGTAGTCTAATCAACCTTCTTGATCGAATCTATCCAATCCGTGTTGAAGAATTCTATTCAAACTTTAGTTTTGACCACCGTTTAAAAACTATCGAGTTCAAACTAAACGGACAACCCATTCAGTGGAGTCTTTCCACTTTCACTATGTGTTTGGAACTCCCAACTGAAGGAGTTCAATTCTATTGCTCCGAAAAAGAGTTAGGATACATTAGTCTTAGAATTATTCATCCCCATAAGTTAGTTGATGATATTTGCATCGAAGGAAGTCGAAGTAAATGTAAGTCACGTGGAAAAATTGAGGTATTTGATCTACAACCAGAGTTGAGAACAATGTTTGATATTGTTCGTTACAATATATGTTGTCGTTCTACAGATCCACATATTGTGTATGCCATTGAGGCTCTCATGGTTTATTGGATCAAGAACAATATCAAATTTGATGTAGGTTTTGTGATTGCATCAATTATGCAACATGCTGTTACTTACACCAATAAACCGATGCCTTACGGTATGTTGCTGACAAAGATTTTTCGACAACTATCCGTTGATACTGCGCCTTCATACGAACCTTCGTATCCACCAATCAGTGAACATGTTTTAAACATGTAGTGGTTTATTGTTTTCTGTACTTCCGTTCAATAAAATGTTTCTTCTAGTTGTTAACCATGTTTAAAGTGTTTCATCATGTATTGTGTTGTAACGTGTTGTTAATTATTAAAATGTTTGTAATGGTTTTTATATATTTTGTTGTAATGTTTTTAATCAATTAAATGTTTGTTTTTTGTTAATCATTTTTAAAGTGAACAAGACAAATATATTAATAAATAGTCAAAACAACTAAAACTATAACACCAATATTAATCAATAAATTGTATCATAATACAAAGTACAACTCTATGAAGAAGGCGGTGGTAATGGTGGCTGCCAATCATAACGTGCCAGGAAGAAAGTCTCCATCATTCTCTTTCTATACTCCCAGGCAATCTGCTGGGTCGACCCGGTCACCTGAATACCCTCCCTATAGCACAACGCCTCCATGTTCCTGCAGACCCAAACACCGCAGTCGCCTAGTGACCCTGACTGCTGAGGCACACCAACTGCCAAATCCAATGGCAACTCTACAGTATCACTCGAAAAGGGACGTTTCTTACCCTCCTCATAATGCCGCCAAAAGCCAATGGCATCCAAATACGGCAACAAATGATCACCCAACTCTTCTGCGATACGGCAACGTTCCTTTGTCGAACATAGTCCAGTAAGACTATCATATGCCAACACGTCCCAACTAATCAGATCCAACACCATCAATATCCAATGACTATGATTCTTGACGTGAACTGGAATAAGTACCTATACAAAGTCCGACAATTATATTAAAAAGGGACATTTTCTTGTAACCATATTGAATAAGTTTACTTACTTTGTGGCACTCCCACCAGGCTGAATATGGGGCACGTGTGCCATCAGCATATCCCATACAGTATCTATAATCAGGGCCGATATCGCCCGTGCACTCGACCTCTAAACCCAGCTTCTTCTTCTTCTTAATCTCCTTCATCTTCTTCATATCGTCCCTGTAGGTTTTGAAAGGCTTAATAATATCGATAAAACCTACGGGCATAATCGTCCAACGCAATGGCGTGTCAAGCTGAGTGGGTCGTGTCCAAGCCCGGTACTTCCACCACAGGAGTACCTCTCCCCAACCATCAATATGCTTCATACAATAAAAACGATTAGTAAAACAGCAGCAACCTCATTTAAGTTCTAAAAATAAACATGACATTAAACTCTCACCGTGTTCTCTAAGTATCCGCTGTCGATATCTCCATATAAACGTGCCCAAAAGTCCTTTGTCAAAAACATATAAGTGTTGCCCTACCGGATAAACATACAACGAACTTCACCGCCGCTCATATATAGATCTCGCACAGTGGATGGCCCTGCTAGAACTGCAGTATCTGGGGGCGGGAGGGTAAGTCTGCCAGTATCCGGGGTCACCAATCTCGAGATCATCTCCACGATCATATCCTCTGTAATCTTCATCGACTTCTTCGTCGTCTTCTTCTTCTTCTTCTTCTTCTTCGACTCAACCTGATCAATAAACAATTCATATTAACTTAACAAAAGATTTAAAACAATTCACAAACAATTCAAATTATCATCCTAATTCAACTATATACAAACCTGCTCAACAACCTCCTCAACCTGCTTAGTCCCTACAACCTCCTCAACCTGCTCAGCCCCTACAACTGTCTCAACAACCTCCTCAATCTGCTCAGGGTGCTCAACAACATCCTCAGCCTACATATAAATAATAATGATATAAAGTGTATATTAATGATATCTGAATGGGTCAAAAATTATTTGTTGTTTAACTGACCTTTTGCTCTAAACTAACTGGCTCAACTGGCTCTGTAACCACCGGCTCCATAATCACATCATCGGCTCCCAAACTAACTGCCGGTATATCCTGCTCAAGCTCCTCATGCATACCCAAACGTTTTCTCGTGAGGAGTTTAATTTGTTTGGGTGTATAATACGGCGATCGCCTAGCCATACCTAACCGCCTCTCTCGCATACTCCGACGCACAACTCGTGGAGCAGAGATGTTGCCCCTGGACGCTGGTAATGTGTCAGATACATAACCCTCATCAAAAACTTCGTCGTCCTGAACATAAGTCATAAAATTACACGTTAAACATATATAAATTAATCCAGCACAAATTACTTATTAACATTAAAATACCTGACAACCCTCAACATGATCCAATAATCGAGCAATAATGGCGTCCTGCGCATCCGCCCGCTCTGCTAAACGTGAAATGGTGGCTTCCTGCGAATCCACCCGCTCCTTCAAACGCAAAATGGTTGCGTTCTGGGTCTCCACGCGGTCTCGTAGAGAGGCAACCTCTGTAGATAATGCAGTATGAGAGGTGTCACGACTAGTGGTCTGATCAGTAGCCTCAAATGTATCCTGAGGAGATGGTATGTGACCACCAGTCTCATCATGATGCTCAAATGTCGCATGAGGTGGGCTGCGTGGGGGAATAGGAGCCTCTGCAACTGTCTTTGTAGGCTCAACCTCGTTGCCGTCAAAGAAGTGGCAACTACGAATCCACCAGTCGCATGAAGCCTCAATCTCAGTCGGGTTTAGCGTCCTCAACGGTCGATCATCTACGTCAATATCATCCTGCAATGTGGATAACATGTTATAAATTCGTTATAACAGAGTCAAATAAGTCACAAATGGTCAACCTAATTCAATTGAAGTCCTAAATAGTCAACATAAGTAAAATAAGTCACAAATAGTCAACCTAATTCAATTGAAGTCCTAAATAGTCAACATAAGTCAAATAGGTCACAAATAGTCAACCTAAGTCAAATCAAATCGAAATATATAATCACTTACCGAAATAGTCAATATGTCGACATATTCCCTAAAACCACTAATTCTCTTTAACCGCATCCAATACACTGCTCGAGGCACTCCATCCTTATTACTCTTACTTGCATGGTGAACTAGCTGAAGATGAAATGCCTCCCAGATCCATATCTGAAAACAACAAAATATATTTAATAACAAATACATACCAATAGCACAGTTAGAAAAGTAACTAAATCAAATAGGTAATTCTAACAAAGTTACCTTAAAAGCCCACGTGAACCCAAGCAAGGTGTACTTCTTCGGCTGAGACACCTGACTGAGCTGACTACTCTTAGTGCTCCTAACTCTCAACGCATTCTTCAGGTGCGGATATGTATGATCCCAAAAACGAGAACCCCAAGGGTACTCGTTAACAGTGCTGAGATCCTCAAGCATATGCATCAAATCTGGAGAAACATGCTGAAACCCCTGCTTTGCCATAAAGCACCTCTCCACGAGCATGATAATACATACTCGGACGCAATCCTCATCGCTCATCTTCGTCGTACCATTAAACCCCTGAGCAAACAACATGTCTATATGCAAAAGACCTATATCCTTCAATCTCTCGTGAGGAGTGAATACCCGATCGCGTAAAGCAGGTCTCGTCCCCCAAAGTTTCTTAGGAAAATAATTCCTCATATCTGTATTCGAACCAAACCGGAATCCGGTAACTAAACAAAACTCTCTACGTCCGAATCGTATCTCATAATCGGGCGTCACTCTAAACCATAACTCATCGGGCTCCTCTATAGGCTTGCTAATCTTCGGCCGATCACATCGTTTCTGAAGCAAATTATTAACATATCCAGGGTCGTTGTCCAAACACTGGACATCTAACCAAGGCCCAAAACATGTACGTCGAAATAGCTTCTTCTGTTCCTCTGTCAACAACATATTAATCTCCTTAATTACCGACATGTGATTCTTCATTGTTAATGCAGCTTCGAACAAACCCTGAAAAATCAATCAATTACACCATGTCAAAAATAAGTCCACAAATATCATAATCAGTAAAAAATAAACTTAAACATTCAAATTAGGTCATAATAACTCAAAACAAGTTAGCATAAGTAAACTCAACTCAACATAAGTCCACACAAGTCATCACTTGTCAAAAATAACCATAACAATTCAAGTTAGGTCAAACCATATCATAACAACTTATAATAACTCAACAAAAGTCATAATTAGTCAACCAAAGTCAAAATGGTCTAATATAGTCAACCCAAGTCAATTCAAATTCCAAAATAAGTCCACAAAAATCATAACTAGTAAAAAATAACCATACCAATTCAAACAAGGTCAAAACAACTCCACACAAGTCAAAACAGTCAAACTAGATCAAAAGTGGGACAACCGAAGGTCAATCAAGCTCAAAACAATCAAACTAGCCCAACAAAAGGTCAAATAGGTCAAAACAGTCAAAGTGAGTCAAAACGGGGTCAAAACCGTCAAAAACAGTCATACTAGGTCAACAAAAGGTTAAATTGGTCAAAACAGTCAAAGTGAGTCAAAACGGGGTCAAAACAGTCAAACTAGGTCAACAAAAGGTCAGATTGGTCAAAATAGTCAAAGTGAGTCAAAACGGGGTCAAAACAGTCAAAAACAGTCAAAGTGAGTCAACACGGGGTCAAAACAGTCAAACTAGGTCAACAAAAGGTCAAATTGGTCAAAACAGTCAAAGTGAGTCAAAAAGGGGTCAAAATAGTCAAACTAGGTCAACAAAAGGTCAAATTGGTCAAACTAGTCAAAGTGAGTCAAAACGGGGTCAAAACAGTCAAAAATAGTCAAAGTGAGTCAACACGGGGTCAAAACAGTCAAACTAGGTCAACAAAAGGTCAAATTGGTCAAAACAGTCAAACTGAGTCAAAACGGGGTCAAAACAGTCAAACTAGGTCAACAAAAGGTCAAATTGGTCAAAACAGTCAAACTGAGTCAAAACGAGGTCAAAACGAGGTCAAAACAATCAAACTAGGTCAACAAAAGGTCAAATTGGTCAAAATAGTCAAAGTGTGTCAAAACGGGGTCAAAACAGTCAAAGTTGGTCAATACGGGGTCAAACTTAGTCAAAACAGTCAACGTAGGTCAAACCTAAGTCAAATTAAGTCAAACTAGTCAAAATAACTCATGATCGAGATCGTAGTCGTTAACGACCTGAAAATCCCGGTCATGGCCGAGATATTTGGGTCGTACCCGAGTACGATCTCGGTAACGACTTGAAATTCTCGGTCATGGCCGAGATTTTCAGGTCGTAACCGAGTACGATCTCGGTAACGACTTGAAGATCTCGGTCATGGCCGAGATTTTCAAGTCGTTACCGAGATCGTACTCGGTGACGACCCGAACGACCCACAACACCCCGATTACGATATCGGTCACCACACAAACCATCGATCAAATTTGATTTAAACAACACAATCACACTCAATAACACATATACAATGATTTCATACAAAAATACTAACATTTAAATCATAAAACACTAAATTATACAACGCACACCAACTGTTCGACGAAATGCCAAGCATAAATTTCGAAAATTTTCAAACAATTCGGAATGTAAATGTGTTTATACCTCATTATTTGTCATTTTGATGTTGAATGTCGATCAATTTTATCTTTTCTTCGGCTTTTTCGAACGAAATATGCGTTACTCTTTTTTTCGTTCGAAACGGTCCGATTGCGAACCGCAAATTGCGTGAGGTGAAACGAAACGTGAAACACGAACGAGGTGAGGGGAAACAGGTGGTGGGGCGACGGTTGTGGAGCGACGGTGGTGGGGGGCGACAGTGGTGGCCGGCGACGGAAGAAACGATTCGAAATCGAGACGTGAGTTGCGGTTTTTTGATTTTGAAATTTCGGATTTTCGTTTTTTTTTTTTTTTTTTTTATTTGAATGAACCCGGGTTGGTCCCGGGTATCCGGGTTGGTCCCGGATCGTAGGCAGTGAGTAAATGGGCAAACGAAAACCCAGACGAAAACCCGACGCAAATTGCGTTTCACAATTCGCATTTTGCGAATTGCGAAGGGTTGGGGCATTTTTGCAATTTTTTTTAAAAAGGGGTAAATTTTTATATATTGTTAAAAAAAAGGGTATTTTTTTTAATTTCCCAAAAAAAAATTCCATTTGTATCTTTTAGTAATGTTGAATTGATACAGAAACTATGGTTTCTTATTATTTGGGATTACACTTTTTCTAAAATATGTAATGAAGATTTTTGGTTGGAGTTGTCTTTTGATCGAGATCGAAAACGATTAGTACATACAAAACTTAATCTCACGGACTTTCCAGGGTAGAACCTTAACCTCGCGGACTTGCCAGAGTATAACCTTCACAGTACGCTCTACCATTCGACTCTCGTGTTTGTATATATAAACTTGATGGCTGGCTCTGTCATTTGACTCTCGTGTTTGCATATATTAGTCTGAAGTTGTTGTAAGTGTAGCGTTTCTAGAAGTTCAAAGCTTGCATTCATACAAACATTTACGCTACATACACAACTCTATATATCAAGTAATTATTAAGCATATATGTCACGTTATTATGTTAATGATACAAGTCAGTAAACGGATGACTTGTAGAATCCCCAAAACGTGAGAACTTACGCATTTAGTCATTAAACAAATTAAAAAACAAGAAAATTTGGAGTAAGATCAAATTATTTATGAAGAAAAGAATTGGACGTAAGGCGTAGATTTAGGAAAGTTGTCTAGAGCCCATTTCCCACTAACGTCTTAACTTTTTGTTTTTGATTTTGTTCAACAATAATGTGGTGTTCAATCTTTTTGAAAATAATATTACGTCAAGTAAATAATAAACAAAAATAAAATCGGATAATGTATATTTAAGTTTGTACCGGTTAACTCTACGTAGAGGTGTTCAAAATCAGTTTGAGTCAACATCGGTCAAAATCGATTTGGTCCAAATCGGTTCAGTTTCAAACCGATTTGAGCTTAGAAAATTTTAAATCGGTGCAAACCGGTTTTTGCAGTCTAGTTCAGACCTATCCGGTGGATAGGTTCTTTCTGATCAACATATGTTGATGAGAAAAGTTATGTCCACCATATAAGCTAGATCATACGCCGGATAGAGTCTTTCTGATTAAAGGCAACTTAATAAAATACAAAACACGTTTTTGGGACAATTTTTTTTGTTTATTTACATTTAAATTAATATTTGGAAATACATAATACATCTTCAAACATAAAAACATAATTGAAAGTCTTCGAATTGTCGTCCTTCTTCTTCGAGTCGTCGTCGTTTATTTAGTCTTCTTCATAAGCCATGTTGCGTAACTCTTCTTCATAAGCAAGCTCTTTAGCGGTAAGTGGTATCAACATTCACATTTCAATCTCTTGTTCGTGTATTTCTTGCTCAAACTTTACAATTTCTCCTTCGAGTGGTGAAATGTTTTGTATCTGTTCAACGCCGTCAAGATAGTCTTTCAAGGGGTGAGTTTGGTTCTTCTTGATGAAATAACCCGACAACTAACCGAAAAGTGGACTTCGAAGCTACCGTAGAAGCTTGGGTGGTTAATAGATCACGGGCCATAGTGGCTGTAATCGAAAATTGGGCTTCATGCTCTTTCCACCAAACCAAAATATCTAAATTGTTTAAACTCTTCAATAATGAAGTATGTCAAAAATTCGGAATCAGTATACCTTCCTAATTCGCTACTAGGAGTGGTTGATCGAGCTCTTTTGTATTATCATTTCTTAAAGTATTATATAATGCATCATTTCATTATTGCCGTGCTAACTTGATTTGGATGCCATCTTATTTCGAATGCCGTCATGAAGGATGTGGAACCCTACTTTGATAAATGGACATCAAACAAACTTTCGAAAACTTTTTTATAGTTAGAAATTTCATTTGCCGCGAAATTCAGGTCTTCCTCTAACAAACTCAAATTGTAAGAAATGTTTTGAAGTAAAGTTTCAACCCCACCAACATTTAAAACGGGTTCAAAGCGGCAGAACAAGTTATAACGGGAGACATTTCTTTAAAATATTTGATAAATTTGGCTTTCATTGGTTGTCCCATGTGTTCAAAATTGTTGCCCCTAACTTCAAACTCGTTTATTTTGGAACACATTAAAAATATTTGGTTTAACACTAAACAACTAGTCGGAAAATAAACACTAAAAAAAAAAGTAGTTACTCAGTTAAAAACAACAAACATTTAGGTAATTAGTTAGATAGTATACCAGCTCGACTCCGGAAAAGGTGCAACCCGATTACGTTCCGCAAGAAGGTCATTAAACATCTTTAAAGTTCCTTTTTGTCGTAAAGCACCTTCAAACATATTACATGTCGAATTCCATCTAGTAGGTACGTCATAATTTGGACTTAACTAAAGGGAATTCGAATCGATACAAAGTTTCACATATTTATGATTTCTAGTGTTACTTGAACTATAAATATCACATAACTTTTGTTTAAAATTTTCTTTTATGTTTGCAATACAACTAAGTCCATCTTGGATAACCAAGTTAATGATATGTGCAACACATTGACTATGAAAAAATACACCATCGCAAGCCGGTTTATATTTTTGTTTTAATTGTTCGATGGTGGCGGTGTTAGTAGATGCATTATCAAAAGACATAGAAAGTACTTTTCCTTCTAGTTTAAATTTTTTTATCACATTATCTAAAATTTTATATAAATTATCGTTGGTATGCGGATATTGAAATAATTCAAACGCAATCGTACGCTTCATCATTTGCCACATATTGGGATTAACCCAATGACTAATAATGCAAAGGTACGAATCCGGTGAACCATGTGGAGCCATCCAAACATCACAAGTTAAATTATACCGGTTTCTATATTTTGAAAACCTAAACTCATTTCATTTTTAGCAATTTTCCACATTTTTATAACATCTCATTTAAGAGTTGAATGACTTACATATGTATAACGAGGTTGGAGTGTTTCTTGTATGAGTTTCGTCAACCGTGGATTATCGAAGTTGTCAAAAGGCAAACTTTCTTGTATGGAAAACTACGCCATCCTATCCCACACCAAACTCGTTTCATATTGCCAAATTGTAGCATCATTCGCCATTGTCGTTTAATCATGCATTGGCCCATATTTCACCGCTTTGCAATTGAGGGTTGAATGATTCTTCAAAATAGTATTCCCAGTTCCCTTAAAAAATGTCCTACATTTCTTGCATCAAGCTTTTCTAGGACCGCTCGACATTTCACAAAAGTCGTAACACCAAATATCCGAGTTATTTTCCGTTGCTATGGCGGAAACAACTGTAGCATTACTAGACGATTCCCCAATGCCAACGGAAAATTGTGATTGCCCACATGATGATGTTATTGCATTTGAGAGTTGAGAGTTAAGAGTTGAGATGAGAGTTGAGAATATATATGTTGCGTTTTTCCCATTTGAGTTTGTTTTTCGAATTTAACCAAATTTTTTATTGTTGTAAGTAAACATCAACATCTAATACATATATATACTATTAAAATGGGGTAAAGGCTCCCAAAAAGCAACAAAAAAGGCTAAAAACCCACTCAAATGGGTATATGACCATTTTTCAAAGGCTAGTATGCTGCTACGAGAGCTATCAGGTATCCCTCAAAACGGTTTGAAAGTTGTTTCAACTAGTTTGAAACCGGTTTCAACAAATCCAGTTTGAAACCGGTTTGAATGGCTATAATACCAAACCGGTACAAATCGTTTTGAAACCGGACCAGTTTAACTCAAACCGGTTTGAGCCAAACCGATTTTAGTTTGTAAACCGGTTTAAATGTGCACGTCTAACTCTACGTTTAACGAAAAGATCGTCATTTTAAACGATATTTTTACTTCGCTCGATAGCGTGTAATTTTGGGGTTTATCAAAATATGATTTGCGTTTTAAGTTAGTGTATTATACGGACTAATAAAAAACTCCAATTACAAAATACTCCAATTACTTCTTTAAGTTTTATAGGTTCCCCTTGAACGGATCCAACGGGGTAACAACGCTTGTTAGAGTGCGGAATACTCTAAGAAACGATACAAGTGTTTCAAACACGTTTATATCACTAAGAAATCCTTACTTCGTACGTATTTGAACTAGGACTCAATATTCGAACTTAGTTTTGCAGAAAATTCAGTTCGTAGCAGCTCACTTAATAATATTTTTGAACTTTGTATTTATAAGCAGCTAAGTTCGTACGAACTTAGCAGCTCCTAAGTTCGTACGAACTTACCTGCAAGTTCGTACTAGACTTAAGTTCGTACGAACCTGCATAAATACATAACTAATGTAAGGTCGCTAGATCTTGGTTCGATAACGGATTATCTTTAAGGTATTGAGGTGCGGAATCCCTCAATACTTTAGGTTTAGGCTTATATAACTTTGCTATTAATTAAGAAGCTTCATTTTGATATTAACTAGGTTAAACACTCAAAACCGAGCCTATATAATAATAGCCTTTATATCGGCACGAAAAATGAGGAGAATAATTAAATATTTGCTGTGTGTAATGATAGCACGGATACCCATAAATGAGTAGCATTTAAATATATATATATCTGGTTCAACTCGCAGGCCATGGGCTTTGCGAGTTGACTCAACTCGCAGCCCATGGGCCTTGCGAGTCCAGATAGCTGCGAACCCAGAACTCAACTCGCAGTGGAAAGCTGCGAGTCCAGATTGGTCTGCGAACTGAGATCTCATCTCGCAGGTTATTAGACCTGCGAGTTGACTTCTCATTTCACGAGTTTGACTTTAACTTGAAATCGATACTTGTCTAATAACATTTAACAAATAATATTAACAAGTTAATATCATATATTTACGAGTCTAAACCAATTATACAAGTTATAAATACACTAGTCCTATTACAAGCTAGATCTGTTGTCACAATAACATGTCCCAACAGACTCCCCCTTGACAATAGCTCTAGCGTCGTTATCTTCAACTTTGTCCTTGGTCTTTATTTGTAAATTCTACTGCCCATATGAATCTTCACTCTGACACAAGTCATTACCATCATTTGATAATCTCTTGCAAGATCACCCCATGCTTCAGTCGTCAAGATCCTATTTTCGTTTAACTTCAACAGGTCCTTCTTCGACAGATTCATTAGGTGTCGATGGTCATAGACTGTCTGAATTACTCTTTCTCCTCTTTCGACTTCATCGTCAGCTTCAACCATGACAGCTTCACCAGTCTCTGAGTCCACGTGCCAATTCAGAAGATTTCCCAGAATATTCTGTGGCATTGTCTTCAGCGGTATCTGCTGTACACACTTGACAGCTGGATAAGTCTTTTTCCTTAACCTTCTTCCAGTTCTCTGACTGCGTTCTTGTAATTTGATCGTCTTTCCGACTCTTGGCTTTATCTTTTCAAACTTCATTGAACGACCCTCAATCTTGATTATTCTTTCAACATATCTTGCATATGGATCATTACTGGGGTTCTTCAATTCTAAGCGTGCCAAGTCTCGGACTTCAAATCTAGGAAGAGAACTGAAGACTTTAAGTTTTTTATCAAAATATTGAACTCCGTCAAACCTTTTGATAGCAAAAAGTTTTAGCTCAGAGTCATAGTACCATCCAATGATTCCCTTTCTCGGTACTTTCTTTTCGATGATATCTACCTCAGACATTCCAATCTTCTGCTTTCTCCTTCTCAAGGGTCTGAACATAGGATTGTTTCTGAGTTTTTCAGGAAGCTCATCTTCTGATTCAGAACTGGTTGATTCATCTAGGTTTTCATCTAAATCAACAACCCTTTCTCCATCTTCTTCCTGGATGACCACTTTAGTTGTAGATGGGCTTACGGTGTGTTCATCAATATCAGCATCGAGATCCACACACTCGTCTGCCCCAATTTCAAAACTGGAAGTCCAATCCTCAAGAGGAACAAACTCTCCTTCTTCAAGGTCAAAGTCAATGTCCTCATCTAATTCATCTGGCATGTCGCCTTCAGAATCTGATAAGTTCAACATTTCAAGACCTATAGAAATACATACACAAATAGATTAATATCATAAGTTCTTTCATTGATTTCCCTGAATCAATCTAAGATTTTTCTTATTAATCCCTTTCATCGATTATCATAATCAATCTAAAATTTGAATAAGTCTTATAATATACGAACATCATATATTATATGATCTTATAACTCTTTTATCGATCATAGTCAATCTAGAATTACAAAAGGCTTATAATATACAAACATTCATAATTATAACATTTAAACATTAATGTTTTACACATTCAAGTTCAAACATCTTAATTACAGAATTATATTACAAGTACAAAATTACAATGTATTAATAATTACAATCAGTCTATATTAATACAAGCTTCACCTTCATCAGCTTTACCCTTATCAGCACCAGCACTAGCTCCACTACCACTTGCTTCTGCAGACTCCCCCTGAATTGTAGTCTGCTGACCAGTCGTTGAAGGACCAGCCAGCTCACTTTCTTTTCCAGCTGCGGGATCATCGTCTTTATCATCTCGGCTCTTCTTAGCCAGCTCATCCTCTTTACAAACTTCTTCAAATGCAGCCTTCTCAATTGCAGCTTTCTCCCCTTGAGATGGCTGGTTCTGTTCTAAGTAGGTAATATGACGAGAGAGACGGTCAAGTTGTCGTTACTTCTCAGCCACGTCATCTACCAGAGTGTTGTTGGTCTTGAGTAGCAGTGAGTAAGCATTGTTCCGTGTCGTAACACTGTCTGACAATTGTAGAAGCTGTGTGGCAAAAGTATTAGCAACTATTTGCAACTCTCGAACCCTAGACTCCAAGTGTGTAATGCGTTCAGCATCAGTCTTTGGTGAGGTTGAAGGAGCAGCATCAGTGGTGGTTGGAGGTGTGGGAGCAGAGGGTTGCATTTTCTTTGCTATCTCTGTAGCAACATCGGTCAAAAGACGCGCCGCAACCCTGCTGGATTTGGTGGTTGGGTGTGAAGAAGGTCGAACCAAAGCAGCAATCATATCAGCCTCAGAGGGCATATAACGTGATTGTATAAGAGCTGCAGAGGTTGAAGCTGTTTGCCTGTACAGCTTGCGAGGTCGAGAGACAAGCCTCTCCTCCTCTTCTTCTTCATCTTCGTTCTCATCCACAAGAATGAAATCGGGATCTTGTTCCATGGCCTTTCTTTTTAACTTGAGTGCCGGATCCATTATCAACTTCGATCCTTGACGAATCATCCCTGTTGGGATCCCAGATACAGACCCAGATGGTCTAGGCTCATCATCATCATCAGCGGAATCAGACTCAGAAGCAGAAGCAGCTTCTCCGTCTCGTCCCGATGTTCCAGCTGCACCAGGTGCCTCAGTAGGTGGAGGTGGTCCAGAAGTACTCGGACCTTCAGCCGAAAACTGATCTATATCTCTAAAGTCCGGATCAGTAGCGTCATCATGTTGGACCAAAACCTCTTGCACCAGCTGTGCAGCAACCTCAGTATCCACCTGTTGACCAGGCTGGTTTACCTGATCCAGAACCTCCTCAATTAGCTCTTGTGGCTCTGGTGCACGTTCAGCCACATCAACATCAATCCAACCGTGATTCGGTGGAGCTTGATAATTAGGATCGATCAGTGAGCCAAATAGCTCAGTCAGCTGGGGCTGTATCTCAAACCTTCGTGAGGTTTGCATGAACATGGCATTATAAGCTCTTAGCCCAATGGTATCCACTCTAATATCTGGTTGAACAACCAGCAGATCAGGGATATTGGCATGAATGATCAACATGCAGAATCTTGGATAGATCATAAACTGGGATCTAACTCCCCCCAAGATTTGGCGAACAATTTCCCCAAAGATGTAATCCGAAAAGCTGTAAGGTTTATTATAAACTAGTGACAGTAAAGCAGATAGGAGAGAAGAGCTCAGCTCGTCATATCCTCCCTTCTTCGGTCCAAAAATAGTTACCAGAACATGCCATAAGAACCTCCATTCCCCGTATACTAGAGCCTTGAGGAACTGACGTCCTCTTTTTGGTCCTACATATCCCATACGAGTCAGTGCATCCTCGATAAAATCCGAAGAGAACTCAGTGGGTCCATCTTCCTGCTCAACAGTGCCCAACTGTAAAATGTTTCGAACATCAGAGGCAGAGAAAATGACTGGGCGATCATTAATCCTCGTCCGAATGACTGGAGGATTTACAGCTCTATCATATTCAATATGAGCCCAGAACTGGGATAAGATATCTCGCGAGAAAGCAGGCGACTCGGTTATGGCATACTGGATTCTTGATCGACCCAGAAATGTAAGAATCCGAGCTACACGAGAAGCGCCTCGTGCATTGATGTCTAAGTTAACTAGAACATTATGATGTGCAACGAATTGTCGAGCCATTTCTTAAAATGTTCGCGTCGTAAAAGTGAGTAAGATATATGAAATCAAAAATGTCTTTCTCGAAGGAAAATTCACAGAAAAATTGTGAGTTTAAATCTCGGCTCGCAAGTAGATTTGGGTTCGCAAAGAAATGTGAGTTCGCAGGACTGTTGTCTTGTGAACTCGCAGCCCTTATTACCCCGTGGACTCGGCTCGCAAGTTCTGCTCAACTCGCAGAGTTGACCAAAATTTTATAAAATTTTATTTTATTATTATATTATTAAACTAATAAACTAATAAATAAATGTATAATATTAAGTAAACAAGTCTAAAATAATTAATATTTTTCACTTGTTTTTCTCTTAGAATAGCACGCACAACACAAGTCTAAAATAATAGTATTTTTCACTTGTTTTGTAATACATTAAATCAGCAAAAGCGAATAAATGCATAAAATAAAATAGGATAAAATAAATAAAACGACAACGATTCATAATAAACATTGGTATCAAGTACCCTTGTATTTAATGAAACAAATAGACGAAAAATGAAATACAATAAAATAAAATACATCCTAATTGAGGGCGTTAAGAAATTATTTATAGCGGGATCATATTAGAAGGAAACAGCTGAACCAATTGATGAGGAAAAATTCTGAGAAGATTGTTAGTATTCATACCTCATGAAATTCACAATAAGTTACACAAAATCTCACAACTTAACCATTTATCAACTTATATTTATAAAAGTATAACTTGGTTACCTATCTCCACAGAATATATTATTCACATCAAAATGAAGTGATTAATTATCACAGACAGTTCAAGACGATTACCGGTATTATAATCCATATAAACAAAGTCTACATTGATTTCCAAGCGAACTGTTATTGTTTGTATGTGTATTACCTAATGTGATCCAAAATATGACATACTGAGAGATCAAGTAGAACACATAATACTGTATCTTTCACATGCAAGATAAAGGTCACTAAATGATGTTCTTTTTGAAGCATATGACATACCCTTGAGTGAATATAATATGTGACAAACATCAAACCCGTTTTGTAGATACTAGTGGTTCTAGATCTGTACTCAGTACAACATAAGATCCCTTAGTATAGACAAAACAAGCTTGAAACCATTGGCAAAACTAAATGAGTCAGGTCTGTACTTAGTACGATAAAGACATCAGTAGTTTTACTAATAGCCATAATTCTTATTATTTGTCTTGACATATTTTCATAGATTCTTGATAACAGTGTATGGTCAAACTGTCCTTCATCAATTAAGACTTATGTCATACGTCATATAGCAGATCACACGAGATAACACATAGAAGATTTATAGCTTATTATATGCTCAGAAATCAAAGCATAATTTGCCTACCAGTACATCATATAATGAAGCTGTCAAGATCTAAAGTTTTCAAGCAAGTTATAAAGTGTGGAGAGGGGTGTATACTAAAATAAAGATAAGTAAAAACCTGGTTTTTAAGATGTAAAGTTCATGTAACTAATTTGAATCTACTAACACATCTAACTTAAGACTTTTACCTACAATTATTAAGCCGATTCTTCTAATTTACTATCATTTCCCAGTTGATAACGACTTAACCCTTATCGGAGGCGATTCCCCTTAGGTAACAAGCAAATGAATGCCATACGCCTAACCTTCCTTTTTTTTTAAAAAAAAAATAAACATAAACAACTAATAAATAAGAACAGCTAATTATTACAAAATAACTCTATGGAAGACTAATCCTCTGGATTTCTCATTCCATTTAGTTGCACCAATTTCTCGAATCGAGCTCTGTCGAATGCTTTGGTGTATAAGTCTGCTAAATTGTCCACGGATGGAACCTTAGCTAACTTTATCAGATTCTTCTCAGCACAGTCTCTAATAAAGTGATGTCGAATATCAATGTGTTTAGTTTTACTGTGCTTGACCGGATTATTGGTTATAGAGATCGTTGATTCATTATCAATCATCATAGGAGTATTTGTTATACTCAACCCATGATCAAGCAGTTGCTGTTGTATCCACAGAACTTGAGAACAACAGCTGCCAGCTGCAACATACTCAGCTTCACATGTAGAAATGGCGACTGAGGTTTGCTTCTTGCACTGCCAAGAGACTAGTCTACCTCCTAGGAATTGACATCCACCGGTTGTAGACTTTCTATTCTGATTGCATCCTCCGTAATCAGAATCAGTGTAAGCCACAAAATCTAAGTCTCCATCGGTCGGATACCAAAGTCCCAGCTTTGGTTTCCCTTTGAGGTAACGAAGAATTCGTTTTACAACTTGCATGTGAGATTCTTTAGGAGTAGCTTGATATCTTGCGCAGACACATACTGCAAACATTATATCAGGCCTTGATGCTGTTAGATACATTAGTGATCCAATCATGGCCCTATAAAGAGTAGGATCCACGTCTCTATCACTTGATGTATTTGGACCAATACCATGAGCTTCCGGAATAGGAGTATGAAAAATTCTAGATTCTTCCATTTTGAATCGTTCTAGAAGCTCATTCGTGTACTTAGTCTGATGAATGAAATATCCATCTTTCTTTTGATCGACTTGCAATCCTAAGAAAAATGTCAATTCACCCATAGCAGACATCTCAAACTTGTTCTTCATAACTTTTTCAAATTCACTACACATCTTTTCGTCAGATGACCCAAAGATGATGTCGTCAACATATACTTGAACAAGTAGAAAGTCTCTTTTTTTCCATTTGACGAAGAGTGTACTATCTATTCTTCCTCTTGTAAAACCATTCTTAAGAAGATAACTAGACAGTGTTTCATACCATGCTCTCGGAGCTTGATGTAGTCCATATAGAGCCTTATCAAGACGATATACTCTATTTGGATACTTTGGATCAGTAAATCCCGGTGGTTGAGAAACATACACCGTTTCTTTGACTTTGCCATACAAGAAGGCACTCTTAACATCCAGTTGAAAAACTTTCATTTTCTTTGAAGCTGCAAATGCCAAGAATAACCTAATTGCTTCAAGCCTAGCCACAGGTGCAAACACTTCATTGTAGTCAATCCCCTCCTGTTGATTGAAACCTTGAACAACTAGACAAGCTTTATTGCGAATCACGATTCCCCGATCGTCTTTCTTGCACTTAAATACCCATCTAGTTCCAATTGGATATTCTCCAACGGGTAAATCAACCAACTCCCAAACTTGCAATTTTGTGAACTGAGACAATTCTTCCTGCATTGCCTCGACACACGAATTTTCCTTCAAAGCCATCTGAACATTCTTAGGTTCAATTTGTGAGATAAAGCATGAATATAGACATATATTTGAAATCCCTGTCTTGTTCATTTCAGCATACAAGCTTGAGTGAGTGGATGTACTAGCTTTAGTTTGATTCCGAGTCAGAACGGGAGAATTTGGATCACCGATGATATTATCAATCAGATGATTCTTATTCAATCTTGTTGAAGTAACAGGTTCGACTGGAATATCATCCTGTAAGTTAGCACCAATTTCCTCCAAAGGTGGTATACCATCATTAGTAGTTGATATCCTTAATTGTCTCAAAGGAGTGAGAATATTATCCACAATCCTTTGAGAAGCAATTTCAGGATCTTCACACTCTTGAGGTATATCATCTTGAGGTTGTTGTGACTCAATAGGAGAGACCACATCAGTATCGATAATAGTCCTAACATCAGACGTTTGAGCGTTCGATGTTGGAGAAGGAGTAGGATCCTCATCTCCCGACAATAAATGCTCAGGAATATCTGAATTACTGACATAGTCACTGAAAGGGACTTTGAATGACTTGAAGAGATCTGAGTAGTCAAATTGCCAATCCAATCCCTTATGCGAGTCATGTGTATAGCTCGTAACTTCAATGTTATAAACTATTTCAACACGTCCCGAAGTTTTGTTGAAGACCCGTTTGTTTGGTGAGTTAGGCACATAACCTAGGAAATATCCTTCGTCAGCCTTCTCCCCAAATTTAGGTTGATGATTTGTCTTTAACAACGTACATGAAACTCCAAAGGGTTCAAACCCTTTAAAGTTCGGTTTCTTATTGTTCAAAAGCTCATAACATGTCTTGTTCTGCTTTTTAACCGTAAGAACCCGATTTAAAACATGACATGCTGTATTCACCGCTTCTGCCCAAAATATGACCGGAAGCCTTGAATCTGCAAGCATAGTTCTCGCTGCTTCAATTAGAGTTCTATTCTTCCTTTCAGCAACACCATTTTGTTGAGGTTCATATGGTGCACTGAATTGATGTTGTATGCCTTTGCTTAAGCAATATACATTGAACGTAGAATTCTAGAACTCAGTTCCATTGTCACTACGAATTCTCTTAACTCTTTTGTTATAGATATTTTCTATTAGATCTAGAAACTCCATAAGAATGCCAGAAGTCTCATCCTTAGATCCTAAAAAGAATACCCAAGAGAATCTAGAGAAATCGTCTGTGACAACCAGACTGTACCATTTGCCACCTATGCTTCTCTTGCTTATTGGGCCAAAGAGATCCATATGTAGAAACTCAAAAGGCGAGGAAATAGAGTTCACAGTTTTAGACTTGTGTGGTTTCTTATGCTGTTTTCCTTTCAAGCAGGATATACACTTGTCTTCAAATGCAAAACTCTTCGGTGGTACACCCAGAACTAACCCATGTTTGGTTATATAGTTCATTTTTCGAAAGTTTAGGTGTGCCATTTTCCTATGCCATAGAAGTGAGTCTGATTCTGAAGCCTTGGATAAAAGACATGTAGACTCTATTGAAGTGATAGGAGCATTCATGTTGATAGCATAAATGTCCTTCTTCCTTGGAGCTTTCATCAGTATCCATTTTTCGGGAATGATAAAACCCGGCTTTAGGATCAAGGCCTCTTTCTCAGTGAAGAGAACTGGGTGACCTTTATCACAGACTTGGGAAACACTCACTAGGTTGTGCGTTAGTTCTTCAACATAATTCACATCCTCTAGAGTCAAAGTTCCATTCGAAACTTTTCCTTTCCCAGTAATGACTCCTCCTTTATCACCCGCGAAGTGCATTCCTTGTCTCAGTCCACCTCTGAAGTCTGTCAGTAGACTTCTGGTTCCTGTCATGTGCCTAGAGCATCCACTGTCAACATACCACCAATTATCGTTGTTCCCAGTCTGCTCCTGGACACACAGGTTGTACACAATTAGTTCTCAAGAGGGACCCAAGCCATTACGGTCTTGGTTTGTCCCTTATCATCTACAAACTGTAGCTCTTTAAAGTAACCATCCTTTCCATTAGGAGCTTTGGTCACCTTTGAAGGAGCATCAGCTTGCTGATGATTAGTGGTCCTGGGTCTATGAGTTGACTGATTACCAACCCTCTCTGATACATAACCCTGGGATTTTTGTCCTTGGTTACGACTATTGTAGGACCCTTGGTTAACTCCTTGTGTGCGTGAAGTCAAACCATTCTCAATATGACTTTGGTTCCTTGAAGTAGAACCAATTTCATAACGACTATGATTCCTACTGGGAGTCATGAACCTCGACGGCATTTGATCTTTAAAGTGTTCAGTCCGTTTAGGTTTAGGCGGAGACACGCTGTGAGAAACATCTCTTTTAAGAGTGTTTACAGGTTTAATGCCAATTCCCGGTCTGGTACCTAACCTGTCTATACTCAAACTAGAGATGTTCTGAGTCTTATCATTAGTCACACGCTTATGTGTAGCTTCACTCTTCTTATTAGGACAACAAGAAGACACATGTCCCCTTTGGTGACACTTGAAGCATGACATCTGCTTTCGTGACTTAACAGTCTTAGTTGTTTCCTTCTTTGTCTGATCCGAAGACACTGAAGATAAATCCTTTTGTTTCTTAATTACCTCATCATTTACATCAGCACTACCTATCATTCCACTCGAGACAAACTGTACTTTAGTGAATGACTTGATCTTACTGATGTCCAATGATGGGTCGTTAAAGATATCCTTCTGTGTCTCAGATGCATCGGATTCTTGAGTTTCCAAATCCTCTGTTTTAGGATTTGCATCTGTCATCTCTAAGTCAATTGGAGTAGTAGTGTAATTTGCATTAAAAGGCGGAGGAACATCAGAGTAACCTAGGCCAGTTACATCCTTCACACTACGTTGTGAGCTAATGATTCTATCTAAGGTCAAAGAAGATGTCCTATAACCTTCAAGTTTACGGTTTAGCTCGACTAACTTCATCTTAGACTCTGAGAGCTCCTTATCCCTACTAGCAATGTTCTTATTTAGCTCATTTAGGTTCAGATATAACCCGTCTATCTTAACACATTGTTGATTAATTATGTCACTTAGACTGGTCTTATCAGAAGCATCACTCTTAATTTTTTCAGTTAATGCAAGCTTATCTTCACCTAACCTACAAACATCACTTTTAGCTAAGTCTAGTTCAGATGTTAAGGTTTTGTTAGATTCAGCAAATACACTAACCTGAGTTTGTAAATCAGTAACCAAATAACAAACATCAACAAGAGTAAGAAGATCAAGAGATACCTTTTTCTTGTCTGTCTGAACATCAGCCATGTATGCAACGAAGTCATCGGGACTCATCTCTTCGGTTGAATTGATGTAGAGCACATCTTCATCGCTCCCCTTGACTTCTATGTGTGGCATATTAGCTTGAGGTTCCTCAGCAGTTGGCATGTATGATGTTGATTCAGTTTGTTTCTCTTGATCGTTTATCTCAGCCATGAGGGCTTGCTCAGGCTGAGTAGACCAATCATAGGAACCGTCTATTTGCTGAACCACTAAGACTTTGGAAGTCAGAGTACTCCCCGAGTCTTGTTTAGCAGCTCCGGTATCAACCTTTGGTCTCTGGCATTCCCTGGCAAAATGTCCGTAACCTTGACAGTTATAACACTTTACCTTGGATTTGTCGAATCCAGGTCGGTTTCCAACAACTCTTCTACCCGTTCGATTCAGGAAATTCTTAACCCTCCTTGACACCATTGCAAGCTGCCACTGAAGGTCCATCTCCTCTAAGTCATCGGGATCTACTTGATCGTAGTCCTCATCAAATTGTGCAGGATCGTTTATCTTCCCTTGAATGTAGTTTTCATAGGAAGCAACGAACGATGCCAGCACAGAGAGTTGCTGTTCAGCTGACTTCACACTCATCGGCATCTTATGATGCCCTTGAGTGGACTTATCAGAGGTAGTGTTCCTGCTTCGTTTTTCACCGCCATCTGAAGCTATGAAGCACATATCCTCGGTCAACATTTCTCCGAGTTCATCAATTTCACCAGCAAACAAGGCAGTAGTCGAATTGGATGACGAATTAGAGATACTGGTATTTCCATGGTATAGACCAGGATTCTGTAGATGATCAGAATCTGTATCTCTCGTCTTTTTAGAGAAATCATAACCCCTTAGCTTATCAATTGCCTACTCTAGGGTCATGGTGGCATATCTCTCATCATTATCTTTTAACATGATACAATACATTTCCCACTTACAAGGCAAACCCTCAATGAATTTGTCGGTTTTCTCATTGTCATTGTAGAAAATCTCGTGGTCGTCAAGTTCACTTAATAAATGATAAAATCGGGTAGTGTAGGCTTCAAGGTCTTCTTCTCTAAAAGCTTTAAAAACCATAAACTGCTTTTTTAGAAGATTACACTTGCCTGCCTTCACTGGAGGGCTTCCCTCACACCTTTTCTCTAGAGCATTCCAGAGCTCTTTAGCTGTGTGAAAGGACTTCAATTGGTGATTGATTTCCTTGGGAAGGCTCATTTTTATCGATGAATGTGCCTTATTATCAATAGTGAATTCTTTCTTCTGATTGTCATTCATTCTGTCGTAAGGCACAATCACAGTTGCATTCCCTACCTCAGCTGTAGGTGCAACATATCCGTTTTTTATGCACAGCTAGATGGAGATGTCGTGGAATCTACAGTAACTTTCAAACTATCTTTCCACCCATAATAGTCCTCAAGTCTGAGTAACTTCGGTGGAACATTAGATTTGCCAACCTCGTGTTCCATCTCGATCATTCGGCTCAAATCAGACATTTTAAATTCAAAAATCAAGTTATCTTGCGAATTCAGTAATCTCAACTCGCAACTAAACTCAATTCGCAAGTAAAGTCAGCTCGCAGAAATCTCAGCTCGCAGTAGAACTCAGTTCGCAGTTGGAACTCGGTTCGCAGGAAACTCAGTTCGCAAGGGAACTCGGTTCGCAGCTGAATCTCAACTCGCACAAGAACTCAGCTCGCAGAGGTAACTCAACTCGCAGCTGAATCTGAACTCGCAAATAATTCTCAACTCGCAAATAACAGTGAAACCCTAATCTCAACTCGCAAAACGGCGCCTCGAAATCTGGGAACTGAAACTTTTTGGTATTTTACGAATAAATCTGTAGATTTCGTTCGTAAAACAACCCCAAAGATGTTATATAACCAAAAACATTGAAACCACAACGTTTCTAAGCCCGAAAGCTCTGATACCAATTGTAAGGTCGCTAGATCTTGGTTCGTAACGGATTATCTTTAAGGTATTGAGGTGCGGAATCCCTCAATACTTTAGGTTTAGGCTTATATAACTTTCCTATTAATTAAGAAGCTTCGTTTTGATATTAACTAGGTTAAACACTCAAAACTAATAATAACCTTTATATCTGTACGAAAAACAAGGAGAATAATTAAATATTTGCTGTGTGTAATGATGGCACGGATACCCATAAATGAGTAGCATTTAAATATATATATATCTGGTTCAACTCGCAGGCCATGGGCTTTGCGAGTTGACTCAACTCGCAGCCCATGGGCCTTGCGAGTCTAGATAGCTGCGAACCCAGAACTCAACTCGCAGTGGAAAGCTGCGAGTCCAGATTGGTCTGCGAACTGAGATCTCATCTCGCTGGTTATTAGACCTGCGAGTTGACTTCTCATTTCGCGATTTTGACTTTAACTTGAAATCGATACTTGTCTAATAACATTTAACAAATAATATTAACAAGTTAATATCATATATTTACGAGTCTAAACCAATTATACAAGTTATAAATACACTAGTCCTATTACAAGCTAGATCTGTTGTCACAATAACATGTCCCAACAGACTCCCCCTTGACAATAGCTCTAGCGTCGTTATCTTCAACTTTGTCCTTGGTCTTTATTTGTAAATTCTACTGCCCATATGAATCTTCACTCTGACACAAGTCTTTACCATCATTTGATAATCTCTTGCAAGATCACCCCATGCTTCAGTCGTCAAGATCCTGTTTTCGTTTAACTTCAACAGGTCCTTCTTCGACAGATTCATTAGGTGTCGATGGTCATAGACTGTCTGAATTACTCTTTCTCCTCTTTCGACTTCATCGTCAGCTTCAACCATGACAGCTTCACCAGTCTCTGAGTCCACGTGCCAATTCAGAAGATTTCCCAGAATATTCTGTGGCATTGTCTTCAGCGGTATCTGCTGTACACACTTGACAGCTGGATAAGTCTTTTTCCTTAACCTTCTTGGAAAGTGAACGTTCCAGGTTGTATGAATAAAGTAGCAAAAACCTTTGTGAAAGTCCCTTTTGAACGGATCCAAACGGGATTGCAACGTGTATTAGTTTGCGGAATGGTATAATACACTAAAACAACAATAAAACAAGTGAAATGCAAGTGTTTATGTTGTATGTTCGTATGTATTCGAAGGTAGCTCTGTATATTTGAATATAACTGATTAAAAAGCGTACAAATGAGATATTACAAGTTTGTTTATATAGTCAGCTAAGTTCGTACGAACTTAGCTGGTTCTTGGTTCGTACGAACTTACCATGTTCGTACGAACATATAAGTTCGTACGAACTTACAAAATAACAAACAAAAAGCTTAAGTTAGTTAACAAATACATATATTAACTATCAAACTAATTACAAAACTAACTATTACAAAACAAGAGCTGTTGTCACAAAACATGCACCAACATACTCCCCGTTGACAATAGCTCTATCTGTCTTCAGTCTTCTGGCTCTGTCGAATCTTGATTCTCGATCAACTCTGTCGACTCTCAGCCCATAAACTTTTCTCTACGCATACCTTCACGACCTTCTGATATCTTCTGCCTTCATGCCTCCAATTGTCTCTGTATAAGATCTTGTTTGCATGAAGCTTCATCAGATCGTCCTTAGACAAGTTTACCAGATGTAAATTGTCATATACTCTAAGCAGCTCCGTTCCTTCACAATCTTCCATTACTGCTTCAGCAGTCTTGTTGTCCACGTACCACCACTTCAGGTTTTCAAGAATGTTCTGTGGCATTCTCTTCAACGGAACCCTCTTCAAGCATTTGACTGGTCTGTAGACCATCTTCATCCACGACTTGTTAGAGAAAGGATCAATCCTGGTCAGATCAGGAATTCTTTTTCCCGGCTTTGGCTTTAAACTTTCAAACTTATTTGATCTACCTTCACGCTTTAATATTCTTTCTAAAGCATGAGCGTAAGGATCATCTCCAATATTTACCAAGTCTAGCCAGGCTAGCTCCTTCAGTTCAATCTTCGGCAACGAGCTAAAGGTCTTCAGTTTATTCTTCAAGTACTGAATCCCATCATATCTTTTTAGTATGAACAGCTTCAGATCGTTGTCATAAAACCAACTTATGATACCTCGCTTCAACTCGCCCGATCCTCTGACTTTGATGTCACCTTTATATTTAATTTCCGGTTCCTTTTCCACCTTCTTGAACCATAACTTCTTTAACTCTTCTCGAGTTGGTTCAACTTCTTCAGGACTTGAGTCATGCTCCAAGTTGATCACTTTCTCAACAGCTTCATCCTCAACAACTACTTCAGTTACCAGTTGCTTTGACACTATAAATTCATCAATATCAGCATCGTCATCTGGAATGCATCATCTGATTTCCAGTCTGCAACCTCCTTGTTCAAGATCTCTCCTTCCTCTAACTCTGATCCCTCACTATCAAAATCGTCTAAACCAAGCAACGCTTCGATAGTATCAGACTCTGTTAGATTCGCTGGAGTTGCTTCAGTTCCGCTCCCACCAGCACCTTGATCAAACTCCTCCTAAGCCTTTGCTGCACCTTGCTCTCTAGATGAAGAGCCAGGTAGCTCACCTTCTTTGGGTGCGCTTGGATCATCGTCACGGTCATTGTCAACTTTAAATCTTAACTCATCTTCCCTGCACCTTGGTAGCTGACTCCCCCTGACTGACTGGCGCTTCAGGCGATAGAGAGTAATCTCATTCAGCCTTACTTGCTCCTCCAGTTTATCATTACGCTTGATCAGTTTGTCATTCAAATCAGCTAAGACCTGAATACGACGCTCATGACTATCAACAAGACCAATCAGAGACGTAACTGTATCGGTGAGGTGTGTGATCCGTCCCTGAAGATATTCATACTTTTTCGGATCAGATAAGCTCGTAGTCGGGTCGGGTATAGTCTGGGTGGGTTGAGTTGTAGGTGGAGCGGTGGTTGGAGCAACTGATGGTAGAGTTGGTGGTATTGTAGTAGAAGTGACTGGTGGTGTGACAGTCGCAGAAGGTGGTTCTATAGTGGTTGAACTGTGGGTGGAGTAACGGGTGGTGGTGTATAAGATATTATTTGAGGAGGCGCACCACCCTCTCTTATAACCAGACCAGTTGGACCTTGGCACTTACGAGCTTGCACCATATACTGGTCGTCCTCGGACTCATCATCTAGGCCCCCAGGAACATAGTCATCGTCCTCCTGGACCTTTCTTTTCCCCTTCTCTTTCTCCGTTGCTGCCTTAGGGTCAAGCAACACACCCCTAGAACCACGGAAACCGATCACAGGTCGGTCCTCACCATTATCGTCATCACCATCATCATTATCATCATCGTCATCGACATCAGTCTCAGTTGCCTCAGAATCATGAGCTGCATCCTTATCAACATCAGCAGCAGGCGGGGACTCTGCGTCTTTGTCGATGAGATAGGAGTCAATCTCCTTGATGAGTTCATTATAATCAGGCCTTGAACTGGTAGCCTCAACACTTGGGCCTGCTCCGCCCTGAAGAACATCTCTAACCAACCCTTCAACAACAGCAACGTCAACATGCTCTCCCTCAGCAGGTTGCTCTATTTGGTGTAGGATTTCTGCCACTATCACCTGCGGTGGCTCAACAGCAGCCACATCTTCTTGCACTTCGGCTGGCCCAGGTTCCGGAATCTGAGCTTGAACAGGAGGTGACCTAGGTTGTTCTGGAGCATTCGCTGCATCTCCAGCTTGAGGCGGTGGCCCATCCAACCAACCGTTATTTGGTGGGGCTTGATAGTTTGCATCGATAACCGCCCCAAAGAGTGTTGTGAGTTGAGGGCGCTCAGCAATGGCACGTCTGCTATTGTGACTCAGACAATGCCCAAAGATTTTCTTATCAACCGGCATCAGATGTACAACCGGGTTAACAACGGGGAGGTTGGGGATCAGTGCGTTAAGGATCATCATAATGAAACGCGGGTACAAGATGAATTGATCTTTCACACTCCCCTTTATCTGCTGCACCATCTCATCGAAAAAGAACTGTGAGAAGTAGTAAGACTTGTTATACACGAGAGAAATCATGCCAGCCTGCATCTTGTGATTCATCGTGTCAACGCCTGCCTTCTTGGGTCCGAAGGACACCAACAGAATGTGCATCAGGTACCTCCATTGACCAAATAACGAACTCTTGGTATATTGGGTGTGTATGACATTCCTAGCATACCCCATGCGCTGAAAAGCGCCAGCCCTAAGTTCCAGAGGATAAGTAGTTGGATCCAAATGGGATTGGAACGTGTATTAGTTTGCGGAATGGTATAATACACTAAAACAACAATAAAACAAGTGAAATGCAAGTGTTTATGTTGTATGTTCGTATGTATTCGAAGATAGCTCTGTATATTCGAATATAACTGACTAAAAAGCGTACAAATGAGATATTACAAGTTTGTTTATATAGTCAGCTAAGTTCGTACGAACTTAGCTGGTTCTTGGTTCATACGAACTTACCATGTTCGTACGAACATCATAGGTTCGTACGAACATATAAGTTCGTACGAATTTACAATATAACAAACAAAAAGCTTAAATTAGTTAACAAATACATATATTAACTATCAAACTAATTACAAAACTAACTATTACAAAACAAGAGTTGTTGTCACAAAATATGCACCAACACTTTGTACATCTGACCGTTCTTAACACCGCATAACAGTCAATATAACGTTAAGATGTGGTGTTTTAATTTGCTTTCCTAGGTTTGATAAAATCTAAAGGTGATAGACAGGAAAATAAAATACTTGTTGATTCTTGGTTTTTCGTTGTAGATTTATAAACTGAGTTTGTATTTTAGAACGTTTAAGAGCTATATTTATGATTTAAAACAATCTTTCCAAAATATACCAAGGAATCCTTAAGCTTTTGGCTATGGAATCTATTGTCGGTATTTCCATAGATTCAACCTCATGCCGTATTTAGAAAACGTCCTATGGTTGTTGACAATGTAGATCAAGTATTAATTAGTTGTTACATTGCTTTGAGTACTTACATGATGTTTGTTCACAGATATTTCCATAATAGTTACAATGTACTATTGGTGTTTCCATAGTAATCTTATGATGTACCGTTCCGGTGAACACATCGTGTCGTAATCTTAGACCATAGTTATTTTATAGCTTAAGTACTTCACGAGGCCTCCCACGGCATTTTTCATAGTAGTTACGATGTATTCCACTTGTGGTGTTTCCATAATAATCTACGATGTACTTTTATGATGGTTGCATAGTGTTGTGATTAAACCAAAACATAGATAATTAATTACTTTGTATTAAGGTTCGTGAAGTCTTAATATCAAAGTTGTAATCACGTTCATTGGTGGAAATGCGATATTTATTATAAGGTTTAAAATAGAAAATAGAAAGCATAATTAAAACACTACATTTCTGAATAAATAGCGTAACGTTATCCCATAATAAATTAACTAACTACATCATAACAAACACGCAAGGTAACTACTCGCTAATCATGGCAAGTCCTATATCTAGCATAATAACAATAATATAAAACATTGTAATTAAAATAGATAAAGGAAAGAGATGACCGTAGATTATAACGAGTTCGTAAGAAACTTGAAATTACAAGAGTTGGACTCCCATCATATCCTAAGCGTATTACAATTATTCTTCACTTGCACTCTCTAATTAATTACTATACTAATAATAATTAATTCCTAATCTAGAGAGAGAAACAACTAATTTTGAAGTATTTGTGAGGGGATTAAGATGATTTGGTTGAAGGAGGAGGTTGGTATTTATAGGGAAGTTCCCGAACCGTATTTCGACCATCTGAACCGTATTTGACCTACACAAAATTAACCCATATTTCGCGAACCGTATCAAGATGCAAGAATTACTGAGATACGGGTCGCGCGAACCTTATACGATTCGTTTGAGCCGTATACAGTTCACATCCAACCGTATACGGTTGGATTGAACCGTATACGGTTCAGACCGAGCCGTGTACGGTTGGTGCGGCTCGTATCTTCAGAGTCGTGTGCTTGTGTGCGAGATCATAATTCGTTCGTTGCTTGTTTTCGCTCTAACTTCTTTGTTTCTCTTCCATTTTTAGCAATTATTGAACCCACACGATCATAATCTTCTAATCTTTAGTTTGAGGTTGTCAGATGATAATTTCCATAAGTATATCAAATGGTTGATTAGATTGCAAGCGAAATGTCTTGTGTTGAATTTGTTGCCTTTTATTCGTTTTTCGCCCGTTTTTTAAGAGTTTTGCAACATCGTCTTCGTAATCACCTAATTAACACAATAAAGAAAATAAATGTAATATTTGGGTTAAAATGATAATTATTTAATTAATATAGGTAGGATAACGTGGGTAAAAACGTGACTTTTTACGCGTTATCAGTTTACAATCTATAAGTTTATTTCTAACAATCTCCCTCTGATTGTAAACTTTGTTTGGATTCTATTCAATTCAGATATGTAACTTTTAAGCTTGAACATCGAGAATCTTTTATTAAGCTGAAAACCACGTTGAAGTGCACTTTTTAATAATTATGTCTTGGCATTTATCGTTGATGTTCATTCTCGAAGATATTCTTTGAATACGAATCCTTTTCTTGATCTGCAACGACAAATTTTTAATCTTGAATGTGTTGGTAGAATATTTCTCTTGAAATTTTACTAGTCTTGATCCTGAAATAATATTCCAAATGGTTGTTGCCGACGAATCCTCTTTTGTGTATTTGATTTTGATGTATGAAAGATTTATGGTTTTATCTTTGCAATCTTGATCTTTCGGTTTGTACTTTGCTGCCCCTCAATTTGATATTCATCTCTTGGAGCTTATTCAACTTCTAATTAAAGCATTTATTTTTTGTATCCTAACTTGCTCTCCTTCAAATCAATAATCTCTTTAAACTTAGTGAAAACTTCAGGCTTTTCAACTTTTCAATCAAACTTTGAATTTCCTCTATCAATCATCTGTGTTTCGTTTAATCTCAAACCCTTAATCCGTGTATTTCGCATTCTTTGAATTACCGTTTCTCTTTTTCTTCACTTTCAATCAACCATTTTTATTTACTTTCAATCAACTCATTTGAATTCTCGTTTCTCTTTTTCTTCACTTTCACTCAACTCATTCTCTTCATCTCAAATCTTCATTTCTTTGTACTGTCCTTCAAGCACTCAATTTTTTCTCCCCCTTCATGATGATTATGATGCATCGTGAACATCATGAATATTTTGTAATGCAGGGTGTTTGAAGAATAGTTGAAATGAACCAACTTCTCAAAAGACAATCTCCACCAAATTATCTAATATGCACTACAGATAAGCACTAACTTTCAAGAACATTCCGTTGAATGTTAAATCTTCAATAAGCACCATATGTTACAAAACTAATATTTACTAAAAATACTATCAAATCAACTATCTCGGGATAATGATGCGGAAAATGATAGTAAACTTCAAGTAAAACATCAATTTCGGAACTATTGGGTAAGACGACAATTCACTTGAGTAAATCAAAGAAAAGTTGTTTGTATTTTCAGAAAACAAATTTCTGAAAACACTATAACTCTTGGATCACATAGATTACCAGTTAGCACACCAATTGAAACATTAAAGAATCAATTTAAGTGACCTACTTTCAATGTTGGCGTTGATGTTATCATTGGTAGGATTCCATTCAATCATTGTGAAATACCATTATTTAGGTATCACTATGAATGTTTCGGCAATGTCACTTAGACATGCATAATGTCACAAAGACATGTAGTGTAAAAGTACACTTGTGTCCTAAAAGTGTTTAAGTTGGCTCTAGACTCTAAATGTGCAAGATATAAAGTCGGGGACTGGAGGTGAATGTCCTCTTGTTTCAATATCAACGATCTCCAAATGAGATATCGATAGATTATATGCTAAGTCTCCGTGAGAATTGAAACAAGGAATTTTGAAAAAGTAATTGAGTGGTTAGGAGGGTAATGTGCATTAAATCACTGGGTCCATGATGTCTTCTTCAATACAAGAAATCAACGAATGAAATCCGATAGTAGATGTGGCAACCCGGCGAGTTAGATAGTTTGGTAAGGGTTTTCCTTTTCTTTTAACCCTGTCACTGATGTGTATTAATCTAGTTATAAAAATAGTAAACAAGTCAAAGCTAACTATTACACAACTAGGCAAGTGTACCTAATCAGATAGTAGTATAGCATTGATAAGTCTACCAGGTAGTCTCTCACAGGAACAGTTTATATGTACTTTGAGGTTATTAGTCTAATCTATAGATAAGTTATAAAGGAGATGCCTCTTAATTACAGGCAGTCAAAAAGATTAATTAAATAAATAAACTAAATTGATAACTTAAATCAGGTGATAGAAGTATGTTCATATAGACATTTCACCACTAGAGTTGGACAATAACTAGAAATGTATTAATCGTAAAAGAATTATTAATCTAAATTACTTGTTTTCACAATGCAATCGTTTAACTGAATTTCTAAAATACAAGTGTCCTTGACAAGTTATTAATTCCAATTATGATCAAACAATTCTATTAACTTGATGATTTAATCTATATAATTTTAGTGTCCTAGAGATTACTAATCATATAAGATGTCTCTAAATATGATCCACCCATATTTTAATTCAATAACCTAATTCAATTCATCTATTGTCTCCAATTAAACGCAAAAGATTCATAATCATGTAAATGTAATACTAAAGACAGGAGTTTTCACTCATTGAAACAAATATCACATCAATTGAATATATTAAATAATTAAATACAAATCGTTCCACAACCAAACATCAAATCATACGAATAAACAATTCTAATTATCAAAAATCCAACATCTAGGGTTATTAGTCTAGATAAACATAAAGAGTTTAGCCTATTGTCATAGGTTCAATCAAACAAATCATAATAATCAAAGTATAATCCATAATGCGATTACAAATATGAAATAAACATCAATTAAATAAGATTCAAGTGAAAGAAATAAAAGCACTAACTTCTATGATGATTACAAGAGGATAGATCACTTAGGGTGTCCCCAAAAGCTCTCTAAAAACTCCCAAAATCGTCCTTAATCCGTAGATAATCAATTAGTTAATTATCATTAAGGTTTAGGGTATAATTTAAGCCAAAAAGCTGTAATCGACCCTTTCACCCGGTTGGAAATGCAAGTACCTGACGAGTACTATGGCCTTCCCACCCGGATGAGTGTTTCGTACCCGGCTAGGCTGAAACTGCTACTTTTCATGAGTACCCGGTGGGTACTAGGCCTACCCGGCGGGTACTTTTAATTTTTCGCCCAAAGTCCCTTCTTGAAAGTTGTAGCCTTTTGAGTTCCGGAGATTTGGGCACTTGAATCACCTCAATCAGAGTCCGTATGAGGGAGTTATGGCCAAAACCGAGGAGCCTCGCAAAAGCTGCAAAAATCCATCAACTCTTGATCTTTTCTTCATATCTTTTCGATCTCTTCTCGAATATTAACCTAAAACTAAACTAGACTAATTAAGTACTAAAATATTATAAAATGACTAAAATAATATGCAAATCGGATCGATATCGCCCCTATAAATATGTTTGATTTAGGCGATATCAGTCACATACTCCTCACTCAACCTCTCACACTTTTCAACTCCTCCCTCGTTTTCATTTGGCATGAATGAAAGTATGTTGATATGCACTTTAATCTCCACCAACCCGCTCACTAAGACCTAATATACCTCGCCATCCTAAATTTTGGAAGGTGGCTCCCAAGGTAGATCCAACCGGCTCTGGTGGATTGTAGAAGATATTTGGATTCTATAACACTCTGTACAGATTGCAGCATTTTGCCAATAAATTGATCATAGAGTTGATAATCACATAATGATATCATCGGTTTGATGTATGAAGGACATTTCTTCAAGTTAATAACACTCTGTTTTGGAAGTTTGTTCTGAAAAGGTTTGTTTCGGTTTCCAAACTTTGGTTTTCTTTGGAAATCCCGAAACTAATTTATTGAAAATTTCAAAACCATAAGAATAAGAAAAATGAAAATTCTTTTGAGTAAACACTCCAGTGATTGAAATTTCGTAGAATGTCCCTTATTCTTATGTAATGAATATTTGGTAAACTGAGAAATCTTTTTCGAAAGAGGTTTGGAAGACTTATCCGTGTAAGTCTTCACTAGAACATTCACTTGAGTTTTTATCGCTTTTGATATTTGAGGTTTAACTTTGTTGTGTTCAAAAAGACATCTTTTCTCAAATTCTTTGCTTAAATCACTAGTAGAAGGTATGCATTTTGATACTGGAGTTGATACTAATGAGGATGGAATACGTTCTTAAGTTTTTAATAGTTTGCAAGAGAGTAGCTTGTTCTTGTTCAAAAATATTTTGTTGAGTGGTTATTTGATTTTCCAAATCAAAGATTTTATTTTCCAAAATTAAATTTGGAATATAAATCTTAGTTGTGACCACTTGTTCAAGAACATCATCATTTTGATCATCAACTGGTTTTGAATAACTAGGGAAATAATCCTCAGAAAGTGGAACTTTCCGAGTTCCATAACACTCATTCAATCTTTGATAATCAAATGAAAATTGAGCTTTAGGTTCTCTTGCACTATTAAACCTCTCAATTTCTTCCTCTTCATTTGTTAATTTTAGAAATTTTTTTTTTAAAGTACTTCCCATGTAACTGTAATCATATAAAGTTGGTACTTTAGAACAAGCTTTCTTAAAATAACAAGGGTTATCAAAACCTATTACTTCCCTAAAATTATAAAACTTGATATCTTGTGGTTTATTTAAGAAAAGTGTTTCACGTTTAAACAACTTAGCTTCAAGTTCTTTTATTACTTGAACAAGTTTTTTATTCTTTTCTTTTGCCTAAGTATACAGTTGAGAGTCAAGCTGTATAACTTGTTTAGAATGTTTAAGTTTGGTTGCTAACTTTCAGTTCTTTTTGTAGTTGATTAACCTTTTCTTTTTCTGAGTTTAATTGGTGTTGACACTCAGTTAGAACTCTAGAGTGTACCACAGATTGTGCCTCAATTTGAGTTTCAAGAAGCTTGACTTGATGCAAAGCATTGAACTTTTTAGATGACAGCTTTACTACTTGATCATGTTCTTCCCAATATTTCACTTCCCAATTTTCCATTACCGCTTTCTCGGCTTCCTTTTTAGATGACAGCTTTTCTCATAATATTCTGATGTTCGTTGAACACTTGGCGTTGCACTCTCTAGCTTTTGCAAAGATGATCTTGATTTAGAATGCATCTTTTTGTAGAGACCTTATAAATGTTCACACTCTTTGAATAGTACTTTGTATTCTTCATCGGGTTCGCTCTCAATTCCGTCTTTCGACATCATAGAAAATGTTGCTTGAATGGATCTTTTAAGGATTAAAGATTTGATGTTTTAAAGAATCCTTTTCTTTTAAGAAAAATGTTAATCGGAAATTTTAAAGTTATCCGACAAAAGTTTCCCACCAAAATTTTTCTGAAATTTGCTCTAGTAAAATAAAATTTTTCTCAAACCAAAATTATTCAACGGTAAGACTAAATTCAGATTTTATTTTTGTTCAATAACAACTATCGCTTGTTTTATCTAAAGTAGTGTCGCTTGAACTACTTATAGCGACACTAATAATGTCGCTAGAAGTGTCTCACATAGTGTCGCTTGAAATGAAAAGTGTTGCCTGAGGAAGTGTCACTGTGTTCGTCCACTTCATTCGTGGTTTGAACTACTGATCTTCAAGCATTAATGATTTTGATGAATCACAGCTTCAAGAACATTAGAATACCCATTTTTTGAATTTTTTCAAATCGACAAATTATGAACTTGTTCTTTGATCAATAGTCTTCAAATCTATTAGATTATATTCACAACAACATCATTGAATCGATGAATTTGATTGTGAATTTGTGAATAGTTGACTTTTTTTTGACTTTTTCTTTGATGATTTCTTGATTATTTCGATTTGTTTTCCTTCGAATCTTCAACCTCTCTAGCTGTGATACCAATTGTTAACAACTACTCAAGCAATTCTATGATGATTCTATGATAGTTGAGAGAGTTTCCTTTGAATGTGTATTTTCTGTTAAGTGTAATAATGATAGAAACTTGAAAACTTACAAATGATTAACCCTAACTAGTTATTTATACTCCCTAGACTAGTCACATGGTTAATTACAATAACAAGATTTACAATATATATTTTTATTTTTAACAGTTTTGTTAATATTTTCTTACAACTTATTACACACTCTAAATGTGAAAATCAAACGTTAATTTTTCACATCTTACAAATATAGTCAAATTTAGTTATTCAATATCCAAGAAGAAACTATATATGCTATTAGAGATAATATATAATTGTTTATCTATTTTATACATCAATTTGTATTTTGTAAAATTTCGGTATAAATATGCTTTTAATCTAATATGATTCTCGTTTAATGTGATCCAATCATGTTTTCATTGCTAGGGTATAAAAAGTATATCCCAACTTTCTTGAACCTTGTGTTTGAACCATATCTTGTCACGTGTTAAATAGGGTTTTAACTGTTAAAAGTCTTAATAAAACATGTTATGAACTTTAACACGGTCGAAAACCAAATTTAACCGGGTTTGAACCTTTTGGAGTTCCTTATACGTTACTCAAAACAAGGAATCAACCAAATTTTGGTGAAAGAGTTGACGAAGGATTTTTTCTAGGTTATGATGCTGGTTCACCAAACAAACGAGTCTTTAATAAGACCTCTGGTAGAGTTGAGATTGTATTCGATATACAAATCACATCTTACACACCAGCCGTTCAAACAGCACCTGATTAGTTATTTGATTATGATGCTGTCTTCAAGACCTTTAATGTACCTCTCTTAAGTGATACTTGCACTTCAGGGGAATCATCAGGGTTAGAATCTGCCATACTGGATGATGATGAAGATAATGGCTTCGCACCAAGATCCAGTATTCGAAGTTCAGTAACTTCAACGGGTAAAGGGATGACAATTGTTACCGATCAGACATAAGAAGTTGATCTAGGTTTAAGTGAACAAACTCACTCTTTAGAGGCTACAATTTCAGGGCATGAAATTGTTGAAGAAGATGTAACGACTGAGGGGAAGATCGGATCGAATCTTGGGTCTGATATACCTGTTGACACTACTGTCTTGACACGGGTTAACAAGGATCATCCAATTGACAATATAATTGGTGATCCTAGTTCAAGTGTCAAGACACGTAGAGAAATTGTTGAAAGCACCAGTCTTTATGTATCGATCCAAGACACTGGGATAATACATAAATGTTTGTATAGTTGCTTCATTTCACAAGTAAAGCCAAAGATGTTCAAATGGCTCTCAAGGACAACTCATGGGTTGAAGTGATGCAAGAGGAGCTTGTACAGTTCGAGAAGCTCAAAGTATGGGAGCTAGTTGATCTACCCAAGGGAGAGTTTGCAATTGGCACCAAATGGGTGTTTAAGTGTAAACGCGATGATCAAGGAATTGTCACAAGAAACAAAGTCATACTCGTTGTAAAAGGGTTCAATCAATAAGAAGGGATATAATATACAGAGGTATTTGCACCGGTAGCAAGGCTGGAAGCAATCTAATTGTTTCTAGCGTGTGCTGCTTTTAAACGGTTTAAAGTCTATCTGTTGGATGTAAAGAGTGCGTTTCTTTATGGGAAAGTACAAGAATTGGTGTATGTCGAACAACCGTCAGGGTTTTCTGATCCAGACTATCCAGACCGAGTCTACAAATTGGACAAGGCTTTGTATGGTTTGAATCAAGCACCTCGGGCATGGTATGAGACACTGTCTACCCATCTCTTGGAAAATGGGTTCAAGAGAGGCAAGATGGACAACACACTACTCGTTAAGTGGTAGAAGAAGGATTTCTTACTAGTACAGGTGTACGTGGATGACATAATCTTTGGCTTATCCGACGAGAGCATATGCAGAGATTTTGAACAAGTAATGAAGCGGAAATTTGAGATGAGTGCTATGGGGGAGCTGAATTTCTTCTTAGGATTACAGGTTAATCAAAAGAAGGATGGGTTTTTCATCCATCAAACCAAGTATGTGAATGAAATGCTTGCAAGGTTTAGTATGGCAGATAGTTCGCCATTCAACACACCTATTCCCCAGAATCACAATCTCGGGCCAGACTCGGAAAGTTCCGAAGATGTAGACCCGAAATAATATCGGGCCATTATCGGTTCTCTTATGTTTCTAACTGCTTCACGACCTGACATAATGTTTGTTGTATGTTTGTGTGCTAGATTTCAGGCTAGTCAAAAGGAGTCTCATATGAAGGCCGTAAAGAGGATATTGCGTTATCTGAAGGGAAAACCGAAGTTAGGTCTTTGGTATCCCTCTGGAGGCAACTTTAACCTCTTGGTATCCCTCTGCAGCCGGTAGTTGTTGTTCACAAATTTTATAGATACAACAACAACTCTATGACTATGGTCTAAATATAACTAACATCCCTATGATGATAGATAACCAATCCACAATCTAAATAACTAATAATCATGTTAAGTATAGTAAAATGAAACATATAGACATAAGACATCATTTTATTCATGACTGTACTGAAAAACAGATGATTAAATTAGTAAAAATTCTCACAGACGATAATCTAGCCGACCTGTATACTAAGGCTTTTGATAGATTCCGTTTTGAGTTGTTAGTCCAACTAAATGGTATGCTCAATCCCGAATAAGACATCTCATGTATGAGCTTCTATCTAGCTGTACGTTAGTTTCCATTTTTAGTAACTTTCTATTTTTAGTAACTTTCTATATTTTTAATTTTCTATTTTTGTTAAGTTATAAAAATTATAAAAAATGTGTGAGTCGCTGTGCTAATGCAAAGAAATGATGAAAACATTACCTATGCCTAGAACATTATTATATGTGTGGCTTTAAGATGTAGTACATACACATTCTAATGTACCTTAAAACATAACGTGACTAATAGCTTCATCATATGATGTATCGGTAGGCATACGACAAAATGGTTTTCAAGTACTCAAATACATAATTTAATAAGGAGATTATTATGTGCTAACTCTAGTTTGATGTATGACATCAAGTCTTAATTCTTAAGTAATAGATAGTACCATAATACATGGTATTGGATTGAGATAAGCAATTCATATGGGAGATTTACTGACTGATTCTTCTGCTACATCCATAAATATGTTAACCTAGTTTCAGTCAGTAGATCTGACAATAGAACAAACTTGACCGCGAAACAAGAATACCGTTTTTAAGGTCTCTAGTCAAACTAAGTCGCTTTATTGTGCGAAAGTATAGATCTGTCACCTCTGGTTTGATTTTAGATTTGATTGTTTCTAACCTTAGTCAAGTTTAGTTACTTCACGTGTACAATAGTACACTTATCTTATATAAAGGACTTGGCTTTAAAGATGCAGTAGTTTAAGGATATCCAATACCTAGAATTATGGACATATCTTGATCCTAAGAGTATGTCAAACGTGAGGGACACATAGATAATCATGAATAATAACTCAACTTGTACTTGACACACTCTCAGTGTTGTCTGTTTAACTGGATAACAATACGGATAATTGTCTCGAAGTATTGGTCACATGAATAATAAACTAGGAATAATTAAATTTCCTAACTGTGTATCGTACGCATTATGGTTAATAAGATCTTTGTATCACTGACTCTCCCAAAAAGAATGTACATTTCAATATGAATAATTTCATATTTGTTTGTTAGCTTTTTATTTTATTTTCTAGTTAAAGTTATATTTTATACAGGAGATATAAAAAATTAATGTTGGGCTACTAACGCGGGATACATTCAAAGCCTCAAGTATTACTTAGTGTCACGCTAAAAGATTATAAGTTCAAAAATTCCATGTTCTAAGGTCTAAGTTCACAAGTTCGTACGAACTTAGAACTAAGTTCAAAGGCCCAAGTTCGTACGAACTTGGACCGGATGGGTATAAAAGGGTTTGACCAAGTCAAAATCCTTACCATTTCAAACCCTTCGAACTTGCAGACCTTCGAACTTACCAACCTCATACGAACTTACGTCACTGTTACATTCTAAGTCTAAAGATCATTTGATTTGATCTGTGTTTGTGATTTGAATATGTTAAACATCATTTATTCAACATTTCGCAGCTAAGTAAGTACTACATTTGTTATTTCATCCATACACCGTACCAGAATTCGAATTAGTTTAGGTTTTTAAAGAAAACTTGAATAAAATCAAAATAGTGATTGAGATTGTGGATTAGAATCGAAGATACTTATTGTGTTATGTTAATTGCGAACAGGCGCACTCTTTCTAACTCACTGATTGCGTTTTGGTTAACAAAAATTTCAAAATTGGGATCCTCAATTCATCATTCGAACTTAAAAGTTCGTACGAACCTAGTAACTGTTGTAAGTTCATACGAACTTGTCTAAGTTTGTACAAACCTAGCTTGACCCTGGTCAAGTTCATACGAACCTACCAAGTTCGAAAAATAAATTTTTAAATAAAATTAATACATCTTACTCGTCATAGTTTGAACCGCCACATTGGTTCTTAGCATGATTAACTTGTATATTTAACGTTATTATTGCCTATGTTTGGTGTGTTTGCGTGTCTTTCTTGCAAGAATGGCTAATCAGGTTAGACAGTTCCATAGCAAGCACAACTTGGCCATTTCCTTTGATCTTGAGGATCCGGCAACCGAGCATTACCGAGGCATCCTAACCTTTCTGATGCGCTCGAGGGTACACTATGCTCTCTCCCATTTGCCGACGCTGAGGATTTCATATCTCTGTCAATTCTGGGCGAATGCGGCTTATGATTGTGAACCAAATCCCCCGGTCTTCAGGACTAGGGTCAATGATGTGGATATTGTGTTCTCTACTACATATCTGCGTATCATTCTCCAACTGGGTACTGAAGCTTAGGAAAACGGTCCGACTTCATATTCACTGAATGTGAGGGCTGGAGCGTTCCAGCATATGGGATACATCGGAGACGTCACTCACAACAAGTTCACCAAGAGCTATCTTTATGGCCAATGGCGGTACCACATGCATGTATTGCTGGTTTCATTTGGCCCGAAGAAGGCGAGATTCGACACCATGAATCATAAAATGCAATCAGTCATGGTTTTATTGGTATACAACAAGCCCTACTGCTTCTCGCAGTTTTTCTTTGATGCAATGGTACAACAAATGTACAGCTGGTTTCATTTGGCCCGAAGAAGGCGGGATTCGACACCATGAATCATAAAATGCAATCAGTCATGGTTTCATTGGTATACAACAAGCCCTACTGCTTCTCGCAATTTTTCTTTGATGAAATGGTACAACAAATAAGGGACAGTGTCAAAGACTGGTTTCTACTATATCCACGATTCGTTATGATGATAATTAATGGATTAGTACCGAATCTTCCGGTCGTGGATCCCGTTGTGTATCTCTCAACAGTTGATAAGAAGATCTTTGTTCACTGCCTGAGTCACAGCAGTCGACGACTAGAAGCTGACCGTCCTCAGGCAACACCACTGTTTGGGGCAGTACTGAATGCTGAATATATGGCACCACCAAACGACGGTTGGTGAGACTAACCATAGCCCCAGGCAGCGGCTGAAGAACACATTCCCGAACTACCTCTGGTTACTGCTACTCATCAAGAGCAAGAGGTGGTTGAGGAAATTTTGCACTAGCTAGAGTACCCCCAGGAGGGAGATCGAATTCTTTCTGATATTGCTGAAATAGTGGTCGATGATGTTCTTCATTGTGATCGTGGCACTGATGTCTTGGCCGAAGTGGATGCGTTTGTTACTAGTCCACAGTCAGACATTGAGAAGGATCTTGAACAGATTGATCAGTATTCTGCCGATGCTGAGGAAGAACTGAGATCTATGGATGATGTGGTGAGGAGTTTGGAGAGGGATTCGGAAGAGACAGTGAGCGAGCAGGATAGTGATGACCTTCCACCTTTAGATGTCTATGGCTCGAAAGTCCTTGGAACTCACTCCGGGGCTCGTTCTGTGAAGAGCAAAGGTAAACGAAAGATTAATGACGATGTTGAGTTTATGCTTCGGGATGAAGCGGGTGATGATTCTGATGATGATGCCACCCCACCACTGATTAGGACGCCCAAAAGAAGACGTCTAAATGGGGTGGTTATCCGTAAGCGAGTTGTTGTTCCACCACCTACAACCACCACACCTACTCCACCCGCAACAACTTCAAGACCAACACCAATACCCGCCACACCAGCCACCGCTCCACCTTCATCTCAAACTACACCGTCAGTCTCCACCCCCTTAGTCAACCTTTCTGATCCAGACAAATTTCTCTATCTTGAGGGCCGGATCACGAGCTTAATGGATATGGTTATAGCTTTGAATACGGTTGTTACTAGTCAAGAAACCCGTATCCACAATCTTACGGCTCTGAATGAACGATTGGAGGAGCAAGGCCTGTGCAATGAGATGTTAATCTTCAGACTTATGAAGCGCGAGCCAGCTCAGGGGGAGATGACATGATGTAAGGGAGATGAGTTGAAAAAGAAGAATGATGAAGACCGAGATGATGATCCCAATGCACCGAAGGAAGGTGAGCTGCCTAGCTCTTCAACTGGAAGACTAGTTGCACAAGCTCAGGGGGAGTCCAGTCAGAAACAAGGTGGGAATGTATATGAGCAAACTCCAGTAAGTTTGACAGAGATTGACACTATTGAAGCACTCCTCAATCTGGATGTTTATGATAGTAGTGAGTCTGAGTTTGAGGAAGGAGAGATATTGGCGAAAGAGGTTGTAGAATGGAGGTCAGACGATGAGATCATACCGGACGCTGATGCTGATATTGATGAACATGTCGTGACAAAGCAACCTGTAACTGAAGTGGTCATAGAGGATGACGTTGGTGAAAATGTGATAGACCGTGAGGGACTAGAGTTAGAAGAAGATGAAGTTCCTGAAGGTGACTCAAATGCTGACAAAGAACCATCAAGAGCAGAGTTAAGAGAATTGTAGTTTAAAAAGATTGAGAAGGAACCAGAGCCTAAATTTAAAGGAACTATCAAAGTCAAAGGATCGGGTGAGCTGAAACGAGGCATCATAAGTTGGTTTTATGACAGCGACCTGAAGTTGTTCATAATAAAGAGATATGATGGAATTCAATACTTGGAGAATAGATTGAAGGTTTTTAGCTTGTTGCCGATGATTGAACTTAAAGAACTGGCTTGGCTAGATTTGATAAATCTTGGAGAAGATCCTTACGCTAGAACCATGGAACAAATAGTTAAGCGTGAAGGTCTTATAAGTTTGTTGATTTGAAGCTAAGAGTAGGAAAGAGAGTTACAGATTTGAGAATGATAGATCCAATTAAGAACAAGCCGTGGATGAAGATGGTTTATAAACCAGTTAAATACTTGAAGAAAGTTCTTTTGAAGAAGATGTTACAGAATATTCTTGCTGAGCTGAAATGGTGGTATGTTGATAACAAAATGGCTGAGGCGGTAATAGAAGATGTTGAAGGGAATGAGTTGCTGAGAGTGTATGATAGTTTACATCTGGTAAACTTGTCTAAAGATGATCTAATGAAGCATCATGTTAACACGATTCTCTACTGAGATAGTTGGAGACACGAAGGCCGAAGATATATGAAAGTGGTGAACGTTTGTGTAGACATAGGTTTATAGGCGGGAAGTCAACCGAGTTGAAAGAAGAATCAAGACTCAAGACTCAATAAACTAGAGCTATTGTCAAAGGGGAGTCTTTTGGTACATCTTGTGTGATAACAACGCCTAGTTTGTAATAGGTCGTTTTTTTGTTAAGTCTTTGTAATTGTTTACTTTTGTGTATATTGTATGTAAGTTTCTACAAACTTAGAGTAGGTACGAACTTAGGATCATACGAGTTCCTATGGGCCTCAGAACAGTCAAGTTCGTAGGGTCCAGTCCGTACAAACTTAGGTTCTATATATATTAACTTCACATGTTTGAAGTTAATCAGTTGTTTTAGTATGGTGTAAGGCATAGCAGAAGCAAGTTCGAATACTTAGCTAGTGTTTTGTCTTAGGTTGAATGTAATCAAGCGTTACGTTCAATAAAAGTGATTCTTTACATATTTGTGTTACTTGTTTATTATTTTTACGTTTAATTGAGGATTCCGCACTCAATTGTACGTGTTACGTCGTGGATCCAGATTACAGGTTCCTACATTTTTCCTATTAGTTATTTAATAATTATTTTATAAACTCATAATTTACGTATACCATTCAGGTATAATTTCCTTGAAAGAACATCTAGTTGATTTGGAAAAATCAGCTGAAATTGGAACCTTAATTATGATTTATGAAGCATTAGGTAAGTGTATGTTAATTATGATTTAATTACATCGAAAACAAGTCAATTAACGTCATATATAATCTATGACTTTTTTTTCGAGTGTAGGATTACCTTTCAAATATATATATATATATATATATTATATATGTGTGTGTGTGTGTTTGTGGAGGTTCAAATGAGAACTAAATAAAAGTTGAGACCTCGTGAAGATCCCTAAATTATGTATTTTTTCACATGCGACTCACTCCATTTATATGTGAACATTTATGTATGTTCTATTGAGAAAAAAGAAGAAGCTAAAAACCATAGATTTTACGTCTTAAAATACATTTTAACCGATTTGTTCACATAATCATTTACATATAAATATATATATTTTATTATATTTGCTCTTATAATTTTAGAATTTTTTTTTTAAATTTCTCAATCAAATTTATAGATGTTCACGTGTAAATAAAATTTAAATACATATGAAAAGACATTTAACAAAACTTATTATGATCTATGATTTTTGATACATGCTAAATGTATCATATAGGAACGGCATCTTTGTCAAACTTGCTTGGAAGACATTTCATTGCTTAGTTCATCAATTTAACTTCAAGACTAACTTACTTTAACCAGAATTTTGTTTTGTTTTTGTTTCTTGTTTTGTTTTTTTAGACAAAAGTTCATTCAAGTATACAAAATTTTGAAAGTATGCGAGTATGCATAATAACCATTAGATCTACATTTAAATCTTTTAAACATAATTAAGTTTATACATAAAATTGGGCGGAGGGGTATTATTGTAATTTCCTATCTTTTTCTAATTTTATTTTCAAAAACAAAAAGTCTGTGTTCTTCCCTAACACTAACACCTAACTAGAAAAGCTTCAAAATCTTCGATTGCTTATGTTAATTTTCGATTGCTGCTACTAATTTTCATTTTCTACCATCACAACTGCTCGATTCTTCATTCTCTCAGTCATGTTTTACATATTTCTTTCGGTGAAACCCTAGCCCCAATTAAAACGTAAAATTCTACACATTCGGCTTTGATTCTTTGGTTGATGTTGTTGATGTTCAAGGTACAAATAATGATTCATCATATATTGTTGTTTCTGACAATTCTTCAAATCATATGTTAATGTCATATGTTAACCTCCATGTCAGCTGTTATTTTATTGTTTTCAAATCAAATTTTTATATGTTGAGTGTTTGCTTGTTGTTTTTATAGTTTATTATCTGTTATATGTGATTTTGAATGTGTTATGTTTGTTATTACAATAGATGCACACTAGGTGTTTGTGAAAATGCTTGTGAGAAGTTTGTATAATCAAAAAGAAAATATTAGGATGTTTAAACGAATTGATATAAGTGTGTTGGTTTGTTGTTCGGGTCGTGTTAGAGGTGCAACGTGTTGATTAGCTGCGTTTTTAATTTGGTGGGTTGTTGGGTAATCGGTAAGCTGTTTTGTTTATGTTCTTAGAATGCAATTTGGTTGTTTTGGTTGGGTCAATAGATGTATGAGTATTTACTGCAGATTATTGTTTGCGTAATTCTTGGCCAAGTTTAGTCCAGAGTTGGAGCTATCTACCTATGTCATCGGTTTTTGTTTTGGCAGCCTATGTGCAGTAGTTTTGTTTCATGCTTTTAGATTTTGTGTGCTTGCTGCATATTTTGTGAATTTTATTGAGTATATGAGTCTAGTTATAATTCAGGGGGTTCAATTTCATGTGTTTGATGCATTAGGCTTGGTTGTGTACTAGGTAAGGTGCAATAAACTATTACTAGTATCATACTCGTGAGAAGTACAATAATATGATTTTTCTTTCTTGTCAGTAATATGGCAGCATTACAACATAATTGATTTTCGTTTATACAATATCAGGATTTTGTATCATACTTGAAGCAGAGGAAGTGTGTAGGAGTGATAAAGATTCCAGCTACAAAGACCATTTGGGGCAAGACTTTTGTTCATCCTCCCCTACTCCAAAGAAACTTGTTCTCTTCTCAATGTTGCTCCTAATGCTGCAACTACTTAATTGGTCTTGTTTTACCTAAAGAAACAATTTTTTAATGGGTAAAAATTATATATGAACCCCTTTTGCAATGAGAAAATGGAAGTTTCGAGGATCTTCAACAAGCCGAATCCTCGGATATGAAGTTGTATTTTTGCGCAAAACGGTTGCTGTGTGGATGTTAGCGTGTTGTACATGAGACAATGGTTGATGTGAGAAAAGTAGAGATGGTTAAGTATAAGTAGATGTTAAATATAAGTACTTAAAGTTTAGTTTTCAGAGTCTTTTTTTGTTCATGGAAGAAGATTTGTAAGTTCTGAATATGTTGTTGTTTTCTACTTCCTGTTATACTTCAATATGATAAAGTCCGATATAGACAAAAAAAAATAATACTATGAAGATTATTAAAATATGAGCGGATAGATGGTCTGTAACAAAATCGATGTATGTGGGTATACGAATATTAGCGAAAGTTGGTTATGTGAGATAATTGCTAGCAACACATGTGTCAGTTGCTAGAAACACATGTATTACATGCTAATATGTGTTGTGTTTTTAGTGCATGCTAACACATGTGTTGTGTTGTCTTACATGCTACCACATGTGTTGTGTTTTTCCTAGTAATACATGTGTTAGTTGCTAACAACACATGTGTAACACCCCATCTTTGAAGGATGGAATGTCACACGTATATAGTAGTATCAAGAAACATAATAAACAAAAATTATTGAATTGGCATATTAGTGGCAACGAGTTATAGTGATAACAAAAATTATTGAGAGTCAAAACAGCTCAAGCTTATTAAACCTAGACATTTATCCGGAACATAAAAGATAGTAAACTACATTTTCTTCAGAGATAACTTGCCAACCGAAGTACTCATCACTGTCCCCCACGTGTCCCCTGATTACCTACCGCGGAGAAAGAACTGCTGCTGAGCCAAACGCCCAGTGAATGGATAAAAACGAAACGATAACTAATCATAAATGAAGGGAAGTTGCACAATCGATAAGGTTAGATATAATATAATCAAGGTCAAACGAAATAACAAATCAAATAATAGACAATCGAATAATGCGGAGATACCCAGTGAGCTCCTACAAATCATAAACATATAAATGTACATAGAACCGGCCAATCCATATGTACCCTACGAATGTGCGATGGCGCGTGGCACAACACAACCATCCATCAAACCTTAAAACATATAAACTAGGGCCAATTCATACGCCTCCTAGTGGCCAAAGTGTTCTCAAAAAACAAACAAAAAGAGACGTCGTTGACTAATCGCACCGCCACGGATAGTGCGACGTCACCGGTGCCGCAATGACACCCCTATGGTCCCTCCATAGGTAGGAAAATAGCTCGAGTATCGGAACGGATCAAATCGTACAATCACACAAATAATCTCAAAAGTTAAAGTAAATCCAATAATGATCACAACACAATAAAGGTCCCAACGAATGCCATGCAACTAATGTGAATTATTTGAACATACAAAATAATATGAATTATAGCATGTAAGAATGCATAAGCAAAGGATAGATAGCAAGAGAAATAGATAACGAGATCAAAGACATCTTATAATTAAGACGAACAATCCGTTCAAATTATTGAAACGTAGCATAGCCAAAGAGTAGGTAACAAGTAATTAGGATTAGAATCCGTACAAATGGTCAACAAAGTAGTAGTCACAGGACAAATAAAGCATACAAAAGATTACCGAATGTTTAAAGTTGGCCTATGGTTCAATCCTTACTGAATGTTTCAAGCTCTTATTTCATATTTTGTCTAGTTCAAGTAGTATTAAGTTGGCCTATGGTTCAATCCTAGTAAAGTATTTAGCCAAAGACTAAATATTTAAATTTTTAAAAGTTGCAAGGCAAGAACCAAATACAATTATAATCTAAGTGATTTATGAACATAAATCAAAGAACAAAAATCCATATAATACATGCCATATACGTACGGTGGATGATACATACCTATTATTCCCCTTTGTACCAACCTTCTTTTACTAATGAAATAGTTTATCTACCATTTGGTTCTAATAGTTTATTCATCTTAATGGTTATTAATTGATGGAGCCAATTAGATATATGAAGTCTTATTTAATTTATTATTCCTATTAGTTTGTGCAAATGAAAGTTTATGATTATGACAACTATAAAATAAATAAAGATCAGAGATGTAACCTTACCAAATTAGGGGTGTTGTGTTATGTTTCATTTAAAAGCATGACTCCATCCTTCTAGCCTATATTTGTTTCCTCATGATTGGCATGTATTTGACAAAGTAAATTTTTCAGTAATCTTTAAGATTGACACACAAAAGAACAAGAGAAGACTTTTAGTTTGCTTCAAGGTAACTTACATATATACAAAATGAGCATGATCCTCAAAGAACGAGTATTAAAGTTCCATCCGTCAGTTACTTTTCCTTTCCTTCACTGTGTTCATTGTTGGATTTAATGAGTATTATAACTATTACTATAAGTATTTTAATAGATATTATTACTTTTATTAATTAAGTTATTAGGGTATTACAACACGTGTTATATGCTAATAACACATGCATTAACAGCACAAGACATTATAACATATGCATTAAGAAATTTTTATTAGTATTACAACACATGTGTTATATGCTAACAACACATGTGTTAGCTATTAATGAAACCATACATAACATGCTTTAAAACACATTTATTAAGAAAACACGTGTTATTTAGACAACACATGTGTTATTTAGAACTGCACAATACACGTGTTATTTGCTTATAACACATGTGTTAGTTTCTTGCAACACATGTGTTAGTTGCTTATACATGTGTTTTTGTGACTAGTGTTTTGAATATATTTTTGACATATATTTAGGTTGTATATTTTTTAACACTTATGTTTATCATATAACACTTGACATATAACACTTGTGCTTATCATACAACACAAGACATATATAACACATTTTTTATAATATAACACAAGTATTAACACGTATAACAAATGTGTTTATCATATAACACATGTGTTAACATATAACACGTGTGTTAATGACTACTAACACATGTGTTACTAGACACATGTGTTAGTAGTCATTAATACTAACACATGTGTTACTAGATACACATGTGTTAGTATTAATGACTACTAACACATGTGTTAGTATTAATGACTACTAACACATGTGTTATCATATAACACATGTGTTATTTTTTTAGCGTATACTTTCTTAACATATGTATTGTGCTATTATCACTTGTGTTGTTAACATATAACGCATGTGCTTTCATATAACACTTGTGTTTTCATATTACACAAGTGTTAACATATAACACATGTGTTAACATCTAACACATATGTTACTAACTTTTAACACATATGTTACTGGCTACTAGCACATGTGTTAGTATCAAGTAACACATGTGTTAGTATCCAATAACACATGTGTTATTATATAACACATAACACTTGTGTTGTCATATAACACATGTATTACGCTAACAACACATGTTATATGAAAACACAGGTGAAAGCAACACGTGTGTTAGTTGCTAGCACCACATGTGTTAGATGATAACAACACATGTGTTAGTTGCTTATAACACATGTTGAAGTTTAAAACATATATGTTAGTTGCTAACAACACACGTGGTAAGAAAGCTTGCGCTAAAACACAACACAACGCAGGTGTTATCTAGATAAAACATGTGTTATCTAGACAACACATTTATTATCTAGACAACACATGTGTTATCTAAACAACAAATTTGGTAACTACATTTTAAAAAGGTTCATGATCTTGCTGATGAGTTCGAAAACTTGTACGATAAGAACGAAGTTAGGAAGGTAATTATACGTGGTATCAAGATCCATTATGATGATAATGGAAAAGATCAAGTTTGAGAAGTTTTAAGGAGATTAGTTTGTGGTTACCTTTGGTAGGTCTATATTGATAACTTTGTTTTGTATATAGGACATACATTGACTAGTTCTATGAATATTTTTGTGCATATATTGTCTTTAGTCGGTAATTTTTTAACACATTTTGAAAGTATTGTACTATCCAACACATGTGTTATATGCTAACATGATATCGCCTAAATTAGACATATTTATAGGGGCGATATCGATCCGATTTGTATATTATTTTATTCATTTTATAAACTTTAATTACTTAATTAGTCTAGTTTAGTTTCAGGTTAATAATCGAGAAGAGATCGAAAAGATATGAAGAAAAGATCAAGAGTTGAAGGATTTTTGCAGCTTTTGCGAGGCTCCACGGTTTTAGCCATAACTACCTCATACGGACTCCGATTGAGGTGATTCAAGCACCCAAATCTCCGGAACTCAGAGGGCTACAACTTTCAAAAAGGGACCTAGGGCTGAAAATGCAATTTTACCCGCCGGGTACTCAAGAAAAGTTCCAGTTTCAGCCTAGCCGGGTACATAACACTCATCCCGGTGGGAAGGCCATAGTACCCGCCGGGTACTTTCATTTCCAGCCGGGTAGAAGGGTCGGTTACAGCTTTTTGGCTTAAATTATACCTTAAACCCTAATGATAATTAACTAATTGATTAGCTACGAATTAAGGACGATTTTGGGAGTTTTTGGAGAGCTTTTGGGGACACCCTAAGTGATCTATCCTTTTGTAATCATCCTAGAAGTTAGTGTTTAATTCTCTTTCACTCGAATCTTATTTAATTAATGTTTGATTCATATTTGTAATTACATGATGAATTATTCTTTGATTATTATTGTTTGTTTCATTGAGCCTATGACAATAGGCTAAACACATTATGTTCATCTAGACTAAATACCCTAGATGTTGGATTTATAATAGTTATATTTTATTTTGCGTATGATATGATGTTTGATTGAAGAACCATTTGTATTTAATTCATTTAGTTTATTCAATTGGTGTAATAATCGTGCTAATGAGTGAGAACTCTTAGATGTCATATTACATTTACTTTTAATTGGACACAATAAAAGAGTTGAATTAGGTTAATTGAATTATAAATATGAGTGAATTATACTAAGAGACATCTTGTGTAATTTAGTAATCTCTAGGACACTAGGATTATAAGATTGAATCATCATGTTAGTTGAGTTGATTAAGTGTAATTGGAATTACTAAATTGTCAAGGACACTTGCACTTTATGGTTTTAGTTAAATGATTGCATTGTGAAAACAAGTAATCTAATTTAATAACTCCTATACGTTAAATACATATTTATCTATTATCCAACTCTAGGGGAACAAGTCTAGATGAACATAATTCTATCATTTGGTTAATCTATCAATTTAATTGCTTTCTTTAATTTAAATATCCTTGTGACTGCCTGTCGTTAAGAGGCATAACCCTTTTTCCATAACTATAGATTAGATAAATTATTCTAAGAATACATATAAACTGTTCATGTGAGAGACTACCCGGTAGACTTATCACTGTTATACTACTATCCGATTAGGTACACTTGCCTAGTTGTGTAATAGTTAGCTTTGACTTGTTTACTAATTTTTATAACTAGATATTTACACATCATAACAACACATGTGTTATAGTTGCTAACAATACATGTATTATAGTTGAGAACTACACATGTGTTAGTTGCTAACAACACATGTATGCTAATAACACATGAGATAGTTGCTAGCAACATATGTGTTAATCGTTACTAACACATGTGCTAGTTGCTTACATCATATGTGTTAGCCGATAACAACACAACCCAAAGTGTAGCTGAAGTCTTGGATTCGTGCACTATTTATGCAAAACTGATGTAAGCCGACAACAACACAACCCAAAAATAACATAATCCAACAATAGATATGACAACTGCTACCATTAATTTAACAGAACTTCAATTCCCTCCCAGTGAAATCGAACAAATGTACAACTACATTTGGGTATAACTATAGTACATTTATATAAGATATACCTAATATAAAACAAGATATCATCTTTGAAAATGGCTTCACCTACATGAGCCAAAAAACTTTACACTTCAACCTAAATCCCCAAAGATCAATAACAACTAAATTAGATAGCATACACCTATCTGGGCACCTGGAAATTTGACTACCATTCCCAACACTGTTAAAAGTACATGGACTATTTCCCTATCAGGTCATTTCTTCACTTAACCCATTTACTACATCTCCACTTCTGTTTATCAACCACGTAAACATTTTGACATGCAGCTCACAGTATATTTCAAGATTTTCGCCCCTGTCGTGTTTTCAAACATAATGCTATCTTGTGATGTCTATAACATCTACAAAATAGACTAACTTTAGACACTATATATGACAAGTAAATAGATATTTTTCTCAACATTACAAATATATGTTTCACTGAAAAATCCCCCAAACACCACCAGCTAGATAATTTAACACTTGTGTCAACTTTGCATTTCATCAAACACATGGCGTGCAAGTCAAAACTTAATAAACTATGCTATGAATTTTGCATAAGCCACAAATACATATTTTCAATCAATTTGAAATCATCTACAACTTTCTGAAATCACAATTTTCTGAAATCATCTGCAACTTTTTAACAAAACCACAATCATAGGTTGAAAATCGCATACATGTATTCTTTACATCAATAACATCAGTTAGATGTATTCTTCCAGAAACTACAAACTTTTAAACGAAATTAAATCTTCAATTACGTGATTTCTACAGGTTCAATTAGATGAATATCGCATCTGCAAGTTCAATTTCGAGATTTTGCATCGCAATTTGACGAAATTGTTTCTGCAGTTTTTTTAACAGAAAACAAATCAAATCCCCCGTAATTAAAGGATCATAGGTTGAAATCGCGTCTTCAATTGCTTGTTTGATTGCAAGTTTGGTCGATTTTTGTTGATGAAATCGCGATTTTGTAAACCCTAGTACATGTGCGTATCTGTGTTCTGTGTCTTCAATTACGTGATCATAGTTTAATTTTTTATTTATTTATGTGTTATTAATTTGTAAAGACTAAAATCCCCTTCAAAATGGTGACATTTGATTGGTTCTTCCAAATTTCACATACTTTAATGATCTCAACTCTGGTTTTTTAATCCATTAACATCTTTTAACTTGAAATTGCATTGATGTTTGTGCCTTTCATTGACAAAAAAATCTAGAATTAAAAAGATCATGTTCCTGAGTGATTATTTAAACTAAATAACCGATTAATTAATTATTCGGTCAACAAAAAAGTTCCTTAGAAAAATGTTAGGTTTGCTGCTCCTATCGGAATGTGGAGGAAAACTGACGCACGTCGATCGACTAACGTCGTTGGTAACGACACGTCGATTGACTGTGTTTGTTTGTTTGGGTCGGTTTACCGATGAGCAAAGCGACACGTTTTCATCATCCTTTTACATTCAAAAACATTATTCCACCAAACTATTATATATAATTCACGTACACTTTTCATCATCTTTTTATATTCAAATACATTATTCAAAAAGTATAACGAGCCTTAGGCAAGTGGAATCCTAGACAAAGAAGTTTTGAGGGCGGCCCGTGAACACTTTAAGCAACAAGTCGGTCAGAACTTAATTTACGTGCAAACATTTCTCGTACTAAAAGATGCCTGAAGTTCTATAACGACCTCGTTGTCATGAACAACAAATGAGTATTCCAATATTACCCATGACCAATCAATTTAGACGAGGACGAAACCAACCTGAATTCCAACCCAACTAACCTGCTTATGGTCAATATGCAAAGGTTATTCCAAGACAAACCGATTCGTCATCCACACGGTCGTCCGACAAGTCGGAAAAGTTTAAAGAGTTCGGGTTCATCGGACGCAAACTTCGTCAAGACATTCAAGCGACGAGACCCATGCGACACTTTTGCAATCTGCAAGAATCCAATAAGAAACTTCGCAAACTATTAAGAGGCTATGAAGCAAAAAATGGTGCTCAAAGCATGAAATTTTCTCCAAAAATTAATACCAACGAGTATAAAAGAATCCGAACTAAAACTACTCAAAGAAGCTAGGGAGAACGTGGTAAGCAAATAGCAAATGGATTTTCAAACGATATTTGGTTTGAGTTCGCGACAAAGAGGGTTCTCTTCCAATGAAGACTAGACTAGTTTTTTAAATTTAGTGTTTTATTTTAATCATTGTAATGTTTTATTAATTAGTGTAATGTATATTTTAATTTATGTAATGTTTTATTTTAATTAATTAATGTAAGGTTTTTAATTTTAATGAGTTTTTTTTTTAAATTTGAGTAGGGTCTAAAAATTAAAGTGACACAGTTACTATTGAAAGGCGTTTGTTAGTTTTGTGTCTGTTTAAGAGGTGTTGATGTGACGTTGAGGTGGCATAACTAACACACCCATTGTTTAAATTGGTCTTAATATAGATATTTACACCATGTAACATATATATTTTATAAAAAAAATTAGGATAAGAGGTTACACTGCAAGTAATATTTGAGATTTTTGAACTAAAATATTAAAATTTATATATATTTAATATCATTTAAACTTACATCGGATGGAATATACAATTGTTTAATGTTACGAACTTAGAAGTACAAATCAAATACTTATACAAAAGTCTCAGTTTTTCAAGAGACATACATGATATTTAGTTTTAGATTTAAATTAGAAAATAATATTAATGAAAAAGATGGAATAAGTATGTATAAATGCAATTAATTAAAGTTTAATATTCGTAGTATACCTAACTATTCAAACTTACATTATATATACGAATTTGATATTTAGGTGCAATGAATGTAACGATTGTCCTAATTAAAAGGTTGCAGGTTTTTTATTCCTTCTTTATTTTAAGGGATAATCACAAATATGATTCATTGACCAAATATAATTAACATATTAATCCTTTGACCAAGTGTATTACGAAACTAATCCACCCTTGATCGAAAAACCTTCGATCAGTTCGATTATGAAGCTCTTTTCAAAATGTAACCGTTAATTACATAGTCAAATACTAATTAATTCAATTAATTACTCATTAATCCTAAAGTCAACAATTAAAACAAAATCGAAGTGGGCTGGCTTCGATCAAACGTCTACACCAACCACCATCTGACACGTGGCACCCAGATCGAAGGTCGATCAACAAACCTAAAATAAAATAATTTTGACCGGGATCGACATTCGATCAACCATCTCTAAGCAACCTTTCAGATTGTGACACGTGGTGATCGACCCGTCAATCTGTAACACCCCAAGTTTTCAAGTGCAGGAAAACAGCTGAAAAATAGGCATCGCCCGTCCAGGTAGATGTCCACCCATCCGGGTGAGGTGTTGTTTGATCGGGTGGAGCATGGTTCGTCCGGGTGATCTTGATCAGAAAGTGGGGATGTTTTAAATCACCCGTCCGGGTGAGGTGTGTGTGTGCAGCTGGTTGGTCCGGGTGGTTAGTGTTCAAACGAGAGCCAAAGTTGGGTCACCCGTTTGGGTGAGCGTGTTTTCAGCAGATATAAGCTTTTACTCTAGAAAGATTTAGTGACTCACCCCACTTTCAATTTCGAGAATATTCATGCCAAACACACAAATTGACCTAAAATCAATCTGGAGGTACTAATCAAGCAGGAGTAAGTCGATTAAGCTATCTTATCATCAAATAGAGCCTATTCCATCTTCATTCAAGTAAGTGTAAGCTTTTGGATTTCACCTAACTTATGTAAATTGGGGATATGGGGACTTTAATGGTGTCAATAGTGAAATGAATCTTGAATGAGGTTAATATGATGTTTAGTTCGTAATTATATGTACTAATTGTTGATATATACTTGGTGAGTGGGTAAAATTGTTAATGTTGGAGATGTATTACCCAAATGCTTGAGATTATGAAACACTTATAGATGAGAGCTAGTGAATTGATGGTTCGGGCCTTATAGCTGTGATAATTTGATGATGTAATAAGTACAAGTGATAATGATTGATCACTTTTATTGATTTTTTAGTTAATTGAATTGTGTTAGGGTTGAGTTGACTTTTAAAAAGTCAAACTGCATAAATATTTAAAATGCAATAAGGTTATGATTAAAATGGAGTTGTAGGAGATAATCATCATACTTGATATGTAATATTAAACCATTGTGTGAATTAAATAGGTGTCAAAGGAGTGGAAGCTATCGTTGGAGGATTTTCAACTTCCAAACCACAAGGTAAGTACGTAGGGGTAGTGTGACCAATGAAATGTATTATTCATATTTATATATGTGTGAGTGTATGCAAGTACCTATTTGTATCGGTTAAATGATATGATGTTCGAGTTGTTTTCATTGAAACTACGGTTGACATATGCTTTATACTATGCTTTATGAGTAATGTGGGATCATAAGTAGTAGAGAATTATAATTGTCAATGATAGTTATTGATGAGTATGAATAAGTCTTTTGACAATCTAGCAGTTTAATTACAACAACAGTTTAATAAACTCAACAGTGTAAATCAATTCAACAGATTTTCTTAACCCGGATTTGTGGGTAGAAGGGGTAAAGGTCTTGGACCTATCCAGCAGTAAAATTTTAATTGTATTAAGTTGATCCTATTCATTAACATTTAATGAGGCTGTAAACGAGTTATGAATTCAAAAGTGTAACTGACTCTAAAATTTATTATTTTCCCTTCTATGTACTTACTAAGCTTTACGCTTATATTGTAGTTGATTGTCTTGTAGGTACCAGTAGGATGGGAGAAAAGGAGGATCGGGGAAAGGGCATAGCTTTTAATTAGTCTGGATTGCTTCTTGTTTTATGTAAATCTATCTTAAACTCCTTAAATTCAGTTGTGTATATCAACTCTATGCTTGTGCCCCAATTTTTGATAAATGTGTTTATTGGGTAATCATATCGTTGTATAAACCTCCTGAGAATCCTTGATATTTCTAAGTAAACCTTTTATTTTGAATGATTGAACATTGTAGTTGAAACATCCTAATGTAAAAAAAAAAAATGGGGTCTTTCACAATCGAAGATCGAACATGTACACCTTTTTTTTTTTTTTAGTTATCCGTTTTTTAATTTTTTTTTTACCAATTTCATATTCTTTTTACCTCTTTTTTCATCTTCTGTTTTTCATTCCATTTAGGGTTTCGATCTGGGTGTCGATCAAGAATTAGTGAAAGTAAAAGGCGATCAGGATTAGGGTTTTTTTGAGGTAAAGAATATTTAATATTTTTCTTATTTTAATCATTACAAACGGTTAGGGTTTAATTTAAAATTTTAGGGTTTAACTTTTTTTCTTCGTTGTTCATATAGAATTTGGAGCTTAAAGAAGCTAAGAATGGAAGATTTAAATGTTAATCTCAGTGTAAGTTTCTGATGTGTAAATATCTAGTTATAAAAATAGTAAAATAATATCAAAGCAATTATTACACAACTAGGCAAGTATACCTAATCGAATAGTAGTATAGCAGTGATAAGTATACCGGTAGTCTCTCACACGAACAATTTATATGTATTTTAAGGTTATTTGTCTAAACTGTAGCCAAATTATCAAGGATGTGCCTAATAAAGCAATAAATGGTAAATCAACCAAGTGGTAGAAGCATGTTCATCTATACTGTTTACCCCTAGAGTTTTCACAATGCAATCGGTTAACTAACTCATAAGATGCAAGTGTCTTCGACAAATTATAAGTCTCAATTAAGATTAATCAATTCTACTAACATGATGATCTAATCTCATAATCCTAGTGTCCTAGAGATTAGTTGTCTCTTAGTATAATTCACCCATATTATAATTCAATTCTCTTATTGTTTCCAATCAAAAGTAAATGCAATATGAAATTTAAGAATTCTCACTCATTAGAAAAATTATCACACCAATCGAATAAGTTAAATAAACCAAATACAAATCGTTTTTCAATTAAACATCATATCATACACAAAACATAATCTAAATATTATAAACCCAACATCTAGGGTTATTAGTCCAGATGAACACAAAGGAATTAGTCCATTGTCCTGGGTTCAATCAAACAAATAATCATAATCCAAGAATAATCCATAATTCGTTACAAAGATGAATCAAACATAAATTAATAAGAATTCGAATGAAAAAACAAACCCCTAGCTTTTTATGATGATTATAAAGATGATGAATTGCTTAGAGTGTCCCAAAAAACTCTCAAAGGCAGCCTCTAATCGTCCATAATTAATTGTTAATCCCCAAAAGTTAATAATAATTAAGGTTTAATTAAGAATAAAAGGCAAAATAGCCGTAACCGCCTCAAGTACCCGGCGGGTAATTTGAGTACCCGGTAAGTAAAACCAAATCCCACCCGGTTGAACCTTTGGTTCCCGGCTAAGTCTTCAAACTGGAACACATGAGTACCGGGCGGGTAATACCACTTCCCAGCGAGTATAATTCGTCTCCAGATTTCTGTCAGAATTGTTCCCGTTTGAGCATGAAGAACCCGTCCGGGTACCAAGTACCCGACAGGTAATTTGTCTACCCGGCGGGTAGTGATGGATTCTGACCGCTTTTCTGCTCTTTTATCTTTTCTTCGTTTTCATCCGCTATTTCTTCATCTTTTTTTTTTCTTTATCTTTGTCCCAAAAATAAATCTAACTAAGTATGCATAAAATTAATTAAAATAATATACAATTTAGACTGACATCGCTGCTATAAATATGTATAAATTATGTGATATCAGTTTCCTTTTTTTAAATGATTATAAATTTGATTTAATTTTACTTATTTATTTGTTTTATAAGTTATTTATTTGTTGTGAAATAAAGGATTTATGTTAGATATTAACTTAAGTTTAAGATTTAAGTATTAATTTTAAGAAGTTGAAAAATTATATTTATATTTTAGAAATTAAAATAAATAAAATTTTTGTGTTAGACATTAAGTTTAGGATTTTTAAGTATTCATTTTAAGAAGTTGAAAAATTAAATTTATGTTTTAGAAATCAAAATATCAATTTTTAGGAAGTTGAAAAACTAAAATATCAATGTAAGTTTAAAACTAAAATTAAAATATTTCTTTTACTTATATATTTAAATAAATTAAAATTAGATAAAGTTTATTTGTTAAAAATTAATCTCTACTTTTATAATTTGTTTTATAAACATGATTTATTTTTAGGTGATATTAAATAAGTAAAAATTTTACTTATTTATTGAAATATATTAAAATTAGATAAAGTTTATTTATTAGAAATTAATTTTTACTTTGTTTCTTTTATAAGCAAAATTTAATTTTTTAGGTAATATTAAATAACTAGTTTTGAAATAAATAATGCTTGATATAAGCATGATTTATTAATATTTGTTGAAAACATTAAATTTATTTCTTAGAGATAAAAATAATAATATTTTTCTAAATAAGTAGAATTTTGTAAGAAATTAACTTTTTGATTTAAATTTGTAGATGTTCTTAAAATATTAACGTTCATAAGTATAGTTTTGTTAAAGTTACCTTTTTGGATGTTGGTAATTTTGTTTAAGTAGAAATTAAATTTTTGATTTATCTTTTTATATATTAATTCATATGTAAATAAGTAGAGTTTCGTTAAAAATCAACTTTTTGAATATCAAGAATTAGTTTTGTTAGAATTTAACTTTTTGATTTAATTTTAAGGTGATATTAAAATATTTATGTAAGTAACTATATTTTTGTTAAAAGTTAACTTTTTGAATGTTAGGAGTTAGTTTTGTTATAAATTAGAATTTTAATTTATTTTATAGATGATATTAAATTATTTACGTAAATAAGCAATTTATATGTTATAAATTAAATTATTAGTTCTATGTATTTGTTTTATATGCATGATTTATTTATTGAAAAATTATGTTTATATGTAGAATTATGTTAAAAATTAAATTTTAGAACGGTACGAGTTAGTTTTGAAAAAAAATAACAATGTTTGTTATGCTTATAAATGAAATAATATTTTAGATATTTTAGATTTTTTTTTGTAAGATAATGTATATCATGTTATGTTAAGTTATGTTAATTAACAAGTTTAGTGGAATTTTTTATGTTTAGACGTTATACTACGATGAATCTAATGTTGGAGTCGCGTTCAAAATTCGCGAGAGCTTATCAAGGTACCTTGATAGACTATAAATGTTTAGAAACTTGTGTTTTGGATCATGGCTTGATCTTGAATGTGATAACCGAGACCCAAGTTAGGTACATTGGATACTTCAAACTCAAATCATGCCACTAGTGGATCATTTGTTGTTTTCTGTCGGTGAACTAGAGCTTAGATTCACACAGGGGGAGTTTTGTCTAATCACGGGTCTTCGATTCGGGCGTCAGGACTGGTTATCGAGTAGATTTGGCAATCCATTTAGGGATAGATTTTTTCAGATCTAGAGTTGGTAAATCAATTAAAGGTAGAGATATTAAATATGTGTTTGAGAATGAGGTTGACCAATTAGGTGATGTTGATCACGCACAAGTTTGTTTATTATTACTACTCTTCTTTGGGTTTCTCGGCTGTGAGGCAAAGTTAAGCATAAACGACCGTTTATTAGTACTGGTTGATGACTTGGAAGTGTGGAACCAATTTCCATGGGGTTCCTACTTGTGGGATGCCACTATTCGTTCGCTCCGTAATGCGATCGAAAAATGTTAGACGTTACATTTTAATAACGTCACGGAGGGGTACCCACTTATTCATTAAGTGGATATGTATGGGCCTTTAAGGTAACATCTTAACAATCATTTAGTTATTACTTTTTAACTTAATTTATATGTGGGACTAAAATTGTCATAGATATGGATTTATGAGGTTTTCCCATACAGACGACTTAGTGGCTATTGTCTAAAGAGAGATGGTGTAATCCCTAGAAGCATTGCTTGGAGGAGGATGATTGTTGGATGCCCATGGGAGGTTACCACATCGTTGCAGGTTTTGTTTCTATTATTTTGTTTCAGTTAGTATTTAAAATTAAATTGTTAGTAACATAATAACTTATTGTTTTCAGCCTGGACGTTTACCAATTCGGGAGTTGATACCGATACGTGAATAGCAAGCCACAAACTAGTGGATAGATAGTCAACCTTTTTTGAATGGTGTAGATATTCAACTTAGAATCTGCATTCACATTTATGAGTTATATGAAATATGATAAAACAAGTTTTACTTACCGTGACACCAATAGCAACGAAAAGACACCCGAACCTCTCTTGAGAATCAGTCTTAATGTGAGTCACCTTACCAGGATTAGCCTTCTTCAAATTGTGACAATAAAGTGGTAGCTTGGAAAATGATTCATCGTTAGTCCCTCTTAACAATTCTATAGCACGACACTTCCCCCTCCAAGCTTGAGAATACGAAAATATTTCATGATATCTTTCCCACGATATACCCGGCTACTATCTTCCAGTTGATCACGAAGTATGCTCCCCAATACATGTTTGTTTGCATTAGTTTGCATTTTTGAGCATGTGTGCTGATCTTTTAAGGTTTTTACTTGAAAAATTGAATTATTACTTTTTAGCTTTGTGGCTCTTAAGAACCATTGACAACCTTTATTGACACATTTTGCTTCAAATCTTGTGGTTGATGATTGAGCTACTCTGAATTCATAACCATCTTCGAGACATTTAATACCTTAATTTTTTTTAGCTCATCTTTTTTATTAAAGAACTAAACTTCAGTAACTTTTGAAGATGAGATATACCTATTAGGATTTATTGGTGTTTCTTCGAAAACTGGACATTGTAGCGGCTCGAGCATTGACCAAAAGTAGTTGGGTTGCATTTGAGGCGGAACACCTACTCTATTATCACCATCTTCATTATCATCATCATTATCATCATCATCATCATCATTTTTAACATATTTTTCCCGATCACTACTAAAAGACTCAGAAATACCAAAAGACTTTGCCATCTCTTTATCTGTTAAGGGGTTATAATTTATATCGACATAAACCCTATGCTCTTTATTTTGAGCATATTCATTTTCAGCAACAAAAGAATGTCGAAAGACATCTTGATTTTCATGGTAATCGTTATAAGAAGAAACTTGATTTTCATGGAAATCACTAATATATTTAGAACGATTTTGATATGAATGAACGTGTTGATTTTCATGAAAATCATTATGACAAGAAACATGATCGTGTGAGTAAACATACGAATTTTGATTTTGGTACGGGTTACTTTGTTGGGTATGATACATATTAGGAACAAACATAGAAGGACCGACCTCATTTGGTTGATTGCTTCCACTAACATGAGCGATTTGTTGAACTACAAGTAATGTAAGATCACCGTACGGATTATTACGAACGGCTTCGATTAGAAACGCTACATCTTCATTGTCAAAAATATCAACTGGGTGTGTGTAATTTGACATTTTTAAACACTATATGAACTCCCGTTGAATATCTAAACGATCTTTTTTAGCTATAAACTTCTTCAACTTAGAATACCTTGTATCAACCGGGTTTAGAACCGGCGGTTTTTCTAAAACCGGTTTTGATCGCGTTCGGGTTTGGTTTTTTTTTTCGGGTTCGTTTTTTTTGTACACGACTAGTGCTACCCATCTCTCTGTGACCAACCTCACCCCAATAGATTGGAGTTCGACACTTCCTACCATACAACATTTCATAAGTAGGCATTTTAATTGAGGAATGATAGTTGTTATTATAAGAAAATTCTGCTAACGAGAGACAAACTACCCAACTTCCACCGAAATCAATAGGACAAGCTCTCAGAAAACTCATGCCAATCGACGATAATACCCTGCCAATCCCAGAAAACTCTTAACTTCAATAGGACTCGAGGGTGGGTCCCACTTTATCACCACATCTACCTTAGAAGGATCTACTTTTATGCCATTAACATTTATCACGTGACCTAGAAATTGGAGCTCTCGTAACCAAAACTCACACTGTGAGAACTTAGCATAGAGTCTCTCCAGCTAGAACATCTCTAAAACCTACCTGAGGTGAACTGGTAGGGCAAATGAATCCCTTATCAAAGAGTTCTTGCAATTGCCTCGTCATTTCTTGCATCCCAGTTGGAGCTAAACGATATGGAGTCTTTGCAATAGGGGCAACTCTGGGCATCAAGTCAATTCTAAACTCTACTTGCCTATCGGGTGGTATACCTGACAATTCATCAGGAAACACATTGGGGAATTCATTAACCACATGATATCTTTCAACTCTATTATAGTTTTGGAAGTGTCAACTACGTGTGCCAAAAATGCCCGACAACCGTGTGTTAGAAATCTCTTAGCTTGAGCATAAGAACATATCAGAATCACATGTCTAGACCGCTCTCCGTAAATAATCACATCTTTCCCACTCGGTGCTTACAAACAAACAATCTTCTTATTACAATTTATAACCCCCTTATTCTTTTCCATCTAATCCATCCCTACAACTACATGAAACTCCCTCATTTGCATAATCTTCTTATTACAATTTATAACCCCCTTATTCTTTTGCATCCAATCCATCCCTACAACTACATGAAACTCCCTCATTTGCATAGGGATTAAATCTATTTCACCACTAATTGAATTAAGACTAACAACTAATAGTTATAAACTCATATTAACATCAATTTGAACACAACTCAAGGTTTATTTCATCTATTTCTATCACTCCCACTCTTAATCACCATAGTCACCCTTTTTCCTTAACTTTTAGGTCAAAGGAATAAGAACACAAGCTTACCTTGGGTTAAAGATGATGTAGGAAGCTCCAATCCAACCTTTCTAAGCTCAATTTGATGATTATGAACTGATTTCTCACTTCCTCTTCTTGTTTCACAATCGCTTGAAGTGTGTGTGTGGTGTACGTATATATTAATTCTAGAATGCATAATTGAAGTTACTAGTAGATATAAGGAACATTTACACTTCTAACTTTCTATTTTCAATTACTTAACGTTACACCCCACAACTTAGAACTTCACAATTAATAATACTCGTAACTTATAAAATGTATAAAATAAAACTCATATATACGTATTATTAAATTACCACTATTTTTTAGGTGTTATAGAGTCCGACCGGTCAGGTCAATTCGGATTTGAAAATATCGATTTATCGGGAACTTGTCCCGAAAATAATTTAATTATATTTATAAATTATATTTTTATCAAATAAAACTAATTTAATCGAAGCACAACGTATAATAATAAATGAATGTTGTTGACGTGGTTCCGTATTCTTGCAAACAATCCATAAATGTACGATTGGACCCAGACAATGTAGAAAATAATTTTCTTTTCTTTTTAATTTATGCACAAACCAATAATGTCCGAAATATTCATTCAAATATTCGTTCCTACCAAAAAAACTATTCTATATGATCTTGGTTTATTTCGTTGGACCCAGATATAAAATAACTAGTTTAGTACTTTTCATCAAATGATATGATTTTATGCAATTATTCAACAATCGATAATCTTTAATATCTTTATAAAAATACAAAACTAAACACATAATTGTAGAAAGTTTGATTTAAATTTTTCATGTTCAAGGTACCATGGAAGGACATGAATTTTTGGCAGTCAAATCAGACTATTTCCGTATCCGGTTTTAAAACTTTCTCCTACCGTCCCAAAATGCTTACCTTGGAAAGAAGTTAAAGACTTCTTGTAAGGACGTTACAACGATTTATCATCAAACTTAATTGATGATGGTGCAAGAAAATAAATAAAAAAACAAATTGCAGCTTTATACACGATACTTTTTACTACTTATTTTAAATATAGAAAATATTATCGAAGGTAAAAATAATATATTATGATATCTACAAATGAAACATAATGTTGCAGATAATTTCACACATAGAAAGATTTATTTCTTTTACTATTTAATTATAGTAGAATCTCGATTAATTAATACTTGATTAATTAATAAATTTTTTAAATTAATATTATTTGCAAATCTCAATTTCAGGATACGGTGTTAAATACTCAACTAATTAATGACGTTTTTAATTAATAAATGTAAATGATCTTATGTATTAATTTATACCGTTTCTATTATAATTTCATCCATGATGGATCTAAGTAGAATTAGGAAAGTTTTAGAAACATTTGTATTTACAAGAGAGAAATAGAAATGGATTGAAAGAAAGATGAACGAAATACAAAGATAGAAATAATGGTAGCCTTTAGGCAACCTCTTATATCTCAATCAAGTACTGTATTTGGTTGCATTGAGTTTTTTATTTTATTTTATTTTATTTTAAGCGTCAATTAACTTTAGATACCACGAACTTGCTATGATCATGAGAATTCAGATTTAAATCTTGTCTGAAAATATGTGATTAAACACATGAAATGATTTGATCATCCAAAAGTTGTGAGACTACTTTTCCCATCACTTTATGTTCAAAATACAAAAAGTTTATATATAAAATGATTTATAATTTGATATTGTATTGAAGTTTACATTTTTATTAATGTATAAATTCAACTTCAAAATTTTATTTTGTATACATTTAAAATTTAAAATCGTCTATAGTATATATTTTTGACTACATTAACTAATGCTTTTTGATAAATTATATATAGAAGAAGTTGAATTCTATGCATGTAACAGAAGGTTAATGCATATAAATAATTTTAAATCTTAATACATATAATAAGTTTTTTTAAATTGAATGCGTACAAAATGTAAAATTCTAGACTTTCAAATTGTAAGCCCTTTATAAAATTGAAGGATAAATGATAATGGTTAATTGAACAAGTTAAAGTGATCAACTTGTCGCAACAAATAAAAACCTAAATAACAAATAGTTATTTCTAAATAAAACAAATAAAAATGAAGCGTAAGATTGATAATTCTTTAAATATAAATATATAGTTGCAAAAAGGAATGAAAATAAATAATGAATTAGAGATATGGTTTTCCAGAGAAAGGAAGTTAGTAAGAAAGGAAGAGAATTCAATAAGGAGAAGACAAATGTCCTCCTTATTTTCTATCTATTTCTTTTGATACATATTTGTGTGACAATTAGCTTATTTAAAAATCTTAGCTAGATTGTGTAAATGTGAACAACACTTTTTGTATTTTAGCGACACTTGTTAGTGTCGCCTGCTGCATGAAAAATATATATATATTGTAACATCCTCTCCCGCGGTCTGGTAATTTCTATTATTTTAATTGATTATCTAATTGCTTTAGAAATTATTTAATATTATGTGTTTCATTGTGAAACGTAGATAAATAAGCCCTTTGACTTATTGTGACTAGTGAAATATTAGTTGTTTCAAAATTTGAAAATTTGATTTTCTGCGACATAAGGTTTGTGTCGCAGGTGGTGTCTGTGCGACACAACGGTTGTGTCGCAGGACTGAGTCGCAAAACGGGCTGAACTGAAATTAACTAAGGAGCTTAAGTGTAATTGCGAGATTAAATATATATACACACCGTCTAAGTCTTCCAGACCATTTCCAAAACATTTCCAAACCCTTAAAATCGTTTTTAGAGAGAGAATTGAGAGAGAAAGTGAAAAGTAACTTTAATCTCTTAATTGAAGCTTTTGATCCGTGAATTCAAGGTAAGAATTTGATTGTTATGTGTTGTTGTTGTTTATAAGTGAATTACACCGATTGTAATAAGTTAATTTGAGTATTACATGTTTGAATTCGTGAATTTCGAATCTGGGAGCTGGTCTGTTCTTCATTGCGACACAAGGGTTGTGTCGCAGGTTGTGTCGCATGAATGTTCTGCGACACAGTTGGTTATGTCGCTTAAGGCAGCCAGTTTGGGTTTTGCGACACAATGTTTGTGTCGCAGGATGTTGTTATGCGACACAGTGATAGTGTCGCAGGATTTTGTGGTGCGACACAATGGATGTGTCGCTAAGTTTATAAAAGAGATTTTGAAAATGCGTAAAGTGTTTTTGAGACGCGGTTTTGTGAAAATCTCACTAACTCGGATTTAGTTGAAATTTGCATGGTCATTCGGAAACGACCTAGTAATCAAGGCTATATTCTAATAGCCTAGGCAGTTTTTGGCCATCCGGGGTCATCTAGGACCCGAAAATGGCATTTTTCAGTTTTAAGCGGCATTGTGGACTTTTTCTGAGTTTATTTCTGTTTAACTTTTGTTTGCCTAGACTTCAGGGATTACCTGATTGGATAATTAGACTATAATGATATTTATGGAACGAACTTCTGACTTGTGTATGATTTTCTGTTTCAGATCAACGTAAGACTCAGTGATATAAGAATCCTGAGTGTGGAGACGTCAGAGGTATCGGTGAGTGGATTCAGAACTCATCATTTGATTTAGTTGTAACTATTTGGTTACAACAAGTAAACGTAGATGTGTATTAGACTGTTTAGTCTTGATTATTGATTATTGATCTACGTGATATGTGAACTATGTGTATTATGTTATTGAGGTCAACGTGTAGTTGGACTTCTGGTTATTATGTGTTTTACACAGGTTTTGATTCATTTGTTGTGTTTGAAACCTGTGTATGAGTTTAATAACCAGTAGTTATCGGTCTATTCTGTATTGGCCATACGGATTGACGGTAAGTGTTCTTGGGGGAATCCCCGGCTATTATGATATCCCCAGAGCCACCGATCCTCATTGAATTATGTGTGTTTACGATTATTTGGTGTAAACAACTTGTTATGCTAAGTTGAATGGAGTGTGACGAATCTATTCACTTAGCTTCGTGCTAATCCCTCATTTTACTTCCTGCAGGATATGTTTTGATTGATTGTGGGTGCAGGAGGTGAATGGTTGATCAGGGGATGTTTGACTGCGCTCTTGGTCTCTGATATGGTTTTTGTAATAAACCTTGTTTTGTAAATTTTATAATACCCCGTCTTTTGTAGTTTTAAACAGTTTAAATATTGTGTAAATATTGAAAAATGTAAACTGTTTATGTATAATGTTTAATATATATACTAAGGTAATCTATTTTAAATTCATGCTTCCGAGTTTATTAATATAATATTCTTATTTGAAATGAGGGGTGTTATATATATAGCAGTAGTGAGTTTTTCGTAAGACTTTTTCAGAGAGATTTGAGAGGGAGTTGAGCTTATATTGCAAAGTACTTCTGTAATTCGTATTGAAAATTAATAGAAAGAAGTCATTTTAGATAATCACAATCACGTTTAGACAATTCCAATTGGATTCCGCATAATAGATTCGTTTGATCCGAATCGAGATCCTTACTAATAGGACATACATTTCACTACATTTATGTTTTCTCTTTATTTTTCCAAAATTCCTTTCCTTTTTTCATTTTTCTTTCATTTTTTTTGTTTTTAATTTCCTTTTCTTCTCGTTTTTTGTTTAGTTTTCTTTTTTGCCGATTCTTAATATCAATGGTTCACTTTTAAACTACGATGCATCAATTTTGCTGAATATAATGAATTTTCTTTAAATATTATACACTGATTTTTCAAGATATACAACAAAATATCGTTATTAAATAAAATAATCGTGCATTATATCTTGCATTATGGTTATGAAAATATGACACTCTAACTTATAGATATACAATAAACATCGTTATCATATAAGTTTAGGTGCATTATAGTTATAAAATATGGTACTGTGTATTTTGAAGATTTGGTGCATCATATTTATAAGATATGATGCATCATAGTTATAAATATGAACACTCTATGTGACACCCCTCGAAAACTGGTACATTTTCGTACGTCATTAACATGCATTCTTACGCTAATTTCCTCTTAACTGAAATCAATTTGATTTAAACTAAGATAAGTCTAGCACACGCCCACGATGCACATTTTGGTGCACACTATCCTAATGCATGACGCATCACTTTTACGTAATTTTTGAGAATTATGCGAAACAATCGGTTGACTTCCGACTACTACGAACGTTGGTGATAAACTTTCATTAATGATATAAAACTATTTGATAAATATAGTAGTTATTTATCGATAATTATTTTGCTAAGATTAATAGCATAACTTTTCGAATAACTGAAATTAACGCTTACTCGATTTCAATCAAGCACAACGACTACGTATACGATACATAATCAACTAAACAAACCAACGATAACATTCAAATATTTTGTAGACGACTTAGAATATTCTAATCACATGGAGTTACCTATAATTTCCCTAATTTAACCTAATTACCTAATTAACGACTAAGTTAATCAAGATTTAACCTAAGTAACTAAATATCTAGCTAATTTAAGCTACTAGACATGTTTAGACAAATTCAAGAGAGTGCCATGCCTCCATTTGACTCTCTTGGCCGGACCCTCCCATCACCCACACACTCCATCTCTTTTGTTTACTTTCATACTCCAACACCTTACCAATCTAATTAAATATTGAAGAAGCCACTACTTGTGATCTTTAGAGATTTTCTAAGTGTGGTACCTAGATAGGAAACACTCCACACTGCGAAATTTTTGCATTTTACTCTCTCCCTCCTCCCACGCCATTTATCATCTTCATCTTCATCATAATCCACCACTTTTACACTATGTTACATCATTTTTACATCATTTCTTGAGCTCAAAACACATAGATTAATCTCTGGAATTTCTCATCTTCTCAAGCTTAGGAAAAAGTCATAAAATGGGTTTTTAAAGGATTTGGGTTGAAGATTCAAGCTCATAAAATCGTTGTAAGAAAACTCCTCCTTGATCTCTTCATTTCCTACGTTTTGAATACATACATGCTAGATGTTCACTCTATTGTTAAACTCGAAAAAATGTATGTTAAAACATTGATTTAAAAGTTAAATGGTTAAAAACGAGCTAAAATGGGTGTAAATTGATCAAGAACGAAATGAGTGTTAAAATGAATACCTAGATGTATGATTTTGTGATATATATGTTATGTGGTGTTTTTGGAAGTGTTAAAATAGATTTGTAGTTAAAATGGTGAAAGAATGGTTAAATGAAGGTTTTAAAATGAGTAATGAAAACCTTGATCTTCATATTTTGAACCATAAAAACTTTTGGTCTTGTTAAAATGCTAAAAGATATATTTACATAGCAAAATTCGTGTTTAAAAGTGTTTGGTAAAAATCTGGGAAAAATGCCAGAAAATGGCGTCACCCGGACAGGTGAGCCACCACTCGGATGGGTGAATTAACTAAACTTGGCCCCTGTTGGGCTTCACCCGGACGGGACACCTAACTCCCGGTCAGAATAGCCGTACCCGGACGGGTCATGATTCCACCCGAACGAGTGATCACAAATTCCAACAACTTTTGAACTTTGGTTTTGAAATGAACAAATGGTATTTGTGACAACCGTCAAAAATCTCAGGTCATTAACGCATTTAAATTCCTAGTCTATCTAATTACGTTTACTGCTCTCTAAAATCCTAGTGAAAAGTCTAGGTTACGACTCCTTCAGTACCGAAATCGTAAGTTACCGAAATCGCGTAACGTTCTAGGAGATGGCTTAGCGAACTTTAAGACTGTGAGGAACAAAAAATTAGGTTACAAAGTGCCAAAGAAAACAAGTGAAATTAAATTTCATAAGTCATCACAAAATAGTTATCATATCGCAAAAATCGGAATTTAACCGGAAATTCCGTAACTCGGTGAACGCAACCGAAAATCGGTTAATTGACTCGCGAATGTCAATCGTGATAGAATCAAATACATTTTGATGAATTTTATAAACTTATAAGATAAAGTTTCATGACTCAAACTTTAATCACAAAGACATCACAAAAATCGGAATTAACCGAAATTCCGTAACTCGGCAAACGCGACCCGAATCGAATAAACGAAACTCGAATCCGACAAACTAATACTTGAATATCCATTATAAACAATCTAAAATACAATTTAAAGTATTTTATAAATTTAGAACATCAATATTTACAACCCTAATATTAAGCACAAAAACAACACAATTTAAAGCCTTTAAATGTACAAGACTTGTGCAATTTTAATACAAATAAATACTAAAACTAATATACATTTTATTTTGACAAAAAAATAAGTTAAAAACCTCATTTTAATGACCCAAAACCGGACCCCCCTTTCCCTCTCTCTTTTTTTCCACTCAACCTCTCCACTAACCACTTATATTCCATGCAAAAGTCTTCTACCACTTACACACTCTTCCTCTCATCATTTCTTTCATTTTCTCTCAAGAAAACACACACAAAACCTCTCTTTTCACACACTAAACTCCAGAGAATATCCATCCTTAAATCATATCTTTGAAGGTGTTCATACACCTAAACCAACTTTCTAAGGTATGCACACCATCTCTAGCTTCCATTCTTGCAATTTCCTACTTTGATTCTTGTAAAAACATAGATTTTATGCCTTTTTCATGGCTAAAATTCTCATACAAGTATTGATGGTTTGTAGGTTCCCTTACACTTGTTTAAGTGTTAAAATAAAAGGGCAACCCATGATCAAACCAAAATCAAACCGAAAAAGTCGACTTTTTGATGTTATAGAGTTTATTTACATGTTCTTGCTAGAATAAATGGTTAAAATGTTAAAATATGTTTATGTTTCTGTAAAACACATGTACATGCGTAAAAGACAAGGCTTCAATCATTGGATGAGGTCTAAAAATCGTTGGTAGTGAAAAACACACCAAAATGATCACCATTGTCTTATATGTAATCTGTCCAGATTTTGACCTCACTTGAAACGACCATAACTCAGTGAAAAATGGTCCAAAAATCTTGATTTTTCTTCTAGAATTTAGCTTAATGTCTTACCTTTAAAACCCCACTGGTCTCACTCAAATCCATTGAGTATTCGACCTCCAAATGTATCACACAAAACTGATGCGCAAACAGTAACTTTTCTGTGAGCACCTTGTTGTGATACTTGTTCATGGGTCTTAAGGTGTTCAATAAATTAAAAAAAAAATTGTTTTTAGACTCCTAACAAGTTTATCTCAGTAGAATAAAAAGATGGTAATTTATCTTGTTGACCTTATATTTTTAGAAAATGCATGAACATCATGCATTGTTGTAAGCTTGTAAATCTCAAATACTTGTGTTGTGATGATTCAAAAATACATAATTGCTATAGAAAACGTGTTAAAATTTTGGGGATTATTTTTTCTAGTAACTAGATCATGAAAAGATTCTTGAAAATAAAAATTGGAATTTTTGGAAAAACATAAGTATTTTTCCTAAATTAATGCAAATAAAGCCTATAAAAGGTGAAATATTCATGAAAAATACTTTTGGACACCAAATAATTATGGGAAAATTCCGGTGTCATTTTTCTCAGGAAATGACACTATACTCAAAATTTCACACTCTTTGGAGGTGTTTTGATATGTTTTTCGATTTACGTCTCGTTAAAACGCATAATGTTGAGAACCTAAGTTCCAGTGCTCAAAACGACTTGAAAATTTTACACAAACCTAAAAATGGGTAGAAAATGATCTGGTAAAAATTCCAGAATTTTTCCTGAATAATTACTATTTTTCCCATAATTATCCCACTTATTAGACATAAAATGATTATAAATAATCCATACGTCTAAAAATCTCCAAATTTTCACAGAAAATGTTTGAACTTTATTTCATGTTTCATACCAAGTTTGGTAATTTTTAGATGTTGTATACATATATTTCCATTATTTTGTTCAGAACTCGAACAATTACCGGCAATGTAATTTAAATGGAAATTCAAACTTTTACGGCAGTTTGTAATTTAATTAGCTAGCTAAGAAATCCTAACAAACCGTATTAGTCGAGAGACTAATTAGAAACCTTGTGTTCTTAGGACTTGGATAGGAGTCAAACCCAGTCGGCACGCGCATTACATCCATCCTTCCGCTCACGCTCAATAGTGAGTTTACACAGCCCCTCTTTTTAACGTTTTACTTAAATTTTTGGGGTGAAAAGCATGCTATATGATCTAACTACTATATTTGGATTACAAATACTATTCTTATGCTATCCTTGATTTACGAATGCTATGCTTATACTATGCGCGTTTTACAAATGCTATCCTTGATTTACAAATGCTATGCTATGCTATATGCTATGCTTACTTTCGAATACTTCACATGGTTAAAATGTCGTATTGATTACACATAATGTCGTGAATGTTTTCCGTTTATACGAACATGATTATATGCTTGTTTTCTATCGTATCTAAAGTCCCCGGTATATCTACACGACCATTAACTTTATATGAGCCAAATGATGCATATGAATAGTACTATTTGGGAGCGAGACCACCTCCCCACTCACGCGGCCACGTGAGTGCATCCCATCATCCTAAATGCCAACGATAGGTCATCTCTCTTTGGGGCAAAGGTTTATCGGTTGTAGGTTTGGTTGTGGACTCAAGCATAATAACTCATTGTGACTATAGACATTATAACGTGATAGCATAGAAATTTCATAAACGACTATAAACGTATGACGTTTTGACATTTGAAATGACATTTCTTTGAAACTATGAACTTACGACCCGAGCTTTACAATGACTTTGTCATCTGAAACAATATTTCTTTGAAACCATAAACTTACGATCCGAGCTTTACAATGACTTTGTCGTTTGAAACGACATTTCTTTGACACTATAAACCTTACGACCCGAACTTGAAAATGACTGTCATTAGAAACCATATTTCTTTAAAACCATAGATTTTATAACCTGAGTTTTATACTATAAATCAATGTGGTCTTGGACAATGATAAACGTGGTTTCATAATAACGTCGCGCATTCGTATGAACTTCGACATAATAATCCGTTGAGACTTTAAACGTTTTGATATTGATTTGATGATCCATTGGCTTTATACACGTAACATGAACTTATTAAATACTGCAATATGAGTTTTATAAACATAACTTGAACTTATTAAACACTATATCTTGAGTTTTATAAACGTGATTTAAATATTCCTTTGAAAATATGAGCGGGGCGTTATAAATGAATCACGACTTTTAATTGAGTACAAAAAGGGAATCGCTCCTAAATGAGCCTCGTTCTTAAATAAACCTCCTTTGCAAACAAAACATCGATTAACAAATGAATCTAGCTATCAAATGAATATCGCTCTTAAATGAGCCTTGTTTTAACGAATTACTTTTATAATTATCCGCGCAATAGCGTTTGACTATCCTAAAAATTGATTTCAAGAACTTATCGGATGATTATCGTCTTTGTATGAGCCTCGACACTAAACATACTACTTTTGCGAACTAATCACGTAGTAACGTGGAACTTTTAAACTAGACTTTGTAAACACTGGAAAAGGGTCTTTCATTACACAAAACCTGTGTACTCACCAACTATGTTTCATAGTTGACCTGTTTACTTTTACATGCTTTTCAGGAATTAGTCACCACTTGTTTATTGAAGCTAAACCCGTTATATGATCTATGCTGCTGTAGCGTTACGGGATTTTCTCTTTTGGATGTAATCGCATGTTTAGATTATTTACTTTTGTGCTGTAAACGCTTGTAAGACCTTATGTAATGTATTAATTGTAGACCGTTGAACGGTGATCTTTTGTAATTTTCGATTGTGAAATCATTGTACTGTTACATCTCGTGTTTCCGCTTTAGCGGGGTGTGACAGTATTTGTTAAGGGACTAAACATGAAAATATTTGGATAATAGTTTTCTACTTTGATCAAATCAAAGAACGTATTTAATGTCACGTTTTAGACAAACGAACACGAGAATTTATGAAACGATTTGTAAAACGAATTTTTACAAACTGAGTTTCCGCGAACTGAGTCTCCGCGAACTGAGTCTCCATGAACTGAGTTCCTGCAAACTGAAACTTCTGAATCTTGGATTTGCAAAGATGTCTCACTTAAGTAGAATGATTGAGATGGACCATGAGATTGGAAAATCTAATGTTCCACCTAAATTGCGCCGACTTGAGACAGCAGCTGTTGATGATGTGCTAGACATGGGATCAACGGAAGATCTGGGTCCTGAAGACTTTGTGGCTCAAATGGCTGAACTCCAAACAGACAAAAAACGGGTATGTCTTGATACTCTCACTCTTACTAATGTATGTCAACTAGTTATTAGTTTGCAGTCCCAAGTGAATGTATATGCAGAATCATATAGGACTATTTCATCTGAGTTAGAACTAATGAAAAGTGATGTACGTAGGCTAAGTGAGGATAAGTTAGCTCTTAAAGAAAAGATTAAGTCATATATGTCAGATAAGACCATACTTAGAGATACTATTAATGAACAATCTATTCGAATAGATGGTCTTTATCTAAACTTAAAAGACTTAAATAAAGATATTGCTAGTAAAGATCAAGAGTTGTCTGAGTCTAAGATGAAGTTGGTTGAGTTATATCGTAAGTTTGAAAGTTATAAGACATCTTCCTTAACTTTAGATCATATAATTAGTACTCAACGTAGTGTAAAGGATATGACTAGTTTGGGTTGTCATGATGTACCTCCTCCATTTAATTCTAATTACACTAATACTTATGTAGACTTAGAAATGACTGATGTGCCTGTTAACGCTGAGAATAATCCAACTAATAAGTCAGAGGTATCTGAGGCAGAGAAGCCTGTTATTAAAGATCCAACATCTAACAAGTTTAAAGATGAATTAGATGTTAGGGATATTAAGGAACAGAAAATTAAAACTTCAATGACTCAGGAACATATTGACTTAGAAAAGGCAAAAGAAGTTAAATCTAAGAAGTTAATGTCGTGCTTCAAATGCCACCAAAAAGGGCACGTGGCTTCTTGTTGTCCTAATAAGAAGTCAGAAGCAATGCATAGACCAGTAAATAGAGACATGTCACCGGGTACTTCTAAGATGAATGTAGACAGGTTGAGTCCTAAATCTGAGATGGGTAGTAAAACCATAACTACACCTGTAAACATTTTGAAAAGGAAAGAAACACACAGTGTTTCTCCACCTATACCTAAACGGTTTTTAAATCAAAATGATAATACTTTCAATCATTCTAGAGATCACATACCGTCGAGATATAGGACCCCTAGTAGAAACCATAGTCATTATGAGAATGGTTATACTTCACGAAACCATGGTCATTATGAGAATGGTTCTACTTCACGAAACCATGGTCATTATGAGATTGGTTCTACTTCACGTACACATGGGATTAACTACGGGTATATCTATAATCGTAACCAAGGACAAAAATCCCAAGGTTATGTGTCAGGGAGGTTTGCATCACATTCACCTCATAGACCCAAGACGACTGTTCATCAACAAACTCAAACTCCTTCGAAAGTAATCAAGGCTCCTGATGGGAAAGAGGGTTATTTTAAAGAAGTTAAATTTGTTGATGATGAGGGACGATCCAAGTCTGTTATGGCTTGGGTCCCTCTTGATAATTAATTGTGTATAGATGTCATGTGCAGGAGCATACTGTGAACGACGACAATTGGTGGTACGTAGACAGTGGCTGTTCTAGGCATATGACAGGATCTCGAAGTCTACTGAAAGACTTCAAATGAGGTTTGAAACAGCGAGCTCATTTCGCTGATGATAAAGGTCATCATGTACATTTCAATGAGACAAAGGCCTTAGTTCTGAAGCCGGGTTTCATTATTCCCGAAAAAATGGATATTGATGAGGGCTCCACGGAAGAAGGACATTTATGTCATCAACATGGATGTTCCAATTACTTCAATGGAGTCAACATGTCTTATATCTAAGGCTTCACACAACCTTGTATGCTGAAATGAAAGAGACAGGGATTACAAATCTATGTGTATATTCATGTTTTATACACCAAGGCATTCGACAGAGCTCGATTTGAGACATTGGTTCAATTGAATGGAATGAGAAATCCATAATGATTAGTCTTCCAAAGGGTACTTATGTAATAATTAATAGTTAGTTTTATTTATAAAAAAAAAATAAATAAATAAAATAAATAAATAAAAATAAAAATAAAAATAAAATAAAGATTGGCGTATGGCATTCATTTTCTTGTTACCTCGGATAAATAAGTGAAGTATTTATCTGCTGGGGAATGATAGTACATTAGGGGAATACGCTTAACAATAATAAGTAACAGTCTTAAGTTAGATGTGTTAGTGGATTCCAATAAGTTGCATTAACGTTACATCTTTAAAACCAGGCCTTTACTTATATTTATTTTACCATACACCTTTCTCGACACGCCATAATTTGCTTCGAATAAATGAAATCTAGACAGTTTCATTATATGATGTACTGGTAGGCATATTCTGCTATGATTTCTGAGCATATAATAAGTAATAATTCTCCTGTGTGTTATCTGATATATGATGTATGACATAAGTCTTAATTGTTGAATAATAGTATAGCCATACACTGTTATTAAGGATCTATGAATATATGTCAAGACAAATAGTAAGAATTATAGCTATTAGCAAAACTACTGGTGACTCTGTTGTACTAAGTACAGATCTGAAACTTTTAGTTTTGCCAATAGTCTCAAACTTATTTTGATTATACTAAGAGATCTTCGTTGTACTAAGTACAGACCTAGAACCACTAGTATCTTCAAAATAGGTTTGATGTTTGTCAAAACTTTAAAAAAATAACTCAAGGGTATGTTATGTGCTTCGAACATAACATCATTTAGTAACCTCTACATTGAATCTGAAAGATACAGTGTTATGTGTTCTACTTGATTTCTCAGTATGGCGTATTTTGGATCACATTAGGTAATATGCATACCAATAATAAAGGTTTGCTTAGAAATCAGTGTAGCCTGTGTTTATGTGGACCATAATATCGGTAATCGTCTTGAACTGTCTATGATAATTGAACGTTTCATTTTGATGAATCATTCGTTCTCAATTACTGTAATAGTATGGTTAACGAACGTGTTATATTTTGTGGAGCAAGGTAACCAAGTTATACTTTCATAAATATAAGTTGATAAATGGTTAAGTTGTAAGTTTTCTGTAACTTATTGTGAATTTCATGAGGAATGTATACTAATAATCTTCTTAGACTTGTTAATAAACAATTGGTCCCGCTTATTCTTTCTAATATGATCCCTTGGCAGATAAACTTTTAACGCCTCTAATATGTACTGTTTATCTTATTTCATTAATAAAAGGTACTTGCTACCATTTTTTATTTTGAATATTCATTTGTAGTTCTTATGTTATAATTTTTATCGTTTTACCCTTTGACCTTAAATTATTCTATGACCTTCTCTTTCGTGTTGACCTATGGTTACAAAACAAGTGAAAAATAATCTTATTTTAGACTTGTATGCATTACATGGGATTCTGATTAATAACTTGATTCTGAGTTGATATTTTATATGGTTAGTCGTGTGGACTTAAATGTGAACATGTAAAACCATATGTTCGGTATATATGACTTACGACTTTTAGTAATAAGTTATATATTTAACTTGAGACTTTTTTTAACAGGTTAAGAAACCAGTTAGACTTATTGACTATATATATAATTAACGACTATAATTGAGAATAAGTTTCACAACTTAATCGTTCAATTACGATTCGTAGATTATATAAGTTCATCAATATATGTTAAACTAATTGTCTGTCCTTCGTGTTGATTAAATGTGACAAAACCGCTATTGACCGAAGCGAAATGACTCAACTCGCAGTCACTTTTTGCGAAGCGAGTTGAGATGTTTGACTTCAGTTGACCTTGCGAAGCGAACAAACCTGTTGACTTTGCTTGACCTTGCGAAGTGAATTGAATCTTTTGACTTTAGTTGACTTTGCGAAGCGAACTGATTATTTATTAGATTTACGTTTTTTCTTAAGAACTTATGTTTAAAAGTTAAAAACGTGTACTATTTAATACATGAATTATGTCTCTTCATATCGAAAGACTTCCAACTCATAAGTAGTCGTGCGGCGTGTTCCGATTTCTATCAGCGGTATGATTTTTTCAGATTATATCTTATGACTTCCGAACTGTATATAATTTAGAGAATATAATTGAAAATTAAGTCGCCTATATTTAATCGTTCAATTAAGTTCAGTAAATTAAGTTATTAGTTAATAGTAAACTTGGATGTTTGGTGATCATTTTTGTTCACAATACATAAAAGTTTAAAATTAACTAATGTTCGATAAGTTTACCTTTTATTGCGCTAATTGCCCTTTGTTGCCTTTACAAGGACAAGCCATCTCAGGGGGAGATGTTCAATATATACGGAATCCTGCAGAGAGGATGAACTGGCGAAGAAGAGACGAGATAATACAGACGATGATCCCACCGCTCCGAAAGATAGTGAGCTGGCTGGTCCTTCAACGACTGGTAGCAGGCTACTGTCAAGGGGGAGTTCGAAAGATAGTGAGCTGGCTGGTCCTTCAACGACTGGTCATCATGCTGTTGTTCAGGGGGAGTCTGGTACTGATGCAGGAAATTGTAACTTATAATTATTTCGTAATATATTCGACTTGAGATTTATAATTACAAGTTAAATATGTTTCAAATAAGCTTTAATTGATATACAATTAATAAAGGTTATGTAGTGTTTTGATCGAAAGTCTTCCGACTTATAGACAGTCGTGTGGCGTGTCCCGATTTAATATCGGCGGTCAAACATTTACTATAATCTTTGCATTTTAGATTGACAAGTTAATTATGCAATGGGAGTTATGATATTAATTAATTGTAAACTTGAATGTTTGGTGATCATTATCGTTCACAATACGTTAATGTTTAAATTTAATTAATGTTCCGATATTATAAGACTTTTGGAATCTTAGATTGATTGTAATTCTATTTTATGATCAATGAAAGATTTATAAGTTTATATAATGTGCTTTAAATACACAAAGAGATTAATAAGGAAATTCTTAGATTGATTCAGGGAAATCAATGAAAAGATTTATGATATTAATAGTTATTGATTAATAAGGAAATTCTTAGATTGATTCAGGGAAATCAATGAAAGGATTTATGATATTAATGTTTATTTGTGTATGTACTTCTATAGGTTTGGGAATGCTAGATCTATCTGATTCTGAAAGCGATATGCTTGATGAGATAGATGAAGCTATTGATTTTGACCTAGAAGAAGGTGAATTTCTTCCACCTGATGACTGGACTTCTATTTCTGATGTTGGGTTAGACGAAGGTGTAGATCTAGATGTTGATATTGATGAACACCTAGTAAGCCCATCAAAAAAAAAAGTTATCATTCAGGATGAAGATGGAGAAAGAGTTATAGATCTAGATGAAAATCTAGATGAATTAACTGATTTTGAATCTGAAGATGATCTTCCTGATAGACTTAAAAATAATTCGATGTTTAGGCCTTTGAAGAAAAGGAAGAAGGAAAACACTAGGATTAGTGAAGTTGAATATATTTGTGGGCAGCAAAATTTACAAGTAAAAACCAAAGATAATATGAAGATAAAGACGCTAGAGCTATTGTCAATGGGGAGTCTGTTGAGACATGTTTTGTGACAACAGATCTAGCTTGTAATAGGACTAATGTTAATTGTAATCAAGTTTGTACATTGGTTTTGAATTAGTAATGAAAAATATTGATTGGTAAACATTTTAGAGCAAAATCTTAAAATGATGAAAAATGTTGACCACAGTTGACCGCCAACCGAGTCAGTTCGCTAACCATGTTTGACTGCGAACCGAGTCAGTTCGCTGACCATGTTTGACTGCGAACCGAGTCAGTTCGCTGGGCCAAAGTGGGCTGCGAACTGAGTCAGTTCGTAGAAGCCCATGACCCGCGAACTGAGACGGTTATATATACAAATTAGGGTTTAAACCTAAAAAATTCTTCCCATTATTGATATTCGAAATTGTTATTGTTCCAGAGACTTTTCCAGCAATCTAAAGGCTAGGTATTGATCGATCAACACTCTTGATAATCAATACAAAGCGTATTAGTATTCCGATTCACCAATTAATTATGAATCAAATCGTTATAGATCCTATAACTTAGTATTGAGGGATTCCGCACCTTAATACCTAAAGATAACCTCGTTAGCGATCCTAATACATACGGACTTACAGCTAATTTGGGCAAACTTATTCACTTTAAATGCTAGCACTCACGCAACTCACAAGGTGAGTTCACAGCCCCTATTTTACTGCTTTCTAAACTTGGGTGAAAAACATATGAACTGTTTTCATATGATGCTTGAAACCCTACTACAATTATTTAATTCAAATTTTATCGTACGATCACCACATGATATACAAGCCCTTTGATGGCCCTTGATCTTCAATAAACGTTGATTTGTCATGGATGACACGTGGTATTCAATAAACGGTTATTCAAACTATATTTTATCATACGTATGACCATGGATGACAAGTTATGATTTCGAAATGATTACTCAATATCTGGTTTATGGTAGAGTCTTAAACCTATGAATTCACTCAACAATTTTGTTGACGATTTAAATATGTTTTTTAGGGAATTAACACCGATGTAAGAATTGCATGCATGTTGGGACCACGCCTACCCATGAAGTTATAATGCCACTTTTTGGAAACACAAGAGATTTCTTTTGTTTAACTATAAAATGTATATAAATAAACGGAGGGTGAAGGTAAAAAATATGGGAATTAAAGGGGAAGACAGATGGAGGGTGAAGAAATGAAAATAGATGAGAAATGGAAAATAAATGAGGAGAATACTTGACCCTTTCTCATTAGCTTCTCTTATATCTACTAAGTATCCTTATTATTTGAACCAATCTTTCTTATCTTTTAAAAGAAAGTCATAATGATGTCATAATTATTTCTATAAGTTAGTCTTAGCCCTTAGATGTATTTACTTGATTGTGACATTAATTTTAAATAGTCAAATTGATGATGTCATTGATAATTTATTAAATGATAAAAATTTAAATGAAAATAAGTTTTTTTTTTAAAAAAATAAAATAAAATGGCATAACCTATAAAAAAACTCTATTTGCCAAACCCCACTTTCCTCTCATATTTTTTAAAATTAGATATTTCAAAAATGGTTAGTAAAAAATTTATAAAAATCACACCTTAAAAATCATCATTTTTTCTCTTCGATTAGACATCTCACATTATATACTTTCGACGAAGTTTTTTCTTCATTTTTTGGCAGGCTTTGAAAACGACTAATTGCTTATAAAAACAATAAAAATTTAAGTGTTTTTATATGAATGACTCAATTACTAAAAGTTCTATATGTAATCCCGCGTAATTGCTGGATTAATAAACTAGTATCATAAATTAAAAGAAATTTAATAATTATTTTTATTTGTTTTGTTGCGATAAAAAAGGTCAAAGAGATATCTTTTTATTCTGTTTAATTGCTTCCTCTTCACTTTCCTTCCCCATCTTTTTCCAACTTTCATCCCCTCTTTTCTTTCTTTCTGCTTTTCTGTTATTACCCAACTGCTCTCTCACAAACACCCTGTATCTTTCACACACTTGAGTTGAGTGACTTCCAAGAACCAACAAAATCATCATATTCATCTTCAAAGTTTCAATAATTCCCCAAAAACACAACACCCATTTCAAGATTCTGATCAATAAGCTGTTTCCACCATGGAAAAAGACGGTTTTTACACCATTGAAGGGAATGGAATTGGAACCCCACAACCCTGGAATTCAATCTTTGGAATGGAATTAAAAACCCAAGTGAATGCCATGAATTCAGAACAGATTCCCAACTGCTTTTTCAATCGCAATTGGGAGAATTCAATGGATCAGAGCGATCCCTTTGAATCGGCATTGAGTTCCATTGTTTCATCCCCAGGTAACTCGCACCCCGGAATCACAATTCCAGGGTGCGCTGGGCCCGGAGAGAATGTAGTTCTCAAAGAACTGATTGGTAGATTAGGAAGTATATGTAATTCTGGTGAAATATCACCACAATCTTGTATTCATGGAAACTATAATAATAATAGTACTAATACATCATGTTACAACACACCATTGAGTTCACCACCAAAGTTGAATCTATCAATTATGGATCAAAATCATAATGAGATTCAATGGAATTTGTCAATTTCTAGGAATCATCATCAATTACCACCTGCTCCATTTCCTACAGATCCTGGATTTGTTGAGAGAGCAGCAAGCTTTTCTTGTTTTGGAGGGAAAGAATCTGAATTATCTCATATGGTGGAATCACGAATTCCAGTTCCAGCTTCTGATAAGAAATTTAGTAGGTTGTCAATGTCTTTGAATCAAGAAAATAAGGAATTGGATAATTCTTTGGAGGAATCATCTTTGTCTGAACAGATCACTGGAATGGAAACTGGAATTAAAAGTCAAAATGTCAACTCCAATGGTAGAAAGAGAAAGGCAATTCTTAAAGGAAAAGGAAAAGAAACTCAATTCAGTAATTTGTCTGCCAAAGACAATAAGGTTAGTTAATTCAGTTATTTTTACTGACACCCCATATTATTATTTTTTAAAATTTTGTATGAATGTAAAGTTCTTTCTTGTGTTGCAGACTGTGGGAGAGGCAGAGAAAGAGGAATCAGATGCAAAAAGAAGCAAGTTAGAAGAAGAGAATGGCATGGAAAAAGAAAAGGAAAAGGAAAAGGAAAAGGAAAAGGGAGAAGGGAATCAGAAACAAACAAAGGAAAATGCAAAATTAGCAGAGCCACCAAAGGACTATATTCATGTTAGAGCAAGAAGAGGTCAAGCTACTGATAGCCATAGTCTTGCAGAAAGGGTATGCCAATTAGTTTCAATTCCATTCCCATCCTTTCAATTCCATTCCTATTTACATTACCTCATTCCTGTCATTTTGGATACTGATATTTCAGGTGAGAAGAGAAAAGATTAGTGAGAGAATGAAGTTCCTTCAAGATCTTGTCCCTGGTTGTAACAAGGTAAAAACACATTTTTTAATTATATTTTTACATTATTCTATTATAAAAGAAAGTTGGAAGTTTTGGTTGTTAAGTTGGGGTTTATGTTTTAAAGGTGACCGGAAAAGCTGTTATGCTCGACGAGATTATTAACTACGTACAATCATTGCAAAGACAAATTGAGGTATATATATATTCATAATGAATTCTTATACAATGAAGAAGATTAAAATTATTAGTTTTCTTGATTATAGTGTTTTATCGATTTTATATCTGTGTAGTTCTTGTCAATGAAATTAGCAACTGTTAATCCTAAGACGGATTTGAACATGGACGCACTTTTATCTAAAGATGTAAGCTCCTTACAATCTTTCTTAATGAGGGCGTGTTGACTTTTGATCTTCAAGTGATTTTTTTCTTTTTTTGCCCGTTTTCAGAACGGGGCATCCGTGATGAATACCATGAACCATTTGGATGCATCTGCCCATCCATTCTATGGAATGATTCATGATGCACCACAGAACACACTGATGCCGCTGATGCATCGTGGATCAAACATGAAGGCATCACAGATTGATCGTTTTAGTGAAGTAAGTCATAAGTCAATATTTGTCTCCGAAAAAATTCTTATCAAGAAAGGTTGTTGCTAACTCCTGTTATAACAAAACATGTCAGGCTTCGGCGTTTTGGGAAAATGATCTACAGAGTGTTGTACAGATGGGGTTTGGCCAAAATCAAGGACCAAGCTTCCACGGTGAGTTTGCTTTTTCTATCAAGAAAGTCAACTAGCATCTAAAAGAGCAATTTAATCTAATCTATGAACTCCTTGATATAATGCAGGAACAATGGGCACGGATCAAATGAAAGTTGAGCTATGATATTGAATTCGTTGACATTACTACGTAGGCCCTAAAGCAAGAAGAGTATATGTATAGAGAAAGGAAGAAGACATATATTCTTCACCTGATATATTATTTTTACAAGAAATTGTTTGTATAATTTTAGAACTAATTTCTATAAATTTATGGGGGTGGGATTGGGCACTATATACTATGTAAAATGTTGTAACTTAGTGTAAGGGTTGATGAGAAGAGCCTGCAACCTTGTTTCTTTACATATTTTTCTTTAACATTATCATATATCTAATCATTATTTTTGTTCACTTCAACAAGTTTCATTACTTTTCTTTCGGTATTCGTGTGGGTCTAGGATCTAACACGAACGTATTAGGCGGATTTTTAACTTTCATATCCACAACCACAACATGATCACCTATAAAAGATGATCATGAATAGTACTCGGACCATTTATTATCTTGAACACTTTGGGATATTTTGTCGAGATCCCATTAAAAATTTGTCTATTTCTAAAGGGGTTATTAGTCTAACGGTATTGATGTGACTTTCTAACTATGAAAATGAGTAAAATTTTGAAATAGAACAAATGTACATGAAGATAAATATATATCTTAATAATAATAGTGTGTATAATTAATTTATTTCTTAAAATACACATATATACCTATACATTTTTGTCTATTTCTGAACTATCTGGGCCACCCCACCAATAAAAGAACAGATTTTTTTGGATTTTTCATGGTGAATTAATTTTTTAGAGGTGTCATAATCAATGGCAAGAAGATTGATTTTCAAAAGAGACCTAATTTAAAAGAGACCTAACAATTAGAAAAGATGGTACCTTTAGAATGAAGATTAGAGTATGATTTTCTTACTCTAGATCGTAAAGCAGCTGTTAGTGGGGACATTATTAAATCCAAAAGTGACAACCCTTATTCCACTGTTCCTTTTCTACCCTGAATTAAATGAATTAGCAGTTAAACTTTTCCCCACAAAGATGCCTTAATTCCTTGTACCATGCATAATAATAGTTGCACTATATGAAAAGATTGTATATGCCAATATAAGAATAAATGTTACAGTCAGCTTTATTGGAACACCGCAGATTATACCGTGGAGCAGAAACCGAACAAGTTAAGCTATTAAATGAAATGAATATCCATTTAAATCGAACATCATGAGGCTTAAAGTGTCAAATAGACGAATATTAAAATTAAAATATCCATTTAAATGAAATGAAAAAATAACGAATATTAAATAAAACATCAATATTATTTAAAGTGTCAAATAAAGAGACAAGTGATTTAATAAATTAAGTTAAATAAATTGATAAATTTAGTTTATTAAGATAAATAATTGTTATGATCGTGTATTTAATAACTATACATTAAAGAATTTATTTGTAATTAAATAAACAAGTTCCATTTAGTTTTCTATTTGTAATTAATTATTTGGACTAGTTTAATAGGATATTAAACTTAAGGGTTTGAAATGTAATAGTTTACTTTACTTAGGCAACAAATTTACTTGGTGAATAAGTAAGAGTTTAACTATAAATAAAGGTCTAAAGGTTTCATTTATACCTAATCAATCATAACAACTCAAATTTGAAATCCTCCCTCTCCTCCCTTAAACAAATTTGACCCAACCCCTAGAGGGTTTTCGGCTTGTGATTCGACTCGCCGAGTTCCTATTGAAACTAGCCGACTTACTGTTGAAACTCGAGTTCATGCGTTAGGGTTTTAGCTTTATACTTAGTGTCTATTTCACGTTTAACTGTGTCATCACAAGTTGATACCTAACGTATCCTTAGGGTTAGTTGAATTCAAGGAAGAAGAATTAGTCCACTTGTACAATGGCTACAAGTTTCATTGATTCGATCAATTTTTATTATTGTTTCATCAAAGAAGAGTTCATATCAAGCACCTCCAAGTAAGTTTCATGAAGAGGACTGTCCGGAAAAAGATTACCGATCTATGATTGGTTCTCTGATGTATCTCACTGCATCACGTCCGGACATTGTCTTTGCCGTCTCTCTCTGTTCCAGGTATCAGTCTAAACCGAAGGTGTCTCACATGAAGGCAGTTACACGAATCTTTGGTTATCTTAAATATAGACCAACACTTGGTCTATGGTATTCTAATAAGAAAACCTTCGCGCTCACTGCTTACTCGGACTCGGACTATGGTGGATGCAATATGGATAAGAAGTCTACTTCTGGTGGATGTCAGTTTCTTGGACCTCGGCTTGTTTCATGGCAGTGCAAAAAGCAACCAACCGTCTCTACCTCAACCGCAGAGGCTGAATATCTTGCTGCCGCCGGTTGCTGTTCCCAGGTTCTTTGGATACAACACCAGTTGCGCGATTACGGTTTACTCTTAACTATGACTCCTATTCATATAGATAATACTGCTGCTATATCAATTACACGTAATCCAGTCCAACATTCTAAGACCAAACACATAGAAATTAGGTTTCATTTCATTCGTGATTGCTATGAAAAACACCTAATTGATCTGGTCCAAATAGACACACTTAAGCAGAATGCAGACTTGTTTACCAAAGCTTTTTCCCGTGCTCGTTTTGATGAGCTTGTCAACATGATAGGGTTACGTTTCTTTCAAATAAAAAATTAATATTTGTGACCTTATACTGTTCTTAGTGTTATGTTAGTGATAAAAAAAAATAAAATAAAATAAAAAATAAAAAGCAATAGCCATTCTTTATGCTTACTAGCATTAAAGAAAAGCAACATTGCAACATTTGCAAAAGACGTTTAGTTGTGTATGTAAACAACTAGGGAGATGATAGTACATTAGGAGACACCCCTCAAACGTCAATCTTAAGTTTTATCCTCGCTGTATCAGTAGGTTTATCTCGTATATATTATACATGTCCTTACAAACATCTATCTACTTGCACGATGTATTGGTAGGCATGTTCATACTCTTCTTTGAGCAACTAAGAAATACCTTAATCTGTGTTTAATCTTTTGTGATGACCAACATATGATGTATGACAATGGGTCTTAATTCTTATGTATCAGCTGGCCATGCTTCTATTAACTTGAGCTTGTATATGACAACATTTGGGGATTTATGCTGTCTGTTTCCTTTGTTGTACGTCTGTACAGACCTGGTCTCAGTCGGTATACTTTCAAAACCTAAGCAAACAAAAGTCAAAGTACTTTAAAGTCTTATAAAATCAAAGCTACCTCACAAGGTCGCCAAATGGTTGGACCAAGTCTGGTTTTGCTTACACCTGAATCAAGTTTAAGTCGCTTTGTTGTACGTATGTACAGACCTGTCACCGCTGGCTTGATTCTTAAAAATGTTGAATTCAAATGCTTTCTCTAAATAATCGAAGTCTTGGGCATGTCTAGATACTAGGAGTATATCTATGTAGGATTCACGGAGACCTATTCACTCTCACAATAACTGCTACAGCTTGAAATTGAGTGTGTTACATGTTTAAGTGGACAAACAATACCGATACTCGTCTTGTTACTGACTGTTTCTACGGCTTGTTAACTTTGCTTGATAAATTTAAATTTGGACAACTATACTGATAATCGAATTAAAATTTGATCTTGTCTTGCGAGCCTGTCTTTCTAATATGATCCCTAAATAGACACTTCTTAACACGATGATTCATTTTAGTTTATTCTATGTATGTTTCTGTTAAATTTCTTTTCTAAGGGTCACAAATAAACAATTCAAATTTAACCCTTGATTGACTCTTGCGACACAAGGCTTGTGTCGCATATTCGTGTTGCCAACTGCGACACAAAGCTTGTGTCGCATATTGTATTGTCCATCCTGAAACACAAAGCTTGTGTCGCAGTCTTATGTCGCAATGTGTGTTTAGGGTATAAATATCCTCGTGTCGCTGTAATTAGTTTCAATTACTGCGACACAACCCTGCGACACAACTGGAACCTGCGACACAAGACCTCCGACGCAATTTTCAATCTTTCTGTGATTTTTTACGTGTTTTCCACTTGATTCAAAGCTTATTTCGTGTTCTCCTTACCTTTCCGCATCCATAGGTACCATTTTTGTGCATTATTACTCCGTATTTAATTACACATTCGTATTTAAAGTTTCAGATTTTTTTGGGGTTTATATATTTGCAAAATTAAGTGCTTTAACTTGTTTAAATGCGTGTAATACTTATTGAATAATGTTCCTGACATTTTTGTGAACCTTCGCGGACCATTTAAACTCAAAAGCCCTAAAAAATGTTCATCTGAAAATCTGGGTTTCATGGTGTTCTTTATTGCGACACACGATGCGACACAACCGTTGTGTCGCAGGCTGTGCACCTTTATGATGCGACACAACTGTTATGTCGCTGTCTTATGTCGCTTACATGATCTGCGACACAATCGTTATGACGCTACTTTATGTCGCTGATCTGTCGTGCGACACAACCCTTGTGTCACTTATAAACATTAAATTGTTTTAATTGCAAAACTGCGACATAACTCGTTATGTCGCTGTGTTATCTTGCGACACAAGGCTTGTGTCGCAATACATTTTTAATTGAAAAAAGTATCTCTTTAAAAACGTGTTTATGTCTACTGGCTTCCAAGTTTATTGTCTTTTTACAGATATGGCTCACGTTAATGCTTTCTTCTGGGAACCGAGACATAATGTCACGGCTTTCCTCGATGACGACAAAGAATCGGCGGCGCCGTACCGCCCGATGATTGCGTTTCTTCGACGATCCAGAATATATACTGCTATCACGGCGACCACCACCATCTATCGCGATCATTTTTTCAGACTTCTGGGCTAATGCCAGTGTCAACTCGGATCTCGAGTTCACCCGGATCATCTCTCGGGTTCAAGATCGTGAGATTATTCTTTCTGAGCAGATCATTCGGGATTTCTTTCAGTTTCCGGATGACTCTGAGATGCCGGTGGCTTATGCTCAATCTTTTATTGCTGGGGGTATGGCTCGCCTCGGTTATCCGACTATCCCTCGCGATCAATACCGCAAGGCTTTTCTCACAAAGGTCTGGAGGTATCTTATGCAGCATATCATGATAGTGTGCCTCTCCGGGCGAAAGGCAGGTTTCGATGGCATGAGCCTCTCTACAGCATCCGCGATGCTTGCATTGGTCTACAACAAACCCTATAACTTCTCGGGGTATATCTTTCGGATTTTGGTAGACAACGCACAGGCAGGGGAAGGTCAGTGGGCTTTATACACACGTTTTGTTCAGTTGTTGATCAACCACTTGCTCCCGGGTTTACCGGTGGCTCCGCAGCACCAGTTTCGCCCTATACCGATGAATACACGTATTTTCGTGGTATCCGATCAATATGCACGGGGTGCACCGGTCCCGCCAGATGTCCCTCTGTTTGGACATATTGTAAATGAGGCCTATGTGCCTCCGGAGGGTGATAACTTTGATGATTCGGCTCCTGTTCCAAGGCCGCTTTCACCTCCTCTTCAACAACAACAACAACCACAAGCACCTCTCCAGCAACCACCACCTCCTCAACAACAACAATAGGCTATCAATCCCGATCCTCAATATGATGATATTTTTAGGGATATTGATGAGTTATGCCCTTCTCCTCCTCGGTCAACGGGCAAAAGGCCCCGTGAGGATGAACTTCATTGTCTCTGAGGATTTGCCTACTACCAGTCGTCCTCGTACCTCTTCGTCTGCAGGGCCTTCAGCAGTCCAGACTCCAGTGCAACCTCATCAAGATATTATAAAGCAACTTTTGGAACGGATGGAGGATATGCAAAAGACTGTGACCGACCAAGCTGCTCTCATCCAGTCTCAGGCTGCACTTATTGAGGCTCAAACTTCTCGGCTTACGACCTTAGAGGATAGGTTTAGGGATTTTGAGACCCGGTCTATTGGTCCGGGGGAGTCTGTTCCCTCTGGTCCAACTATAGAACCAATAGGACCGAGGTCTGAGTCTGTAACTGAAGATGTACATATTGAACAAAGTAATGAAATGCCTACTTTAGAATACTTCCCTGTGCACCACACTCCAGGCCAGCCGAGATCTTTGGCTGTTGATTACTCATGTGCAGATCTTTCATTCATTCAAAGTATGATAAACGAAGTAAATTCTGATAATGAAAGTGAAAATTTTGAAGAAGATGATGATGTTGACGTTGAGGCAGGAAGGACTTAATGATGATGAGTTTTTATGATGATGCACCAATTATTGAGACTGATTCTTCTGAGGATGAAATTGAAGAAGAAACGGATAATGCATCTGAGGCACAAGCTGAAGAAACATCTGATGCTCCTGCTCCTGAAACTGAAGTTATTGAAACTAGAGCTGAGAGACTTGCAAAATGGTGGCCGCACGGAAAAGGTGGAAAACAAGTGCCGGTTACCTGCAAATCGTACAAAGTTAGTGGAGCGTATACTGGATTGATTAAGAGCTGGAAGATATCGAACGGGTTGTTTATGATCAAGAGGTTAGATGGTATCCAATATTTCAAAATATCATTCACCAAGCTGAGAACACTGCCAAAAGGAGAAGTTAATCGTCTTGCTCAGCTCTCTTTGATTAACCCGTCAAATGATGATCGTGCCAACTTCATTCTGACTACTCTACAAAGAGAGATTCATACCAAAAGGTACAAGATTTTCAAACCGACGCTGGGAACCAGAATTATCAATAAGAAACGATTAGATCCAGTCACCAATCAGCCTTTGATCAAAATGCGTTATCCTCCGGCTGATTGTTTGAAGAAGATTCCTCTGGAAACAGTTCCCCTGGACTTTCTAAGAAGATTTCACTACTGGGAATTGGATGCTCACACCGGTGAGGCAGTTCTTGTATTTGTGCCTGAGACAGAGCAACCAGAGAAGAGCTCGTTGTATAATTTGAAGAAAACTCAATTTCGAGTATTTGATCCAAAATGAGCTTGATAAATTTCTCAGAGAAAGATTTGAGAAAGCTGTTTGACAATCCGATTCGCTTTAATGAGAGAAATGCAGTGAATAAGAAGATCGCATTTCAATTTCAAAGGATTGTCAACGTGTGTGTAACACATGGAATACACGCTGGCGGTGTATTTCCAGCAGGCTGGGTTTGATTGAAGATTTTGAAGACCAAGCTGAAGACGCGGGGGAGTTTGTTGATACATCTTAGTGTGTCTGTCAGTTGGTCGAGTCTGTAATGTGTTTGTAAATGTAATTGACTTAGTTAAATTTACATTTTCTGTGTTCTGCGACACAAGGCTTGTGTCGCATTAGTTGTAGTTGCGACACATTGCTTGTGTCGCAATAGTGATATCTGCGACACAAGGCTTGTGTCGCATAAGTCGGCCAGATTAGTATAAATAGGTCTAATTACTTTGTAATTAGGTTAGACTTTTTGGTATTATTTTCTCTGCGTTTTTCAGCTGTAAATCTTGACTGAGAATTTAGTAATACAAATATAAAGTGGTTCTTTGATTGTTCTTATTTGTTTTAGCTTTGTATTTGTGTTTGATTTAATCTAACGAATTCCGCGCGTTGGATTATTGACGATTTGATTAAAAGTTCAGACTAGGGATCTACAAGGGTTTATTAAACTCTAATCCTATATTTTTAGGGTTTATAAAATCCTAATGAATCTAAAGTCTAGATTTTGGTTTATGAAACCCTAACTGACTTTAATTAATTGGAACAAGTAAAACAATTTAGGGATTATATGAAACCTCAATTTTGTATTAATTGGTGTTTTAAATTAACCGTATTAAAACAAGTTTAATCATAGTTAATTTTTGATATAATTTTTTTATCAAATAAATTAGTTAATCTTAAAGTTAAAGGTAAAAATGTTCATTCCTACCATTACTACCTGATAACGCGTAAAAAGTCACACTTTTACTCACGTTATCTTGCCTATATTAATAAAATAATTAACATTTTAACCCATGTTGGTGCATTTAGTGTGTCTGTCACTTGGTCTAAGTTTCGAGTTGTAATTATTTAGGTCAACTTCTGATTCATGCGATATTGTCAATATCGCTCAAGCGATATTGTCAATATCGCCTAGTTGCCTAAAATAGATAATTATATAAATTTGTTTAGGGTTTCATTTGTCAACAGTTTTTGCTATTTTCGGCTTTTGACATCAGATAATCTCTGTAGCCTCTGTGATTTTCGTGATCAAGTAATAGCAACTCATTTATGTGTTAAAGCAATTCTTGTGTTTTGTTTTACATTTGTCTATTAAACGTTCAAGCATAATCTATTGAATTCCGCTCTTTAGATTGTGTAATATTGATTCAGTGTGTAAGGTCAGCCCTTCTGGGATCCTACAATTGGTATCAGAGCCAATAATCATTGGATTAGTGGTTTATTGAATCAATATTCGTACGTGTTAAAATCTTTTAAACGAGTTTTACGATAAACAAATCGTTTATCAGTCTTAAAAGCATTTTATTCTGTATTTTTAGTGATATCTGGTGTTGTGTTCATCAGTTTTAAACCTTATTTTTGTTTGATTCGTAAAAAAATATTTTTTTAAGGTTTACAGCCGTTTTAGCGATATTGATAGCGATATTACCATCAATATCGCCATTAGGGTTTTTAGCGACATTGCAAATTCAGGTCTCATTAATTTGAGCGATATCACTAGCGATATTACCTTGATATCGCCTAGTTGATTTTAGCGATATTATCCCAATATCGCTTGATTGATTTTAGCGATATTATCCCAATATCGCCCTTTTTCTTATGATTTAAAAAAAAAAAAAAAAAAAAAAAGGCGGGAAAATTCGGCAATTATCAAAATTTGAATTTGTGCTTCCCTTTGCCTAATTCTTGTTTGAAAAAATTTTCATTTTACTCGACCAAAATTTTGAAATTTTTGGAGGGAAAAAATTCGTTCGGACAAATTTGAAATTTTAAAAAATGACTACTTTACAAGCTGTGAATGCTATGTCGAAACACAATGCTGAAGTTGGTTCTGCAAATAAACCTCCATTCTTTGCTCCGGGAATGGAGTATTCTGAATGGCGTGGGAGATTCTTATCGTTCGTTGCGTTTACCGACCCTGAAATGGAGATACCTTTAATTGAACGATACGTTAGACCGGTTGCAGGTGGAGAACATGTGGGTATTCCTCCTCCAAAAACCATTCGTTCAATGACTGCTGCGGAACGTAAGGCATGGGAATGTGAACGAAAGGCTCACTCTGCTATAACCATGTCTTTACTTGCTGATGCTATGAAGATGTTCAAGCACCATGATAAAGCTTATGATCTGTGGAATGGCATAGCTGAAAGATGTGGAGGTACCACTGAATACAAGCAAATTAAGCTGGAATTTGTAAAGAAACAGTATGATCTGTTTGATATTCAGAAGAACGAGACGGTTAATGACTTGTTCTGTAGATATTCACGTCTTGTGAATGAGCTGACTGAGGGTGGACACAAATTTAGCTCTATGGAGGTCAACAAGAAACTGCTAAATGCTCTACCTCCTTCTTGGGAAACTCGAGTATTAATGATGGAGAGTGATCCAGACATATTGGCAATGTCTTTGGATCAACTTATTGGAAAATTAGAAACATGTGCTTTGGACATCCAAAAGAAAAGCATAAAATCTAGCTCTTTGCTTCCTGATAACAGTAGTTTTGGATATGGAAGTACAGCTCTTTTATCTGGGCCGTCTACTTCTGAATCTAAACCAGGAACATTCTCTTCGTTTCCAACTCAACCATCTTCCTCTGCTACTGCATCACAAAATGAGCATGCAGTTATCTTCAACGCATTCTTATCATCTTATGATGATTTCTTATCAAAGAGGATTAGCTCGGTAGATCTTACTGATGAGGATTTCGCACAAGTAGATCCTGATGAGCTTGAGAGGGTTGACCTTCGTTGGAATATGGCCATGCTTACAAGAAGGACTAAGACATATTTGAAGAGAACTGGAAAGAGATCTCTTGAAGATGTTACTGATAAGACAAGCACGGGTTTTGACAAATCAAAGATTAGATGCAATAAATGTCAAAACCTAGGTCATTTTGCTCGTGAATGTGAGAAGGAAACTGAGATCGCCAAGGCTGCTCTACTGATGGACAATGAACCATATGATTTTTCTGCTACGGAAAACGTAGCTCTTATGGCGGATGTCCAAAATGAGGTAGACTGTGATTCTTTTATTTGTAATTCTTGTATAAAACTAACTGGTAAAATCAACAGGTACATAGTAGATAATGATCGTTTGAATACAGATCTAACAAGTCTTATTCAAGCGAACAGAGTGTTAAAAGATAATGAAAAAGTTTTTGTAATAAATCAAAAGACACTTATTGAAGAAAAGAAAGAGTTGAAAGCTATGATCTACAGCAAACAAGATGAAATTGATAGCTACTTAAAACTAATTGCTCATCTTAAAAAGGATCTTGCTGATGCTCAAGCTGATAATATTGATTTAAAACGAAAACTTGCAAATATTTCAACATCTACTCTGGTCTTTTCCGACATCCTGCAAAGTCAAAGGACTGATACAAATAGTAAGGCAGGAATTGGTTATCACAACCAACCTCCTCCCTCAAACTTGAATCAGCCTAGTCTCTCACAGGATGAAATAAAAGATTATGTCCCTTCTGTTCTCAAGAAGGATACAAATCCTGTTGTGAAACCAGTTATTATCAAAGCAGACAAGGTTACACAGCCTAATCTTGTTAAGGCTGTTGATGTCAAGCGACCTGAGTTGCTTAAAGTCCCAAGTTCAAATAAAAAGAAGGCTGAGCTTATTAAGCCTAAATTTGAACCTATTTTGTTTGTGCCTTCAACAAATGTTGAAGAGGTGGTGGAAGTGGAGGATGTAACTCACGAGGTTACAAAGAAAGTTAAGAAGAATAACAACAAGACAGAAAATTTAATACTTACTACCGAAGGTAGAGGTCAAATATTTTCTAAAAAGATTTCTTCAACTGCAAATACATTTACTCCTTCATGTTCACATAAGTGTTCATGTGCTGTAAATGTACCTGAAAACAAGCCTCGTAAGTCATCTCCTTCACCGAAACCACTGTCGAGTGATGACCAAACTTTCCGAGAGAGACGATCATGTTTCTATTGTAAGAAGCAGGGTCATCTTATTAATCAGTGTCCGGTGCTTGCTAGAAAATGGGCATCACGAAATGATCCACGTCATCCTAAATATAGAAACTTTCAGAGATCAAAACAACGTGAGTCATCTAGTAATGTTAAAATTTCAAAGGTTAATAACATTATATCTTCTCAACCGCTGGTTAGAAATTTTGATGTAGTTAATCAAAAATCATCCAATGTTAAGCAGGTGTGGAAACAAAAATCCACAACCAAAACAACAATCAAATCAAGTGACCTTTTAAAATATCATAAACTCATTGATGTGATGATTATGGACGCTAATGGACATCTCAAGCCTATCAAAGCTTGGGTGTCCCATAAAATCTAATGTTTCATTGTTTGTGGTGTTGCAGTCAGCTTTTTGATAGATTGTATTTTTAGTGACTGCAAGGATGTGCATTGTGATTGACTGGCTGAGTTTATCAACGTTTCGAGACGGAATAACGTGGTTAAAAAGAATTGATTTGACTTGATATGTGATTTTGGAACTTTTTTTTTAGTCATTATTTGTTCTTTTTGTTAGTTTATGCAACAACCACTCTTTATACTTTTTAGTATCCAAGAAATGTAACGTTGCGAAATTTATTAGATTAAAAAAATTATTATATATATATTTCAAATTAGTTTAAGTTTTAGGGGATAACCTTTGAACTAGAATTGAGACAAGAATTTGCTGTTCAGGGGGAGTAAATTTAAAAATCAGAAATTTGAACAGCAAGATTCTTAATTATGGAAAACATTTTGGATTGTGTCTGTAAATAATGGAATATGATAGTTCATCAGGTGACATGTACACAAAATGGAAAATTTAAGGTTTATGTTTGATGTATCAGTAGGTTTATCACGTATCTGTTATACTTGACCTTCTAGACATCTGATTACTTGCACGATGTATTGGTAGACATTATCATACTCATCTTTGAGCAACTAAGAAATCTCTTAATCTGTGTCTGATCTTTTGTGATGATCATCATATGATGTATGACAATGCGTCTTACTTCTTATGTGTCAGCATGCCATGCTTCTATTAACTTGAGTTTGTATATGACAACATTTGGGGAATTATGCTGTCTGTTTCCTTTGTTGTACGTTTGTACAGACCTGGTCCCAGTCAGTATACTTTCAAAAACAATGCAAACAAAAGTCAAAAGTACTTACAAATCTTATAAAATCAAAGATTACTTACGAGGTCGCCAAATGGTTTGACCAAGTTTGGTTTTGCAATCACCTGAATCAAGTGTATGTCGCTTTGTTGTACGTAAGTACAGACCTGTCACCGCTGGCTTGATTCTTAAAAATGTTGAATTCAAATGCTTTCTCTAACTAATCGAAGTCTTGGGCATGACTTGATACTAGGGGTATATCTATGTGAGATTCACGAAGACTTATTCACTCTCACAATAATTGCTAAGCTTGAAGTTGAGTATGTTATATGTTTAAGTGGAAAAACAATACCTCTAATCGTCTTGTTCCTGATTGTCTCTTTGGCTAGTTAACTCTGCGTGCTAAATTTAAATTTGGACAAATATACTGATAATCAAAATAACACTTACTATTTCCTAATAAATGCATGATATCCTGATATGATCCTTAAGCAGATATATTACAATCTTATCCCCGATTTATTTTCTTTTTGGTATTATTTACTTTTAAATTATAAAGAAAATTACAAAAATATTTTAGTTCTATGTTGTTTTATTCAATATCACATATCTTGTTAAAGTCAAATATTGAAGATATAAAAGATGTTGGTTATTCTCCAAAGACTGTGAAGATAAATTATATTGGAGAAGCTGCTAAAGATTGAGAGATGGTCATATAGTTTGAAGATCTTATTGTATGCAAAAGGTGTGTCAGTCACATGAATCTGAACATCAATATTATGAAGACCATGCTATCTCAATGGGGGAGTGTCTAAATATTGAAGACATAGAGGAGTTTGATTGAAGACTTAACTGAAGATTATTTTTGAAGACCAAGCTGCAGACATGGGGGAGTTTGTTGGTGCATTTAGTGTGTCTGTCACTTGGTCTAAGTTTCGAGTTGTAATTATTTAGGTCAACTTCTGATTCATGCGATATTGTCAATATCGCTCAAGCGATATTGTCAATATCGCTTAAGCGATATTGTCAATATCGCCTAGTTGCCTAAAATAGATAATTATATAAATTTGTTTAGGGTTTCATTTGTCAACAGTTTTTGCTATTTTCGGCTTTTGACATCAGATAATCTCTGTAGCCTCTGTGATTTTCGTGATCAAGTAATAGCAACTCATTTATGTGTTAAAGCAATTCTTGTGTTTTGTTTTACATTTGTCTATTAAACGTTCAAGCATAATCTATTGAATTCCGCTCTTTAGATTGTGTAATATTGATTCAGTGTGTAAGGTCAGCCCTTCTGGGATCCTACAGAATGTTTTAATTGTTATGAACCAGGACACATAAAGTCTGAGTGTCCAAAGTTGAAAGCTCAACCTGTACCGATTGTCCGAGGGCAACCAATGAGAAGAGGATCGAGTGATCAGATGAGACCGAGAGGTCGGTCCTTTCAAATGACGACAGAAAAGGCTAGAAATGCTCCAGATGTGTTGACGGGTACCTTTCTTGTAAATGTAATACCCGCATATGTTTTATTCGATTTAATCCCTTTGAGAATGCGGGAGTTTGATGTGGTAGTGGGTATGGATTGGCTAGGAAATCATGGAGCCGTTATTCAATGCGAAAAGAAAATTATTAGAGTTACCGCGGTAAGTGGTGAAATGATTGAGATCTATGGAGAGAAACCTAGATCATCACTATCTATTTATACGTATGCTCGAGTTAAGAGATATGTATTGCATGGCTGTCAAGTGTTCTTGGCGTATGTTGTTGATTTGCAGAAGCATGAATTGAAAATAGCCGATATTCCGGTTGTAAGGGAATTTCCTGATGTTTTCCCTGATGAGTTGCCGGGTATCCCACCCAATAGGCAGGTGGAGTTTCGAGTCGACCTTATACCTGGAGCCACCCCGATTGCAAAGACTCCGTATCGACTCGCTCCGTCAGAGATGCAAGAGTTGATGAGTCAACTTCAAGAGTTACTCGATAAGGGATTTATACGCCCTAGTAGTTCATCTTGGGGCGCACCTATATTGTTTGTGAAAAAGAAAGACGGGAGCATGCGTATGTGTATTGATTATAGAGAGCTGAATAAGGTTACCGTAAAGAATAGGTATCCTTTGCCTAGAATTGATGATTTATTTGATCAGCTCCAAGGAGCAAGTTACTTTTCTAAGATCCATTTGAGATCCGGATACCATCAAGTGAAGGTTCGAGAAGAGGATGGATCAAAGACTACTTTTAGGACCCGTTATGGTCATTTTGATTCGTAGTCATGCCTTTTGGGATGACTAATGCACCAGCTGTTTTTATGGATTTTATGAATCGGGTGTGCCGGCCGATACTGGATAAGTCAGTGATTGTTTTTATTGATGATATTTTGGTATATTCGAAATCTGAGAGAGATCATGAAACACACCTGAGGCAGATATTGTGTATATTAAGAGCTGAGAAGCTTTATGCTAAGTTTTCAAAGTGTGAATTTTGGTTACGGGAAGTCCAATTTTTGGGACATGTGATTAATTCTGAGGGAATTAAAGTGGATCCGGTTAAGATTGAGGCGGTAATGAAATGGGATCCTCCAACGAATCCCACCGAAGTGAGAAGTTTTCTGGGTTTAGCGGGGTATTACAGACGATTTATTCAAGATTTTTCTAAAATTGCAACGCCGTTGACAAAGCTTACCCAGAAGAGTGTTAAGTTTGAATGGAAGACAGCACAAGATCAAGCTTTTCAAATTCTTAAAGAGAAACTGAGTCAATCTCCTATCTTAGTGCTGCCTGAAGGCACAGAAGATATGGTGGTTTACTGTGACGCTTCTAGAAATGGACTGGGTTGTGTGCTAATGCAACGTGGTAAAGTTATTGCTTATGCATCGAGACAATTGAAAGAACATGAAAGGAAATATCCAACTCATGATTTGGAATTGGCTGCAGTGGTGTTTGCCTTAAAGATTTGGAGGCATTATTTGTATGGCGAAAAGTGTAAGATCTATACAGACCATAAAAGCTTGAAATATTTCTTTGATCAGAAGGAACTGAATATGCGACAGAGAAGATGGCTTGATTTAGTAAAAGATTATGATTGTGAAATTCTATATCACTCGGGGAAAGCAAATGTAGTGGCAAATGCGCTAAGCTGAAAAGTAACGCATTATTCTTTAACGGTTAAGTCCCTCCAAATGACAGTTACGCCCAAGTTGTATGAACGAATTAAAGAAATTCAAGATATAGCATGGGAGAAAGGTGATGTAAAAAGAGAATGTATTAAGGGACAAGAGTGTAACTTTGTGGATGATTCAAGAGGTCTAAAGACACGATTTGGGAGAATTTGGATTCCCTGTTCTCCAGAGTTGAAGAAAATGTTGCTTGATGAATCACATAAATCAAAATACTCTATCCACCCTGGTGCTACGAAAATGTACCGTGATTTGAAAAGAGATTATTGGTGGCTAGGAATGAAGAGAGAGATAGTTGTAGGACCGAATAAGTGACAGATCTTAAGTAAATCAATATTCAATAGCTAGTGAGCGGAAATCAAAAGCTAAACACAAGTACGTTTAATCACAAACACAAGCAATATTGTATTATGAATATTAATCAAAGATTGAATACAATACTGACCACAATAGGAGAAACACACTCAAAAGTTCTCTGGAATTCGGATTGGCAAAAATCAGGTCATGTAACACAAACACTAATTAGGTATTTATACTATTACCTAATCATATAGGCAATATTGATGATATCGCCTATGCGATATTGCCAATATCGCAATAGCGATATTGCCAATGTCGCTAGTTACATCAGAAATAGACTAAGTAATTACAACTCAAAACTTAGACCAAGTGACAGACACACTAATGTACCAACAAACTCCCCCGTGTCTTCAGCTTGGTCTTAGCGATATTGCCAATGTCGCTAGTTACATCAGAAATAGACTAAGTAATTACAACTCAAAACTTAGACCAAGTGACAGACACACTAATGTACCAACAAACTCCCCCGTGTCTTCAGCTTGGTCTTCAAAAATAATCTTCAGTCTAGTCTTCAATCAAACCCATCCAGCAGGAAACTTACCACCCGTATGGATTCCATGGGTTACACAAATATCCACAATTCTTTGAAATTGTTGAGCAAGCTTTTTATTTGTCAGATTTCCCCAATAATATCTTATACAATTATTGATAGTCGCTTTGCACGGATCCAAACGGGATTACAATGTGTATTAGATTGCGGAATGGTATAATACACAATAACCAACAACAAAACAAGTAAATTCAAGTGTTAAGTGTATAAGTTCGTAGGTATTCGAAGATATCACTGTATATTCGAATATAACTCAGTTAAAAAAAAAAATTTCATGAAATATTACAACTTAGTTTTTATACCCAGTAACGAACTTACTGGTCCTAGGTTCGTACGAACTTACTGGTCCTAGGTTCGTACGAACTTACATGTTCGTACGAACTTCCTAGGTTCGTACGAACATATAGGTTCGTACGAACTTACAAACTAAAAACTAAAAAGGCTAAGTTAATAAACAATTTACATTATTAACTACAAAACTAATAACAAAACTAACTATTACAAAATAAGAGTTGTTGTCACCAAACGTGCACCAACAGACTCCCCCTTGACAATAGCTCGGTCAGTCTTCAGTCTTCTGGCTCTATCGAATCTTGATTCTTGATCAACTCTGTCGACTCTCAGCCCATAAGCCTTTTTCAACACATACTTTGATGACCCTCTGATACTTTCGCCCTTCATGCCTCCAACTATCTCTGTATAAGATCTTGTTCTCATGAAGCTTTAACAGGTCATCTTTTGACAAGTTTACCAGATGTAAACTGTCATATACTCTCAACAGCTCCTTCTCATCAGCATCCTCCATGACTGCTTCAGCTGTCTTACTGTCCACATACCACTACTTGAGATTTCTCAGAATATCCTGTGGCATTTTCTTCAAAGGAACCCTCTTCAAGCACTTGACCGGTTTATAAACCATTTTCATCCACGGCTTATTTGAAATAGGAACAATCCGGGTTAAATCGGGAACTCTTTTACCTGATCTTGGTTTTAAATCAACGAAATTATTCGTTCTTCCTTCACGCTTAATTATTCTCTCTAGAGTTCCGGCGTAAGGATCATTATTGACATTTACCAAGTCAATCCAGGCCAGTTCCTTCAGTTCGATCTTTGGTAGCGAGCTGAAAGTTTTCAGTTTTCTTCTTAAGTACTGAATTCCATCATATCTTTTAATTATGAACAGTTTTAGTTCACTGTCATAGAACCAACTTATGATGCCTTTGCTCAACTTTCCTGCCCCTCTAACCCTTATATCACCTTTATACTTTATCTAAGGTTCCTTTTCTGCTTTCTTAAACCATAAGGCTTTCAGCTCGGCTCTGGACAGTTCTGGTTCTTCAGATGTCTCATCGCCAAGGACCTCATCACCATCATACTCTATGTCCTTGCGATCTAACACTTTCTTACCATCTTTAGACTCGATAATCACTTCAGTGACAGGTTGGTTGGGCACGACATGTTCATCTATATCGACATCGGTATCTTGAACAGTCTCCTCATCTGATTTCCAGTCTGCAACACCTGTACTGAGGATTTCTCCTTCTTCTAGTTCTGACCCATCACTATCAAATTCATCTAAGCCAAGCAGTGCTTCGATGGTATCAGACTCTATAAGATCTATAGGGGTGCCCTCCTTATCTGCTTCGTTTTCATTCTTCTTTGCACCCCACCCTGATTTCTGGCTACCACCACCATCTGCCGCTGCACCAACACCAAACCCTGATTCTGTTCCCCAACCACCTTTCTGATCCGTTTTTTCTTCGATTTTCTTGCTCCAGTCTGTCTCTTCTGCTTGTTCCTCACTGGACTCTTTGTTCCACCCTCAAGATGGTTCAGTCTCTTCTTGAGGCTTTAAAGCACCTTGTCCAGATCCGCTCACACCAGAACCTTGACCAGACTCCCCCTGAGCTATAACTACACCTTGCACTCTAGATGAAGAGCCAGGCAGCTCACCTTCTTTGGGTGCACTTGGATCATCGTCACGGTCATTATCAACTTTGAGTCTCAGCTCATCTTCCTTGCATCCTGTTGTCTTATCCCCCCTGAGCGACTGGCGCTTCATTTGGAAGATAGTGACCTCATGTAGCCGCACTTGATCTTCTAACTTTTCAAGGTTCTTCTCTAAGCGCTCATTAATAGCTGTCAGATTTGTGACTCGAACCTCCTGACTTGTAACAACAGCAGTTAAAGCAGTCTCCATATCCATCAGGCTAGTGATCCGGCCCTCAAGATAGGTAAACTTTTCTGGATCGGAGAGAAGAGCAGCTGGATTTGGAACCGATTGGGTGGGTCGAGCTAGAGGTGGAGCGGTGGTTGGTGTAGATAAGACAGTAGCAGGTGGCGTCGTTGTGGAGGGAACTGGTGGTCGTTGTGTTGTTGATGGAGTAACAGGTGGTGGAGTAGGTGTGACAAACATAGGAGCTGAACCACCCGCTCCAATAACCACACCAGTTGGTCGCTGTCGTTTGCGAGCCTGCACTCTAAATTGTTCCGGTTCAGAGTCATCATCAGAGTTCCCAGGTACATATTCATCGTCCTCCTGGACCTTTCTCTTGCCCTTTTCCTTTTCCCGAGCAGCCTTAGGGTCAATCAACACCCCCTTGGACCCATGAAAACCAATCATAGGGCGGTCCTCGTCGTCATCATCATCATTACCATCCTCATCATCATCACCATCATCATCATCATCACCATCATCATCATCATCTGCATCAGATTCCGTAGCCTCAGAATCAAGAGCTGCATCCTTATCAGCTTCAGCAGCAGGTGGAGACCATGTGTCTCGGGCTACAGAATAGTCATCAATATCCTTGAAGATATCATCAAAAGTGGGCTCAGAACTGGGCCCTGCTTCGCCCTGAAGGACTTCCCTAACCAACTCAGCAGCAACATCAGCATCAACACGCTCTCCCTCAGCAGGGTGCTCTATCTGGTGCAGGAGTTCTTCAACTACCTCCTGTTGTGGCTGAGACAGTGACCAAAGATCTTCTTGTCGACCGGCATCAAATGAACCACCGGGTCGATAGCTGGAAGATTGGGAATTAGAGCATTGAGCAGCATCATGACAAAACGAGGATAGAGAATAAAGTGCTCATTCACACTCCCCTTTATTTGCTGAACCATCTCATCAAAGAAGTACTGACTGAAACAGTAGGGCTTGTTGTAAACAAGAGAAATCATCCCAGACTGTAGCTTATGGTTCATTGTATCGAACCCGGCCTTCTTTGGTCCAAAAGAAACCAGCAGAATATGCATCAAATAACGCCACTGTCCGTACACCAGACTCTTGGTGTATTGGGTGTGGGTAACATCGCCAACATAGCCCATACGTTGAAACGCGCCAGCACGCATCTCAAGAGGAAAATTCGTGGGACCATTTTCCTGCTCTTCAGTCCCAGCTGCAACACTTGTCGCAGAAACTCAGCAGTGAATTCGATATCGACCCCATTCACATTTGCCCTAATAACCGGTGGCTGAGGCTCACAGTCGTGAACCGCCGTGGCCCAGAATTGGCTGAGATATGGAAAACTCAACACTGGCGAATGGTTGAGCGCAAAGAACACCCGTGAGCGCATGAGAAACTCCAGCATGCCTCGAAACGGTGCAGTCGCCGGGTTGGCAAGATCAAAAGAAACTGCCACATTGTGCTTGTTGTGAAACTCACGCACAAGATCAGCCATTTCTGCAAAACAAACACACACACGCCAAAAATAAAGAATAATAATGTTAGTCATAAGACATAATTAATTTAGAACCCTGCAAACAAGATTCTACGATTAAAACAAGTCTTTAAAGTTCAAACCAAAGTAGGTTCGTACGAACATATAAGTTCGTACGAACTTACTGCCCTTGTAGGTTCGTACGAACTTACTGTTTGACCAAGTCAAACTTAAGTTCGTACGAACTTACATTGGCTAGGTTCGTACGAACATGTAGGTTCGAACGCAAGAACAGAAAAACAAAATTCAAAATTTTGTTCAATAAAACACAATCAGAACATGGATTAAGTGGCGCCTAGGTGCGTGTATGCATTTGCAACCTGAGCAATCCACTTTTAATCGATTAAACTTACACATTTTTGATTTTTAAATTTGTTTTATTTAAAACCTAACTTAATTCGAATACAGACATATTTAACGGTTTAAAATAGGCATAAATTACTTACACAGATGCACAATAAGATAGTGAAGAAGATTAATGGGTTAAAAATCCAACAACACGTTTCAGAAATGATTTTAATTTGAAAAAGTATGTTCGCAGACCGTAGGTTCGAATGGCTGGGTAGGTTCGTACGAATATAATGTTCGAAGGGTGAAAGTGAGAAAAAGTTGACTGAGTTGACCCTTTTATACTCCAATCCTAGGTTCGTAAGAACCTAGTCTTCGAACATACAATCTAAGTTCGTACGAACTTAGAATATTTTAAAATTAAAAAATTTAACTTTTTCTATTTTAAAACAAAAACCAATTACCTAAATACTTAGACATTCAATTGAGCAAGGTTTGAGCAATTATACGAACAAAATGTAAATAATACCCAAAAAACAAAGAACAGTTATTCATTTATTTATTTAAACACTTAAAAATAACATAAAAGGTAAAAATGCGAATATGAAATTGTTCATATTTTAAAAAGTACAATCTTTTTGCGAGTGTCACTGATACAAAGATCGAATTAGCCATGATGAGAGCAATACACAGTTAGTAATTTTCATTTATTCCTTTGATTATTATTGTTGTAAGTTATAGAACACAACGATTATCAGTATTGTTTTCCACTTAAGCATTCGACATTCAGAATTCTCAAGTACATATAAGATTATTGTTCACGATCTCTTGCGAATCGTACATTTGATATACCCTTAGGATCCAGACAGTCATGAATAGCATGTAAAGGATATTTTTCATTTTTATTTCATCTTTAAAGTCAAGTCTGTTTGCTTTATCAGCAATGTACATAGGTACATGTTTCAATTTAAAGACAAGACTATGGTTAGAAACAAACAAATCTAAAATCAAACCAGAGGTGACAGGTCTGTACTTTCGTACAACAAAGCGACATAGTTTGACTAGAGACCTTGAAAACGGTATTCTTGTTTCGCGGTCGAGTTTGTTCTAGTTTTTAGGATACACTGGCTGAATCTAGGTCAACATAGTTCTAGATGAAGCAGAAGAACCAGTCAGTGAACCCCCCAGATGATTTAATGTTGTTTTATATCCGGTAACAAGCATTCATGAACGGCCCATCTCCTAAGAATTAAGACTTAAGTCGTACATCAAAATAAAGATAGCACAAAAATCGTATTATTTATTATAAATTAAGTACTTGAAAACCGTTATGTCGCATGCCTACCATTACAACGTAAAGTGAAGCTATCAAATACGTTTGCATTTTTAGGTACATTTACTGTGAATGTTCTGCATCTTAGAGCCACACATATAAAATGTTCTAGGCATGAGTAAAAGATTCATCATTTCTTTGCAATTAGTACAGTGACCCTCTAAATTTTTATTGGTTTTGCAAAGAGAAAAGGTAAAATAAACTAAGAAATAGAAATAAAAACATACTAAGTTCTTTGAGAAAATATTTACTCAGGATTACTCATCCCATTAAGTTGGAGTAAGAGCTCAAACCGAGACCGATCAAATGCCTTTGTATAAAGGTCAGCCAGATTGTCATCAGAAATGACCTTAACTAATTTAATCAAATGTTTTTCTGCACAGTCACGAATGAAATGATGTCTTATTTCAATGTATTTCGTCTTACTATGCTTTACAGGATTATTAGTTATAGACATGGTTGGCTGATTGTCAATCATAATAGGAGTGTTAGTGAAATTCAAACCATAGTCACGTAGCTGTTGTTGTATCCACAATACTTGTGAACAACAACTACCGGCTGCCACATACTCAGCCTCACAGGTTGAGATAGCGACCGAGGTTTGTTTCTTACATTGCCAAGAGACAATTCGACCACCCAATAACTGACAACCTCCCGTGGTAGATTTCCTATTCAGGTTACAACCTCCATAATCTGAGTCAGTATAAGCAACAAAGTCAAAATTGCCTCCCGAGGGATACCAAAGACCTAACTTAGGTTTTCCCTTAAGGTAACGCAAAATTCTCTTTGCTGCTTTCATGTGTGATTCCTTAGGCGTAGATTGAAAGCACGCACACAAACAGACTACAAATGTTATATCTGGTCTAGAAGCTGTTAGATACATGAGAGAACCAATAATGGCCCGATATAGAGTCGGATCCACATCTTCAGTACTTTCAGAATCTGGTCCAAGATTGTGATTCAATTGAATTGGAGTACCATATGACGAGCTTTCAGTCATCTTGAAACGCGTGAGCATTTCATGAACATACTTCGTCTGATGGATGAAGAATCCATCTTTCTTTTGATCAACTTGTAATCCTAAGAAGAAATTCAATTCCCCCATCGCACTCATTTCAAATCTTCGCTTCATAACTTGTTCAAAGTCTCTGCACATTTGCTCATCGGATGATCCAAAAATGATATCATCGACATACACTTGAACAAGTAGGAAATCTTCCTTTTGCCATTTGATGAACTATGTACAATCTATCTGCCCTCTTTTGAACCCATTTTCCAAGAGATAAGTAGATAGAGTCTCATACCAAGCTCTAGGTGCTTGATGCAGTCCATACAGAGCCTTGTCAAATTTATAGACTCGGTCTGGATGGTCTGGATCACTGAACCCCGGAGCTTGTTGAACAAACACAAGTTCCTAAACTTTACCATGTAGGAAGGCACTCTTTACATCAAGTTGATAGACTCTGATTCTTTTATGTGCAGCATATGCCAGAAACAATCGAATTGCTTCCAGCCTTGCGACAGGTGCAAACACCTCTGTATAGTCTATCCCTTCCTGCTGATTAAATCCTTGAACTACCAATCTGGCTTTGTTGCGAGTTACAACACCCTTGTCATCACGTTTGCACTTAAACACCCATTTGGTGCCTATTGTATATTCCCCTTTTGGTAGATCAACTAGCTCCCATACTTTGAGCTTCTTGAATTGATCAAGCTCCTCTTGCATAGCCTCTACCCAAGAATTATCCTTAAGAGCCATTTGTACATTTTTGGGCTCAATTTGAGAAATGAAACAACTAAACAGGCACTTATGCATGATTCCAGTATCTTGAATCGATGCATATAGACTGTTGCTTTCTGATATTTCTCTGCGAGTCTTTACTCTAGAACTCGGATCACCAATGATATTATCAATCGGATGATACTTGTTCACACGAGTTGAGACTACAGAGTCAACCGGTAAGTCAGATCCTAGATTTGATCCAATCTCCCTTTGAGGTGATACTTCATCCTCTGCAATTTCATGCATAGGATCTGTAACCTTTGAGGAAGATGGAATGTCATTCAGATTTGAATCACTATTCGCAATAGGATCGACAGTAGCTTCTTTCCCTTTATCATTTGCATCTTCCGAACATGGAATGCTAGATCTTGGTGCAAACGCATTTATTTCACCATCATCTAGCACAACATGTTCTAGCCCTAAGGTGTCAGCTTCACTTAAGAACGGAAGATTGAATGATTTGAAGACAACATTATAGTCAAATAACCATTCTGGTCCAGTTTGTACAACTGGAGTATAGGATGTGACTTGTATATTATATACAATCTCAACTCTGCCAGTTGTTTTATTATAGACCCTTTTGTTTGGAGATCCAGCTTCATAACCTAGGAATAATCCTTCGTCAGCTTTCTCACCAAATTTTGATTGATGTTTGGTCTTTAATAAGGTACATTGAACACCGAAGGGTTCAAGACCAGTCAGGTTTGGTTTTCGACCATTTAGGAGCTCATAACACGTTTTGTTATGCTTCTTAACGGTTAAAACTCTGTTGAGTACATGACAAGCTGTATTCACTGCTTCTCCCCAGAAAATGACAGGAAGCTTTGAATCAGCCAGCATTGTTCTTGCTGCTTCAATCAAGGTACGGTTTTTCCTTTCAGCGACACCATTTTGTTGTGGCTCATAAGGTGCACTGAACTGGTGTTGAATTCCTTTACTTAAGCAAAAGATATTCAATACCGAGTTCTTGAACTCTAAGCCATTGTCGCTTCGTATCTTCTTGACTCCTCGACCAAATTGATGTCCAATCTGGGTAAAGAATGTCATCAGCATTTCTGCTGTCTCATCCTTTGATGCCAGAAAGAATACCCATGAAAAACGTGAAAAGTCATCAGTGATAACTAGTCAGTAATGTTTACCACCTATACTCCTTGCGTTCACAGCACCAAATAGATCCATATGAAGAAGATCAAAGGTTGAGGCAATGGAATTTTGAGATTTTGACTGATGAGGCTTCTTGTGTTGTTTGCCTTTTTGACAAGGCACACATTTATCCTCTAGACCAAAACTCTGTAATGGAACACCTAGCACTAGTCCATTCTTGACTATATAGTTCATCTTTCTAAAGTGTAAGTGTGCCATTTTCCGGTGCCACAACTGTGAATCGAACTCAGATGCAGTGGATATAAGACATGTCGACTCCGGGAAGGAATCAGTAACACGAATGTAAATTCCTTTAAGTATCCATTACTCTTTGGCTTAGAGGAGGATGCTTTGAGAGTCGCATTCGTTTGAGTATGGGAGGAACTACTACTAGACTTTCTTTCCGGAGACTTCTGAAAAAGTCTCGGATTTACTGGTCTGGGGTTGGACGTAGATCTAAACACGTTGGGGTAGTTATAATTCGGATTGTGATAATTCCTATTATTACTATTGGTGTTAGAAAAACGATTATTTGGAGTATTAAATCTCTGTGGAGTTCTAGACCTGGAAGACTGTCCATGGAACCCTTCTCTTGAAGGAGTATTGTTCCTAGACACATCATTTGTCGTGAACTTAACAGATTTCTGAACAGGTCAAGTTTTCTGAGTACTTAATGTTCTCTTATAACCCAAACCAATTCTTCCAGAGGAGCTAGCTTCATGTGTATTCATTGTTTTAGAGAACCAGCTAGTCACTCTATCACTTACACAAGTCGTATCAGGAACAAGAGTTTTCTTCTCCGGAGGCGAAACAGATTTTACAGGTGATTGGTCCTTTTTCACCTGAGTCTTTCTACTTTTGCCCTTTGTTGGACAAATACTTGCAACGTGTCCCTTTTCATGGCACACGAAGCAAGAACGCTTCACTAAGGCCTTTTTCGGGGCCTTCTGAACTGTTGATTTATCCAACTTTGGCAAACTTGGAAGTATGATAGTTTCCACCTGTTTACCCTTTTCTTTTTCAGATCTGGGTAAAACAGATTCAGTTGTGGTCTGTACCTTCTCTGTGACACTTTCCTTTTCACATTCATCCACTAGTATAGTATTTAATTTTAGTTTAGAGATGGATGACATTAAAGTGTCAGAAGATGTTGATTCAGTCACGGTAGTAACCTCAGCTTCCTCAGATCTCACAAATTGAATGAAACCAGGAATGGTTGAGTAAACTACAGAATCACTAGCAGGTAACTGCTCAGATTCATCGGGTGAAGAAGTATAGTTATGATTAAAAGGAGGAGGGGACTCAGTATACCCCATTCCTCGAAGGTCTCTTAGCTGTTTTTGTGAGCTTAACATATTATCCAAAGTTTCGATTGAGAATTTTCTTAATTCAAGTTTTTTATTTAATTCTGCAATCCTAACTTTTGCATCAGCAAGCTCCTTTTCCTTTTCAGAGGACTGTTTTGTTATATCAAGAACATGTTCATGAGCCAAGTCAATAATCTGACTTTGCTCATTAACCCTTTCTTTCAACACCCTTAAGTCCTCTTTGTCAGCCTTGACCTTATTCAAAAGCTCAGCATTTCTTTGTTTTAGAATAGCATTTTCCTCTTTTACAGAGTTTAGCTGAGCTGATATCGAGTTGGATGACTCGATTAATTCCTCAGCTTGTACCTGAAAATTAGTACATAATACACAGGCTTTAACAACTAAGTCTAAATTAAGAAATACCTTTTGCTTTTCAGCATCCAGATTGGCCATGTAGGCGATAAAGTCTTCTGAGCTCATGTTTTCAGTGGACTTCAATTTTACCTCTCTGGTCTCTTGAGCAGGTGCATCTATCTCCATCTCTGTAACTACTTTCTTTTCTGTATCAGATTCAGCATTGCTTTCCTCCTTTTCTTCAGTAATGGAGGCCATGAATGCTTGTGATTCCTCAGACTTTGAACTCCAATCATATGCTCCATCTTGAGTTTGAACCACCAGAGCTCTTGAAGTATGAATACTTCCTGAGGTCTGATTGTTCATCAGAGGAACCTTGACTGTGGTATCTTGATCCGTTCTGACCTAAATTTTGATCTCTCTTCGGTCTCTGACTTTCTCTAGCAAAGTGCCCAAAACCATCACAGTTATAGCACTTCACTTTAGACTTGTCGAATCCCACTTTGCCACTGCAAGTCCATTTCTTCTAGGTCATCTTGATCCAATTGGTCGTAATCTTCGTTGATTAGTTTAGGATCAGTGATTTTTCCCTTAATGAAGTTCTCACGGGATGCAATGAAAGAGGCAAGCATGGCTATTTCCTCTTCTGCAGACTTCATGCTCATGGGCATTGATTTAAAACCGCTTGAGGTTCCAGATTTCGGTTTTCTATCGACCCCTTGATCATCTGACGAAGTAATATGACAGACATTGCTATCAGAACTTCTGATAACCGAGTCTATTTCATCCTCGACAGTATAAAAAGCTGCAACACCACTACTTGTAGATGCAGTGGAATCAGTTCGTTTACCATAGTAAACGCTGGGATCCTGAACCTGATCAGATCCCGTCTCTTTCCTCCGCATGTTTAAGTCATACACACGCAGCTTTCCAATCACATCATCGAGAGTCAGAGCGTCATACCCTGTACTCTCCTTGATCATCAGAGTATAAATGTCCCATTTTGGTGGGAGTGATTCAAGGAGCTTATTGCTCTTGACAGTGTCGGTGAAGGATAGACCATTGTTGTCTAGTTCAGTCATAAGATGGTAGTATCTGGTGATAATTTCCTCTAATGACTCTCCCTTCATATGTTTGAAGACATAGAACTGTTTGGTCAGTAAATCAGCTCTACTCTGTTTGATCTTATCGTTTCCATCAAACCGCTTTTCTAACGCTTCCCAAAGCTCTTTTGAGAATTGGTAGCGTTTAAAAGTATGCTTGATCTCCTGAGGGAGACACATAGTAATTGCTGACAAAGCTTTATTCTCAGCCTCGTACATCTTTTTGTCTTCATCTTTCATGACAGAATATGTACAGAACTTAGTCTTTCCCTCAAATTCGTAAGTGGGTAAGTCATACCCATCTTTAATGCATATCCACATACGGATATCGTAAAATCTCGCGAACGATTCAAATCGACCTCTCCACCAAAAGTAGTCCTCTCCTTTGAGAAGCTTAGGTGGTGAGGCTGACTTACCAACCTCGTGATCCATTTCTAACAGTTTATTGAGATTTGTCATCACCAGAAACAGTCAAACCAAGTCAAAAGTGTAAAACAGAAAAGTCAACAAAAGTCAACAGCCCTAGGTTCGTACGAACTTAGATTACTTCGAACTTATAGGTTCGAAAACTATCTAGGTTCGAATGGTCAACCTTCTGGTCAAACTTGACAAAAAATTCAAACGTTCGAACTTATAGGTTCGTACGAACTTATAGGTTCGTATGATATTTTGGGTAAGTTCGTACGTAACTTTCTGACTTGTACGAACTTGCTGTTCAACACCCAAAATCGAACAAAAACTTAGATCTACAGAGATTCAACCGATGAGTTCGAATGAAACTTGATAGATAAGAACCACAAGAGCTTAAGGAATCCAAAAGTACAACTTTTATCAACTTAAACACTCAAAATCTTGTTTTCTTTGTGATTAAAGCAATCCCGAACCCAAGAATGACTTGTTTCAGCTCTGATACCAATTGATAGTCCCTTTGCACGGATCCAAACGGGATTACAATGTGTATTAGATTACGGAATGGTATAATACACAATAACCAACAACAAAACAAGTAAATGCAAGTGTTAAGTGTATAAGTTCGTAGGTATTCGAAGATATCACTGTATATTCGAATATAACTCAGTTAAAAAAAAACTTTTTCATGAAATATTACAACTTAGTTTTTATACCCAGTAAGTTCGTACGAACTTACTGGTCCTAGGTTCGTACGAACTTACATGTTCGTACGAACTTCCTAGGTTCGTACGAACTTACAAACTAAAAACTAAAAAGGCTAAGTTAATAAACAATTTACATTATTAACTACAAAACTAATAACAAAACTAACTATTACAAAATAAGAGCTGTTGTCACCAAACGTGCACCAACAATTATCAAACAACTTCCTCATATCTTCCTTTGATAGATTTATCAAACTCATAGGGTCAAACACTCTGAACTGCTCTTTCTTCAAACCATAGAGCGAGGTCTTCTCTGTATGAGCATCCAGTTCCCAGTAATGAAATCTTCGTAGAAATTCAAGGGGAACAGTTTCCAGAGGTATCTTCTTCAAATTTGCAGCTGGTGGATAATGAACTTTAATAATCGGCTGCTTTGTCACTGGATCTGTCTTATTTTTGGTGACGAACTAGATGGTGTCTAATTAGGGATCATATTAGAAAGACAGATTCGCAAGACAATATATTAAATTTTAATTCGATTATCAGTATAGTTGTCCAAATTTAAATTTAGCACGCAAAGTAAACTAGCCAAAGAGACAATCAGTAACAAGACGATTATCGGTATTGTTTGTCCACTTAAACATGTAAAATAATCAACTTTAAGCTTAGAAGTTATTGTGAAAGTGAATAGATCTCCGTGAATCCCACATAGATATACTCCTAGTATCAAGACATGCCCAAGACTTCGATTAGTTAGAGAAAGCATTTGAATTCAACATTTTTAAGAATCAAGCCAGCGGTGATAGGTCTGTACATACGTACAACAAAGTGACTTAAACTTGATTCAGGTGTAAGCAAAACCAGACTTGGTCAAACCATTTGGCGACCTTGTGAGGAATCTTTGATTTTATAAGATTTGAAAGTACTTTGACTTTTGTTTGCTTAGGTTTTGAAAGTATACTGACTGCGACCAGGTCTGTACAGACGTACAACAAAGGAAACAGACATCATAAATCCCCAAATGTTGTCATATACAAGCTCAAGTTAATAGAAGCATGGCAAGCTGATACATAAGAATTAAGACCCATTGTCATACATCATATGTTGGTTATCACAAAAGATTTAAACACAGATTAAGGTATTTCTTAGATGCTCAAAGAAGAGTATGAAAATGCCTACCAATACATCGTACAAGTAATCAGATGCCTGTAAGGACATGTATAACAAATACGAGATAAACCTACTGATATATCGAGGATAAAACTTAAGATTGACTTTTGAGGAGTGTCTCCTAATGTACTATCATCTCCCTAGTTGTTTTCAGACACAATTAAACATCTTTTTGAAAACTAATTGTCTCAAGTCTATCAAACAGATAGGTCAGTATATCTGGTGTTTCATCCTTTGTACGCAAGAAGTTATCTTACCACCGTGATCACCAGCAAAAGCAACATAGCCCCCATTATATGGTTTATCATCAGAGAGAAGGGAAATATTGCCTGTCATGTGTCGTGAACAACCACTGTCAACATACCACTTGCTATTCAGCACCTTTGACTGACACAACACAGAGAAAAGATTGTTAATTTAAAATGGAGACCCAAGCCTTGACAGACTTGGGTACTCCTGAGACTTCATCGATTATTACCACATCAGTTAAAACCTTGTTTTTCAGTAAATCATTTTCTTTTACTGATGTGATAACTATAGATGACACACTATTCCCTACACCTTTCTTTTTCCAAACTTTCTGAGGAATAATTGGTTGCTTATTAACAACATCAACCTTTCGAACCATGGGTTGAGTAGGTGTAATGTTATTAATTCTAGAAATTGGAACATTTCGAGATAATCCATGTTGTTTTGTCTTTTGAAAATTTTTATTTTTAGAATGACGTGGATCATTTCTTGATGCCCATTTTCTAGCAAGCACTGAACACTGATTAATGAGATGACCCTGCTTCTTACAGTAGAGGCATGATCGTCTCTCTCGAAAGGTTTGATCATTACTCAATAGTGGTTTTGGCGACAGAGGAACCCTACGAGGCTTAGGCTTAATTTCAGATACATTTACTGCACATGAACACTTATGCGAACATGATGGAATAAACGTATTCACATTTGAGGTAATCTTTGAAGAAGGATTTTTAATTGAAACTTTACTATTTTGAGTATTCTCCTCCAGTTTCATTTTTAAATCCTTGATTACTGGTTTCTTTTTAGAAAACATTCCACCTCTACCCTCGTTAGTAAAGATGAAAATTTCAGGTTTGAGGTTATTCTTCTCAACTTTCTGTGTAACCTCGTGAGTTACATCCTCCACCTCTACCACCTCTTCAACATTTGTTGATGGGACAAAATTGATTGGTTCAAATTGAGGCTTAATAGGCTCAGCCTTCTGGTTATTTGAACTCAACACTTTAAGCAACTCAGGTCGCTTGACATCAGCAGCCTTAACAAGCTTAGATTGTTTAACATCTTCAGCCTTGACAATCTTAGGCTGATCGGGATTATCAACATTAACTGGTTTAATCACAGGATTTGTATCCTTCTTAAGAACAGAAGGTACATAATCTTTAATTTTGTCATGTGAAAGAATAGGCTGATTCAAATTTGAAGGAGGATGATGGTTATCATAACCAATTCCTGCTTTACTCTTTGTATCAGTCCGTTGGCTTTGCAGGATGTCGGAAAAGACCATAGTAGATGTGGAGATATTTGCAAGTCTTCGTTTTAAATCAACATTTTCAGATTGAGCTTCAGCAAGTTCCTTTTTAAGATGTGAAATGAGTTTTAAATAACTGTCAATCTCATCTTGTTTGTTAAAAATCATTGCCTTTAACTCTTTCTTGTCGTCAATAAGGGTTTTCTGATTTATAGTAAAGACTTTTTCGTTATCTTTTAAAACTTTGTTCGCTTCAATAAGATTGGTTAGATCTGTATTCAAGCGATCATTATCTACTATGAACCTGTTGATTTTACCAGTTAGTGTGATACAGGAATTACAATTAAACGAATCAAAGTCTACCTCATTTTGAACATCCGCCATAAGAGCTATGTTATCTCGATCGTCCATAGCAGAAAAATCATAGGCTTCTTCATCCATCAGAAGAGCTGCCTTGGCGACTTCATTATCTTTCTTGAAAGTAGAAGGTTTTGTAAATCCAGTAGACGGTTGTCTACCTTTCTCACATTCTCTAGCAAAATGTCCCAGATTTTGACACTTGTAGCATCTAATCTTGGACTTATCAAAACCCATGCTAGTTTTATCAATGACGTCTTCAAGAGATTTATTTCCTGTTCTCTTCAAATAGGTTTTCGTTCTTCTGGTAAGCATAGCCATGTTCCAACGAAGATCCACTCTCTCTAGTTCATCAGGATCAACTTGTGCAAAGTCTTCATCGGTAAGATCTACCGAGCTAATCCTCTTTGATAAAAAATCATCATATGATGATAAAAACGCGTTGAAGATAACTGCATGCTCATTTTGCGATGCAGTAGCAGAGGAAGATGAATGAGCTGGGAGAGAAGAAAATGTTCCAGCAGAAGTACCACTTGAAGAGTAAGTGGTTCTAGTAGATGATCCAGATATAAGAGCAGTCCCTCCATATCCAAAACTACTTGTATCAGGAAGCAGAGAACTTGATCTTGTACTTTTCTTTTGAATATCTAAAGCACAAGTTTCTAATTTGCCAACAAGCTGATCTAGAGACATAGCCATCACTTCTGGATCACCTTCCATCATTAACACTCTTGTCTCCCAGTTAGGAGGTAGAGCATTTAAGAGTTTCTTGTTAACTTCAACTGTGGAAAACTTGTAGCCTCCCTCAGTCAGCTCGTTCATGAGGCGTGAGTAACGACATAATAAATCCTTTACTGACTCGTTTTTCTGAATGTCGAACAAATCATACTGTTTCTTCACAAACTCTAATTTACTTTGATTATATTCAACAGTACCTCCACATCTCTCAGCAATTGCATTCCAAAGATCATAAGCTAAATCATGGTGTTTGAACATCTTCATCGTGTCAGCAGGAAGAGACATGGTTATAGCTGAATGAGTCTTTCTTTCGCACTCCCAAGCTTTTCGTTCTTCAGCAGTCATTGAACGAATGGGTTTTGGAGGAGGAACACCCACATGTTCACCACTTGCGGCCGGTCGAACATAGCGCTCGATCAAAGGTATCTCCATTTCGGGGTCAGTAAAAGCAACAAAAGATAAAAATCTACCGCGCCATTCAGAATACTCCATTCCAGGTGCAAAGAATGGAGGTTTGTTTGCAGTACCAACCTTAGCGTTGTGTTTTAACATAGCATTAACAGCTTGTAAAGTAGACATTTTAATATGTATCAAGTCCGATTAAGTTTTGAAAGGAAAATTAAATTCTAATTGAAAACAGAAGAGCGATATTGGAGATATCGCTATAGATGTTGATGATTGAGCGATATTGATGATATCGCTATCAATATCGCTAATTAAAGCGCAAATCAAAATCAGAGTAATAATGCGATAACACAAGCGATATATAGACTAATATCGCTAAACATAGGTACCTGTTGCTGAGAACGTTGCTGAGATGAGGCAATTTCAGTCTGCCTTTTAAATTCTCTGAGATTAATCAACTCATCCTCTAGTTGAAAAAGATAATTGTCTCTATTTGATTCTTCATGAGCAGGAATAGAAGTACCCTCATGATCATGTCTCTCATTATGAATATCTGAAGGAGGAACATCGATCCTAGAGGCATTGTTAGGGTTGGTGGTCGGTTGCTCGTTATCTGCCATATCTGTTTTCACAACAACAACTCAAAACTTGTTAATCGTTAGTACCTATCTACTAACCGATTCATAACCAATGCTAAATCCCATACCCAGAAATGTTTGACAAAATGCGTAACAGATTTGGGATTGAACACTTACCAATGTACAATTCACCCAAATATATGCTCTGATACCAACTTATAACACCCCTCATTTTAAATAAGAATATTATATTAATAAACTCGGAAGCATGAATTTAAAATACATTACCTTAAAATATATTAAACATTATACATAAACAGTTTACATTTTTCAATATTTACACAATATTTAAACTGTTTAAGACTACCAAAGGCGGGGTATTATAAAAATTCACAAAACAAGGTTTATTACAAAACTATATCAGAGGCCTAAAGCGTAGTCAAACATTCCTTGATCAACCAATCACCTCCTGCACCCACAATTAAACAAAACATATCCTGCAGGAAGTAAAATGAGGGGTTAGCACGAAGCTAAGTGAATAGATTCATCACACTCCATTCAACTTAGCATAACTAGCAGTTTACACCAAATAATCGTAAACACACATAATTCAATGAGGATCGGTGGCTCTGGGGATATCATAATACCCGGGGATTCCCCCAAGAACACTTACCGTCAATCCGTATGGCCAATACATAATAGACCGATAACTACTGGTTATTAAACACATACACAGGTCTCAAACACAACAAATGAATCAAAACCTGTGTAAAACACATAATAACCAGAAGTCCAACTACACGTTGACCTCAATAACATAGTACACATTGTTCACATATCACGTAGATCAATAATCAATAATCAAGACTAAACAGTCTAACACACATCTACGTTTACTTGTTGTAACCAAATAGTTACAACTAAATCAAATGATGAGTTCTGAATCCACTCACCGATACCTCTGACGTCTCCACACTCAGGATTCTTATATCACTGAGTCTTACGTTGATCTGAAACAGAAAATCATACACAAGTCAGAAGTTCGTTCCATAATTATCATTATAGTCTAATTATCCAATCAGGTAATCCCTGAAGTCTAGGCAAACAAAAGTTCAATCAGAAATGAACTTAGAAAATCTTGCAATGATGTTTAAAACTAAAAATGTCATTTTCGGGCCCTAGATGACCCCGAATGGCCAAAAACTGCCTAGGCTATAGTATATAGTCTTGATTACTAGGTCGTTTCCAATTGACTATGTGAATTTCAACTAAATCCGAGTTAGTGATATTTTCACAAAACCGCGTCTCAAGCATTTTCAAAATTTGTAAAACAAAAATCTCTTTTATAAACTTAGCGACACATCCATTGTGTCGCACTACAGAACCCTGCGACACTACCACTGTGTCGCACAACAGAAACCTGCGACACAAACATTGTGTCGCAATACACAATATGGCCGCCTTAAGCGACATAACAACTGTGTTGCAGAACATTCATGCGACACAACCTGCGACACAAACCTTGTGTCGCAATGAAGAACAGACCAGTTCCCAGATTCGAAATTCTTGAATCCAAACATGTAATACTCAAATTAACCTATATCAATTCGTGTAATTCACTTATAAACAACAATAACACAATATAATCGGAACCTTACCTCGGATTCAAAGCTAATTAGCTCAAATATGATTTAAAACCCAACTTTTCTTTTCTCCTCTCTAATTCTCTCTCTAAAACGAGTTTAAGGGTTTGGAAATGTTCTGGAAATGATTTTGAAGGCTTAGACGGTGTGTATATATATTTAATCTTACAATTACACTTAAGCTCCTTAGTTAATTTCAGTTCAGCCCGTTTTGCGACACAGTCCTGCGACACAACCATTGTGTCGCACAGACAACCTGCGACACAATGCTTGTGTCGCAGAAAATCAAAAACTTACAAATTTTGAAACGACTAATATTTCACTAGACACAATAAGTCAAAAGAATTGTTTATCTACGTTTCACAACGAAACAGATAATATTAAATAATTTCTAAAACAATTAGATAATCAATTATAATAATAGAAATTACCAGACTGCGGGAGAGGATGTTACAAAACTAGTAACTTAGCATTTTTTAACGTACTAATATTGATTCAAAACCACTAATCCAAAGGATAAATGGCTCTGATACCAATTGTAGGACCGAATAAGTGACAGATCTTAAGCAAATCAATATTCAATAGCTAGTGAGCGGAAATCAAAAGCTAAACACAAGTACGTTTAATCACAAACACAAGCAATATTGTATTATGAATATTAATCAAAGATTGAATACAATACTGACCACAATAGGAGAAACACACTCAAAAGTTCTCTGGAGTTCGGATTGGCAAAAATCAGGTCATGTAACACAAACACTAATTAGGTATTTATACTATTACCTAATCAGATAGGCGATATTGATGATATCGCCTATGCGATATTGCCAATATCGCAATAGCGATATTGCCAATGTCGCTAGTTACATCAGAAATAGACTAAGTAATTACAACTCAAAACTTAGACCAAGTGACAGACACACTAATGTACCAACAATAGTTAGATACGTGGAGAAGTGCTTGACATGTTTGCAAGTTAAAGCAGAGCATCAAAAGCCGTATGGGAAAATCCAGCCGTTAGAAATACCTGTTTGGAAGTGGGAACATATAACTATGGATCTCATTACCAAGTTGTCGAGAACACCGCGTCACTATGATGCGATTTGGGTGATAGTTGATCGATTGACTAAAAGTGCATTGTTTTTGCCGATAATAGAATCATCATCTTCAGAAGTGTTAGCTGATTTATATGTCAAGGAAGTAATAGCAAGACATGGGGTGCCAGTAACCATTGTCTCAGATAGAGATAGTCGATTTACTTCAAGATTTTGGGCGAAATTTCAAGAGGAAATGGGTACTCGCCTTAACATGAGCACGGCTTGTTGGGACATGTTATTGTGACAACAGATCTAGCTTGTAAAAGGACTAGTGTATTTATTGTCAAATTTGTATAATTGGTTTAGACTCGTAAATATATGATATTAATTTGTTATTATTATTTGTTAAATATAATTAGACAAGTAACGAATTCGAATTAAAGTCAAAATCACGAAATGAGAAGTCAACTCGCAAGTCATAAGACTTGCGAGATGAGATCTCACTTCGCAGGCTGATCTGGATTCGCAGGTTTTCCACCTACGAGCTGAGATCTGGGCTCGCAAGTATCTGGACTCGCAAGGCCCATGGGCTGCGAGTTGAGTCAACTCGCAGAGCCCATGGCCTGCGAGTTGAACCAAATATATATATTTTATTGCTGCTCATTTATGGGTATCCGTGCCATTATTACACACAACAAATATTTAATTATTCTCCTCGTTTTTCGTGCAGATATAAAGGCTATTATTATATAGGCTCGGTTTTGAGTGTTTAACCTAGTTAATATCAAAACGAAGCTTGTTAATTAATAGCAAAGTTATATAAGCCTAAACCTAAAGTATTGAGGGATTCCGCACCTCAATACCTTAAAGATAATCCGTTATCGAACCAAGATCTAGCGACCTAACAATTGGTATCAGAGCCTTCGGGCTTAGAAACGTTGTGGTTTCAAGGTTTTAGGTTATATAACATCTTTAGGGTTGTTTTACGAACGAAATCTACTAATTTATTCGTAAAAATACCAAAAAGTTTCAGTTCCCAGATTTCGAGGCGCCGTTTTGCGAGTTGAGATTAGGGTTTCAGCTGTTACTTGCGAGTTGAGATTTCTTTGCGAGTTGAGATCACTTGCGAGTTGAGTTTCCTTTGCGAGTTGAGATCACTTGCGAGTTGAGTTTCCTTTGCGAGTTGAGATCACTTGCGAGTTGAAGTCCTCTGCGAACTGAAACCAGCTGCGAGTTGAGATTCACCTGCGAACTGAACTTACAAAATTGTGTGATTTGACAACTTTTAAGACTTACCAAGATGTCTGATTTGAGTAGAATGATAGAAATGGAACACGAGGTCGGTAAATCTAATGTTCCACCGAAATTGCTCAGACTCGAGGACTATTATGGATGGAAAGACAGATTCGAAAGTTACTGTAGATTCCATGACATAACTATCTGGCTGTGCATTAAAAACGGATATGTTGCACCTACTGCTTTGGTAGAGAATGCAACTGTGATTGTTCCCTATGACAGGATGAATGACAATCAAAAGAAAGAATTTACTATTGATTATAAGGCACATTCATCGATAAAGATGAGCCTTCCCAAGGAGATCAATCACCAATTGAAGTCCTTTCACACAGCTAAAGAGCTCTGGGAAGCTCTAGAGAAAAGGTGTGAGGGAAGGCCTCAGGTGAAGGCAAGCAAGAGAAACCTTCTAAAAAAGCAGTTTATGGTATTTAAAGCTTTTAGAGAAGAGGACCTTGAAGCCTACACTACCCGATTTTATCATTTATTAAGTGAACTTGACGACCACGAGATTTTCTACAATGACAAGGAGAAAATCGACAAATTTATTGAGCGTTTGCCTTCAAAGTGGGAAATGTATGGTATCATGCTCAAAGACAATGATGAAAGGTACGCCACTATGACCCTAGAGCAGGCAATTGACAAGCTCAGGGGTTATGATTTCTCCAAGAAAACTAGAGATACAGATTCTGATCATCTACAGAATCCAGGTTTATACCATGGAAAGACTAGTATCTCAAATGCTTCATCCAATTCGACCACTGCACTATTTGCTGGTGAAATTGATGAACTTGGTGAAATGTTGACCGAGGATCTATGCTTTATAGCTTCAGATGGAAGCGAGAAACGAAGTAAGAACACTTCTTTTGAGAAGTCAACTCAAGGGCATCATAAAATGCCAATGAGTGTGTAATCAGCAGAACAGCAACTTTCTGTGCTGGCTTCGTTCGTTGCTTCCTATGAAAATTACATACAAGGGAAGATTAATGATCCTGCACAATTTGATGAGGATTATGATCAAGTAGACCCTGATGACTTAGAGGAAATGGACCTCCAATGGCAGCTTGCTATGGTGTCAAGGAGGGTTAAGAATTTCCTAAAACGTACGGGTAGAAGAGTTGTTGGAAATCGACCTGGTTTCGACAAATCCAAGGTCAAGTGTTATAACTGTCAAGGTTACGGACACTTTGCCAGGGAATGTCAACGATCGAAGGTTGATACTGGCGCTGCAAAACAAGACTCGGGAAGTACTTTGACTTCCAAAGTCTTAGTGGTTCAACAAATCGATGGTTCCTATGATTGGTCCACTCAGCCTGAGCAAGCCCTCATGGTTGAGATAGAAGATCAAGAGAAACCAATTGAATCAACTTCATACATGCCAACTGTTGAGGAACCTCAAGCTAATGTGCCACACATGGAATTCAAGGGGAGCGATGAAGATGTGCTCTACATCAACTCAACTGAAGAGATGAGTCCCGATGACTTCGTTGCATACATGGCTGATGTTCAAACAGATAAGAAAAAGGAGCAGACTGTGAACAATGACAATTGGTGGTATGTTGACAGTGGATGTTCTAGGCACATGACAGGAAACCGAAGTCTTCTGACAGACTTCAAAGGAGGATTGAGACAGGGAGTGCACTTCGCGGGTGATAAAGGAGGAGTCATTACTGGGAAAGGAAAAGCTTCGAATGGAACTTTGACTCTAGAGGATGTGAATTATGTTGAAGAACTAACGCACAACCTAGTGAGTGTTTCCCAAGTCTGTGATAAAGGTCATCCTGTTCTCTTCACTGAGAAAGAGGCCTTGATCCTGAAGCCGGGTTTTATCATTCCCGACAAATGGATACTGATGAAAGCTCCAAGGAAGAAGGACATTTATGCTATCAACATGAATGCTCCTATTACTTCGATGGAGTCTACTTGTCTGTTATCCAAGGCTTCAGAGTCAGACTCTCTCCTATGGCATAGGAAAATGGCACACCTAAATTTTTGTAAAATGAACTATATAACAAAACATGAGTTAGTTCTGGGTGTTCCACCGAAGAGTTTTGCATTTGAAGACAAGTGTATATCGTGCTTAAAAGGAAAACAGCATAAGAAACCACACAAGTCTAAGGCTATAAACTCTATTTCCTCGCCATTTGAATTGCTACATATGGATCTCTTCGGCCCAATAAGCAAGAGAAGCATAGGTAGCAAATGGTACTGTTTGGTTGTCATAGACGACTACTCTAGATTCTCTTGGGTATTCTTTTTGGGATCTAAGGATGAAACTCTAGGAATTCTTATGGAGTTCTTAGATCTAATAGAGAATATCTACAGAACACGAGTTAAGAGAATTCGTAGTGACAATGGAACTGAGTTCAAGAATTCTAAGCTGAATGTATATTGCTTGAGCAAAGGGATACAACATCAATTCAGCGCACCTTATGAACCTTAACAAAATGGTGTTGCTGAAAGGAAGAATAGAACTCTAATTGAAGCAGCGAGAACAATGCTTGCAGATTCAAGGCTTCCGGTCATATTTTGGGCAGAAGCAGTGAATACAGCATGTCATGTTCTCAATCGGGTTCTTACGGTTAAAAGGCAGAACAAGACATGTTATGAGCTTTTGAACAATAAGAAACCGAATTTAAAAGAGTTTGAACCCTTTGGAGTTTCACCTACATTGTTGAAGACAAGTCATCAACCTAAATTTGGTGAGAAGGCTGACGAAGGATATTTCCTAGGTTATGTGCCTAACTCACCAAACAAATGGGTCTTCAATAAAACTTCGGGACGTGTTGAAATAGTTTATAACATTGAAGTTACGAGCTATACACATGACTCGCATAAGGGATTGGATTGGCAATTTGACTATTCAGATCTCTTCAAGTCATTCAAAGTCCCTCTCAGTGACTATGTCAGTAACTCAGATATTCCTGAGCATTTATTGTCGAGAGATGATGATCCTACTCCATCTCCAACATCGAGTGCTCAAACGTCTGATGTTAGGACTATTGTCGATACTGATGTGGTCTCTCCTATCGAGTCACAACAACCTCAAGATGATATACCTCAAGAATGTGAAGATCCTGAAATTGCTTCACAGAGGATTGTGGATGATATTCTCACTCCTCTGAGACAATTAAGGATATCAACTACTAATGATGGTATATCACCTTTGGAGGAAATTGGTGCTAACCTACAAGATGATATTCTAGTTGAACCTGTAACCTCAACAAGATTAAATAGGAATCATCCAATTGATAATATCATCGGTGATCCAAATTCTCATGTTCAGACTCGGAATCAATCGAAAGCTAGCACTTCAACTCACTCAAGCTTGTATGCTGAAATGAACGAGACAGAGATTTCAAATCTATGTCTATATTCATGCTTTATCTCACAAATTGAACCTAAGAATGTTCAGATAGCTTTGAAGGATAATTCGAGGGTAGAGGCAATGCAGGAAGAACTGTCTCAGTTCACAAAATTGCAAGTTTGGGAGTTGGCTGACCTACCCGTTGGAGAATATCCAATTGGAACTAGATAGGTATTTAAGTGCAAGAAAGACAATCGGGGAATCATGACTCGCAATAAAGCTCGTCTAGTTGTCCAAGGTTTCAATCAACAAGAGGGGATTGATTACAATGAAGTGTTTGCACCTGTGGCTAGGCTTGAAGCAATTAGGTTATTCTTAGCATTTGCAGCCTCAAAGAAAATGAAAGTTTTTTAGCTGGATGTTAAGAGTGCCTTCTTGTATGGAAAAGTCAAGGAAACGGTGTATGTTTCTCAACCACCGGGATTTACTGATCCAAAGTATCCAGATAGAGTATATCGTCTTGATAAGATATGGATTACATCAAGCTCCTAGAGCGTGGTATGAAACATTATCTACTTATATTCTTGAAAATGATTTTACAAGAGGAAGAATAGATAGTACACTCTTTGTCAAATGGAAAAAGAGAGACTTTCTACTTGTTCAAGTATATGTTGACGATATCATCTTTGGGTCATCTGACGAAAAGATGTGTAGTGAATTTGAACAAGTTATGAAGAACAAGTTTGAGATGTCAGCGATGGGTGAATTGACATTTTCTTAGGATTGCAAATCGATCAAAAGATAGATGGATATTTCATTCATCAAACTAAGTATACTAATGAGCTTCTAGAACGATTTAAGATGGAAGAATCTAGAATTTTTCATACTCCTATTCCGGAAGCTCATGGTATTGGTCCAGATAAATCGAGTGATAGAGACGTGGATCCTACTCTTTATAGGGCCATGATTGGATCACTAATGTATCTTACAGCATCGAGGTCTGATATAATGTTTGCAGTATGTGTCTGCGCAAGATATCAAGCCACTCCTAAAGAATCTCACATGCAAGCTGTAAAACGAATTCTTCGTTACCTCAAAGGGAAGCCTAAGCTGGGACTTTGGTATCCGACTGATGGAGACTTAGATTTTGTGGCTTACACTGATTCTGATTACGGAGGATGCAATCAGAATAGAAAGTCTACAACCGGTGGATGTCAATTCCTAGGAGGTAGACTAGTCTCTTGGCAGTGCAAGAAGCAAACCTCAGTCGCCATTTCTACATGTGAAGCTGAGTATGTTGCAGCTGGCAGCTGTTGTTCTCAAGTTCTGTGATACAACAGCAACTGCTTGATTATGGGTTGAGTATAACAAATAATCCTATGATGATTGATAATGAATCAACGATCTCTATTCCGGTCAAGCACAGTAAAACTAAACACATTGATATTCGACATCACTTTATTAGAGACTGTGCTGAGAAGAATCTGATAAAGTTAGCTAAGGTTCCATCCGTGGATAATTTAGCAGACTTATACACCAAAGCGTTCGACAGAGCTCGATTCGAGAAATTGCTGCAACTAAATGGAATGAGAAATCCAGAGGATTAGTCTTCCATAGAGTTATTTTGTAATAATTAGCTGTTCTTATTTATTAGTTGTTTATGTTTATTAAAAAAAAGAAAAAAAAAGGGGGTTAGGCGTATGGCATTCATTTGCTTGTTACCTAAGGGGAATCGCCTCCGATAAGGGTTAAGTCTTTATCAACTGGGAAATGATAGTAAATTAGAGGAATCGTCTTAATAATTGTAGGCAAAAGTCTTGAGTTAGATGTGTTAGTAGATTCTAGTAAGTTACATCAATTCTACATCTCTTAAACCAGGCCTTTACTTATCTTTATTTTAGTATACACCTCTCTCCACACGTTATAATTTGCTTGAAAACTTTAGATCTAGACAGCTTCATTATATGATGTACTGGTAGGCAAATTCTGCTTTGATTTCTGAGCATATAATAAGCAATAAATCTTCTGTGTGTTATCTCGTGTGATTTGCTATATGACGTATGACATAAGTCTTAATTGATGAAAGATAGTCTGACCATACACTGTTATCAAGAATCTATGAAAATATGTCAAGACAAATAATAAGAATTATGACTGTTAGTGAAACTACTGGTGTCTTTATTGTACTAAGTACAGACCTGACTCCTTTAGTTTTGCCAATGATTTCAAGCTTGTTTTGTCTATACTAAGGGATCTTATGTTGTACTAAGTACAGATCTAGAACCACTAGTATCTACAAAACGGGTTTGATGTTTGTCACATCTTATATTCACTCAAGGGTATGTCATATGCTTCGAAAAGAACATCATTTAGTGACCTCTATCTTGCATGTGAAAGATACAGTGTTATGTGTTCTACTTGATCTCTCAATATGTCATATTTTGGATCACATTAGGTAATACACATACAAACAATAAAAGTTCGCTTGGAAATCAATGTAGACTTTGTTTATATGGATTATAATACCGGTAATCGTCTTGAACTGTCTGTGATAATTAATCACTTCATTTTGATGTGAATGATATATTCTGTGGAGATAGGTAACCAAGTTATACTTTTATAAATGTAAGTTGAACAATGGTTAAGTTGTGAGATTTTGTGTAACTTATTGTGAATTTTATGAGGTATGAATACTAACAATCTTCTCATAATTTTTACTCAACAATTGGTTCGGCTGTTTCTTTCTAATATGATCCCGCTGTCGATAACTTCTTAACGCCCTCGTTTAGGATGCTTTTATTTTATTTTATTTTAATTCTATTTTATTTTTCGTCTATGTATTTCATTAATACAAGGGTACTTGTTACCAATGTTTATTTTTAATCATTGTCGTTTATTTTTATGCATTTATTCGTATTTTTCTTATTTTAATTAATCTTGTTTAATCTTATTTTATATTTATGTTTTTATCATTAGTATTATGGCATGATTACATCACAAGTGAAAAATATTTTTTATTTTTTATTTTAGACTTGTATGTGCGCGATATTCTAAGAAAGACAAGTGAAAAATAGTTTAGTTTAGACTTGTTTAGTTTTTGAGCTTAAAATTACATTTATTTAATAAAATGTATTTTTGGACAAAAGTTGCGAGATGACATTTGGCCTGCGAATTGACAGGGCTTGCGAGTTGAACTCAACTCTGCGAGTTGAGTTCTGCGACCCGAGTCAACAACTATAAGGTCCTGCGAGTTCACAAGTCAAAACACTCTTGAGAGTTGAACAGAAATTGCGAATTGAGATTGTGCGAACCGAGATCTTCTACTTTCCATATTTTTAGATTTTGTTTCGAGTGTTGGACTTTTGACTATGTAGCATTTATACACTTTTTGATTGCGAATATATTAAGGTATAAATCATGCAATTTAACCGTGTAATTAGCTCTAAATCGACATTTTATAAAAAATTGAAGGTTTTTTTTCGGTTTTAAAATTAGACAAATCACTAAAATATAGCTCAAATGGACAAGAAACCTTAGGGTTTATGTAAATCAGAGCATATTGAACACAATGACATAGCCTGATTGCTTTACAATTCACCAAAATTAAGTTTGGATTGTGATGTCACTGTGCAGTTCATCCTGCGAGTCGAGATCCATCTCAACTCGCAGGTCAACGAGTCAAACCTGCGAAGTGAGCTCAAAGCAGACCTGCGAGCTGAACTCCAAGTTTGACTTGCGAGTCAAACCTGTGAGTTGACTTGCGAGGTGAGCTCAAAGCAGACCTTCGAGTTGACTTGCGAGTCAATCCTGCGAGTTGACTTGTGAGCTGAGCTCAAAGCAGACCTGCGAGCTGAACTCCAAGTTTGACTTGCGAGTCAAACCTGCGAGTTGACTTGCGAGGTGAGCTCAAAGCAGACCTGCGAGCTGAACTCCAAGTTTGACTTGCGAGTCAATCCTGCGAGTTGACTTGCGAGGTGAGCTCAAAGCAGACCTGCAAGCTGAACTCCTAGTTTGACTTGGGAGGTCAGCTACAGGCTGACTTGCGAGTCGACTTGAAGTTTGACTTGAAAATTGACTTGTTGACCAGTTTTACCTTTTGACTTGTTGACTTGTTTGACTTACTTTCTTTTGGTTTAATTTAAGAACTCTAGATTAATTATAATTAAGAGTTATAAATTAATAAACGGTTAGTCGTGTAGACTTGAATGTAAACACGAAAAACTTCATACCTTTAATTTATAAGACTTATGATCTCGTGTCATAAGTTATATACTTTTAACAGGTTCACTAGCTAGTTCGACTTATTGATCTTATATATGATTAACAACTATAATTGTTAATTGTAGATCCCTAGTCTGAACTTTTAATCAAATCGTCAATAATCCAACGCGCGGAATTCGTTAGATTAAATCAAACACATATACAAAGCTAAAACAAATAAGAACAATCAAAGAACCACTTTATATTTGTATTACTAAATTCTCAGTCAAGATTTACAGCTGAAAAACGCAGAGAAATAATACCAAAAAGTCTAACCTAATTACAAAGTAATTAGATCTATTTATACTAATCTGGCTGACTTATGCGACACAAGCCTTGTGTCGCAGATATCACTATTGCGACACAAGCAATGTGTCGCAACTACAACTAATGCGACACAAGCAATGTGTCGCAACTACAACTAATGCGACACAAGCCTTGTGTCGCAGAACACAGAAAATGTAAATTTAACTAAGTCAATTACATTTACAAACACATTACAGACTCGACCAACTAACAGACACACTAAGATGTATCAACAAACTCCCCCGTGTCTTCAGCTTGGTGTAGGACCGAATAAGGACAGACCTTTAACAAGAAATCAATATTCAATAGCTAAAGCGTGGAAATCAATAGCTATTCAATGTACGTTATAAACCAAAACATAACACACAATCACAAATATTTTGTATTAATCAAAGCACAAATTGTGACTAACAAATACTGACTAGAGAATACCACAGGCTGCACACAAATTCGTAGGTGTTGAACAACCACAAAACTGAAACCCTAACCAAGTATTTATAGGTAACTAATAAGTGATGTAGGCGATATTGGTGATATCGCCTATGCGATATTGTCAATATCGCCTAAGCGATATTACCAATATCGCCTAATACAGAATCTAACTAATTAATTACAACTCAAAACCTAGACCAAGTGACAGACACACTAATGTACCAACAAACTCCTCCGTGTCTTCAGCTTGGTCTTCAAAAGTAATCTCCAGTCAACGTCTTCAATCAAACCCATCCAGCAGGAAACTTACCACCCGCATGGATTCCATGGGTTACACAGATATCCACAATTCTTTGAAATTGTTGAGCAAGTTTTTCATTTATCGGATTTCCCCGATAATATCTTATACGATTATCAAACAATTTCCTCATATCATCCTTTGATAGATTGATCAAACTCATGGGGTCAAAAATCCTGAACTGCTCTTTCTTCAAACCATAGAGCGAAGTCTTCTCAAGTTCTACATGCTCAAGCACAAATATCAACACTGCTTCTCCAGTTTGACTATCAAACTCCCAGTAATGAAATCTTCGCAAAAAATCCAGGGGAATAGCTTCTAAAGGTATCTTCTTCAAACAATCAGCCAGTGGGTAATGTACTTTGTAGATTGGCTGCTTGGTACTGGATCCAACTTCTTCTTGAACTTGTATCTTTTTCCCAGTGTAGGTTTAATGAAGCTGTATTTCTTTGTCTGTACTTCCTTGCGCAAAGTTCTCTGAATGTAATCTGCATTGTTATCTTGAAATGGATTTATCAGTTGTAACTGAGCAAGCCTATTAATTTCACCTTTAGGCAACGTACTTAGTTTGTTGAACGAGCGCTTGAAATATTGAACCCCATATGTCCTTTTGATCATAAACTTAGCTTTATACACTTTCCAGCTCTTGATCAAACCAGTATAATCTCCCCCAACCCTGTATGATTCGCAGGTAACAGGCACAATTTTCTCTCTACCATGAGGCCACCATGATGCCAGACGAGCTGCCCTTTCTTCTGCGGTTTTCGGAACCTTAGGAGATTTGGGTATTTCAGCTTCAGGTTCAGTTGAATCTTCAGGTGTTGCATGATGTGAAGAGGAAGAAACAGTGGTAGGTTCTGGTTCATCTTCATCCTCAGATGAGTCCGACTCGATTATCGGAGCATCATGATAAAATTCATCATTTTCAAATTCTTCATCTTCAACTTCTACATCAGAGTTTACTTCCGGTGTATCTTCTCTCACATTATCAGACTGGTTAACCATTCTTGCTAGATATGTCAAATTGGCACAAGAATAGTCAACCGCCAACGGTCTTGGCTGACCAGGTATATCTTCAAACGAGAAATAGTCCAAACGAACAGTTTCATTACTAGCTTCAATATTTACATTTTCTGTTTCAGGGGGAGTTACATTTGGTCTTTCACTACTTCCTATCTCCCCCGAAACGACCAACTAGGACTCCAAGATCATAACCCTAGACCTAAGCTCCTCGTTTTCCTTTTCCACAGCTGCAACTCTAGTAGTTTGAACTTCGATCACAGCAGCTTGAGAGTCCAATGTGTGTTGCATCACATCCAGCCTCTTGATCAATTCTTGTATAACAGATGGATGAGGTTGAACAGGAATATCAACCTGCAGTGCATCCTGAGGCCTGGAAGACGTAGAAACCTCACGAGCAACCTTGGACTTCTTTGGTGGAGGAGGCACATACTCATCATCTCCAGCATCCCTAACCCGTTTGTCTTTTTGCGGAACATACTGCTTGCCTGCAGCAATCCTCCTCTGAATCCTCAAATATCTCTGAGGATTGATCCGCCTAAGATACTCAATCTCTTGTGGATACGGGACCGAACCTTCAGAGTCACTTTCAGTAGCACCACCAGCTGGCTCAGAAGACTCAGAGTCAGTTGACCCCTCAGAAGTGTCATGATGAACATGCAAAGTGTGCAAGGCACCCTGTGAAGTAACTCTCATATAAATATCCTGTAAGGATCTTCCGTAGCTTGTACGGGAACATCAGCAAGATTATCCTCTTCTAGTTCTGGCTGTCGAACGACTGGATCTAGATATCTGTCGTTTGCTGGTGGCTGGTAGTTTGGGTCAAGAATATGACCAAACAACGGTGTATCTGGAGGAATAGGTACCCCCTTGCCATTTGAACTCATAACTCCAAATATCCGATTGGACATTGGAGTTTGCCTATAAACACGGGTAGCATCAGTCGGCAAACCCGGTAACTCCCTGTTGATCAAGAACTGAAGAAACCGTGGATACATATACCAAGCATTAAGCCCCAACTGGGCATTATCCACCATCGATCGAAAGATGTAGCCCGAATAGTTGTACGGTTTGTTATAGACGAGGGCTAACATTGCACATACGGTCCTATGACTAGTACCGTCGTATCCAGCCTTTCTGTTTGAGATGCACAAGATAAAAATATGCATCAACCACCTCCAAACTCTTGTAAGATGACCTTTTCTGTATTGGTCTGAGTGGCTCCCAACGTAACCCATACGATTCATTGCTCCGACGATGAACTCGTTTGGAAACTGAATCAACATGTCCGGTTGATCACCAAATTGAAAAACGTCGCGAATTAGCTGCTCGGTTATAATGACTTGACGTCCGTGAACCGTCGAGATCAGCCTTGTATATTCAAGATCACTATTTACATTAACGTTTCGCCAGAACTGCCCAACATGATCCCTATAAACTGTAGCTGAAGCCGTGATGGCAGTGAAGATGCGGGATCTTCGTAAAAATGCAATCATTGGTCGAAATGGCGCAGCTGAGTCCTTAGAATCATCCAGAAATGCAGTAATATTGTGACGAGGGTCACACTTATTGTCAAATACCGAAAAATCTTCCATTTCTGCAAAACAAATCAATACAAATCGAAAAACTCGAAAACAGTTAGTGAGATACTCGAAAAAAGGCCAAAAATATATTAGAACACATAAACGGAGCCCGTTTCATCAACAGTTTGGGCACAATTAACAATTTCTGATTTAGGCGATATTGAACTAATATCGCACAAATCAATTTAGGCGATATTGAGTTCAATATCGCTTAAATTGAACAAAATTGATGAGTTCTGATTGAAATTGGCGATATTGGAAATTAATCCGAGTTAAGCGACATTAAATAATATCGCCAATAATATCGCATCTGATATCGCTGATAAGAAAAATGATTTAGGCGATATTATCACAATATCGCTTAAATTAAAACAGAACGATTAATATCGCTTAATTTTGGCGATTTTGGAAATTAATCCAATTCAAGCGATAGTAGTGAATATCGCATGCAATATCGCATATGATATCGCTATTTTGAAGCGTTATTGCAATATCGCTTAGGCGTTATTGCAATATCGCCCCACAATATCGCCAAGCGAACGGTACAAAACCCTATGGTCACAAAACGCATAAAAAACAAGATCTAACACTTAGAACTCGACACTAAAGGCAATGGGCAATACACAGAGCTATTTGACATCGGTTTTGACTGCTGTTTGATAGGTTAGATCATGAAAAACCTAATTGTGCACAAAACTGAACAAAAATCCCTACAATGCAGCATAAAAAATAAAGAATAAAGCAATATATACATACCAATCGATGAAGTAGTGGTAGACGAACACAGTGAAGTGGTTTGATTGAAGTAAGGGTCGAAAACAAGAGAAAAATCAAAGAAAGAATCAATATCGCCAAAGTCGCTGCACAATGTCGCTTACAATATCGCTAGGATGATTTTGAAAACGTATCAATTTAGGGCTCAGAATCTCCTATTTATAGATTTCCTTGATTAGGCGATATTGGTAGCGATATTGCAAATATCGCTATAATTCAAATTCAAACAGTGACTTGTGACAAAATTTAAAAATTGAAAGATATAGAAAATAAACTAATACATAAATAAGTTAACAAGACAAAGAAAATTAAATAAAAATTAAAATACAAAAATTAAAATAAATAAATAAATAAAATTTTGAAATTAAAGAAAAATTTAAACTTTACTTATTTTTGGTGACGAACTAGATGGTGTTGAATTAGGGATCATATTAGTAAAACAATCCTGGACAGTAAATGTTAAATTTTAATTTGATTATCAGTATATTGAACCACATTGAAATTTATTTAGCATTGCAGACAAAACTTTAGCACATTTTGCAACAAGATGATTATTGGTATTGTTTGTCCACTTAAACATAAAACATATTCATTTTTGAGCTAAAGAATTATTGTTCGTGTGAGAAATTCTCTATGGGTCTAGCAAAAGATATACACCTAATATCAAGACATGATCTTTAATCTTCGATAATGTAGAGATAGAATACAAATTTAAACATTTTTTAAGAATCAAGTCAGCGGTGACAGGTCTGTGCAATAACACAACAAAGCGACGTAACTTGATTCAGGTTTAAAGCAAAACCATAATTAGGTCAAACCTTTGGCGACCATATTATGTATCTTTGATTTTATAAGATTTGTAAAGTGCATTGACTTTCGTTTTGCTTAAAGTTTGAAAATATACACACTGAGACCAGGTCTGTACTTTCATACAACAGAGGAACACAGCAGTATAGATCCCCAAATGTATTTATATAAAATCTCAGTTTAACAGAAGAAAGTCAAGCTGATATTTTGGAATTAAGACTTAATGTCATACATCTCATGATAGACACCATATGATAGTAATCACATATTTTAAGAGTGTTTGTTAATAGCTCAAAAATTTTAAGTTATGCCTACCAATACATCATATTATGATACTAATGCGTTCAAGAATATGTGTAGCATATACTAGATAAACCTACTGATATATCAAGGTTAAAAACTTAATTTTTACCGTTTAAGATTGTCTCCTAATGTACTATCATATCCCTAGTTGTTTTCAGACACAACTAAACGTCTTTTTGAAAATGTTGCAACCTTGCATTTCTTAAATATTAAAGAACATAAAGAATGGCTATTGCGTAAATTTTTTTTTTTTTTTTTTTTTAAATTAAATTAACTAAGAAACTTTCAAATAAAACAAAAGATTTAATTGTCACAACTTACTGTTTTACTTGAAAGAAGCACAACCCTATCATGTCGATAAGCTGGTTAAACCTAGTTCTAGAGAAGGCCTTGGTAAACAGATCAGCATTTTGCTTATCAGTTTCTATTTGGACAAGGTCTATCAAATGCTTCTCATAGCAATCCCGTATAAAATGAAACCTTATCTCTATGTGTTTGGTTTTAGAGTGTTGTACGGGATTTTTAGTTATACAGATAGCAGCAGTATTATCAATATATAAGGGAGTCATAGTTAAGAGTAAACCGTAGTCACGAAGTTGGTGCTGAATCCCACAAGATTTGTGAACAGCAACTGGCAGCAGCAATATATTCAGCTTCAACTGTGGAGGTAGAAACTGTCGTTTGCATTTTGCATTGCCATGACACTAAACGTGAACCAAGAAACTGGCATCCTCCTGATGTAGACTTCTTATCAATGCTACAGCCACCATAATCAGAATCCGAGTATGCTGTGAGCACAAATGTCTTCTCTGTTGGATACCATAGTCCTAGAGTAGGTCTATGTTTGAGATATCCAAATATACGTTTAACCGCTTTCAAATGAGAAACCTTGGGTTGAGACTGATATCTTGAACACAACGAAATAGCAAATACTATATCAGGTCGAGAAGCTATAAGATACATTAAAGATCCAATCATTGATCGATATAACTTTTCTTCACAGTCCTCCTCATCTTCAGCCGGTCCAAGATTGTGGTTTGTTGGAATGGGAGTTCCATACTCTCTACAATCATGCAACTTATAGCGTGTCAACATGTCGTTAACATACTTTGATTGATGAATGTAAGTGCCCTTTGATGATTGATCAACTTGAACACCTAAAAAGAATTTTAGCTCCCCCATCGCACTCATCTCAAATTCTGATTTCAGGATCTTTTCAAAATGTCGACACAGAGATTCATCAGTTGAACCAAAAATGATATCATCCACGTAGACTTGAACTAGCAGTTGACTATTTTCAGTTCGCTTGATGAAAAGAGTGCTGTCAATATGACCACGTTCAAACCCATTTTTAATCAAGTGCATTGCCAACCGTTCATACCAAGCACGAGGAGCTTGATGAAGACCATAAAGAGCCTTATCCAACTTGGACACATAGTCTGGGTTGACCGAATCCTCAAAACCAGGAGGTTGTCTGACATAAATTTCTTCAACAACCTTACCGTACAAAAATGCACTTTTCACATCCAACTGATAAACACGAAACCCCTTAAATGTCGCATATGCTAAGAAGATACGAATAGATTCCATTCTTGCGACAGGCGCAAAGACTTCGTCATAATCCAAACCTTCTTGTTGTGTATACCCTTGGACTACTAACCTAGCTTTATTGCGAATCACCACTCCCCTATCATCACGTTTGACTCGAAATACCCAACGAGTTCCAATTGGGTGTACTCCTTTTGGAAGTGGAACTAAATCCCAGACTTTCAGCTTCACAAATTGTTGCAACTCTTCTTGCATTGCAGAAACTCAATGTGAATCCTTTAGAGCCTCATCAATCTTTGTTGGCTCAACTTGGGATAAAAAGCATTCTTCAATTGTAGCCTTTAGACACGTAAGATCATCAGAATTAGATGGACCTTCAGAAGGATCTTCAGAAGTTTCATCCGTATGATCATTCGTTGGAGAAGGTTTAGCTGCTTTGCTTCTGGTTAGAACACCCGTATTCACATCTCCAATAATGTTCTCAATTGAATGATTCTTATGAATACGAGAGACATGTATTGGATCAGGTGTGAGGTTTGATTCCAAATTATTCAGCTCAACCTCTTGAGCGAAGGAATCATTTTCATTCTCAGAAAGGATGTCATCAACAGTAGCAGGAGAAGATTCTGGCTGTTGATCTGCAGAAGAACTTTCGGGAACATCAATTGACGAAAATGGTTGAAGATAAGTAGCATCAGAAGTAGATGATGGTGAGGATGAAGAGTTATCTGGATTAAGATGCAAGCCATGAAGAAGCGTAACAACTTGATCCACTTCATTGAATATCGGAAGATTGAATGAGTTAACAAGATTGTCATACTCAAACAACCAATCAGGACCTTTTCCTTTAGGAGACTCCGTGTACTTTAAACATTTTACCTCAAAATGCTCTTCAATCTTTCCCGTTTCCTTGTTGAAAACCCTCTTGTTAGGAGAATTAACCGAATACCCAAGAAATAACCCATCGAATGCTTTTTCACCAAATTTTGAAACTTTATCTTTTGTAATTAAAATGGTGCAAGGACATCCAAATGGCTCCAAATACTTTAAATTTGGCTTTCAGTTATTTAGCAATTCATAACAGGTTTTATTCTTCTTCTTGTTCATCAAAACACGGTTTAATACATAGCATGCCGTGTTAACTGCCTCTGCCCAAAAAGTAATCGGCAAGTGTGAATCAGACAGCATAGAACGGGCGGTTTCAATGATTATTCTATTCTTTCTCTCCGCTACACCATTCTGTTGTGGAGTTCTTGCTGCACTAAACTGATGAACAATTCCTTTGCGTAGACAATATAATTCAAGAATTTTGTTCTTGAATTCCGTTCCATTATCACTACGTATCTTCTTTATCTTCAAGTTGCACAGATTCTCAAGTCTATCGAACAGATAGGTCAGTATATCTGGTGTTTCATCCTTTGTACGCAAGAAGTAAACCCATGAAAAACGAGAGTAGTCATCAGTTACTACCAAATAGTAAGATTTACCTCCAATACTCTTCGTGCTTATAGGTCCAAACAAGTCCATGTGAAGTAATTCCAATGGAGATTCAATAGAATTAACTTGCTTAGACTTGTGAAACTTCTTGTGTTGTTTTCCTTTCAAACAAGAAACACAATCGTCTTCCAAAGCAAAGGATTGCTTAGGAATCCCCTCCACTAAATCATGTTTCACCAGATAATTCATTTTCCGGAAATGAATATGACCCATCCTTCTGTGCCACAACAATGAATCCTTAGTAGACGCTTTGGTTAGAAGACATGTATGTTCTTGAGTTTCTACTGTCCTCATGTCCAAAATATAAGAGTTCTTCACTCTAGGAGCTCTAATCAGAATCCATTCCTCGGGAATTACAAATCCCGGCTTCAATATCAAACACTCTAAGTCTGTAAAAGCAGCTGTGAACTTCTTATCGCAAACTTGAGAAACGCTTATCAAGTTATGATTTAGCTCCTCCACAAAGTTAACATTCTCAAAGCTCACCTGACCATTTGTGAGTGTACCTTTCCCAGTTATAGAACCACCATTATCACCAGCAAAAGCAACATATCCCCCATTATATGGTTTAACATCATAGAGAAGGGAGATATTGCCCGTCATGTGTCGTGAGCAGCCACTATCAACATACCACTTGCTATTCAGCACCTTTGACTGTCACAACACAAAGAAAAGATTGTTAGTTTGAAATGGAGACCAAAGCCTTGACAGACTTGGGTACTCCTGAGACTTCATCGATTATTACCACATCAGTTAAAACCTTGTTTTTTAGTAAATCATTATCTTTTACTGATGTGATAACTTCAGATGACACATTATTCCTTACACTTTTCTTTTTCCAAACTTTCTGAGAAAAAATGGGTTGCTTATTAATAACATCAACCTTTCGAACCATTGGTTGAGTAGGTGTAATGTTATTAACTTTTGAAATTGGAACATTTCGAGATAATCCAGATTGTTTTGACTTTTGAAAGTTTCTATATTTAGCATGACGTGGATCATTTCGTGATGCCCATTTTCTAGCAAGCACCAGACACTGATTAATGAGATGACCCTGCTTCTTACAGTAGAAACATGATCGTCTCTCTCGGAAAGTTTGATCATTACTCAATAGTGGTTTTGGTGAAAGAGGAACCCTACGAGGCCCAGGTACATTTACTGCACATGAACACTTATGCGAACATGATGGAGTAAACATATTTGCAGTTGAGGTAATCTTTGAAGAAGGATTTTTAATTGAAACTTTACTATTTTGAATATTCTCCTCTAGTTTCATTTTTAAATCCTTGATTACTGGTTTCTTTTTAGAAAACATTCCACCTCTACCCTCGTTAGTAAAGATGAAATTTTCAGGTTTGAGGTTATTCTTCTCAACTTTCTGTGTAACCTCGTGAGTTACATCCTCCACCTCTACCACCTCTTCAACATTTGTTGAAAGTGCAAACATGATTGGTTCAAATTTAGGCTTAATTGGCTCAACCTTCTTGTTATTTGAACTCAGAGCTTTAGGCAACTTAGGTCGCTTGTCATCAGCAGCCTTAACAATAACTGGTTTCACCACAGGATTTGTATCCTTCTTGAGAACAGAAGGTACAAAGTCTTTAATTTCGTCTTGCGAAAGACTAGGCTGATTCAAATTTGAGGGAGGAGGTTGGTTGTGATAACCAATTCCTGCCTTACTCTTCGTATCAGTCCGTTGATTTTGCAGAATGTCGGAAAAGACCATAGTAGTTGTGGAGATATTTGCAAGTCTTCGTTTTAAATCAACATTTTCAGATTGAGTTTCAGCAAGTTCCTTTTTAAGATGTGAAATGAGTTTTAAATAACTGTCAATCTCATCTTGTTTGTTAAAAATCATTGCCTTTAACTCTTTCTTGTCGTCAATAAGGGTTTTCTGATTTATAGTAAAGACTTTTTCGTTATCTTTTAAAACTTTGTTCGCTTCAATAAGATTGGTTAGATCTGTATTCAAGCGATCATTATCTACTATGAACCTGTTGATTTTACCAGTTAGTGTGATACAGGAATTACAATTAAACGAATCAAAGTCTACCTCATTTTGAACATCCGCCATAAGAGCTATGTTATCTCGATCGTCCATAGCAGAAAAATCATAGGCTTCTTCATCCATCAGAAGAGCTGCCTTGGCGACTTCATTCTCTTTCTTGAAAGTAGAAGGTTTTGTAAATCCAGTAGACGGTTGTCTACCTTTCTCACATTCTCTAGCAAAATGTCCCAGATTTTGACACTTGAAGCATCTAATCTTGGACTTATCGAAACCCATGCTAGTTTTATCAGTGACGTCTTCAAGAGATTTCTTTCCTGTTCTCTTCAAATAGGTTTTCGTTCTTCTGGTAAGCATAGCCATGTTCCAACGAAGATCCACTCTCTCTAGTTCATCAGGATCAACTTGTGCAAAGTCTTCATCAGTGAGATCTACCGAGCTAATCCTCTTTGATAAAAAATCATCATATGATGATAAAGATGCATTGAAGATTACTGCATGCTCATTGTGTGATGCAGTAGCAGAGGAAGATGGTTGAGCAGTGAAAGAAGAGAATGTTCCACCCGAATTATTATCAGACGAGTAATTAGGTTTAGATACAGCAGTAGAAGGTCCAGATAAAAGAGTTGTACTTCCATATCCAAAACTACTAGTATCAGGAAGCAAAGAACTGGATCTTGTGCTTTTCTTTTGGATATCCAAAGCACATGTTTCTAATTTTCCAATAAGTTGATCCAAAGTCATTGCCAATACGTCTGGGTCATTCTCCATCATCAACACTCTAGTTTCCCAGTGAGGAGGTAGAGCATTAAGCAGTTTCTTGTTAACCTCAATAGAGCTGAATTTGTATCCACCCTCAGTCAGCTCATTCACTAGACGTGAATATCTACAGAACAAGTCCTTAACCATCTCGTTCTTCTGGATGTCAAACAGATCATACTGTTTCTTCACTAACTCCAGCTTGCTTTGCTTGTATTCAGCAGTACCTCCACATCTTTCACCTATGTCGTGTTGTTTAAACATCTTCATAGCATCGGCAGGTAGAGACATGGTTATAGCAGAGTGAGTTTTTCGTTTACATTCCCATGCCTTGCGTTCCTCAGCCGTCATTGAACGAATAGGTTTTGGAAGAGGTATACCCACATGTTCTCCACTTGCAACCGGTCAAACATATCGCTCGATCAAAGGTATCTCCATTTCAGGATCAGTAAAAGCAACAAAAGATAAAAATCTACCACGCCATTCAGAATACTCCATTCCAGGTGCAAAGAATGGAGGTTTGTTTGCGCTACCAACCTTAGCATTGTGTTTTAACATAGCATTAACAGCTTGTAAAGTAGACATTTTAATATGTATTAAGTAGGATAAAACTTTGTTTTATTTTAAAATTCTGATTTAAAACAGTTATAGCGATATTGATGATATCGGTTCTAAGATGCTGATGATTGAGCGATATTGATGATATCGCTATCAATATCGCTAATTAAAGCGCAAATCAAAATTAGAATAATAAAGGCGATATCACAGGCAATATTGATACTAATATCGCTAAAATTAATTAGGCGATTCGCTAAGTAATATCTCTAGTAATATCGCTACAGATATCGCTCAAATTAATGAGTTCAGATCAGGTAATATCGCTAAAACCCTAGAGGCGATATTATGGTAATATCGCTTCTAATATCGCTAAAACGGCTGTAAACCCTAAAAATACGAATATTAACGATTTAATCAAATTTTAAGGCTGCAAATGACGAACACAAATCCAGAAAACACAGAAAAACACTAGTTAAACAGATTTAAGACTATTAATCAATTAATCTATATGAAAACTAGTTATTTAGCGTTTTTAACGTACTAATTATTGATTCAATAACCACTAATCCAATGGATAAAAAGCTCTGATACCAATTGTAAGACCGAATAACGACAGACCTTTAACAAGAAATCAATATTCAATAGCTAAAGCGCGGAAATCAATAGCTATTCAATGTACGTTATAAACCAAAACATAACACACAATCACAAATATTTTGTATTAATCAAAGCACAAATTGTGACTAACAAATACTGACCAGAGAATACCACAGGCTACACACAAATTCGTAGGTGTTGAACAACCACAAACTGAAACCCTAACCAAGTATTTATAGGTAACTAATCAGTGATGTAGGCGATATTGGTGATATCGCCTATGCGATATTGTCAATATCGCCTAAGCGATATTACCAATATCGCCTAATACAGAATCTAACTAATTAATTACAACTCAAAACCTAGACCAAGTGACAGACACACTAATGTACCAACACTTGGTCTTCAAAATCTTCAATCAAACCCAGCCTGCTGGAAATACACCGCCAGCGTGTATTCCATGTGTTACACAGACGTTGACAATCCTTTGAAATTGAAATGCGATCTTCTTATTCACTGCATTTCTCTCATTAAAGCGAATCGGATTGTCAAACAGCTTTCTCAAATCTTTCTCTGACAAATTTATCAAGCTCATTGGATCAAATACTCGAAATTGAGTTTTCTTCAAATTATACAACGAGCTCTTCTCTGATTGCTATGTCTCAGGCACAAATACAAGAACTGCCTCACCGGTGTGAGCATCCAATTCCCAGTAGTGAAATCTTCTTAGAGAGTCCAGGGGAACTGTTTCCAGAGGAATCTTCTTCAAACAATCAGCCGGAGGATAACGCATTTTAATCAACGGCTGCTTGGTGACAGGATCTAACCGTTTCTTATAGATAATTCTGGTTCCCAGCGTCGGTTTGATAAACTTGTACCTTTTGGTACGAATCTCTCTTTGTAGAGTAGTCAGAATGAAGTTGGCACGATCATCATTTGACAGGTTAATCAAAGAGAGCTGAGCAAGACGATTAACTTCTCCTTTTGGCAGTGTGCTCAGCTTGGTGAATGATCTTTTGAAATATTGGATACCATCTAACCTCTTGATCATAAACAACCCGTTCGATATCTTCCAACTCTTAATCAATCCAGTATACGCTCCACTGACTTTGTACGATTTGTAGGTAACCGGCACTTGTTTTCCACCTTTTCCGTGCGGCCACAATTTTGCAAGTCTCTCAGCTCTAGTTTCAATAACTTCAATTTCAGGAACAGGAGCATCAGATGTTTCTTCAGCTTGTGCCTCAGATGCATTATCCGTTTCTTCTTCAATTTCATCCTCAGAAGAATCAGTCTCAATAATTGGTGCATCATCATAAAACTCATCATCATTAAGTCCTTCCTCCTCAACGTCAACATCATCATCTTCTTCAAAATTTTCACTTTCATTATCAGAATTAACTTCGTTTATCATACGTTGAATGAATGAAAGATCTGCACATGAATAATCAACAACCAAAGGTCTCGGTTGGCCTGGAGTGTGGTGCACAGGGAAGTACTCTAAAGTAGGCATTTCATTACTTTGTTCAATATGTACATCTTCAGTTACAGACTCAGACCCCGGTCCTATTGGTTCTATAGTTGGACCAGAGGGAACAGACTCCCCCGGACCAATAGACCGGGTCTCAAACTCCCTAAACCTATCCTCTAAGGTCGTAAGCCGAGAAGTTTGAGCCTCAATAAGTGCAGCCTGAGACTGGATGAGAGCAGCTTGGTCGGTCACAGTCTTTTGCATATCCTTCATCCGTTCCAAAAGTTACTTTATAATATCTGGATGAGGTTGCACTGGAGTCTGGACTGCTGAAGGCCCTGCAGACGAAGAGGTACGAGGAGGATTGGTAGTAGGCAAGTCCTCAGAGACAATGAAGTTCACATCCTCACGGGGCCTTTTGCCCGTTGACCGAGGAGGAGAAAGGGATAACTCATCAATATCCCTAAAAATATCATCATATTGAGGATCGGGATTGATAGCCTGTTGTTGTTGTTGAGGAGGTGGTGGTTGCTGGAGAGGTGCTTGTGGTTGTTGTTGTTGTTGAAGAGGAGGTGAAAGCGGCCTTGGAACAGGAGCCGGATCATCAAAGTTATCACCCTCCGGAGGCACATAGGCCTCATTTATAATATGTCCAAACAGAGGGACATCTGGCGGGACCGGTGTATTCATCGGTGTAGGGCGAAACTGGTGTTGCGGAGCCACCGGTAAACCCGGGAGCAAGTGGTTGATCAACAACTGAACAAAACGTGGGTATAAAGCCCACTGACCTTCCCCTGCCTGTGCGTTGTCTACCAAAATCCGAAAGATATACCCCGAGAAGTTATAGGGTTTGTTGTAGACCAATGCAAGCATCGCGGATGCTGTAGAGAGGCTCATGCCATCGAAACCTGCCTTTCGCCCGGAGAGGCACACTATCATGATATGCATAAGATACCTCCAGACCTTTGTGAGAAAAGCCTTGCGGTATTGATCGCGAGGGATAGTCGGATAACCGAGGCGAGCCATACCCCCAGCAATAAAAGATTGAGCATAAGCCACCGGCATCTCAGAGTCATCCGGAAACTGAAAGAAATCCCGAATGATCTGCTCAGAAAGAATAATCTCACGATCTTGAACCCGAGAGATGATCCGGGTGAACTCGAGATCCGAGTTGACACTGGCATTAGCCCAGAAGTCTGAGACATGATCGCGATAGATGGTGGTGGTCGCCGTGATAGCAGTATATATTCTGGATCGTCGAAGAAACGCAATCATCGGGCGGTACGGCGCCGCCGATTCTTTGTCGTCATCGAGGAAAGCCGTGACATTATGTCTCGGTTCCCAGAAGAAAGCATTAACGTGAGCCATATCTGTAAAAAGACAATAAACTTGGAAGCCATTAGACATAAACACGTTTTTAAAGATATACATTTTTCAATTAAAAATGTACTGCGACACAAGCATTGTGTCGCAAGATAACACAGCGACATAAAGTTATGTCGCAGTTTTGCAATTAAATCAATTTAATGATTTTCAGCGACACAAGGGTTGTGTCGCACAACATATAAGTGACATAAGATTGCGACCTAAGGCTTGTGTCGCTGAACATGTGAGCGACATAATGCAACGACATAGAGATTGTGTCGCAGAAAGACAGCGACATAAAGCTGTACAGAATCTGCGACACAGCGCTTATGTCGCATCATGTGTCGCAATGAAGAACACTATGAAACCCAGATTTTCCAGATTAAAAAAATTTGGGGGTTTTGATGTTTAACGGTTCCCGAAGGTGTACCAGTATAACAGGAACATTATGCAACAATTTAGACACGCAAAAAACTTCCAATAATCAATGAATTGAGCAAAAGTATAAAAAACCTAAAACCGCAACTTTGAACTTTAAATGTACGCACAAATACGAAGTGATAATATGTAATTTTGGTACCTAGAGGTTCGTATGATGAAGGAGAACGAGAAACAAGCTTTGAATCGAGCGTAAAACCACAAAAAATCACAAATTAATCGAAGATTGCATCAGAGAGCTTGTGTCGCAGGCTTGTGTCGCAGTAATTAAAACTAATTACAGCGACACGATGGTATTTATACCCTTAAATACACATTGCGTCACAAGGATGCGACACAAGTGTTGTGTCGCAGGATTGGTAACACGAGTATGCAACACAAGCTTTGTGTCGCAGTGTTGGCAACACGAATATGCGACACAAGCCTTGTGTCGCAAGAGTCAATCAAGGGTTAAATTTGAATTTTTATTTGTGACCCTTAGAAAAGAAATTTAACAGAAACAGACATAGAATAAACTAAAATGAATCATCATGTTAAGAAGTGTCTATTTAGGGATCATATTAGAAAGACAGGCTCGCAAGACAAGGTCAAATTTTAATTCGATTATCAGTATAGTTGTCCAAATTTAAATTTATCAAGCAAAGTTAACAAGCCGTAGAAACAGTCAGTAACAAGACGATTATCGGTATTGTTTGTCCACTTAAACATGTAACACACTCAACTTCAAGCTGTAGCAGTTATTGTGAGAGTAAATAGGTCTCCGTGAATCCCACATAGATATACTCCTAGTATCAAGACATGCCCAAGACTTCGATTATTTAGAGAAAGCAGTTGAATTCAACATTTTTAAGAATCAAGCTAGCTTGGTCAAACCATTCAGGTGTAAGCAAAACCAGACTTGGTCAAACCATTTGGCGACCTTGTGAGGTATCTTTGATTTTATTAGACTTTAAAGTACTTTGACTTTTGTTTGCTTAGGTTTTGAAAGTATACTGACTGAGACCAGGTCTGTACAGACGTACAACAAAGGAAACAGTATAAGGTCACAAATATTTATCTTCTTTTTTTTTATATATATATATATTTTATTTTTTTTACTAACATAACACTGAGAACAATATAAGGTCACAAATATTAATTTTTTATTTGAAAGAAACGTAACCCTATCATGTTGACAAGCTCATCAAAACGAGCACGGGAAAAAGCTTTGGTGAACAAGTCTGCATTCTGCTTAAGTGTGTCTATTTGGACCAGATCAATTAGGTGTTTTTCATAGCAATCACGAATGAAATGAAACCTAATTTCTATGTGTTTGGTCTTAGAGTGTTGGACTGGATTACGTGTAATTGATATAGCAACAGTATTATCTATATGAATAGGAGTCATAGTTAAGAGTAATCCGTAATCGCGCAACTGGTGTTGTATCCAAAGAACCTGGGAACAACAACTGGCAGCAGCAATGTATTCAGCCTCTGCGGTTGAGGTAGAGACGGTTGGTTGCTTTTTGCACTGCCATGAAACGAGTCGAGGTCCAAGAAACTGACATCCACCAGAAGTAGACTTCTTATCCATATTGCATCCACCATAGTCCAAGTCCGAGTAAGTAGTGAGCGCGAAGGTTTTCTCATTAGAATACCATAGACCAAGTGTTGGTCTATATTTGAGATAACCAAAGATTCGCGTAACTGCCTTCATGTGAGACACCTTCGGTTTAGACTGATACCTGGAACAGAGAGAGATGGCAAAGACAATGTCCGGACGTGATGCAGTGAGATACATCAGAGAACCAATCATAGATCGGTAATCTTTTTCCGGACAGTCCTCTTCATCCTCTGCTGGACCAAGGTGATGATTCAGCTCCAAAGGCGTCCCATAGGATTTACAATCAGTCAAGTTATACCGAGTCAACATATCGTTGACATACTTGGACTGATGAATGTAAATCCCTTTGGCAGACTGCTCAACTTGTACACCCAAGAAAAATTTTAGCTCCCCCATAACACTCATTTCAAACTCCGACTTCATGATCCTCTCGAAGTCACGACACATATCATCCTTGGTAGAACCAAAGATGATGTCATCCACATATACCTGCACTAACAAAAGATCATCCCCATCATGCTTGATGAAGAGGGTACTGTCGATCGTTCCTCGTACGAAACCGTTCTTCAGCAGAAGAGTAGCAAATCTCTCATACCAAGCTCTAGGAGCTTGATGAAGATCATACAACGCCTTGTCCAGCTTGCATACGTAGTTCGGATGAACATAGTCTTCAAAACCAGGCGGCTGTTTGACGTAGACCTCCTCGACCACTTGACCATACAGAAAAGCGCTCTTCACGTCAAGTTGATAGACCCGAAAACCTTTGATGGAAGCGTACGCCAGGAAGATGCGAATCGATTCCAAACGAGCAACCGGGGCAAACACTTCATCTTAGTCCAAGCCTTCTATTTGAGTGAAACCCTGGACCACTAGTCGTGCTTTGTTGCGAATGACAACGCCTCGATCATCCTTCTTCACACGATACACCCAACGAGTGCCAATTGGATGAACACCTTTGGGTAATGGCACCAATGTCCATACTTGCAGCTTTTTAAACTGTTGAAGCTCTTCCTGCATCGCCTCAACCCAGTATGGATCTGTGACACCCGACACTTTAGGGTAATGATTACCTTAAACTAGAACTCTAATTTTGTGTATTTAGTTCTTTATTAGGCTAAGTACTTGTGATTACTTACAACTATTTGTATATATGTGTATATACACTTACGTCATTGTTTGAATTACACCTTCGTAATTATTCGTAATTTCGCGAAACAACCGGACTTGGTCCGACTATTTATACGACATTGGTGAAAACTTTTCATAGATAACGTAATCGTATTTTATAGTTAAAATAGTGGTTATATGCCTTATATTACTATTTCAAATAATAATACACGAAAAACTTTGACGTTTTGTTTAAAACGTAACAAACGCGACGAAAACTCGCAAACCGAGCCCGACACCCGAGCAACACCCGAAATATACTTTTGTAACTCAATTTAGTATTTAAGAATACTTACTTATCCCGAATATTATTCACAAATTAAAAATATATACAAAAGCTCAACGTAAATTATCAACTTTTTAAAATCGCAAATTAACGTTTAGACGAACGGGGAACGAAACATGAAGTCGAGAAAACGAGTCACGAGCCCGAAACACCTTTGGGCCAGGCCCAACTTGGTCTAGGCTAGTCCAAGAAGCCCACCCCAAATAGGCCCAAGCCCACCCCACAAAAACACCTCCCTAACCTCCATTTTCACACACACACAAGCCACATTTCTCTCCTCCTTCTCTCTACACTCTCTCTCTCTCTAAAAATCTGCCACCAACAACCACCTCCTCACCACCATCAACCACCTCATCACCACCATCAACCACCACTCCACCACTACGAGCCGCCATCACACTTTCAAGAAAAAGTCAAGAATTCTCACCTTCCTCTCCCTTTGATCGGTTTTTCAATCTTGTAAGGACATCTAACTCGTTTATAATACTTTTAGTACATCTATAAACATGTTGAAATGCTCACTTAACAAAGATATGTCCAAAAGATTTCACAAAAATCGTTTTCATAAGCTTAAAACATGCAAGAACTTTACATGAAGTCCGGCCAGAAACTTTGTCTGACTTTGGGAGGTGATATCTCCCTCAAAACTTAACCAAAATGAACGATTCAAAAGGCTAAAACTAAGTTTAAGAAGTTAGCTTTCATTTTCCACTGGTTTCATAATTTTTGGAGCTCGTTTGATACCAGAAATAATTTTTACAAAAACATGTAGATGGGCTGCAAAAAAGGCAGAAAAATTGTCCCTCATTGTTTTAGTCATAACTCGAGATTTAAGTGTCCAAAAGACTTGAAACCACCGCCAAAATTTCGGAAATTTTGTTGAGAAGAATAGTCGTAGAGATGACCATGTCCCAAATATGCACGCATTCTGCCCAGAAACTCGATCTCCTTGCATGTCTCCTGATTGGATACTTTTTGACCTCTGTGGAAATTTACAATTTTTATAAATACTTAGACTTGTCTAAAAATTCTGTAAAAATTATTTTAAGTACCTAACATACTAAGAAACAACATATATTTTTCTTGAATTTTATCTCGAGTATTTGAGTTACGCAATAAAATCTGCAAAACTGGTATGTTTCTGACCCTGTGTCGCAGAAGCTCAATAGCCAATAGCGACACAACCCTTGTGTCGCTATAACATTCGAACCGTCACATTTTGCGATACAACCCTTGTGTCGCTATAACATTCGAACCGTCACATTTTGCGACACAACCCTTGTGTCGCTATAATAATTGAACCGTCACATTTGCGACACAACCCTTGTGTCGCTCTATCATTCGAACCGTCACATTTGCGACACAACCCTTATGTCGCTAGTCACATTTGCGACACAACCCTTGTGTCGCTATAACATTTGAACTGTCACCTCTGCGACACAAAAATTGTGTCGCCAAAACCACATTAGCGACACAAGCCTTGAGGCGGAGAGTCACTTATGATAACATGATCAGAGGCGGGTGTGGCTGGAGGTGGTGGAGACACAGAAATAGGTAAAGTGTTAGATACAATATCCAACCCATGAAGCAGTGTCACCATTTCCTCTTCTTCATGTTCCTCAGGAAGATTGAAGGAATCAAACAATGTTTGATAATCAAACAAGTATTCGGGTCCCTTTCCCTGAGGGTTGTCAGTGTAGTGAAAGAAAGTGACCTCAAAGTGTTCTTCCACACGCTTGGTTACAAGGTTATACACACGTTTATTCGGTGAGTTGTTAGAGAACCCTAGGAAGACGCCTTCACAGGATTTTTCACCGAACTTAGCAATACATTCCTTAGTGTGCATAATCGTGCATAAGCAGCCGAACGGTTCAAGAAACTGTAGATTAGGCTTTCTGTTGTTGAACAACTCATAGGATGTCTTATTCTTCTTCTTAACCGTTAACACCCGATTCAGAACGTAGCAGGCCGTATTCACAGCTTCAGCCCAAAAGGTGATTGGAAGCTTAGAGTCAGATAACATTGTACGTGCAGCCTCAATCAAAGTCCTATTCTTACGTTCTGCAACCCCATTCTGTTGTGGAGTCCTTGCGGCACTAAATTGGTGTTCAATACCATTGCTCAAACAGTACAGTTCCATAATTGAGTTCTTAAACTCTATACCGTTATCACTCCTTATCTTCTTGATTCTCAATTCACAAAGATTTTGCGACTTATCGAATAGATAAATGAGAATCTCAGGCGCTTCATCCTTGGTCTTCAGAAAATAAACCCAGGAAAACCGCGAATAGTCATCCGTCACAACCAGGCAATAAGAAGCTCCTCCCAAACTCTTCTTTCTGACTGGCCCGAAAAGATCCATGTGAAACAGCTCCAAGGGCTTCTCAGTTGAATTGGCCAGCTTCGGTCTGTGAGACTTCTTGTGTTGCTTGCCTTTCTGACAAGGGACGCAATGATCATTCAGCCCAAAGGATTGCTTGGGGACACCTCGCACTAGATCATTTTTGATCAGATAATTCATCTTGCGAAAGTGCAAGTGTCCCATACGCCTGTGCCATAATAACGATTCCTTCTCAGGAGCTTTAGATAGAAGACATGTGAGCTGTGTAGTTTCCACAGTACTCATGTCAAGAATATACGTGTCTCGCTCCCGAGGTGCCCTCAGTAGCACCCATTCTTCAGGGATTACAAATCCCGGCTTCAATATACAACACTCTGTGAAAGCAGTAGTGTACTTTTTATCGCACACTTGAGAGACACTGAGAAGGTTGTGTTGCAATTGTTCCACAAAATTTACCTTCTCAAAGCTTACCATTCTATTAGTAAGCGTACCCTGACCAGAAATAACTCCCCCTTTATCACCAGCGAAGGCCACATAACCTCCATTGTAAGCATGAACCTCAGATTAAAGGGAAACATCACCGGTCATGTGCCGAGAACAACCGTTGTCGATGTACCATTTACTATTCCTTACAGATTTAGGTTGCTGCGGCACCACAAACAAGGTAAATTAATTAGAAATGGAGACCCAAGCCTTAATAGTCTTGGGTACTCCAGTAACATCATCAACAATGACCACATCAGTCAAAACTTTATTTTCAAACATTTTAGAATGTTTGACTGATGAGTTATTGTCAGATGTAAAATCCTTGCAAGATTCTTTAATCTTCTAAACCTGCTTTGGTTTGGATGCTTGCGAGTTAACAACTTTGAGCTTTAAGTTTTGCAATTTATTTTGCTCAACTTTGTTGACTTTGACAGCTGGAAAGGAAGTCTTTGAGCCTCTCATAGAAATATGTTTCTTTGAAAGAATTTTAGATTTAGAGACTCGTGAAACCTGCTTTCCAAACTGTTTCTTAGCAAGCACAGAACAGTTATTTATCAAATGGGCTTCTTGCAGTAAAAACAAGACCGATGCTTAACACTAGATTGAAATTGAGGAATGAAACGATGAGCCCGACCAAAAGAAGCACGTGTTGAACACTCACATTGATGTGAACATTCAACAGGGGATGCTTTTGAGGTATGTTTAGAAGATTTATTTTGAATATTCAATTTAGAAGCAATCTTCTTTTGAGGTTCAGCCGTAGCTTTACCTTTTCCTTTTGATATAGCCCGTTCATTTCTTTCAATAGTAATGATATGATTTTCAGGCTTGACATTCTTCTTAACTGGTCGATACTCTTGATCAGTTATATCCTCAATTTCAATTTCCTCTTCAATAATACGAGGAAGCATAGAAAGAGTCTTTCTTAATTTAGGCTCAACTATATTTTCAGACTTAATAAGTTCAGTCTGATGAATCTCGGCCTTAACAGGCTTAACTTTCTCAACCTTTTGAGTCTTACTTGTTTCAGACTCACTAGTATTAGCCCTAACTGGCTTGGGCCTACTAGTTTCAGGTTGTGGAGATGTAGTGATGACATTTTCAGCCTTAGCTAGCTCAGGCTTACTTATTTTAATACTAACTGCAGGTTTAACAGGTTTGACATCTATCTTTGGATAGATAAGTGTCAAGTCATTAATGTTTTCCCTGACAGGCATAGGAAGATAGTCCTTAGGAGGTGGGACTTGATGATAACCAAGTCCTGCCTTGCTTTTGGTATCCATCCTCTGTGCTTGGAGGATTTCATCAAAAACTAGAGAGGAGGCAGAAAAGTTAGAAAGCTTTTTCTTTAAATTTAGAACCTCAGTTTGAGATTCAACAAGTTCTTTCTTTACAAATGATAGCATATCTACATAGCTACCAATCTCATCTTGTTGTTCAAAGATTTTAGCCTTAAGTTCCTTTTTCTCTTCTAAAATAGCTTTTAACTTTTCACCACTTGCCTTATCACTGTTTCTCAACATGTCATTTGTTTCATTTAAATTTTCGATAACAGTGTTAAGACGTTTGGTGTCCTCTCTATACCTGTTTAACTGGTTAGTTAATTTAATGCATGATACACAGGATAAAGGTTCATAATCTACCTCATGCACTTCAGCCATCAGTGCTCGTTCTGTATCTTCTTCATCTGGATCAGACCACTCCCAAGCATTGTTAGAAAGCAGCAAAGCAGCGGAAACCATCGCTTTCTCATCATTCTTGGCCTGATCAGATGAATTATACTGCGAAGGTTTAGATAAACCAGAAGGTGGGTTCTTCTTACGGTCACATTCACGAGCAAACTGACCATAATTATGACATTGGTAGCATTTCACCTTGCTCTTATTAACACCAAGACCCTTCTCTTATGGATCAGTAACGTTCTTCCTTCCAATTTTCTTCAAGAAGTTTTTGACGCGTCTTGTGAGCATAGCCATACTCCATTTCAAATCCATACGCTCAAGTTCTTCTTGATCAATCTGACTGAAGTCTTCTTCAGTTAGATTCACAGTACTGTTCTTGTTTGACAGAAAGTCATCATAAGCAGACAAGAAAGCAGTGAAGACAGCTGCATGTTCTTCAGCAACTTCAGGAGATGCGCCTTGGAAATTTGAATAGGTACCACCTCCACCTGAGGAGGTTGTATATCCAAAACTACCAGAAGTACTTGGAGCACCAGAACCCCCAGAGAAAAATGCAGAACCAGCAGCTTGAGGTGCTGCAGCAGGAACATCCACACCATATAGTTTTGGATTTTGAAGGTGTGCTGTAGCTTTGGTTTCCTTTTTCTGCATATCAAGAAGATCAGCAGCAATCTGTCCTACCAAATCATCAAGTTCCATATCCATGATGTCTTCGTCTTTTTCCATCAGCAGTACTCTAGTATTTCACTTTTTGGGTAAGGAACCCAAAAGTTTCTTGTTTACATCAGTTTTGTCGAGAGTAACGCCTCCCTCAACTAATTCACTCACAAGCTGTGAGTATCGACTGCACATTTCTTCAAGAGATTCAGTAGGCAGCATATCAAAGACTTCAAACTGTTTCTTGACTAGATCCAGTTTATTCTTTTTATATTGAGTACTTCCACCACACTTCTTTTCAAAACCAGTCCATAAATCATATGCAGTTTTGTGGTGTCGTAATTGTCTCAATAATTGTTGAGGTAAGGCCATGGTAATAGCAGAATATGTCTTTCTCTCAGTGTCAAAGGCCTTACGTTCCTCAGGAGTCATAGCCTTAATGGACTTTTCAGGTATAGGTCCATTATGAACACCGGTTTTTAACGGACGTTCATATCTTTCCTCTAAGTATATAAGCATTTCAGGATCATTGAATGATACGAATGCTTCAAATCTTTGACGCCAGTCCGAATAATTCATACCATTGGTATACATGGGTGGTTTATTTGTTGAGCCCACCTCACTATTATGCTTTAACATAGCTCCTACTTGTTGAAGAGATGATGATGTAGAAGCAGTCATTATAACGGATTCGAGAGACCACTTTATATTTGTATTACAACGGATTAAATCAAACACAAATACAAAGCTAAAACAAATAAGAACAATCAAAGAACCACTTTATATTTGTATTACTAAATTCTCAGTCAAGATTTACAACTGAAAAATGCAGAGAAATAATACCAAAAAGTCTAACCTAATTACAAAGTAATTAGTTCTATTTATACTAATATGGCCGACTTATGCGACACAAGCCTTGTGTCGCAGATATCACTATTGCGACACAAGCAATGTGTCGCAACTACAACTAATGCGACACAAGCCTTGTGTCGCAGAACACAGAAAATGTAAATTTAACTAAGTCAATTACATTTACAAACACATTACAGACTCGACCAACTGACATACACACTAAGATGTATCAACATTAATTAAGTCTCACGGCTTAATAGTTCAACTATGAGCTGTAGATCAAATAAGTTTATCAATTTTGGTTAAACTAACTGTCTGACATTTGTGTGATGTTTATATTACAGATATGGCTCGACAATTTGCTGCACATCACAACGTGCTGGTTGATTTGGATATCACCGCACGAGGTGCCGCTAGGATAGCTCGTATTCTCACATTTCTGGGTCACTTAAGGATCTAGTATGCTGTCACAGAGTCCTCAGCTTTATCACGAGATCTCTTAGATCAATTCTGGGCTAACATTGAGTTCGATACAGTTGTCAACCCTCCAGTGATTCGAACAAGGGTTAATGATCGCCCAATTGTCTTCTCTCCTACCGATATCAGGAATATCTTACACCTGGGCACTGTTGATCAGGAAGATGGACCAACCGAGTTCTCTTCAGACTTTATTGCAGGAGCTCTGGGACGTATGGGGTATGTAGGACCTATGAGAGGGCGTCAGTTCCTAAAGGCCCTGGTATTTGGAGAATGGAGATTCTTATGGCACGTCCTTGTGACAGTCTTTGGTGCCAAGAAGGGTGGTTATGATGAGCTGAGCCCTTTTCTTCTATCAGGAGTACTGTCCCTGGTTTACAACAAACCATACAGTTTCTCAGATTATATCTTCGGCGAGATTGCTCGACAGATCTCGGGAGCTGTTAGATCGCAGTTTATGATCTACCCGAGATTATGTATGATGATCATTAGGGCCTCTATCCCTGATCTGTAGGTTCTTCAAGCAGATCTGAAGGTTGATACTATTGGGCTACGGGCATATAATGTAATGTTCATGCAAACCTCTCGCAGATTCGAGATGCAGCCCCAGCTAACCGAGCTGTTTGAATTTTTGGTTAATCCTGAATATGTGACGCCACCAAACAATGGTTGGCTTGATAATGATGTGGCCGAGGGTGCACCTGAGCCACAGGAATTGATTGAGGAGGTTCTTGATCAGGTAAACCAGCCCGGTCAACAGGTGGATGTTGAGGTTGCTGCACAGCTGGTGCAAGATGTTTTGGTACAACATGATGACGCCACTGATCCGAACTTTAGAGATATAGATCAGTTTTCCGCTAAAGGTCCGAGTACTTCTGGACCACCTCCACCTACTGAGGCACCTGGTGCTGCTAGACCATCGGGACGAGATGGAGAAGCTGCCTCTGCTTCTGAATCTGATTCTGATGATGATGAGACTGGACCACCTGGGTTTGTCTCCGGTATTCCCGCTGGGATGATTCGTCAAGGGTCGAATTTGATTATGGACTCGGTGCTTAAATTGAAGCAAAAAGCCGCGGAACAAGATCCTGACTTTGTTCTTGTCGAAGATGACGAAGATGAAGATGAAGAGGAGGAGTCACTTATCACTCGCCCCAACAAGTAGGCTAAGCAACCTGCTTCAACCTCTGCAGCACCTACACAATCACGTTCTACGCCCTCTGAGGCTGAAATGATTGCTGCTTTGGTTTGTCCATCTTCGCACCCAACCACCAAATCCAGCAGGGTTGCCGCTCGCCTTCTGACGGATGTAGCTACTAAGATAGCTAAGAAAATGCAACCGCCTGCTGCCACGACTCCACCAACCACTGCTGTTGCTCCATCCATCTCACCTGTGACTAATTCTGATCGTATTGTCAGCTTAGAGTCCAGGGTTAGCGATTTGGAGGCTACCGTCAACTTCTTACAATCTCAAGTTCTGTCTCTTTCTGAGAGTGTCACTGAACAGAATAAAGCTTACTCACTGCTCATCAAGACCAATAGCAATTTGATAGATGATGTAGCTGATAAGCAGAGACAAATTGACAGACTTGATCGCCGGTCACCAGCTTTCTGAAGGACAAGCCACCTCAGGGGGAGATATTGATATATCAGGAGTCCTGCAAGGAAGATGAGCTGGCGAAAAAGAGAAGAAATGATGAAGATGATGATCCCTCAGCTCAGAAGGATAGTGAGCTTGCCGGTCCTTCAACGACTGGTCAGCAGACTACAATTCAGGGGGAGTCTGCAGAAGCAAGTGGAAGTGGAGCTGGTGCTGGTACTGATGAGGGTGAAGCTTGTATTAATATAGACTGATTGTAATTATTAATACATTGTAACTTTGAATTATTTTGTAATATAATTCTTTAATTAAGATGTTTGAACTTGAATGTGTAAAACATTAATGTTTAAATGTTATAATTATGAATGTTTGTATATTATAAGCCTTTTGTAATTCTAGATTGACTATGATCGATAAAAGAGTATAAGATCATATAATATATGATGTTCGTATATTATAAGACTTATTCAAATTTTAGATTGATTATGATAATCAATGAAAGATTTGAATAAGTGTATATATAATACATTTTAAATACACAAAGGGATTAATAAGAAAAATCTTAGATTGATTCAGGGAAATCAATGAAAGAACTTATGATATTAATCTATTTGTGTATGTATTTCTATAGGTCCTGAAATGTTGAACTTATCAGATTCTGAAGGCGATATGCCAGATGAAATCGATGAGGACATCGACTTTGACCTAGAAGAATGAGAGTTTTTGCCTCCTGATGACTGGACCTCCAGTATTGATGTTGGGGTAGACGATGCTGTAGATCCTGATGCAAATATCGTTGAACACATCGTAAGCCCATCAACAACTAAGGTGGTCATTCAGGACGAAGATGGAGAACAAGTTGTTGATTTAGATGAAAATCTAGAAGAATCAACTAGTTCTGAATCCGAAGATGAGCTTCCTGAAAGACTCAAAAACAATCTTATGTTTAGACCTTTGAAAAGGAGAAAGCAGAAGATTGGAATGTCTGAAGTCGACATTACAGGAAAAAGAGCTCCGCGTAAAGGAATCATCGGCTGGTACTTTGACTCCGATCTGAAGCTTTTTGCTATCAAAAGGTTTGACGGAGTTCAATATTTTGATAAAAGGCTTAAAGTCTTTAGTTCTCTTTCTCGATTTGAAGTCCGAGACTTGGCACGCTTAGATTTGAAGAACCCCAGTAGTGATCCATATGCAAGATATGTTGAAAGAATAATCAAGACTGAGGGCCGTTCGATGAAGTTTGAAAAGATAAAGCCAAGAGTTGGAAAGACGATCAAATTAAGGGAACGCAGTCAGAGAACTGGCAGAAGATTGAGGAAAAAGCTTTATCTAGCTGTCAAGTGTGTATAGCAAATACCACTGAAAACAATGCCACGGAATATTCTGGGAAATCTTTTGAATTGGCACGTGGATTCAGAGACTGGTGAAGCTGTCATGGTTGAAGCTGATGATGAAGTTGAAGGAGGAGAGAGAGTAATTCTGACAGTCTATGACCATCGACACCTGATGAATCTGTCGAAGAAGGACCTGTTGAAGTTCAACGAAAACAGGATCTTGACGACTGAACATGGGGTGATCTTGCAAGAGTTTATCAGATGATGGTGAAGACTTGTGTTAGAATGAAGATTCATATGGGTAGCTCAATTTACAAGTAAAGACCAAGGACAAAGATGAAGATAACGACGCTAGAGCTATTGTCAATGGGGAGTCTGTTGGGACATGTTATTGTTACTACAGATCTAGCTTCTAAAAGGACTAGTGTATTTATTGTCAAATTTGTATAATTGGTTTAGACTCGTAAATATATGATATTAATTTGTTATTATTATTTGTTAAATATAATTAGACAAGTAACGAATTCGAATTAAAGTCAAAATCACGAAATGAGAAGTCAACTCGCAAGTCATAAGACTTGCGAGATGAGATCTCACTTCGCAGGCTGATCTGGATTCGCAGGTTTTCCACCTGCGAGCTGAGATCTGGGCTCACAAGTATCTGGACTCGCAGAGCCCATGGCCTGCGAGTTGAACCAGATATATATATTTTATTGCTGCTCATTTATGGGTATCCATGCCATTATTACACACAGCAAATATTTAATTATTCTCCTCGTTTTTCGTGCAGATATAAAGGCTATTATTATATAGGCTCGGTTTTGAGTGTTTAACCTAGTTAATATCAAAACGAAGCTTGTTAATTAATAGCAAAGTTATATAAGCCTGAACCTAAAGTATTGAGGGATTCCGCACCTCAATACCTTAAAGATAATCCGTTATCGAACCAAGATCTAGCGACCTTACACGGCTTACCACCTGCAAACGGACGGTCAAAGTGAAAGAACAATTCAAACACTAGAGGACATGTTGAGAGCATGTGTGATTGATTTTGGTGATAGTTGGGATGTACATCTACCATTGGCTGAATTTTCGTATAATAACAGTTATCATTCAAGCATAGGGATGCCACCCTATGAAATGTTGTATGGAAGGAAGTGTAGAACTCCAATTTGTTGGGGTGAGGTTGGTCAAAGAGAATTGGCCAGTACTGATGTTGTTCAAAGGACAACAGAGAAAATTGATCAAATCAGAGAAAGATTGAAAGCTGCTCAAGATCGACAGAAGTCTTATGCCGATAATAGACGGCGTCCAATAAAGTTTCAAGAAGGTGATAAAGTAATGCTGAAAGTTTCACCTTGGAAAGGTATCATTCAATTCAGAAAACGTGGGAAGTTAGGCCCACGGTTCATTGGACCCTTTAAAGTGTTGGCAAGAGTAGGAAAAGTATCTTATCGTCTTGAATTGCCTAAAGAGTTGGAAAGAATTCATAATACTTTTGTGGATCCCTTAATGGTGATCTTTACTCAAATCAAATGGCTAATGAAGACACAACAATAGATATAAAGTTTGTATTAAGTGCAAATCAAAACAAAACAAAACTTTATAAGCTCTAATCCCAAAATATTCTTCTTAAACTTAGTGTAGCAGCCAAATACAGAGAATAAATGATTGGGAAAATGTCTTACCCTAATATCTCTAACAAGGGTATTTATACTAAACTGTCTGGCCGTTCTGCGACACAAGCCTTGTGTCGCAGAGATCACTATTGCGACACAAGCACTGTGTCGCAACTACAACTCATGCGACACAAGCCTTGTGTCGCAGTACACAGGAAATGTAATTTTCTAAGTCTATTACATATACAGACACAGTACAGACTTGACCAACTGACAGACACTCTAATATGTATCAACAAACTCCCCCGTGTCTTCAGCTTGGTCTTTAAGATCTTCGTTCAAACCCAGCCTGCTGGGAATACACCGCCAGCGTGTATCCCATGTGTCACACAAACATTTACAATCCTCTGATATTGAAGTGCGATCTTCTTGTTCACAGCATTCTTCTCGTTAAAGCGAATCGAATTGTCGAACAATTTTCTCAAGTCCTTTGATGACATGTTTATCAAGCTCATAGGATCAAACACTCTAAAATGAGCTTTCTTCAAACCGTACAACGAGTTCCTCTCTGGTTGCTCTGTCTCAGGAACAAAAACCAAAACCGCTTCACCGGTATGAGCATCCAGTTCCCAGTAATGAAATCTTCTCAGAAAGTCTAGGGGAATTATTTCCAGAGGAATATTCTTCAAACAATCAGCCGGAGGATAACGCATTCTGCATATTGGCTGTTTGGTCACCGGGTCTATCCTTTTGTTATAGATATACCTAATTCCCAAAGTCGGTTTGATGAAGTTATATCTCTTTGTGCGTATCTCTCGCTGTAGAGTGGTTTGGATATAATTTGCATGATCATCTTTGGACGGATTTATCAAAGAGAGTTGAGCAAGACGATTTACTTCTCCTTTTGGTAAAGTGCTCAACTTGGTGAATGATCTTTTGAAATATTGGATACCATCAAGTCTCTTGATCATGAAAACACCATTGGATACCTTCCAACTCTTTATCAACCCCGTATACACCCCACTAACCTTGTATGATTTGCAGGTGACGGGTATCTGAATTCCAGCCTTACCATGAGGCCACCATTCAACAATTTTCTCAGCTCTTGTTTCAGTAGTTTCAGTTTCAGGAGCCTGAGCATCAGATGCATTATCAGTTTCTTCATCACTTTCATCCTCAGAAGAATCAGTCTCAATGGTCGGTGCATCATCATAGAATTCTTCACTTTCATCCTCAGAAGAAGATCCGGGTATTCATCGGTGTTTGGCGAAATTGGTGTTGAGGAGCCACCGGTAGCCCTGGGAGTAGATGATTCAGCAATAGTTGGACAAAACGAGGGTATAACGCCCACTGTCCTTCCCCAGCCTGAGCATTGTCCACCATAACCCGAAAAAGATACCCCGAGAAGTTATAGGGTTTGTTGTAGACAAGTGCCAGCATAGCAGATGCTGTAGATAGACTAATCCCGTCAAAACCAGCCTTCCTACCAGACAGGCAAACAATCATAACGTGCATCAAGTACCGCCAGACCTTAGTGAGATAGGCCTTGCGGTATTGATCACGTGGGATAGTCGGGTATCCAAGGCGACCCATGCCCCGGCAATAAACACATGGGAGAAAGCCACGGGCATCTCCGAATCATCTGGAAACTGAAAGAAGTCCCGAACGATTTGCTCAGAGATAATAATTTCTCGCTCGTTGACATGAGAGATGATCCGTGGATATCCAAGGTCTGAATTGACCGCAGCATTTACCCAAAACTCTGAGACTTGATCCTTGTATATGGTTGTTGTAGCAGTGATAGCCGTATATATACGGGATCTGCGGAGAAAAGCAATCATCGGACGGTACGGGGCCGCCGATTCCTTTTCATCATCTAGGAACGCCGTGACATTATGTCTCGGTTCCCAAAACAAAGCGTTAACGTGAGCCATATCTGAAATAAGACAATAAACTTGAAAACCATTAGACTCAACAATTAACATTGACATTTTTGATTTAAAATGTCTTGCGACACAAGCCTTGTGTCGCAGGATAGACTGCGACATAACGAGTTATGTCGCAGTTTTGCAATTTAATCAATTTAATGATTTACTAGCGACAAAACATTTGTGTCGCACAAAGGGCAGCGACATAAGAATTGTGACGCAGACATAGTCAGCGACATAAAGCAGCGACACAACAATTGTGTCGCAGTATAGCAGCGTCATAGCACAGCGACACAAGTAGTGTGTCGCTACATGTCTACTGCGACACAACAATTGTGTCGCTACATGACGAGCGTCATAAGACAGCGACACAAGTGTTGTGTCGCTGTATGACCAGCGTCATAAAGCAGCGACACAACTCTTGTGTCGCAATGATGAACAGCAAGAAACCCAGAAATTTCGGATGAACAAAAATTGGGGGTTTTGTGTTTAAAGCATATCCGAAGGTGTAGCAATATAACAGGAACATAAAACAACAATTATTTCACAAAATATTACACATTAAGGCATGTAATTGATGCAAATAACGAAGCCCTAAAATACCGAAACTTTAAATTCAAATATAGCACTCAATACTCAATGAAATCAGTCAAAAGTGGTACCTGTAGTTGCGGAATATTAGGGAGAACACGAAACAAGCGAAGAAAAACACAGAAAATCACAGAACAAGCCGAGATGGTCGAAAAAAGAAGCGGGTTGCTTGTGTCGCTAGTTTTGGTTGTGTCGCTGGATTTGAATTTTTGTGTCGCTGGTAATTAATATCTAATTACAGCGACACGAGGGTATTTATACCCCTGACACAAGGCAGCGACACAACGTGCGACACAAGCCTTGTGTCGCTGAAAATATCAGCACAATCAGCGACATAAGAGTGCGACACAATGTCTGTGTCGCTAGGCCACAACTATGCGACACAATGTATGTGTCGCAGGATGGTCAACACAAGTAAGCGACACAAGCCTTGTGTCGCATAAGTCAATCAAGAGTTCGTGTTTTGAAGATTTTGTATATTTGTAACACTTAGTGAACAAAAGTAAAAACAGATTTAGATGTGTCATTGTAGGAATCATATTAGAAAGACAGACTCGCAAGACAATATCAGACTTTAATTCGATTACCAGTATAATTGTCCAATGTTAAGTTTACCAAGAAAGTTATCAAGCCTTAGACGCAGTCTGAAACAAGACGATTATCAGTATTGTTTATCCACTTAAACATGTAACACACACAACTTCAAGCTTAACAGTTATTGTGAGAGTGAATAGATCTCTGTGACTCCCCCATAGATATACTCTTAGTATTAAGTCATGCTCAAAACCTCGATTAGTTAAAGAAAGTGTTTGAATACAACATTTTTAAGAATCAAGCCAGCGGTGACAGGTCTGTACTTACGTACAACAGAGCGACATACACTTAATTCAGGTGTAAGCAAAAACAGACTTGGTCAAACCATTTGGCGACCGTGTAAGTAATCTTTGATTTTATAAGATTTAAAAGTACTTTGACTTTTGTTTGCTTCAAGATTGAAAGTATACTGACTGAGACCAGGTCTGTACAAACGTACAACAAAGGAAACAGACAGTATAAATCCCCAAATGTTGTCAGATACAAACTCAAGTCAATTGAAGCATGGCAAACTAATACATAAGAATTTAAGACACATTGTCATACATCATATGATGGTCATCACAAAAGAGTAAACACAGAGTTAAGTATTTCTTAATTGCTCAAAGAAGTGTGGGCACATGTCTACCAATATATTGTGCAAGTAGTCAGTTGTTTATAAGAGCAAGAATAACATATACAAGATAAACCTACTGATATATCGAGGATAAAATTTGAGATTGTTGTTTGAGGAGTGTCTCCTAATGTACTATCATATTCCTAGTTGTTTTGAGACACAACTAAACATCTTTTAACAAATGTTGCAACGTTGCTTTTCTTTAATGTTAAATAAACATTAAGAATGGCTATTGCTAATTAACCTTTTTTTTTTTGTTTTTTTTTTTTTTTTTTATTTTTTTTATTTTTTAAAGAAAACAAGTAAAAATCCTAATAACATAACATACTAAGGTCACAAATATTACTTTTGAAGTTGAAAGAAACGTAACCCTATCATGTTGACAAGCTCATCGAAACGAGCGCGGGAAAAGGCTTTAGTGAACAGATCGGCATTCTGCTTAAGAGTATCTATTTGGACCAGATCAATTAGGTGTTTTTCATAACAGTCACGAATGAAATGAAACCTAATTTCTATGTGTTTGGTCTTAGAGTGTTGGACAGGATTACGTGTAATGCATATAGCAGCAGTATTATCTATATGAATAGGAGTCATAGTTAAGAGTAAACCGTAATCGCGCAACTGGTGTTGTATCCAAAGAACCTGAGAACAGCAACTGGCTGCAGCAATGTATTCAGCCTCTGCGGTTGAGGTAGAAACAGTTGTTTGCTTTTTGCACTGCCATGATACGAGTCGAGGTCCAAGAAACTGACACCCACCAGAAGTAGACTTCTTATCCATATTGCATCCGCCGTAGTCCGAGTCCGAATAAGCAGAAAGCGTGAAGGTCTTCTCATTTGAATACCATAGACCGAGTGTTGGTCTATATTTAAGATAACCGAAGATTCGCGTAACAGCCTTCATGTGAGACACCTTCGGTTTAGCCTGATACCTGGAGCAGAGAGAGACTGCAAAGACAATGTCCGGACGTGATGCCGTGAGATACATTAGAGAACCAATCATAGATCGGTAATCCTTTTCCGGACAGTCCTCTTCATCTTCTGCTGGACCAATTTGATGATTTAGCTCTAAAGGCGTCCCATAGGATTTACAGTCAGTCAATTTATACCGTGTAAGCATATCATTGACATACTTGGACTGATGAATATAAATCCCCTTAGCTGATTGCTCAACTTGTACACCCAGGAAGAAAGTTAGCTCTCCCATTGCACTCATTTCAAATTCTGACTTCATAATCCGCTCGAAGTCGCGACACAGTTCATCCTTGGTAGAACCAAAAATGATGTCATCCACATACACCTGTACTAATAACAAATCCTCCTCGGCATGTTTAATGAAGAGAGTACTGTCGATTGTGCCTCGAACAAAACCGTTCTTCAGAAGATGAGTTGCAAGCCGCTCATACCAAGCTCTTGGGGCTTGATGTAGACCATACAATGCTTTGTCTAGCTTGCAGACATAGTTTGGATGAACAGAATCTTCAAATCCAGGCGGCTGTTTGACGTAGACCTCTTCAACAACCTGACCATACAGAAAGGCGCTCTTCACATCAAGTTGATAAACCCGAAATCCCTTGAAAGAAGCGTATGCCAGAAAAATGCGAATGGATTCCAAACGAGCAACCGGAGCGAATACTTCATCATAGTCCAAACCTTCAATCTGAGTGAAACCCTGAACCACTAGACGTGCTTTGTTACGAATTACCACACCCCGATCATCCTTCTTCACACGATATACCCAGCGAGTGCCAATTGGATGAACACCCTTGGGTAAAGGGACCAAAGTCCATACTTGTAACTTTGTGAATTGTTGAAGTTCTTCCTGCATAGCCTCAACCCAGTATGGATCCTTTAACGCATCAGCTGTCTTCTTCGGTTCTACTTGGGAGAGAAAGCATTCTTCAATTTTCGAAGCAAGACAAACAGGATCAGTGACAGTAATAAGAGACGATGTCGACACAGATTGTTCAGCAGCAGCAATCTGTCTTCTCGTTAAAACACCTTTGTTTAAATCACCAAGAATGGCATCAACTGGATGTGACACATTTATCCGAGAACTCGGAATTGCAGCTGGAACAATGATAGAATCAAGGTTTGTGGAGTCAGCTTCAAGTTCGTGTTGAAGTGCCGGTTAATCTTCAAGGTCAGATGCAGGTGATTGAACAAAATCCTCAAACATTTGTTCATCATCATTTGTAGGATCAGGAACATTCTCAGTAACGAGTGGAGGTGGAGTTTCACAAGTAGCAGCAGGAGCAGTTACTGGTGTTCCTGTTGGTGGTGGAGGAACAGAGATAGGTGGAACTTCAGAAGCGATGTCCAGCCCATGAAGTAGTGTCACTATATCCTCTTCTTCATTTTCTTCAAGAACATTGAAAGAATCAAACAGAGTTTGATAGTCAAACAAATATTCGGGTCCCTTCCCTTGAGGGTTGTCAGTGTAATGGAAGAAGGTAACCTCAAAGTGTTCTTCCACACGCTTGGTCACTAGGTTATACACACGTTTGTTTGGTGAGTTATTAGAGAATCCTAGAAAAAAACCTTCACAAGATTTCTCACCAAACTTAGCAATTCGTTCTTTGGTGTGCATAATAGTGCATAGACAGCCAAATGGTTCAAGAAATTGTAGATTAGGCTTTCTGTTGTTGAACAATTCATAGGATGTCTTGTTCTTCTTCTTAATCGTTAATACCCGATTTAGAACGTAGCAGGCCGTATTCACAGCTTCGGCCCAGAAGGTGATTGGAAGCTTAGAGTCAGATAACATTGTACGTGCAGCCTCAATCAAGGTTCTATTCTTACGTTCTGCAACCCCGTTCTGCTGTGGAGTCCTTGCGGCACTGAATTGGTGTTCAATACCATTGCTCAAACAGTACAGTTCCATAATCGAGTTCTTAAACTCTGTACCGTTATCACTCCTAATTTTCTTGATTCTCAAATCACAAAGATTTTGCAGTTTATCGAATAGATAAATAAGAATCTCAGGCACTTCATCCTTGGTTTTCAGAAAATACACCCAAGAAAAACGCGAATAATCATCTGTCACAACTAAGCAATAAGAAGTACCTCCCAAACTCTTCTTTCTGACAGGCCCGAACAAATCCATGTGCAAAAGTTCTAATGGCTTCTCAGTTGAATTCACCATCTTTGGTCTGTGAGACTTCTTGTGTTGTTTGCCCTTCTGGCATGGAACGCAGTGATCATTTAAACCAAAGGATTGTTTGGGAACACCTCGCACAAGATCATTCTTGATCAGGTAGTTCATCTTGCGAAAGTGCAAGTGTCCCATACGTCTGTGCCATAATAACGATTCTTTCTCAGGAGCTTTAGAAAGAAGACAAGTGAGCTGTGTAGTTTCCACAGTACTCATGTCCAGAATATACGTGTCTCGCTCCCGAGGTGCCCTCAGTAGCACCCATTCTTCAGGGATCACAAATCCCGGCTTCAATATACAACATTCAGTGTCTGAAAAAGTAGTAGTGTACTTTTTATCGCACACTTGAGAGACACTGAGGAGATTGTGTTGTAATTGCTCCACAAAATTTACCTTCTCAAAGCTTACCATTCCATTGGTAAGCGTACCTTAACCAGAAATAACTCCCCCTTTATCACCAGCGAAGGCCACATACCCTCCATTGAAAGCATGAACTTCAGATAAAAGAGAAATATCACCGGTCATGTGCCGAGAACAACCGCTGTCGATATACCATTTACTATTCTTTACAGATTCAGGTTGCTGCGGCACCACAAACAAGGTACATTAGTTAGAAATGGAGACCCAAGCCTTTATAGTCTTGGGTACTCCAGTGACATCATCAACAATGACCACATCTGTCAAAACTTTGTTTTCAAAAAGTTTAGAATGTTTGACTGATGAGGTATTGTTAGATGTAGAATATTTGCAAGATTCCTTAATCTTCCAAACTTGTTTTGGTTTGGATGCTTGCAGGTCAACAACTTTGGGCTTTAAGTTTTGCAAAGTATTTTGCTCAACTTTGTTGACCTTAACAGCTGGGATAGTAGGCTTAGAGCATTTCATTGAAATAGGCTTCTTTGAAAGTTTAAGCTTTGAAATTTGAGAAACCTGTTTCCCAGACTGTTTCTTTGCAAGCACATGACAATTATTTATCAAATGACCTTGCTTCTTGCAGTAGAAGCAAGATCGTTGCTCAAAACAAGATTGAGATTTAGGAACAAACCGATCAGCTCGACCAAAAGAAGCATGTGTTGAACAATCACACTTGTGTGAGCATTCAACAGCGGCAGATGCTTTAGTTGAAATTTTAGAAGATTTATTTAATTTAATCGTTTTAGAAACAATCTTCTTTTGAGGTTCAGCCATAGCTTTACCTTTTCCTTTTGTTATAACCTGTTCTTTTTGTTCGATAGTAATTATATGATTTTCAGGCTTGACGTTTTTCTTAACTGGTCGATACTCTTGATCAGTTATATCCTCAATTTCAATTTCCTCTTCAATAATACGAGGAAGCACAGAAAGAGTCTTTCCTAATTTAGGCTCAACTATATTTTCAGATTTAATGAGTTCAGTCTGATGAATCTTGGCCTTAATAGGTTTAACTTTCTCAACCTTTTGAGTCTTACTTGTGTCAGACTCACTAGTATTAGCCCTAATAGGTTCGTGCCTACTAGTTTCAGGTTGTTCACATGCAATGATGCCATTTTCAGCCTTAACTAGCTCAGACTTACTTATATTGATGCTCACAGTTGGTTTGACAGTTTTAACATCTATCTTAGTAAAGATAGGCATCATATCATTGACATTATCCCTAACAGGCATAGGTAAATAATCCTTAGGAGGTGGGACTTGATGAAAACCAAGTCCTGCCTTACTCTTAGTATCAGTCCTCTGTGCCTGTAGGATCTCATCAAAGACTAGAGAGGATGTGGAAAAGTTTGAAAGCTTTTTCTTCAAATTTAGAACTTCAGTTTGAGATTCAACAAGTTCCCTTTTAACAGATGATAGCATATCAACATAGCTACCAATTTCATCTTGCTGTTCAAAAATTTTAGCTTTTAGTTCCTTTTTCTCTTCCAAAACAGCTTTTAACTTTTGACCACTGGCCTTATCACTGTCCCAAAACAGCTTGCATAGGTAAATAATCCTCTCTATACCTATTTAGCTGGTTAGTTAATTTAATGCATGATACACAAGATAAGGGTTCATCATGTACCTCATGCACTTCAGCCATTAGTGCCCGTTCTGTATCATCTTCATCTGGGTCAGACCATTCCCAAGCATTGTTGGAAAGCAGTAGCGCAGCGGAAACCATCGCTTTTTCATCAGATCTGGTCTTCTCAGATGAGTTGGACTGAGAGGGCTTGGACAAACCGGAAGGTGGATTCTTCTTTCTGTCACATTCACGAGCAAAGTGTCCATAGTTGTGACACTGGTAGCATTTCACCTTGCTCTTATTGAATCCAAGACCCTTCTCTTCCGGGTCAGTCACGTTCTTCCGTCCAGTCTTCTTCAAAAAATTCTTTACACGTCTTGTGAGCATAGCCATGCTCCACTTTAAATCCATTCTTTCAAGCTCTTCTTGATCGATTTGACTGAAATCTTCTTCAGTCAGTATTCACCGTGCTGTTCTTGTTTGATAGGAAATCGTCATATGCTGACAGAAAAGCGGTGAATACAGCAGCATGTTCCTCAGCAACTGCAGGAGATGCTCCTTTAAGATTCGAATAAGTACCACCCCCACTTGCAAAGTTTGTGATAGTATATCCAAATCCACCAGATAAGTTAGGAGCACCAGAACCCCCAGAAAAGAAAGCTGCCCCAGAAGCTTGATTTGCTGCAGCAGGAACATCCACACCATATAACATGGGATTCTGAATATGTGCAGTAGCCTTAGTTTCCTTTTTCTGCATATCCAAGAGGTCAGCAGCAATCTGTCCAATTAGATCATCAAGCTCCATATCCATTATATCCTCATCCTTTTCCATCAGCAGCACGCGAGTATTCCATTTCTTTGGTAATGAACCCAGAAGCTTCTTGTTTACATCAGTTTTGTCGAGATTTACTCCTCCCTCAACCAATTCACTTACGAGCTGAGAATATCGACTACACATATCTTCCAGAGACTCAGTAGGTAACATGTCGAAGACCTCAAACTGTTTCTTAACCAGATCCAGTTTGTTTCTTTTGTACTGTTCACTACCACCACATTTCTTCTCAAACCCTTTCCATAAATCATAAGCGGTCTTGTGATGGCGTAGTTGTCTCAAGATCTGTTGAGGTAAGGCCATGGTAATCGCAGAATAGGTCTTTCGTTCGGTATCGAAAGCCTTACGCTCTTCAGGAGTCATTGATTTAATGGACTTTTCAGGAATAGGTCCATTAAATATACCGGTTCGTACAGGACGTTCATATCGTTCTTCAAGATAGATCAGCATCTCAGCATCGTTGAAAGATACAAAAGCTTCAAACCGTTGACGCCAGTCTAAGTAGTTCATACCCGTAGTGTACATCGGTGGTTTGTTTGTAGAACCCACCTCACTTGAATGCTTCAGCATTGCTCCAACCTGTTGAAGTGAAGTAGAAGTAGACATGGTAACTGACTCGAAAGACTACTCAAAAAGTTTGAAAAACTGTAAAATGCGACACAAGTGATATGTCGCAGAGTCTATGTCGCAAGAAGACGAGCAGCGACACAATGATTATGTCGCAACTGATCAGACAGCGACACAAGTGTTATGTCGCAGTGCTATGTCGCACAATTAAGGTCGCTGAAGACCTTGTGTCGCAACACTGTGTCGCTGAAACCCTATAGCGACACAATATTATGTCGCACACTGTGTCGCAAAAACGGCGCTGTCAGTACAAACAAGCCTCAAAAACACAGATTTTCGAACCCTAAAAATTTTTATCCAAAAACCAATAAAGATATAGCTTTCTAGGTTGAAAAACACTATAAAACAACTATATAGTACCACTAAAGAAAATCAAACACTAGAAAAATGTCAAATGATCAAGAAAAAGCATAAAAGATTAACCAAATGATTTGAAACCACTATCAATCAATGATATTGGCTCTGATACCAATTGTGGATCCCTTAATGGTGATCTTTACTCAAATCAAATGGCTAATGAAGACACAACAATAGATATAAAGTTTGTATTAAGTGCAAATCAAAACAAAACAAAACTTTATAAGCTCTAATCCCAAAATATTCTTCTTAAACTTAGTGTAGCAGCCAAATACAGAGAATAAATGATTGGGAAAATGTCTTACCCTAAATATCTCTAACAAGGGTATTTATACTAAACTGTCTGGCCGTTCTGCGACACAAGCCTTGTGTCGCGGAGATCACTATTGCGACACAAGCACTGTGTCGCAACTACAACTCATGCGACACAAGCCTTGTGTCGCAGTACACAGGAAATGTAATTTTCTAAGTCTATTACATATACAGACACAGTACAGACTTGACCAACTGACAGACACTCTAATATGTATCAACAACTTTCCATGTGTCTCATTTGAGGAAATGTTTAGTAGATAAAACGGCTTATATTCCGTTGGAAGAGATTGAGGTAAATGAGCAATTAAATTATGTGGAAGAACCAAATAATGTCTTAGATGAGAAAGTGAAACAGTTGAGGAATAAAGAGATAAAAATGTTAAAGATTCAGTGGAAACACCGTAAAGGATCAGAGTTTACATGGGAGCCTGAAAGTGAAATCATTCGATTTTATCCGGCTCTATATCAGAGATGGATTGTGAGGACACAATCCCAAATAAGTGGGGGAGAGTTGTAACATCCCAAAATGTTAAAATTTTGATTTTCTGCGACACAAGGGTAGTGTCGCAGAGGGTGTTGGTGCGACACAAGGACTGTGTCGCAGGACTGTGTCGCAAAACGCATCTGATCGAAATTAATTGAGGAGCTTAAGTGTAATTTACGAGTTATATATTCTAAAACACGTCTAAAACATTCCAGAACTCATTAGTGAACGTATGTGTGTGTGTGTGTTTTAAAGTGAAAAAAACAAGAGGAAATGTGAGAAAGAAGTGGAAGTTGAGTTTGGATCAAAAATTGAGTTTTTAATCCGTGAATTCGAGGTAAAGTTTCAATTATTATGTACTATAACTGTTGTTAAGTGTTTTGAATAGATTAGAACGGTTCTGATCTGTTATTCATTGCGACACAAAGGTTGTGTCGCAGGTTGTGTCGCATGAATTTTCTGCAACACAGATGGTTATGTCGCTAAAGGCGGCCATATTGAGTATTGCGACACAATGTTAGTGTCGCAGAGTTTTGTACTGCGACACAAGGGTAGTGTCGCATGAGGTTATGGTGCGACACAGTGATTGTGTCGCTAAGCTTGTAAAAGAGTTGATTTTGTTATGTTTAATTTACAGAACGGCGTTCTGTACTGTACGTATCTGACGAAGATATTCAACCGTACGATTATCCAGGTAAGTAATAGAAGAATATTAATCAATTGAATACGAATATCCAGATTAAGCAGAAGTACTTAAGTGTACTGTATTTATTCAGCAGAAGTACTTGAGTGTACTGTATTTATTCAGCAAAAGTACTTGAGTGTACTTTATTTATTCAGCAGAAGTACTTGAGTGTACTGTATGTATTCAGCAATAGTTGTATGATGAATGTGAGCCCTCTTTATGCTGAGTGATCATAAATGGCAGCCCTCTTTATGCTGAGTGGTCATAAATGGCATAATAGTGTGAAAGTGAGCCCTCTTTATGCTGAGTGATCATAAATGGCAGCCCTCTTTATGCTGAGTGGTCATAAATGGCATAAAAGTGTGAATGTGAATCCTTCTTATGCTGAGTGGTCATAAGAGGTATAATAAAGTGAATGTTAGCCATTTTTACGTTAAGTGGTCGTAAATGGTTTAATAGTGTTACTACTGGCCATTCTTATGCTGAGTGGTCATAAATGGCCCAGTGTCGTGATATTGAGTTTTGATTGAGTAAAGTGATAAATGTGGTTACTGCATTTATAAGATTTCTATCTTATATCAGTGTTATGATTCTATTACTTACTAAGCCGATGTGCTTACCCATTTCTGTTATTGATGATAATACAGGTGGGTTGAGTAAGGGAAAGGAGGGTCTTGGGAAGGAGCCGTAGCACGATTAGTGGTGTGCTTGCTACTGCTGGTAGTAAGTGTTTGATTTCTCCCGTTAAATCATGCTCGGATATTGTGGGAGTCTTTTGAGAAAAAGAACTTACGTTGTGAAATTTGTAAACAATGTAATGTTTGTATATATATAAAAAGTGTTGACTTTGTTGTTATATAAATTGATTTTTAAAAAAAAAAAAAAAAACTGGGTGTTACACTAATCCCTATAGGGGTTATTGGTTTATGATTTGACTCTCTGAGTTCCTGCTGGCACCCTATTGAAACTCGCCGAGTTTATGAGTTAGGGTTTAAGCTTTATACTTAGTGTCTACCACACGTTCAACCGTGTCATTATGTTACACCCCGCTAAAGCGGAAACACGAGACGTAACAGTACAATGATTTCATAATCAAAAATTACAAAAGTTCATTGTTCAACGGTCTACAATTAGTACATTACATCAAGTCTTACAAGTGTTTACAGCACAAAAGTACATAATCTAAGTATGCGATTACATCCAAAAGGAACAAAATTCTGTAATGCTACAGTAGCATAGATCATATAACAGGTTTAGCTTCAATAGACAAGTTGTGACTGATCCCTGAAAAGCATGTAAAAATAAACGGGTCAACTATGAAACATAGTTGGTGAGTACACAGCATAGATCATATAACAGGTCTTGTGTAATGGAAGACCTTTTCGAAAGTTTTCAAAGTCTAGTTTAGAAATTCCACGTTAATACGTGATTAGTTCGCAAAAATAGTCTGTTTAGAGTCGAGGCTCATAAAGCGATAATCATTCGATAAGTTCTTGAAATCAATATTAGGATAGACAAGCGCTATACGCGGGTAGTTATAAAAGTAATTCATTAAAACAATGCTCATTTAAGAGCGATACTCATTTGATAGTTAGATTCATTTACGAATCGATGTTTTGTTCGCGAAAGCGGTTCATTAAAGAACGAGGCTCGTTTAAGAGCGATTTTCCCTTTGAAGTTCAATTAAAAGTCATGATCTGTTTGTAACGTCACGCTCATATTTTCAAACAAATGTTCAAGTTACGTTTATAAAACTCAAGTTATCATATTTATAGTCTCAAACGGATCATCAATTCAATGTTAAAATGTTTATAATTTCCAACAAATTGTCATGCCAAGGTTTATAAAAATACGAAGAGTTATCATGAAACCACGTGTATCATTGCCCATAAACCACAATGATTCATCAAATCAAGCTTGTAAAGCTCGGGTTATAAAGTATATAATTTCGAAGAGTTATCACGTCAAATGTCAAAATGTTTGTAGATGCTATGAATTGTCATGTCATATGTTAAAAAGAAGTTTATTACCACATCGAATTGTCATGTTAACGTTTATATTTATGATGAGTTATCATGAAATCATGTTTATCATTGTAAAGCTCGGGTCATAAAGTTTATAGTTTCAAAGAGTTATCATTTCAAATGTCAAAACCATTGTGAAGCTCGGGTCATAAAGTTTATAGTTTCAAAGAGTTATCATTTTGAATATCAAAACGTCACACGTTTATATTCTTTTATGAATTTCTATGCTATCACGTTATAATGTCTATAATCACAATGAATTATTATGCTTGAGTCCACAACCAAACCCACAACCGATAAACCTTTGCCCCAAAGAGAGATGCCCTATCGTTGGCATTTAGGATGATGGGATGCACTTACATGGCCGCGTGAGTAGGGAGGTGGTCTCGCTCCCAAATAGTACTATTCATATCCATCATTTGGCTCATATAGAGTTAATGGTCGTGTAGATACAAACCGGGACTTAAGATACGATAGATATAACAAGCATATAATCATGATCGTATAAACAATAAACATTCAAGACATATTTTGTGTTTGAGCATAGTATAAGCATAGCATGAGCATAGCATTTGTAAATCGAGCATAGCATAAGCATAGTATTTGTAAATCGAGTATAGCATAAACATAGTATTCATAAATCAAGTATAGCATAAGCATAGAATTTGTAAATCAAATATAGCATTTACATCATATAAGCATGCTTTTCACCCAAAAAAATTTAAGTAAAACGTTAAAAAGAGGGGCTGTGTAGACTCACAGTTTGAGCATGAGCGTACGGATGGATGTAATGCGCGTGCCGACAGGGTATGAATCCTATCCAAGTCCTAAGAACACAAGGTTTCTAATTAGTTTCTCGACTAATACGGTTTGTTAGGATTGCTTAGCTAGCTAATTAAATTACAAAGTGCCGTTAAAGTTTGAATTTCCATTTAACTAACGTTGTCGGTAATTGTTCGAGTTGTGAACAAAATAATGGAAATATATTAATACAACATCTAAAAATTACCAAACTTTGTATGAAATAGGAAATATAGTTCACAAATTTTCTATGAAAATTTGGGGATTTTTAGACTTATGGATTATTTATAATCATTTTATGTCTAAAAAGTGAAATAAATATGGGAAAAATAGTAATTATTCATGAAAAATTCTGGAATTTTTACCAGATAAATTTCACCCATTTTTAAGTTTGTGTAAAATTTTTAAGTCGTTTTGAGCACTGGAACATTAGTTCTCAACATTATGCGTTTTAACGAGACGTAAATCAGAAAACATATCAAAACACCTCCAAAAGGTGTGATATTTTGAGGATAGTGTCATTTTTTGAGGATAATTATTTGGGGCTTATAATTATTTTTCATGAATAATTCATCTTTTATAGGCTTTATTTGCATTAAATTAGGAAAAATACTTATGGTTTTCCAAAAAATTCCCATTTTTATTTTCAAGATCCTTTTCATGTTCTAGTTACTGAGAAAAATAATTCCCAAAATTTTAACACATTTTATCAAGCACTTATGTATTTTTTATTCATCATAACACAAACATTTTCAATTTACAAGGCTACAATAATGCATGATGTTCATGCATTTTCTAAAAATATAAGATCACCAAGATAAATTACTATCCTTTTATCCTAGTGAGATACACATGTTAGGAGTCTAGAAAAAAAAATTTAGATTTAATACCTTAAGTCCCATGAACATGTATCACAACAAGATGCTCAAAGAAAGTTTTCTGTTTGCGCATCAGTTTTGTGTGACACATTTGGAGGTCGAATACTCAATGTATTTGAGTGAGACTAGTGGTGTTTTAAAGGTAAGACATTAAGCTAAATTCCAGAAGAAAAATCAAGATTTTTGGACCATTATTCACTGAGTTATGGTTGATCAAAGTGGGGTCAAAATCTGGACAGATTGCATGCATGACCAAAGTGATCTTTTTGGAGTGTTTAGACTACCAAACGATTTCTAGACCTCATCCAATGATTGAGGCCTTGTCTTTTATGAATGAACATGTGTTTTACATAAACATAACTATATTTTAACATAGATCAAGATCTAGCTACGAACTTTGGTGCATGTAAGCCCTAAAGTCGGGTTTTCGGTTCTTCATGAAGAACACAACCTTACTACCAAGCTTTTGATCTTTGAATCCATTTAATCTTTGTTCTAACACATTCTTGGTGTTAAAATACATCTAAGATGTGTTATAAACGATTTTTAGTAATTTAAACCATTTAAACTAGCAAGAACATGTAAATAAGCATTATAACATCTAGGAGTCTAGAAAAAAAAATTTAGATTTAATACCTTAAGTCCCATGAACATGTATCACAACAAGATGCTCAAAGAAAGTTTTCTGTTTGCGCATCAGTTTTGTGTGACACATTTGGAGGTCGAATACTCAATGTATTTGAGTGAGACTAGTGGTGTTTTAAAGGTAAGACATTAAGCTAAATTCCAGAAGAAAAATCAAGATTTTTGGACCATTATTCACTGAGTTATGGTTGATCAAAGTGGGGTCAAAATCTGGACAGATTGCATGCATGACCAAAGTGATCTTTTTGGAGTGTTTAGACTACCAAACGATTTCTAGACCTCATCCAATGATTGAGGCCTTGTCTTTTATGAATGAGCATGTGTTTTACAGAAACATAACTATATTTTAACATAGATCAAGATCTAGCTACGAATTTTGGTGCATGTAAGCCCTAAAGTCGGGTTTTCGGTTCTTCATGAAGAACACAACCTTACTACCAAGCTTTTGATCTTTGAATCCATTTAATCTTTGTTCTAACACATTCTTGGTGTTAAAATACATCTAAGATGTGTTATAAACGATTTTTAGTAATTTAAACCATTTAAACTAGCAAGAACATGTAAATAAGCATTATAACATCAAAAAGTCGATTTTTCAGTTTGATCATAGGTTACCCTTCTTTTAACACATGAATATGTGTAAGGTATAACCTACAAACCATCAACCCTTGTATGAAAATTTTAGCCATGAAAAAAGAATAAAATCCATGTTTTTACAAGATTCAAAGTATGAAAATGCAAGAATGGAAGTTAGAGATGGTGTTCATACCTTAGAAAGGTTGTTTTGGTGTATGAACACCTTTAATATGATGAACTAAGGATGATAATTTGCTGGAGTTGTGAAAGGGAGTGTTTGTGTGTGTTTCTTGAGAGAGAATTGAGAGGAGATGATGGAAGGAAAGAGTGTGGAAATGGTAGCATGGAATCTTAATATGTGAGTGGAGGTTTTGAGTGGGCAAGAGGGAGGCTGCAAATTTTATTTTATTTTTAGGGGGGGGGGGGTTATTAAATTTTGTTAAGTGTTAAGGAAATAAAGATTGCAAGTTATATAATTAATTTTGTACAAATTTATTATGTAAGATTTAATTGTGATGTTTTGGGAGTTAAAGTTTGGGTTGTAAAACTTCATTTCATAAGTTTATAATTTTCATCATAATGTACTTCATTCATTTACGATTGACATACGCGAGTTAATTATACGATTTCCGGTTGCGTTAACCGAGTTCTGGAATTTCCGATTAAATTCCAGTTTTTGTGATACGATAAGTATTTTGTGTTGATGTATGAAATTAAATTTCATTTGTTTTCTTTGGCACTTTGTAACCTAATTTAATGTTGTTTACAGTCTTAATGTCTGTTAAGCAATCTCCTAAAACGTTACGCAATTTTGGTAACTTACGGTTTCGGTACTTAAGTAGTCGCAACCTAGACTATTCACTAGGATTTTAGAGTGCTGTAAACGAAATTAGATAAACTAGGAATTTAAGTGCATTGTTGACTTGAGATTTTTGACGGTTGTCACACATTACTAGTGGATAACTAACGTATCCTTAGAGTTAATTGAATTCAAGAAAGAAAAATTAGTCCAATGGTATTAGGGATACATATATATATAGCCTTACCCAATCTCAAGGATAACAAATTTAATGGTAAACCTTAAAGGTTTCAGTACTCTTGTACATGAAAATTGTAATTGTGACAGAAAAAGTTGTTATGTACTATTAGTTATATGCTAAACTTAGGACTTGTGAGGATGTATTATATGATTCTTTCTCTGTAATGTTAGTTCTAGAGATCAGTATAAAAAGAAATGTTCCAACTCTTATAACGACAAACATGAGTTCCATCTTCTATATATATTTATAGTAACAATATACGGTATCTTCTACATGTTTCACATGATCCCCATTCTTTTCCACTTCAGTGATGCGATATGACAAAAATATATGAAAGATAAGTTTTAGAGTGGATCTACTCAACAAAAGGACTTTGAAATGCCATTCATTTCGGTGTTGTCTCTAGAGAAGAAGTGTACGTTGTCATGGTAATACAACTCCTTAATACATTCATATATCAAGCAAGTAACATCAATATATATATATATACATAGATTTATTTGTATCTTCAACTTCTATATGTAACTATTTGAGTATATTCTAATATATTTGTATGCAAAGTAAAAAAATTCAAATGTCATAGATACATTCAAAATGTTTGCTTTTTTAAATAATTTTAGATTTCTTAAAAGGACAACTACCTCCTTATAAATTCGCTCTCTATTTCTATATGTGTATGATGTTATATATAGATATATGTAAGTATATGCACATACTATATAAGATCAGCCTACATCTCCATAATGTACAACAGTCTTTTTCTTTAATACATGCTTACTGAAGTTATATGGTATGCGTAGAACACAAGTAATGCTATTAAAGATATGCAATGGTTGTTGATATTCGGTACTCCTTTTTCTTCAATGTGTATCTATGACTGTATATATATGTATACGATAAAAAAATTTCAAAAAATTATTACAAAGACAGGAGGGAAAGGGAATCAAAATCGCATGTTGGCCAAGATGATGATCTAACTTTGGCTTAGGAATCGAAGACCTTTTTTTAATTGACAATCATCTGCTTTAGAAACTCATGAAAAAGAAAATCTTTTTGGATAGAATTAATAGATAAATAAGGTATTAAACTTTGAGAAAATGTTAACTTACATAACTATCTTTATCTCTTTATATAAAAGTAACCTTAGTATATGTATGTTGTTTAAAGATAACTCATCTAAAGAAACTTACTCATCCAATAAGTTCGATAACTAGTGACCAATTTACAACTTGTTGCACCTTTTACGTGTGTGTGCTCAGGTGAGACGAATGATTATTTTCCACGTTAGTCCGTGTCATTTTCGTTTTATTTCTATTAATTATTCTTTTCTAATTTATTTAATTTTTTCACTTTGCATACTAAAATTTTAATTCTTTTTCTTTTTTATGCTTTCACTTTATTTTAAATCTATTGAATAGATTTTCTTAATAAAAATTTTAACCAATTATTACATTTTCTTAGTCTCTTTTACAATAAAAGATGTAACTTAAGTTATATGAAGAATCATCATCATCGTCTCAACAACAACCATTCTTCATCATCATAACAGCAGCCATATCATCTCAACAACAACTATATCATCTTCATCACCATGGTTTCAACAACGATTCATCAAATAACAACATCATAACGACATCTAGATTTGAGATCTAATATTCTTAAAATATTTTGATGGAAAAAGGGAAACGGTTAGCCCCAAAAAAACAAAAATTTGTCACTATTTTAACCTTCTCCAGCAACATGTCTATTTTCCGTCGCCACTGTCTACTATCTGGTGGTCGTATCTTCTTTTCTGGCGATGGTTGCTTCGGGAGCTTTTGGATCTAACAAAAAAGCTTCGCAAAGTTTATGATCTAACTAAAATAACTCGAAAAATATTGTCTTCAAGGTGCGTTTTGGTGGTAAGGTATATGATGCTTTTGATATAGGAGATGTTGACCGATTGACGGAGTTTGTATAGTTGTTTTGTCAGAGGTGTGGACTGGTGGCGGTCGTTGATGGTGATGGACGGAGGTTTGGGAGGGAGTTTACGACAAGGAATGAGTGAGTGGTAGTGGTAGTTAGGTTGATGATGGTGGTGGTGGTTAGTCATGTACCAAAAAATCAAAATCGAAACCGAAAAATAAACCGAATCCGAACCCGGTCAAAACCGTTTATTGACCAAAACCGGTTTCGGTTTTAGAATAACCGCCAGTTACAAACCGATTATGCATCTGGCCGTTTGAACCGGTTATCGGTTCCGGTTATCAGTTCCGGTTAACCAAACCGGTTACAAAAACCGGTTATAAAAACCGGTTGTTAACCGGTTTTTCCAAGTTACCGTTTCTAGCCGTTTTTTTTACCGTCTTTTGCATTTTTTGACCATTTTTTTACCATTTTGCCATCCCAAAACTAGTATAAATAGATACCTTGAGTTTAGTTTATTCACAACTCTCAAACACTCTGAAAACGCTTACAAAGTTCACAAAACGCATACGAAATACTAAAAACGCATACAAAATTCTCATTTCTTAAATGGCAACTTAAAGTTCTTCAACTTTCGCCGATGTTGGTTCTTCAAATGCGGCTACCATAGTTGAAATTATAGAAACAAAACGAAAGCAAGAGGTGTGGTGTAATTTCTACAAAGTGTTGTTGTCGGATGGGTCGATTAAGGCTCATTGTAAACGTTGTGGAAAGTTTTTGAAATCCGAATCCAACTCAACGTTGAGGCAACATAAAGATAAGTTTTGCGGTGCACTAAAATCTAATCCGGAAGTGGGTCAAGCATCTATTTCACGAGATGGTAGTCTATTTACATACGAGGTGGAGCAGTGTCGAGAACAATTTGCAAGCTATGTGATTCAAGAAAGTTTGTCGTTCAACCACTTCGACAACCCTCGGCTTACTAAGGTGATTCAAAATACTCTTCAACCTAGATATAATCAAGTAAGTCGTGCTACTCTTAGACGTTATTGTATTAAACTATGGAAAAAAACTAATATACAACTAATAAATGGTTTTGAAAAATTATCTACAAATGTAAACTTAACAACCGATGTTTGGTCGGCTCTTCATGGTTTGCCCGGTTCGTACCTTTGTGTTACCGTACATTGGCTTGATCCCGAAATGTGGCAAATGATGAAGCGTACGATTGCTTTTGAAAACTTTGAGTATCCTCACACCGGTCAAAATTTATTTTATATGTTACGAGATGTATTAAAAGAGTTTAAATTAGAAAATAAGGTTTTTTTCAATCTCATTTGATAATGCTAGTAATAATACAAACGTCGTAGGAAGACTAATCCTAAAATATCAACCACCTTTGAATAGCATTTTTTATCATAGTCGATGTATTGCATACATAATAAACTTGGTTGTGCAAGATGGACTAGCGGTGCCACAAATAAGTTTTATAAAAGACGCTTTTAAAAATATGTTGGGAGATGTATTTTGTAAGGGTAAAGCTAGATATAAACATTATATGAAATTATGTAAGGATACGGATTCCATTTTTTTAACCCCTAATTAAGACATGCCTACAAGATGGAATTCAACTTATAAAATGTTTTTATGTGGTTTACGCCAACACCAAATTTTACAAATGTTTCATGATGAACTTGTAAGAAAGGGTAAAGCTACACCATTTTCGGTTGAATATTGGGATGTTATTTTAAAACTAACCGAATTTCTCAAAGTCTTTAAAAGTGCAACAATTTAATTATCGGGTTTTTATTATCCCACGATTCATTTGGTACTTAATCAAATTTATTTAATGTGTGAAAAATTAAGCGAATACGAATTTTATCGTGATTTATATGCAACCATGGTTTTGCCCATGAAAGAAAAACTAAGCAAATATTTTAAAGAATTGCTACCGGTAATTACTTGTGCTGCCGTATATTAATAAAAGTTGAAGTATGAAGAGCTTATTAAGTTTATGTTTCCATTTTCTAGTGTTTTCGAACAATGTATGACGAATTTATTTAATAAAAGTTGAAGTTTACGTTTTCATAAGTTATAACGCTCAAAAACCAAAAATATTGAATTATATAGAAATAATACTAATTATATAAAATGTTCGTATATTAATAAAATTTGAAGTATAATGAGTTAATTAAGTTTATGTTTCCATTCCTAGTGTTTTCGAACAATGTATGATGAGTTTATTTAATAAAAGTTGAAGTTTACGTTTTCATAAGTTATAACGCTCAAAAATCAAAAATGTTGAATTATATAGAAAAAATACTAATTATATAAAATGTTCGTATATTAATAAAAGTTGAAGTATAATGAGTTAATTAAGTTTATGTTTCCATTCATAGTGTTTTCGAACAATGTATGATGAGTTTATTTAATAAAAGTTGAAGTTTACGTTTTCTGAAGTTATAACGCTCAACTTTCTGAATTATATAGAAAAAACCGGTTATATAACCGGTTTTTCCTAACGTAACCGGTTTGTAACCCGTTGTAACCGGTTATGACCGGTTTCGATTATCCAAACCCCAAACCGGTTCGGTTACTAACCGATTATTGTGGTTTTTGACCTTTGACCAATAACCGGTTCAGTTATTGAACCCGAACCAGTTTTCGTGAAAATCCGGTTTTGTACATGCCTAGTGGTGGTTGGTGGGTGGAGTTTTTAGAAAATTGACAAAAAAAAATGATATTATATATGTATTGTTTTTATTTTGAATTTTTTTGTATATACACATCAATTAATAATGCCATGTCAGATAACGGTGGAACTGGATTCCTCAATTCTTTTAACAAGTTTAAAAAGTTAAGGTATTTTTTTTTGGGTAAAAAATTATACCCGGAAAGATTTATAAATAACTATAAAATGTTATTTACAAGATGGAGTGGCAATATACCACCCAAAACAAAAATAAATTGTATCGAACATGCTCGATACAAACAACCAAAAGGCAACCAAAAACTAAGAAAACAAACCAACACCACCCATACGGGAAAACAAAACAAGTAGACTACAAAGTAACCTACACATCCTGATACAGAGCTACCCTGAAGATTAACCAAACCCCGAGCGGGTGAAAGATAAGCCGACCAATCAAAAGGGAACACAAAGGACCCAATGAGATTGCCTCCCTAAAAACCTTCTCAAGAAAAACTCAATGGGAAAAACCTTGAAGAAGGAAAAAATAGTACAACTCTCAATAGGAGTTCCCATTTGGACTCATACAAACAGCTGGGATCTTCCAATCATCTAACAAGGACCTAGCATGAGGCGCCACCTTCTTGAATCGAAGGGAAACAAGCTTAAAGCAAACTATAGCCACAATAGTATCATAAATATGAGAAATGGTCCGAGACTTGTTCATGAATAAACGATCATTCCTTTCTTGCCATATGTATGTAGTAGCCGCAAGCACAATTCGCGCCAAAACACTAATAACAGTGCGACCTTTCGAGATAAAAATAAATAAATCTAAAATATCCACCAATCTATGCGAGGCAACATCCATACCTGACTTCACACGAATCAAATGCCAGACCTGCATCGAAAAAGAGCATTCAAAGAAAAGATAGTTATGTGATCAGGGACCAATTTGCAAAACGGACATCGAAGCAGGTTTAAGTTGGTAGAAGGACCAACATTCCATTGCCTCAACAAATTCTGAGTCTTTAGCTTCATTAGCAACCAGCCACATAAAGATGATTCATATAAATGAATATTTTTGCAAAGTTTAATATCCTATCTTAATCTTTTTGAATAAATAGAATATTTAAAGCATTGATGTTCACATGTAGAAAAATACTCTTTGAGAGATAGACAGCCAAAACTTTACATGAAAGCGTGGCTCCCAAATTCTGTTGCAACCTTCTAAAATTCAACAAAAAAATCAATATCACTTCATACCCCTGTTTCTTTTTCTTTCAATAAAGTCGTTGCAACGACAATATATGCTTATAAATTTGATACTGTTAAAAAAGTTTGTAACTATAAAGTGCTAAGATTATTAACTAACAAAAGCAATGAACAATATGAAAAGATGGCATTTCAACTAAAGATCTTTAGATTGTTCTCACAAGGTGTCCAACCATTTCAACAAGCCTAGTTGGGCGTTCGCCAATTTTGTCAAAGATTTACTATTTGTACAATCAATTTTTGTTTTGTTAGTTATATGATCATTTATTTTGGTTGATGGAGGTAGTTATAAAGTAGGGTACAAGAGAATGTAATTAGAGAGTTTGGTTATTGGCCACTTTGATTTAATACCAAATAGTAGTTGTGACCAAATTTTTGAGGAATGACATTGACATTACATGGATTTAAAGTTGATAATCTGCTAGAATATATTAAAGAATTGCCAAACATAATCATCACAGTTAAATCCTCCAGATACAAAGTTCATGCAACATTGTTCATCTCGGTTACTAAGGTATCCAATATTGAATTAAGGCGCATAAACGGGCAGACAATCAAAAAATTTACTTTCTTGTATGTGGTTTTCTGAGTTCTTCTAAAGTTTATTCGGGGCAATTTTAAACAGTTTTCCCTCTTGAAAGAACTCAAATTTATTTGGTTTTTTTAGAGCGGCAAACCTACATTCTACCACACATATATATCAATTGTCCGCTAACGAGCACTAGACATTTTATTTTTACTGAAAAGTCAACATAAAAGTCCCTTTTGACTTCGGTTAAAAAACAAAAGAAAGCAAGATGAATTATGGGGTTTCTATGATTAAGTGAGAACAGAACAAAGAAAACAAAAGGTATAAATAAAAGGGAATAGTTAGGGAAGATTGATTGAAGATGTTTCCATGTGGGGTTTCATTTGTTTATAATCAATTATGATGATTAAGGAATGGTCCATTTACCAGCCTGTCACTAAATTATCATAACCTCATATAGGTACAAATCACTCTCTTTCTTCACTTTATGTCTCTTTCTTTCAACTTAACAAGTATCTTTTGTTTCTTTTATTTGTGTTGGTTGTGTTTTTGGGACTTTTAAAGCTAAGTGTTATCTTTTTTCTCCATTGTTTCTCAATGACAATTCTATGTGATATTGCATTAGATTTTAAGAATTCTCATACTAAATTATTCAAGATAGGTATTTAACACATTTGAGTAATAATCAAATATTTATGTACCATCATCATTTTGTTTCACCAACAATGGCATTTGAGTAATAGTTAACCATTCCACTTTCCCTAGAAAGGCTCTTGTCATCATTTAAGTACACTATGGAGGAAGCCTACACTTCAACCAACAAAGAATGAAACTTTCAAAGAAAATTCACAAATCCTCCAACAATACATTAAATGTAAAAAGATTCATTTCTCTACAGTTTTTGTCGCTGGTCAAGAAAACTCGAACGATATGATGATATAAAATAAATCAAGAAATGTTACTCAATTACTTAGACAGGGTGTACAGTTGAAGCACCAGAACAGAAAGTCTTCTTTGACTAGTATGGATAAAAAATTGTCATTTCCCTTACTCCACACTGAATTTTCTTTCAAAAAATTGTTCATATACAACTAAAAGATCTGCATGTGCAGACCCTCCTAACCTGCAGTCAATTGTTATAACATTTCAAAGATATACAATATACAGATATATGTGTGTGAATGCGGATGTGGCACACAATGTACAAATGACTTGATGCAAAAAAAAAAAAACCCGTGTTGCATTACTTTTGTGGGTGCACCATCGAAACAAAATATAAGAACATATGTAGTAGTTTTGAAGTACTCCTAACAACTCGATCATCTCATAGACCGAATCTGCAATGGGCTTACAGGGCTTACGTCTATAAAGATCGTTTCAACACTAATTTCATGAAGGATACATTAAAGAAAAATGATATATATGCCTAATTAGGCATATATGCCTAAAAATGTGATTGGTAGATGAGAAAATGGTTGGATGAGATTAGGAGAGAGAATAAGTGGAATACATGTGTCAGAATCTGTATGGTTGGGCTAAATTAGGCATACGCCTAATTAGGCGGATATAGCATTACTCTACATTAAATACTATTTCCTAAAGAAACGGAAAATAGTTGTTTTAAATTCATAATTCCTGCATGGGATGATTTTTCCCACATATTACGTCAACACAAACACGTTATCATATTACTTTATGTGCAAGAATGTATGAATCAATGAGTCATGATTGAGAAGATACAAAAATCCACCAGAAAAGGTTTCAAAAAAGCAACCAGTGTGCACATTGCAACACACTTATCACAAAACACAACGTCTACTATGCTTACAAGTTACAAGACATCATGGCTAGTGACCATTTACCCCTCATTTCCGATATATGACATTACACAATTTCCACAAGACAGCTATTCTGAACAAGATATAAATTAGTCACACCTAAAATTTTGCAGTTATGACGAAACTATATACATATATATGTGTATATATATATATGGGAGTGGGTTCGAGGCAGAAACAAAAATTGATGGAGAAAAGAGAGAATGGTTCATTTAACCCTTTGATTAAGAAAAAGTGTTTATTAATAACAACTTTTTGAATCATAGATGAGTATTTGTTGAATCAAATGATGCATTTTTTGAAATCATATTTATTTTTTGTTGCATCACACTTGTTTTTTGTTTTGAATATGTATTTCTTCCTCTTTTTCTCCAAATTTTCTTCTTTTTAGATCTGGGTATACTATATATATATATATAACTGAACCATTGGAATTAATTTGTTTCTGCAAACTAATAATAATGTAGAAAACAATATTTTTTTTTTTAATTGTAAGTGTTTGTTTCCTGTTTTAACCCTTTGGTCAGATTTTATATGTCATCATCATGGTCCATTTCCTGTCTTGAGTACTCGCAGTGATGTTTGCTTAAAACCTTCCAATCTTCTTTAAAAAGGAAAAGCAGGGAAAAAAATAAAAAAATTGATATTATCAACATTCAAAATTGAATGGTTAGGATTACTACCTACTTTGATTGTACCTCTCTATTCTAGTCCAAGAGTAATAATATATACCTTAGTTGGTCCCAAATTAGGAGAGAGATAAAGTTATAACAGAAAAGAGAAGAACACCGAGATTGCCTAAACACGCAAAGCTTTTATTGAAGAAAACTAAACTCAAAAACTTCAATTCTTTAGTCTCTCCTTATCTCATACCTGACATGGTATATTTATAGCCTAAACATGGACACATTAGACTTAGATTAGGATACTAACACTTATCGCAATCCCTACACAGACTCGATAACTTGCCATATATAAAACTGGACTTTAACTAGCTTGGGCTTGGTTACTTGGACTCCACTCCAAGTAAAGTCTTTGATTCGGATTCTTGCCAAGAGTCACAATCCGATCAGGAATTCCCAACAATTACCCCCTGAATTTCTGTGATGGTAACTCTTGGACACCGAGCAACTTTCTCATCTCCACAAACCTTACGCGTGCTAAAGCCTTCGTTAGGGGATCTGCCACTTGTTCATCTCCAGCCACGTGTTTGACTTCAACCTGCTCGTTTTCTACCCGTTCTCGAATAAAGTGAAAACGAGTATGAATGTGTTTGCTCCTCCCGTGAAAGACTAGATTTTTAGACAGTGCAATCGCCGATTTATTGTCTATGAGAATCAACACCTTCTGCTTTTCCAGTCCTGTCACCTCAGCTAACAACTCCCTTAGCCAAACTGCTTGACATGCTGCCGAAGTAGCTGCCATGAATTCGGCTTCACATGATGATAAAGCCACAGTATCTTGCTTCTGCGAACACCACGTGATAGGCGACTCTCCAAGAAAGAAAATATGACCAGTAGTGCTTCGACCATCATCAATGTCAACATTATGACTACTGTCACTATATCCCAAAAGTTTCAGTTCATTACTACTTCTGTTATATTTTATCCCATAAGAAGTTGTTCCCCGTAGATATCGTAGAATTTGCTTGATTGCTTGCGCATGAGACTCTCTAGGGCTTTGCATATATCGACTGACTACCCCAACTGAGTACGCCAAATCTGATCGAGTATGCAAGAGATATCGTAAGCAACCAACTACCCTCCTGTAGTGTGTAACTTCAACTTCTGGTTCTGTCTCAGCTTTTGAAAGTTTAAGTCCCGGATCCATTGGACACAAAGTTGCATTACAGTCTTCCATACCAGCTTCTTTTAGAATCTTTAATGCATAACTTTGTTGCTTAATAGTCACACATGTCCTTTCTTGCTTAACTTCGATGCCCAAATAATAAGTTAGTTCACCAAGATCAGACATTTCAAACTTAGCTGCCATCATTCTTTTGAATTGTTGTGTGAACTCCAAGCATGTTCCTGTCACGAATAAATCATCCACATAAACCGCCACTATGATAAATTCACCTTTCGATGCTTTTCTATATACCGCCGTTTCTTGCAAGCATCGTTGGAATCCCATGTTCTTCAAGATGCTATCGAGTTTTATGTTCCATGCCCTCGGCGCTTGTCTTAGGCCATATAAAGCTTTAGCTAACTTGTAAACCTTTCTTTCTTCTCCCTGTTTTTCAAAGCCCTCGGGTTGGTAAACGTACACTTCTTCCTTCAAATCACCATGTAAGAAGGCCGTTTTAACGTCTAAATGATAAATTTTCCACCCTCTCCCGGCTACGAGAGCAATTAAGAGGCGTATTGTCTCGAGTCGAGCCACTGGTGCAAACACTTCATCAAAATCAATGCCGGGTTCTTGTACATAACCTTTGGCTACTAGACGCGCTTTGTACCTCGATATGGATCCGTCCGCGTTTCTTTTGAATTTGAATAACCACTTCAACCCTATAGGCTTAGCATCTTTGGGTAAGGGAACCAATTTCCAAGTTTTATTCTTTTCGATTGAATCGAGCTCGGCTTTCATTGCATCAAGCCACTCGCGTTTCACTCTTGCTTCACTGAAATTCCTTGGCTCCTCATTAAACACCAACATGAGTTCATTTACGTTTAGCTCATAATCAGTCAAGCGAGTCGGCAAAACAGATGTGCGTGACGAGCGACGTACCGGGATAGATGTAGCAGCGCTGATGGGTTTAGTGACAGCTCGAGGTGGGCTGTTCCCGAGATCTGGGCTGCTAATTTCACGATTCGGGCTGCTATTTTCTCGAGCTGGACTGCTATCGGGTTCATGCTGAGCCTGGTTGGCGGGCTGTTCGGAACTAGCCTCTTGTGTGTCACTCCAAATAATTTTAAAGCTTCCTGGTTCATTGGTTGCTTCCTGTATATTATCATACTCCTCTTTCCAATTCCATTCCTTTTTTTCGTCAAATATTACATAAGCACTTATTATTATTTTATTTTCTTGAGGGTTGAAAAGACGGTACCCTCCCGAACCAGGTTCTTTTCCGAAATATACCAGTGGTTTAGACCTATCATCAAGTTTCTTCAAATGCTTTGAAACTATTCTTTCATATGCAACACAACCAAATACTTTCAAGTCTTCAAGATTCGGTTTTTCACCATATAGTTTCTCGTATGGTGTGACTCCTACCAATGCTCGCGTAGGGGATCGATTTATAATAAATGTTGCATGTCTAACCGCTTCGCCCCAAAATTGATTTGGAATCCCTTTTGCTTTTAAGAGACATCGAGTCATCTCGATTAGAGTGCGGTTTCTTCGTTCTACTATTCCGTTTTGTTGAGGCGAGTAGGGGGCCGTTAACATTCTTGCTACTCCTTCTTCGCTCCAAAAACGGTTAAATTCGTTATATGTAAATTCACCGCCTCTGTCCGTGTGAAAAGTCTTAAGCTCTTTGCCCATTCGTTTTTCAATAGACTTTTTGAATCTTTTAATCACTTCTGAAGCATCATTCTTGTGTTTCAATAGAAACGACCACATGTATCTTGATAAATCATCGATAAGCACCAAGATGTAAATATTACCTGCTTGAGTTGGGGGATCAATTGGTCCGCATATGTCCCCGTGTATCATTTCAAGAATATCTTTTGCTTTATACGTTGACTTTTTCGGGAAAGATTGTTTCGTTTGTTTACTCGTCATACAAATCTCGCAGATTTGATCTTGATGGGTTATGTTTGGTACTCCTGTTACTAACTTGTTCATTAAGTTCACTGTACCAAAATTTATGTGGCCTAGTCGTGCATGCCATAACCAAGATTCTTCATCGATGTTAGCTTGTAGACAATAGGATTTATCAACTTTTAGACGGGTCTTGTAAAGTCGGTTTTCACTTCTCGGAACTCTCATAAGTAATCTTCCACCTTTATCTCGCATGGTCAGAAAATCTCCTCGCATTCGGATATCACAGCCGGATATTGTAGTTTGCCCGAGACTGATAACGTTGCTTTTGAGTGATGGAATATAGTATATATTTTTTAATAACTTTTGTTCGCCATTTTTTCCTTCGAACAGAATTGACCCTTTGCCTTCAATGTTCATGCAGGATCCATCACCAAATCTGACCTTACCTATTATTCGATTATTTAGTTCTGAGAAGTATGAGTAATTACCAGTCATGTGATTACTCGCGCCATTGTCAAGGTACCACACGCCATCTTCATTGGTTTGTGGTTCGTGTTTGGGTGGGATGTATTTTTCTTCGTTTAGAAAAACGGTTTCGACATTCATCATGAAAAACGTCCCTTCCTCATGATTTGCACCACCTTCTCGTGTTTCGTTCAAGTTTGACTCGTGATTTCTGACTCGTTCTGGGCATTTAGAGACGAAGTGACCGTACTTGTCGCAACGGAAACATTGGATATTTGAGAGATCGCGTTGCTGTTCATGTTGCTTCCCTTTTTGTCTTTGATCATCACGGCCTTTCGACGAGTCTCGTTGATCATGGTTTTGGGTGTTACCCCGGCCACGACCCCGACTCCGACCCCACCCTCCTCGGCTTGATCCGCGACCTCTCCCTCTATGCAAGTCATTATTTTTGTTGGAGGATTCAGCTCTAGCAAAAAGTAATTTTTCTTGTGAATTGTTTACTTTGTCTTCTTCTTTAATCCGTTCTTCATATGCTTTCAATCTTCCAACAACGTCTTCAAACCCGATTGTTTTAAGGTCCAGAATTTGCTCAAGGGCAGCAACAATATGAACAAATTTTCTTGGAAGACTCGTGAGAAATTTTTTGACAAGTTTTTCTTCGGGAATTTCTCCTCCAAGAGTGGTGGAGGTGGAAGAAATACTCGATAGTTTCGCAGCGAACTCGTCTATCGATCCCGTATCCTTCATCTTCAGATTTTCGAACTCGGTGGTAAGGGTTTGAAGTCTCGCCTCCTTCACGCGATCTGCCCCTAAATTCCGTGTCTTTAACGCGTCCCACATCTCTTTCCCGGTTTTTAAATTCCCGATTTGCAAGATCAAATCTTCTGGTATCGACTGATATAACAACCCTTTCACGATGTTGTTTCTTTTGATATCGCTTGAACCCGGATCTACCACATCCCAAACTGCATGAATTTTAAGTAACACTTCCATCCTCATTCTCCAGATGGTATAATTTGTCGTTGTTAACAAGGGGCATTGAAACGACAAGGTGTGCGGCTGTTTTACGAGTGGGTTTGATGACGATGATTCTTCTGTCATCGTCGTAAGTGGGCTGAATCTAAGCAGAGAGCTCTGATACCAATTAAAGTTATAACAGAAAAGAGAAGAACACCGAGATTGCCTAAACACGCAAAGCTTTTATTGAAGAAAACTAAACTCAAAAACTTCAATTCTTTAGTCTCTCCTTATCTCATACCTGACATGGTATATTTATAGCCTAAACATGGACACATTAGACTTAGATTAGGATACTAACACTTATCGCAATCCCTACACAGACTCGATAACTTGCCATATATAAAACTGGACTTTAACTAGCTTGGGCTTGGTTACTTGGACTCCACTCCAAGTAAAGTCTTTGATTCGGATTCTTGCCAAGAGTCACAATCCGATCAGGAATTCCCAACAAGAGATGCTTGTCAAGGAAGACAATGTCACAAGCTAATTGTTTTGTGGTCTCTATTATCATAAATTGACTAACCTTATAACAGGATTCAGGAGGGCTCCAAAATGGTACGTGAACTCTCTGTCTTGGCCCTCATTTGTACACAATCTGATCCATTTAAGACTACTAGCCATTTAACACCAATGCCAAAAAAAATCAATGATCTTAGGTTGCATGCGTAATTGTAAATATCTTGGTTCATTTATGTATGTGAGCTCTGTGTCTTGGCTCCCATTTGTACAGTCTGATCATTGCCCCTTAGCCAAAACCAATGCCAGAAAAGTTAGTGATCTTAGGTTGCATTCTTGGTTGTGAATATCTAAGCTCATTACCTTTGTCTCAGGTAATTTGTAAGTTGCAGTATTGAACCAATTATTGGAAATGGTCCCAATTGAGTTATACTTTCTTTCTGACAGTATGAGTGAAAGAGTAAACTAGGAGCACTGGGCTAGAATTCGCAATATAGAAGCGTTTATTGGAAATGGGCCCTTTTGATTTATATTTTCTTTCTTATTGTCATGAGTAAAGAGTAAACTAGGAGCACTTGGCTATGATGAAACAAGTCAAACGGGTTGATAGTCACCCAACTTGTATTCTAAATGTATAATTGTTCGAATGGGTTGAGTTCAAAGGAGAATAGAAATTTAAGTGAGAATGAATGAATGAATCATAGTCATCCATTTGGCAAAACCCAATTTTTCTCCAAGTTAAATATCTCAAAAAACATTCAGCATTTTTTTCTTTACGATTAGACATTAATCATGATATACTTTCGATAAAAAAAAAAACATTTTTTTTGTGGGGTTGAAAACCGGTAACACATGTGTTAGTTGCTGGTAACACATCTGTTAGCTGATAGTAACTCATGTGTTAGTTGCTAATACATGTGTTACGCCAACTAATGTATGTTTTACCAATTTTCAAAATCTACCAAAAAATGAAGAAAAAAAATTCGTCAAAAGTATCTTGTGAGATCTTTAATCGAAGAAAAAAAATGATGATTTTATGATGCAATTTTTATAATTTTTTACTAGCCGTTTGTGAAATATTCAATTTTTAAAAATGTTAGGGTATTTATTATCTTGATGAAATGGATGATTGAGATTGATTATTCCATTCTCACCAAAAATTTCATTCTTATTTGAATTTAATTATTGTCCGAATATCTATTTACTACAAGATTCCTTTTATAGTTTTACAATTGTATTTATGTCGAGGTATAAAAACACATCAATACATATATTGTAATAGTTACTAATACATTAATTACTACAAAGGTGAGGGTGAAGACGTAAAAGTGAGTGGGTCAGCCGAAGCACCCATTTTCCCACCCTAAGAGGTCGCTTGTTTTGACCAAAGACCTGTGACCCGTTACCCAGCCTACCTAACCCGTCCATATTTGCCACCTTTAGGTAAATGATAACCAATACCAAAACTTCATTTCTTCTTACACAAAAGGTAATCTTTAATTATCAAAAGGTGTACAAGACCGTACTGCTTTCTACACATACAAGTGGAAATGGATTCAGTTTCATGCAAAAAGCTCAAAATGATACAAGGTAGGAAGATGATAACCAATACATTGATCCTCACAATTGGTGAGAACCACCCCCTGTAAAAGCTTACAAGAACTTTCTGTTGATACTACGTGCGCGTCTACATGAAAAATTCACCTTACCTATATGTTGCACCTATCATACCCAGAGAACCACGAAGAGGGTTCTGGTAATTTTGTCAGCTCCCCTTCATCTTCATTGTAGAATTTTTCAAATTCATCTCGCCATTGTTGGTCTTTTGTGTTATTCGGCTCCCCACACATGTCATATTTTGGCACGTCATCAACTGGAGGTAATGCCATTACCCCATTCTCCTGCTTACGTTTCAGCTTTTCTATTTGTTTGCAAGCCTTCTCCTTTTCCTGTTCGGCCTCCCTTGCAAGTACCTGCAAATTTAGAAAGTAAAAGTATGAATAACACAAAACTGGAGGTTCATATGAAAATGGGTATTTTATGAAAAACGGGTCAAACAAGTTCAATATAACCGTTACATAAACACGAAAGGGTACCCATGTTTCCAATGAATTAAGCTAGTTAAAAGTCACTAAACATGCATTAAAATATCCCCAACGTCCTGAATCATTTTATTTGAAAGAAAATGTAATATGTAATATTGTTTCAATCATGCAGCATTAAAATATTTACACATGTTCAAACCATCAACTATCGAAAACCAAAAGGTTGATGAAGGAACTCACTTTGACATGTTATCCAACCAGTCCGACCCGCTAATTTCACCACCTCTTGACATAACATCCAAAATAATCATGTATTGTTTGTTAATAATACTAGACTCAACATAGAACTTATACATGCTGTCAGAGCATTCATGTAACCCAGATGGGATTATACAAGATGGTCTTTGACTCTTTGTCAAAAGACATGAGCAAACTAATGCTGTTTGTGACTGCGTTCATATGGTATGTGCTAAAACTTTGCAAATAATAGGAGGAAGGTATCAGTAGTATATTTCAACCTCTTGGTTATGGGTTCAAAAATCGCAGTAGACAGTATCTTAATTATTAGTCTGACCATATCAAGAAAAAAGGGAAAAAGAACTACCTCGGCAGCTGCAACAGCTTCTTCTGCTTCTTTAAGTCTAACAAGTACTTCACCAGCAGCCTGTACTGCTTCCACTGTATCCTTTAATTGGGCTTGAAGCCCATTAATCTCATCCCTGTAGCGACGTCTCTCATTCTCCTTTTCCGCCTTTAAAGTTGAAATTTCTGTTGCCAGTGCATTAATAAATTTAGACTCAACATTCTTAACGCCAGCTTGGGCAGCTGCTGTTTTGATATCTACGATTCCATCATCAATTCTTCTTTGAGATGTAAGAAGATTAATGTGTTTCTCCTCCAAATTGGCATATTGTTCCAGCATTCTTGCATGACCTTCCATGGCCATTTGCATGGCTTCTTTAAGCTCTTTGGAACAAACGTTTTGTGTATGAAGTTCATTTCTTTGCTTTTCAACAAGCAAGCGGCTAGCTTGTAGTTCCCGTTCCAAATCTTCTACGAGAGAAATCCATTTGCATTCTACTTCATTCCGGCGTTTTCTCTCCAATTCAAATCTCTGATCAGCCGACTCTTGTACAGTGCTTAAAGGTGGAGCCACAGTCAAGTCAGATGGATATGTTATTTGCAAGACAGGACTTCTTTTTTTAGACATATTGGAGGAAGAATCCATATAAGATTGAAGTTGGCTTCTCAAATCTTGCATTTCTTCCAGCAACACATCCCTCTCTCCCAAGTCAAAGAAGTTCTGATAACGTTCCAATTCATCTTGTATTCTTTTTAATTCAATTTCTGTCCTTAGAACTTCTGGGTGGTTCTCATACATTTCCTTCAAAATCTGAGTTACATGAAAAGTTGAGTAAATACTAAAGCTGACGATTTCAACATATTACTTATGAGTAGGTTTATCTCAAATGGTTCAAGACAAAACTTTTAGCTTAACGGAAAATGGGTAAAACAGGTTGAAAGTTGTCCTAAGTTAACTTTTACAGCCTCATAAACTGTTCTATTTATAGAATTAGGACCGTTTTTGTAATCATATATTACACAATACATATTATACATTCACTAAAACTATAGAACAGGGAATTTGGGGGTCAACCAAATCTAAGCTGTTTTGACTTGTTAAGAGCTCGTTTATAGCCAAAGGAAAAAAACACATCAAAGTTTACAGCCAATTTGGAATTGGAATCCATACCTTATTCTCATTTGTTAAAGAAGCCAATTCATCCTCTTTAAACTCCTCCGCAGACAAAACACCATCCATCAAGCTCTCAAGACGGCCAATTTTGTCATCTCGTATTTGCCCAATAATCAAATTGCACTCACGCTCATGTTTGTACTGCTGCAACTGTTGTAGTATAGAAGTGAATATATATGTGGAAGTTCAAACTTATTTCTATGTTTGCATTTAGAAATTTAAAATAAGCATACCAAGTGATTAAGTTGGTTAATTTCTGAGTCTTGTCTAGTGCATAGCTCTTCTAATGCCATCTCTCTCCTTATAGCTCCTGCTAACACCTTCTCTACTGCCTACAGAATGATAAAAATGTAAACCATGTATGAGACCAGTTATCAGGGGTGGCAATTTCAACCCATGTACTAATAGGTCAAAAATCACCCTAAGTGAAATTTTGTTGCATAAACCTCCTAAAGAAATTAATTCAAAAAAGTAGGTTCTTATTGAAATAAAATACTTGTTGTAATCATATTTACGCAATAACAAAGATAAATAGATTAGTGTTTCAGGACAACCCAACCCAACTCGTTTCAGGATCCCTACAGAATTTGCCCCTTTCGTCTCAAATCTGTAGGGACCTATTACACAACACGCTCATCTTTCCATCTCTACTGGTAATGGAATGAACATATCCAAAACTTGATATTAACATCATACTTACTTTAGGAACCAACTGCTTATTTTTATCAGCCAACTGAGAACCATCAACAGGAATCAACTGCAAGCCCGGACTATCTCCATCTTTTACATCTGTAGAGCTTATACACTTGCAATTTCTACACAAAAACATGACCGGATTCTCTTCTTCTAACTCATTACCAGGAAGAAGTGCTTGCACGCTGACGTCTTTTTTAACAAGCAATGGCTTACTGTCCAAAGGCTTGTAAGGAAACCTGAACGAGGATCGTCCAAAAGCATGACTTCTTTGATGCTTATTAAATACTTCAAGACCGCAATTAAGACTGGCGGCCAAACGGGCAGACTGAGCATTCAAGCTAATGCTATTTGAGGGCTTTTGACAAGGATTTTCCAAAGCCTCAGGAATTTCCGTATGTGTCTGTGCCTTTTGAGAAGCGGTTAACATTGAAGAAGTCCTCAAACTTTTCCGGCTGCTGCTGTTAGTTACTGGTGAAACACTTAAAGTCGGCGACTTGAGTACTGGGGATACTTCAGATGGCACTATGGGTGAACTAGGAATGACACAATCCTCCAAGCCATTTTCAGTAGATACATCCTTTACCGAATCAACCGTCAAAACATGATTACTCAATTCTGGAGTTGCACTCACTGCCAATCTTGTTGTTTCGTTGCTTAAAGAATATTGATTATCACCATTAGTTTCAAGATTGGGAGCAACTGTCATCTCCGGATTTCCAACTTGTTCAGATAAATCTTCCATAGTAACATCACTATCTCCAGAATCTTTTCGGTCAATAGATGTGATGCCAACTGCAGTTGGCTTACAGTCTTTGGTGCTCCCTGGAAGAACTTGTTCACCTTCATCAACAATTTCCATTTCTTCATCTCCATCATCATCTTCATGAGGTAATATCAGAGGACGATTCAGGCTAAATTTCAAAAGGGCCATGCTTCTAGAAGCAGTCCACCCTGTCGAATATCCTGCACTCGGGTCAGCTTGGTTTCCGGTTGACTTCATACGTACTAGTTCATCCTGTCATATGTTAGTACTTAGTAGCTGTAGCACGAAAAAAGGAAAAGAAAAAAAACAGGTTGCAATACAGAAAGGAACAGATAATCCAGAGTCACAAAATTATATATGTACAACTATGACATTATTCAGTAGAGTTGACCTATTTGTGTTAAGTTTTGATGTACATGCTTAGTAGCTGTAGCACATAAAAGAAAGACTAAATACAGAAAGGTATTGATAATCAGGAATCACACCGTCATATGTTCACAACTATAGCACTACTGAGTGATTTCAACTTAGTGTAATTTTGATATAAATGCAGATAGAAAGGTTTTGCAAAAAGACGGTACATATAGACAAGTTATGGGTCAAATGGTGAAAAAAAGAGAGTTAACATTTTTAACATACGTGTAGGGGATACCCTCTAGACCTTGGCATAGAGCTACATCGATTATAAAAGAAATGAGATTTGCAGATTACAGAAAAGGTACCTTCAACTGGCGTATCACTTCACGCAATGTTTTCACATCATTCTGCATTTGTTCATTAACAACTGCCTTGTTCTTGACAGCTTTGGCACGGTGAGCAAATCGCAGGGTACTAAACGTCTCACTTCTACAGCTGAAAGAGAATAGATTTTCCTTTCATGTTACAAAAGATGGGGAGAATAAAAAGAAAAGTTGACTGGGCAGAAAGAAATGTCAAACACGTGGAAAGTTTGATGAAGTCCTTAAGATTATTATTGTGGTACTTTCATTTCTGTAATCACAGTTAACACAATAATCTTTGTAAAATAGATTAAAAAAAAGTGTTTACGAGTCAACCAGACCAAACCTGGTCGGTTACAGCCACCGTGAAAATTGAAAGGTTTTGACCCATTACCCAACCAACCAAGCGAACACACCCATCTTGCCTACTCCAGAATGGTCATATCTTTACCTCGGAGCTGGAGAAATAGCACAAACCATAACAAGTTTTGCATTTCCGCCAAGGGATTCCTGCAACAAGAATGTCAATTTTGAATCTCTGTAGGGGATGTGCCTTTGCTTTCCTGTTTGTGAGACTTCAGCTAGAATATTGATCAAGTTTCTGCCAATCCAATAACAATATAAATAAAATATTTTTAGAGATGAAATTAAATCATATTATAAATACTCAGTTTTAATATGAGACTTAAATTTAGACAATGCAACCAAATGAGATAGCATACCCGAGCTGCGAAAGAGAACGGTTGATATTACCAGCTTCTTTCAAACGTTCTCCAGCTGCACCAGTCAACTTTTGTCTCTCTGAACCAGCAAGATCAACAAGATTCATTCGACTTGTTTTGAAGCAGCTCAGACCATCCATGCTCTATATAGTTGGAAATTTAAAATTAAGGCCTTCTGTATTCAAACAAAATATTGCGAAATATACTATATAATAACTTTGGTAGTTTGGTTATGTAAATTACAAGAAAAACAACATTATCACCTTGCATTGTGACTCAACAACACAAGTAAATACACTGTGTGAGCGGGAACTCTCAAGATTAATACTTGTTGCTCCAGTCCTCCGATTTGACAAACCCTGCATATGTTATAAGCAATTTTTAATACTCTCTTCCAAGAGTGTACTCCATCAATTTCATGATGATGACAATGTCTTACTGTACACGTAACACGTAAGTTTAATACATTTTTAGACTATCAGTCAAATGTACAAGAATCTCACGATTATACAAATTGAGGATATCATACCTTTCTGAGAAGCTGTGTCACATCTTTCATATTGCAAATAGTCTGCTCAGTCAGATTTTCAACATAGACTCCAGTTTTAGTATCCTCTCTTAGATGAAGATTTCTTTGAGATGGATTCAGCAAGTCAGTGATCTGTTCATTATAGATCTGAAAACAAAATGTTTTGGGATCAATACAAAAGTGAAACCAGAAATACAGCTGTTGTCAATAAATGATATTTTACCTCAAGAAAAGAACAACGGCACTGATAAATAAGTTGTTTGTCTGCATGCTTAGTTTGTTCCTACAAGAAGTAAGTAAACCATAAGTAATTCATGACACAATTTAACATTTTCAGAATATCCAAAATTTAAGTATGAGAAGGTATAGAAAGATACCTCATTTATGCGAGAAAACAGTCGTTCAAAAACACGGGGTGTCAAGCCCTGTTCTTTACAAGATGAATTCTCTTCCAACAAAGCATTCGCTGGTCCCCATATCGTGTAGGTCTTTCCACTCCCGGTCTACGCAAACAAATTTATAGTACTTAATTAGCAAAAACAACAACAAAAATCAAATAATACAAAAATCTTGTATAAATAATACCTGTCCATATGCAAATATAGAACTGTTGAACCCTGCAATACAGTTCTCAACAAGAGGAGCTCCCACAAGCTCAAATATGTCTGCCTGAAAAACAAAGCAAAGCAACAAACATTAACCAACTATGTCAACAAATCACAAAATCTGATATTTTTTCACAAATTCATATTTGAATAGGAGAATAAAATTCTAGTCATGACTTGCCTGAGTCGACATTGTATCTGCTACAGAGTCAAAAGTAAACTGTTGGCCTAGTATCGATAACGAATCACCAGCAGTCTTCTGGACTATCATTTCTCCTTCTTCACTTTTACTCGGTGGACGCATTCTCACTATAACCTAATTGATGAAAAACATTCAATTCAGCTGATAATCACATTATAACACTACGAATTGTAACTTATTTCTAAATTACAGAAAAAGTATGTATCTGTAAATTAGGGTTTAATAACAAATATACCTTGACTCCTGTATCTGAAGATCCAGAGACACCGTTATCAGTATGAAAATCGTTACTGAGCTTTCTTTTGAGCGGATTTGAAGACGGAGGTCTTGGAGGGAGATGCGATTTCAATTTAATCGCAACAGATGGTGAGGGTTTACCAGTGACAGACGGGGAATCTGAAATGACGTTGATATTAGAAGGCGGAGCATTCTCGTTGTTTGCCTTTTGTTTTCGATTTCGATTATGCTTCATAGAATTAGGGTTTAATGGGGGCTTATCGAATGAATATTCTCTCAGAATCGTGTTTTTTGGTTGCTTCTTCATTTTTTCAAACCCTAATCCAGTGTGAAAAACAGAGAGTGAAGGGATTGGTAGACAAGATTGAGAGAGAAACAGGTTGTGTGTGTGTGTGAAAATGTAGCCGTTAGGGTTTTGAAATTGGGGGATGAATTTGAAATTGAAATTTGGGGATGAATTTGAATCTGACGATCTTCTGTGAAAGTTCAATTTTTACCCCTTTAAAAATAAGTTTTTGTATTTTTAACCCTGCTATTATGATATTGCGGTGGTTATTATTTATTTGAGAGTAACGATAAATTTAATAAAAGATATAGATAAGTGATGTTTTAATTTTAATGTTTATTAGTAGGTATTTGAAGTAAACTTTAGGTATGTGTAAATAACACATGTGTTACGGGCGACTAACACATGTGTTAGCACCGACTATCGATTATAACACATGTGATAGTCGTTGATAATACATGTGATAACCGCGAGTAACACTTTTGTTAATCCATCATAACACATGTGTTAACCCACAAAAAATGAAAAAAAATGAAAAAAAATAAAATTCGTTGAAAGTATGCCTTGTGGGATCTTAAATCGAAGATGGAGAAAACGTTGATTTTTATGGTGCAATTTTTATAATTTTTTGACCAACGGTTTTTGAGATATTTAATTTTTAGAAAAGTGGGGGAAAGTGGGTTTTTGACACGTAACGCATTCCTATTGATACTTTCATACTTACAAAAAAATTCATACTTTAATAATCTCAACTCTTTATTATTAAGTTTAATGTTTTTGTTTTCCTTTTTCCACTTTTTGAGATGAGATATGAAACAGAAGGTTGGAATCGTAAAAGTACCACGTGTACATTACGATGGTAACTCAATAATTCACTTCCAAGCTAATATAACGGGAATCTCCATTTATTATTTATTAAAAGAAAATAAAAATGATGTAATGTTATTATCGTTAAATGTCATTTAGTTAACATGGGTTCTTAAATGAAAATTCATTCTTTTTATCTAACAATTAATTTTAAATTCTTTAATCAATGATATATTAACAACGGTAAGTTCATTTAAATATAATTTTTTTAAAGAATACGAAAATGAATATCAATTTTTTATTTTTATTAAAATAACAAAATCCATTTTCCTTCTATGTTTTCAAAATTAAATAGTTTAAAAAAGACAAGTTAAATAATTATAAAAATAACATCATAAAAATAAGTATTTTTTTCTTTTCGATTGGACCTCTCACAAGGTATATTTTTGACGAACTTTTTTTTCATTTTTTGGTAGGTTTTGAAAACTAATAACACATGTATTACCATTGACTAACAAATGTGTTGCTTGCGACTATCACATGTGTTACGAACGACTATCACATGTATTACAAGCGATAGTCGGTGATAATACATGTGTTAGTCGTTGATAACACATGTGTTATCAGTGTTCAAAACCCACTAAAAAATTAAAAAAAAAAATATTCGGTGAAAGTATGTCATGTGAAGTCTAATCGAAAAGGAAAAATACTAATATTTATAATTTTTAATTAGCTATTTTTGAAATATTCAATTTTTAAAAATGTAATAATTTTATTATTTTGACGAGACTGAACAGATAATATTTATATTTTCATAGCTTTAAAAAAATACATACCTGAATAAACTTTTATGTATAATAATAATACTATCTCTCTTCTAACTAATAACGCAAACTTTAATTATATATTTATGCAAAAACTCATATTTCACACAATTTCTTCTATGTCAATATTAATACTAATAATTAATACAAATAATATGATGATTAAAATTTTTATTTTACAGTCAATTATCTCTTCTATTCAACATCCATATATTGGAAACCATAATTGTGTATGATCTCCATATATAATAAATATTATATATTCATATCTGTCATGACATATTAAAATAAATTAATTATTTTGCGGCATAGTAAAATAAATACAGTATATGATATTCACTCCCTCTAAAAAATATTATTCTCTAATATTTTTTGTTTAATTTAAAATAGTTCGGGTGAAATTTTAACCCTTACATTTAAGTTTGATTGAATTTATCTATGAAATAAATTATTAAGATAAATAAATGAGGGTAAAATAAAAAGGTTCATAACTTTTAATAGTTATTTTTTGCACATAAACTATTATTTGTGGACAAATCGTAATGTGGATATTTTTTGAAACGAATGGAGTAATAGAGTGTTCACGTATACGATACTTTTAGTTAAAAATATGCTTGTTTTTCATTTTTATATATTTATTTTTACAATTTCAACTATTAATTTGTTGTATGATATTCTCCCATGCACACAATATAATAGAGTTTCCAAAGAAATGACAGAAAAATCCTCCTTTTTGTTATTTACATTTTTGAATGATTGAAATCAGTAGTTCTAATTGTCATCCATAGTAGAGATTGATGAGTTTTTATATTACATAGTTTATAATATAAATATTTTTTGAACAAAATATTTATCAGTTAAACCTACACAAATATATAATATATAAGTTGATTAAATAAAATGTAGTAAGGGTATTATAGTCATTAGAGATAAAACAATCATTAATAAGTAAATTAGTTAATATTGTAACATCTAACTGATAGTAACCTTAAAATTGTTATCAATAGTACATATTTTTATAAACCCAATCAAGGGTTGTTGATAAAAGTAAAAGTACATATCGAATTCCAGTCGCCCTGAATATTGTCTACAACTGTAATGAACACACATCGTAACCAACTCCATTTTAACCAATAAAACAAAAACAAAACAAAAAAGTCAAATATATAGTCATTACAAATCAATCATGCAATGAAACAGGCTACATATTATTAATTATAAAAAGATTACGATATCCACCTTCATGAAGCAGAAAGATTATACACATTATGTGCAGGATAAAACACTACTAATTGAAACTGCTAAACCCTATTTAGATTACAATCCAATTCAATAAAATATGCAATACCCAATAACGATAATTTCAAGTGACAACAGTTCAAATAAATGGAATCCTTGATTTATCCCGGCTACTTCCTCTACATATTAGATAGACAAAACAATAAATAATATGCAGTATCTTCATTCAAAGTTCAGAGTATTTAAATGCATACTTTTCGTGCAAGATACCCATCAAGCCAATCGATAATAGCTGCAGCAGTGAAGATGCTTGTGGTAGGAGTTGTCCCCCAGCTGACTATTCATATAAAAAGCTGTAGAAATCAGAAAAAAACATGTTAGCATCAAATGGACAATACAAGCAAGAGGAATCATACAACCATCTAATCACAACTAATGTTGAACAATGACAACAAAAAAATCAGCAGACCTGCTTATTTGTAGTTCTGCATTTAGTTGGACTCAAGTTATACCCATGCTCCACCTTCCATAAAAAAAGACACATGCATAATGATAAGTAGCAAATAATATGAATAGCATATGCGTATTAAATTACTTTCAGGTATTTCATCTAATTAGACTTTGATACATACTTTGTTCCACATCCTTACCAGTTAGATAAAACCTGCATCAATCATCCATAAGATAATAGTTTTCCATTCTATTTCATAGTCATATTTATTTATTGGCAGTAATGAATTTAAATGCACATCCAAATAAGGCTTTGATACATAACCGCAGCTAGGCTTTTGATACATAATCATAGGAACAGTAGCAGATTTAGTATCAAAACCAACAATTGAAGTACGCATACGAACAAAAATACCACCACCACTCACTGTACCAAATGCTGAACCCAAGAACCCTATTACTCTTGCCACCATTATTCTCCAATTTGACTACTCCAATACCTAAAACATTCTATACCAATTTTCACAAAATAACAATTAACACATATATCAACCATAGTTATCAAACTCGTACGAGTCGCAGTAAAAATATCAAACACTGAATCATTCCACTTTGTCATCTATCACCAGTAATCTCGTTTTATTTAAAGTGTACTTACTATCATCTTCTGAAAATCACAACAGAGCCATGTTGATAAGAATATTAAAAGCACCTATAAACAAAATTAAGCATAACAACGTCAACTTAAATAAAAGTTTTACAATTTTAAATAGTTAAAACCCTGAAATTAAAATTGATTGTCATAAAAAATTAACTTACAACAATTGCAATAAAACTTCATTCATTGATAGTTATCGAAATCGATCGAAAAATTAATCTGTAAAATTAAAACCTAAAATCGATTGTAATTGTAACACCCCATCTTTAAAGGTATGGAATGTCACAGACAAAGGAGTTCTCTAATGAACTTGACAGGTATATAACTATATCTACTCTTACCCATATTAATTCTCCACCAAAGCTATTGTTGTGTAACTTGTGTCTCACTTAACATTAGCCTTTAACCATCATTAAGAATCTTGTCGATGAAAAAAAACATATAATAAACAAATTTGTAATGATGAAGAAAATAGGTAATGTTAGAAGTTAAAATTTCTTTTCGGGTAGTTTGGGAAATCATTGCGATTTTCATGTGAAAAAGACTTAAGTATAAACCTGCCAATACTACCTGTTTACAATATCTTATTTTTCATATATAAGAAGTATTTATTTATACATATTTTCTAATTTTGGAGATTTTGTGTGTCAAAAAGTTGCTTCTCAGCTCTGTCGTTTAACCACTTCAGAAGCGGTAGACTTCTTGGACAGATTTCTTGCCATGAAACCAGATAGCAGGTATGTTACTATGAAATTGTCGTTATCAATTTATATTTATTTTAAGTAGAAGAGTTGTCGTGGAAACGTTATAAATCAAGTACTTGCATTTATTTAGCAGTGGGTGCGTTAATTATCAAGATTTCATTAGTGTTTAAGGATTGAAGCCTTCTATCCTTTCTGAAAATGTCAGTAAGCCAACTGCTTCCAGTTTCTTTATAACCATTTATCTCATTGTTTTATATTAGTTATTTGTTAATTTTCAAATGTCAATCTTGTATTTAATAGTAATACATTTATAAATTACAAATCTGTAAAGATAAAAAGTGGGTTCAAATCTTACAATTGAACTTTTGTTCTATGGATCATCACATGTTCTTAAATTAAGGCATATGTCCACTAATGACAGCTATAAGCCTATCATATGCTTGGTTCCTCATTGTTTTGATCACATTTTTCTTTTTATTTCCTTTTTTAATTGCAGTGATCTAAATGTTGATGTTGAACTAGATGGAGTTTGGTTTCCTTACGTGTCTCGCCCTAATCATATAGTTCTTAAGGTAACAGATGTAGAAAATTTCACCCCGTTATTATAAATTTTGTAACTAACTTTTAATACAACTTAGGGAAATGAAAAATACATAAAAAGATGGGTTACCATTTCTTATTTAATGCGGTTGCTGGTGTTACGGTGTCAAAACGGGTTTGGGTCATCACATATAATGTTGTTTTTGTACCAATTGAAAAGGATTTTTTTGGGTTGGAAACATAACACTATCTTTCTGAATTTGTAAAATAACTATTGGTAAATGACATGCCATTTTACTAACCATTTAAATATTTATATTAGTAACGTTTATGTAATAAAAATTCACGGTGTTACAACTTTTGACCATTTTAAGTGATTTCTTTTAAGATACATATATCCTTCATTATTCATAAGTACAAAACAAGAGTTTTGGTAAAGTATCATAATAATTTTCAAGTTAATTACAACTATCATGTGTCATATGATAGCTCAACAAAGGTATTTAGTGGCACTTTCGTAGAAGGTTAGTAAATTGATGGTTACAAATTTAAGTGGAACTTATCTTCACTTTATAATAATATGGTACAAAGTGTTCATTTCATAATAATTTGGGTATTTCAAGAAATGAATATACACTTAATTTTCTTGATGATGACTTATTAGTTTGTTTTGATTTGGGTTTCTTGCATTAAATTTCTATCTTTCAGCTCACATCAGTCCGTTTCATCACTATAAAACGACTACCTAATTTTGATATGATTTGATTTTGTACTGTGACTTGAATGCTTATTTTTATTATTTAAATTATACACTAATTAATATTTTTCTATTATTTAAATTATACACTAATTAATGTTTTACAAATTATAAGTGTTTATTATATTTACTTGGTTAGACTAATGGAGTGTTTAGATGACCTTACTCATGAAACTTATTGACCCATTTTCTTTATTCTTTTTTTTTTCCTGTACATTTTTCATCCGATGTTAAATTAGCTATTTTTTTTATCCATTTGTCCTGTTAAAAATAACATGAATGTACATGTTCATTAGGAAATGTTACAAAATGAATTACGAACCATTATGAAATAAAAAATACACTTAAGGTGATCATTAAAGATAATAATCAACCTGAACCAACCAACTAATAAGTAAATGGATTCAAATTGACACCAAACATAGAATCAGAACCCTTTAAAAGAAAATAAAATTAATATTGATCATTTAGTTAAGACGCGACGAGAAGGGACATGTTTCTTTTCTAAATAAAACAATAAAAAATTAATGTGTTAAATATGAGTATAATTTTTTTTTCTTTTCAATATCACGCAACCTATATATCTAGAGAGATATATATATATAGGTCGATCAATTGCGGAAAATAACTTTACAGAAGATGAATCAAATATTCACAACCAAACAATCAACACTAGCCTCCCTTGCAATAAATGACTACTTCGAAAGATATATGGCATTAAGCAATTTGTGGCAAACTCGTCCCAAACCTTAAAACATTACTATTTAATTTTTTTATATTATGTTTCACAAAACCTTATGTAAACTAAGAAGTTTTATCATATTTGAATCTTAATTGATATGCTGACTTACAAGTTCTTATCGATTGTTAACGAACAAAGTAAATCTGCTTTGTCATTCACATATAAATTGATATGTTAATGTGTAGGGTATTAATATTTTTCTAACCGTAACACCAAACAATTACTTTTTTATAATTGACAAATAAACCGTATAAAGTATTAATTTTAACTAAAAAATATGTAGCAGTCCCACGTAATTGCGGGTTATAATCTAGTAATAGTATCAAAGAAAACATAATAAACGAAATTCATTGAATTGGCATAAGATCCACCAACACAATATTTAATTAATTGCAACGAGTTAAGTGATAATAAATCCCGAGAGTCAAAACCGCTCAAGCTTATTAAACTTAGACATTTATTTGGAACATGAAAGATAGTAAACTACATTTTCTTCAACCGGTGGCTTCTTCAGAGATAACTTGTCAACCAAAGTACTCCTCACTGTCCTTTAAGTATCCCCTGAATACCTGCCGCGAAGAAAGAAATGCAGCTGAGCCAAATGCCCAGTGAACGGATATAAACGAAACAAAAACTAATCATAAAAGAAAGGAAGTTGCACAATCGTTAAGGTTATATATAATATAATTGAGGTCAAACGAAATAATGAATCAAATAATAGACAATCGAATAATGTGGAGATACCTAGTGAGCTCCTACAAATCATAAACATATAAATGTACATAGGACTGGCCAATCCATATGTACCCTACGAATGTGCGATGTCGCGTGGGCACAACACAACCATCCACCAAACCTACAAAATATATAAACTAGGGTCAACTCATACGCCTCCTAGTGGCCAAGTGTTCTCACAAAACAAAAAAAAGACACGTCGTGGACTAATTGCACCGCCACGGATGGTGCGACGTAATCGGTAGGAAAATAGCTCGGGTATCGGAACGGATCAAATCGTACAATCACACAAATAGTCTCAAAAGTTAAAGCAAATCCAATAATGATCAATAAAGGTCCCAACGAATGTCATGCAACGCATATGAATTATTTGGACATACAAAATAATATGAATTATAGCATTTAAGAATGCATAAGAAAAGGATAGATAGCAAGAGAAATAGATAATGAGATCAAAGACATCTTATAATTAAGATGAACAATTTGTACAAATTATTAAAACGTAGCATAGCCAAAGAGTAGGTAACAAGTAATTAGGATTAGAATCCGTACAAATGGTCAACAAAGTAGTAGTCGCGGGACAAATAAGCCATACAAAAGATTATTGAATGAACGAAATGTTATAAGTAAGATACGGAATCCGTACCTTAAGAGAACAAAATAGTTAAAAGAAGACCATAACCTATATCTCCCTTAAATAATCTACAATAATTAACGACATATTTATTAAGAAGATTTACGACATCGATCTGTTGTTTAGATAATACTTATTTGTTTATCACACACTTATAATTAGTACTTTAAAGAGAATCGGGTTATCCTCATAAGCTATGTATTTAGACTTCAATGTTCATGAACAATATGTGAACTTCTCTGTTTTTGACATAGATATTAAAAATCATCAATTACGATTTAAACAGGTCATATGATAACTTAGCTTTTACCAACTCTTTGTGTTTAAATCTTACATGTCCCTATAGACTAATCAAATAATAAAATTAAGTATTAGAACTTTCCTGTTTTCATATTCAAATCATTGTCCATTATGATAGTGGTACTTTATTATTATTATTATTATTATTATTATTATTATTTTCAAATCCTTTTGCTTAAAAGAACAGTTCATGTACGTATTTATATTTTGTAGTAGCATTATAATTTTAAGCCATTTGTCATACTTTAAGGATTTAAGCCCAATCTATCAATCTATTAGAATATCAAAGTAATAAATCATCAAAAGTAAGAGGAAAGCACAAGATTATTTTGATTTGGTTTCGTGTACTTACCGAAAATTCTTCGGCTGCTTCAGAAATCGATGTCCCTTGTTTATTTAAACTCCCAAAGAAATGAAGAAATATCTTATTCTTTTGTTCTAGATTTTCTTTTGTTTTTGACAACCCAGAACAATCAAGAGATTGAGACCCCATAGGTTTTATTTTTTATTATTTACTTAGTGACTGAAAGACTAAAAGTTTACTTAATTGTACTTGTGTTTTCTTCTCAGCTTGAAAGACAAACAATCACTACTAGTTAATGTTATATCCTATAGTAGTATTTTTACTTATTCAACTCAAAGCATTTTTTGGTCGTTATATATTAATAAAATTTCTTTATAACCATCTATAACTATTTTAATGAGTATTATAACTATAAGTATTTTAATAGATATTATTATCATTTCTATTAGTTATTTTATTAGGGTATTACAGTAATAATACACAAACTTGTAAGTGATATTCGAAAAAGATACAAACAAAAATTGAAAACCCTGATTTAAGCATAGACTTTTGACATATTGAAGGTAGCCACTGTAGATTCTAATCAAACTAAAAAACGATAATGTAAAAGTACCAAAAAAAATACTTAGAGAAAAACAAAGCTTGATATCCGAATTCAAAGAAATATCAAGCTTATTATTTATGACCAATCGAAACCGAAATCTAATGTTAAATTACCAAATCATTAATAGAATTCAAAACGCATGTGTATAAGAATTTAGAATCGAAGGAGAGAGAAGGAAACGCCCATGTAACGTATGAATTGAAGCAGTGAGGAAATGAATTCTAATTTTGAATTGAATGAAATGATCGCCCAATATAACTCAAAGCGATTCTCACGGCATTTTTGACTTGTCAAATGTAATATTAGGTGGTGATTTAAATTAAATTATTTGAATGGGGGTATTATAGTAAAAAGAACACCTTTGATGAAGGGCATAAACAAATATTACATCAACAATTTAGGATTTTTTAATCCAATGGATTTAATTCAATGATAGAGAATCATCCAAAGGTTAATATTTGATTATAAAAAAAATAAAACTCAAGATGTTGATGTCAGATAAGTTTTCTTTTAATTGTATGTGCGTTTATTTATACTTGAGCAACATGTTGTGCACTTACTAAATAAAATTATCACTTTCTTTTAAAGTCCACTCGATGATTGATGATTGATGATGATTAGGTATGAATGTTATGTATGTTCGCAATTTTGATACTCATAACTTATTAAGTATTTTACATTTTGATTGCTTGTTATATTATTTATACGATATTCCATTCTTCCATCATCATAGCAGATTTTAAGATTGTGAATGCTTAATGAATTTGATTTTACAAAGCCTAGGTTTACCTGGTTTTTCATCTTATTATATCATTGATTCTTACATTGGGTTTTCATTTGTATTTGTATGATTGTTTTATTTACACTGCATTCTCGAGTTTTTTTTAGTGGAAAGGAAGGGAAAGGAAAGGAAAAAAATTAAAAGTAATTCTCGAGTTTTTATTAGGAAGGAAAGGAAGGGAAATAGATGGGCTTTTTATTAAAACTATTTTCCTTCCAATTTTGAGAGGATTAGAAGAGAAAATAATCTTTTGACAACTCTATCCCTAATAACCATAAAATTAAATTGCATTCTCACGTAATATTGATCAGCGGTACCAGACGGCGAAAAAGCTTCTCCGCAAGTCACTAAACCTCACTCACAACAAGGTATGTCAATTAATTCAACTCTACGTATTTAGAAATCACCCCACTCACCATGTCAATTAATTTAACTCTACATATTTAGAAATCTGTGAATGGATTCGTGCCACCATTATCTGTGAAAATTAATTTCCTATACTTGATGAGCTAGCACTTGAAATATGTCAAAATTTATGTGAATATGGAAATCTGTGAAAAGAAAAATAATTCTTCTTGTAACCATTATGTTTCCTATTTGCCTACTTGTGAATATACAACAAATATAAAGACATATTAATCTGTGAATATGTTTGCTATTTGCCTACTTTAGTTGGTTTTAGCCAATTTCTCCCCACTGAGATGCCTTTTATTATCATATTTTTTAAGTAGTTATTGTATCGATATGTTGAATAGTGTTGGGTTTAATTGTTCTCGTGCATGAGTTATTAAATTTTATATGTTATTTGTGTTAATTCTAGTTGCTTCTATTTATTATGTATTGGTCTTAGTGTCATTTTAGTTTACATCGGCATATGTTTGTATTATGTTTTGGTTTAAATTTAATTGCTTCTGTTCTTGAAATTTGTTTTCTTATTTTGAAATGCGACTAGACCTGCAATGGATGAAAAACTGTATCTTATGGCGAAAAGTCAACATTTAGCAGCAATTCACTTGATTTGTCTAGTGGCAGCTCTAATTGCACATCGTAAGTTTCATAATAGAAATCGTTTGCCTGGCCCAGAAGAGATGTTGCATAGACAACAAGTACGAGATTAGTTATTGCATGACCTCTCATTAAGTGGTAAATGTCATAAACTTATCCGTATGAATGAAAACGCTTTTATGGTATTGTGTCAAAAGTTGGAGAGTGACGGTGGTCTTCGACCAACTCAACATATGTCAGTTGAAGAACAAGTTGCTAGATTTTTGTTTATGATAGGAAATGATTTAAAAACTAGTTTAATCGCTTGGTTTTTCCGTCGATCAGAATCATGCACAAACCGACATTTTCATAGAGTTTTGAATGCAGTATTATCCTTAGAAAATCAATACATTCGACAACCAACAGGTGATATCGTTCCGCTAGAGATTCAAGGGAAAAAAAGATTTTTCCCCTTTTTCAAGGATTGTATAGGGGCAATTGATGGAACGCATGTTCGCGTGAGAGTGCCTAAAAAAGATGCCCCAAGATATCGCGGTCGCAAGGGATATCCGACGATTAATTCATTAGTAGCATGCACTTTTGATTTAAAGTTCACATATGTTTTGAGTGGTTGGGAGGGCACTGCATCAGACTCGAGAATAATAAAAGATGCTCTTACTAGAGATGATAAGTTAATATTTCTGATGGTAATAATTTTAACCTAACTAAATTTTATTAATTTTTACATTGTAATATTAATTCTGATATATTTATAGGTAGATTTTATTTGGTGGATGGTGGCCTACCTCTAAGAAGCTCACTCATAGCACCTTATAGAGGCGTTAGATATCATTTGAAGGAGTACTTGTCCCGTTCACCTGAGAATCCAAAAGAATTGTTTAACCTTCGTCATGCATCATTGAGAAATGCTATTGAACGTGCATTTGGTGTTTTGAAAAAAAGATTTCCTATAATTAGAAGTACAGCTGAACCGTTTTACTCATGTGAGACACAATCAGACGTATTTTTGGCGTGTTGTATCCTATACAACTTTTTACTTGAGGTAGATCGTGTGAAAGCAATTGAAGATAAAGTTGTACGCAAGGTGTTAGATGCAAGCCCAGATGAACACCTTTATGATCACAGAGACATAGACGATAGAGGAGAACAAATAAGAAACTCAATAGCAAATGAAATGTGGAATCAATACTTGTTAGATCCGGATGACGAAATTGATTATTCTATTTAGTTGTCTCTAATTTTTTTTGTAATACTTGAATTTAAAATATAAATAAATGCGTTTAGATTTATCAATCATTTACGTGGTTTGTGTTCGTGTGTGTGTATGTGTGTATATATATATAAATATTACTACTTATATTATATAATGTTGTTATTTGTTTATTAAATTATTCTAAGCCTAGTATTATTGGTTACTATGCAGGAATTAACTATGGATGCCGCTTTTATTCAGGCTATGCTAAAAGAACAAGAAGATGGTAATAGAATTGATGGCTCTTTCACCACTCAGACATACACTAACATGTTGAATGCGTTAAATACACAACTAGCTGATAAATGTTTGAAAAAGATCATCTTAAGAATCATTTAAAAAGTCTAAAAGATAATTTTTCGCAATACTATGATCTTTTTCGGGGAGTTTCATTAAGTGGATTTGCTTGGAACTCCGAAACCAAGTTGATTGAAGCCGAGGATGAAGTATGGAAAGCGTTGATCGAGGTTGTTTTTCAAAGTACTTTTATGTTTACCATTTATTTGTCATATTTTTATAATATGAGTTTTGTTTCTTTTTAAATAGGAGAAACCTGAAGCAGCAAAGTGGAGGACAAAAGTAATTCATCATTACGAAGAATTGTCACTTCTGTTTGCTAAAGATAGAGAACCTGGTGCATCTGTTGCAACCGCAAAAGAGAGAACTAATCAACAAAATAAGGATCCGATTATAGAAACCATTGATGAAAATTGACCAATTCTTAGAAACTAATGACATTGGTTTAGAGAACTTTGATACTGCTGATGATGTTAACACTACATCAACCACACGACCATCACAGGGGAAGCTTCCAACTAAATTAAAAACAAAGAAAAGAAAACGGAAGTTAGAAGAAGAGGATGAATTTACATCAAAGATTTTGGGTTCAATGAATAATGTTGCTGATGCTATAGACTGAAGTACAAAGGTACTGCATTTATTTACATTATATATAATGACTGTTTATCTTTTTATTTTTATTAATGTTTGTCACAATATACTTATAATAAGGTAATGTAAAGCTCTCGTCCACACGTCTATTCGGAGGGAGAAATCTATAGAGAGTTAGAGCTTATGGGTTTGGAAGACGATGATATTGAAAATGTATATCTTTTCCTAGTGGATCGTCCTGACAAAGTGCGAGCATTATTTGGATGTCCTTTGCATAAACGGATTTCTATGCTCGCAAAAATGATGGGAGCTTAAAAGTGAAGACGTTTTTATTTATATTATATGCTTTAAGATGGTAATGATTTTTTGTTTGGATTGAAATATATTTTTTGGTTTGTCATTTCCTTTTTATTTAATTTTGGACTCAAAGTTGAAATTTATTAATTCAATTTCCTAGTTATTTGCATTCATAAAATTGATTTATAACTCAATTCTATGGTTGAAATATTGCAAAGGGTATAATTGTAAAACTGTTTTTTTATTACTTTCCTTTCCTTTCTATGCAACTCAAGAATATAAATAACTAACTATTTTCCTTCCCTTTTTTTTCCTTTCCTTCCGACTCGAGAATACATGTAACCTTATCTTATATTACATTCATTTCCATTCTTTTCCTTTCCCTTCCTTTCCACTAAAAAAAAACTCGAGAATGCAGTGTTAGGTCTGGAACAGAGTACAAATAGATTATCCTATTGAATTTCGTGTTCCTTTATATGGTAAATAACCCTTTGCCTTGTATGATTGCATCAATAATGTTTAAGAGAATGTAAAGATGCTCTTGTACATGTTTGTATGTGTATGCTTTGCAACACCTGATTTTGTTTATAATGGTTTTATTTTCTTTTTTTACATTACTTGCAATGTGACATGTTGTCTGTGTATTCTATTGTAGGAGGCATTGTGAATAACACACAATTTCTAGTGATTGTGATCTTAAGTGAGAAGGTTGGTGAAGCATTCACGTTCCTCTGATTAGGTATGCATAGTGTCATCGCCAAACTAAATTCCATGCTCACAAGGCCTCTCAAGTTGCTTTGCTTTCTTAACATTTTTTCTTCAAATGGTCACCAATGCAAACATGGAGTTCAGGTTTCATGTTTAAAGGTATGCATCTTAAACTTAATTGTTTGGTTCTAGTTTATTCTTTATAACTAATCAAACATGGTTATCCGTTGACTTGAATTCATTTTGATGAACCATGGATAATAACACAACGTTATGTTATTTTGGCATAGAGAGGTCCAAGATGGTGAATTCACATGTTGGATTATATTTATTCAAGGCACCCATTGATGAAAACAAACCTCTGTTGGGGTATACATCATAGTTGGGCGTTAACATTTTCCTTTTCTAAAAGTTTATGCTTTTCTTCAGTTCAGTGGCACATTTGATACTTTATCACTCCAAATCATTACTAAAGAATCATTACATGTAGTTTCGATTTTGATTCGATCTGAGTTGAAGTATTTGGACTTCGTTGAGGGACTAATCAAATAAAAATATAGAATTTGAACATTTAATTAGACTTCATAAATGAATGAACAGTTTCTGTTATTTAAAAAGATGCCGATTGAGTTACAAATTAAGCTATATCCTTAGTTAGACTTTACAAGTTAAGTCACAAAAATATGCGGATTTCATATACTTTGAATGTTGTTTTATGTACTATCAATTATGGACCATCATTCTTACAATGATGTTTCTTTAAAACTGCAACAAAGCTAGCCCAATAACATCATCAATGTTTTCTGCAAGCAATTGTAGTTAAACATAAGATGTCTTACTTAAATATATCATAAATATTTGCATACTTTATCAACTAGAAAGTATAATATTCTGATAAAGTTTTTATCATTTGTGATTTTGTAGTATTTAGACGGTGTATTTAGAAGAAACAACTATTTGCTTTTATATCTTTTACATGTTGCAAGGCCAATTGTTGAAAGAAGATTCAGACGTGTGATATGCTGAAGGGGTAGCTTTTGAATGGAAAGACTAAGTGTTTTTATTCATTAAAATACTTTATCAATATTAGAGATGGAAACTCAGTGTGAGATGGATGGTAATGGGTTGCGGTCAAAATTAGTCATTTTTAGCACGCGACTACTCAAAATTAGTATATGCACCAACGGAATAAAGTTATGAATTGATAGATCGAGGTTATGATGTGCAAATATGAATAAAATTAGTTAAAAACGAAACAACTCAAGTGGGTCAGAAGTTGCTCAAATTGGTAGAGTTTGAAATCAAATTATTGATTTTAGTATTAACCTATCTATATATATTATCCATTAATTTGCCACCATTTTTTATAAAGGTGGCAAGTTGTCACGTAAGTGGCAATACTTTTTAGAAAGACAAATTTACAATCCAACACATATAGTATATACGCCCGGAGATTAAAGCAAGTTAATTTGTATTCATGTTCATTTGGTTCTATCATTCCATTTCCTGATCCAATAATAACGAAATTCAGTTTTTGTGCTCTATGTTCTATCCCTTACTACTTAAGCTAATTATTTTGTGTTATCGGTTGAATTTGTGCGAAAGCATCAGCTGGTTTATGATCGACCATCGTAGTTAATTAAAAAAATTCCACTTCATTTGATCAATAGATTAACCAAAGAGTTTGTAAACGTAGGGTCTTGACTGCTTATCTAACCCATGGTGCTGCATGGGAAATGGCTATGAATTCTTTCACAATATGTGTTTATAATAATACTAATTTATGCATGTTTAATTACATGTTTTCCTTTTCTGTATGGGAAATGACTGTTCTATGGGGGTGTTTTTATCTGTTTATTTTGATTAAGGTTTTAGGAGAACACCGCATTGTTGTGTGAAATGTCATTAATTTTCATTTTGATCTTATAGAAAAATTTATTTTTTTCTATAGCTAAAGTGTTAGGTTTTATTCATATTAACAACTATTCTATGGGAGCGGAAGCATACTAAGTTTTTGTTAACATGTTCATACTAAAACCTATGAGGATCTATGTTCATTCTATTGTTGTAACTAAAAGAAAGATTAGAAACACATACCTCTCTATTAGCCAAAGGTCTCCTTACTTGAAGTCTTGTTCTTGCCACTTTGATTTGAATGCAGGGATCCAAACTAGAATCTCTCTAATGGAATCACACTCAAAACGACAACCTTTAGATTACCAGGTATAACCTCTAACCTTGATTGATTAAACCAAACCCTAGAGAATGATTAAATAAATCAAAACCAAGAGAGTGGAGGGAGTGGTCAATGGCCACAAAGAGGAGGAAGAAAAAGGGAATGAGCAATTAGGGTTTTCACCCTAAGCCTCTATTTATAGAGAATAGAATTAGAATCCTAGTTGGGATCGAACTCATATTCCTTAATTTCTATATTCACCCCTTGTACTTTGTTCCAATTTAAATTAAACTATTAATTAATGACAAAGTAGGCCCTTAACTAATCATTAAGTTGTGTTTTAAGGGCAACCCAAAAGGACCTTATTATTATATCAACTATTACCGACTCATTTGATGACCATAGACACTATATTCAACATGAAGGTCTTCTACATACACCTATGGTTTGTTCATCCAAAGCCTACTGCAAATGCTAGAAAGCAAAAAATTCTCCATACGTAGGTATGAATTCAACCTCACTCATATTGTCTTGTGCTTTTCTTGATCAAATTTTGGAGCAGTGAAAGTTACTCTAACAAAATTGCTGCAGCCTTCAACATATGTTATACAAGTTTGTTTACATTGTAAATGAAAATGACTTGAGGATCTGATCTATTTTTGATAGCTCCGATTACAATTACTTACGACCCAAAAGCTTCAGGGTATCTAATTACACTACTAGAAAAAAAGGAAATAGCAACGACACCTTTAGCGGGATGTCGTCGTTAAAAAGTCACAAAACCACAAATTTTTCTACTTTTTCATGTAGTCGCAAAATGATTTTTCAATTTCTTTTTGGTTTTTTCTTTTGGCGGAAAAAATATTTTAGAGAGAACTTTCAGAGTATCTATGATCTAGTTAATTATTCAAATGCTTTATTAAACTGAATGCTGCAATGACACACCTATCGCTTGTTCTTGTTTGATTGTTGCTTATGTTTAGTAAGTACCAATTTATCTGCTATCCAATTGAATGTATAATTAAGTTTTCATATATAGTTTGTTATTATATAACTGATTAATGTAGTAAAATAGTAGTGATAGTCTATATGAATGTATGATGAAAAGTTAACTAATCGCTAGACAAGGTTATCCCAACTTACTCCGTTGGGGTAATACCCATTCATGTTACTGTTTATTCAACAAATCATATCATGTCATGGAAGTCTCTGACAACCGAGAAAATGAGGAATACGACTCGAGGATAACCGTTGGTTGACTTGGTTATGCATTTGGGAGAACTTACGGTGCATAATAGTACTTCGTATCTGCTATCCAAGTGACATATTCTTATCTGATTATGGATAACTTCATATCAGATAAACGGTAGGATTGTAGATGTGACTCATACAGAAGTATAGATAGATCATTATTGAAGCCCTATAAATCATAATTTCCTAACCCAAACATAAACCGAAATCATAGTAGACACTGTTTTATTTTCAGTTATGGAGTAACCTCCCCCCATTTACTTTTATTTTTTTTAGATTAATTTAGGATAGGAAGAAAACCAAAATCAAAACCCCCAACTTTAGTAAACTCATCTAGATTACAAAAGATAACCAAAGTTCGTGATTTCAATTCGTCGAGGTTTGAAGAACGACACCTTAGTTATACATATCACTTACTCACCCTAGTAAATCCTACTTAGTACTTACACGTAGTAAATAATTGGACTTCCTGCACTATAAATATAAAACACACCCACTGATCCAGCTGTCCCATCACCGTCTGACACTACGACCGACGACACTCGCCGTTATAATGCTTTGGCGGCTCATCAACGGTAATAAGCTTTGTTGAGGTTGTAGTCTTAAATCAATTACTACTTACAAGTTTATGCAACACCTAGTGATAAAAGAGTTATGCTGAGGGCATCTTGAATACTGTTTTTATATAATGAAATTATCATTGAAATAATGCTGGAAATATGTTATGTAAATAATGCTTAAAAGGGACGGCCGCACCTTAATTAGGTATATGGTATTTATTTTACTCTTTATTTTTATATATTATGCTTGAATTTTTTAATGCTTAACTACTTATGTGTTATGTGCTTATATGTTTATATGCTAAGATGTTGAAATGCTTAGATGTCGATATGCTTAATTAGTTAGTTGGTTTCAACTTTTCCATGTCGAGATGTTCAATGATGAAATCTCATATTAAATACTTATCATGGTGATGGTAATAACTTTCTTGAGTTAGTAGTCTTAAATCAACTACCACTTACAATTTTATGAAACACCTAATGATAAGAATGCAGGACGACTGACATGCATATGCAACATGTCAAAATTCTGAGGGCATCTCGAATACTATTTTATATAACAAAAATTATTTTACAAATAATGTTGGAAATAGGTTCTGTAAATTATGCTAAAAGCTGGTTCTGGAAATATTTTTTGGAAAAAAATTAATATTAATAGATATAACACTATAAAGTACCACGGTTCCAAAAAAAAAACGTGGTCCGTTTTATTTTTTTTTAATTACAATAATATAAATAAAACCACGGTTTTTGATAAAAAAAAAAAATATACGCTCCTTCTTATATATTGAATTGAAAAAAATAAAGATCGGACCATAGTTCTCTGTAACTAAATCGGAATATGTTTTAATTGTTTAATTTGAAAAAATATAGCTTGGACTAGGGTTCTCACTAATTGAACCGGGCTACATTTTTATTTTTTTATTATTTGAAAAATAAAGATCGAGCACGCATCTCGAAAACTAAACCATCGAACGTTTTAATTTTTAAATTAAGAAAGTAAAAAAATCGAACCACAATTCAGATTCAAAGAAAAGTGGTCCGATTTGATTCATGGACTTTTGTTGTCCACGGTTCTATTCATTGAACAATGGTCCGTTTGCTTGTTGCACGACTGTGGTCAATGTTTTAGACCACGGTTTTACCCAATCAATTGTGGTTCGTTTGTTTAATAGATCAGTAATTGTTATTCGTGGTACTTTTTGTTTGCAAATAGAACTCTCCCCGATAGTCTACCCCTCCTTTACCGTGGTTCATGTACGTTTTTAACCATGCTCCTTATGTTTTTATATAGTAGTGCTTCTTCTTTAATTTCACAACAAGGATAAGTATTTGTAAATGTATTCAAGTTTAATGCATATATAGATGACACGTCAGTAAAAGTAACGTAAAATATATATAATAACAATTTTTGAAAATTTGATACACACTATAATAACATTCTAAATTAAATACATACAATAAAAACAATCTTTTTGTTCTTTTGAACCATTGTACTATTTTATGTCTTACTTAGCATTAAAAGTTGGCTTTTATATAAGTTTTGGGCATTATTCACATGTTCCACCAAGAGAGCCGGTAAATTTTTGATGATGTGGGATTTGTATGTGAGAATGCACTTATTTTTAGCCCGATCTTTGTAGTATGTACCCAACTTTATTTTGTTCTATTAGATGTATCGAACTTTTAATTTCGACCGATTGTGTGTATTCGACATGTTATTACTTGTAACTGCTGACGTGACACCTATTTTTGACGACGTGTTTGATGATGTGGTACCTTATATAAATGCAGCGTCATCAAAAATACCAGCTATCGGTTAAACAAATTCATTGGATACACACAATAGACTAAATTGAAAATTCGATACACATAATAGATCAAAATGAAGTTAGGTACACACTATAAAAATCAGACTTAAGCTAAGTGCATTCCCACATACTTATCCCACTTTATAAATATGACTTTATAACATATAAATGTATTTTAAAAACGTAATAAATAATAAAAAAATACACATGAAATGATCAATTTACGTAACGTAAGCAAAATTCATTCTATTCGAACGGTAATTTCAAATTACATATAAGTTTTAACACGTATAACGATATCACTTTGTATGTAAACTTTTATTAATTTTTTTTTTAATACGGCTATTTGTTATAAAATTAAAGTTATAAACCGATCATATCACTATTGGTCAAGTGGTCTCGATTATTCATAACTTATATGAAAATCAAACTTTTAATTGTTCCATAAAATACAAATAGTACAATATAATTTAAAATAATAAAAGTAAAACGTTAATTGTTATTTTACATTATAAAAAATTCCAAGTTTTGCATCGAAGCTATCACAACACATCATGTAATAACCAAAAAAAAGTAAAAATAAAATAAAGACATCGATACATATGATCTTCTTTTCATCAATTGGACCATAGCTAATTTGTCATACCTCCATGCATGATTGATTAATGTTCTCCTTTATACGCATAATAATAACTTTGACCATGCATTATAACACATACGACAAAACCTTCAATTTATGTACCCATCTCTCGGATCTAGAAAACGGATATATACAAATCATGACAAAACATTGATCTAATAAAAATAACAAATGCAATAATAACAATTGATACAAAACAACATTTTGTCACCTTTCTTAGAAACGCGGCACTCCGTTAGTGTTGCCACACTGCATTCACATCCACGTGTCCAAACAATTCTTTCCTTTATATAACGTACCATTATTTACGGTTCAAACAATACCTTCAAAAGTATTACAAACAATATTACCAATATGATCATGTCAAAGAATAATTTATCCATCGTAACATTTTCGTTAGTTATTTTGATTTCGAGTTTTGTAAGTAACGCAATTCCTGGCGGGAGGACGAAATTAGATGACGTGGACACGAATAAAGAGGTACAAGCGATCGGAAAGTACTCCGTTCAGGAGTATAACCGCTTGAGACGGAGTGGGACACAGGTATTTTTTTATGTTTATTTTTTCAATGACAACTACTTGCATCATAATTATTGTTAACTAATATCAATATATGCATTGTTTCAAGTACTAGAACTTACAACTCATGTGCTTATAGTTGTCTGATGACATGCATAGTTAACCACTATAAAGTTCAAGCTTAACTGTCTTTTTGGTGCAATTTCGCATGCATCTTGCACACCCATAAAAGTGACAATTTGTTTTTTCCTTGATAGCAGGAAGTTAACGACGACGGAGAGTTGATGTTTTTGAAAGTAGTAGAGGCAGAGAAACAGGTAGTGGCAGGAATGAAGTACTACTTGACGATTGAGGGGGTTTCAAAAGACGGAGAAGTGAAGGTTTTTGAGGCGGTTGTGGTGGTTAAACCGTGGTTGAGATCCAAACAGTTAGTGAAATTTGCACCTTCGTCACCCACACTCATGATTACGCTACCCGTTTGATGAGGTTTAATTAGTCGGAATTGTTGTATAATGTATCGAGTTTGTGTTTCGGTTTTTGGTTCTAGTTTCTGTAGTGTGTAATATGTGAGAGCAGCTAGGTACAATGCTTAATAAATAAATCGGCAAAATTTGGACTCAGATTATTCAAGTTTCAAATCTTTTTAAGAATAAATAGAAGTTAGTTCGACATTTTTTGTTTTACATGAATAATAAAACTAATCTTTTTATGAATCAAAATTGGCATCGATGGTAGGTTAGAGTGATTGTTGTGGCAAGATTTTCTGCTCTCAATCACTTTTGACACATCACGAATTATATCCGAATTAATTTTTTGTTTGACATGAATAATAGAACTATCTTTTTATAATCAAAATTGGCATCGATGGTAGCTTTTAGAGTGATTATTAAAGCATCCATTGCGGCAATACTTTACGTTCTCAATTACTTTTGACACGTCACGAATTACATCTGAAACAAATAACTAACGATGATATTAGTTGATTATTGTAACACATTTTATAATATCTATTGTTAGTAATTTACAAACTCAAATGACGGAATGTGTAATCGCGTTACACTTACAAAACATTAAACGGATAAAGAATAACAATTAAACATGATAAATGAACAATACAAATACAAAAATTTAACATTGTTATATCCAATCTTCGACTTAGAGATTTGTTTAGTCTACGTCGCAAGCCACAGCGTTTTTAGTATTCAATTCGTAGTTCAAGTGTTAAAAAAATACGTAGGGTTTATATTTATAGGAGGAAACAACTTAAGCAGCAAGAAAACAACACATGTTCACCAAGTGATCCCGTCGGGATCACATACGATCCCATAAGGATCTTTTGTAACAAATGGATCTCACTGAGATCACTCCAGTCCCACCAAGATCGTGCACTTTTTAGACTAAAAATGTTTTCTTTTTTGTTAAACTTCACCAATCCCAACAATCTCCCGCCTCACGCATAACCATATATATATATATATATACAAACAAATTTGGCCTATATCAACAATGGAGATTCAATTGATCATAGGGATATATTAGAAAAACTTCAAAGGTTTTTCTCCATAAACCTTAAATTTAGAAACCCTAGTTCCTACTTATTGTGCCGTTGATCTCTAATCGTATTAGCTGGTACAATGGATTGATATAAGCTGAAATGAAGAAGTAAAACAACATTGTAGACTTAGTTTCCTTAGACTCTGCAGCTTTACGAGCTTTTTTCCTCGCATTTTTCTCAATTTCAATTAATCTCTCAGCAACTGTTGGACTCGATAACTTAGGTACACCCGAAGTACCTTCTTTATTAATTGCAAAAATATAAAAAAAAAACACATCAAGATAAATAATGACAATTAAACACAAACATAATACTATGAACTTGTAATACATTATCACATGATGTGATACTGTCTACTATCATATGTGATACTGAACATAATCATGTGACTGGCTACTAACACATGTGATAAATAATCATGTGAGAAGTAATTACATTTCAGAGTATCAACAACAACAAACAACAACATATGACAGTAGAACATGTGATGTTAACAAATCAAAATTATAAAAAAGGTACGACACTTAAACTAATATTACATATCAATGACACATTAAACTATAACATGAGACTGGTTAAAGGAATATTTACCTTGAACATCAACATGAATTTTATTTAAGTTTTTATCCTTTTTTTATTAACCTTTAAATGATGTACATCCATAAAAGGCAACGAACGCACAACTGCAAATAAAATAACATTAATAACACATGTAAAACTACAACAACATATAACTATCATAACTATCATATGTGATACTAAAACTACAAACAATATGACAAGAAAACCTTCAAGTGATTTAATAACATACGAAATCAGATTATGAAATAACACATTTTTCAACAGCTATGAATAAAACAAATAAACAAAAAAAAATTAAAAATTAAAATACATACTATAAAAATCTTATTTTAACCAAAAGTGAAAATTATCAATCTACCAAATACAACATCAACACACAAATACATACATCCTCTTATAGAACATAAAAGGGTTAATAGACAGATTAGATATCAAACTTTACTCAAATGTTCACTTTTATGAATCATCTTCATTTCGATTCAATTGGATGAACAAACTTCTAAAATGATTCAACAAGATAATCCATCTAATGAAATTCATTCACCAAGATAAACTATCTTAATGAAATTCATTAATCTATGTGAACATTTTAGAAGTTTGTTCATTCAATCGAAATGAAGATGGTTCATGAAAATGAAAATTTGAGTAAAGTTTGATACCCAATGTGTCTATTAACCCAACAGAAAAACAGTTCAAAAACAATGATTACATTACTAGTATAAAATAAACAAAAGTTAGAAAAAATTACCAAGTGGAACCGATCTAAGAGGAACGACTTGAATAGTCTATTTTGATGTTATTTAAAATTTATTCGGATATAATGTGCATTTTAATTGAATTTTGAGATTTAGGGTTTTTCCGCACGAAATAGGTAAAAATAAACCGTGAGAATGACAAATCAAACTAATGTGATGGAAAAAAATGATGATTAAGAATTAGAAGAATCAATGACGAAAACGACAGTTTGTGAAGTTTTTGAATTAGAGTTTGAGCATCGGAGAGAGCATGGGACGAGCAACTGAAGCGTTGTTTTTTCTGATTAGAAATGACCATGTACGGGGAGACTGGGAGACTACGTACAAAAAGACTAGAAGAAATGAAATAGTGAAATTAGCATATTACCTTTTCATCTAATTTCTTTTAGAAACTTAAATATATTAAAATTTTTTGATTTTTGATACATTAATCTAGCCTCTTAGATTTGATAGGTTCAATAGCTACTATTCATTCTTGTGTTCTCACATCAACGATACACATTCATTTGAACTGGAATGTAAAAGACCATTGTCACAAAATTAAAATTTGACATCTCTTCTTGTTACAAAAACATCCAAAAATTTATGATCTGAATCACAAAATCCTCACTCCTCCCTCAATTTTGACTCCCAATTTCACTCCAATCAAATTCCCCAAATCACAACCAAAACCCTAAATCACAAAAACCTCCGAATTCTCTCAATCATGTCAACCGAGATGGCTACCACGGATCCAGAAGGAAGCGACGGAATTCGCATGACCTGGAACACGTGGCCTCGATCAAAAGTTGAATCAAGCAAATGCGTTATCCCAATCGCTGCTTCAATTTCTCCGATCCGTCATCATCCTCATATACCGACTAATCCGTACACTCCTCTGAGATGTAAAACGTGTTCGGCCGTACTTAATCCGTTCTCTCGTGTTGATTTTCAAGCCCTAATTTGGATCTGTCCTTTTTGCTTTCAACGCAACCATTTTCCTCATCATTTCTCAGGTATTTTTGCTGAATTATATCCAATAATCGAATAGATATTACTTACATCATGATTTTGTTGATAATTATGAAAAGTTCCCGTAATATTGCTGTAGAGAAACTAAATTTCTAGGTATTTATCAAATTAATGATCCTGCTGAACTGTATGCACACTACTACGATTGAATAGGCATTGCTTAGATCATGATTTCGTTCATAAATAATTATGGTAAAGTTCGTAATACTGCTGTAACGAATCTAATGTTCCTGCTGAATTATTTCTACAATACACTATGATCAAATATGCATTGCTTAGATTATGATATTGTTCATAATGATGATAATATGTTTGTAATAATGCTGTTAGGAAACTGATGTTCCCGAGTTATTTCCACAATACACTACAATCGAGTACGAATTACATGATCATGATTCTGATCATAATAATGATACTTTTGTAATAATGCTGCACACAAGTAATGTTCTTGCTAGTTATTTCCGCAGTACACTACAATAGATTACGAATTACTTAGATCATGATTTTGTTTATAATAATGAGAATGTTACTGTTATGAAACGAATGTTCCTGCCGAGTTATTCTAACAAACTGCAATTGAATCTGAATTACCTAGATCATGATTTTGTTCATGACAATGATAATGTTGTAATATGCTGTTGTGAAACTAACGTTTCTGCTGAGTTATTTCAACAAACTGCAATTGAATATGAATTAGTTAGATCATGATTTCGTTTACAATAATGATAATGTTGTAATAATGCTGCTACAAAGCTAGTGTTTCTTTGATCATGATAATGTGAATGATGGTAATGGTTATATTTCAGGTATCTCTGAAACTAATGTTCCTGCTGAACTTTATCCACAATACACTACTATCGAATATGCATTACCAAATCAGGATATGTTGCATAATAATGTTGCTGTTACGGCGTCGGCGTATGTGTTTGTGATTGATACATGTATGATTGAGGAGGAATTAGGGTATGTTAAATCAGCGGTACAACAAGCGCTTGAATTTTTACCCGAGAATGCTTTGGTAGGGTTAGTATCGTTTGGGACACAAGTTCAAGTTCATGAGCTAGGGTATGGTGATATGAGTAAAGTTTATGTGTTTCGTGGATCGAAAGATCTGAGTAAAGATCAGGTTTTGGAGCAGCTAGGGTTAGGTGGTGGTGGTGGTAGGAGAGTGGGTGGTCAAGGGTTTCAGAACGGTGGAGGGTTTATGAATTCTGGTGTTACTAGGTTTTTGTTGCCTGCTTCTGAGGGTGCTTATGTTATTCATTCGGTGCGTTTTTCTATTTATTGTGGAATTGAATAAATTTGAACTTTTTGATGTGTTTGGATGCTTATTGAAGTGATTGATGATTCAGCTTTTGGAGGAGTTAGGGACCGATCAATGGCCGGTTGCACCTGGTAATCGATCATTAAGATGTACTGGAGGGGCATTGAGTGTTGCTGCAGGTTTGATTGGGGCTTGCTTGCCTGGTACCGGTGCTCGTATAGTGGCATTAGTCGGTGGTCCATGCACAGAAGGCCCTGGTTCTGTAAGCTGTTTTGAAACTTTTCACTTGATTGTGTAACTAAACATTAAATCTGTTACTTGATGATGCTGTTTACGAATGTTAATGTTCTAGTTAGCATAGTTTATGGTAGATCTAGTTAATATGAGCCAAAATGCAGCTTTTTGTTGCCGTTTTTTTGGTCATATGGTAATCATATCTGATAAACTTCATGAACTTAGTAATGATAAAAATACATTATGAGTTTAGTTATGGTGTTCTATGGTTATGAAGATTAGATCATTTTATTATCTTTTGTTTCCACCTCCTGCAAAATATAAACTTTTATTACTTCTCAATCTTTTGGCAGATTGTATCCAAAGATCTTTCGGATCCGGTTCGTTCACATAAAGATCTGGACAAGGATGCGGCACCATTTTTTAGGAAAGCCGTTCAGTTTTACGAGGAGCTTGCAAAGCAGATGGTTAGCCAGGGTCATGTCTTGGATCTTTTTGCTTCTGCCCTTGATCAGGTAGAAAGCTCTTTATCTTGAATATTGATTCTGCTATTTTTTTTTGGCCCTTTGGCTTTTCATCTGTTTATAAATTTAGATATATAATGGTGTTCTATGTCATCTGTGTGAACATTGTGACATTAGTTCTGAAATTGTTCATGTTTTTATTTGGTTGATACTCGATAGTCTTTGTGTTATTTTCTTCTCTTCTATCAATGATCTTTCATACTAGGGAGTGTCTGGATGTGTGCTTTAGATAGTTATTATGTGATATTCAATAGTCAGAATCAGATAAAAAAAAAACTGTCACAAAATGGTTGATTGGGTGTGATTTTGCTGCTTGAAGTTGTAATAATCAGATAATTTGTTGTTTGAGTTTGTCACCAGTTCTGTTCATGAAAAGATTTAAAGCCTAACATGGTAAAAAAGACAATCTTTCAAAAGAAAGCGTAGACTATTTGTCAGATAGAAGTGAAAGTCTCTGCAAGCTAGGTTGAGTTTGTTACCAATTCTGTTCATGAAAAGAAGTAAAGCCTAACATGGTAAAAAAGACAATCTTGCAAAAGAAAGCATAGACTATTTCTCAGATAGAAGTAAAAGTCTCTGCAAGCTAGGTTGAAAGAATGGGTGAATATTTATAAAATGAAAACTTTTTATAACCTGTTTTGTTGCAGCAGCTTTATAAAAATTTTTATTCAAAAAATTGATTATTTGACCACTTAAATGATAAGATAATCTTATGGAGTTTGCATCTACTTAGGTTGGGGTTGCAGAGATGAAGGTTGTTATTGAGAGAACTGGCGGCCTTGTTGTTCTTGCTGAAAGTTTTGGTCATTCAGTCTTTAAAGATTCATTCAAGCGTGTTTTTGAGAAGGGGGAAGAGTCTCTTGGCCTTGCTCACAAGTGAGTGTTATCATGCTTGACGACTGCTGTTATTATCTTTTTTTGATAAATCATGAATGTGTATCCTTTTGAAACTCATCACTAGTTTATTATTATTATTATTATCAGTGGCACACTTGAAATCAACTGTTCAAAGGATATTAAAATTCAGGGGATTATTGGACCTTGCACATCCTTGGACAAGGTCTCTTACTAAATCTTAACTGGTTATTAATCAAAATTATTTATGAAGTTTCCCTTAGTTATTATTTTGATCTTTGAAATGCTATTTACTGACACTTTCTTCGCAGAAAGGACCTGCTGTTGCAAGCACGACGATCGGACAGGGGAATACCACAGCTTGGAAGTTGTGTGGACTGGACAAAGATACTTGTTTGACTGTTTTCTTTGATATATCATCAAGTGACAAAGATCCTTCTGGCAATGTTAATCCACAGTTGTATATACAGACCATTACAAGGTAAATAATATATTTTTTGTGTGTATTTTTCTTCTTAAGAAATTGATTTGAAGTTACCTGAAATGGTTTTGTTATTATAAAGAAACGTAGGGGGTGTTTGTATTTGTGTTTCGGAACTGATCACATGACTACTGCGACTTGAAGTTGCTATGGTTAGATTAAGAAGTTCTGCTTCTGCTTATCTGGTAATTTAGTGGTCAAATAATCAGTGTTGGATAATTATCTCATACCAGTAGCAACAAAACTGATTGAGGATAAATTATGATTTACCTATTTACTTTATCTTTTTAACCAATTTTTAAGAGATTTACACTTTCAGTGAACAAAGTTCTTGTTTTTCTTTCTCAAGAATGCTCTTTTTTGGCCACTATTAGTTCCTTAGTTCCTTTGATCGTTAGATTTGCCACACCTTAAACTTTTAAACATTTAGTTATCTGAATATTACAGTTACTCACAGCCGAAGCACATCCAAACAGTGTCTTCTGCGGCTTGTTTTAATTGATCCTGATTAATGAAAATAGTAAAAGATAAATGTCTTGAAAGAAAGTAAATTTGATTATTTGCTCTATAAAATATTTTATCTTGTCTGATCTTGTTCAGTTATACTTAACCTTGTATCCAAGTATGATCAAGCTTCTTTGCGTAATTGATATTTATGGCTCATGAATTTTGGTGCAGCTATCAGAGTGCTGATGGGCAAACTAAATTGCGAGTTACTACCGTTACAAGAAGATGGGTTGAGACTGCCGTTAATTCAGAGGTATAATAGTAAACTGTCTGTCATCAAACATTTGTTGCTCTTATTAGAGTAAATCTGCAGAGATATCAAACTTTTGAATTTCTTCCAATATAGTAAATTAGTGAGTATATGTAACGAATAATTTAATCAGTTTTGTTAGAAATAATTTGAGGCAAAATTGTGGATAATATGTCAGTCTTGCTTAGCAAGACATTGTTTTAGCATTAAAATCTTACCAGCTGAAACATTCTTTTTACAGGAATTGATGCAAGGTTTTGATCAAGAGACTGCTGCTGTAGTAATGGCTAGATTAGCTTCTTATAAGATGGAGTCCGAGGTAGGAATTCAGCAATGTCTTTGCTATATTGTGCAATGTTTTTCTTCTATTTAGTTTATGACATTTCTATTGGCTATTGATTGTTTCTTTAAAATTTCAGGAATCATTTGATGCGACAAGGTGGATAGATAGAAACCTCATCCGTCTGTGTTCTAAATTTGGTGACTACCGAAAGGATGATCCATCATCATTTTCTTTAAACCCAAGTTTCTCTTTGTTCCCTCAGTTTATGTTCAATCTTCGAAGATCACAATTCGTGCAGGTAAAACTTGTTTGTGGTCTCTAATTCCGATGAAGTAAGGTTCACCTATGTATGCCTTTTTGTCACAGGTGTTTAATAACAGTCCAGATGAAACTGCTTATTTTCGCATGATGCTAAACCGAGAGAGTATTACAAATGCTACTGTGATGATTCAACCGTCATTAATATCATATTCATTTAACTCACTTCCTTCACCAGCATTGCTTGATGTGGCATCCATTTCAGCTGATCGAATTCTTTTACTAGATTCATACTTTAGTGTAGTTATTTTTCATGGTACAACAATAGCTCAATGGAGGAACATGGGTTACCAGAATCAGCCAGAACATCAAGTACGTTTTTCATTAATTTCATTCTTCTTTTGTGAAAGTTCTTGAGTGGTTTATTTGAATGAAGTTAAGGAGGTGTTTTGATGTGCATGTAAACTGATATGCCCCAGTAATCAGTTTTGAGTATACAAGTAAATGCGATCACGATTTTCTAGTTTATTAGGGCCAGACTAGTTGGATTTTATGAAACAGGTAAAAAGTTGCAATCTGTGCTAATAATTGCAATTTTTCTCAAATCTCGAATATGGGTATTATGTCTTAACCTTAAACAAGAACTCTTTTAAAGTTTTGGTTCTTAGGAGTGAGAAAATACTATAAACGGAGAAGGATTTCCCTGTTCAGGTTACCCGGGGAGGGCGAGCTTTTTTACTGTGATGTACGCGGCCTAACCGGGTTATCCCGTGATCATTTCCAAACCCTTTCCCTGGCCATCCCAAGATGTGCTGCTAGTGAAGTTTGAACCTGAGATCTCTTGTTAGGATATCAGGACACCAACCACTAGGCCACCTTGTGATGGTTGAGCGAGAAAATACTATATTTCCCAGAATAGAAATTTGAGAAAAGTTGGTTTCCTTTTTTATGCAATTAGCATATATGAAATAACCTGCGTATCCAGCTAATCTAAATTATAATCAACTCTGATTTGATTATTCTTATAGCAACTCCCTAAATATCATATTGTACTAGGCATGGGATGTATATGCGTATTTACTGTTCTATAAGCACTCTTCATTGTATGACATAGCTCACATAGCTGCATACTATTTTGTCCTATATGTGTATATATTTTGTATATATGTATGAGTGTATCGCATCATGATGACATTCTATTTATTTTCATAGGCATTTGCACAGCTATTGCAAGCTCCACATGATGATGCTGAATTGATAATACGTGATCGATTTCCTGTACCAAGATTAGTGGTCTGTGATCAACATGGTTCTCAGGTCATCATTCAATCTTCATCTTATCTATGAACAATTTTAAAATGTGCTTTTTATGATATTTACATACGTAACTCGTGAATTATATGTAACAAACTGACAAAGTGTTTGTGGGTCAATGGTCAACTCAACCCATTTTGACCTGTTACCAGAACCCGCTCATCTTGACACATTTATTCCATACATATATTCTTATTGTTGGTGTGACTGATGCACTGTCTTTTGTCAAACAGGCTAGATTCTTATTAGCCAAGTTAAACCCATCAGCAACATACAATAACGAAGTCGCTGCTGGAATGGATGTTATATTCACTGATGACGTGAACCTTCAAGTGTTCTTCGAGCATCTACAGAAGCTGGCAGTCCAATCTTCTTGACCCCACACCAAAATCAAGCTCTTCATAGGGTTTTGTGATCAACTGTGTGCAGCATAGACCTCTTTATCTCTATTTGAATGAGAAGGAGACGTTGCACTGAGACCAATCATTCTATCAAGAGTTTCACAACATGAATGGGGTCGTGAGTGTTGAGAGAATGGTTGTTTGAGGATGCAAGTTAGCAAGGGGGAGTATGTGATCACTATTACATTTCTTTTTTGACGGTTTTGTAAGTTAATTGTGAGTTAATAGTATGTATTGAACTTTAAGGTTATATATAGGAGCAGATTCTGCTCCCAATGAGCCCAAAGAGCAGAAAAACTTCGGCTTCTGGTTTTTTGTGTTTCATTTGATACATGGACTGTACATCTTAAATTCTAGTTTTGTAATGTTGGAAACTCTCGGTTTGAAGTTTTAATATTTGTGAAGCAGAAACTTAATTCCATCAAGTTGATGATTTCAAATCTTTTCGGGATTAATGTTTCATAAACAGATGTGAACATGTGATGATCAAACCAATTGCTACTAGGTTTGCGTTGTCTACTTCATGGAATCGTACCTTCATCCTCTTTTTATGTTGTTGCTCGCCAACTTGGTCAAGTGCATGTGAGTCCAAACATCTTTCTTTGTGTGTAGGTAAGTTCTTCAACATCCCGTATAAAAGTGCATTGTTATGTATGTGCAGTAATGTATGTCTGTGGTTCTAAAGATAAAAGGAAGTCAGTTAGGAAGATAGAAAAACTATGAGGAGGTGATGTGTTCTCCTATCCTTTTTTTTCTTCCTTCCCCTTCCCTCCTCCTCTTCCACCCACCCTCCACACCACTCATCAGATTCCGGTAGCTCCTACTTGTTGAATTTCAGTCACCGCTGTTGGCAAGTGGAGCGGTGGCTAGTGGTTAGCCAGCAGGTGGGGATGGTGGAAGAGGTGGCCGGGTGGGGAGGGAGGAAGTGAAGGAGAAATGGGGATGGTGGAAGAGGTGGCCGGGTGGGGAGGGAGGAAGTGAAGGAGAAAAGTGGAAGCACGGAGGATATTTGTCACTTCTCCTATTGACTTTCTGTCTTCTTAACTAAAACCTCTTTTGCATGAAATCTAATCTCATAATGTATGCCTAACTTGTGTTCATCATTTTAAGTTTTTAACACATAAATTCCATTTATTTTCTCTTTAAATTTACCAATCATTTTGCTGTTTAGTTCATCAATTTAAGTTTTTAACACATAGATTCCACTTATTTTCTCTCTATATTTACCCATCATTTTGACGCTTGTTCCACTCACTTCATTAGGTATATATTACGCATATGTATATTTCCAATTATTTTTATTTTTTTCCAATCAATTCATTAGATATATGTTATGCATACATGTATCATTCCTTTCGAAAGATAGCTAGAACCAAAGGACTAACAATTCTACATCTTCGAAAAGAATGCATGACACAAAATAATGTTGCACAAAAGAAGCCTCTGCTAACATGCTTTGATATATCATGATTTGCAAATTGTTGATTTATATAGATAATTTAGAGCTTGTGTTATTTGAGTTTACTATTAAATCCAATCTAGCAAATGTCTACATAGTTGAAAATAAATAGTTAACCTATTTGATCAACTTAAGTAATGCATAAATTTGACGAAGAAAACAAGAGAAGGTAAAACAATATCAATGACAAAGCATTGCACATACATAACAAGGAAAACGATAAGGATAGTGCAGGTATCAATCGATAGTCCTTAGTCAAACAATATTCCAGAGTCCAACAAGGAAAATGACAACTATGCTTCTTATCTTAGTAACATATGTGTCGTATAGGTGGATGTTTGTTGCGTTAAGTGTCCATGTGATGACGAATTACTCCCATTGATTTTATATCTTTAGAAGATTTCATGTATATCCAAATTGGCAATCTAATCATAATATTCATTAATTAAATTATTACTAATAAGTTGACTCTTTTACCCTTTATTTTACTCATTCATATTCATCTCTATTCAATCTCTTCGGAAATCCCTTCGTACACAACAACTTAGCTTGGAGTCCGAACAGTAGTGAACCCAGAATTTTCGATCACCGGTAGTATAAATACAATAATTAAAAAAATTAAATTACTCGGGTCAAGTAACTAACACTTAATTAATTCAATTGTGTCACTAATAAAAACCCCCTTTAAAAATTACACTAGTCGGTCCAAGTCACTGATGTCATGTGCCACCGGTACTGATCAAGTGAGTCCGCCCCAGAATCCGAACATCTTTGTGCAAAGGGGTAAACATTTATATTACTTTCTGTGCAAATGAACCCCTCGTTACTTTTTGATTGATCGCCATAAGGATTAAATTTGGTCTCCTTTATCAATAACTACTACTACTATTAAAATACGTAGCAAGAGTTTTTTTTTATTTGTCCGTAAACAATATTATAGAAATTAAAGATTGGGTATAATAAGACCTACTCATAGAAGTTAAACTATAAATCAATTTAAGAAATAAAGTTTAACCAAATTAGAGATGATAGGAATTCAAATTGAAAAACAGAATTCGAAATAGGATGTTTTACCAATTGAATTGATAGTTGGAACCGAATGATTACAAGAGAAGGAAATTACAATTCAAAGCTTACATGAAATCAAACTACAGTTAGTATTTATTCACCAACAAGTCAATGAAAGTCAACTTTTCTGTAACTGACTCCAATGACTCTCTAACAAAGAAAAATGTATGGTGGGGGGGGGGGGGGGTGTTTGACAATACACTACCTCAAAAGGTGTAGTCTAAATAGCATGATGGAAATTGGTATTGTACCAATACTCAGCCAATGACAACCATTGTAACCACTCTTTTGATATGTAGATGATAATTTCAACCGTACCTTCAACATTTTAAACAATGACTGCCAAAATTGACTAAGAAACACCTTATCCCTGTTACTGACAATTAATGATGGCACGCCATGGAGTTTGTAGACATTATCAATGAAAGCCTTAGCAAATGTGTTAGCAGTATATGGATGAGATAATGCAATGAAATGAGCATACTTAATAAGTGTATCCACCACCACCAAAATTACTATTGTGCCATGTGAAACAGGTAACCCATTAATGAAATCCATAGAAACATCAACCCATACTTTATTAGGAATAGGTAATGGTTGTAATAGATCTGGATAAGTTGACAAATCAGGTTTGTGCCTTTGATAAACATCACATTCACGAACCATTTTATGCATATGCTTCTAATAGAATAGGGATTTCAATATGTGTGTAGTGACATGAGAACCTGAGTGACCACCCACTGAATCAGAATCATAATAGTGAATTAATTGGGTTTTAAGGGCTCCATCTGACCCCACTACCAATCTACCATTCCTAGTTAATAATCGATCTACCCATTTATACTTAATGCCAGTGTAAGTGTCATCTTTTAAACTGATGCATCACTTCTTTAAGATCAGTATCAATGGTTCAACTAAGTTTGATCTTGTGCAACACATATGAAGAAACAACAGTAGTAACCATGGAACATAACTCACTACTAGTTGTGACTCTAGACAAAACATATGCAACTACATTCTCATTGCCCTTCTTATAGGTAATTTCATAGTCAAAACCCAACAATTTAGGAAGCCATTTAGCCCGGAAAGGAGTAGTAAGTATTTAATCCAATAGATATTTCAAACTAAAATGGTCGGTCTTGATTTTAAAGTGCATGTCCAACAGATAACCCTTCCATTTATCCAACGCCATAAGGAATGTAAAAAATTCTTTCTTATAGGTTGACAGAGCTAAATGTTTCGGAGACAAAGACTTGCTCAAGAAAGCAATGGGATGAGCATTTTGTTGCAAAACTGCACCAATGCCAGTCCCCGAAGCATCAGTTTCTTCTACAAATATAGCATTAAAATCAGTTAAAGCTAAGATGTGTGCCCTGGTCATTGCTTCCTTCAACAATACAAATGAAGTCTGAGCTTCTGCATTTTACTCAAAATCATTCTTCTTCAACATAATTCCTTATAAATCTCCTGTAATAACCAGTAAGCCCAAGAAACCCTCTTAGTTGTTTAATTGTTTGTGGTTGGGACCATAATTCCATAACTTGAATCTTGGAAGGGTAAGGAAAAACACCATGATCAGAGATTATATGACCCTAATACTCCACTTGAGTTACTGCAAAGGTACATTTACTCATTTTAGCTACGTATAATCATCCCTAAAATAAAAATATGAGAATGTAAAAATAAATCAAAGGGATAACTCCAGCAAAAAAGAAACCTAATTGAGTTTTCATCAAGGGAAAAAGGGTAAAAAAGTCATACAACATGTTAATCAATAATTAGATTAAATTTCTAAATATTAAAATCATTTTGTTACAATTAAATTATTAATTTGGATATATATGAAAAAAAAATCAATTTTCAAAAGATATTGAGGTAGTTATGAAAGTTTGTGAATGCCTAAATGTAACCTTATACATAATGAATGAGTTATGAAATGCATCTTAAAATTTCCTTCATAACACATTAACACCTTACAAAATCAAAATATGTGAGGATAAACAATTATGGAGTAATACATGTTTTGTTTATAGACACTAGCGAAATGTTACATTCACAAATATTTAAAAAAATAGAATTTTTAAAATGACGTGGATGATTAAAATTATATTTTATACTTGTTTCACTTTATACTATTAGTACACGTCATTCTGTAGCTCTGTTGTTTTCGTAGTTCTGTTGTTTTCGTAGTTCTGTTGTTTTTCATTATGTTATTAAGATCAGTAGAAGAAGAATATGAAACTTTTACTTTTGTTTAAGATGAAAATCCACCGTCGTACGTCAATTGATAAAAACCAATTTCTCAATAATTTGGAGTTATAGAATTAGGTAGCAGTCACATTCACTACAAAACTTCTTTAGTAATTGATATAAAGAGGATATTAATCATGAGACAATGCTAGCCTTACACTAAATATTATGGATAAATACCATTTCCTTCTTGTTTCTCTTCCATTCCAAGGCCACCTCAACCCAACTCTTGAACTCGCAACAAAACTCGCCGCAGCCGGTGCTCGAGTCACCTTCGTGACCACCGTCAACGGCCTCAACAAGCTCAAAACATGCCGTTCCCTTCGGGGGCTATCGTACGATTCTTTCTCAGATGGTGGTGCCAATGAAAAATCAAACTACTTTGAACAAGTGAAGCTTGTGGGGTCAGTTAACTTCAAGAACCTTTTGTTAACAAAGATCAAAGAGGGACAAAAAGTGGATTTTTTAATCTATGGTCTCTGCCTACCATGGGTGGAAGAAATTGCACGTGAATGTCACGTGCGATCAGCATTTTTCTTTTTCCAATCAGCAGCTGCATTTTCAATGGTGTATCATTTTTTCAAAAATGATGGTGGGATGGTAAATTCATATATTGATCCCAATGGTTTAATTGAAATACCAGGGTTGCCTTTGTTAGAATATAGTGACTTTCCTGCATATTTTAAACCCTCAAATGCAAATAACTTAGCCCTGTTTTCTCTGTTTCAACAACATATACAAATATTGGAAGAACATCCAAATTCATGCATACTAATCAACACTTTTCAAGAGTTGGAAGAAGCACAAGTTGAAGCAATACCTAATGATCACATAAACATTTTGTGTATTGGACCGTTAGTATCTAGCATGTGTGATGTTTCTCAAGATTTCGAGCGAGAAACTTATCTAAAATGGTTGGATACGAAACCTAAGAAATCGGTGATTTATGTGTCTTTTGGGAGCATGTCGAATTTAAATAAAAAGCAAAAGGAGGAGATATTTCGAGGACTAATTGAATATGGTCATCCATTTTTGTTAGTTATACGTGATGATCACGATGAGTTGATGAAGGGTGAATACAATGGATTGATAGTGAGATGGTGTTCGCAGGTGGAGGTTTTAAATCATGAAGCGATTGGGTGTTTTGTGACACATTGTGGGTGGAACTCGATGATAGAGAGTGTGGTAAGTGGTGTGGCGGTGGTGGGGTGTCCGCAGCTTGCAGATCAGATGATTAATGCAAAGATGGTGGATGAAATGTGGGGGAATGGAGTGAAGGCCATGGCAGATTGTGACGGTGTTGTGGGGAGGGAAGAGATTAAGAGGTGTTTGGAGGTGGTGATGGGTAGTGTAGAGATAAAGAAGAAATGTGAGATATCGAAGAATATGGCCATGGACGCTATGGGTGATGGTGGAGCTGCACATAGCAATTTGAAGCAATTGTTCAACAGTTTACAAAGTGTTTAATGATGTATGTTAATTAATCCTTGAGTTATCATCAAGTGATTAAGATCCTTATGGGGAAATATTTAGTTGGTTTGAGTTTGTATCAAGTATAGGATATCCATAAACGGATAAAATACAAATTTGCCAATAAGATTTGCATTGTTTGGTTCAAGAACCCATACCTTCCTCGGTTTATTATGTAGATGTGGTTTGATCAACTTGATTAGATGCTCATAAGTAGCCGCGGTTAACATTGTGATTGCTTGAAGATTATCAATTTCTTTTTTCTATAACATGAGAAGAAAGTTATATATATGTTATGAACAATAATATAATACATAAGCTTAAAAAATAGGTTTAAAGTTGAAATTTTTTCATGAGTGGTGAACTTTAAATTTTTTCAATGTTCTAACCTCAGTATTAGACTCGATTTTCATACCTAACTTAACGTTGTACTACTCCTCGTGCTCGTACATTTATTAAGAGTGTTATTGGTGGTAGGTCTAAGTATTGGATTGACACCATAATCAATATAGCATAAAATCCTAAATCCAATAAAACTTTTACTTTAAAAATTTAAACAAATGAAAGTTTAAACAAAGGAAAAATAAATATTATCAACATCAAGAATATAATCACATGGATTTAATTCAAACAGAGTATAAATCATAGTATCCGGTGGCGTATAGTAAATGGTAGCAAATAATTTTTTTATAGTTATTTGAAAAGAAGAATAAAGACGACAATTGTTGACATCTTCGATTGACGCAGAATATGATGGAGTCATAATATCACATCTAATATTTTTGAGAATAGGAATTAATAGTTTAATAGTTACCGACTACATATTAGAGTATCAGGGATGACCCATTTACAAAACTTCCTTGAAATTATAGGTCTGGACTGAATTAGTAGTAGAGAAGTTGGACTAGTTAGGGGGGCTGAGCACCACCCAGCACCCCTCTTAGCTCCGCCATTGCTCGTAAGTCCATCCAAACTTTGCTCCTTGTATGGTCAATTTCTTCGACAGTCTTTTTATACAGTTTTCCTTTCCAATAGCAACAAGAACCAGAAGGTCAGTTTTAAACTCCACAACATCCCAAAAACTCCCATCAAATCAGACCCATATAAATCACACAAGATCCCACACGTTACAATGCCGAATATCACGTTTTGAGCTACTCCACGTATTTTAAATCTATAATTCTTTTGTAATAAAAGGAGAATTGAGTAGCAATCGTCACACTCCATTGAACTTTCTTCACGTCCATCTCTGTATCAGACTCCATTCCCGTTCAGCTCAAAAGACATGCATGAGGCAGCATTTGTAAGCACCTCATAATGTTGGTGCAGCCTGTTCCGGAATAAAGATTGATACCCATGTCATCTAATTTAAAGAGGTTTCTGTTAGAAGGTCGTGACAGGAGTGGAGATATAAAGAGAAACTGCAAGATATTGAAAATCACGGCCATGGAGGAGGTGCAGACGGTGGACCTGTACAAACAAATTTGAAGAATTTCTACGAAAAAAGCTTAAAATGCATTTCAGAATGTAATATTTAGGAGTGTTTGTCATTATGTTTTAAAAGTGATTCAAGTAATATGGGTTTTTTGATGACGCAATTATCAGATAATTAGTAGTATGAAAGGTTGCCAAATTTTGATTATTTGTAGAATTACATGTAAAACGACGCCTAAATAATCAACAAATCAGAAATAGTTTTGTTGCATGTTGGCAGCTATACCCAAATTACGTATTTGCCTATTAGACAATGAAATAATCAAAATCTATTTCACCATACCCAAACACTAGAAACTGTCAATTAGGAACTTGAAAATGCAATAACCGGATGATACATTATCAGTTAATACATACTGACCATGCCATTACTTAGTTTATCTGGAAATAAGAAACTACAAAAACCTATATATTTTATTCAGCCATGAATAATATAAAGAGGTTGTGAACCCTGTACATAGAAGCTAGGTATTGTATATAACTTATACATGGAATCAGAATCCTTGGAAGATTGAATTAAAGGATTTAGTAATGTAATTATAAGTTTGTACTTACAATTCTTGCCCATTTGAAGATACTCTAAGCAAAATACCCGATTTGTATGACAGCATACCTTCATCGGTTTTCATGTTGATATTGCTTAACCAACTTGATTAGTTGCTCATAAGTCCTAATTTTGTTCTGTGGTCAAGTTCTGCAACAATGTTTGAAAAATTCCCCTTTCCAAAATCAACAAGAACCAAAGGGTCAGTTGTAAACTCAACATCCCCAAAAAATCCTTTCTTTTTCCGAGAACCCAACTCATCAATCCCATCAAACCTTGAAACACGTTAACTTTTGTTTTCTATTTCTTTCCCCATAAAATGATTTCGTTCACAATCATAGGACCATCAATGATCTGACAATTGTGAACATACGTTGTTTGAACTTCAGTAGGCACATAGGATATCACTTTAGATAGACTAATTGCTAAGATTTTAGCAACAATTTTATATCGGTAGCCGATATGACTTGTGGGTTTATAGTCACTAATACAAAGAGGATAATTAATTTTGCGGATAAAGGAGGAGTTACAACCTCTTCTGATGAATGCAGATTGCTCAAAATCTTTTACATACGCCACAATGCCATCTCGAACAATTTCTCGTGTTGCACAACTCTAAATCGCTATATCTAAAATTGATAATCAGAAAATAAGTCCATAAACCATATATAATAAACCCAAACAAGTATCCCACTTTAAAAGTTTTGGAGAAAAGATACTGTACCGTTTACGGTATTCATATGTAAATGTCAAATTATTTATCTTTATAGTCCTTTGATTTTGATGTGCGTACAATAATAATCCCTCATTTAAAATTTTAAGTGCTTGTTATATAGAAATAGGTGATGTGATATAGCACCAACTAGTATCCAAATCCGTGTATACACATGAGTCGTGTAAGCTATTAAAATAAACATTAAATTAAGAAGTTATATTTTTTCACACAACAATTCAAATGTCATAACCTAATTATGTTAATCAATGATTACGTTTTTATAAGAATTATAAATGATACAGTTAGATTCTTTTTTCCAAATTATCTCAATTCTCAAATCAACACTTATTGAGTAGGGATTTTGGTAATCTTCTTAGGACATCGATTAATTAAGAATTTAAGATGATAAATGTAACCACATTGAAATTGACAGTTTTAATTAATAATTTGCCTTTTAGATGATAGAGTAATAACTTATATTTATCCTTATTACTAATTTAAAGATTTAAGATTATATATATTCGTTGAAACGATGGAGATTTTTTGAAACCGCAAATTTATCCTAAACCTATATAACTTATTATTTGAAAAGGTGGAATAAAACTACCTGTGGGATTTGAGATGTATGTGGAAGTATTTGAAGTTATTTTATTTATCTAAATGCATTTAAAATAATAAATTAGTATAATAAAAGTATGTTATATTATTTAACTGAATTGAATGAATGGAGGTATATTTTTCCTTAATTTGTAGGTATATAATGCGTATATAGTTTCTCTAATGATACTTTTATGTAATATTGTGATAGTATTGGAACAAATAGGTAACATTAATAAAAAACCTACTATTTTATTATTAATTACGGGTAGTACAACTTTATTATACGATTTATACTATTAAAGTATTAGTTAATAATTCTTTTTACATGGTTTAAATTTTAAATTAATTAAAAATAAGGGATCTGATTGTTGACATATATCTTAATTTAATAAAAGTTAATTTAAATAAAAGAAAAGTTGCGTGAATTTCAATGTACATAAAAAAGAATAGACGTAAACACACCAGAAATTTATAAACATAAACGTAACTCAAAAAAATATTATAAATAAAAATAAAAATATATTTGTTGGTGATTCGAATAAAGTTACGTAAAATTTAGAGAGAACTGTTCAAAATAAGAGTAGATATGCATTGATGGTCTAAGAGATAACAATAGATAATTAAATAAATATATATACTTAATAAATATAATTATAATAAAAACTTGACGTAACGTTTATGATACAAGTATTCATTTATGTTTGTGAACATATACAAATACATGAAATAGATTTTATTAATTTTGATAACGTACTGATATTTCCTTTAAGAGTTATATAATTTAAAAAGTTTGAGACTATAATTTTGAATTGAGCGAAATTAAAGGACTTAATTGAAAAAAACAATTTAAATTAAATGATGATGTCATCAAATCCCTAATTTTACTCAATTTAACAAAATTAAAGAATTCTGTTGGCCAATTAAATATTCGATGATATCATCATCCGCTTCTTATATTATATTTATTTACTAGCGTCTAAACCCGTGTATACACACGAGTCGTTTAAGCTACTGAAATAAATATTAAATTAAGAAGTCATATTTTTTTGACATGACAGTTCAAATGTCATAATCTAATTATGTTAATCAATGATTACAATTTTTAAATGATATCTTTACGTATAAAAAACTTAACGTAACTTTTATTGATATAAGTACTCCTTTTATGTTTGTGGACATATATAAATACATGAAATAGATTTTTTAAATTTAGATCTTATCCTAAACATATAACTTGTTAATTGAAAAGGTTGAATAAAATTACATGTGAGATTTGAGATGTACATGAAAGTATTTGAAGTTATTTTATTTATCTAAATGTATTTAAAATAATATATTAGTATAATAAAAGTATGTTATATTATTTAATTGAATGAATGGAGATATATTTTTTCTTAACCTGTAGGTATTATATAATGCGTATACAGTTTCTCTAATGATATTTTTATGTATATTGTGATAGTAGTGGACGAAATACGTAACAATACTACTTCATAATTATTTACGGGTAGTACAACTTTATTATATGGTTTATACTATTAAAGTATTAGTTAATAATTCTTTTTACAAATGTTTAAAATTTTAAATTAATTAAAATAAGGGATGTGATTGCTTAATTTAACTCTATTGAAAAATGTTGATGCCATTTTTTCCTTAATTTTAATCAATTTGAAAAAAATCAAATAATCCTATTGATTAATTGAATATTTGATTAAATAAAATTTTTGTTGATTGATATCTTAATTTAATAAAAGTTAATTTAAATAAAAGAAAATTTACGTGAATTTCTATGTACATAAAAAAAAAGAATCGATGCAGAAATACCATAAATTCATAAACATAAACGCAACACAAAGAGATAATATAAATATAAATAAAAATATATTTTTTGGTGATTTGAATAAAGTTACGTAAAAGTTAGAGAGAAGTGTTCGAAATAAGGATAGATATAAATTGATGGTCTAAGAGATAACAATAAATAATTAAATAGACATTTAAATATAATTATAATAAAATGTAGGTTATTCTTTTTTTGAAATTGAGTTGAAATTGCATTTTTAAATTGAATATGCATTATGTCATAAACGTGATTCGTATATAATTCGTATATAGTTTATTATTGATATAAGTTTCCTTTATGTTTGTGAACATATACAAATGCATGAAATAGATTCTATAAATTTTGATAACGATATAATATTTCGGTTAAAAATTATATAATATAAAAAGTTTGGGCTGTAATTTTGAATTGAGCAAAATTAAATGACTTAAATGACTTAATTGACAAAAAGTTTAAATTAAATGATGATGTCATCAAATCTCTATTTTTTACTTAATTTAACAAAATTAAAAAATTTTATTGACCAATTGAATATTTGACGATGACATCGTCTTCTTTTTTTATTATATTTAAGATTTATTTATTTATTTAAGATAAGATTTATTTATTTATAAGATTATTATCCCTAAAAGTATTGAAACGAAAATAGTTTCACAAAAAGAACTTCAAATAAAACATCTGTAAACTTTAGGGACTATTTTTTACAATTCACCAATTATTACATACTCCGTATATACATATCTATTTGTATCTATCTACTATCCATCTCAAATTCAAAAACAAGCCGTAGGGACCTGTAAAGCAAATCACTCAACGCGCTATTTTCATACAATAATTCTCCGAACACCAAACTCATCATTTCAATTTACAGACTTATTACACACTAAAAAACACACACATATTATCTCTCCACCGTCGCCGCCGCAATGGCGTACCACCGACACCTTCGTCTTCTCTGTCTCACCTTCATTCTCTTCACCGCCGTCTCCGCCGGAGACGACGGCGACGTGATGTCAAAACTCGCCGGAACCCTAAACCCTAAGCCGTCGTCATGGACCGGAACTGATTACTGTAAATGGGAAGGAATCACATGTGATGGTTCCAGTCGTGTTACAACAATCAATCTCGCTTCAAAATCACTAGCCGGAACCCTAATTCCGGAGATTAATGAGCTTACACAGCTCAAAACCCTAGCCGTACAACGCAACTCAATCTCCGGCGATATACCGATGCTGTCAAATCTCACTTTAATTGAACAAATCGCTCTCGATTCCAATAATTTCACTTCAATTCCGCCTGATTTCTTCTATGGTTTGAACAATTTACAATCTTTTAGCATCTCCGATAACCAAAATTTATCCCCATGGGTTTTACCGGAAACCCTAAATCAAAATACAAACTTGCAAAGTTTTCTGGCGAGTAATGCTAGAATAATGGGATCAATTCCTAATATTTTTGATAAATTGCTTAATTTGCAGAATTTGAGGTTATCTTATAATGACCTTACCGGAACCATACCGGAAAGTTTTGGTGGGTCCCAAATTCAGAACTTGTGGTTGAACAACCAAATGCAAGGGCTTACTGGTAATCTTAATGTAATTTCTTCAATGACTCAAGTTAGTCAAGTTTGGTTACAAGCTAATGCATTTAGTGGTGTTATACCTGATTTAACAAATTGTAGTGTTTTATTTGATTTACAACTTAGAGATAATCAATTAACAGGATTAGTTCCTCCATCTTTGATGGTACTTCCTAGTTTAGCAAATATTACTTTACAGAATAATAAATTTCAGGGTCAATTGCCTGTGTTTAAAAGTGGTGTGCTTGTAGAGTTAGGTGTTAGTACTAATAGCTTTTGTTTAAGTACACCTGGACCTTGTGATCCACAAGTGACCACGTTGTTAGAAGTTGCTGGAGGGATTGGGTACCCGATGACATTAGCGCAGTCGTGGACAGGGAATGATGCTTGTAATAAATGGAATTATATTAGTTGTGATTCTTCTGGGAAGGTGACTACTGTGAGTGTCGGAAAGCAGAAGCTTTTGGGTACTATTTCGCCTGCGTTTGCGAATTTGACATCGTTGAGGAGTTTATCGTTGAATGATAATAGCTTTGTTGGTTCGATTCCGGAGGTCTTGACGACTTTGCCGAATCTGGTATTTCTTGATGTGTCGAATAATAATCTTTCGGGTACGGTACCGGTTTTTCCAGCGAGGGTTAAGTTTACGGACGGGGGTAATCCTTTGTTAGGTCAAGATGTGTCTACTGGGCCAGATGACTCAGGCTCTGGTTCGGGTAATGCAGGTGGAAGCTCATCTGGGTCAAAAAAGGGGGGATCGGGTTCGACTGGTATGGCTGTTGTGATTGTGATTGCCGTTCTTGTTTTTGTTGTGATCGTGTTGTTTGTGTGTTACAAGTGTTATGTTAAGAAGAGAAACGAGAAATCAGTTAAAGTTGAAGACCCTGAAAACGGTAAAGAAATTGTAAAAGCCAGTGTGTTTGGTGGTAGTTCAAATGCTCATAAAGTTATTAGTGAGTTACAGAGTCAAAGCAGTGGCTATCATACTGAAATGTCGGTATTTGCAGGCGGAAATGTAAATATCTCAATTGACATTCTTAGAGAAGTCACTGATAATTTTAGCGAAGAAAAAATCTTAGGAAGGGGTGGTTTCGGGGTTGTCTATAAAGGGGAATTACATGATGGGACAAAGATAGCAGTTAAAAGGATGGAATCGGGTGTGATGGGGACAAAAGGGTTGAAAGAATTTCAAGCCGAGATTGCAGTACTAACCAAAGTCAGACACAGGCATCTCGTGGCTCTTCTTGGATTTTGTATTAATGGTAATGAGAGAATTTTGGTGTATGAGTACATGCCACAAGGAACTTTGAGCCAACATTTGTTTGAATGTGGTGAACTGAAAACCAATCCTCTTAGTTGGAAACAACGGGTTTCTATGGCTTTGGATGTTGGAAGAGGGGTCGAGTATTTGCATAGTTTGGCACAACAAAGCTTTATTCATAGAGACTTAAAGCCATCTAACATTCTTCTTGGTGATGATATGCGAGCCAAAGTTGCAGATTTTGGTTTGGTGAAAAGTGCACCTGATGGGAAGTACTCTGTTGAGACCAGATTGGCTGGAACTTTTGGTTATCTTGCACCTGAATATGCTGGTGAGTACTAACGTCTGTTTTATTATGTTTTATTGATAAGCATTGGTCTTTTACATTTCAATAGTATAGTTTTGTTTTTCTGAATTTTCATGTAAGCATTTTAGTTTAATAGATGATATTGGTATATATTAGAAGTGGCAAAATGGGGCAGGTTGGGTAACATGTCAAAATAGGTAAATTTGGGGTGATAGTAATTTATGTTTCACAAAACCTAACCTTGAGTTTTCTTTGATGCAAACAGCTACTGGTAGAGTAACTACAAAGGTGGATGTATATGCATTTGGAGTAGTATTAATGGAGTTGATCACAGGCAGAAAGGCCCTTGATGAAACAATGCCAGACGATAGAAGTCATTTGGTGACATGGTTCCGAAGGGTTCTTATCTCCAAAGAAAACATAGTAAAAGCCATTGACCAAACTCTCGACGCTGCCGATGAAGAAACCCTAGAAAGCATTTGCAAAGTGGCTGAGCTGGCAGGCCACTGCACTGCACGGGAACCATACCAGAGACCCGACATGGGTCATGCAGTTAATGTATTGGGTCCACTTGTAGAGCAATGGAAACCTTCACGACCCGAAGAAGAAGATGGTTATGGCATTGACCTCCATATGAGCTTTCCTCAAGTTCTTCAAAGATTGCAAGATGAAGGTACTTCTAGAATGTTTGATTATTCCTTTGATCAAACTCAGTCAAGTATTCCCTCTAAACCATCCGGACTAGCAGAAAGGTTCGAGTCAACTGATGCCCGATAGCCAAAAAAGTCAACTATGAATCAGCATTTGTAAAGAAAAGATGAAAAATGTACCGGTCTTACCCATTTTGGTTCTTTGATTTATTCATTTTTCAACATTTGGTCGCACATTTGGTCACACATTTGGTCTATAGGTTCTATGCTCTTTTTTGTTTTTTTGCTATTTTGGTAGTCAAAGTTTTAATGATTTACACAAAGTTTCTTGACATTTCTTCATTTGTTATGCTTGACATGTATATCCTTCTTTTCATGCCATGTACATTCAAGGATAAACTTGACAATTCTTGTTTATAAAATTTCAACTTTTTTTCATTTTGGATTATGATATATGTTGTGGGATTGAATGTAACCTGGCAAATGATGTATATGGAAGCTTCTATCTCAACATATTTGTAGGATTTTGAGGGGAATAAAAACATGACATCTCAGTTGTCAACATGATAAAGTATTGGCTTCATTTTATTTTATTATTATCTATAAAGAATATGTGAAGAAAAAAGGCAAAGATTGCACATGGGTGGTTGTGTGTGGATGATGACACCAGTTAGTTTTATACTCCTGTTGTTTTGTTGTCTATAATTGTATATTAGCAGATTGGCATCTATCACAATCATTCAATAATGACTTCATCAAATTGATGCATGGGTTTAGGCTGTGACAGCAACTATTACCAGCTATGCTGGATTTCGTTTATTAACTAGAAACGATCTCAATAACAGAACGACTAATTATTTATTAATAATCCGGGTTACTCCATGATAGTTTAAACATTAATATTAAAACTCAAATAGTTTAAAAGTAAGGCATAACATAGATGTTGTTTGCAACACCTTACTTCAGTGCTATATATGTATATTATATATATATTATATATATGAGAAAAGTTAAAATAAAAATGTTAATAAATTAGACAACGGAAGAATCAATAGAATTGATTCTTTTCAAATATTCATTTTCATATATCATAAAAAAAATTAGATATCTTATAAACCGTACGTCAATAAATTATAAAAATTACACCGTTAGAATCAATGTCATTTTATCTTTAATTAGAGATCTCACATAATTTTTTTTCGACGAATTTTTTTCTTTCCTATTTTTAATGGGTTTTAGTAATTCGTAATGTCAAATCACATTTGATTTAAACACTAAATAATAATCACATGTGATTATATCTCCAATCAAATTTTAAATTCAAATAATTGATAATTTAAAAATTTTTAATATACAAAAATTAAGTTGTAATCACATGCGATTGAACATTAAAGTATCAATCACATGTGATAGTAATCAAATATGAAATCACATGTGATTAGATGCCAAATCATATATGATTAAATATCAATTACATGTGATTTTTGTTGAAAACAAAGCAACTTTTAAAATTTTATGTATAATATTCATGTGAATGAATATTAAGATGTAATCACGTGTTAATTTAAATATACCATGAATAAATAATCGTGTACTAATTTTAACTTTTTATCACAAATCACATGTGATTATATTTTTAAGAACTGGTAAAAAAAGAATTCATCGGAAATAGAGCTCGTGAGATCTCTAATTAAAGATACAAAAACGTTAATTCCGAATATGTAATTTTTATAATTTATTGACATACGATTTGTGAAATATTTGATTTTAAAAGTTGAAATGAAAATGAGTTTTGTAATAAAATAAAGCGATCCTATTACGATTACATTCTCTATTTTTTTGTCATTCTTATTTGCACCCACACGTGTGTATATATATATATATATATATTTCCCGTTCAAGGTATGTTAGAAATACATTTTGTAAGATGACTTGATTCTTGTATGTACATAAAACTTTACCATAAATGCCACAATATTAACTCATGCAGAGGGTTGGAAAAGTTCGATAGAAATCAGATTCTTACTGAGTTGATCGAATTTAAGTCGAGTTTATATAGATGTGAACTCAACTTCTTATGTGTTTAAAGCTTGTATCTTTATTTCAATGTTGATAAAAACTCAAACTCATTTGTGAAGTTATACATTTTAAATAAGATTTGAAGGGGAATGTATATAAAATATGACAGGTGAAATCCTACATCTTAATAAGGTTTGTTACCTTACTGTAGAAATAGATGATAAAATACTTCGAATTTCTAATAGTTGTTTTGTTTGTTATGATTGATATTTCAAATTTGATTAGTGAATTATTAGATTCCTTGTGACATATATTTTCCGTGGGTCAACTACAATTTAGTTGTTCACCAAACAATCAAACCCATGTTATGCCTGAAAGGTAGCAAGTAATTTACTTGACTTTATTATTATAACCATATTAATTTTCAATTCTCAATTTTCAACACACACAACTTGTTGCGTGCCCTTTTTTTAGGAAAAAATGTTTTTATTAAGCGGTACATGTATCTCTAATTAAGTAACCAATTTCAACATAGTTCATAATTTCTAGATTTTTATCTGTTTATTTAATGATTAGTATTATTACATAAACTACCGACTCAACTTTCCATCCATTATTAAAAGTAGAGTAAGATTCATATATTCTTATTAATGGGTGTATGAATATTAATTTAAGATATTACATCATATCTTAAAATAAATTTTAAAATTTATTATAAAATGTATTTTGTTTTTTATAACTTTTAAAATATAATACTTTATAAAATTTTGAATTTACCGTTGTGACATGCTTATTTTTATCTACGTTTCGATATAAATTTTATCCAAACCTGAGTTGATATAAGAGAAAAACAAATTATATTCAAAATTAATTAAAATATTTTGACCCGACTCAGTTTTGAATAAAATTTACAACGAAACGTAGATAAAAATAAGCACGTCACAATGTTATATTTGAAATTTTATAAAACATTATATTTTAAAAGATATAAGAGAAAAACTAAATATGTTTAAAATTAATCTTGTTTATAAAAATTCCAATATGGTGTAATAATAGGCATCGGATATCTTGTTGACAATGCTACTTTTATGAAATGGTCATCATTTACGTGTCTAATTGCGATTACTTAGTCAAAAAGGAAAGAATTAAATCTGTAAATAAAATGCCAAAAGTTTTTGTAAGCTATTGCTAAATTATTAACGCATCTGATATACACTCCAAACTACATAGCAATATTGAAAAATAAAATGATTACCCATTTGACAAAATCTTTAAATCTCTTCAAGAACACACCAAAAATATGATTAAAACAAAGAATAAAGTTGAATTTGTATGGTCCACAAAGAGAAATCTTTAAATCTTATAAAAGGCGTGCATGGTAGCAGAATTCTTTCATTTTCATACAACAATTCTTTCATTTAGCACTAATAATTTGCGTTCACAGGAACTTTCGTTCTTTATTTTATAAAACAATTCTTTCAATTGTAACTCCATTCCAGCCTCTAAAGTGTTTTTTAAGATCCTACATTTTCATTCCGTTTACAAAGGACATAATGTCTAAATTTAACAAAGATTTTGTACCGAACACAATGTCACCATTTTACAATGACCTGGTGTTCGGGACTCGTGAGGAGCTGATGGATTAGGTGCAAACTACAACACACAATCTTGGGTACATTATTGTCACACAAAGAACGAAGAAGATTGTTCTCGGCTTTGTTAAAAAGGTTTATCTTATGCGTGATCGTGGTGGTGAATACAAATCAGCATCACAGTCGACAACACATTCAGGTACAAAGAAATCTGGATGTCCGTTTCAATTTAAATTTTATATCTTTCAAAAAGATAATAATAATAATTAGAAAGGAAAACATATTTACTCGTGTTTAGTACTCAGTAACTTATTACAATAAATAATTTATTAAAAAAAAATTATCGTAATAGTCACCATATGAGTGGAGATTAAATAAACCAATTATATTTATTTTTAATCAATTTACACATGTTAAGAGAAATCTATTTGACAAAGTTGCATCATTTCGCTGAGCCCACAATTTCAATCAATACTTGTGAAAACTTCAAAATTTATTAGTGTTTTTTTTTAAATATTTAAAAACATCGAGAACAAATTTTATTAGTGTTTTACACATATTCTTTTTCTATTGTTGTTATCAATTTCCAAGTACAAAGAAATGTGGATGTCCGTTTCAACTTATAGCAAAATACACTCATGACCCAACACATTCAGGTTGGAAAGTTAATGTTATATATGAAAAACATAATCATGATCCAGCTATATTCTTGGATTGGCATGCTTTTGCAAAGAGGTCGTCCAAAAAAGAGTTTGAAATAGTGGAGGACATGACCAAAAATAATATGGTTTCATGAGACAATGTCTCCACAAGACAAACCGTATATGATGCACGGCAAAAAATACGTAAAGCCAAAAGAGTTGGACATACCCCTATGCAATCAATGGTGAAATCTTTACACACGGGTGAGTACGTCTATCATATTCTTCAAGAACTTGATTCCAATCAAGTACAAGATTTATTCTTCATAAATCCAATTTCTATGAAGATGTGGCGCACATTCCCCCATGTGCTCATTTTAGATCCGACGTACAAGACCAACATGTATCACCTACCTTTTCTTCAAATTATTGGATTAACTTCAACAAGCAAGACCTTTTGTATAGCTTTTGCGTTCATACGAAATCAGAAGTCCGACAATTTCAAGTGGGTGTTACACTGTCTTAGATAGACACTAGATGGCTATATGCTGCCATGTTTCATAGTCACGGATAGGGATTTGGCTCTAATGGAGGCATGCCAATATCTCTTTCCGGAGGTAAGCCGGTTGCTGTACAGATATCACATTTATGAAAATATTAGAAAGCACTGCAGACCATCCTTTGGTTCCAAGACTGACTGGGATAAATTCACTTCTTGGTGGAATCGCGTAGTTAATTCTCCAACTACTAACGAGTATGACCAAAATCGAACGTGGTTACGGTCAAAGTTGATAGACATGCAAAGAATTATTCTTATATTTTAAATTCATTCTTAAGTTTATCAAAATGTACATCTATTGAAACTAACCTGTTTTTATCAACGCTTCAGATGTGTTTACCTATTTGGATGCAAATTGGTTACAAAAGTATAAAGTGAAGTTTGTATTCACCTAGATTGATTAACATCTCAATTTCGGAAAACGAAAAATGAATAGGGTAGAGAGCCAACATTCTTTATTGATAAAACATTTGGATAATGAAAAGTCACATTTAAATAAATTTGTAGGAAATATAGATGACATAGTTCGAATACAATACACGGAAATAAAGGCAAGCTTCGGAGAAAGCATGAATAAGATAAAGCATTTACATAGGAACAGAATATTTAGTTTATTACTAACAAATGTTTCTATAGAAACAATAGATTTACTAACAAGGGAGATGAAGCGGGTTAAATCTTTAAAGCAAAAAGAGGAATCATGTGGCTGTCAAATTCGTACAAGCTGCAGTTTACCATGTTCATGTGAAATCTCTCAATATGTCGATGCAGATGTAACGATTCCACTACATACGATAAATGTCTTTTGGAAGAAGCTTGATTTCGAACCGGCACTGTTACACACCTTGTTGAACAATTCCATGCCTTTGAAGAGGCTTACAACAAAGAGAAAAGAGCAGTGGTGATAAAGAGTTGGCGTCAAAAGATGAAAGCTATATGGGATCCTAGTAGCACGAGTTATGATGAGCCCGCGCAACAAACAACTACTCCCATTATCCTCCGAGGCATAGTTCATATGCACTCTCCATAGAACGTGATTACGTCTAAGAGCCTACAAGGCACAGTTCGTTCAAATACTCCCAAGACCAAGAACATCCAACACCATCTTAATTAAGGGACTATGACGATTCTCCCGGTTACAACAGTGCTTACGTGAACTACCAAACACCTGGTGAACTGAGTCCATTCATGAACCAAGATACTTTCGGGTATCTAGAGCCTGCTACACAAGGTTTATACGGGAACTATGATTATTAGCATGGTTACAATAGTGCATACGTGAAGTACCAGCTGCCTAGTGAACCGAGCCCGTTCATGAATCAAGATGTCGCCAACTAAATTTTAAATGACTGTTCACATGAGCCTTTCGCATAAGTTAAACAATCCGAAATGACCTTTTACGAGACTTTTCGCTAAACAATTCGCTAAACAATTCGCAAGATAAAATATTTTAAAAGTTATAAGATGAAAACAAAATATGTTTAAAAAAACTATACTAAATTTTTTTTTTAAATATATTATTTTTGACACGACTCAATTTTGAATAAAATTTACATCGAAACGTAAATAAAAATAAGTACGTCATAACTGGATATTTGAAATTTTTAAAAAAATTATGTTTTAAAAGATATAAGAGAAAAATAAAATAAGTTTAAAATTAATCTTAATAATAAAATAGTGGTGATGTGACGGGGTGTAAAAATCTCAAAATGGGTGTATGAATCTCAACACCCTTGAACAAATACTCAAGGAATCACTTATTGGTGATAAGATCACTTATTGGTGAACAAATACTCAAGGAGTCAGACCGACCGGTTCGACCGGTCCAACCGGGACCCGAGACCAAGGCCGGCCCAACTATACCCGGGGGAATGGCATGTTTTGATTCGAGATGAACCGGACGGTTCGCCGGTCGAACCGGAGCGACTCGGTGAACCGAACTGGGTTGGAACCCTTTTTTTTTTTTACTCGAACCGCGTAGGTCAACCTCCAAATTAGTAGGTCAACCATTGTTAGGTTGGAATTACTTGTGTGCTTGACTTGTAATATATAGGAGATTATAGTTGCTTGTGGTTTGTCTTACCACCAATGTGGGACAACTTCAACATTAAAGGAAAATAAAGCACTATAAAAATGTTTACCCCATGTTTTGAACCTTAGACCTCATGCTTGTTAGAAGGTTTGATTGCCAATTGATCTAACCATGACTTTGTGCTAGTTTTGTATTTATAAATATTTATTACTAGTTTATAAATGATTATTGTAATTTTTCTAATAGCTCTTTTAGTGATTATTTTGACAATTCTACAATAAGTTAATAGCCATTATATTTCGTTTCAAATATCATAATTTATAATTGGAGTTTTAAAAGTTTGAACGTATAAGTTCAAGTAAAAAAGTAAAAAAAAGTTAAGAAAAGTCAAAGACCGGTTCGACCGGACCCGGAGGCTCGGCCGGGTCAATGATTGACCCGGGTTTCAAAACATTGCTAAAATCTTGAGTGAACAAGCATATGTCCAAATGAGTAACATGGAAAGTAGAAATAAAGTTAGATCCAACTCTTGGCTACAGGAAGATGGAAGACATTCACACACCACATCTACTTCAATCAACAGAAACTTTCATTCTAATGAGTCCGTTGCAAAATTCCTTCTAACTTTCACACGTTTCCAATCTTCTAACTCTAGTAATGTTAATAGGTAATCGTATTTCTATATTTCGTGCTTGCAAAATTTCTTAATATATTTGATATTATAACTATATTGGAACAACATTTGGGTAATCATGGGTCACTAAAACGTAAGGTATTAGTTTTACATTTTATTGGGGTTTACATCGATGATAGTCTTTATGAAATTGTACAAAACTTAATATATAAAACGTTTTCATTTTATTGGGATCAATAAACTAATATGCGTCTATATTCTTTTTGTTTTGTGTGTTGATCATTAGCTTTAGATATCGTGTGATGTTTTGTTGTGGTGGTCAGATCCGACCGTCGAAGCGTGCCACAGCGGCCCAAATTTCATAAGGAAACATATTTAATAAGTCTAATATATTATATGTGTATTTATAATCATTCGTACAGCCCATAATATAAATTAAGCCCACTGTATTTTCTCTTTTCATTCGGAATTGTTTTATGAAATAAAAACAAACTGTGCCTCGTAAAACCGCATGATGCGATCAATTTAACTTTGCAATTTCCATGAATCCATTAAACATCTATGTCTTTCCTCTATTTTTAATTATTGAAATTTTTGTTTATAATTTTAATTTCATTTATAACATATGTTATTAATTCAATTATTATTCAAATTATATATTAGGGTTTTAATAATTTGATGTTATATAATTTAAAATATGTAAATTGTTAATTGTACAATTTAAAGGAATTTAATTTAGAAATTAATATACGTTATACAAATTATACGATGTTATTATAATATAATAAATATAATAAATTGCATAATTCAATTTGTTTGGCACCATACTTTTGAGATATACAAGAAAAATATGATTATCTATAAACACCTTTAATTTTTTAAACAATAACTATTAGTTTATAGAATTTAATCAATAACTATTAGTTTATAAAATTTTCTTTTATTTTTTTATCTGAACTCATTTAGTCCAAATAGGAAAGTAATTTTTTTTATATATTTTATTACTTAAATAATATATACTACACATATATATTATTAATTGGTGTCTTAATATTCTTTGTGTATGACCTTATAGATTCATACATAGTTAGTAGTATAGTTATAAACGTTTTACTATACACATAATTCCAACATTGGTTACCTAACAAAATGTTACTATTACATGTTTTGCACTTCATAATTTTATAAGAAGGGAGGGTTTAAGGGATAAATTTTTTTGTAGACAAAAAAATTTCAAAATTACATTAATATATAACCAGATTGACTTTTGCAGACAAAAAAACAAACAGTTTTCTATATTCACTTTGCAGACTTCAGGACCACATTTTCTTCTACAGACATTAGACATATAACATCTAAAAAACAAACTAACACCTTAGACCTGTCACTTGTTCTTTAATTGTAATATCAAAGATTGTGCCTTTTATACAACCATCCAAACATGAAAAGTATACAAAAACAAAAGGAAGGCTCAAGAACTAGCTAAGTCTCAAAGTGGGATCTAGATATAAATTCGTATTTCAAAGTCCTTTCTTTATCTCGCACCAAATCATCAAATTTTAAAGACCAACCCTAATAATGGTGATCGATCGATCCCAACAGTTAATTGGTCTATCTTTAAACACAATCCTCCTGTATGTATTTCATTACGCATCTTCACATAATCAGAATAAATAATTGAGTATCTTATACCCCATTGTCGCACCACATCTTAAATATGGAGAACCACAAATTCACTATGATGGCTCTTTTTTTCTCAATCAATAATTAAGTACCCTACGATACTTTCAGATGCCTAATTTAAAATTTAGTATTATATGACAATTTTAGTTACCTAACTTTGGAATGTGATTTAAGGTGAACCGGACCCCAATTATTGCTAAGGTTGGCATGCAATCCAACACAAAATCGTCATGAAGTATACAAGTCGGGAGTTTTGATTCTTAAATAGCAACGCATTTAATTTCTAGAGTAGGGTTAGGTTTCGAGTAAACGGATGTACCCGCTGATCCGAATAATTTGAAGTTTCGTAAAATGAAGGAAAAATTATAACTATGTCTAAAACTGTAGACCTAAACTAAGAAATTTGATCGGGTGACCCCTTTAAATCTACTTTGAAGTTCATATTTTAGGCCTAAAATTCATTTTTTATCAATAAATAAAATTGGTTTGTAGGCCTAAAAAATTAACTTGAAAACAAATATAAAAATATCATTGATATACGTATAAAAATTATTGATAAAAAAAAGAGAGACAATCAATTTCATATGTTATATAGTGAACCGATTTGATTTATTTATACATGTATATCGTTAGGTTCATATAACAACTCTTAGATAAAATTCTATCTAGAACTTCTACGTACACTTCTTTATTCTTAAGAAGAATATATCGAACTCTTTTGTAATTGTTAATTGGACTGTTAGGCAATTTTTCCAGTTTCATCGTACTCGACTATTTCTAATGACATTTTTACGTGCATCACTAAATGAAAATCTTCTTATATTAATTGTTGCTTTTAGTGACATTTCTTTAAACGACATTCTCAACATATGTACTAATATTTCAATGAATGTAGTGTAAAAATAATATACCAAACATGATTCATCTACAATATAAGTATTAAATGATTCACGTTATTTATGTACTACCCCGCTCAAAACAAAAATAGGATTTATATTTTTCCAATTTATTATACTTATATAACTACAAACTTAATTTCAACAGCGTGTGTATATATAGAGTTTGAATCAGATAGAGTAATCTTAAAATAGAATAACAAAGAAATAATATGTGTACATCAATGTCAATAAAAATTAATATGTACATCAACAAAATATTATAAATCGAATTTGTACATCAATGGACATTGTAAAAATTGAAATTGTATAATTATCTTTTTTACCCTTTAAAGATATTCAAGTTTATTGACTTTTTTATCTGATTAGCTCATCATTTAACGATTAATATTTTATTCTATATGTGTATAATGTATTCACATACACACGAACTAAAATATATTAATAATATTAAAAACTAATAATCGATACCATTCGATAAATTCATTGAAAACCTACGAAGCATTTACATTTTAAAGATTTCAGTTTTCAGAATCACCAAATCGTTCTCATAGATGTTCAGTCAAAGTTCATGTAAGCCTGTGAAGAGAGGGATGTGAAAACCCTCGAAAACTGGTAAATTCCGTACACACTAAATTATGCATTCTTACGCTAATTTCCTCATAATCAAAACGAATTTGATTTAAACTGAGATAAGTCTAGCAGACGCCCACGTTGCACATTTTGGGTCCACACTACTTTAATGCCTGATGCATTACGTTTACGTAATTTTGAGACTTTCACAATATAAATCGGATGATTTCCGATAAACAAGAACGTTGTTGATAACTTTTCTGAATAGCGCAAAACTACTTAATATAATTTGTAGTTAACTACTTGTATTATTATGCTACTTAAACTAATCACTAAGTAGCTTAAACATGTCAAATTAATTCAAGCTAGCAAGCTAACATGTTAAATTAATTCCAAGCAACCAAGCTAGTAGGTCAAAAAGTCAAGATGGCAGATTTCTTTCTTTCCATCCTTTTCGTTCCTACTTTAACTAAGTAGCTCAAAGTATGAAATTAAATCTAGCAAACAAGCTAATATGTCAAGAAAGTCAAAGATATCACACTTTTTCTTTCCCTCTCTTTTTGTTCCTACGGTTTTCCTTTTCCCCAGATCACCTCCCCTCTACAAGTTGCTTGATTTAACTAGAGACTCCCATCACCTATGTGCAAAGAAAAAATCTTGCTCACTTGCTTTCCATTTAAGTAAGGTATTATAGCAAGAAAAACACACACACGTACAATTAACATTTCAAATTTTCTCCAAACTCTCTTTTCCCTCACTTTCTATCACCATTTCCATCTTCATTTTAAAACTGAAAAGCTTAGAAATCAGGGTTATAAAGGATTTTGGGTTGAAGATCATATTCAAGTTCAAGATCTTTTCCCTCTTATCATTTTCGTCCAAGAGCATTGTAAGGAAAAACTTTTCTTGATCTCTTCATTTCCTTCATTTTAAATACTTAAATGCTAGATGTTCACTCGTACGTTAAAATCAACTAATATATATGTATATATGTGTTATTAATGGCGAAAACTCGTTAAAAAGAACCAAAGAAACTCAAAACTCAAAGAAACTTACTAGACATAAACTTTGGACGAATTTGGAACATCATAACTTGGACATAAAATAACCAAATTTAATGATTCTTGAGCCTAAAATTAAGTTTATGAAGTTAGGTTTCCAACCCAAGTGGTCTTATGTAATTTAGACAAATTTTGATACCTCAAATCGATTTTATATGAACATGTGTCTAATCTGTCTTTAGGAGACATAATTTGGCCTACTTTGAGAGACCATAACTTTTTATTCACATATCCAAAAGAGATGAATATTTTTCCTAAATGTCACATTTTGTCTTAGCTTTAAAAGTAGTATGGCCACGTTTTGTGAAGATGAGTCTAACTCAGTAAACAAATGATTTTCTTAACAACTGTCCAGAAAAATAACTGTTGTACCTTTTTGTACTAATAAATAGTTTTGAACCCCTTATACCTATCCAAAAATTATAAATAGTTTTGAACCTCTTATACCTATCCAATAAATAGACATGTAGGAATATGTGGTAAAAATTTCATAATAAAATAAGTTTGTTTGACCAGTCAAAATGATACCACAAGAAGGGTAAAAAATGTGCAGAATCTGTTCAAAATGTAAACAACACTAACTTTGGCCTAACAGCACTAACAACACTAACTTTGGACTAACAGCACAAACAGCATTAACGGCACTAACTTTGGCCTAACATCACTAATAATGAAAACAACATTAACGAAAACAACACTAAACTCTGTAAACCCAACAATTTCCAATCTTGAACAAATAGAGAAATGTATTTAAACGCCACGTTTTGAACAAATGATAATGAAAATTTATTATCGATTTAATAATCGCGTTTCACTAACGATATACATCTTAGGTTTAAAAAACCTTAAATGTACACTGTAATAGCAAAGTAACAATGTTTTCGAGAAACATACCAGTATGCATACAAAACTATCACCAACGGGTCGTATACCTTTCGAAAACGAAATATTCTTTCAACTTATTAGTAGAGTGAACAACTAACATAGATATGCGGGTAGCTATCTACACATACAAACCTAGGTGTGCGGGTAGCCAGCTACTATTACGGGCATAGATGTGCGGGTAGCCATCTACTTTTACAAACCTAGATACGCGGTTAGCTATCTACTTATACAAACGACCTCATGCGTATAGGGCGCTAAGAGGCTATTTTGGGCAAACTTATTTCTTTAAACGCTAGCTCTCACAAAGCTCACTTTTTGATTATATGAAATTTCATTTTTCCCGTAATTCACAAAACTCTATTTGAGTGAAAATTATGATTATCGGCATTCATCAAATCAACAATAATGAGAAGAACTGTTCCTGTTATTCATGTGAATCAACATGTTCAATTTGTGTTTATCTTGTTTTTTACTCTACATCAATACTACAAACCAGGCGATTGAGAGCCTATATTGAGCCTGGAAAATCATTAATTCAAGGGATGAATACAAGCTTTACGCATAAGGTTTTATACTAGCCAAACTCGAATTAACTGACTTTAACAAGAAAGCTTGAGCTCACATAATTCAATTATGTCTAGCTTATTAGGTAGTTATCGTTGGTTCTATAAACATATAACATAACTGAATGACTACCTAGTTTATACATGTAGAATTACAAAAAACTTGATATTCAAGTTCCGCTGCTGCAAACATCTCCTAATCACATGTGATAGAGTTTAAGATGAGTTGTTAGCTAGGGTGTGGGGAGGCCTATATAAAGAAACTAGAAGGCCACACAACTTCATAACAAATCATAACAAAAAGGGAATTGAAATAATATAATCATGGTAGTAGGAAACATCTTACACATGAATACAGGTGATGGAGAATCAAGCTATGCAAACAACTCGTCTCTTCAGGTAATTTGTATTCATCTCACTATCAAATTTCATGGTAATGTAAATGAGTAAAATTTACTGTAATATCATAGTTGCTGCCATTAACAATTGTCTCTCACGTTCGTTTTTTCTGCAGGAAACAGTGATACAAAAAGCGCTACCCATTCTAAAACATACAATCAAGCGTACTCTTAATGACGATGTGGTCCATGGTTGTTTCAATATAGGAGATCTTGGATGCTCTTCTGGGAAAAATAAATTATTGGTTGTATCAAACATTATCAACATAGTATATGAGTTGTGTAGAGAAAATAAACTTAAGGCACCACAATTTCACGTATACTTAAATGACTTATTTGGAAATGATTTCAATGGCCTTTTCAAACTTTTACAAATTTTTTTTGGAAATCTTAAGAAGGAGAAAGGACAAACTTTTGGTTCTTGTTTTGTTTCAGCTACACCTGGTTCCTTCTACGGTAGACTTTTTCCTGATCAAAGTTTGCACCATGTTTATTGCTCTTATAGTGTTCACTGGCTTTCTCAGGTTTGCATAGGAGCTAACTCTTACTTACGAAATATTTTAAATACTATTCATGGCAATAAACCATCATCAAGGTGGCCTAATGATAAAGAATCTAATATTCTCACAAGAGGTCTTAGAACATATCTAGGTAAACATTTTAGAGTGGGCAAGGAAGAGGTCGGAAATATTCACAGCGATATACCCCGGTTAGGCAGCGTATATATGAGTCAAAAAAAATACTCGTCCTCCTCGGATAACCTAAACATGAAAAAATGTTATCCGTTTACCCGTTTATGATTCATGATGATAAACTATATACTTTATGCAACATGTGATAGGTACCTAAAGGCATTGAAAACAACAAATTAAATGTATACATGGCAAAAACAAGTCCTCCAAATGTGTTCCAAGCATATGAGAAACAATTTCATATTGACTTCACAAAGTTTCTACAAATGCGCTCTGAAGAAATAGTACGTGGTGGACACATGGTTTTAACATTTCAAGGTCGCAGCAAACCTGATCCAACGTGTGATGATTGCTGTATGATCTTGGAGCAACTAGCTATATCACTTTCAGATATGCTCAAAGAGGTATAAGACTCTCTTATTTGTAACCAAATTTTAATTCAAAATAACAGAGAATGCATTAACTAGATTTTGTTCAATTAATTGTATAAACAGGGCTTGGTTCAAGAATCCAATATTACCTCATTCAATATCCCAATTTATACTCCATGTGAGGACGAAATTAGGGATGTTATTCAAATTGAGGGATCGTTTTCTCTTGATACTTTTAATGTTTTTGAAGTCAACTGGGATCCGTGTGACCAAGATTATACAAAAACGAAAGATTTGAATGATCCAAGCCACTCCCACGGAATAAACGCAGCAAAACTGATGAGAGCTGTTTTGGAGCCATTGTTGACGTCGCATTTTGGAAGTTCAATGATGAACTTGCTATTTAAGAAGTATGCGAAGAATATTGCAGAACATCTAGCTAGCAAGAAAACAAGATACTTTAATATAGTCATTTCGTTGACCAAAAAATGAACGAGTAGTCTGTTCAAAAATCCTTATCTGTTTGGTTATTTGTTATTTTCCCTGCATTCCTGTATTATGTATTATATATTATATATTGTCGCTAAATAAAGTATGAACTGCTGACTGTGTCATTTTCCTATTAACCACTACCGTATATTTATTTTGGTGTTAAGTAATGAGTTAATGCATAGATTGTTTCTCTATTATGTCAATGTTAATTTTCTGCCTCACTTAGCTTCAAAAACTAAAACTGAAGTCAAAAATAAAAAAATGTTAGCTTGTGCATGTAACGGCTAGCTTCATCAAATGTTTTGTGAAGTACTTCTAAAGGTAACTAGGCAGTTATCGATCTAAATCTGAGTAGTCGTTCAAGTTGCACCTGTTAGTAATGTAGTGTAATTAGGATGGTTATTAGACTAGAAGCTTTTTGACCATGCAAAGTTTGACCGATGATAGTCAAAACTTATGACAATTTTGACCCGTAACGATTTTAATACATGTGAGACAGTTTTGACCTGTGTAGATTTGACCCATTAACGGGCAGTTTCGACAAATGAGCTGAGACTGTTTCTATATGTAAGTGATAGGACTTTATGGTCATTCGAGTTTTAATGATCCATGAACTCAAAAGTCAAAAAACCATTGTTAATAATGGATGACATTATTGAATAATTATTTCTAATTAATTCCTATAATGTCCATTGTAATTTGGGTGTGTTATAAATATAGAACAACTTTCACTTGAGAAAGAGACTAGACATAACATAAACTCTCTAGCAATCAAGGTTTTTGTATTGTTGCTTCAATAAGAACATCACTCTTTGTATTATCCTAAAACAAAATTCATGTAACCCACACATATATGGTCGAATAGTTGTTTTTGGAAAGTGAACACAATTTATATGTAGAATATGGAATGGACAGTGTTCATTGAAATCTTTACAGTTTACACGGTTTCCTCCAACAACACCTCTTAGTTCATACAGTTTATGTGTAGAATATGGAATGGACACTGTTCTTCGAAGGAAGTCCTTGTAAGAATATGTAATGGACAATGTTAGCACTGTGGAAGAGCCTTTCGGTTCGAATGGTTAATGGCAACCACGTATTATAATGAAGATTGAACTATGACCACAAAATATAAAAAAGATGATAAATAACTACCCTAACTATGATTACCTCAATTACAATCACTATAAAGGTGTGCTGATCAAATAAAAATAGTTTTTGTGAGAAAACTTGTTTTGCTTGTATGGAAATGTGTTGATTTATAATAGATTGAGAAGACCTATTGTATATATTAATGTAATGGTGAATTTAGTGGACATATGATTCTGAGTGCACACCCTAACTAAGTTTGTTATATTCTTGAGCCAGAACAATTGTGGGAGTCAAGGGGTAACGCCCGCTCGAGGTTCTGCCAGCAACCGAAACAACATAAATGACCAAGTGCAGTGGAAACTGAGTGTGTTCAACTCATAGTCACATGGTTCGCATGAGTGCCCACGATCTACTTATTGGTTTGCGCTACCCAAATGTGGTACGATCGCGATCTGGTTCACTCAGGATCACGATGTGGTTAATCAAATTCAACGTTCCGAAGTCGTGAAGTTCGGTGTGCCAAATTCGGTTGGTTCGGTGTGTTAGCCTATTAGACTTATTTGGGTTTGGGCCTTATGTTAGCCCATTTAGCTTATTAGGTTATATATATATAGTTAGCCTTTTCCTTTATTGTAAGTTCATTTTGTTTATTGAATATGAAACCCTAACCTCCTTTTATCCTCTATTGTTTATTAGCTCACACGGTGTACCAGATTCAATTGGTACCGCGTACAACAACCTTGGGTTCAAGGATTATTGGGTTTACCGAATTATACGAAAATTCAGCCATTAAATCGATTGATAATGAATTTGATTCATTATTTAAAGTAATTGGTTGTATTCAAGTCTTCAAATAGGGAAATAAGTATTTTATTTGAAACAATTTATTTGGGTTCCTTAAAAATCACTCACTAATACATCAATTCAATCTTTAGAGATCTAATTAGGTTCTTTAAAAGCTATAGGGAATTTTTATGTATAGAAAATTAGAAATTAAGTATTATTATACCTCGTACCAAATTAGTACATTGAACTGGAGCGACCCGGAATGAGACTACCCCTCCCGTACCAAATGTTAGGGCCTTAGCGAATTGCGTTCCCGTACCAAAGCGATCCGCTTTCCATGTGACTATGGTTCAGCTAGTAAAGTTAGCTTATGAAGGCATCAGTGAGTAGTTGCGGGGCAGCTTGAAGATTGACGCTGAATTACAGCTAATGCTCACAGAAACACACTTAATCAGTCTGCTGATAAGCGGCTGCCCAATCCCCTTTCAACCGTCATATAACCGCTCATAAATTCTTAAACACCATGTTTTGTGATTAAAAACAAATGGATTCACATTTTGTGCATAAACGGTGAATAATCTCTAGAATTATCACATGTTGAATTTCGTGAGCTAAGACATTTGATAGGGTTGAATATCATTTTTGAAAAGTGTTTGAGATTTTCAGTAATTCGAATCATATACCGTTATATTAATTCACACCTGGATTTCTAACTAGAGTCACAGCATACATGAAAATACCATATCTAAACTTTAAATATCTAACTGAACTAAAGATATTACATACGATGCTTAATAAACACAACAAAATGTTTTTGTGTTAATTACATGTTCGTGCTAAAACATGGTTAAATATTTGTAGTTCTGGTAATTTGTTTAGGCGATCTCAAAAATGAATTTGTTGTTTTACTCGTCTTCTATAAGGAATCACTTAAATCAATCTTAAATTGCACCTTAACATCTCTCTATCATCCAATATGTTGTCTTGAAAGTCTTTAGAATGTGATCGAAGAGTGTCACAATGATGAGTACTGTATACAAAAAGGGCAACCTAAGGGATTATCAGGCAATAAGGGATTCCGGAGTTCTTTGAAAGTGGTCTCAGAATTTCTTACAACGTAATATATGATCGTGTACCTCAGGTGGTTAATTTGACCGGTTTTTCAAGTTTGTATCTAGTATTCGTGAAGCCTCAGCTCTAACTATCATGTGCACAAAGTTTTTGGCTCACGTTATACTGCTACTTACTCACTTCCGATTGTCCTAAATTTACTGTCCACTAAAAGTGAGTATAACCAAGGGCGGAAAATCATAGGGGCAAGATGGGGTGCTAACTTACCAAGTTCCGCCACTGAGTATAACTAACTAAATTTCAAGATTGCCCCCTAATATGTATATACCACCAACAAAACACAAAATAATCATGGGTAAAACTGTTATATTATAATAACATTTACCGTAACAATTATTATGTTTTCATAAATTAGGTATATCTGTCGATGGAAATAAATGTGAGATAGATGAAGAAAAAAATACAAGTTTATTAACAGAGTATTATGATGAACATTATGTGTGAAGGGCGATTAGATTTTTAGAGACCCAAACTAAGATGTGCAAACTAGACATAAAGAAAAGTTCATTTAAAAATAATAAATATTTAATGAATTAAAGAATTAGTATAATTGCTTCATTTAAAAAAAAAAAAACATGTTTGTTCTATTAAGTTGCAAGAGGAAAAAAATTCCATTTTACATAATGTTAACGATCTTCATAAAAAGATGAGTAAATTACAAAAACCGTCCCTATGTTACGTTATATTTTTCAAAAACCGTCCTTGCTTCATATTTTTTTCATAAACCATCCTTAGTTGACATGTTTGGTAACACTTTCAGTCCCTCATACTATATTTGTCTATTTTTAATCTGTTAAGAGACGTCACGTGCAGATCACACGAGGGTACTTTTGTCATTTTGATATTTCCACTCACATTATCGATCTCTATTTATTATTTTATTTTTTCCAGACACAATAAAGAAAATCTTCTCCCTCATCAGCCCTAAACTCTAGTTTTTCTCTCAAACAACAATGGAGAATTTTAGACATTGTGGCTCATCTTCCATTGAGAAAATATTCCAACTTCGATCCCCGATGGACGTGTCGATCTACACGTGGCAAACATGCATTGGCTTGTTAGGGAGGTGGATCGAAATTGTGTCGATCAAGGTGATCGAAACCGTCGATCTAGGCCCATTTTCAGAGGTGACAGAGGCATGTTTTGTTTCGATTGAAGGTTTGTTTGTGGGGTTGACTTGGTTGACTTGTGAATATTATTAAATTAATTAGTAACTAAAGTATGCAATTAACGGTTAATTAGTACATGATCGAAGGTTTCGAATAATGTTCGATCAAAGTAGGATTAGTTTAGCAAATGACTTGGTCAACGGATTAGAATGTTAATTATGTTTAGTCAATGGACTATATTTGTGAATATCCCAATTATTTATTAATCCCTAAGTCAATATTAACAATTGAAATGAAAAAAACATAATCATCAGATCGCACGTTTGATAACCAATCACAGACAGCCACGTTGACATAGAAAATCGAACGTTCGATCATGCATGATCGAAATTTCAAAAAAAGAAAAAAAAGAAAACGGATCTAATTTTGATCTTGTCACTATACCTATTTTGTGGCTTATATTCGATCAAGAATGATCGAAATGAGCCTAAGAAAAACTTTACATTAGTTTGGTATATTTTATTACTTTATATATTAGCTTATGATCGAAATTGTGTCTCATAGTTTGAAATATTTTATTACTTTATATATTAGCTATGATCAAAACTGTGCTCATATTCGATCAACTGAAGTTGTGGTTGTTGACAAATTCATTATGACTTTTGTTTTTAATATAATTACAAATAAACAAAGAGTAATAACATATAATAATACAAATAATGAAACTGTGCTCATAAACTAATATATAAAATAATAAAATTCGATCTGTATCTTTTTTTTCTTTTTTAAAATTTCGATCATGCATGATCAAACGTTCGATCATGCATGTCAACGTGGCTGTCTGTGATTGGTTATCGAACGTACGATCTGACGATTATGTTTTTTTCGTTTCAATTGTTAATATTGACTTAGGGATTAATTAATGAATTAATTAGTATTTGATATTTTGAAGAAACGGTTTGATTTTGAATTTTAGATTTAGATCGACAGATCGAACAAACCTTCGATCATCGGTGGATTAGTTTGGTAATTGTGTAGGTCAAATGATTATTTTGTTAATTGTACTTGGTCAATGGATCAAATTTGTGATTACCCCTAATTTAAAGTATAACATACTTAAAGAAAAACTACAACTAAATAAGTTTTTTTCAGCTTTAGACTCAAATAATAATAATAATATTTTGAACAAGAGGACTAAAATGAATTAAACATTGAAAAATTTCGATGTAATGTTGGATGAGGTTGCATCTCAAAGCAGATAACAAACAAGCAAGCCTTAATCAAAGCCAAAGTACCGAACACTTAGGCTTGCCACTCAGAGCTCATAACAAACAAGCTAGTCCTAATCACAACCTAAGTTGTCTATTAAATTCCATCGCTTTGTATTTCCAGCATGCAAGATAAGTTATATTCAGAATCATGATTATATAATGATGCGATATCTATCCAATTTAACAGAATCAAGTGTTTTGAAAACCGACCATAAAACTTTTTCACCAAACTTTTAGAGATGATGTGAATGCAGACCACATACATCTTCTAGATCTATATTTATGTTCATTATCAAGATTTTGAGGGGTGTAACATTTTTTTGTTATTGGTATTAATTATCAATTATTAATGCTCTTGTAATTATCGTAAAAGTTGCGATACTTCTCTTTTCGTCGTTTAAAAAAACTTAGTTTGTATGGGATTATCACCAACCCCAATCATCATAAAATATTACCTAATAAGTAAAATTAAGAATGTGATTTACGAGAGAAAATTTATTTTTGTAGGAAGTAAAAAAAATCAACGAAGAAAAGACAAGTGTTTTTTTCATTCCTTTTTAAGTTTTCTCCATTTCTCTTTATTTCTCTACCTTTTTTTTTTATCCATTTTCTTTAATTTCATTTTTTATTTAATTTTTTTATTAGTCTTTATTTTTTTTGTCTTCTTCGTTTTCTACATTTTTTTCTTACTTTTTTCCTTTTTTGTTTGTTATTACATTTTTTTCTTCTTTTTTAAAAAGTTGTTTTCTTTTTCTTCTTTTTTCATTTTTAACATCTTTTTCCTTTTTTTTCATTTTTCTCTTTTTTTTGTTTGTAAACATTTTTCATTTTTTAAACATTTTTTTCATTCTATTCGTTTTCTTCTATCCTTTTTTCGGTTATTTTCCAGTTTTCTAACGTTTTCATTTCTTTTTGTTTTTTTTTTATAACATGATGCACCAAACTTAAATATGATACATTGATTATCTGAAATACACAATAAAGTATAATTATTAGATAAAATAATTGTGCATTATATTATAAGATATGGTGTATCGTAGTTATAAAAATATGACACTATAATTTCTAGACATTTTGTGCTTAATCATTTTATAATCTTTTAGTACTTAATTAGTCTAGTTTAGTTTCAGGTTAATAATCAATAAGAGATCGAAAAGATACGGAGAAAAGATCAAGAGTTGATGGAATTTTGCAGCTTTTGCGAGGCTCCACGGTTTTGGCCATAACTCCCTCATACGGACTCCGATTGAGGTGATTCAAGTGCCCAAATCTCCGAACTCAGAGGGCTACAACTTTCAAGAAGGGACCTAAGGCTGAAAATGAAAAGTACCCGCCGGGTAGTCCTAGTACCCGCCGGGTACTCAAGAAAAGTACCAGTTTGGCCTAGCCGGGTACAGAAGTCTGATCCGGGTGGGAAGGCCTTAGTACCCGCCGGGTACTTGCCTTTCCCGCCGGGTAGAAGGGTCGGTTACAGCTTTTTAGCCTAAATTAACCCCTAAACCCTGATTATCTTTTATCTATTGATCACATACGAATTAGAGGCGATTTTTTGGAGTTTTGGAGAGCTTTTGGGGACACCCTAAGTGATCTACCCTCTTGTAATCATCCTAGAAGTTAGTGTTTAATTCTCTTTCACTCGAATCTTATTTAGTTAATGTTTGATTCATATTTGTAATTGCATGATGAATTATTCTTTGATTATTATGAGTATTTGTTTGATTGAACCCATGAGAATGGGCTAAATACTTTGTGTTCATCTAGACTATTAACCCTAGATGTTGGACTTTTGATATTTAGAATTTTTTAATCGTATGATTTGATGTTTAATTGTAGAACGATTTGTATTTAATTATTTAATCTATTCAATTGATGTGATATTTGTTTCAATGAGTGAAAACTCTTGTGTTTAGTATTACATTTACATGATTATGTGCATTTGATTGGAGACAATAAATGAATTGAACTAGGTTATTGAATTAAAATATGAGTGGATCATATTTAGAGACATCTTGTATGATTAGTAATCTCTAGGACACTAGGATTATATAAATTAAATCATCAAGTTAATAGAATTGTTTGATCATAATTGGAATTAATAACTTGTCAAGGATACTTGCATTTTAGGATTTCAATTAAACGATTGCATTGTGAGAACAAGTAATTTAGATTAATAATTCTTATACGTGTAATACAATTTTAGTTATTATCCAACTCTAGTGGTGAAATGTCTAGATGAACATACTTCTATCCTTTAGTTGACAAATTGTTTTTACTGCTTCCTTTAATTCAAGAACCTTTTGACTGCCTGTCGTTAAGAGGCAATTATCCCTTTACCTTAACTATAGATTAGATAAATAATCTTAAAATACATATAAACTGTTCCTGTGAGAGACTACCCGGTAGACTTATCACTGCTATACTAATATTCGATTAGGTACACTTGCCTAGTTGTGTAATAGTTAGCTTTGATTTTGTTTACTATTTTTATAACTAGATATTTACACATCAATAATCTCTAGAATTATCACATGGTGAATTTCGTGAGCTAAGACATTTGATAGGGTTGAATATCATTTTTGAAAAGTGTTTGAGATTTTCAGTAATACGAATCATATACCGTTATATTAATTCACACATGGATTTCTAACTAGAGTCACAGCATACATGAAAATACCATATCTAAACTTTAAATATCTAACTGAACTAAAGATATTACATACGATGCTTAATAAACACAACAAAATGTTTTTGTGTTAATTACATGTTCGTGCTAAAACATGGTTAAATATTTGTAGTTCTGGTAATTTGTTTAGGCGATCTCAAAAATGAATTTGTTGTTTTACTCGTCTTCTATAAGGAATCACTTAAATCAATCTTAAATTGCACCTTAACATCTCTCTATCATCCAATATGTTGTCTTGAAAGTCTTTAGAATGTGATCGAAGAGTGTCACAATGATGTGTACCTCAAGTGGTTAATTTGACCGGTTTTTCAAGTTTGTATCTAGTATTCATGAAGCCTCAGCTCTAACTATCATGTGCACAAAGTTTTTGGCTCACGTTATACTGCTACTTACTCACTTCTGATTGTCCTAAATTTACTGTCCACTAAAAGTGAGTATAACCAAGGGCGGAAAATCATAGGGGCAAGATGGGGTGCTAACTTACCAAGTTCCGCCACTGAGTATAACTAACTAAATTTCAAGATTGCCCCCTAATATGTATATACCACCAACAAAACACAAAATAATCATGGGTAAAACTGTTATATTATAAAAACATTTACAGTAACAATTATTATGTTTTCATAAATTAGGTATATCTGTCGATGGAAATAAATGTGAGACGGATGAAGAAAAAAATACAAGTTTATTAACAGAGTATTATGATGAACATTATGTGTGAAGGGCGATTAGATTTTTAGAGACCCAAACTAAGATGTGCAAACCAGACATAAAGAAAAGTTCATTTAAAAATAATAAATATTTAATGAATTAAAGAATTAGTATAATTGCTCCATTTAAAAAAAAAACATGTTTGTTCTATTAAGTTGCAAGAGGAAAAAATTCTATTTTACATAATGTTAACAGTCTTCATAAAAAAGATTGAAAAGATTAAGACTAAAAATGCGCATGTGAAATCTAAAGTTCTGTTGATTATGATTTATCAAAAGAACTTTAGATTTCACAGTGGTGTAAATTATGTGAAATAAAATTGGATTATATGCCAAAATCAAAGATCTTAGGATAAATTCTTCAAAAGAGGTCTAAAAAGTCAAACCCTCTTTTCGAATAAACCGAAGGAATTTAAATTTTATTTTGCTATCGAGGGTTTAGATTTTGAAAATTCACGATATCTACAAAAGGTGACTTCAAAGCTTGCTACTTTGTATGATATGCGATACATTAGATATGGATATCAAGAGAATTTTCTTAAAACTTCCGGTGAAGCTATAGAAATAGAGGAGTTTCATAGATCAAGAACCGATAAAATGCAACTTCCTTATGACTATGAGAAACTAAATGAAAGCTATGAAATTAGAGAGGTCAAATTTTTTTGATGATTTTATCTTCCAAATTACTCAAAGGAAGAACTTGAAAGAAGATGTTGTCTTAGATCAAGTTGTTTTTTCAAAACTTTACATTTCAAGTTCAATTTTCGAAAGGAAAAATAGTGATTTATAAAAGGACTTGGAACATAAAAATTGGCATTAGATGTTTCCAATCCAATGTCTAAACCTAAATCACAAACTACAAAAAGAGTTTGATGTTTGGACGACTTCTCATGATGTTTTGAAAGTAAAACTTTATAAAAGGTCCAGCCCTCAGGTTGTCAAAACAGCGAAACCACTTTTAAATGTTCCAGTAAAGATTTTTGATTTTTTTTCACAAACTACCAAGAGTTTTAAATCTCCAATGATTCCAAGAGCTTTATTACAATGAAACACTGACTTTCAAATCTCAATGGAATTCACATTCTTTGCATCAAATGGACACAACATACAAATAGTTTTCAAAGATTTTTTAAACCCTTGGTCCCATCCTCTAATGGTTTCCAAAAGTTGTTGTCTAGGTTGATGTTTAATGGCTTTTGCGCAAACCAAAGTAAAACGCATTCTACAATGAAAATGATTCTGAACAAATCAGTTCAAACTCGTTTTAATTAAAAGAGCTCAATTGAGATATTCAAACTTTGAGACGAAGTGTGAATGTTTTGAAAAAGACTTGAATTTTTGTAGTGATACTTCCATCTTATACGATATATTTGAGGGGGAGCCTTCAAAATTTCGAAAGAGAAGTTAAAAACACCATCATATGTAAAATTTCAAACTTTTTATGCATATGTTAAGGGGGAGTGTTTTACAAATCCAAAATTTTCAACTTTTTTGGTGTTCATCATATTGAAGAAATCTTACCGAAAGAACCAAGCGAAGGACTATATGACGACAATTGAATGTGAAATTCTTCATGCATCTCGAATACATCAAGAGTTTTTGGCAATGCTGATTAATTTGCACTGAGTGTTATAGAATATAAATGTCTCCTACGATCTAACCAGAGTTAGTAGGATCTACACAAGAAGCCATGTGAGGGTCTATTAGGTCTAGGTGAGAAGGATCAAGATATGGGGATCTTGATTAGGGTGTGCAGAGATAAAAATTTTAAGAGGGTTTATGGAGATAGGGGTGCATATCAGCATACATTTTCCATCAACGTTTCATCAAGAAAATGATTGCAAATGAAGGCAGAGTTAAATAGTATGAGAGGTTGGGTGAGAGTGTGAGACAGGGTTAAAAAAAAAGCAAAACCTTTCTTACAACGACTAATTCACCAGGTTACCACATTTGCTTTCATACTTTGTATGTAGATTTCTAATATTGAAAAAGATATCATAACCCTCTTATTCACTTAAGTACTTCTAATAAAGTTGTTGTTTCAACTCTCACAGAGATTTAGCATATAATTTATCGACTTCTCATTTAAGATTGTTGATAATGAAACAGGAGGACATTCTGTTCTAGTCCCTGACTTTTGAAAGTAGTGCGTCTAAAACCAAATGAAATAAAGTTTTTAGGATATAAGTGTACAAATACATGTCTTTGTAACATTGCCTGAACATTTAGAACGACGCCTAAATATTGGTATTCCACGATAATTAAATGAAAATCCTAAGAGTGCTAAGATCTCTTGCATCATCATCACTAGATACTTATTTGATTGTATTCGTCAACAACTTACATATGGCTCTCTAGCATTGTTTTGTGACATATGGGCCTAACCGTAGATTCGACATTCAATGGAATATTGTCGATCACTTTTGATGATTTGGGGATGATTTTGTTTTGGGGACAATGTTACATGATTTATGAAAGAAAGTTAGATTAAAGTTATACGACAAGAAGATAATGTTTGTGCTACACTTCAAGACTCAACTTTATTTTATACATAATGAATTACATTTATTCATGATGTTCACAATGAATCATAAACATTATGTGGGAGAGAAACAATTTTAGTGTTTGAAAATAGTGATAGGAAATGGTTGAGAAATCAAGATCGAGAGTGATACAATGGGAAGAAAAAGTTGATAGATTAAAATGAGTGAAGTAAAAGGAAATGACAAAGATTTAATGTAAACATTGAGGTTTGTAAAGGACCTTTTGTTGTGTATCTTGGGCTCATTGGTCGTTCCTTATCTCCTTCAGGGTTAGTGATCTCGTCTGGTCTCAGCAATCTCAATCTTACCATTTTTTCAAACAAACGATCAATCTCCTCCATAACAGACTCTTTGGCAGCGCTTGATGAGTGGCTAGACGCTAGTCTCAACTCATTCCATTCTTCTATGTGAAGCTTGTAGATTTGATCAAGTGTGATAACTTGCCTTTGATCTCCTCGGTGAATCTGGTGCTGAATCTGAGACTTTGACTTCGCATTCTTGAGAGTTACCTTGGTGATAGGTGCAGGGTTTTGCCTACCAATTATCCTTTTTGGATATATTTTCTGATCTCTCTCTTTTAGAAGCTTGTAGGTGTCCCCATTAGCTGGTTTCTAGTAAGAATTTATTGCGAAAAATTATATTTTAATACGATTACAAATTCATAAATTTTACAACAGATTTGTGGTTTAATTCTCAAATTAAAGAAAAAAGTAGCTAAAAATAAGAAAACATAGAAATAATAAGCATAACAGGATCTTTCTAAATAATATCACATTTAATAGCCAGATTGTACATTCTTTAACGATTTAAATTTTTTTGACACAAAAAGCCATTAGAATGTCAAACGCAATAGTTAAGGTGGATGGATTATAAAAGGTCATGTTTGTAACTGAACACGTGTGGAGAAACCAATTAAACTTTGTGGTGAATATTACAACTGATAATGTGACTTTATCATGATTTTTTCTAATAATATAAAAGATTGGAGGTTAAATTTAGAAATCTCTAAAAATTATATTCGTACATTATACAAGTTTATTTAGTTAATAGCCAGAATTTATTGCTAAAGTTTATATTATAATAAGGTTACAAATACATAAATGCTACAATAAATTTATGGTTTCATTCTCAAATTAAAGAAAGAAGTAGCTAACAATAAGAACCCATTGAAAGAATAAGCATAATACAATCTTTCTTAATAATATAACATTTAATTGTACATTCTTTAACAATTTGAAACAATTTCAACACAAAAAGCCATATAAATATCGAAAGCAATAGTTATAGTGGATTCCTTATAAAAACTCGGGTTTCTAGCCATAATGTTGGTAGTTGAATATTCCAATTGATAATGTGACTTTATCATGATTTTTTATAATAATATAAAACATTGGAAGTTAAATTTTTAAAAATTTCTAACGTGTAGCTTATGTATACGTGAATGCTTTGTATGAGTGACACGTGGTCAAATTACATATAATTGTGTGTTTTTATGAGTTGAGTACATTTAATAGAGGCGTTCAAAGTATGATAAACACAATAGTTTCTTTGAAAAAGTTAGACACATCTAAAAACACATAACCCTATATTATATACGTACCTTTTGCATGTTTATTTAGTTTATAGCCTAATTTATTGCTATAAATTATATTATTAATACTGTTACAAATACATAAATATTACAATAGATTTGTGGTTTCATTATGGGTTACAATTATCTTATTCTACCAAAAGGACAAAAAAGCGTATAGGTAATGTCCATAATCTCATATAAATATAGCATATAGGGTCTCTCTCATTTTCACAAAACGCAAAGCTAAAAGCGCAACAAGCAACAGCTATGGTAAGTGCTTTGATCAAATTTGCCTTTTTTGCCACATTAATGCTCAACACTTGCGGTTTAACTTCCATTAACGCAATACTATTCGCTAATGATCGAAAACTGGCTCCCAGTATTATCACCGATGCTGAAATTTCAACCGACACAACTTACGTTCCGAACACTGTTTGTAATACTGATAATGATTGTATACCTTTCTGCCCACCTGGATGGACACCACATTGTACAGATGGAAGGTGCTGGTGTTATAAACGTTAATATACAAAAGGAATAGAAAGTTTGTTTGAAAACATATTTACTGTAACGTTGAATCTTCGCGTTCAAAGCACTTTTCTTTTTATTAATCCTAATTTTCGTGTGAATGGAATACTTTGGTCGATGGAAAAAAGTAACGATGGAAGGTGGCATTGTAGGATCTTAACAAATATTATCAGTATCAATTGTCCGATTGTACATTGTTTAATGATTTTTAAAAGTTTACCATATAAATGTCAAAAGCGATAGTTATTGTGGATACTTTTTATAAAGTTAAGTTTCTGGCCATAATGTTGGTAGCTAAATACTTGTGGAGAAACTAGTTTCACTTAGCTGTGAATATTACAACTAATGATGTAAATTGTCCGATTGTAAATTGTATAACAATTTTCAATAATTTACTACTTAAAACATTATAAATGTAAAAAGTAATACTTATAGTGGATATGTTTCATTAAGTCGGATTTCTGGCAACAATGTTGATAACTAAATAATTGTGGAGAAACTTATTAAAATTAGCGGCGAACAATGAAACTAAGGAAGTGACTTTCTCGTTATTATTATTTTTTACATAAATATTGTATGAGCATGTAGTATAGGGAAATGATTTATAGGGAAGTTTTAAATTTTGAGTAAGGAAGGAATTAAATCTTAACTCTTAAATTTTTTCATAAATGAATGTTTTTGACATTCATTTGTGATGAATGTTAAATTTTAAAATTATTTGTGATTTTTAAAATTCATTTTTAATGAAATCAAGGGTTGAGATTTGCTTCACTCCTTCTCTAATTTTTTTGCTTCCTCTTGATCCCCACCTATGTGGTATATATATATATATATATATTAGTTTTAGTAATTACGTATGAATTAAGTGATTTGGAGAAACAACACATAATTGTAATTGGGTGAGGGTGAATACAATTTCTTATTTAATTGGTGTTTCCAAAACTTTTAATTGACTTTAATACTTTAAAATACTTAGTACAATTAAACAAAGTATGAATTGCAAGTACATAAACAGATAACTAATAGATTAAAATCAATAACTTGAATGGTGAACTTATCAATTACAAATTACACTAAGTATTGAATGCGGAATATCGAGCAAAAGCTTAGATTATTCAATACAAGTTACAAGTTACTATACCACTCACTATAAGAATAGAAAAACCGAACACACAAGTTAATCTATTACTCGCTGACACGAAATTGTACTTAGACAGACTTTATCATTGACACAAAAGTGGTAGATACAAAATCGGTATAACTTTAAGTACAAAAGGTCACTCTATTTATAGCCAAGATATCCCATAAATATCTCCATAATTCACTCACAAATAAAATGACATGTGTCGCTGTGTAATTGGCTTTATATTAAATGGTTAGTTGAATATTTTGTGTTCCCCATTTCTGATTATGCTCTTTACGTGTGTTGGATTTCCTCCAATCACAATCAAGCTTGATGTCACACATTCCATCTCTTTACCTTTGGAGGTTGCTGACGCAATTTGATCGGGGGCCTAACATAGCTTGTTTGATTATGTGATAGTCTTTATTGTTTATTGTTGAAGTCGCTGGAGGAGTAATAATCTTTCTCACTCACTGTGAGCTAACGTGTTCTTGTAGAGTGACTTGTCTTGTTATCATCCAGTGACCTTTTATTCTCAATAGTGATTGTTGTGTTTATTGATAGTATAAGAGAACAAATCTCTTGTACATCATTAGTGATTAGGATACAAATAGTTGAGATTCATTCACTTAGTGACCTTCTTCTTCAATAATGAGAGCTTGACTTCATCTTCGATTGTAGTGACTAGCTTGGCCAGTGAACAGTAACCCAACTTAGTAGTTTTGACTTCATCATTTAGAATATAAGTTTATCTAGTGACTAAGTTGTTCAGTGAACAATGATCCAATAATATTTATTATATTATATATTGACACATTCTAGAAGTTATACAAACATTATGGACTCTATAGGTAGCTTAGTTAAATGTCTAGAAAGTTATGGAACATGGAATTTGGTTAAAGATTAGGAAGATCTAGAAGATACTGAGATGTATGGGATGTAACATTCAAGATCCATGGCTCCACTATAAATAGACTAAGCCGTGGGCCATTTAGGATCAAGTTGTAAACAAATTCTCTAAACATTACAAAGTAGAGTGTTCTCTTAAGAAGTCTTGAGAAACCTTTAAGTGTTCTCTTCAACAATCTCTTAATATCTTTCAAGTAAGGGTGAGAATTAAGCTGAGCTAGCAAAAGAGAAAGCTAGTGTTGCATGGTCAAAATGCACATACTACCAAACCAAAGTCAATGATGAGAACAAGGCCATGATCACAATGCTCGAAAGGGGAGATCCTCAACCTCATGGTGAGCTTGAGGCATGTCGGGTTCAAATGGCTAAGTTTAGCCATATATATAGGTGGGAACCCTCATTTGTGAAGGAGGACTTACATTAGATGAAGGATAAAAGTACTCTACGATCTACATGGGTTACAAGTACAATGTTTGGTATAACAAAAGTTGAAGTACCGAAATCAGAGTCCTAAAGTTGGATACATAAATCTAGGGAATAGAACTTTCTCTATGCCCTAGAACGTCACTTCCATGCCGGAAGGGCAACATCAGACACAGTGAAGCTCAACTATGCACCACTCTACCTAAAAGACACGGTGTTAGTATGATGGAGACGGAGAATGAGAAACATAAACCGCAATGTCAATCCAATTAACATTTGTGAAGGACTTCAAACTAAGTTGAAGAGGAAATTTCTTCCATCTGATGCTGAGGATGAAGCTAGAGCCAAGTTGAGGTGGTTACATCACCGGGATGGTTATATTAGGGAGTATGTCAAGGAATTCTTAGAGCTTTTGCTAGAAATTCTTGACATGACCCCTAAAGAAGCACTATTCACATTCATGGAAGGCCTGAATTGTTATACTAAGCTTGAGTTACAGCGAAGGGACGTACATAATATTACTCAAGTTATGGCTGTTGTAGAGTCTTTAGTTATAAAATAACAATGGTCTAAGATTACGACACGATGTGGAATACATCGTAACTACTATGGAAACACCAATAGTACATAGTAACTATTATGGAAATATCTGTGAACAAACATCGTGTAAGTACTCAAAGCAATGGAACAACTAACTAATAGTTGATTTACATTGTCAACGACCATAGGACGTTTTCTAAACATGGTCTTAGCTTGAATCTATGGAAATACCAACAATAGATTACATAGCCAAAAGCTTATGATTCCTCGGTATATTTTGGAAAAATTGTTTTAAATTGTAAATATAGCTCTTAAACGTGCTAAAATACAAACTCAGTTTATAAATCTAAAACAAAAGACCAAGAATCAACAAGTATTCTATTTTCCTGTCTATGACCTTTAGATTTTATCAAAGCTAGGAAAACAAATTAAAACACCAGATCTTAAGGTTATATTGACTGTTATGCGGTATTAAGAACGACCAGATCTAAAATAGGTTCTTGCTACTTTATTCATACACCCTGGAACGTACATGTTCCAAGAAGGGTCATTGTTCTCGTAACTGGGCAATGTTGAGAGTTGAGCAATACCTTTCCGATCAAAATCATTACGACCGAATTCCTGGTGACATGCTAATTGATTAGTAGGGAACTTCGTGTCTACACTAGCAACCATCAATATAACCAAATCAATAAGTTACCTGATAAACGTTCATGTTAAATACACCGTCAAATGCATTATCCCATAATATAACTAACGAAGTCATAACAAACACTGCTCCTTTATTATCTGCATTTACATTTATTTTATTCGCTTTGTCTTAGTTTAATTAAAACCTAAAACTTCCCCCACTTTTGATAAACCCCTCACTAGTTAGAAACCATTCGCCTGAAACATCTCAGTTTCAATTCAGTTAGTCTTTAAGAACGACACCTAAGTCATACTCACCACTTACTAACCCTAGTATGTAGTTAGTAATTTAGGCTTCCCAGCAATACAAATATAAAACACCCACCTGATGAAAGCACCATTCGTTCATCATCCGGCGCGACGACAACGCCGCGATAATAAGCTGACCGTTCGGTGCGCAATCACCCAACAGTGCAACAACAAACGTCAAAATGACATGCAATATATATAATGCAACAACTAACATCAAAATACCATGCAGTATATATAAGATGCAGTAAAAAATTAAAATTTAATATACAAAATAAAATATATAAGTACAAAAATAAAACACATATAGTATATATAAATGGCAGTAACAAACATCAAAATGCAATGAAAGTATTAAGAAATTTTTTCAAAATAGAGAAAGCAGTTTATAAAAGAAAAGGTAAAAAAAAAAAAAAAAAATTTCGCTTGAATCTGGTGGCCAGCGACGGTGGTTGGTGGCGGCGGGCAGCAGGTGGTAGTTGGTGGTGGTAGTGTTGATGATGTAAGTGTGAATGAAGAAGAAATGGGAGGGAAGAAAATATAATATAAATAAAATAGCGAGTGATTAGTAAAAATATTAATAAAAAAAGTAATATATATATATATATATAGTATGAATTGCGACGGTGGCTAGCAGCGGCTAGTGGCGGTTGGCGACACGTGGTGGCAACAGGTGGCAACTGGCGGTTGGTGAGGGTGTAGGAGAGAATGTGAATGAAGAATAAATAAGAGAGTATAAAGTATAATATTTGAAAATAGAGGCGTAAAAAGGGAAAATCAATCAGGTGATATGTGTCAGTTTTTGTTGAGCCAAATGTTATTGACTTCTACCCTTCTAAAGATGTAATACTCAAATAAAATAACTAATAGAAATGATAATAATATCTATTAAAATACTTATAGATGGTCTTACAGAAATTTTATTAATATGTAACGACTAAAAATGGTTTGAGTTGAATAAGTAAAAATACTACTATAAGATATAACATTAATATGTAGTGATCGTTTGCCTTTCAAGCTGATAAGAAAACACCAATCACAATTAAGTAAACTTCTAGTCTTTCCTATGTCAGTTACAAAGTAAATAATAAAAACTAAAACCCATGGCATCTCAATCTCTTAGATGTTCTGGGCTGTCAAAAACGAAAGAAAATCTAGAACAAAAGAATAAGATATTCCTACATTTCTTTGGGAGTTTAAATAAACAAAGGACGTCGATTTCTGAAGCAGGAGAAGAATTTTTGGTAAGTACACAAAACCAAATCAAAGTAATCTTTGTTCTTTCCTTTTACTTTTGATGATTTATTATATTGGTATTCTAATAGATTTATTGTTTGGGCTTAAATCCTTAAAGTAAGACAAATGGCTTAAAATTATAATGTTTCTATGAAATATAAATACGTACATGAACTATTCATTTAAGCATACTGATTTGAAAAAAAATAAAAAATACCACTATCATAATGGGCAACGATTTGAATATGAAAACAGGAAAGTTCTTATACTTGATTTTATTATTTTATTAGTCTATAGGGACATGTAGGATCTAAACACAAAGAGTTGGTAAAAGCCAAGTCATTGACCTGTTTAAATCGTAATTGATGATTTTTAAATATCTATGACAAAACCAGAGAAGTTTACATATTGTACACGAACATTGAAGTCCAAATACATAGCTTATAAGGACAACCCGATTCTCTATAAAGTACTAATTATAAGTGTGTGATAAACAAATAAACATTATCTAAACAACAGATCGATGTCGAAAACCTTCTTAAAAAATATGCCGTTAATTATTGTAGATTATTAATGGAGAAGTAGATTCGGGTCTTCTTTTAACCATTTTGTTCGCTTAAGGTACGGATTTCTAATCTTACTTGTAAGATTTCGTTCATGCAATAATCTTTTGTATGCCTTATTTGTCCCGTGACTACTATTTTGTTGACCATTTGTACGGATTCTAATCCTAATTATTTGTTACCTACTCTTTGACTATGCTACATTTCAATAATTTGTACGGATTGTTCATCTTAATTATAAGACGTCTTTGATCTCGTTATCTATTCCTCCTGTTGCCTATCATTTGCTTATGCATTCTTAAACGCTATAATTTATATTATTTGTATGTTCAAATAATTCGTATGCGTTGTTTGACATTCTTTTGGACCTTTGTTATTGTGGTGATTATTATTGGATTTGTTTTAGCGTTGGAGACTATTTGTGTGATTGTACGATTTTACCCTTTTCGATATCCGAGCTATTTTCCTACCTATGGAGGGACCATAGGGGCATCATTGCGGCACCAATGATGTCGCACCATCCGTGGCGGTGCGATTAGTTCACGGCGTCTCTTTTCTATGTTTTGTGAGAACACTTTGGCCACTAGGAGGCGTATGGGTCGGCCCTAGTTTATATGTTTTGCAGGTTTGGTGGATGGTTGTGTCATGTCCACGCGCCATCACACATCTGTAGGGTACATATGGATTGGCCGGTCCTATGTACATTTATATATTTATGATTTGTAGGAGCTCACCGGGTATCTCCGAATTATTCAATTGTATATTATTTGATTCGTTATTTCGTTTGACCTCGATTATATTCTATCTAACATTTACGATTGTGCAACTTCCTTTCATTTATGATTAGTTATTGTTTCGTTTATATCCGTTCCCTGGGCATTTGGCTTAGCCGATTTCTTTCTCCGGGGCAGGTAATCTGGGGACACGTGGGGGACAGTGAGGAGTACTTTTGTTGACAAGTTATATCTGAAGAAGCCACCGGTTGAAGGAAATGTAGTTTACTTTCTTTCATGTTCCAAATAAATGTCTAAGTTTAATAAGCTAGAGCTGTTTGGACTCTCGGGATTTATTATCACTATATCTCGTTGCAATTAAATATTGTGTTGGTGGATATTATGCCAATTCAATAATTTTTGTTTATTATATTCCTTTGATACTACTATATACATGTGACATTCCATCCGTTTAAAGATGGGGTGTTACAAAAGAGGTCTGCCATCCTAAATTGATACTCACGTGGAAATTAAAAGGGGAGAAAGGGAGTTGTTTATTAGGTTTTTTTAGTAATTATTTAAGTGAATTTATCCAGGTTGATATGACTTAGTTTTCTATTAGTGAAAATTTATTAACTTAGTTAGTTATCAGATTATCTTATAAACCTAAAAATATAGATATAGATTTCATGTAATACACTCAATGATTTGTTCAGTTTATTCAACTACATTAATTGTTGCTAATGCTTAAATAGAACCGAGGGATTTTGTAACTGAGTCCAACCCAAAAGTCCAAATAAGGTGGTCTGAAGTCTAAACGAAAGATCATTTAACATATCTGCCCATACGATCTGACGAAATGATTGAGCATTTATCTTACACTATATCTTCACATCACATGAGAACCACAAATTCAGTAACATATGATAAGTTTGGTTTCCCAATTATATATTCAAAGGTGGTGCAATTCTGGACACAACCCGAAACACGTATCATAGAGTTTTTGATGACTTTTCTGATTGGAGAAGGTCTATTTAAAGCATTTTTAGTAAGCCACAGAACAAAACCTAAAGGAAAATTAATAGCCATGGTAGTAGGAAACATCTTACACATGAATACCGGTGATGGAGAATCAAGCTATGCAAACAATTCATTTCTTCAAGTTACGTAACTAGCGCAATATTCCCCGGAATATGTTAACATATGTCTTTTGAGTAACTCATATATAGTTGCCGACTATATCTAAGATCTCTAACGTTCAATGTTCTTATTTTTTTCTTCAGGAAACAGTGATACAAAAAGTGCTACCCATTCTAAAACATACAATCAAAGGTATTGCTAATCATGATAGTTTCCTTGAGCAGTGTTTTAATATAGCAGATCTGGGATGCTCTTCCGGCAAGAATACGTTAATGGTTGCATGTAACATTATCAATATAGTCTATGAAGTGTGTAATGAAAATAATCTTAAAGCTCCACAGTTTCATGTATACTTAAACGACCTATTTGGAAATGATTTCAATAGCCTTTTCAAACTGTTACCTGAATTTTATGCAAATTTTAAGAAGGAGAAAGGAGAAACTTTTGGTCCTTGTTTTATTTCAGCTACACCTGGTTCCTTCTATGGTAGACTTTTTCCAGACCAGAGTTTGCACGTTGTTTACTCGTCTTACAGTGTTCATTGGCTTTCACAGGTTTGTATGGTAGCCAACTCATTACAAAATGTTTAAAACAGACTACTTTTGATGATAAACAATTGTTAATGCAATATGTCATAGGTACCTAAAGGCATTGAAAACAACAAATTAAATATATACATGGCAAAAACAAGTCCTCAAAATGTGTTCCAAGCATATGGAAAAAAATTTCATACCGACTTCACAAAGTTTCTACAGATGCGCTCCGAAGAAATAGTAACCGGTGGACACATGGTTTTAACTTTTCTTGGTCGGAGTAAACCCGATCCAACAAGTGATGATTGTTGTATGCTCTGGGAGCTACTAGCTATCTCACTTTCAGATATGCTCAAAGAGGTACAAGGCGAGCTCTTTCGTAACCAAATTTTAATACAGAATAACAGAGAATATACTAACTAGATCTTGTTCGTGGGATAAGTGTCTCGAAATGTACTTAACTATCACCCAAAGTCTATTATGTTTATCAAACTTTTCAGTTATTGCTATTGTATGTATCCGATGACTTCTTCAACGGGTAGCGGGTATGTGTGATGATGTGGCAATTGTATTAAAATAGCAATAACAATTACAAGTAATAATCTGTTAGGTACATACAATAGCAATTTCTATACATAGTACACCAAAATGAAGTTAAATACACGTTAGACTTTTGGTCATGCTTTTATACATTTTCAGACACTAATCCATTTGTTCAATTAATACTATAAACAGGGCCTGATTCAAGAATCCGATATTAATTCATTTAATATGCCAACTTATACTCCCTGTGAGGATGAAGTTAGGGATGCAATTCAAATTGAGGGATCGTTTTCTCTTGATACTTTCAATGTTTTTGAAGTCAACTGGGATCCATGTGACCAAGATTACACAAATACGAAAGATTTGAATGATCCGAACCACTCCCACGGAATAAACGCTGCAAAAGCGTTGAGAGCTGTTTTGGAGCCGTTGTTGACATCGCATTTTGAAAGTTCAATAATGAATTTGCTATTTAAGAAGTTTGCGAAAAATATGACCGAACATCTAGCTATCAAGAAAACAAGACACTTTAATATAGTCATTTCTTTGACCAAAAAATGAACAAGTCATCTGTTTTAATCACTATATTCTTCCTGCATTCGTGTACTGTATTATTATTTGTGCTAAATAAACTATGAACCGGTGTGCGTGTCTTTTCCTGTTACTCAATACCAGTGTGGATAGATATATACTTGGATGGAAATCCATTACTACTGATCTTATCCTTAAATTTAAATCGCAAGGCTGATCGGTTCCCTATTCAGTTAATGCCAATTTTCGTAACTTCAAAACTAAAACTAGGCAGTTAACGATCTCAAACCGAATAGTCATGTTGTCCCTCCTAATTCATACAGTTTCTGTGCAGAATATAGAATGATTTAAGTACTGTGGAAGAGAGCACCTTATGGTTTTAGTGGTTGATGGCAACCACTTATTGTGAGCTAATTTTATTGTTTTTTCTACTATGTCACATCTTTGTTTTTTAGCAATACTTCGTTACATATCACTAAACAAAATTTAGTTATTTTTCTACTAGTCTTGCATTGCTATTCAAAATAACTGTTCCTCCTAAAATATATATATCAATAATTAACAAGGATATATGCATTTTTAGTAGAATACATATAACAACTACTTCCGCCTACCAAGTAAATGAACTACTTAAATGGAACCTACAAATTAACATAAAGTGACCAAAACTTACTTAACCTAAGTTATTAAACTATAAATTTCATTAAAAAAATGTAGTTTTCTACTTTCCAAATATAAAAAAAAAACATCAACACAATTAAGGTGATTCATAACCTTTACCTTGCTCACCTTCATGTATTATGATTTCTAAATCGAAATTACAAAGATCATTGGCACTTTAGAACTCACAAACATTAAGAAGTACATCTTTCTTTTAATATTATCCTCATGTATATATATCATCTTACACCACCTCATCTTCACATACCATCTTAATCATAATCATATATGATATTTGCATTCTTTCATATGAAGAACCAAAAAGTCACCAAAATGGCTCTTGTTTTTCTCTCTTTCTTCTGTCTCATTGCTTTCTCAAGTACTTTTTTCTTTTATAAATTTGTTCAATATCAATGTTCTTCAAAAACTCTTTTTCACCATAATCTTAAGTACTAACATTTTGTTGTTGTTGTTTTGATTTTAGGAGCCGTCTTCTCGAATAGGGTGGGTATAAGCTATGGGCGGCTAGGAAACAATCTACCAACTCCAGCTCGATCGATTGAACTTCTCCAAACCATGAATGCGGGCAGGGTCAAACTCTATGATGCTGACCATGAAGTACTCAATCTTCTATCGGGAAAAGCTATTGATGTTGCAATCACAGTTGCAAACGATGAAATATCAGGAATCGCTGCAAATCAACATCTTGCAGACCAATGGGTATACGAACATATTCTAGCTCATTACCCCAACACTAGAATTCGTTACGTGCTTGTGGGAAATGAAGTCTTGAGCACAATTAGTACGGCACAAGATTTGCAAATAGCACGTGATCTTGTACCTGCTATGAGAAGAATAAAGAATGCTATAAAAGCACAAGGGATAAAAAATATCAAAGTTGCAACTCCTTTTGCTATGGACATGATGGAAACGATGCTTCCACCTTCAAACGCAAGTTTCAAGCCTGCGATATGTGACTTAATGCTACCAGTATTAAAGTACATAAACGGAACAAAATCATACATTTTCCTAAATATTTATCCTTATTTAACATGGTCCGAAAGCCAAAGAGATAATCAAACTGCTATAAACTTAGATTTTGCTTTACTTAAAAGTGGGAATCAAACGTACATGGATCCAAATAGTGGATTTGTGTACAAGGATCTTTTGGATCAAATGCTTGATTCGGTGGTGTATGCAATGGCGAAATTGGGATACAGCGACGTGCTGCTTGCTATTGCCGAAACGGGCTGGCCACACGATGGTGACTCAAATGAGTTTGGTGCAAACAGAGAAAATGCAGCTGCATATAACAACAATCTCATAAGAAAAATGTCGGCTGTTCCAGCTGCTGGAACTCCAGCCCGACCCGGTGAGGTTATTCCAACTTTTATATTTTCAATGTTTGATGAAAATCAAAAATACGGGCCAGCTACTGAAAGACACTGGGGACTACTAAATCCTGATGGGAGCCCTGTTTATCAGGTGAACATAACTGGAAAAGGCATGCCATCTGATTAGTACTTAGGCGTACAAGATATAAACATCTCAAGAGTTGAAGATCTCATTCGCGGTTTTAATAATTAATTCATAGCAAATAATGAGGTAGTAGTACGTTTGAAAGTTAGTTTAACACACTTCTTGAACTTTGTTAATTTGGTAAGCATGATTTTTAAAGATTATTGGAACTAATTCATAGATATGTAGTTGATTTTTGTTAAAGATTATAGAAAAGGTGGATACTGCTTATGAAGTTATATTTTGGGTGCAAAATCAAAACTCAAAAGACTCATCTTGTTTCAAATTAATTAGTCCCAAAGTTAGGGTGAAATGAAGTAAAAAGTTGATATCATCCGCTAATTCTTGAACGAAATACTTGAAACCATAATACCACCTAGTAAATATTGGCTTGTCTACCTTATACAAATAGATACAAGTACGTACTACCCGGCGAAATGTATCAATCGTTAAATACTGCAGTTCTGTTTTTGACCCCAATGATGTACAGTACGGACTAGTTGCCCAATTCACTGCAGCAAGAACAGATTCTTTATATGCTTAAATTCTAGGGGATATTTGGTTTTTGTGCAGTTCTCGTAGGATTTTTAGTACTAATTAGTAACAATTGAAAGGTACAAATAGATAGTTTTACGCATATCCCTTCATACGAACTTCCAACACAAGCTAGAATCTTGTGAATGTGATGCATTTTCAACTCCTTAATTGTGACTTCTTTTTTTAGATAGTTCATCTAAATTTCATCAAGAAAGTTTTGATCTGTTTATATTATTATTAGGAGAGTTTCTTGTTTGTCTGATGGAGTTAAGGTACTAATTCCAGTTCCATTTTCCATAACAACATTATGCACCATGTACCCACCAAAAAAATATGTCCTAACAGATAAAGTAAATGATGTGTATACGTTTGCAAATAGAGCTCGTCAATATGCAACTTGTCTTAATTTAACAACAGTTTTCACACTAATTTTCGGGCAAGTATATCAAAAATTGAAATAGAATGTTAGGTTGTCGACTAGAGTAATATTTTAAAGTAAGATCCAGAACCAAACACAATAAATATGTTTACTTTCAGTGATGATCTTGTATGACATTCATTTGGACCTTTGTTGTCATTGTGATCATTATTGGATTTGCTTTAGCTTTGGAGACTATTTGTCTAATTGTATGATTTGACCCGTTCCGGTACCCGAGCTATTTTCCTACCTATGGAGGGACCATAAGGGTGTCATTGCGGCACCAAAGATGTCGCACCATCCGTCGCAGTGCAATTAGTCCACGATGTCTCTTTTATCAGGCGAAACATGTTTCTTGAAATTTTCATTTAATATATGTTTAGAAATGTTAGACTTGTCAACATATGCTCATGTGACACATACTTTTGTTGTTAGTTTTTAATCTGTAACTGTAACTGGCGAAAGTTTTATGAATTATACTGACTGTTATCCATGTTATACATAATGATGTAAAGTTGGATTGTGGTTACTCATTCAATTACTTATATTCTTATCTTTACTCCTTTATAATGCATTTGACCCATTCCCCTTTAAGAGTTTTAAGTTTCAACCAATCTCTCATCCTAACCCTTTATTTCCATCAATTTTAATCCAATGGTTGTTGTCTAACAATTAATCTTTATTATTAATAGACACGCAAAGCACAGTACCACAAAATAGTTTCTTGGAAATGGGAGTGATTTCGTAGAGTGTGGTCACTTTATGGTCTACCACTGTGACATTGTCCACTATCAACCAAAAACAACCAAGGAACATACTAATAATTTATTTCATTCTGACTTTCTATTTTCTTAACGACAAAACAATTTAATTGACCAAAATTTGTTACTTTTGCCAAACTTATCATGTCAAATGTGTTTTATAATTATACTTGCCTAATGCATCCATCAATTGCAACAATAAGGCTTTCGCTTCTTTAAATATGTCATATATGAAAAATGAGACATTGACTCGAAACAATTAGCCTAAAACAATCAGCATAAAGAGGAGCTTAAAAAAAATTACATGAACATATGAAATGTCAAAAACATGAGGTGAGCTTGGAAAGAAGTATGTCTACTTTCGGATATAATATTTAAAGGGTTGATATTGATTACCTAAGTTTACAATATATTTTATATTTTGTCTATCTTCTTTTTTTTCAAAATACATTTTTACGTTCAAGTTTTTGATTGTACTTTTAACATTGATCTCTATTGTTGACTAACTTTGGGGGTCTCTTGTTATATCATCCTCAAAAGCAACAGAAATCTTAAAGCATTAAGAGGTAGAATCTAGCTTCTACTCTCACGTATTTCCATTATACACCTCTCATATACTTTATTCATCTTAAAAAAAGGAATACACTAAATTGACAAAAAAAAACATACATCAAATTAGTATAAAGAAAAGCAAGTTTTAATTTTTCAAACTTTTGACTTGCTATATTTATTTCAAACCTCTATAACTTGATCAAATTGACATTAAAACACTATAACCTTCTTTGAGTAATTGAATTCACCTTCTATATTTTAGTGAAGACACTTTTTTTCACAACCCAAATCATATTCTCAACTTCTTCTCACTTTCAAGCTCCTGCATTGAGTTTGTAAGTAACCTCTTTCACGTATAACTATTTTATATTTGGTGTGCTTGTTACTTGTGTTAACCGAACATTTAATTGGGTTGATATTTTTATGTGAACTCCACTTTTTATGAGAATGATAGTGTGTCAAATTAAATAACCTAGACATATATGATAATCAAAATAGTCCTATTTTATCAAACCATAGAATCTGACAAAGATTTATTATGAGTAGACTACACTTGCAAAATTTTTAATTTATTTGTGGGCCAATTCAAACATTGGGATAGAATTAACACATTGCAAATTGCCGAACATTCAAGGAAATTTACACTAACGTTATAATAATATCAATATATTTCTAGATAAGTGTGGAGTTCTTTTTTTGGTGTATGTACATGACACTCACACACAAATCACAACATGCTCTCAAATATAGAAATCTAAGAACTTTTATACTTGGTATTTAGTAGTCACAAAATTGTAACGACTGATTTTATGCATGCATGATCTAAGAAATGCTTTTAAGAAACTATCAAATAGTCTCATAATGTTTTTAAATAACAAAAAAGAAAATGAAAAATTATATAAGGATACATTAAAGGGTTTAGATGTTATTTATATGAAAGAGGTTTTGGTTTTATTCGCATTGTAAGTCTAAAAAAATTAAAACGAATAACTAATACATAAACTTATTGCATATATTTAAATGCTTTTCAGAGAGATACAACGAATAACTAATAATAAAGGGATTTAAGAAGCCAAGAAATGGGGACATAAGTTATTATGTAGAAAAATTAAAGGTCAAAGTTGTTTATGTGAGATAAGGGTTGGAGTTTTATGTGGTTTGTTTATGTCATATAAGGGCCGCAGTTTTTAATTTTGAGTTTAACGAAACGTAAAATAGTTAACAATAATTTTCAACTTGTATACATCAGAAATCAAAGGTTTTTAAATGTTGTAATTTTTGGCATGTTTCTCTTCTCTACAAAGCTTCACTTCATTTCCTCATTCATTCATTTCCTTTTTTACAAAAATTAAAACACCATATCAAATGATTTATAAATAATTTTGCTTTTATGATAAATTTAGGAAACTAAATTCTAAAAGTTATAACTATACCGAACGGATAAGTACTTATTATATAAACAGAAAAAGAAAAATGCAAAGATGATGGACGAAAAGGCAGTAGGTACTCAAGTAGTCATGCAATGTTACAGAACCACTCCTATCGGTAGGTTTTAATATTTAATAAACACTTATAAATCATTATTTATGACATATTAGAAAATTTAATTAACTAAAGGGCTGCTTATTATATTATATATAATTAATTAATATAATGTAATACCTACCGTGCATAAAGAAAAAGTGACTTTAAATTATTGAGGTGCTTAATAATTTCTATTAGTAGATAGTGTATTTTGTTTTAGACTGTGTCACCACCTTTTATTATTTTTATTTAGTTATAAAACTAAGAAATGCACCAAAAGATGTAATAAATTGTATGAAACTTTTCTATTTACTAAAATTTTGTAGAAATGGATGATCATTTTCTAGCCGAAACATTTTCTTCTCTTCAAGAACCTCGTGATTGCTATAACTTTACGCAGGTTCGAGTTGATTTCATTTGGAACGATGTGGGACGAAACAGACTATTATTGCTTTTGGTTGATCAAAATGTAAGTCACAAATATTAAGTAACTATTCAAACTTTAATTATCAACATATATAGTCGAATTTTGATAAATACTTACTATTTTATATATTAGAGACAAAAAATGGCGGCAATCATCCCACATCGTTTATTAGGATTTTTTGAAGGAAGAATTATCATCGGAGGACTATACTCTTTGAATCATTTCCAAATCGATGGAACTGTCTATGAGTATCCTCGGTATGAAGGATATAGTTTTGTTCGTGATGAATGAGAGATAATTATCAACAAAAACACTCGGCTTAATTTATTGACACAAACGTTCAGAAATCCATTTCCGGTCTATCCCTCTACGACTTCTATTAGAACCCTTGTGATGGAGCAGTCTGAGCGAAAAATGATGATTGGTAAATCAAAAAAAAATTTATAATCAAATACTTGGTTTTATATTCAACCATATAAACATTTTGCCAATGTATAACTTTATTTTAGATGTTGTTGGACAAATCATTTCCGATCGCCTACTAAAGAACCAAAGGTGTGAGTTTGAGATGTTTCTACAAGATCACACGTAAGTTTATATTAAATAATAGAGATTGAATTAAAAACATCAAATGTTTTTTTAGATTACTAATATTATCCAAAATACTTGTAGGGGCAATGTAATTAAGAAGACAAGTCTAAAGTCGATTTAATCAATGCAGTTTTTCCTTCTTTAGAAACCAACGCTCATTCTTCAGATTATATTATTTCTAGAGCAATCTTATCAATTAAGAATGAAAATGTGGATGGCCTTAATAATAAGTTGATTGAAAGATTTCAAGGAGAGGAAAAAGTTTACTATAGCTTTGATGAAGCAGAAGACGACAAGAATAACTTCTATCCAATGGAATTGTTAAACTCACTCAATGTCAGTAGTTTGCCCCCTCATTACCTTCGATTGAAAATAGGATGCCCGATTATTATGTTGCGAAATGTTGATCCATCAAATGGACTATGTAATGGCACAAGGTTGATATGCAAAGTTTTTCAACCTAATGTCATTGATGCAGAAATAGCCGTTAGTCAACATGCTGGAAAACGAGTATTTTTGCCCAGAATTCCTCCGTGTCCCTCTCAAGATGACATGTTCCCTTTCAAATTGAAGAGAAAGCAGTTTCCTATCCGACTTAGCTTTGCTATGACGATAAACAAAGCTCAAGGTCAGACAATTCAGAATGTGGGTATTTATTTACCGGAATCTGTATTCTCACATGGGCAACTGTATGTGGCGAAAGTTTTATGAATTATACTGACTGTTATCCATGTTATACATAATGATGTAAAGTTGGATTGTGGTTACTCATTCAATTACTTATAGTCTTATACTACTGATAAGCCTGGACGATATGGTCAGGTTTACCAAAGGCGACATGCAAGGCAGCTAGGATAAGGATAGAGCATATTATCATCAGTATTTATTTTAAGCAAAAATACTTATTTGTTAGGCAAAGATAATTTCCTTTTTCTAGGTTTTAGGTTTCCTTATTATAGGTCACTAAAAATATAGTGTTGCATCGTTTCGTTGTTTTCATACAAGCAATAAGAATTAGTCGATGGCTATTTGGGAGACTACATGTTCTCGAACACAGGCAACTTTCAGCTCTAACCCAAGAGGTCGAATTTTGGTTCTTAACAATTGGTATCAAAGCACTACGTTTCTGGTGACAAGATGGTAAGCTACACAGATAGGATCATCAATCTGGAAACCGATTTGGCAAAGATACGGGAAGAAGCATAGGCTAACCGCATTGTAATCGCAATGCAGTTTCAGGAGATAATGAAAGCGATTTCCAACTTAACTTTGGCAGTCAAAAAGAAGGAACCAAACAAGAAGGAGAAGGGACCGAAAATTGGGACCGGATCAATCACGAATGATGAAGACTCTGAGGGTTCTAAGAAGAGCCCTAACGAAGGAAAAGGGTGAGATCCCTTGCGTGATTATCAGAAACTGAAGATGCCAGTTTTCCAGGGTTAGGACGCGCATGGTTGGATTTACCGTGTTGAGTGGTATTTCGAAAATTCAGGGGATCGGGAAGAAGGATTAATTAAGAGCCACTTCAATTTGCATGGAGTGTGCGGCTTTGTCCTAGTATCGCTGGAATGAAACAAGAAGGATCAGTTCATGAGTATGTGAGCAAATTTAAAGCTTGGCCCGCCAACTTTTTGACCTACCCGAGAAGGTTTTGGAAAGTATTTTCATTAAGGAGTTGAAGTCGGACATCCGTTCAGCGATAAGGGTTATGGAACTAGAAACCCTAGCGCGAGCCATGAGGATTGTTGTGAAGATGGATGAAAACACAAGTGTGGGAGGCACCAAGCCAAGTGGCGGCCCATACCCATCTCGAGGTGGGGGCGCTAGTCCGACAAGGCCGAGTTACACACCATCCAGGCCCATGACGACAAATTTGGGTGACAAGAAATCCAATACCGGCAGCACGGGAGCGCAGTTAAACGGTTAACCAAGGAGGAATTAACAGAAAAACAAGCAAAAGCGATATGTTATTGATGTGATGGAAAGTTTGCTGCCTTGACATGGTAGAAGTATCGTTGAACTCGGTTAGTGGCTTACGCTACCGCAAACCATGAAGATCAAAGGTGATATTGGGGGTACACAAGTGCTAGTCCTGATCGACAGTGGCACAACACATAATTTTGTGTCTAAACAGGTGGTAACACAATTAGGATTAACAATATCTAGCACGGGATCCGTAAGGGTTCGTCTTGGTAACGGAATGATGGAACAAAGTTTAGGAACTTGTAAAGGGATCGTACTTACCCTACCAGAACTTCAAGTGGCGGAAGACTTTTACTCGTTGGAATTGTTGGGCTCAGATATTATTCTCGGCATCAAATGGCTCTTTACATTGGGACATATGACAGTGAATTGGCGCGACTTACTCATGACTTTTTGGGATGGCGTCACAATCACAAACGACCCAAGCCTCTCCAAAACCCTAGTGTCATGTAAGTCCTTTTTCCGAATGCTTAGGTATGAAGCTATTAGCTTTACGGTACATTTGAACTCAGCAGAAAAAGCCACCACACCGCCACCAGCACTTACGACTGAGCTTCAAGCCATGATCAATGAACATCGAGACGTGTTTGAGATGCCTCATGGTCTTCTCCATTCCGCAGCCATGAGCACGCTATCACCTTGCATGAAGGTACCTCTTCGATTAGTGTATGACAACCGCTACCCCTTTGCAAAAAAATACAAAATTGAAAAATTAGTGCGGGAAATGTTAAATGTGGGCGTCATTGAGCCTAGCACGAGCCCTTTTTCTAGTCCATTGTTGTTGGTCAAAAAGAAAGATGGCAGCTAGTGATAGTGCCCCGAACAGTCGGTTTATTTCGTCGTGACGTTGTCGTGGTCGCTGGACGTTGACCGAGCGGTGCGCTATCGGTGTGGGGGTTAGTTTTATATTTGTGATGCGGGGTATCCAAAATTACTTACTACGTACTAGGGTTTAGTAAAGTGGTGAGTATGACTTAGGTGTCGTCCTTAACTTTCAACGGGCATAGGATCTTAGCATAAGTTATCTATGGAAATCTAGCTAATTTTCCTAAAGTGATAGGGGTTTTTGTTTTTCGTTATTCTAATATAATTAAATAAAGCAGTAAAATAAAAGGGTAAGGAGCTGCTCAATTTGCAGGTATATAGGGGTGTCCACTATGATGTCGGTTTACATTGGGTTAAGGTAGTTATGAGTACTAATAGGTTTCTACTTATGGATGAGTCATATCCACAAACCTGCCTCTTATCTAACACGAAGTTGTCCATAATCAAATAAGGGGCATGTCACTTGGGTGGTGGCTATGCAAGATCATATAGCACCGGGATGTCTCCTAGTACTATAGCCAACTTAATCGGACAGTCATCCTCGAGTCATGTTCCTCATTCTCAGACTTCAGAGATATCTGTATTGATGACATGAATCGTTGAATGAACGAAAACATGAATGGGTGTTACCCCACCGGGACAAGTTGGGATGACTTTGTCTAACTGTCAGTTAAGTTGTCATCATTCATACATAGAAACTACAACTACTATTCTACTACATTATTATGAACATACAACAATCAGTTAACATTCAAAGACATAGTCATGCATCTAACCGAGTAGTGTGATAAATTGATACTGATTAAATACCTAAGCAACAATCAAACAAGAACATGCAATAGGTATGTGAGGGCAATATTCAGTTTTACGAATCAGGTAGAGAAACTATCTAGGTTGTAGATATTCCGAAAGTTCTCTCAAAAATATCAACTATGTGATACCGAATCTAACCTATCTCTATTCCCATGAACCGTGTCTCCCACGGATGTATTTCAGTAAGGAGAACAGTCCCCATGTTGAGTTCAATGAATCTTCTTACACAGAATAATTAAGTGACCAACACCTATGAATTTTTAGAGGCAAGGTTTTAACCACAACATGAGTTGGACAGGTAAACAATGGAGATTCGATTCACATATTTGTATATTAATTAATTATCATGTGGACATTATAACAGTATAATTAGTTACATAATTACGCCAACGTAAACTTCTATCATAGTAGACACTTTAAGGTACTTAGCCTAACATGGTAATTCTAGCATGCATTTGTAAATAATAAGTAAAGTAAGACATTAAATTTAAATGCGTAGATAGAAATAATTAAAGCCTGGTATAGACGGAGTAACGTTCTAATACCGTAATGTCTGTAGCAACTCCTTAAAAACGACTAGCCCGAATTACCCTCCTAATTAATTATTAATCTTAGTGATTAACAACTAATTAGAAAGAGAGACTAGTGAGAGAAAGTGAAAGTAAATAGTGTGTAATATGTGTAAATTGGTGTGTAATGGTGTATGAAAGTTGGATAAGGAGGTTTGTATTTATAAGCATGTTCCCGAACCGTATTTTAACCATCCGAACCGTATTTGACCTTCCAAAAATCGACCCGTATTGCGCGAACCGTATGAAGATGCAATTTTTACGCATATACAGGTCGCGCGAACCGTATATGGTTCGTTTGAGCCGTATATGGTTCAATTGGCCCGTATATGAGTTGAAAGTCCCTTTGAACGGATCCAAACGGGATTGCAACGTGTATTAGTTTGCGGAAAGGTATAATACACAACAAACAACAATAAAACAAGTGAAATGCAAGTGTTTTAGTGTATAAGTTCGTAGGTATTCGAAGATAGCACTGTATGTTCGAATATAACTGATTTCCAAAAGCTATCTAATGAAATATTACAACTTAGTTTTTATACCCAGTAAGTTCGTACGAACTTACTGGTCCTAGGTTCGTACGAACTTACATGTTCGTACGAACTTCCTAGGTTCGTATGAACATATAGGTTCGTACGAACATACAAACTTAATACTAAAAAGGCTAAGTTAATAAACAAATTACATTATTAACTACAAAACTAATAACAAAACTAACTATTACAAAATAAGAGCTGTTGTCACCAAACGTGCACCAACAGACTCCCCCTTGACAATAGCTCGGTCAGTCTTCAGTCTTCTGGCTCTGTCGATTCTTGATTCTTGATCAACTCTGTCGACTCTCAGCCCATAAGCCTTTTTCCACACACACCTTCACGACCCTCTGATACTTCCTACCTTCATGCCTCCAATCGTCTCTATAAAAGATCTTGGTTTCATGAAGCTTTATCAGATCGTCCTTTGATAAGTTTACCAGATGTAAACTATCATAAACTCTTAGCAGCACATTTTCCTCAGCATCTTCCATCACAGCTTCAGCCGTCTTGCTGTCAACGTACCACCACTTAAGATTTGCAAGAATGTTTTGTGGCATTTTCTTCAAAGGAACTCTTTTCAAGCACTTGACCGGTCTATAGACCATCTTCATCCATGGCTTGTTAGTGAAAGGGTCAATCCTGGTCAGATCTGGAACTCTTTTACCCGGTTTTGGCTTTAGACTTGCAAACTTATTGGATCTTCCTTCACGTTTTAAGATTCTTTCCAAAGTACTAGCGTAAGGATCATTGTCAATATTTACTAAGTCTAACCAGGCAAGCTCCTTCAATTCAATCTTCGGCAGCGAACTAAAGGTCTTCAGTTTATTTTTCAAGTACTGAATCCCATCATATCTTTTTAATATGAACAGTTTAAGATCACTGTCATAAAACCAACTTATGATTCCACGCTTTAACCCGCCCGATCCTCTGACCCTGATATCACCTTTATATTTAATCTCTGGTTCCTTTTCAACCTTTTTAAACCATAACCTCTTTAACTCTTCTTGAGTTGGTTCAACTTCTTCTGAATCTGAATCAACTTCAGGAGTTAAGTCATGCTCCAAGTTGATTACTTTCTCGCCAGCTTCACTCTCCACCACAACTTCAGTAACAGGTTGTGTATCTATCACAAATTCGTCCACATCTGCATCAGCATCAGGTAGGACCTCTTCATCTGATTTCCAATCAGCAACCTCTTTACTGAGGATCTCCCCTTCCTCTAATTCTGACCAATCACTATCCGGGTCATCCAAACCAAGCAATGCCTCGATAGTATCAGTTTCAGCAATATTTACAGGGGACTCTAGTGTTTTACTACCAGCCTTCTCAGCTTCATTTTCATTTTTCTTTGCACCCCACCCTGATTTCTGGCTACCACCACCATCTGCCGCTGCACCAACACCAGACCCTGATTTTGTTCCCCAACCACCTTTCTGATCCGTTTTTTCTTCGATTTTCTTGCTCCAGTCTGTCCCTTCTGCTTGTGCCTCACTGGACTCTTTGTTCCACCCTCCAGATGGTTCAGTCTCTTCTTGAGGCTTTGAAGCACCTTGTCCAGATCCGCTCACACCAGAACCTTGACCAGACTCCCCCTGAGCTATAACTGCACCTTGCACTCTAGATGAAGAGCCAGGCAGCTCACCTCCTTTGGGTGCACTTGGATCATCGTCACGGTCATTATCAGCTTTGAGTCTCAGCTCATCTTCCTTGCATCCTGGTGTCTTATCCCCCCTGAGCGACTGGCGCTTCATTTGGAAGACAGTGACCTCATTGAGCCGTACTTGATCTTCTACCTTTTCAAGTTGCTTTACTAAGCGCTCATTAATAGCCGTCAAATTTGTGACTCGAACTTCCTGGCTTGTAACCACAGCAGTCAAGGCAGTCACCATATCCATCAAGCTAGTGATCCGGCCCTCAAGATAGGTAAACTTATCCGGATCTGAGAGAAGAGCAGCCGGGTTGGGAATAGATCGGGTGGGTTGAGTAGTAGGTGGAGCAGTAGAAGGTGTGGGTGGTGTGGTTGTAGATGCAACTGGTGGTAATTGTACTGTTGATGGAGCAACGGGTGGTGGTGTAGGTGTGATAATCGTAGGAGCAGAACCACCCGCTCCAATAACCACACTAGTTGGACGCTGGCGCTTGCGTGCCTGCAACCGGAATTGTTCCGGTTCTGATTCATCATCGGAGTCCTCAGGAACATATTCATCATCAAACTGAACCTTTCGCTTGCCCTTTTCCTTCTCACGGGCGGCCTTAGGGTCAATCAACACCCCCTTGGACCCATGAAACCCAATCATAGGGCGGTCCTCGTCATCATCATCATCATTACCATCATCATCATCATCATCATCATCTGCATCAGATTCTGTAGCCTCAGAATCAAGAGCTGCATCCTTATCAGCTTCGGCAGCAGGTGGAGACCATGTGTCTCGGGCTACAGAATAGTCATCAATATCCTTGAAGATATCATCAAAAGTGGGCTCAGAACTGGGCCCTGCTTCGCCCTGAAGAACTTCCCTAACCAACTCAGCAGCAACATCAGCGTCAACACGCTCTCCCTCAGCAGGGTGCTCTATCTGGTGCAGGAGTTCTTCAACAATCTCCTGTTGTGGCTCATCAGCAGCCACCTCAGCTCGAGCTGGTGCCGGGTCTGGTTCTTGAGCTTGAACCTCAACAGCTGCCTAGGGCACAGGCACATCCAACCAGCCATCATCTGGTGGAGCCTGATAGTTTGCATCAATAATTGCCCCAAACAAAGGCACATCTTGTGGCCTATCAGCAACTGCACGTCTCTTGTTGTGGCTGAGACAGTGCCCAAAGATCTTCTTGTCGACCGGCATCAAATGAACCACCGGGTCGATAGCTGGAAGATTGGGAATTAGAGCATTGAGCAGCATCATGACAAAACGAGGATAGAGAATAAAGTGCTCCTTCACACTCCCCTTTATTTGCTGAACCATCTCATCAAAGAAGTACTGACTGAAACAGTAGGGCTTGTTGTAAACAAGTGAAATCATCCCAGACTGTAGCTTATGGTTCATTGTATCGAACCCTGCCTTCTTTGGTCCAAAAGAAACCAGTAGAATATGCATCAGATAGCGCCACTGGCCGTATACTAGACTTTTGGTGTATTGGGTGTGGACAACATCTCCCACATATCCCATGCATTGAAACGCGCCAGCACGCATATCAAGAGAGAAAGAAGTTGGGCCATTTTCCTGTTCTTCAGTTCCCAGATGCAGAACCTGCCTCAGAAGGTCGGCAGAAAACTCTATATTGACCCCGTTGACAGTAGCCCTTATGACCGGAGGCTGAGGCTCACAATCATGAATTGCCGTAGCCCAAAATTGGCTAAGGTATGGAAAATATAGCGTTGGCGAGTGAGTAAGAGCATAGAACACCCGTGAGCGCATGAGAAACTCCAGCATGCCTCGAAACGGTGCGGTCGCCGGGTTGGCAAGATCAAAAGAAACAGCTACATTGTGCTTGTTGTGAAACTCACGCACAAGATCAGCCATTTCTGCAAAACAAACACAAACACACCAAAAGTAAAGAATAATAATGTTAGTCATAAGACATAATTAACTTCGAACCCTGCAAACAAGATTCTATGAGTAAAACAAGTCTTAAAAAAAAAAAATTTCAAAGTTCAAAAGATAGTAGGTTCGTACGAACTTATAAGTTCGTACGAACTTACTGCCCTTGTAGGTTCGTACGAACTTAGTGTTTGACCAAGTCAAACTTAAGTTCGTACGAACTTACATTGGCTAGGTTCGTACGAACCTATAGGTTCGTACGAACTTAGTAAGTTCGAACAGATGAACTGATAAACTAAGTTCAAAAAATTTTCACTCAAAAATGCAATCTGATCATGGAGAAAGTGGCGTCTAGGTTCGTTTCAGCATAAGGAACCATAACACACCAATTTTAATCATTTAAAGTGACACAATTTTGATTTTAAGTTTGTTTTTCACAAAACCTAACTTCAATCCGAATGTGTTGAGGTTTAGCGTGTTAAATCATGAAAAAATCACTTACTGAAATTAGGAATATGATAGTGATGGAGATTATTGGGCAATAACACAAAAACACAGTCCCAAAGTGATTTTTAATTCGAAAAATTGAAACCGCAGGTATGTTCGTATGTAGGTTCGAAGGCTCCAGTAGGTTCGTACGAACTTAGGGTTTCTGAAAATGTGAAGGGTTTGACTGAGGTTGACCATTTTATACCCCAAGTAGGTTCGTACGAACCTGTATGTTCGTACGAACATATCCTTCGAACTTACCTTCTAAGTTCGTACGAACTTAGAATTTTAAAATTAAAAAGTTTAACTTTTTCTATTTTAAAAATAAAGGCAATGATCTAAATACTTAGGCATTCACTTGAGCAAGGTTTGAACAATTTAAACAAACAAAATGTAAACATTTCGCAAAGACAAATAACTTTTATTCATTTATTTATTTAAAACACTTAAAAAAATAACATAGCATAAAATAAAACTTGCAAATATGAAATTGTTCATATTTTGAAAAGTACAATATTTTTGAGAGAGTCACTGATACAAAGATCGAATTAGCCATGATGAGAGCAATACACAGTTAGGAATTTTCATTTATTCCTTTGATTATTGTTGTTGTAAGTAATAGAACACAACGATTATCAGTATTGTTTTCCACTTAAGCATTCGATATTCAGAATTCTCAAGTACATATAAGATTATTGTTCACGATCTCTGGCGAATCTTACATTTGATATACCCTTAAGATCTAGACAGTCATGAACAACATGTAACGGATATTTTGCATTTTTATTTCATCTTTAAAGTCAAGTCTGTTTGCTTTATCATCAATGTACATAGGTACATGTTTCAATTTAAAGACAAGACTATGGTTAGAAACAAACAAATCTAAAATCAAACCAGAGGTGACAGGTCTGTACTTTCGTACAACAAAGCGACATAGTTTGACTAGAGACCTTGAAAACGGTATTCTTGTTTCGCGGTCGAGTTTGTTCTAGTTTTTAGGATACACTGGCTGAATCTAGGTCAACATAGTTCTAGATGAAGCAGAAGAACCAGTCAGTGAACCCCCCAGATGATTTAATGTTGTTTTATATCCGGTAACAAGCATTCATGAACGGCCCATCTCCTAAGAATGAAGACTTAAGTCGTACATCAAAATAAAGATAGCACAAAAATCGTATTATTTATTATAAATTAAGTACTTGAAAACCGTTATGTCGCAGGCCTACCAATACATCGTAAAGTGAAGCTATCAAATACGTTTGCATTTTTAGGTACATTTACTGTGAATGTTCTGCATCTTAGAGCCACACATATGGAATGTTCTAGGCATGGGTAAAAGATTCATCATTTCTTTGCAATTAGTACAGTGACCCTCAAAAATTTTTATTGGTTTTGCAAAGATAAAAGGTAAAATAAACTAAGAAATAGAAATAGAAACATACTAAGTTCTTTATGGAAATTTTTACTCAGGATTTTTCATCCCATTAAGTTGGAGTAAAAGCTCAAACCGAGACCGATCAAATGCCTTTGTATAAAGGTCGGCTAGATTGTCATCAGTGGGGACCTTAACTTATTTAATCAAATGTTTTTCAGCACAGTCACGAATAAAATGATGTCTAATGTCAATATGTTTCGTCTTACTATGCTTAACAGGATTATTAGTTATGGACATGGTTGATTGGTTATCTATCATAATAGGGGTATTTGTGAAGTTCACACCATAGTCACGCAGCTGTTGTTGTATCCACAACACTTGTGAACAACAACTACCTGCTGCTACATACTCAGCCTCACAGGTTGAGATAGCGACCGTGGTTTGCTTCTTACATTGCCATGAGACAATGCGACCACCTAGTAATTGACAACCACCAGTGGTTGATTTCCTGTTCAAGTTGCAACCGCCATAGTCTGAGTCGGTGTAGGCTACAAAGTCAAAATTGCCTCCAGAGGGATACCAAAGACCTAACTTCGGTTTTCCCTTTAGATATCGCAGAATTCTCTTTGCTGCCTTCATGTGTGACTCTTTAGGATTTGATTGAAAACGAGCACACAGACATACTGCAAACATTATGTCTGGTCTTGAAGCCGTCAAATACATGAGAGAACCAATAATGGCCCGATAGTGAGTCGGATCCACATCTTCAGTACTCTCAGTATCTGGTCCGAGACCATGATTTAGTTGAATTGGAGTGCCATAAGACGAGCTATCGTGCATATTGAAACGAGATAACATTTCATGCACATATTTTGTCTGATGAATGAAGAATCCCTCCTTCTTTTGATCAACTTGTAATCCTAAGAAGAAGTTCAACTCACCCATGGCACTCATTTCAAATCTCCTCTTCATCACTTGTTCAAAGTCTCTGCACATATTCTCGTCAGATGACCCAAATATAATGTCATCGACATAGACTTGTACAAGTAGGAAATCATCCTTTTTCCACTTAACGAACAAAGTACTATCTATCTGTCCTCTCTTGAACCCATTTTCCAAGAGATAGGTAGATAGTGTTTCATACCAAGCCCTTGGTGCTTGATGCAATCCATACAAGGCCTTGTCTAATTTATAGACTCGGTCTGGATGGTCTGGATCACTGAACCCTGGAGCTTGTTGAACAAAAACTAGTTCCTGAACTTTTCCATAAAGAAAGGCACTTTTAACGTCGAGTTGATAGACTTTAATTCTTTTATGTGCAGCATATGCTAGAAACAATCGAATTGCTTCTAACCTTGCTACTGGTGCAAACACCTCAGTGTAGTCTATCCCTTCCTGTTGGTTAAATCCTTGAACTACTAGCCTCGCCTTGTTTCGAATTACGATTCCTTTATCATCACGTTTGCATTTAAACACCCATCTGGTGCCTATTGCATGTTCTCCTTTGGGCAGATCAACTAGCTCCCAAACTTTTAGCTTTTTGAATTGAGCAAGTTCCTCTTGCATTGCTTCTACCCAGGAGTTATCCTTGAGAGCCATTTGAACATTTTTCGGCTCTATTTGAGATATAAAACAACTGTACAGACACTTATGCATGATCCCTGTGTCTTGAATCGATACATATAGACTGGAGCTGTCAGATATCTCTCTACGAGTTTTTACTCGAGAGCTCGGATCACCAATGATATTATCAGTTGGATGATACTTATTCAGACGAGTCGAGATCGTAGAATCAACCGGTAGGTCAGATCCTAGATTTGATCCAATCTCCCCCTCTGATGTTGCTTCTTCTGTAGCGGTTTCTTGCACAGAATTGGTAACTTCAGATGAAGAAGGAATATCGATTGATGTGGGATCAAAGTCTAAAACCGGATCAACCATTACTTCTTTCCCTTTATCATTTGCATCTTCTGAACTTGGAACACTAGATCTTGGTGCAAATATATTATTTTCACCATCATCTAGTATAACATGTTCTAATCCTAAAGTGTCATCTTCACTTAGGATCGGAAGATTAAATGACTTGAAAACAGCGTCATAATTAAATAACCAAACTGGTCCTGTTTGTATAGCTGGAGTATAAGATGTGACTTGTATGTTATATACAATCTCAACTCTTTCAGATGTCTTATTATAGACTCTTTTGTTTGGAGATCCGGCTTCATAACCTAGGAAAAATCCCTCGTCAGCCTTTTCACCAAATTTTGGTTGATTTTTAGTCTTTAATAAGGTACACTGAACACCGAAGGGTTCTAGACCAGTAAGATTTGGTTTTCGACCGTTTAGAAGCTCATAACACGTTTTGTTATGCTTTTTCACGATTAAAACCCGATTAAGTACATGACAGGTTGTATTCACTGCTTCTCCCCAGAAAATGACGGGAAGCTTTGAATCAGCCAGCATAGTTCTTGCTGCTTCAATTAAGGTTCTATTCTTTCGTTCAGCGACATCATTTTGTTGTGGCTCATAGGGTGCACTAAACTGATGCTGAATTCCCTTGCTTAAGCAAAAGACGTTCATCACCGAGTTTTTGAACTCTAGGCCATTGTCGCTTCTAATCTTTCTGACTCCTCGTCCATATTGATGTTCAATCTGGGTAAAGAAATTCATCAGCAATTCAGCCGTCTCATCTTTTGTTCCCAAAAAGAATACCCATGAGAAACGCGAGAAGTCATCAGTGACGACTAGGCAGTAGTGTTTACCACCTATACTCCTTGCATTCACAGGACCAAATAAATCCATGTGAAGAAGATCAAAAATTGAGGCATTGGAATTTTGAGATTTTGACTTATGAGGATTCTTGTGCTGTTTTCCTTTCTGACATGGCACACATTTGTCCTCTAGTCCAAACCTCTGCATTGGTACACCTAGCACTAGTCCATTTCTGACAATGTAGTTCATCTTTCTAAAGTGCAGGTGAGCCATTTTCCGATGCCACAGCTGAGAATCATTCTCAGATGCCTTGGATATAAGACATGTTGACTCCTGCACTGTTTCAGAAACACTCATGTCCATTACATAAGTGTCATTCTTTCTAGGAGCCCTCATGATTATCCATTCTTCTGGAATGACAAATCCAGGTTTTAATATAAGTGCTTCTCTATCCGTGAAATGGACTGGATGTCCTTTATCACAAATCTGAGATACACTCATAAGATTGTGCTTTAGCTCCTCAACATAGTTGACTTGCTCTAGCATAATCTTCCCATTCGTTACTTTACCTAATCCTGTTATTAGCCCACCTTTAGATCCAGCGAAATTCACGTATCCTCCTTTCTTGTGTATGAAGTCCACAAGAAGCTGTCTTTCCTCCGTCATATGCCTGGAGCAACCACTATCAACATACCACCAGTTAATAGCTCTTCTGGTCAACTCCTGCACATAAATTGAAAACAGTTAGTCGTTAAGGGGAACCCAAGCCACGACGGACTTGGATTTACCATTTTCATCTACGAATGTAAACTCCTTCAAGTATCCATTGCTCTTATAAGTAGAGCTAGATGCTTTGGGAATCGCATTCGCGTGAGAATGGGAGGAACTACCACTAGGCTTTCGCTCAGGAGACTTTTGAAAAAGTCTCGGGTTGACAGGCCTAGGGTTTGATGTAGATCTAACCATAGTAGGATAGTTATAACTAGAATTTTGATAATTTCTATTATTACTATTAGGGTTGGTAAAACGGTTGTTAGGAGTTTGAAATCTCTGTGGAGTCTTAGACCTTGAAGACTGTCCATGAGAACTATCTCCAGAAGAGGTGGTGCTCCTAGAACTATCATGAGTCGAAAACTTAACAAATTTTAATGAGGGTTGAATTTTCTGAGAACTTGGTGTTCTCTTAAGTCCCAACCCAATTCTCCAAGAAGTGCTTGCATTTTCATTTAAGTTATTCATTCGTGTGAAAACACTAGCAGTTCTTTGTTTTAAACTTATTTTTTCAGGAGATGAATTTTTCCTTTCCTGAGTCAAATTTGTTTTTACAGGTGATTGGTCTTTCTTCACCTGTGATTTTCCAATTTTGCCCTTGTTTGGACAAATACTTGCAACATGCCCTTTTTGATGGCATGTGAAGCATGAACGTTTCACTAATGCCTTTTTAGGGGCCTTTTGAATCGCTAGCCTGTCCAATTCAGGCAAACTTGGAGAGAATTCAATCATAACCTTTTTACCCTTATTAAGTATATTTTCATTTTCAGGCTTGGGTAAATCAAGATCAACTCTATTCACTACCTTTTCTTTGACATTTCCTTGTTCAACCATATTCTCTTTTACAAAATTAATTTTTTATTTAGATGGTATAGAAATGTCAGTAGATGTTGATTCAGGTTCAGTACTAGTTTCAGCTTTCGCAGGCCTAACGAATTGTGTTAGACCAGGAACGGCTGGTTGTTTAGCAGAATCATCAGCAGTTGACATCTCAGTGTCATCAGAAATAAAAGAGTAGTTGTGGTTAAAGGGAGGAGGGCTTTCTGTATAACCCATTCCCCTATGATCACCAGGCTGTTTTCCAACACTAAGCATATTGTCTAAGGTTTCAATAGAAAATTTTCTTAACTCTAGTTTCCTGTTAAGATCAGCTATTCTAACCTTAGCATCAGCTAACTCTTTTTCTTTATCAGAAGACAGTTTTGTTAAATCTAAAATATGTTCATGAGCCAAGTCATTTCTTACACTTTGCTCATTTAACTTTTCTTTTAAATATTTTATGTCTTCTTTATCAGATTTTGCTTTACTAAGTAATTCAGAGTTTCTGATATTTAACCTAGTGTTTTCTTCTTTTAGAGATTTTAACTGAGATGTAATCATATCAGATGATTCTACTAACTTCTCAGCCTGTTCCTGAAAACTAGTACAAAGAACACATGCTTTAACAACCATATCAAGACTGAGTACTACCTTTTGCTTTTCGGCATCCAGATTTGCCATGTATGCAATGAAGTCCTGTGAGCTCATATCCTCAGTTGATTTCAGCAGTTTGATTTCTGTCTTAGCTGCATGCTCCTCAATCTCCATATCTGTTGCAGTGTTCTTATCTGAATCAGATCCTGCATTGCTTTCCTCCATTTCTTCAGTAATGGAGGCCATAAATGCTTGTGGTTCCTCAGATTTTGAGCTCCAGTCATATGCTCCTTCTTGAGATTGAACTACCAGAGCTCTCGAGGTCTGATTACTTCCTGAGTTCTGGTTGTTTCCAAAAGAGCCTTGACTGTATTGTCTCTGATCATTCTGACTAGGAGTTTGATCCCTTTTAGGTCTTTGACATTCCCTAGCGAAATGCCCGAAACCATCACAGTTATAGCATTTAACTTTGGATTTATCAAAGCCTAGTTTGCTGCTTACGAACTTCCTCCCAGTTCTATTCATGAATCTCTGAGCTCTTCTTGCAATCATGGCCATTTGCCATTGCAAGTCCATTTCCTCAAGATCATCTTGATCCAATTGATCATAATCTTCATTTATTAGCTCAGGATCAGTGATTTTGCCTTTAATGAAATTCTCACGAGAAGCAACAAAAGAGGCAAGTAGGGCTACTTCCTCTTCAGCTGATTTCTTGCTCATGGGCATTGATTTAAAAACGCTTGATGTCCCAGTGTTTGGTTTTCTATCAATCCCTGATTCCTCAGATGATGCCATATAACAGACATTGCTACCCGAATTTCGAATAGCCGAGTCCGTTTCAGCCTCGTTAGTATAGAAGGCTGCAACTCCACCTGTACTAGTAGATACAGCGGAATCAGATCGTTTACCATGGTAAACACTCGGATCCTGAACCTGATCAGATCCGGTCTCTTTTCGCTGCATGTTTAAGTCATAAACTCGCAACTTCCCTATAACATCATCGAGAGTCAGAGTCTTGTAGTCAGCACTCTCCTTGATCATTAAGGTGTATATGTCCCATTTTGAAGGCAAAGCTTCAAGGAGTTTGTTACATCTCACAGTTTCAGTGAATGAAAGTCCACTGTTATCCAGTTCAGTCATTAGATGGTAATATCTAGTGATAATCTCCTCTAGTGGCTCGCCTTTCATATACTTGAAGACATAAAACTGTTTGGTAATCAAGTCTGCTCTGCTTTCCTTGATCTTGTCATTCCCATCAAACCTCTTTTCTAACGCTAACCAAAGCTCTTTCGCGAATTGGTAACGTTTAAAAGTGTGTTTGATTTCTTGTGGAAGACACATAGTGATCGCAGACAAGGCCTTGTTTTCAGCCTCATACATCTTCTTGTCTTCATCTTTCATCATAGAGTAAGTACATAACTTTTGTTTACCCTCATATTCATATGTCGGTGTATCATATCCATCTTTGATACATATCCACATTCTGACATCATGAAACTTGGCAAAAGATTCAAATCGATCTCTCCACCAAAAGTAATCCTCTCCCTTAAGAAGTTTTGGTGGTGAGGCGGATTTACCAACCTCATGATCCATTTCAATCATTTTGTTTAAATTAGTCATCTTGTCAAAAAGTCGATAGAAGTTTGTAGAAGAACACAGATTTCCCACCAAAAATTATCGAAAATTTTCTGAGCAAAAATTTAAATTTTCTCAAACCAAAGATAGATAATGGTAAGCCTAAATTTAAATTTTGGAAGTAGAGCAATTTTCCCTCCAAATAACCTCTTTTTTTTTTTTTTTTTTTTTTTTTTTTTTTTTTTTTTAAATAACTAAGTTCGTACGAACTTAGAATTTATTCGAACTTACTAGGTTCGAATACTATCTAGGTTCGATGAAGTCAACACTCTGGTCAACCCCTAGGTTCGTACGAACTTAGAACCAAAATTCAAATATTCGAACTTACTAGGTTCGTACGAACCTATAGGTTCGAATGCTATTCTGGGTAGGTTCGTACGACACTTTCTTGTCCGTACGAACTTGCTGTTCAAACTCAAATCTGAGCAAAAACTCAGATCTAGGAAGATTTAACCGTGGAAAATGGTTAGAACTTGTACAACTTGGTTCTAGAACACAAAAGGAAGCCGAAAGTACAACTTTTATCTTCCAAAACACTCTCAAAATCTTGTTTTCTTTGTGTTTTATCAATCCCGAACCCAACAAAGACTTGTTGATGCTCTGATACCAATTGAAAGTCCCTTTGAACGGATCCAAACGGGATTGCAACGTGTATTAGTTTGCGGAAAGGTATAATACACAACAAACAACAATAAAACAAGTGAAATGCAAGTGTTTTAGTGTATAAGTTCGTAGGTATTCGAAGATAGCACTGTATGTTCGAATATAACTGATTTCCAAAAGCTATCTAATGAAATATTACAACTTAGTTTTTATACCCAGTAAGTTCGTACGAACTTACTGGTCCTAGGTTCGTACGAACTTACATGTTCGTACGAACTTCCTAGGTTCGTACGAACATATAGGTTCGTACGAACATACAAACTTAATACTAAAAAGGCTAAGTTAATAAACAAATTACATTATTAACTACAAAACTAATAACAAAACTAACTATTACAAAATAAGAGCTGTTGTCACCAAACGTGCACCAACATGAGTCGATTGGGCTGTATACGGTTCAAACAAGCCGTATACAAGTCGTTTGGCCCATATCTCCGGGGTCGCGTGCTCGTGTGTGGGATCGTAATACGTTCATTGCTTGTTTTCGTCATAACTTCTTCGTTTTTCGTCCGTTTTTAGCGATTCTTGAACCCACACGATCGTAATCTTCTGACCTTCAATTTGATGTTAATCAAAGATAATTTCCATAAAATTATCAAATCGATGATTTGAACGCGAGCGAATCGACTTATACGGGTCGATTGGGCCGTATACGGTTCAAACGAGCCGTATACAGGTCGTTTGGCCCATATTTCCGGGGTCGCGTGCTCATGTGCGGGATCGTAATTCATTTGTTGCTTGTTTTCGTCATAACTTCTTCGTTTCTCGTCCGTTTTTCGCGATTCTTGAACCCACGCGATCGTAATCTTCTTATTTTGAATTTGATGTTAATCAAAGATAATTTCCATTAAGTTATCAAATCGATGATTTAAACGTGAGCGAATCGACTTATACGGGTCGATTGGGCCGTATACGATTCAAACAAGCCGTATACAGGTCGTTTGGCCCGTATATCCGGGGTTGCGTGCTCGTGTGCGGGGTTCGTTGCTTGTTTTTGTCATAACTTCTTCGTTTCTCGTCCGTTTGTAGCGATTCTTGAACCCACGCGTTACGGACAAGTAAACGTGCGTAAAAACGTGACTTCTTACGCATTATCAGCTAGCGCTTTTCTGTGGACTATCAGGCATTGAACAAGGCAACAGTTTTGGATGAATTTCTAATACCCTTAATAGATGAACTATTAGATGAGCTTCACGGGGCTACGATATTTCAAAATTTGATCTTAAAACCGGCTACCATCAGATTTGCATGAAACCGGAAGATGTGCCAAAGACCGTGTTTCGGACGCACGACGGGCACTATGAATTCCTAATGATGTCGTTCGGGTTAACTAATGCCCTAGCCATATTTCAATCGCTGACGAACAAAATTTTTCAGCCCCTAAAAGGCGTTTTGTGTTATTTTTTCGACGATATACTTGTGTATAGAAAAACGGGGGCAGAACACTTGAAGCATCTAGTGACGATATTTAAGGTACTACGCGACAACCAACTTTATGCTAACAAAAAAAATTGTTTTCTTGCTCAAAGACAGGTTGAGTATTTGGTTCATATAATTTCGGAAAAAGGTGTGTCGGCGACCCATCAAAGATCAGCGCCATGGTGGAGTGGCCAATACCTAAAACATTGCGAGAACTCTGCAGGTTTTTGGGTTTGACCGGGTATTATCGCAAATTGGTGGATGGCTCATATGATTGGAGTACTCATACAGAAGAACATCAGGCGTTCATGGCCTCAATTGATTAAGAAAAGAGGGAAGTACAGGTCGAGAAAAATTCAGAGGAAGCTGAAGAACAGAAGACTGATGTCACACCCCGCTAAAGCGGAAACACGAGATGTAACAGTACAATGATTTCACAATCGAAAATTACAAAAGATCACCGTTCAACGGTCTACAATTAATACATTACATAAGGTCTTACAAGCGTTTACAACACAAAAGTAAATAATCTAAACATGCGATTACATCCAAAAGAGGAAATCCCGTAACGCTACAGCAGCATAGATCATATAACGGGTTTAGCTTCAATAAACAAGTGGTGACTAATTCCTGAAAAGCATTTAAAAGTAAACAGGTCAACTATGAAACATAGTTGGTGAGTACACAGGTTTTGTGTAATGAAAGACCCTTTTCCAGTGTTTACAAAGTCTAGTTTAAAAGTTCCACGTTACTACGTGATTAGTTCGCAAAAGTAGTATGTTTAGTGTCGAGGCTCATACAAAGACGATAATCATCCGATAAGTTCTTGAAATCAATTTTTAGGATAGTCAAACGCTATTGCGCGGATAATTATAAAAGTAATTCATTAAAACAAGGCTCATTTAAGAGCGATATTCATTTGATAGTTAGATTCATTTGTTAATCGATGTTTTGTTTGCAAAGGAGGTTTATTTAAGAACGAGGCTCATTTAGGAGCGATTCCCTTTTTGTACTCAATTAAAAGTCGTGATTCATTTATAACGCCCCGCTCATATTTTCAAAGGAATATTTAATTCACGTTTATAAAACTCAAGATATAGTGTTTAATAAGTTCAAGTTATGTTTATAAAACTCATATTGTAGTATTTAATAAGTTCATGTTACGTGTATAAAGCCAATGGATCATCAAATCAATATCAAAACGTTTAAAGTCTCAACGGATTATTATGTCGAAGTTCATAAGAATGCGCGACGTTATTATGAAACCACGTTTATCATTGTCCAAGACCACATTGATTTATAGTATAAAACTCAGGCTATAAAATCTATGGTTTTAAAGAAATATGGTTTCTAATGACAAAGTCATTTTCAAGTTCGGGTCGTAAGGTTTATAGTTTCAAAGAAATGTCATTTCAAACGACAAAGTCATTGTAAAGCTCGGGTCGTAAGTTTATGGTTTCAAAGAAATGTCATTTCAAATGTCAAAACGTCATACGTTTATAGTCGTTTATGAAATTTCTATGCTATCACGTTATAATGTCTATAGTCACAATGAGTTATTATGCTTGAGTCCACAACCAAACCTACAACCGATAAACCTTTGCCTCAAAAGAGAGATGCCCTATCGTTGGCATTTAGGATGATGGGATGCACTCACGTGGCCGCGTGAGTGGGGAGGTGGTCTCGCTCCCAAATAGTACTATTCATATGCATCATTTGGCTCATATAGAGTTAATGGTCGTGTAGATATACCGGGGACTTTAGATACGATAGAAAACAAGCATATAATCATGTTCGTATAAACGGAAAACATTCACGACATTATTTGTAATCAATACGACATTTTAACCATGTGAAGTATTCAAAAGTAAGTGTAGCATATAGCATAGCATAGCATTTGTAAATCAAGGATAACATTTGTAAAACGAGCATAGTATAAGCATATCATTCGTAAATCAAGGATAGCATAAGAATAGTATTTGTACTCCAAATATAGTAGTTAGATCATATAGTATGCTTTTCACCCAAAAAATTTAAGTAAAACGTTAAAAAGAGGGGCTGTGTAAACTCACTATTGAACGTGAGCGGAATGATGGATGTAATGCGCGTGCTGACTGGGTTTGACTCCAATCCAAGTCCTAAGAACACAAGGTTTCTAATTAGTTTTTCGACTAATACGGTTTGTTAGGATTGCTTAGCTAGCTAATTAAATTACAAAGTGCCGTAAAAGTTTGAATTTCCATTTAAATTACATTGCCGGTAATTGTTCGAGTTGTGAACAAAATAATGGAAATATATGTATACAACATCTAACAATTACCAAACTTGGTATGAAACATGAAATATAGTTCAAACATTTTCTGTGAAAATTTGGGGATTTTTAGACGTATGGATTATTTATAATCATTTTATGTCTAATAAGTGGGATAATTATGAGAAAAATAGTAATTATTCAGGAAAAATTCTGTTATTTTTACCAGATCATTTTCTACCCATTTTTAGGTTTGTGTAAAATTTCCAAGTCATTTTGAGCACTGGAACTTAGCTTCCCAACATTATGCGTTTTAATGAGACGTAAATCAGAAAACATATCAAAACACCTCCAAAGAGTGTGAAATTTTGAGTATAGTGTCATTTCCTGAGAAAAATGACACTGGAATTTTCCCATAATTATTTGGTGTCCAAAAGTATTTTTCATGAATATTTCACCTTTTATAGGCTTTATTTTCATTAATTTAGGAAAAATACTTATGTTTTTCCAAAAATTCCAATTTTTATTTTCAAGAATCTTTTCATGATCTAGTTACTGGAAAAATAATCCCCAAAATTTTAACACGTTTTCTCTAGCAATTATGTATTTTTGAATCATCACAACACTAGTATTTGAGATTTACAAGCTTACAACAATGCATGATGTTCATGCATTTTCTAAAAATATAAGGTCAACAAGATAAATTACCATCTTTTTATTCTACTGAGATAAACTTGTTAGGAGTCTAAAAACAATTTTGTTTGAATTTATTGAACACCTTAAGATCCATGAACAAGTATCACAACAAGGTGCTCACAGAAAAGTTACTGTTTGCGCATCAGTTTTGTGTGATACATTTGGAGGTCGAATACTCAATGGATTTGAATGAGACCAGTGGAGTTTTAAAGGTAAGACATTAAGCTAAATTCTAGAAGAAAAATCAAGATTTTTGGACCATTTTTCACTGAGTTATGGTCGTTTCAAGTGAGGTCAAAATCTGGACAGATTACATATAAGACAATGGTGATCATTTTGGTGTGTTTTTTACTACCAACGATTTTTAGACCTCATCCAATGATTGAAGCCTTGTCTTTTATGCATGTACATGTGTTTTACAGAACCATAAACATATTTTAACATTTTAACCATTTATTCTAGCAAGAACATGTAAATATACTCTATAACATCAAAAAGTCGACTTTTTCGGTTTGATTTCGGTTTGATCATGGGTTGCCCTTTTGTTTTAACACTTAAAAAAGTGTAAGGGAACCTACAAACTATCAATCCTTTTATGAGAATTTTAGCCATGAACAAGGCATAAAATCCATGTTTTTACAAGAATCAAAGTAAGAAATTGCAAGAATGGAAACTAGAGATGGTGTTCATACCTTAGAAAGTTGGTTTAGGTGTATGAACACCTTCAAATATATGATTTAAGGATGGATATTCTCTGGATTTTAGTGTGTGAAAAGAGAGGTTTTGTGTGTGTTTTCTTGAGAGGAAATGAGAGAAATGATGAGAGGAAGAGTGTGTAAGTGGTAGAAGACTTTTGCATGGAATATAAGTGGTTAGTGGAGAGGTTGAGTGGAAAAAAAAGAGAGGGAAAGGGGGGTCCGGTTTTGGGTCACTAAAATGAGGTTTTTAACTTATTTTTTTGTCAAAATAAAATGTATATTAGTTTTAGTATTTATTTGTATTAAAATTGCACAAGTCTTGTACATTTAAAGGCTTTAAATTGTGTTGTTTTTGTGTTTAATATTAGGGTTGTAAAAATTGATGTTCTAAATTTATAAAATACTTCAAATTGTATTTTAGATTGTTTATAATGGATATTCAAGTATTAGTTTTTCGGATTCGAGTTTCGTTTATTCGATTCGGGTCGCGTTTGCCGAGTTACGGAATTTCGGTTAATTCTGATTTTTGTGATGTCTTTGTGATTAAAGTTTGAGTCATGAAACTTTATCTTATAAGTTTATAACATTCATCAAAATGTATTTGATTCTATCAAGATTGACATTCGCGAGTCAATTAACCGATTTTCGGTTGCGTTCACTGAGTTACGGAATTTCCGGTTAAATTCTAATTTTTACGATATGATAACTATTTTGTGATGACTTATGAAATTAATTTCACTTGTTTTCTTTGGCACTTTGTAACCTAATTTTGTGTTCCTCACAGTCTTAAAGTTCGCTAAGCAATCTCTTAGAACGTTACGCGATTTCGGTAACTTACGATTTCGGTACTTAAGGAGTCGTAACCTAGACTTTTCACTAGGATTTTAGAGTGCTGTAAACGTAATTAGATAGACTAGGAATTTAAGTGCGTTAATGACCTAAGATTTTTGACGGTTGTCACAACTGAGAGCGAGTTACCTGTTTCATAGACCAGGGTTTTAAAGTTGGAGTCAACTGATACTATGAGTACAAAGGACTTCATTGTATTTATGGCTAACTTGGATGCTGAGAAGCACAAGGTACTTTTAAAGTTAGATTATGTAGTTAATGCTTGTGTGTTATGTACTAACTTTGCAAAGCAGACTGAGAAACTAATAGAGTCATCAAACTCGATGACAGCTCAGCTAAATATATTAAAAGAGGAAAACATAGTATTAAGATAGAGAAACTCTGAGTTAGCTAATAAGTCTAAATATGAAGCAGAAGATATAAAAATTTTAAAAAATAAGGTTAACGAGTAGAGTTAGATAATTGATTTAGCTCGTGAACATGTCTCAGATTTAACTAGACAGTCTACTGATAAAGAAAAGGAATTAGTAGATGCTATGATTAAAATTGCCGATCTTAATAGGAAAATTAAACTAAGAAGATTTTTAGTTGAGACCATAGATGATCTGCTAAGTGTTCAAAACAGCCCAGAGATCATCGTGGAATGGGATACAATGAAGTTCCTCCACCTTTTATTCATAATTACTCATTCTTATCAAATGAACCTGAGATGTCAAACGGAAATGAGTCTACTAATTCTACAGCAGTCTATGAGATGGTACACATTAATATGTCAAACAAGTCGGAGAGAGCTGAGACCAGTACTAAAACAGAGTCACTGATAACTAAATCTTCCACGACACCTAAACAAAATCTTAGAAAGAAAGTATCTTTTGAAAGTGATGGTGTGAAGGAACTCAATTTACAAAATGAGGAGTCACAATCTAAAGTTGAGTTTGTTCGACCTAAAATATAAGCTGTTAAAAATAAAAATGAAAAAGATAAACAAACAGAAAATAGCTTCTCTCTGACTCCACACAAAATGGAACACCAAACGAATCTCAAGGCTCATAAGAAAGTCTCTGGGGAAATGTTCATGCTTCGTGTGCCATCAAAATGGACATGTAGCAAGTGTATCCAAGTAAAAAATCAGGAGTTTTGACAAATGATAGTCCAAGGAGCACTTCTCCTGAAACAGGAAGCTCAAATGGAGAATCAATTCGGTCGAAAACTCCACAACGTCTTCAAACCCCCAACAAAAATTTTTCTAACCAAGGTAGTAGTAATAGGAATTTTTAGAATTCAAATTATAACTATCAATGTAGGGTTATGTCTACTTCAAACCAAAGGCCAGTCAATCAGAGATTTTTCCAAAAGACTCCGGATAGAAGGCCTAGTGGTTGTACTCCCCATTCACCAACACTTGAAATTTCCAAAATATCCAAGTCACCTGAAAGGAAAGATGGATATCTAAAGGAATTTACATTTGTTGATGAGAATGGCCGACCTAAATCCGTGATGGCCTGGGTCCCCCTTAATAATTAATGGTTTTTATCTTCTGTGTAGGAGTTGACCAGATGAGCTATTAACTGGTGGTATGTTGATAGCGGTTGCTCCAGGCACATGACAGGGAGATGTTGTGAAAAGAAGGGAGGTAATTGAGCAATCTCCAAGTGCACAATCACAGACTTCAGAGGCTACAAGTTCAGCGAAAGAAATTACTGCAGAAGATGTAGCCACTGAGGGGGAGACAGGATCAAATCTGGGATGACAAATTCCTCATACAATAATATAGCTGACCTTTATGATAAGGCTTTTGATAAATCACGTTTTGAGTTATTAATCGAAATCGCTGGAATGACAATTCCTAATTAACATATCTCCCTTAAGAACATTTATGCATCTTTATTTTTTTTTAATATTCTTAGTAAGTCTGAAAGACTATAAACAATTTTGAGTGTCACTGTGATGACGCAAAGAAATGACGAAAATGTTACCCATGCCTAGAACTTTATTAAGTGTGGCTTTAAGATGTAGTACGTACACAGTACAATGTTCCATAATCCGTATTAGCAGGTATCCGACATAAAGGTTTTTTTTTTAAGTGCACAAAAATAAACTCAATTAAGGGAATTATCATGTGAAAACTCTCTTTTGATGTATGATGTTAAGTCTTAATTATTATGTGTTAGATTATATCATAACACATGTTATTGGGTACCATAAATACTTCATCTGCGAGATATACTGAGTGTTTGTTCTTCTACATCCGGAAACATGTTAACCTAGTTTCATTCAGTATATTTTAACATAGAGCAAACTAGACGAAGAAACAAGAATACCGTTATCAAGGTCTCTATTCAAACTACGTCGCTTTGTTGTACGATTGTACAGACCTGTCACCAATGTTTTGATTTTGGATTTGTTTTGCTCTAACCTTAGTCAAATTTAATCATTAATCTTGTACAAAAGTACTTGAACATTTATAAATGATTTGACTTTAAAGATGAAGTAAATTAAGGATATCCAATACCTAGAATTATGGGCATATCTTGATACTAAGAGTATGTCAACCGTGAGGGACTCATAGATAAACATCAATAATAACTAAAATTGTACTTGACAAACTCTGCATGTTGTCTGTTTAAGTGGATAACGATATTGATGATTTTCTTGAAGTATTGGTCACATAAATAATAAACTAGGAATAAATCACTTTCCTAACTGTGTATTGTACGCATTATGGCTAATACGATCTTCGTAACAATGACTCTCACAAAAAGAATGTGATTTTTAATATGAATAGTTTCATATTTGTTTGTTATGTTTTATTTTCTTTTAAATTTAAGTTCTTACTAGATGGGGAGATAATTACTTTTTAATGTTTTACTCTACAATTGGAGAAACAACTAAAAACGCTATTAGTTCAAAGCCTAGGTATTACCAAATACTAAAGCTAGAAGATCTATATTCGAGGAGGATATTGGGGTTTTGTGTGTGAATAGACCGAGAGTGATGATGAAAGTTATGATGAAGATGATATTCCACCATTGGATAAATCTCGATCTAAAAATACTCGGATCTCACTCCGGATCTCGTTTTACTATGGATAAAGGCAAACATAAGTTGAATGAAGACGATGATTATACATTGCAAGATAATGATGATGATTCTGATAATGATACCTCGTTACTAACTAGAAAGTCCATAAGGAAGACGATCTAGTAGGGGTTGTCATTAGTGAGCAGACTGTACAATCCACAACCACCACCACACCCACAATTACAACAACAATTCCAACCGCACCTATTACAACTATTTCGCCAGATAAACTAGCCATCGCTTAGGGGGGAGATAAATCCTTTGTTGAAGCGCGCGGCAGCCCTGGGAGAGAATACTGGTTGTAAAGAGGATGAGTTGAAAAAGAAACAGAGACGGAGACGATGATCCCAGTGCACGAAATGATGGTGACCAAATGATGGTGACCTACCTAACTCTTCAACTGGAAGACTTGGTACGCAGCAATACACCAAATGATGGTGAGCTGCCTAACTCTTCAACTAGAAGACTTGGTAAGTGAAAGTCTCCCTTGAACGGATCCAAACGAGATTGTAACGTGTATTAGAGTGCGGAATCCTTTAATACACCAAACGACAATTAAACAAGTGTAATAATAGTGTTTAGCAATGTATCTTCGTATGTATTCGAACTTAGCAGTATATATTCGAATAACTCAGTAAAAAGTCTTTCAAATGAAGTGTTACAAGTTTGTATTTATAATCAGCAAAGTTCGTACGAACTTAGCTTGCTTCTAGGTTCGTACGAACATATAAGTTCGTAAGCTTACATCAATACAAATAAAAAGAAAAGTTAATAAAATACAATTATTAACTACAAAACTAATAACACAACTAACTATTACAAAATAAGAGCTGTTGTCACAAAACATGCACCAACAGTAAGCTTGAAAAGGTTAAAGGGGAGTCTAGTCAACAAAGAGGCGGTACTGATACCGATAAAACTCCAATAAATCTAACGGAGATAGATACCATAGAACTGACGAGTTCAATAGTGACGAGTCTGAGTTAGAGGAAGAAGAAAAAGGTGACAGACCTAGAGGATTTAAGATTTAAAAAAGATGAAATTCCTGAAGGTGAATCAGAAGCTGAAAAAATTGACCTACAAGAGTTGTTGAGGGTGTATGACATGATCTGATGAAGCTTCATACAAAGATAGTTGGAGACATGAAGGTTGAAGATATTATAGTGTCGTAAAGGTTTGTGTGGAAAAGGGGTTGTATGGAGGAAGTCAAAAGAGCTGAACATAATCAAAATCGAAAATACTAGAGCTATTGTCAAGGGGCATTTGGTTGGGACATCTTGTGTGACAATAGTGTATAGTTTGTAATAGATCATTTTGTTAATCATTGTAAATGTTTAACGTTTGTTTTATATGTTTATATAGTCGTTCGAACTTACAAGGTAGGTACGAACTTACGAGATAATACGAACTTAGACAAGTTCGTATAGGCTTCGAAGTAGACAAGTTCGTAGTGCCCAGTCCATACGAACTTAGTCAGTATATATTCATATGTTCGTAGAAGAGTTAGATAGAAATAGACGAGTAAGTTAGGGAGTTTTACATATTTGTTTAGTGCAAGTTCATAGAAAGCAAGTCTAAGTGTCTTAGTTTGAATGTAAATGAGTTTATATTCAATAAAGATTAATATTCGTGTTGGTGCACGTTTTGTGACAACAGCTTCTAGTTTGTAATAGTTAGGTTTAGAAGTCATTTTGTTCATCATTGTAATCGTTATCTTAAGTTTTGTCTGTGTATTTTGTAGGTTCGTACAAACTTATAGGTTCGTACGAACTTAGAATAGGTACGAACTTAGAAAGTGCCTAGGTTCGTACAAACTTAGTTGCCTATAAATACACAAGTCCGAAAATAGGTTTAAGTGTGGTTTTTAGGGGTTTAGGAACTGGGTTTTTGTGGCTAAGTTCGAATACTCTGTGTAACTTCGAATGTAACCTCGTTTACATTCAATAAAAGTGATATTTATACTCGTTTGTTATCGTTTATGTTTATGTGAGGATTCCGCACTCTTATAAACAAGCTTACCCCGTAGATCCGAGCCTTGAGGGGACTTTCAAGTAGTATCAGAGCCTGTAAACATTCGTTTTTGGTTCAGGGTAAAGAAAAGATAAAGAAACGAGAGATTACAAGTGTTTGGGAAGATAAAAGTTGTACTTTCGACTTCCTTGAGTGTTTGTGATTCATATTCTTTAAGTTTCATTCGATTTCAACGGTTGAATCTTTCTAGATCTGAGTTTTTGCTTAGATTTGAGTTTGAACAGAAAGTTCGTATGTCTCAGAAAGTGTCGTACGAACTTACCTCATTTAGCCTTCGAACCTAGCCAGCTGTAAGTTCGTACGAACCTACAGCTTCGAACCTGCTAAGTTCGAACGTTTGAAATCATACGGACCTACCCTTCGAACTTAGTTTTTGTTCGAACATACTAAGTTCGTACGAACTTATAAGTTCGAAAAATTCCTAACTTCGTACGAACTTAACCTTATTAAGTTCGATAAAATAAAAAAATAAAAAAAAGAGTTATTTGGCGGGAAATTTCCAAAAAAAATTTATTTTACAAAAAATTTGAATTTAGGCTTACCATTGTTTAACTTTGGTTTGAGAAAATTTAAATTTTACTCGGAAAAGTTTCGCGCAATTTTGGAGGGAAATTTGTGTTTTGAGTGAACTTGACATTAGTTGACTTTCTACTACAAACCTTCAAGTTGTCAATTGTGAAAAAGTTGATAGAAATGGATCCTGAAGTAGGTAAAGCTACTTCACCACCAAAGCTGTTAAAGGCTAAAGATTACTTCTGGTGGAGAGAAATATTTGAATCATTTGTAAAATTAAATGACATAAAAATGTGGATTTGTATCAATGAAGGATATGATACACCTTCTTATGAATTCGAAGGGAAACTTAGGTTTCATTCGTATTCAACGATGAAGGAGGAAGACAAAAGGATGTATGATGCAGAGAAAAAGGCGTTGTCTGCTATCATCAAGTGTCTTCCAGAAGAAATTAAGTATACTTTCAAACAACGTTACGGCTATTCTAGAGAGCTTTGGGTAGCTTTGGAGAAGAGATTTGACGCTGATACACGTATCAAAGAGAGTAGGGCTGACTCACATCAAGGGACGTCAACTAGTGATCAATACTCAGGGAATAGTACATATTCCAGAGCCTTGGTTACTGAAAGACATGACGGTTCATGTGATTGGAGTACACATGTTGAAGAGCCTCAGGAATTCGTGACCACAATTGATGAGGCAGATCAAAAGGTAACTAGTGAGAAGAAGACTGAGAGAATTACCTGCTTCAGATACCAGGGTTATAAGATTGGAGTCAACTGATACTATGAGTACAAAGGACTTCATCGTTTATATGGCCAACATGGATGTTGAGAAGCATAAGGTTATTCTAAACTTAGACTCAGTAGTAAATGCTTGTGTTTTATGTACTAACTTTGCAGAGCAGGCTGAGAATTTGATTGAATCATCTAATATGATGACGGCTCAGCTAAATGCTTTAAAAGAAGAAAACACAATCTTAAAACTGAGAAATTATGAGTTAGTTAATAAAGCTAAATCTGATAAAAAGGATTTAAAAGTTTTAAAAGACAAAGTGAACGAGCAGAGTCAAATAATTGACTTAGCTCGTGAGCATGCTTTGGATCTAACTAAACAGTCTTCAAATAAGGAAAAAGAACTAGCAGACACTAAGGTTAGGATTGCAGATCTTATTAGAAAACTAGAACTAAGAAGATTTTCAATCGAAACTTTAGATAATCTACTAAGTGTTCAGAAACAGCCCAGTGATTATAGGGGAATGGGTTACACTGAAACCCCTCCTCCATTTAATCATAATTATAATTCTACATCTGATGAAACGGAGCTGTCAATTGCCAATGACTCTTTCAATCAATCAGCAGTCCCTGGGTTAATACAATTTGTTAAGTCAGGGACCAATGAGGAGTCAGAAACCAAACTTGAGTTTGTTAGACCTTCAATAGAAGATGTTGAGAATATAAAAGAACAAGGTAAACAAACAGAATTGGAAAACCAAGTGCATCTCAGGGCTCAGAAGAAAGCCTGGGAGAAGTGTTCGTGCTTCACATGTCATCAAAAGGGACATGTGGCAAGTGTGTGTCCATATAAGAAATCACGAGTTTCGACAATTGATAGTCCAATGAGCACTTCTCCTGTAATAGGAAGCTCAAATGGAGAATCAATTCGGTTGAAACCTTCAAAACGTTTTAACAACCCTAGCAAAAGTTTTTCTAACCAGGGTTTTAGTAATACGAATTTTCATAATTCGAATGATAACTATAAATCTAGGGTTAGATATACTTCAAAACCTAGGCCAGTCAATCAAAGACTTTTCCAAAAGTCTCCAGATAGAAGGCTTAGTGGTAGCTCCTCCCATTAACCAACAAGTGGGAATTCCAGAATATCCATGTCACCTGAAAGGCGAGATAGATATCTGAAGGAATTTACATTTGTTGATGTGAATGGTCGATCCAAGTCCGGTGGCTTGGGTCCCCCTTTGTAACTAATGATTTTTATCTAGTGTGCAGGAACACAAACTTTATAGGCTACAAGTTCAACTGAAGACGTAGCGATGGAGGGGGAGATAAAATCAAATCTGGGATGATAATCTAGCTGATTTGTATGGTAAGGCTTTTGATAAATCAAGTTTTGAGTTGTTAATCCACATCGCTAGAATAACAAATCATGAGTGACATATCTCCCTTAAGAACTTTTATCTATCTTTATTTCTTAGGATTTTTAGTTAGTTTGGAAAAACTATAAAAATATGAGTGTCACTGTAATGACGCGAAGAAATGACGAAAACATTACCCATGCCTAGAACATTTTTATATGTGTGGCTTTTAGATGTAGTACATACACAGTAAAAAGTACTTTAAATATAAACGTAACTAATAGTTTCATCATACGATGTATCGGTAGGCATATGACATAACGGTTTTCAAGTACCTAATCAATATAAAATAATACAGTTATTCTGTGCAATCTCTATTTTGATGTACGACTTAAGTCTTAATTCTTAGGAGATAGATTGTACTTGAATATATGTTTTTGGATAAATATAAAACCATTTCATCTAGGGGGTTCACTGACTGTTTCTTTTACTACATCTTGAAACATGTTGACCTAGACTCAGTGAGTGTATCCTAAAAATAGAGCAAACTCGACCAAGAAACAAGAATACCGTTTTCAAGGTCTCTAGTCAAACTATGTCGCTTTGTTGTACGTAAGTGCAGACCTGTCACCTCTGGTTTGATTTTAGATTTGTTAGGCTCTAACCCTAGTCTAGTCTCTTCACATGTACAAAAGTACATTGCTCTTAATATAAAGGACTTGACTTTAAAGATGAATTCAAATTAAAAACATACATTACATGGAATTCAGGACTTTCTCGACTCTAAGGGTATATCAAATGTGAGATACATAGTTAATCGTGAACAATAACTAAACGGGTACTTGAAAATTTTGAGTGTTGACTGCTTAAATGGACAACAATACCAATAATCGTCGTGAACTATAAGTTACATACATAATAAACAAGGAATACAATAATTCCTACTGTGTATTGTACTCATCATGGCTAATATGATCTTCGTAACAGTGACTCTCCCAAAAAGAATTTGCTTTTTAATATGAATAATTTCATATTTGTTTGTTTAGTTTTAGTTATTTTTCATTTTAAATTGTACACATTTAAGTTATTACTAAATGGGGAGATAATTACTTTTGATTGTTTATCTATACGATTGGACAAACAACTCGAATGCGATTATTTCAAAGCCTAGGTATAACCAAGCATTAAAGCTAGAAGATCAAAATTCTAGGAGGATATTGGGGGTTTGCGTGTAAACAGACCGAGAGTGATGATGAAAGTGATGATGAAGATGAAATTCCACAGTTGGATAGATCTAATCATACCTGGATCTCACTTAGGGTCTCGTTTTACTTCGGATTAAGGCAAGACAGAAGTTAAATGAAGACGATGATTATGAATTGCAAGATGATGATGCTGCTTCTGGTAATGATACTAACTAGATGGTCCAACAAGAAGACGGTCTAGTGGGGTTATCATTAGTGAGCCGACTGCCTAATCCACAACCATCACCACCTACACAACAACAATTCCAACAATACTATTACAACTATTTCACCATAGCTTAGGCGGACATCCTTTGTTGAAGAGCGCAACAGCTCAGGGGGAGAAGCCTGACAAGGGGTGAAGACTGGTTGTAAAGAGGATGTGTTGTGACAGACGATGATCCCAGTGACCAAACAATGTGAGTTGTCTAACTCTTCAACTGGAAGACTTGGTTCGCTTGAACAGGGTAAGGGGGAGTCTAGTCAATACTAACAGAGAGAGATACCATTGAACTGACAAGTTTAATAGTGAAAATCAGAGTTAGAGAATACCTACAGAAGTCTAGTTCAGAAATGAAGATATGTCTGAAGGTGAATTGTAGTGATTAGACCGAGAGGATTTAAGATCTGAAAAAGATGATTCCTAAAGGTAAGCTACAAGAGTTGTTGAGGGTGTATGACATGATTCGATGAAGATGTCAGAAGCTAGAGATAGTTAGAGACATGAAGATTGAAGATGTCAGAGAGTGTTGAAGACTTTGTGGAAAAGGTGTTCTATACAAGAAGACAAAAGAGCTTAACAAAATAAAGATCGCAGGCAACTCGGGTGACAACATCTCCAGTGAAACCAGAGCTATTGTCAAGGGGGAGTCTATTGGTGCAAAGAAACTAGAGCTATTGTCAAGGGGGAGTCTGTTGCTGCACGTTTTGACAACAGCTTCTAGTTTGTAATAGTTAGGTTTAGAAGTCATTTTGTTAATCATTGTAATCGTTAACTTAAGTTTTGTCTGTGTATTTTGTAGGTTCGTACGAACTTAGAAAGTGCCTAGGTTCGTACAAACTTAGTAGGTTCGTACGAACTTAGTTGCCTATAAATACACAAGTCCGAAAATAGGTTTAAGTGTGGTTTTTAGGGGTTTAGGAAATGGGTTTTTGTGGCTAAGTTCGAATACTCCGTGTAACTTCGAATGTAACCTCGTTTACATTCAATAAAAGTGATATTTATACTCGTTTGTTATCGTTTATGTTTATGTGAGGATTCCGCACTCTTATAAACAAGCTTACCCCGTAGATCCGAGCCCTGAGGGGACTTTCAATTCGTATTCTTTACGTATTCGTTATACTCGTTGATTATCGTTTATATCTATATTAATGGATTTTGCACTCTAATATCGTTGAGTACCTCGTTGATCCGTCACAGGGGATCTTACAAGATTAATATTAACTTATTATAAGTTGCATTTCGAAAACCATTGAACTAAGCTCTACAATCCAATTAAGTAAATATGTATTTATATGAACTTAAACAGAGGCACATTTAAACGTTAAATAACTTTTAAGTTCAAAATCAGTTTGTACAACAAATAGAATCAATTATCTTGAACTGTGAAGATTAAAATTTCATTGCTTTAGCATGAATCACCTATTTAATTGAACATCATATGCACCTCGGTTTAGAGAATACTTTTGGCCGAAAGTTGTGGAGCAAATAACTTATCATAAAGACAATTGGCTTAGTTTTATGATGGATTTTAGAACCTTTAAGAAAGCTTTTCCACAACTTAAATTAGCTTTAAATCACATGTAATCAGCTTTGAACATTATTAAAATACTTAAAGTCAGCTTGATAATAAGTATTTTAAACACCTTTAGAGAACTTGGGGTACGAAACCACTATTGGTTTATAAATCCATAATCACGGTGAAACATCAAGAAATCCAAATCTTTAAAATCCAAAAACTTTAGTTCATAAATACTGTCGTAATGAATATTATATGAACATAATAACCTACAAAAACACCACAACCTAACAAAAAACAATCGGTTATTTAAAGCGGAAAATAACAACATTCAGTAACATTTGGTATTCAAACCTGCGCAAATCTAAACTCAAATCTAACCTTTGACCCATGATCTAAACCTACAGAAATCTTAAACACTATACTACAAACACAAACATTAATCGAAAGATACTAATCGAAAGCCTGTTGTATCATCCTTTAAATGTTTGTACATACGACAATCATTAGCAAAGTTATGGAGATTTTTCACTTGAAGTTTTCCTCAACCTATTTTAAATAACATAATGTTAAACAACATTAATAGACAAAAATAGATAATAGAAATAATCAAATGAATGATTTTGGATATCAAAATTTTATACATCAAACATACGTGCAGGTCTTGTACATGCTAATGAATCCCTAATCAAGATTAGAAAACATAAATTAAATAGAAGAAAACATAAATTAAGTAGGGCAAATAAAATGATATCCACCTATAACTGAGAAAATTAATCGTTTAAGATGATCGAAGAAACCGAAAAGAAAATTAATTGGTGTTAGCAATGTCTTCTTCTCCATCCATATGTTTTTTCTTTTGGTTTTATGTTTATGGCTACTGGGTTTTGAAAAATATAAATGAAAAGAGGACTGAAATTACAATATAATATAGTTGGCATACGAATTTAATTTTTATAAATGAATAACATGTTGTGGTCGATTTTTCTCATTTAAACAAATGCATCAAATATTTTAGGGTCAAAAGGGAAATTATACAAAAGAAATGTAAATTGTTGGATCGTAAAGGAAGAAAGACAATGAAGAGCCCAGAATCCTCAATTGTATCGTCAATTAATTATTTGATAAAGATTATAACTTAATTCATATTTTATATGATATTCATGAAAATAAAAATATTTCATCTTCTTTGGATGTAGATTAAGGGGGTTTTAAAACTTCGAAATCAAAACGAAACTATTTTTCTTTTTCATAATATCATATTTACTTTGTAAAAGATTGAGTTTACTTACATGCCTCAAAATGAAACTGATAATTTGGATTAGAAAAATAGTGCATAACATTTACTTACATGCCTAAAAATGAAACTGATAATTTGGATTAGAAAAATAGTGCATAACATTTGGAGGATCAAATTTCTACATTTGGAGGAGATTGTAATAGTCTAAAAATTATCATTTATATTTTTATTTAAAACCTCACTAAACGTTACTTGATAAAAGCGAAACTCATTTTTCATAAATGAAACATAATTACATGAATTTTGAGGACGAAATTCTTTTTAAAGAGGCAGAGTTGTAATATTTGAAAACTTTAAGAGTAGAAAACTAAGTAAAGCTACAACTTTGATTAACAATGATAATATTAATAAAAAGATTGTTAGTGTACGTTTGGTTTAAATTAATCATAATATTATATGAAAATACACTTCACTTGTGGGGAAAATTGACAAAAGAAAGAAGTAAAATTGTGGACAACAGGTCCACAGTTCACTACGATCAAACCGTGGGTTGACCGTGGTTCTGCTGGACAATTTTACATTTTGTCAGGTCAATCTTAAGGTTAACCAATTGAACACTCGTATCTCCGATTCATCATTTGAGTCAAGGTTAGTCAACTCTTAGTTGCTTAAATAATATGAGTTTGATCACTAAATTTATAAATGCGTAGCACGTTATAAAACTTAACTTTTTTTATAAACTTGATGAAATGTTTTATAAAAGTGTCAAAGGTTTAAAATAGTTTTTAACATATAAAATGGCTCGAGGGAATTTTTTGAAAAGCCTCAACTTTTGAGTTAAAGTCAAACAAGAAAATAAAAGGACTATTGGGTAAAGAGATTGTACCCTAATTATACTTTTGTGACTGTCCAATGTATTTAGTCTTTTGACCCTTTGATAAATCATGATAATGATTTTGGTAGGGTATTGAGAACTTATTTATAGAGTTTGACTTTGTTAAAACGCATTTTGGAATTATTTAAAATAGCTTCCGAAACAAGATCGGATTGGTCATGCTTCCTCTCCTACGGGTCGAACTTAATTCCATCCAGCCTTTCCTCGCTCACTACAGATCTATTTTTTAAACATTTTTAGACACGTGGTCCACAACTTGACCACAATCGAACCATGGAGCCAAACAGATTTATTTTAAAATTTTAAAAAGTTTGACTACAATTATCCAACTCATTTTTAACCTTAGGGTTATCCTCTTTAACTTGTAAAATACAAATTTCTCTCGAATTAAAAGTGATCTAAGCTTGTATTGTTTATCACTAAGAGTGTGTATAAGAGATTAAGCTTTTAAGCAAATAGTAGATTTATGTAGGGAGCTTATTGAGTTGTAATAATTTGTGTCACTACATTATTGTTGTAATATGTTGAACGAGATCCTTAAGCGTTTGTGTGACGAGGATCTCATATTATTACTCTTCTAATTGATTGTGGAAGAAAGATTAAGGTTTTAAGACTTCCATTTGTTAGGGAAGAGTCATTGTGTGAGTTAGTTGTTCTTGTGTTCTTCCAAGGTTGTGAAGAAGAAAAAGAGTGTTTTGCCTTCTAGAGTTAAAAGAATAAGAGTTTGGTATGGTGATCTCTTGAAGTTGAGTTAGATGATAATTCGTACAGTAGTTGGGGATTGAAGTCATCCATATCGAAAGTGGGAGCATCATGCATATTGTATATGCGCTTCTTATTGTAGAAGTTAGATAGTTGGATTTGATTATCTTCTTTTAGTTAAAGAAGATTAGTGTCGTGTTCTTAGCGGAAAAACAACACTTTGATCGGTTTTCATACCTACCAGTGAAAAGGTTTGAACATCTAGTGGATAAATCCCGATATCGCGTAATCGGGGAGTGCATTAAGGTGGATTAGTTAATGGCCACCCCAACCACTATAATTTGTGGTGTCTCTTGGTGATATTATTTTAACCCTTCAAATCCTTACTTTAATTATATTTGCTAAGTCAAATAATCATTCAAGTTTCAAGCAAAAGATTTTAATACTTGTCCAAAAATTCTGATTTTTCTTCTGGAATTTAGATTAAGGTGTTAGCTTTCAAAAATAAGTGGTCTCACTCAATAATATTGAGTATTCAACCTCCAAACATGTCACACAAAAGTGGTGTGCCAACATAAACGTTTCTGAAACTATTAAGCTTCAGATGCATGTTTATGTGTTCATTTGGATCATAAAAATTACAACAAAAATGTTGTTAGTCTCGTAACATGTTGACGTCAGTTGGGTAAAAATATTATGTCTTGAAAAGTTTTGCTTGTATACTTAGAAAATGCTTAAACACACAAATGAACATTCACTTGAGGTTTCAAAATGTTTTTGACATTTGAGGCTTTCGTTTTGTCAAACTCTTTTCCTAATTTCTTCTCAACAAGTTCATGAGTAGTTTTTGACACTAAGTTTGAACTAGATGATGAAAGGATACTTTTAAGTTGTTCAATAGTTTGCAAGAGTTTAGTTCATTCTTGATCAAAATGATGTTGTTGAGTGGTTATTTGTTTTTTCAAATCAAAAATTTTATTTTCCAAAATGAAATTTGAAATATAAATCTTAGTAGTAACCACTTATTCCAAAACATCATTTTGTTCAGAATTGGTTTTGAGTAGCTAGAAAAATAATCCTTGAAAAGAGGTATTTTTCGCGACCCATAACTTTCAATCAATTTCTAATCAAATGAAAATTGAGCTTTATCTTCTCTTGCTCTATTAAAGGTCTCAATTTCTTCCTCCTCATTAGTTGTTTGTAGAAAAGTCATTTTTAAAATGCTACCCATATTACCGTAGTTATACAAGGTTGGCACTTTAGAAAATGATTTTTTCAAATAACATGGATTGTCAAAACATATCTCTTCCCTTGGATTATAAAACTTGATATTCTAAAATTTATTTAAGAAAATGGTTTGATCAGTTTGACCATGTTTCAACATATAAGGGGGATTAAGAAAACCGCCACATTATATTGTATATAAGGTGGTCTTACTAAAAAAAAATTGCCTTAGGAGCCCACTATCTTAACCATGCAGCGGTTTTCCCTCTTGGACCGCCTCTTAGTAGCGCCTTAAAAGGCTAATTGTGTAGTAGGGTATGTGAAAGTCCCTTGTACTTACTTATAGATTAAGTAATACCGAGTTCAATAGTATACCGAGAATTGTAGAGGGGGCGTGAATACAATTTTCCTGGTTACTTAAAGTAATTTAAAAATTCTTAACGGTTATCAAGTATTTTAAAAGCTTGTTGTATAATAAACAGAGAAAATAGATCACATTATATATAAGACCTGATAATACAAAGCTGAATGCAAGATAAATTTGAATGATGAATTTATTAATGGTAAATTACATCTACATATTAAATTGCGGAATAGTTAAAGCCTATGCTAGAACTAACTCAATATGACTACAAACTTAAAAGTTACTTGCTGTAAGAATAGATATTCTATTCTTACTTACACAATTTGCAGTTAGTAATTATTTATCACTGATCGAAATCAAAATGATAGCTACAAATCGGTAAACAAATCAGTACAATATGTCACTTTATTTATAAACAGATATTTCCTGCGAATATCTCTTATAATTTAAGATATAAAATACACGTGTCATTGTGAGAAAGGCCTTCCACTAACAGACAAACGGTTAGGTGAAAATCTCCTGTGGTCCCCATGAGATCATGCATTCTTCGTGTGTTGTGGTTCCACCAGTCACAATGAGGCATGACCGTCGTACTCTTCATCGCTGGTAACTTCCTGAGTTGCGGATGAACAGTAGACCAGGGACTACATATGCACAGAGATTTGAACATGTTTGTTTAGTAACGTTATTCTTGATATCGCTGGAGGATAAGAAGCTTTCTCACTCACTGCGAGCTAATATGCTCTTGTAAAGTGACTGGTCTTGATTTCTTCTAGTGACATCCTTTTATTATAATCACAACGACTCTTGTAATTATAAATGCATAAGTGAGTTTTCACTTTTACTACCAATGAATTGAGTAACTATTGATAGCGACTTATGCATCCAGTGACTTCCATCATATGTAGTGGATTGAATCTTGCATGTTCAATGCATATAGCGATTGAAACATTTAGCAATAGATTCTTCTAGCGATAGTAAATCCACAGAGTTTAATCATCAATGACTTAGCAGTGACTCGGTTAAGCGGCGACCAATGCGATAATGTATTCTTGGGGTTTTGACTTCATCATTTCTTATAAAGAACTCCAGGGAATTGATTAAGCATAGATCAGTGACCCAATAGTATGCACTTTCGGGTGGTGATCGATGAATCCATGAATGATAATTTTGCATCCACATCCATATCTATAATCACTATACATCTATTTAGATTATCCATATCCACCATTAATGGATCTGATCGGGTGGTTATCCATTAAATCAGGTGACAATTGCCATTACTACATGGATGGCTCAAATGAACACCCAATTTTGTTTTATTGAGCTTTCAAATTTAATAGAGTTACATAAAGGGCCATTACTAGGGGTGGTCAAAATATATATATCTGAATCCGATACTTGAATATCCAAAAGATCCGATATGAAATTATTCAAAAATTAGGTAATCGAATTTTCGGATATACAAAATCCAGTATATTAACTTTCAGGTTTGGGTGTCGGTAGTGAATTTAAAATTTTGAGTAATTCAAGTATCCGAATATCCGATAAATAGGTATTTAAAATATTAAATTTAGATTTTATATTACTTATTTTACAAAATTTTGCTAATATAATCTAAAGTTTCTAATTAGTTAGTTTATCATGTGAAAAATGGTTTATTGAGCTTTGTTATACGCTTAAAAACATAAGTATTGTATATTTAAAGAATGTTTTTTATATTCAGATAACCAAATTAAAATTTATTTGGATATACATAGATTTATATGTATTATTATGTTAAAAATCATAATTTTAATAGTAATAAATATTTGTATTATTTGGATATACATAGATTTATATGTATTATTATGTTAAAATTTTATTATTTTAAAAGTAATAAATATTTGTATCCTTGATTTAAAAATAGAAAAAGTTAGACAAAAACTATTTATTTATTTATTCAGATATTAGTATAATCTTATATCTGTATCTAAAATTTTCGGTATCTGAAATCGACTATCAAAAGTCTCGAATACGGGTACGAAATCACTATTGAGAATTTCGAAGTAAATTGGAGTATTCTAAGTTTTAGATATCTGAAAAAGACCCATAATCATTACATTAACATGGCTTAAAGATTTGAAGTATAGATTTAACATTGCTTAACTTATTAAATGGTTATTGTTAAATTCCTATTTCTAGCACTCCTATTTTTAATAGGATTGTATCAAATATAGTAATAGTAAGATTCAATCACATTAGAACACCTGTCCCTTAAATCTTTCTTGCCCTTTTAATACATACAGTTTGTGTCTTCATATTAAAACCACAGAACCTGAACCTACCTTCCTGTCACCTCACAACATCATCTTCACCGCAATCAACAATTTCCGGCAGCTACCTTTGATGAACGGCGACAGCCACCTCCGGCGACCGAGATATTGGCGAGTTCTTCATCGATTACTCTAGCAGCTATCGTGTAATGATTGCTGATCGATTTAATTAAAAATTTGCAACTTGGTCTCCCGCAAAGTTATTTTAATTGAATATCAATATAGTTGGTTCTTACGAAGCATTATCCTTAAAGTATAAATTTCAGGACGCCCTTTTACCATAAAAAATCATCATTCATCATCATTAAACACCAAAAAGTTGGACATGAAACCCTAAAATGTATGGACTCGTATGAACCTGCACTCTAATATGGAATTAGAAACCATATGTACATGACAAAAGAAGAAGCAAAAAGTAGCATTGGTGGGGAAAAGTTGCTCAAATGTCAAAATTGGATGGAGGTCGTGCCAGATGTCACTGGTAATGAATTTAATAAGCCATCAAAGGTTTTCGAGAAGTTCTCGTCGAAATCAAGAGGGACTCATAGTTTCAAAGCCCACTTAAGTACGTAAATTTTATACTTGCAGTCATATCTTCAAAATTTCATAAATGTTAATAAATTAATTAAATAATCATGTATCTACTTGTATGATTTTATGTGTATCATGTCATTGAGTTGTATATTTTCTTTTAATAATTACGTGTGCCAAGTGTATGTATTACAAAACTAACTTTTTATATTTTGTTACCGAGTTATGTTGTGTTAATAACTCTGTGTGGTAAGTGTGTATCGCATGAATAATTTAGTATATCTTATTATTGAATCGCATGTTCATATGTTAATAACTTTGTAACTAATTAATTATGTCTATTACAAAAATAAGTTTGTTTATCTTACTATTGAGTTGTCCGTTAATAATATTAATAAACTTATAAATAGTTAAGTGTGTGTATCACAATATGTATCTTACTACTGAGTTGAGCGTTAGTATGTTAATAACCTTGTAACTAATTAATTGTGTATATTACATCGTAAAGAGTTTAAAGTTATAATATATTTTTATTATAACATTATTCGTTTCCGGTCACACCATATGTAGTAAAAGGATATTGCAAAAAATCACAAATATAAAAAATATATTTTTATTTGATTTTGTGTAATTTTTAAAATATTAAATTAATTAAATGATTTTCTATATTCTTTAAAGAATTTTAATGTAAGTATGGGAAGGCGAACGTGAGTGGAGGTGTGATGCGTAGGAGTGTAATGAAGACCAAATTGGCAGTTTAATTTTCTGCCATTATGAAATTGATATCGCATCATATCTACCAGCCTAAATGGACCGATACGTTCCGATCATTTCCATTCTACTATCCTATTCTACAATAGCCCCTCTCAAAAACGTTAATACACTATTTTTAATTTAATGTTTTTATTTTTTATTTTTAATTATAACATAAACTAGGGGTGAGCGAAAAAACCGAATCGTAACTGAAATAACCGATCGAAAAAAATCAAACCGAAGTTAAAATCAAACGATTCGATTTTCAATAATGTAATAACCGAAATATTTCGATTCGATTCGATTTATACATATAAATCGAACCGTTAATAACCGAACAGGTATTTTTCAATTATTTAAAATATTAATTTACAGATTTATATATATTATACTTAATATTACACTAAGTCTCTAAGTCTATAATATAATTAAATACTAATTACATGTTTTGTTTTATTATATGTAAAATAGATAAGCATTATATTGTCATATTTGATGACTCTCATCAACTCTTCAAGCATCAATTGATGATGCTCTAGTAATCCAATTAATTCACAGTTCCTTCTTAACGAACAAAACCATAATCGTTAGTCCAATCCAATTTTTAGTTCCTTGTTAACCAATTAAACCATAACCATTAGTCCATCAACATAGTAATTAGTGGTGTGATAGATTTAATAGTGGGACTCTAGAAGATAATGAGATAATGTTATTGTTATTTATAAATAATTAGCTATATACATAAGGTCATAAATTCTTGCAACCAAATAAGTAGAATTGTAGGATAACATACTTAATTTATTCTATATAACAAAAGAATTATAACAAATTATATTTACTTTGACTATCAACGTTGAAATAGTTACTACTTTATTTATAATAAACAGTAGTTTAAATATTACACTTATTTAGCAATGGTCTACATCATAACAACTAATTCAAAAAATAATTCAATGATTGTATTTTGAAGGATGTAATGGTTATAATCAACGACACCTAAATTATACATCATCGTTCTATATTTAAGATATATATTATTATTGTTTTAATGAGTCAATTGTACATGACAATTTATAAAAACGCCCACAACAAATTATCACATTCAATTATATTACTTGAACCGTATAATTAAATTGATTTATAGTGTGACGATAAATATCTCACGTATTTAAAACATTTATGTGTAATCCTCCAAATTCGTGAGTTATAATCTAGTATTTGTTTCAAATAAGATAAATAAGTTAATGTTTGTGGATCATATAAACATCCTAAAAGAAATAAACAAATAAACTACACAACAGAATTAGAAACATTAAAATCATCTTAAAAGTTTTATTTTGATCAAAGTTTAGACTTTGCTTATTAACCGATAAAAACCGAATCGAAACCGAAAAACCAAAAAACTGAATCATAGAGAAACTGAAACCGAACGATTTTTTGATTATTAAAAACCCGATATATTTGATTCGATTCGATTTTTGACAAAAACTAAATCAAACGAACCGTGAACACCCCTAACATAGACATTACCGGCCGATTACTTAAGCTTTTAATGCATTTTTTTTATTCTTATTTTTTCATTTTTATTTTCGTAAAATCCTTTTGTTTCATCACCTACTTATACTTATAGTAACCTCCTCCCAATTACACACACTAATTTCACATACGGATACACACAGATGATGATGCAACGAAATTTACTAAATCCTGTAATTCAATCTCATTCACTTTCTAATTCAATGCCGATCACCACAATCACTTCAATCAACAGCATCATTACGCCGTCGTCACACTGTCGCCAGATTCCCTACGTTACCATCAATGGCAAGGTCAACTCCCGCATTGTGTTTCATTATAGGCGCCAAAAACGCAATCGTCATCCGGTTAATTTGTGTAACAGAATTCGAGTTTATGCTGAATCTAAGGTATATTTCGTTTATTTTGTTAATTTATTTATGATTGTGTGTTGATTTTTTGATGCATTATGTATTATTGATTAGTTAATACTCCGTAATGGTAATGATATTGTGTTTGATGCATTAATCAAAATGAATTGACTTGTATCATTAATATTAATCATTAAATTGATTGGATTGTGTGATGATACTTTATCTAATGCATTACTAGAATTCAATTGTTGCGTGTTAATGTTGGCAAAATTTATGTGGTCCATTTCTAGTGTTTTTTCCTTAAAGAGTAATTTCAGTGTTCAATGAATTACCAATTGTACTATTCTTCTTGCATGTTTTTGTCCAAATGTAAATCAAACGCTAGAATGACAGCTAAGAAATCAGTAATTTAATAATTACTTAATTACATAAATTGTCTTTGTAGTATGTTAAAAATGATACTCGTTGTCCCTCGTACTTTTTTGATACTCGTCATCTCTGTAATAACCAAATCTTGCATCAGACATCTTTTACCCTAACGTGCGTTCGTCAAATCCGTTAATTTGAGACTAGTATTGTGTACATAAAAGTATTAAAGTAATTTCCTTTTAACCCTTTCTTTTTAATTTCCTTTACCAAAGACCGTCAGCTACATCACCTAATTTTTGTCTTCTATAATTGATACAAAACCTGAAAACCTTTCTTTACAATTGATACAAAACCCAGAAAATCCTTAATTCCCATTTTCAATTCATCATTTAATAACCTCATTTTCAATTCATCATTTTCAATAACCCCATTTTCAATATACGTGTCAAAGAGATTAGTATGTATAAATTAGTGGGCTGGCACAAGCGGCCCCATAATTCTTTATACAACGGATCTTCACAAAATTTTAATTATAAATAAATTAAAAACAAATGTATAATCAAAGAATCATACTTTAATTGTAATAAAAAGAAGAAGAAACATACAAGTGAAAATATTATTCAACAATCAATAATAACGAAAGTAACAAATATGCATACTATTATTAGCAAAAACAAGCAAAAAAAATGAAAACTTTAAATTAATTTGGGGAAAATAGTATATATGTATAATTAGTAGTATATATACAAAAAAACCCCATGAAATTGAAGCATTTCAGCAAGAAATTTTGAAGAAGTTTTATCTTTAGGCAAATTTCAAGGCGGTCGTTGATTCTCCCTCGTTAGATCCACCTAACGAAACCACAACAGACATGATCGAGGATGGGAAACAACCGACGGTGGTAGAGGTTGCAGGTCTTGTGTTTGAAAGATTCGTTTCGATGACGATGAGAGAGAGATAGATATGGTCGTGCCAGGGGAAGAGTGGTCCCGGATCTGCTGATGTCGAAATTTGTTCGTAGCTAGAAAACGAATTTTGGCCGAAAAAAAGTCTGGGAAGAGAGGGAGTGGTATGTATGAGAGATTGATGGAGTAAAGGTTTCTTGAAGATTGAGCATTAAAGAGAAAGGGGTAAAGCATATCACCTTAGTATCCTCGTGTGCAACATACCACATGTATGATCCGTGTAATTAGTCTTTAATAAAGAAACATTACTTGAGATTTGGAAGAAAAATACAAGTCTAGGATTCCTTGTAACAATTGTAGGCCTTTTTTCTAGTTTTTTTTTCTTCTTAAATAGACTTAATTACACGGATCGTATATGTGGTTTGTCAAAAAAATGCACTCTTAGTTCCTATATTTTTTTGTGTGACACTAGTAGTCCATGTGATGACCACATCTTGCAAGGGTAGTCCTTCTCGCTAACGGCCGTTATTCAAGTCCGTTAAAGGTCACGTGCCCGGCATGTGATGATATAATGGTCATTAAGTGATTTAAAGGACTATGAGTATAATTTTGGAAAAACCAGAGGGACCATCTATGTAAATTATTTTTTTTCATTTTCTAATTCATTTAAATTCAGTTCTTTTACTACACATTGATCCTGATTTATTTAAAAACCATAGGTACAAAGTTCAAAAATAACAAAACTGAGTTTACTAAACAAAATAAAACAAAAATAAAGTTAGGAACACAACCATTATTTATGTTCAAAGTTTGGAAAAATTGCATGTGAAACCTAAATTTTCCAACTGATTATCTTGTTCCGGCTACTCACTTCAAGCCTTTTTTTTACCGATCTGAAAACCATCATGTAATGTGATGAAAGATCCTCCGGTCGCTTGTCGTATCTATATCAGTACTCAGATCTGTCTTCACTGCGGGATCGGTGGTGTGTGTTCAAAACGCCACCACTACCGGAGAAGATGAGGGACAAGGGTTTCTACCATTTTAAGCTTTTTGTTTGCATGGAAAAAGAAAGGTCATGATTGGTACGTGTTTTTTGAGTTTCTTCATCAATTGATTTGTATGTGTATGTTTATTTTAGGTGAGTTTGCAACTGATTTTGGTTTGATAACACTGTGGTTTTGATGGATGATCATTTGATGATGCTATATATGAAACTAAGGGCTAGCTGATTTGTGGTTGTAAAAACATAAATCAGGATCAATGTGTAATAAAAGAGTTAAATTTAATTGACTTAAAAAGGAATAATAAAAATTACACAGATAGTTCGTACGATTTTTTTCTAAAATTACACCCGTAGTTTTTTAAATCACTGAATGACCATTATACCTTCACATGCCGTGCACGTGACTCATTTTAATGGATTTGGGTAATGACCGTTAGCGAGAAGGACTACTCTTGTAAGAAGTGGTAATCACAAGGATGACCGATGTCAAAAAAATAGCGTGTAGGAACTAAAATTGCATTTTTTAATAGATCATAAGAACGGTTCGTATAATTATGTCTTTTAAATATGCATATTTACAACAATATAATGTTATTCTCAGTGCAATAGAATTAAATGATAATTACTGACGTGGATGGGAAGAGTTAACAATATTAGTTGCTTTTTTTTATTGGAAAATATTGTCAATTTATGTCTCTTTGTGAGATTGAATATCAACCTGCAATTGGACCCCAAAAAAATATTATTTGGTAAATCTCGTGGTAGTTAGTGAATTGTTTATTGTTCAGGGTTTGGGTCATATGCTTGATCTGGAAATTAGACAACTGGTGTTAGAGGTCGAAACACAAATTGTGTTCTATTGTCAGAATGGCATGGTAGATCCAAGTGTCCAATGCTAATGCCTTATAGTTATAAAAGTAATATAAATGATTATGATCGTCGGGTTGATGTTCTGACTTCCGACTAGGTGATTATCTTTTTATTTTTTATTTCAAATTTAGTATAATGTTAATGAAAGAGTAGGTGTAAGTCATCATTTGATATGCTCAGAATGCAGCAGGATTATTTAGTAAACATATGTTAATAATAAGTGGTGTATAAATAGTGAGTTATAATAATGAATAGAAAAATTTATTAAAAAAAGTGAATTATTATTCAACTAAGTTAATGTATCTAATCGAGCAATAGTATAACTACGATAATATTTTGAGTTGTCGAGTCACAGGAACAAGATAATGTATTTTGAATATTGTTATATGGTTTATAGTTAAATAAATAAACAAGTGAAAATGAAAGTTTTGTGCCTCTTAACCATAGACAGTCTAGGGTTTTGTAATTAACAATTAAAGTAAATTAAAACAAATAAATTATAGATTAATCTCAAATTAGAGAAGTTGATGCGAGTCAAATGATTAGTTGCGGCGAGCGTCATAGGGGTGAATGCCGGACAATGACTGAACGACCCGATCAGGGTGAGTTTTATATTTGTAATAGTTGGGGACCTAAGTATATTACGTCTAAAGGGAGTATAGCTAAGTATGACTCATGGATGTTCTTAAAACCAACCGTATTGTGGAATAGAAGGTCGGAGACGATCAATTCTATTTAGCAAAGGGGTTTTAAAATTATTTGGATTTGATTTTGGGGTTTAATTAAACTAAAATAAGCAGTAAATAAAAATGGGTAATAATATGGGTAAATAATAGTCAAAATATTGGAGGGTGTTTGTTGTGATTTCACTAGCCTTGCGTTGAGATGATGTTTTAAATATATAAACATCTGTTTAAATATTTGTATTTTATTTATCTTAGATCCTTGTGGTGTAAGCACTAGCTCCTTACTTTTCGATTTCTCGAGCAGCAGTCACTGAGAGACTAGACTACCGTGAATCTGATCGGAGGAGACTATTCGACTCTCAACACTGTCCGGTTACGGAAACAGTGACCCTTTCTTGAATCTTTAAGATCTTGGGTGTATGAATAGAGTAAGAGTCCCACTAACAGCCCGACCGTTCTTAACACCATGTAAAGATCTAATTTAAACAAAACATTTAAGTATAAGACTTAGTTGGTGTCTGATTACTTTTCATTAATGGTTTTGTAGAATCTAAGGGTCTTTAGACTAATATTAATCCACAAGGTACTATACCAACAACTTTTACGTGGCTTCCACAACTATACTATACCCAATGGTGTTTTCATTGTTATACCAAAGACTCAACCCCTTTCACGGTATTTCCATTGCTTCGTAATAATTCCTTAAAGATTCATAAACTAAGTTTGTATTTGAGATCAAAGATTCCCCACTATGTCCTAAACTAGCCCATCACTTCAAAGTAACGAATAAATCCCTAGCTAATTCACATTGTATTATATGATCTTGAGATAGTATTTTCATAGCTTTAATTCACGATGTATTCTATAATCTAAGATAGTATTTGCAATGCTTCAAAGCTAGACCATGTTTACAAATTACACTAGGCTTATTTACAAGGAGAACAACTATTGATTAATTGTTTCATTGTTCAAGTACTTCACAATGTCGTTCATAGTATTTTACATAGTATTTCCTATGTACTTCACCTTACAGTGTTGCTATAGTAATCTACGATGTACTTTACGATAATTGCATGACGCTGAAATCAAACCATAGTTTAACATAGATAATTAATTACCGTTTGATTAAGGTTCGTGATATCTTATCAAAAGGTATTAATCACGTCGATTGGTGGAAAGACAATAGTATAATTAGGTTTAAGATTATAGATAAAATCAAGACACCGATAATAATATAATCATCCCAAAACATAATGACTAATTGCATCACAACAAACACGCAGAGTAACTACTCACTAATCATGGCAAATCCTACTTCTAGTATAATCAAAATAACATACATTTTAATTAAGATAGAGAGAGAGAAAAGATAGAACCATAAATAGCGTAACTTGGAATAATCGTGAAAGAATACAAGCAAAGTTCTGAATATCTTCCAAAATATTACAATAATGCCCCTCCAACTAGAGAGAGAGAGAGAGGTGTGTGTAGGTGGAGGTGGAAGTACTGTGAACTGAATGGTGGATGATGGTGTTGGTTGAGGTATGGTGGTACTTATAAGCAAATGCTTGTTCAAAATCCCCCCAAAGTGCTTCCATCACGTATACACCTCCCGTATAAAAATGTGATATTTAAGGTAAAATACAAGAGGTTAGTTCGACACGTTAAGACATTGGGGGTATGCACAACGCAAAACATGAGCTAAAATACGAAGGTTTTCTTGCATACGGGGGTAAGGGGGTACTGTATACAGGAGGGGGAGCCATATGGCCATCCAGGGTGTCGTATACGAGTGCCTTCATGCCACCGTGTACAGGATCGTTAGTCGTTGTATCTTCGTTTGGTCGTAACTTCTTCGTTTCTCACTCGTTTTGCGTGATTCTTTCGCTTACGATCGTGTAATTACCCGAGGAAGAATATGAAACTAATTAATAATAATTTCTCATTTTGAGTATTTTGCCTTGTTTTGTGCGTTATTTGATTGTTTTTATTGTTTTTTAGCGCATCATCATTATTTCAACCATTTTTATGATTTTAGGTAAACAATCATTTAAATCAAATATTTTCATCAATATTAGAGTTGAAATTGGGGAAATAATGTACGTAAAAACTTGACTTTTTACGTCACATCATAAGCATGCTCATCTAGACCTTTTTACCCCTAGTGTTAGACGTTTTAATGAAGAACTAGATTGATAATTACCCTATGAGAATTAACTAATTGGATTACTTGTTCTCACAATGCAATCACTTAATCAAGATTACAAAATGCAAAGTCTTTGACACTTTAGACCTCTCAATTATAACTAATTAATTCAACTAATATGATAACTTAATCGTGTGTTCATATTCTCATAAACATCAACAATCATACAAGACCTCTCTTAACATGGTCTATCTCTATATTTCAATTCATTCAATTCAATTCAATTCTTTTATTGTCTCTAATCAAAAGCACAAGATCAATAATCAAGAAAATGTAATTTTAAATGCAAGAGTTTTAACTCATTGAAATAAACATAACACCAATCGATTAAATTAGATAAATTACGATACAAATCGTTCAATGATCAAGCATCATATTACCATAAAAATACATACCAATCAAATCATTATATGTCTAATATCTAGAGTTATCAACCTAGATGAACATCTAGAATTTAGCCCATAATCATGGACTCAAACAAACAAATAATAATAATCAAAGGAGAATTCATAGTTGTATTAGAATAAGAATTAACCGAAGAAAACTAAGGTTGTTGGATGATTGATAATTACTCTAATTTCCGTTATGATTAGAATGATGATTAGTAGCCTAGGATTTCTTCAAAAGCTGCCCAAAATCGCTCCAAAATCCTCCAAGAAAAAGCTAACCATAAATTAAGGTTTAGTTTTGTTTAAATACGAAATGTAGCCAACCTACCTAGTCGCCGGATAAGCAAAGGCAGATAGGCCTTAAATTGTATCAGTCTTCACTAGGTTATCCACCGAATAGGATAACCCTATCTGCCAGATAACCCTATCTGCCAGATAGGTCTATTCTGCTTCGCGTGCCTACCTCTTATCAACCGGATAGGTATCTTATGTTAGAACCTTATTTTTCACTCCATCACCTTTCCGCCGGATAGGTACCTTTTGTCATAATTTCGGGACTCATTTGTGTTTCTTTGTTTCCATTAACCATTTATTCATCTTTTCTTCATTAATCTTGACATCCATACCTGAAATTAATTTCAAACGAAATATGTACCGAAATTTCCTTGAATTAACTAAGATAAGATACAATTATGACCGATATTGCCACTAATGATATGTATAAAATAAGCAATATCAAAATTCCCACACCTGAACTTTTCTTGTCCTCAAGCAAACTTTCAATTAAACATTCTAAACTACTCTTCTTGCATTTTACAAAGGGTTTATTGCTCCATTATGCGCTAAACTATAACTTTTTTCTATTGTGTGGGTCTAACTTTAAAAACTTCTATTGTACGAGATGAACTTTCAAAACCTCTCTATTTTATGTAATATTTCCTTTTTTTCCACTCCAAAAAAGGAAAGTTTCCTTTTTTGTCAAAGGAAAAAAAGGCAAGTCAACATACAATAGAGATGTAATGAAAGTTTACCTCATACAATAGAAGTTTTCAAAGTTAGACCCATACAATAGAAAAAAGTTAAAGTTTAACGCATAACGAAACAATTATCCCTTTTATAAACGGTCACCAGGTTTTGAAAAATTAGTACTAACAATAATCACAAAAGTAATGACATTAACACATAGTCAATATCTATTAGAAAACCTTAGAAAATTAATGTATCAAGCCTGAATGCACGACCTAGCACGTCACCAATGGTAAAGTGTTTAAATCACTCAACTCCCAACCAATGTGGCATAAGCACCCGATGTACCATATTTTGACTTTTATTAAGGTAGCAATGTACTTGCTAGGGTTTAAGGGTATGGAATGAGAATAATTTATATGTGGTTAAAATGAAAATAAAAGTCTGAACATTTACCGAATAATTGAACATAAAGTTCCTACTTGCTTTCCCATGAAGAATTTAATCTATACAGTGTCACACCCCGCCAAGGCGGATTATCGCCGGGTGCAACTTTCTGGGATCATTGTCACCGATTACATTGAACGACCTCTAAACGAGTCTTTGAAAAATACCATTACGAATTACATTGATTCAAAAACATTTCAATTACAACCAAAACAAGTTTAATCCAAGAGTATCGATACCTAACATCAAGGATTCAAGTACACGTTCATAGTAGTAATTGTATGCAAGAAAAACTTTGACATAATGATGGCATACTTGAAACTCCAATAAAGATGCACCCAAAAGCAATCCCCTACTAAAGCAACTTAAGGGCCTGAGAATAACATGCTAAAATGAGTCAACGTAAAGTTGGTGAGTTGACAGACTTATCAATCATAAACAGTTTAGTGGACCACAAGATTTCAGTGATAATTGCGCATCTACAATACCATAAAAAGTATACAAGTATTACTATTGACCTGAGCTCCTGAATACCGAACAGATAGTTGTTGCCCCATGGCAGTGCTTTATTCCAAAGCAATGTGGATCAAATAATTATGCACCCGGGTAGGGATGTTAACCCAATAGATCTATTCACAATATTCGAGTTTAAGTCCATAACTAACGACTCAGGATAAGGGCTTTAGGGAATAGTACGTTACTCAGGTAATACGTAACAAAATTTTAAGGTACTTGTGCCCAAATCAAGAGCATGTATTCTCACCCCTAAACATTTCAAAACAGGTAAAAGTAGAGGCTGTGAAAAGTCACCTTGACAAGCTAGTTTTTGGTGTACGACTACGGAACAAGAGTATGTTGCAGAGTGAGTACCCTAAATGCATTATAGATCAATAAAAACAACTTCAATGACCATATGATATGCTTAAATAAAAAAAAATGTTTTTTGAAAAGTTACGTCACCCACAAGACTTGTCAAAATATGTTAACCTTATGAAAAAATGTATGTGTTTTTATAGTTGTTCATTATCAATTTCAAGATCATAAGGACTTGGAATATAACCACATTCACTTGAAATACTTTCATGACTCATTTAAGGGTATTTCGAATTACTCATTAAAAATGAAATTAAAAACGAAAACAATATTTTCATGACTCATTTTAAAATCAAACATTTCTAATGCTAAAAATCCATGTCTACATTACTTAACAAAAACAAAATTAAAAACGAATATGTCCAAGTTTTTAGGTCACTTTGAGAGACCTTTCAACCTAGATTCAAAATGAATCTGACCAAGCCCTTTTTACACATAAAAATATTATGTCTTAGGAGTATTTTGGATTTGTTCTTGTAATTTTTGAAGATCTCTAGTCCATGCAAATGGTCTCCCAAACTCAGTCTCACCAGATTAAAAAGTTGATGGACCTTTCGGTGATCATCAACCATTAGGGTGTCGAATCCTTTGAGTTAGAGATAGATATTTTACCACTATTAAAGATAAGACATTAAATTAACTTCCAGAAAAAGAATCACAATTTTTCATGGAGTTTTGAGCAAGATATGACCATTCAAAGTTGGGTAATGAATCTATCCAACAGATTTACACACTTATCTTCCAACCACTGTTTGAAGATCGAAATTTTAATATTTTTGAGTGGGGTCAAATGGGTTTGAAAACTAACACAATATATAGATTTCCAAAAGAAGAATCACTAATTTTGGTTGAGTATTAAACAAGTTATATCCCTTCAAAGTTGAATAAAAATTCCTGACAGCATCTGTCCATAACCAAGCTTTATAAAAGTGCTTGTTTTTCCAACACCACATAGATTTTTGATTATAAACCAACATTATAAACATTAAAACATCTTTTAAAAAATCTTTTATGGGTGGAAACAATAAAATATAAAGATTAAACAATAGATCTTGTACATACAAGAACAAAAACTCACATTGCAACAACAAATCAAAAAATGACCAGAGATGAATTTTTCTGGACAGGATGGAAGGATTTAGTGATGATTTTGGAAGTTGATGATGTTCTTGGGTGTAGAGAGAAAAGTGTGTGTGTTGTGTGTTTTGAAAATGATGGAAATGAGGGTGGGGGTGGGAGGGAAGAGTGTGGAGTGGTCACTTTTTATAACGTTGTATTATTTATAAATATGAAGGGATTTATATAATTTGTATAAGTTTTTATATAATTTAAAGGTTACTTTTGAAGTATTTCTGTATATTATTTGCTTACTAAAATTGAATTCTAAGAATTATAGATAATACTTCTAAGTATGATTTAATCATGTTAAATTTTATTATACATGGTATTTGTTCAGCTAATAACTAAGGACTTACCGAACTTTAATTAATCCGGTTTTTGCAACTTGACAAATATTTTTGTACAAGTTATCGACACTAACAAATGTAAAACTATATAAGCATATCATTTAGGTGAATTATAAAATTTTCATTGACACCAAATAATTCTTAGCCTAACGATAAAGTAGGACGCAAAGGTGCATCAAGAAACTGAACTTGCTAATATGATAATGACCCAATAGTCATGAGATTAACCTATTACGCACACAATTTATGTAAGGGCACTTTAATTTTGGACGGATGCTAATATGAAACTTGACGGTTGTGACATACAATCTATAACTTTCACTTATGCCAACTTCCGTTCTCTTGTATATTCAAACGTTTAAACTTATTTGAATCAAGCGTGTACGCTATTAATAATATCCATGCTAACCTTTGTTATGCATACCGTACTTTAGATATAGGTTTTTTTTTCCTACTTTCACCTTGCATAACGGAAGCTACTACTTACGATTACATGTACAAGATTACTATATCATAAAAGATCAATCATTTGATGCCCTTACGAACCATTCGAAACAACTTCCAAATAACTCAAAGCAATTAATAGCAACTAGCTAAGGTTCATGTTCAGACTTTTATTTACGGTCAAAGAAAGCTAAAAAGTGAGATGGTTAAATAGTGAATGGTTATGTACAAATGAAATTGTAAGGTTCAAAATGGTTAACTAGGGGTATTTAGCACTAAAAATGAGTGCTACAAGGGTTTGATTAGAAAATTAACTAATCAATTCAACTAGTTAATAAAATAAAATAAAAGGCTAAACAAAATGGTTAAATCCTATATGTCTCTTTATCACGTGAATACATCTATACCAGTGGTCTCACTACGATCTCGAAATGTATTTACTGAGCAAGTTCTAGAACACATCACAAACACCGGCACACTCATAGCAAACAAAATTTTAAGCACTAAAAATAAGTGCTTCTAATAAGGCTCAAAGATCTCACATATTTAGTGGAGCTACAAGTGTGATAGTCATGCAATTCACCCAATAAGGTTGCTCTCCATGTACACATCTCCTATACAAAAAAAATTATGCAAGAGGAAGATTAAGTTACTTATTCAAAACTAATATTATCGACTACATTACAAAGCAACTAATCTCATGAGGACAAATAAAGTTCAAGCATACAATACCCCCCCACCCACACACACACTTAGAGTTGTGCATTGCCTCAATGTACGAAAAAGAAATATTAGATACAAATACACAAAGGTGGAAATAAAAGGGAACGAGTACTTCCCGGAAGTTATGTACAGAATTCCATGAAATGATTAAATTAGATAAATTGCAATAACAAATCGTTCAATGATCAAGCATCATATTACTATATTAATCAATACATATTAAATCATTATATGTCTAACATCTAGAGTTATTAACCTAGATGAACATCAAAAGTTTAGCCCATAATTATGGACTCAAACAAACAAATAATAATAATCAAAGGAGAATTCATAGTTGTATTAGAATAAGAATTAACCAAAGAAAACTAAGGTTGTTGGATGATTGATAACTACTCTAATTTCCTTTATGATTAGAATGATGATTGTTACCCTAGGATCTCTTCAAAGGCTGCCCAAAATCGCTCCAAAATCCTCCAAGAAAAAGTAACCATAAATTAGGGTTTAAATTTTGTTTAAATACACATTATGGCCGACCTCGCCAGATAGGCCTTAAATGGTATAAGTCTTCACTAGACTATCTGGCGGATAAGAGAACCTTATCTGTCGGGTAGACTTGCTATGCTCCGCGTGGCCACCTACTATCCGCCGGATAGGAATACCTATCCGGCGGATAGGTATCTTCTGTTAGAATCTTATTTTTTTCACTCCATCACCTATCCGCCGAGTAGGAATGTCATATCCCCCGGATAGTTACCTTCTATAATTTTTGGACTCGTTCGTTTTTCTTTGTTTCCATCGACCGTTTCTTCATTAATCTAGACATCCATACTTAAAATTAATTTCAAACTAAATAAGTATCAAAAGTTTATTAAATTAACTAAGATAAGATACAATTAGGAGCAATATTGCCACTATGGGCCTATTTAGCATGGAGCTTTTAGGTATCTTCTGTTAGAATCTCATTTTTCACTCCATCACCTATCCGCCGAATAGGAATGTCATATCCGCCGAATAGGTACCTTCTATTAGAATTTCTGGACTCATTCATTTTTCTTTGTTTCCATCGACCATTTCTTCATTAATCTCGACATCCTTACTTGAAATTAATTTCCTACTAAATACTTACCGAAAGTTCATGAAATTAACTAAGATAAGATACAATTAGGAGCAATATTGCCACTATGGGTCTGTTTAGTATGAAACTTTTTGGAGCTTTAGTTTTTAGTTTTTGAACAAAAAGCTCATGTGAAAATAAAATCTTATTTGTAACGTATAAACTGTAACTTTAAAATTCAATAAAAATTTTAAAATGTCAAACTTTGCATGAAAAACAGCCTATTTCACCTTACACCAAAGAGACCCTGTATATATGTATATAAAATAATCAATATCAACCGCTGACTTGTAGACAGAAGAGAAGCAAGTTCGAAAATATTCACCACTACTTGAGGGTCCGTTACTGTCAGAGAATAATGGATCGACTGCAAAGTTCAAGACAATTCCAGATATTTGGAGGTCCTCAGCCGAAAAGTATGGTGATCGAGTTGCATTGGTGGATCCGCATCATGACCCTCCTACAAATATGACTTACAAGCAGGTCTTTATCTCTCTTATCCTATCTTTTTGTGTGTCTAATTTTTATTTTTATTTTCGTATACCAGTTTAGAGTGTTGGACCAGGTTGATTTGTTTTCTCATCAGTTGTGATTTTGAAAATTGCAGGTGGAGCAGGACATTATAAATTTCGCTGAAGGGTTAAGAGTTATTGGAATCAAGCCATGTGAGAAACTAGCTCTTTTTGCTGACAATTCTTGCCGGTGGCTTGTTGCTGATCAAGGTAGATTGCATTCATCTTTAGTAGTGATAAACTTAATATCTGAGGTCTTGTTTTACATGATTTTCTCACAAAGCTTGTGATTTCTGATTATAGTCTATCCACATTCGTTGCATGATTTTTTCTTTGTACACCTCATATAAAATAGACTTGATAAAAAAAAAGTACATGTATGTTAATATTTGTGTTATGCTAATAGGGTAATTTGACGCTAACAAGTGTGGTTGTAGGTATGATGGCCACAGGAGCAATAAATGTTGTCAGGGGATCTAGGTCATCTGTGGAAGAGCTTTTACATATCTACAATCATTCTGAAAGGTTAGTACAAGCATTCCCAATCAGATGTCCTTCAGGATGTTTTCAGTGACGGTAAAATTCACCCACTTTCTGAAGGAAGAGCCCTGTTGACTTTTCAAAACTGATTTTATTTTGGTTGATTTGAAGAGATAAACTGATCCAAGTCTAAACTATGTTGGAATTACTCTTTAGGGACAGGAAATATTATGTTAATTATGTTTTTGAAAGTTCTAAGTTTGTCCATCAAATAGTCAAATGAAAATACCCTTTCAGAATGTTAAAACTTACATTTATAAAAATATTTTACATCAAGTATTATTTTGCTTGTAGTAATTTGGTTGTATAAAAGGTTGTACGAGTCTTTCTTCCTTCTGCAGACTATATTAACCGATTTAGTGTTTACTACAGAATAATTATGGAGATGCCCTAAATAACTTTCTGTCTAAGATCTTTTCAAATGTGAATCTTCATATCGAGTAACTGAAGACATTCAATGAAGGAATATACATATTGTGCATGAAGGTGTCCTTCATTAAACTCGGAAAAGAATAGAAACTGAATCAAGAAAAGATGTTTGTGGCACTCTGCCATGCCTTGTGTTTCAGGAATATCATATATGCATCTTTAGTGGTCTATCATTAATGCTTTTTCTGAATGTAGCTCTTAGAAAGTAGCACTTGATTCATATTAATGATGATACATGCTGTGGAATTCCCATAGTGTATGCTATTTGGGTTTTTGTAGTGATAGTTCAACAGTTGTTGATTAATGGATCACCCCAGTAGGGCAGATAGAAACTTCCTATGCTATTTGGTTTTTTCATGACGTTGAATTATGTAACATGATATAGCACCATAAGGCATTTATATTAAACAGATGCTGAAACATAAAAAGCATATATATTTTTGAACAGATGAGACAGTTTCCATATACCATGGAGTGTGTGTCTACTCATCGAATGAACTTAATCTTTAAGCCATGCGAACTTCATATAAAATAATGATGTGTTGGATTATTCCTAATATTAAGTTTTAGCTATGATGCCTGTGTGCTTTATTTTACACATACAGAAAGTGACTTAAAGTTATCCTTTTGTATTTTTTCGATAACAGTGTTGCACTTGCTGTGGACAATCCTGAGTTATATCACCTGATTGCAAAAGCCATCAATTCCAAAGCATCTGTTAGATTTGTTATCTTACTTTGGGGAGAAAAATCGTCCATAGGTAGCCAAATGATGGAGGGAGTTCCTGCTTATAGCTACAAGGAGATCATAGATATTGGTCGTGAACATCGTGCCGTTTTGGTTAATTCACATGATGCCCGTAAGTCAGTTAACACTAGGTACTAGCATATTCACGTTAATTATAATGTAGCCTTTACAGTCAGGGGATTTTACTTTTTTGAAGTGTTTAACGTCAAAAATTTGAAACCAGTTCTGAGTAGTAGGAGGTTGCATTTGAAGTAGGAAAGCAGATTCATTAATTTATTTTGGAAATTAAAGTAACTAACAATACAAGTGAATGTGTAAGTGAAAATAGACTCAGAGTGAGTTATGCGTACATAATTCTTTTCTGTATATTATCCTGGTCTTACAAACCGGGGTGCATCTTTACTTACTTTGTGGATCTTTAGGCGAGAAGTTTGACTATGAGCCCATGGAGTCTGACGATCTTGCTACTCTTATATACACTAGCGGGACCACTGGCAACCCAAAAGGAGTTATGCTTACACATAGTAATCTTTTGCACCAGGTACAAAATGTGCATCATTTCTGCCTTCAGTTTTGATCACTATGTTTGTAAAGAATAATTAATCGACAAAAGAGGATTCCTATTTGCATTGTACATGTCAATGAGTTGGTTATACGCGTCGTTTTGTTTATCTATCTAACAGGATGTGAAATCTTTGCATGTAAGTTCGGTCCATGCTCTAAATATTTGCTTCTGTACTTCTCCAGGTTCAAAATTTGTGGGAGGTTATCCCTGCTGAGCCTGGGGACAGATTTCTAAGCATGCTTCCACCTTGGCATGTATATGAACGTTCTTGTGGGTATTGTCTACTTTCTAGGGGAGTTGAGCAAGTATACACAAATGTGAAATACTTAAAGGTGATCTTTTTATACGGATAATGGAGATTTTCCTGTGATCTTAAAAATCTCTAGGATTTTCTCCTTAAGCAGTAAATATCTTCTCCTTTTTGCTGATTAAACACCCACTCTGTTCACCTGCTTTCTAATATGCGGTTATTTTCGTTATAGGATGATATGCAGCACTATCAGCCACAATATATGGTTTCTGTCCCTGTAGTATTTCAAACTCTATACAGGTACATCTTTTTTTCCTCTTTAAAACTATAATGATTCATAAACGCAATAATACGCAATTAACTGAGTTTTGTGACAAGATTGTAACTTATTTCCTGCAATTTAAACATTGCTTAATAGAAAAAACAAAAGTGTGAATAAGTGATAGCAGCTTGAAGTTGCACTTTTCCTCTATTCTTGTTAACATAAAAATCTTTTCTAATTAGTGTGCTCTTGATTGATCTTAATATTGATTGCTCTTGATATCAGTTTGAGTGATTTCCATATGATGTCATGTGTCTATTCCAAATTTTGAGCATTATGCACTGGGTGGCTGTGCTAACTTGATTTCCTTCACTGCAACTTCAAGTTTTCTCCTTTCTTATTCAAATGATTGAGATTTATTTCTGTGCAGTGGGATCCAGAAACAAATATCCACAAGCTCTGCCATCCGTAAGCTGGTTGCAGTCTCATTTATAAAGATCAGTATGGCATACATGCACTTCAAAAACATATATGAGGTTCACCTTCAGCATAAGTCACAGTCAATCTTAACCCCTTTCAAAATAAATGTTTAGGGCCTGTTTAGTTACAGAAAGGTGTGGCACTTTTCCAAAAAAAAAAAATCCAAGAAAACTCGAAAATTTAAAAAACATGTTCAAAATGAGTGTTTTCTAAGAAAACTTAGAAAACAAAAAGCCCTTTTATAAATTATAACTAAAAGTTGGAGAACAAGGATTCTCACTTTTCCACTTTTTTCCTTTATAACAACACCTCCAGTTTCCTAAAATTTTCAAAACCTCATAACATTAGCTTCTCTCAACAACAATTTTTCAAAATGAAAATGGTAACAACATTTGAACCCGTTTTTCCAGAATCAACAGTTTTCTTGAGATACAAAATGCTTTTCATTTTCAAAAAGTTAGAGATGGAAAATTGTGGAAAAATTTCACAACTAAACAACCCTTAATATTGATGTAAGAGTTTGCCTGTTTTTCAGGTTCACCAGACACCATGGACTTTAATCAGTAAAGTTCAGAAAGACTGGGTTGCTTGTTTCCTACGTATAAGGAAGTGATAATTAGTTATTTAATACTCTAATGCTCTATTTGGTTTTCATATTCCCTTATAGGGGAAAATTCTGTCAAGAACTCAGAAGCAACCTTCTTACGTTGCTGCCATGTTGGACTGGCTATATGCACGGGTTATTGCAACAATCTTGCTTCCATTTCATATACTGGCAAAGAAGGTTGTGTACAGTAAAATTCACTCATCTATTGGAATTTCAAAGGTTTGATATGCTACTCTTATCGATTATCGTGTTCTCTGTTGGACTCAGAAGTTTTAAATTTGACCTGTTAACATATGACTGGGTTATGTCAATCTCTAACAGGTCAAACTGATAAAAAAACAGCTTAGAAGGAAATGAGTCAAATGGGTAGAAAATCATCCTAAATTGTCTTGTTAGATTTTTAATACAAAAACCTTCCTAGTCATTTGTCAAAAAAATCATTTTTTGTAACCATACTTGAAACATGTAAATATATATGACCATATTATTCTTTTAGTAAAATCCAGTCCATACAAAAACTAATCGTTAGTGTTACCCAACCCGCCCAGCCTTGTAGTTTTCTTATTTTTATTTTGTCACCTTGATTGGTGTGTTTGAGTGAAAACCTTTTCCATTTATATCAAGATGCGTAGATTTGAAGGTGAATAGTACTATTATGTCTGTAAGCATATTTCGGATACTAATTAATTGTAATTATTAAGAAATTTTGGACAAAAAGTACCTCGGATCAACCCTACCTGACCCAGTGGCGGAGTCAGGGTGGAGGCAGTGTAGGCTGCTGCCCCCTAAAAAAGTATCAAATCATATAAAAATAAATTTTTTAAAGGGCATTAATGATATTTTTTAAGTTTTGCCCCCTCAAAAATGGAAAAAGAACAAAATAATTTTTTTTGCCCCCTCAATAATTATATCCTAGCTCCGACCGTGTCCCCCTCAACAGAATAACTACTTGTGTTGACCCAAATCCATTTTTACCTGTCTCCCGTCCAACGACCAGCCCATGTTCCACCTCTAAACTCAGACTTTCGTGGTGGAATGTAAACATGTGATTGAATAAGCAGCAAATATTTTGCTAATTGGGATATGTATTACATTCTACAGGCTGGAATAAGTGCTGGTGGTAGCTTGCCTTCACATGTTGACAAGTTCTTTGAGGTTTGAAGTTTTTGTTTTTATATTACCATGTGGAAGCATATATAAGTAGCGTGATGATCTTGATGTCTGTACAGGCAATTGGTACAAAAGTTCAAGTTGGATATGGATTAACGGAGTCCTCTCCTGCTATAGCTGCTCGACGACCAGAATGCAATGTAATATACCAATCCAGATATGAACATTTTCAATTATATTGATTTAGGATGGGATTATATGACAACATCATAGTTGTGAAATTTGAAGGTGATTAGCTCAGTTGGGCATCCAATTCGGGAGACAGAAATAAAAGTTGTACATGATGAAACTGGTGAAGACCTTCCTCCTGGTTCAAAGGGAATTGTCAAAGCCAGGGGACCAATGATTATGAGAGGTTATTACAAGGTACCTCTCATAAGTTGGATTGATGATACTTTAACGTATAGGTCTTGGACATGTTTCTTTTAGCAGAAACATTTGTCTTGATGTCTGATTATTATATGAAGTTTACTGATGGGCCTTGGCAATTGCATCCCATTTAATAAGGAATGGCTCCATGTCGCTTATGCTTTGCCTACAACAGGTCATATGGGTCATTTCTAAATTTATAGTTACAAAAGGAACAAGTCAATTGGGTTGGAAGTCACCTACGGTGTATGTTACTGCACAAAACTTCTTAAGTCGCTTTATTCTAAGATTAAGATTATAATTGTAATGATATCTTTTTTCCTGGTCTTTTTAATGCATTAATTATTTATAATTAATAAAATACAGAAAAGAATTTTGAGGATCATCCCAACCTGACCTGACCCACAAATGCTGATATATCAAGAAGACACACAAAAATCACTTTGAGCTGTTGGTTAAAAGCTAGAAATGGTTTGGAATCGACACTTCTTTTCCTATGGTTCTTTTTTTCTTTAAGAAATTTGGACTGTCTTAAATTTACTTTCACTAGACAGTTTTCTTTAAGGTTTTTCAGATTACTCATGGTGATCAGTTTATCTGTCTGTTTAACATAGAATCCCGTCGCGACAAAGAAAATCATAGATGAGGACGGTTGGTTAAACACCGGGGATATTGGCTGGATTTCCCATTCTCATTCAGTAGGACGAAGCCGTAATGCTGGTGGAATTATTGTTCTTGAAGGACGTGCCAAGGATACTATTGTCCTTTCTACAGGTAAACAGTCACCGGAGGATTTATATTATAACAAAGTCGTAGTCCCATAGAGGGGTCAATTTTGACCGATTTCCAGATTTATGAATGGGTCAGCTCGGGTTCTCTTTCAACTCATATGGGTCAAACCAGTAACATATCATTGTAATGTAGCTTAAAGGGAAACAGGAAAAAGGTCGATGGAAATGTATTTTTTGATGCATAAACCTCTTTACTTACTTTCTATAAAAATATAACGTATTGTTACAATCCTATATGAAATACTACTAGTTTATAAGAAAGGATTATAACTGTTTGGGGCCAACCGACCAGAGCTGTATGTAATCGTCTGTTTTGATCCGTTACTCCACCCACGCAATCCTTCCATGTTGCTACCTTTACCTTATATTCTTCTTTGCAAGCTCTTGATTTTGGTTGCATTGCATATTTGATTCACAATATCTTTTTATGGCTACTAGGGGAAAACGTTGAACCAGAACAGCTAGAAGAAGCTGCCATGAGAAGTAGTTTAATTCAACAAATAGTTGTCATTGGCCAGGTAACACTTATATATTTACCCCTACATCTCCGTCCATTTTCAGATCTTATAATCTTCCTTAATTTCATTCCATAGTAATACTTAATTTTCATTTCTCATGCTACACTTACAATTAGGATCAACGTCGTCTTGGAGCTATCGTAGTTCCAAATAAAGAAGAAATTCTGTTGGCATCAAAAGAGTCGTCTACTTCAGATTCTAGTGCCACTGAACTTAGCAAGGAGAAAATACGTGGCTTGATTTCACAAGAACTTCAAAAATGGTAAAGAATACTTCATCTCAAAATATTTACCATAGAAATGACGAATTGGCTGGGTAAGTGGATTAAAATGAGTTAGGGTCAAAATGTGTAATTTTTTGGTACAGCAGGGTTGGGTTGATCTGTAAACTCTTATCCACAATTGACATTTTCTATAAGTAGTTACTGTGTCATATACAATTACACCAGTTAAATCATTGAAGATAAAAGACAACGTGAATTTACCAATACATCTGTAAACGGTTCAAAATGCCAGCATTTTTAAGAGTAATACTGTTTTGCCTTGCTGTATTTAAGAGTTTCAAAAGTCCCCAAAGTAATTACCTAGTTTCTGAGGGCTCGTGGAATCAACATTTTCGACCGTTTTAGTTTCTTTACTCATGTCAGTGTCTTGACTTATTATTAATCTTTTCACCTTTGTGGGTCCCATTTATATCTCTACTCGGGTAAATGGGGGCATACAATTAAATCGCCATACTACGTGCATCATATAAATGAAAATGTGAAATGGTTTAAACAAACATAACCTGAATAGAGAGGTTACTCTTGCTGCAAGTTTATAACTAAATTTATTTCTTCATACAGGACTTCAGATTGCTCTTTTCAAATTGGACCCATTATTGTCGTTGAAGAGCCTTTTACGGTAAATGCATGCATTATACTCATCTTTATATTTATGCATTAAGATGTCACTTTGGGTAACTTTCGACCTGTTTGACCCATTAGAGATAATTAGTAACTTGAATCGACACCGATTCATGCATAAATAGGTAAAAATTTCAAAGAGACTGTAACCTTCCTGATTGCCGTAACAATACCAACATATTTTCACAATATTTTGATGATGACTCCTTATGATATTCAGATTGATAATGGTTTGATGAGCGCGACTTTGAAGATCCGAAGGAACCAAGTTGCGGAACTATATAAAGAGCAGATAGATGATTTATACAAGTGATCTTGTAAATTTAGACTTAAGTATATATATCTAAGAAGATTCAAGTGTTCGGTTGCTAGTAATACGTTTTGTGTTTCCGCAAGTCATAAATATCTCGTTTATCAAGTCATGTCATTGCATTACATTTTCGCTGTAAGACCACTTCCTATGGTGACTAACTAAGACTGCAAGACTGACCTCCATGTCAGCGCTAAGACTGAGGACTAACTCAAGACTGAACACTCCATATGGTGACTGCAAGACTGAACTTTTCAGTGTCACGTTAGCGCCACATCATTTCTTAAATATCAATACAAATACATTTTTTTTAATAATAATAAAAATTACAATAATTAAAAAACTAACTTATATTAATAATAAAAATTACAATAATTAAAAAACTACGTAACATTAATAATTAAAAAACTATGTTACACTAATAATTACAATAATTAAAAAAAGCCTACATTACATTAATAATAAAAACATTACAATAATTAAAAGAAAAACTACGTTACAATTACTCGTCGTTCGTATCTTCGCTCGTGGGTTCGTTAGGCGTAACATTAGGAATTGTGTGTGAAAAATGTAGTATAACGTATGTGTATTTATAGTGTTTGACAATAATTAAAATCTTTTTTTTTTTTGTTTTTGTTTTTTTTTTCTTGCTGCCCGTTAGCTATTTCATTGGGTTTCTTCCCGTTCTCGCGTCCTGCGTTCGTGCTGCACAAGACGAATGACCATAGGACGGTCCTCAAGACGGGACCGTGCCTATGGTGACTATGCTAAGACGGAACAAGGTGGCAACCACATAGGACTAAGACGAGGACGAAGGGTGCCATAGGCACTGGTTTAAATGAAAGTCTCCGTCTTATTGTTCGTGTGATATAGCATCTCTCACTTGATAGTGAATTTAATTGTGATTACCGATAAGTCTGGTTGGAGCTTTTGCATTCTCGAGTTTTTTTTGTAGGAAGGAAATGAATGGAAAGGAAATGAATGGATTTTTAGTTATAAATATTTTCCTTCCAATTTTAAGACGATTTTCTTCTAACTCGAGAATATAAGTAAGCTATTTTATATTATATTTTTTTTCATCAATTTTTTCTCTTTTCTTATATTTTTCTTGTACGTAGTATGTGTTTTATGATCTTAACTGGGAGAGCAAAATATTGTTCAGATTTAAGTCAATAATGTTTTGTCTAAAATTAAATCGAGAATGATTTGTAATATCTTTAAAATTATTTTTGAATGATAATCACCATCCAAAATCCATGTCATACAACATGATTTTGATTTGATGATTACTGACCCAATTTTGTTTGTATTTGTATTTTTAAAGTTTACTATTAAATAAACTCAAGCTCTTGCAAAATAAATCAGGAAATTTGAATATATAAAAAGTGGCTTAAATAGCTCATAATCCTAAACCAATAAATAAAACAAATAAAATTGCGTTCATTTTGTTACAATAAACTAGTAAGCAACTAGACCGTTTTTTTCAATCAGATGATTCGCATAGGTTGGACCGTAGAGGCCTAAATCCGTCATGAATGCATCACCATTTGCTTCAAACTCTCCGGCACTGCGCCACCGGCCGCCACCCATTTCACGGCAAGGCTCTCCATGCCCACATCCTCAAGCTCGGTCTCGACCAATACGGGCCCCTACCCAACACACTCATCTCCATGTACAGCAAATGCAGTCTCATCAAAAACGCCCTCCAGCTGTTTGACGAAATGCCTCAACGAGACCCAGTATCATGGGCGTCTATTCTGACAGCTTACAACCAAGCCAACCTCCCTAACCGTGCTTTATCCGTCTTCCCCGACATGTTTGTTTGTGATAGTTTGCAGCCTGATCACTTTGTTTTTGCTAGCTTAGTGAACTCTTGTGCTGCATTGAATGCTTTAAAAATTGGGTGTCAAGTTCATGCCCAATTCGTGTTGTCTCCATTCTCGTCCGATGATGTGGTCAAGTCATCGTTAGTTGACATGTACGCAAAATGTGGATTGGTGGATGTAGCGCGAACTGTTTTCGATTCCATAATTTATAAAAATTCGATTTCTTGGACTGCTATGATTTCGGGGTATGCCCGAAGTGGAAGAGAATCAGAAGCTGTTGAGCTTTTAAGAAACATGAAGGAATCAAATTTGTTCTCATGGACTGCTTTGATATCTGGACTAATACAAAGTGGACATTTCGTTAATGCATTTCATCTCTTCGTTGTAATGAGAAAAGAAGGGATCAAAATCGCAGATCCATTTATTTTCTCTACCGTTATTGGAGCTTCTGCTAATCTTGCGGCATTAGAACTTGGTAAACAAGTTCACTGTTTAGTTGTGGAATTTGGTTTTGAATCCAGTTTATATGTTAGTAATGCGCTTGTTGATATGTACGCGAAATGCAGTGATATAGTTGCTGCTGTAAGTGTGTTTCATGTTATACTTAGAAAAGATGTAGTCTCGTGGACTTCAATAATCGTGGGGTTGGCTCAACATGGAAGAGCTAAAGAAGCATTGTCTTTATACGATGGTATGATATCTACTGGAGTTAAACCAAATGAGGTGACATTTGTTGGGCTAATTTATGCTTGTAGTCATGTCGGTTTAGTTGACAAGGGTCGTGATCTTTTCAAATCTATGGTTGAGTATTACGGGTTAAACCCTAATCTTCAGCATTATACATGTTTATTGGATCTTTATAGTCGATCAGGGCATCTTGATGAGGCTGAGAAGCTTCTTAACACTATGCCTTTTGAGGTTGACGAGGCTGTTTGGGCTTCTTTTTTAAGTGCTTGTAAACGATTTGGGAAAACCCAAATGGGGATTAGGGTTGCTGATCGTTTAATGGAGTTAGGTGTTAAAGATCCATCGACTTTCGTACTTTTATCTAATGCTTATGCAGGTGCATCTATGTGGGAAAATGTAGCAAAAGTTAGGAAGTTAATGGTAGCCATGGATGTAAAGAAAGAACCTGGATATAGTTGTGTTCATTTAGGGAAGGAAAGTGAGGTTTTTTATGCTGGTGAGACATGTCATTTAATGAAAAATGAGATGTTTGTTTTGCTTAAAGATTTAGATGAAGAAATGAGGAGAAGAGGGTACCTTCCTGATGTTAGTTTTGTGTTGCATGATGTGGGGAAACAAGAGAAGGAACAACAGCTTTTTTGGCATAGTGAAAGGCTTGCGGTGGCATATGGGCTACTTAAGGGTGTCCCTGGATCAGTGATTCGTGTTGCGAAGAATCTTCGCGTTTGTGGAGATTGTCATACAGTTTTGAAGTTTATCAGTGACATTGTTGGTCGGGAAATTGTAGTTCGTGATGCTAGCAGGTTTCATCATTTTAAAGATGGGAGATGTTCATGCTCCGATTTTTGGTAATTAATGAGCTAATAAGTAATACCGTTTGTCAGGGGTACATCTCTGCTATTGTTTTGTAGCATGTATGAACTAGTTAAAAGCGTAGGATGTGTATACTTGTTTACTTTCTTTAATTTCCCATCTCCATTTTTCTAGAATATGAGAATTGTTATATATCTCTACAAAACTATCAAAATATTAGAGAACGTAACAATTTCTATGGGGTGGTTTACAAGATTCAAGAAGAACTAGTCGTGTGAACTTGAGGTGTGGAAACAATTGGCTCTTCTTAAATACGGTGAGAAAGAAAACTGGGCAGCTTTAAGTGGCCCAGCTGATTGTTCTATAAAGTTATCACTGGTTTACAAATATATTTGATCGGAGTTGAATTTTTGGGACCTCTCTTATGGAGATGGGAAGTTGGGAATGGCAAAGGTATTAGGTTTTGTGATGATTGTTGGGCGGGTCCTAAACCTCTTGGGGTGGGTTTGGTTCATGAAATTTAATGGAATTGTCATTTGAATTTCAATTCCGTAGTTCGTTTGGTTGATGTAATAGCTCTGTTTTTAGTTAAAAAGCAATGAAGTTTTTATAATCATGTTTATCTTAAAACTATATGGACTTAATTAAGTAATTAAAGTATAATTATAATACAAGTAGCTTACAAATAGACATCAACAACCACAAGAATTTCATGAACAAAAGCTCTTGAAAGTGAGTTGTTAGGAAAGTAACCTTGTTGTCTAGATTTGTAGCCACAATAAGAACACCTTATTAAGTAAAACTATAACCATTACAATGCAAAATTAGGAAGAGTAGATGTAATACTTGTCAAGAAATAAGGAGAAGACTATCACTATAAATAGAAGCTTAACAAGTTCATTATTTTTCATCCAAAACTTAGAAACACATCAAGTAGCAAGGTGAATAATTATAGTCCTAAACAAGTGTAGTGTCCTAAAGCATGTGAAGATCATAAGCAAGTATCAAGATCTAAGCAAGGTGAGTAGTTATGTGATTTAAATAGGATGCATACATGCTATAACAAATTTTATACTAGTTTTCCATGTTTAAATTATTTTGTATGTTAAAAATCATGTTTATAGTACGTTATCAAATTAGCATGAAAGTTTTGCTCATGTAAGTATGGTCATTTAGATACCTAACGTACGGGGTATGGAATGAAGGGACGTCTTGCAAACGAACCTTATGGGACAGCCCTTTGTGGATATCGAGGTTAGCCAATCTCCTAGAATGGGTCTACTTACATGTGGCTATGAGATCTCAAAAAGCTTAAAGCATGAAAGATTTTACAACTACTATTTTGCATTAACTGTTTATGCTATATATCAAAACCATGATTACTCACTAAGCTTAAAGCTTACCTATTCATGAACTAGACTTTTTTATTTTACGCTTTTTCCGTTGATGTAATAAATCTGTATAAAGTATGTATCAAGTAATGATGAAATAAAATATGAGGTTTCGTTTATTCAATTGTACTAAAGGCAAAGATGATACCCGCAGAAACGGAGTGACACAGTTGACAATTTGAAAGAAATGAAAAATTTATAAATTCCATTGGTATCCTTCACTTTTCACCTGAAAACTTCAAATTTTCTAAGGAATTGAGAAATGTAACAACATTGCCCCTAAAACAAAAAATTCAAATTAACAAATTACTATTTCGTATTGCGTAATACTGTGGTAAGAAGATAAAAAGTCGAGTGAGGACTTTGGTTGATGGATTTCATCAAGTGGTTATGTTACTTGGTGACCATCTAAAAGAAACATCGGCCAAAATGAGTGACGGTATAAAAAGTGAACTGGATTTAATGAAGAAAAGTTCTTTCGTCACTTTTGAGCTCTCAAAGATGGTGTCCTTGTCTCCATCAGAAAGGTTTAGTGCAATCAAAAAAATCAAAGGCGACCTTGATAACCTGACAATTTTTTGGGATTCAAAAGAAGTAGAAAGACAGGTTTGGGTGAGTTTTATTTTGACCGAGTGAATTTCAATACGGAGGAAAAACCATTATGATTGGGTTAATATGGTAATGACTTTAGATGTTAAGCAGTATCGACTTCTGGGTTTTGTTTGGATGCTTACTGTGAGTCTGCTTTGTTCCAGATTGGTCCCAGGTGGTTTCAAGGGTGTGCTCTGGTCATGTTCACTTCATGTTGTCACTTTTTCTTGGTCTTAGGGTGCTAGCCCATTTTGTTGTTTATTTTCTTTGTAGCTTGGTTAGCTTGGTAGTGTATGGTCTTTAGCTTGCTTTTCCTTGGTCATAGTATAGCCTGCTTTTGTTGGTTGTTGCTGTCCCAAGGCTACTGCATGTGGCTTGGCAGTTCACAAAAAGAATATCCACTTTTGGCTAGTAGTAAAAGTCTAGTCTAATGGTTTATTTTGTTATAAATCTTTGTAATATGTGGGCTATAAAAATTTCAGGTATACGTTTGCCATATATAGTTAAATGATATGAATTTGAGATCATAATAAAGTTGTAGTTAGTTGGTTCCATTATACAAAATTTTGTAGTTTGTAGTTTAAAAAAGTTCAATAACTTCTGTTATGGATTTGGATTAATCTGAAAACGTAATCTAAGTTTGGGTAATGAATTTACACGTGATTTTTAGATATATATTCATTAAAGTAAAATAAATTAATAAAAAGTGCAATGTGGTTTTACACTGTCAACATTTCAATTCCATTTGCATAATAATTATGAACCAAACGTGCATACGCAAAGAATGAAACTTGAACTCTATTTCATTATGCTAACCAAATGCATTACAAATTTTCATTCTTTTAAATTCTAATTTCTTAGGATTACAATTCTTTCCATCAATTTCAATTCTTTTGAAAACACTTCACGAACCAAACGCACCATTTGGATCTCTTTTCCACATCCATACCTTGCTTGCAATTATACGAAAGGTAGAGTTTAATGACAATCATATTTTGCCCCCTGACTTTATCCAACAAATACATGGCATATTTATACACATAATTAGAGAAGCCCTATCAAACTAAACATATTGGGCTTAAACTATCAGGCTAATGAAATACTAAATACAATATGTGCACTAATAGAGTTATTGAGTTTTGTTCGATTAGAAATTGTGGATTCTCATGGGATATTGTTTTTATGCATCAACTTGTGAAGTTGGAAGAAGATTTGTATATCAAGATCTTGGGTCTCATAAAAGTCTTTCATCTCGACCTGCACTCAACAGAAAATTTGATATGGTTAGCCTAGCCGCTACATCTGTTCACCCTCAAGGAAGATGATTTCGTGTAGAATGTTGGATATCTATACGTAATTACCAAAAATTAAGTAAACAATGCTGATCTAAAGATCACAGAAAGATATAATCAACAATTATATGTGTATATTAAAACGATTTTTATGTAGATCCAATTATATCAACATAATGAATTTTGAAATAACAAGAGTGAAGTTAGATATACCTTTATCAACTAAGGCAAAATTGGTAGAAATAAGTGTCTAGAAAAACGATTGATTCACACGAGAGAACTTCAAAGATCAGATCATTAATAGAATAGTAGTCGAAACTCAAGTAATCCAAAAAGATTAATAAACCATTTATTAATATTTTCTCAAACAGAATAAGATACGTATATATGTTTCTTTTGCTTGTCGTCAAGACAAACAAGAAGACCAAAAACAATAATAGTGATGGTTATGTTGTTATCGATAAACAAAAAAGAAACCATTTTCATTCTTTTGGTTTTGTGGCTGACTTACACGCCCGAGAAAAGAAAAACAAAAAAAATAAATAATATATTTATATTTGTTAACCTAATAACATTTTAAGCCCTTTTATTTAATTAAATTAATCCATAAATTTCTTAGCCCAAAATAAAATAATCATCTTATTTTTCAATGATCAGGGACTAAATATTATACTTTTCATTCTTGGCCCCCCAAATTCATAAACTTGTAAGGTTAAACTCAAAAAATCCATTAACAGCTACGTAATCGTTCATCGTCAATTTTGGTTCTTCAAACATCCAATCTCCGTCATATTTATGATAAATACAAGATTAGAAGGTTTGTATAATTTCGATTTATATTATATATGTTGTCTCTTTCACTTTTAGTTCCATTTATTCCTAAAAATATTATTTGTTAGTCCCATTAAATAGGTTAGATTTATGAATCTCTTCTAATACTTCATGGCATGTCTTCAGACTCCAATTAATTATGAAGATATTACTTCTATACTAAAATTTTGTTAGTTCAAATGATATTTTATTAAGATCTAGCTACTAACCTAGTGTTGATGACAATTAGTAATACTTTAGCACGCTGAATAATTAGCTAGTTGCTTAGATTATATGAATCACACTTCTTATCATTTAGCATTGTCTATGCTTTACGTAGAATTTGAAGGATTTCTAACGTATAAGAGTCTATGTATATCATGCTTGAATGATTTTGGCCCCGTCAGTTCGAGTTTTCAAGCTCTGTCCCTGCTCCAGAGTCAAGTATCATTCCCTCCATTTTTTATTAGGTAACTCTCAACGGATGAAAAATTCATCGAGCTTTTCAGTACCAGCTCAACGCTACATTAATACTTTTTCAAAAAGACTGAACAAAGACTAAACACCGTCAACAGATGACGCTTTTTTAAAAAACCTACACCCCACTAAATACCAATAATACATTTAATATACACAAAAACAAACACAAAACAAGAAATGAAAAAAATGTTGGATCCCGCAGTTGCAGTGTCTTAAAGCTTCTTGACCAATACGCAATTGGAAAAAGGAGAATCAAAGACGAACAAAGGCGGGAACGTGTCATCGGAAAACTCGAAAGACACGGAAGACGGACCAAAGACTTCCGTTAACACTGCTCTTATCAACCTCCATATTATAATTTCACTTTAAATTTCCGTTTAGAAACCTTAAAATGTTTATATTTTTATCTCTCAAAATTATGTGCAAGTTTCATTTCTTTTTTAGTTATGTAATTATTGTGTAAGAACAGACCAATGTAAATCAAATGTTGAATTTATAGAAGGGTAATTGTATTATAATATTTTTATTGTAGTAATAGTAGGATTAATTTTTAATTTTAAGATATATTTCACATAAAAAATTCTTTTATCAAAAAAATATACTATAATAATCAACATCTTATCATCTTCAATACAAGACTCATTTTTCAAAAGTATGTATAATACACTCCTATGTTTGTCATATACAAACTTAAATTTGTATTACACGTAATACACAGAGTTATTAAATATATATAGATACACAATTTAGTACCAAATTACTAACATATGCATACACAATTTAGTAACAATTTAATACACACCAATTATTCATATGCAAAAAGGCGTAACAAATTCATACACACTAAAACAAAAGACACAAGGCATCATCTTTTAGTATATTATTATGGATCATCATAAGATAAGCTGTTCTAATCGGATACATTCCTCATCCCCTTAGTCTAAGACAAAGATGGAGGGTAGATTCTTCGTGGATATTGTAGTCGGCAATCGTAAGACCATCATGAAGCTGCTTTGAGTCAAAGATCAGTCTCTGCTGGCTTTGGGGAATTCCTTCTTTATCCTTGATCTTGGCTTTCACATTGCTGATGGTGTCTGATAGTTTGACTTCCAGAGTAATGATCTTCCCAGTCACCGTCTTGGCGAATATCTGAATCAATCCCTTTGATTTACGCAGAAGGGTGAGGGCGGATTTCGGGTTTATTTGGAAGTCAGCAAGGATACCAGTGTCCTCGAGAACCATCCCGTTGAAGATCAGCACCTGCTTGTCAGGGGGAATACCTGCCTGAAGCTTGATGTTGTCTTTCACGTTGCTGATGGTGTATGTGGGTTTGACTGACTCAGAGAAGGTCTTTCCAGTGAAGGGCTTGATGAATATTTCCATCCACCCCTCTGATATATACATAACTGTGAGGGTGGAGTTATTGTTTATGTGCAAGTCAGCAAGGGTACTGCTATCTTCGAGGACTACTTCGTTGAAGATCAGCACACAATCATCACGGGGAAATTGAGAAATCATCGTTTTCACGTTCCCAATGGTTTCTGAGGGTTTGACTTCCAGAACCTCCCATAGTCTTTCGCGGTAGTTGATGAATATCGTCATCAATCCCCTTGATTTATGCAGAAGTGTGAGGGTGGATCCCTTTTTGATGTAGATGCTGCCAAGGGTACTGAAGTCATCAAGAATCCTATCTTCAAAAATCAGTGCCTGCTCATCAGGGCGAATACCTTTCTTATTCCAGATCCTGACTTTGACGTCGCCAATAATGTCTAAGCGTTTGACTTCCAGGGAGATGGTCTCTCCGGTGAAGATCTTAACAAATATATCTGCACAAGAAAAAAAACATTTACACATGCTTTTGTGGTCAAACTATTAGTCTATTACTTCTGTAACTCAAAGGTTAACATAGATTGAATCACAATCTTAACACCTATACATTTCTAATTCAACACAAATTCCAGCTTTTATATCCAACTTGACAATCTATGTATAGCTATCGTAAATGAATTGTAAGAATAATGAAAGGCAAGAGCACATAACAAATCTAATAATCTATCATCACATATTCAAATGAGAAAATATATACTTAATAGGAGAAGCAATAAATAAATCCAACAATTTCGAATCAGCAAGCTTCAATTCCTCAACAACACACATTCAACACACGAAACAGTCTAAAAGCATCAATATATGTCAACATATTTGCACAGAAACACATAGATTTATATAAAAATTGAACAATTATGCAGGAAATCAATCCAGCGGCAAAAAAAACAAAACCTGCAGTAAATGAACCAGCAGTGTGACCAAGAGCTAATAGGGCCGATGCCACGAAAAGCAATCAGGCTTGGTGCATAGACGCCAGGTTTATTCTTATTTCTTAGTGTTTGGTTACTAGTCATTTGTAATGGGTATCACCACCAAAATATGGCTAGTAAATAGGTCTGCGGCATGGGTCAATAATAGTAATATACACATTTAAATCCCTTGCTTAAACTATGCTACTTACTTTGTTTATTGACTTTATTCTATATATCACAATCTCATTCTAAAATCATATACAAACCTTCAATGCTATATTGTTGTGTGTTATCCGTTTACATGTTTACAGTATACGAAAATATATAACTTGAGACCATTCACCCCTTTCAGAACAATAGATACGATTAAGGGCAATTACATATCTCCCCTCAAAAATCACCAAAATTACATATTTCCCCGAACATGCACAAAATCATTATTACATTATTAATATATATCACCCTTTGTAAGTACTCTGATTAACAAAACCCTTAAAAGTAAAACTTTCTAAGTGTTTGAACTCAATCAAACAACGCTGGCTCAAAAGAAACATAATTTTACATTTTTACCAAAGAGAAGGTTTAATAATTTTATTAAGGGAACCCTAAAATCTACATCTACATACATTATTACTCTATGATACAAGCTTTAGAAACCTTATTATGGAAAGGACAGAAACAAAAAAAAAAGCCTTAATAGACAAATATATCCTAATTAGCCCTAAAATGATGACATATACTAATAATAATATTAATAACAAAAGTAGCACAATACTTGGACAACGAAAGGTAGAATGTAACCGTAGTTATCGTCATTTATAATATCGTCATGGTCGTCGGTGCTCTGTTCTTCAACGTCAGTTAGGTTTACTTTTTTCTGGTTACGGGACTCATCGTCTCCGTCGTGTTTCCGTTTCTCCGACGATGAATCGTCAGCAATTTGTCCTTTCGAACTTTGTAATAAGTCTATTGTATGTATTGAAACCGGTAGTTCCGGTCATTCGGTCACCCGTTACATACAATATACGAAATTGTAAAGTTCGATACATACAATAGCAAGTTTTAAAGGTGGTCGCATACAATAGTAAAAAATGTAAAGTTAGATATATAATGAAACAATTAACCCTAAAAAGAATTTATAAGCTGCAAAATATATATAATTTTAATAACATAAATAGTTGGGTCGAATATGAACACTCTTATTACTAGAAATTGAGCTTAATTCTGAATTAGCATTCCGGTTAACTTTTTTTTAATAATATTGCAATTCGTTTTTTAATATACTAGATTATAACTCGCGAATTCGCGGGACTGTCACATTACTTTTTTGTTAAAAACATAACTTTACATGTTGTATGTGTCAATGATTGAAAATTTATCCGTTGTTATTGTATTTTGATTATATTTTTTTGGATTGTTTTTCAATTGTCGTTTAAGGCTTTCAGTTCCCATTTTGGATATATGCAGCCTTATATTTAATAAGATTTCATTAAGATAAATGTTGCCAGAATTAAATACATTAAGTAAAATATAGATTGTGTACTTTTACTAATTTGGATGTTTTATGTATTTATTGAATAAAAATAAATTTTCAACCATTAATAATATTAACATATTTCTAATACACATATATTCCATATGCCACTGATGTTGAACCTTGTAACAGATCATGATTCTGTTATCAAATTCTGAGAGTTTTTCACTTAGACAACAACTATAAATCAGTAACTTTGCGCAGTAGTAATATTCTAAGAATTTGCTATTGATATATTATATATAAGTTATCATAAGACGTATGATATTTTCTTGAAAGTTTGATACAAACATGGATGTTGGGCATGAAGATAGATATATATATATATATATTGTTCACAATCCACTCAAATGATTTGATACGTATGCTGCAGGTTAAACATCCTTATCATATTTGCAAAAATGTTCATTTCCATGACTTCCAGGTGGATTATCAGGTTACTTTTTTCTTTACTATTTTTCAGTTGTTGAATCTGTGATACTACTTTGTTTCAATATGCAGAAACATATGCATCCGAATTGTTTTGAAAGGTCAGTCAAAGATTATAAGCAGATTAATAAGTTAATTTAAAAACTGGCAATTTAAATCGTTCGAAAGTTGAAACACGTATAACTGAAACAAAACGTTGTTTACAAATATTGAAGTTTTAACTTTTTGGACGAGCATCCCAAAGTATGCTTAATGCTGAAAGTCTTGCAAAGTAGTCGCTAATTTCAATCCATGGGTTTGCTAATTGTTTCACTGTGAGCACTTGATTCAAGTCTTCCAATGTTTTTAGACGCAATTCATCTGCCTGTAACAAACAATAACTAAGTTAGATTTTATAAAATCAGAGTTCTTCCTGTGTGTATTGTTGTTAAATGCTAAGACTGTAATGAAACATCAGATTTTAGTTTGTAATAATATAAAGCGTTATAGGAATTTTTGTCACATTACCTGAAGCATGAAACTTTCCAAGATGCTTAATTTTCCAATAGCCATATACATAAGAGACATGTAGTTGTTCAACATTGATGTTTCTTGTTTTTAAATGAATGCGCCACCTACAAATATTTCTCCTATTGTATCTTGCAACTTGTTGATATTATATGATATACTCATTTATTCTTGCAAAGTATTTGTTTTCAACTTAAGTAGGATGTCATTTTGATTTCGTAAGATCCAAATGTGTTACACCCAGATTTCAAGCATTTTTTTTTTTTTATAAATATATAATAAGTTCGTAACCGTAGATACTAACCAAACAACTTGTTTTAAGTTTTACATATCAAAGCAGCGGAAAATAAAATATTTAGTTACTCAAAATCTGGTGCAACCAACACTCACTACCATAGTAAAGAGTCTATACTAACTGTGGCTAGTTACATGTATAAAAACTATCTTCTAATTCATCAGTCTCGCATTCTAAGCAACTTCCTTTCCTTTGCCACTTGGTCCAGTTACATCCTTGCCTAAGGACACATATCACACACACGGGGTTAGCTAATAAGCCTTGTGAATACACGGGTTTATCACTGAAATCTCAACATTAGTACTATAAAATATTTAATTAAGGAAGAGCTAAAACTTTAAAGAACAATTCTATTACTAATCACTTGCCTGGTGGGCGGGGAAGCCCACACATGCATTCTAGTCCGGTGGGGGAGACCCATATATGCTATAAACATGCTAACACATATGCAATTGATCTATGCAATCTAAACAACATAGCTAAGTCATACTAAGCACTACAAACACTACAAGTTCACAATAACAAATAACTAAACGAGATCGTCAACTTTTCATACTTGAAAGTACTTAATGCACTATTATTGGATCACACACAATGCACTCAAGTACTAAAAAGTTCACAACCTCAATAACTAGAGTGGTTGCAAACTTTCCGTACTCAATTGCACTTAGTGCTACCAAACAATATATAATTAACGAACTTAAAAAATATAGTTATATAAAACACATTTTGATATGTGTCCCCGTTTAGGGAAAAATCGTGTAACTCACCTTGAAACTCCTTTGCTACTTGGTCGAACCAAATGCTATGCCCACTCTATCCCCTAATCAATTTAAAAGTATTCATTTAATAAACTATACTATCTTATTATTTAAGCATGTCCTAATACCCTAGTATTTTGCTAACGATATCTATTAACTATTAACTACTATATTAATTACAATTACAATCTTAAAGTAATATAGTTTTCCACAAAAATGGATAACCTTGCCCCTGGATCTAGATATTTCCATTACATTTAATTAAATACCAACTTAATGAAAACAACTCTCCGTTACAAACAAACTTTGTTTTGATAAGTCGTTAATTTTAAAGGGTTAAAGTTGTCATAATGTTAAGCACTTAAGGGCTGAATTTAAAAATATTAAAAAGTCATCGAAAGCCTGCAACAAGTGTCACACCCCTATTTCGGGTAGAGGCGCGACGTACGTGGATCATAAACAAAGATTATAATGAATGACTTCTAACAGAACAAATACTGTTGAATTACATAGTCATCGAAAGTAAGACATCACATCCAAGTTTGAAGTCTTAACAATATGGTTACAAACTTTATCGAATAACAAGCTTAATTCAAAATGACAAAGTTTATGCTAAGTCCTTCTAAGTGGATGCAACTCCTACGTCAAAAGTGCAACACAACGACACAACTAAGTAGCGCCTTGGTTACCTGAGAATACGTGTTAAAATACATCAACATAAAGTTGGTGAGTTCATAGTTGTAAGAGTTTGTAAAATAGACCCGTGGTTACGAGATTTCAAGTTATATTGCCTTACCACAATATCAAAGTGTATTACTATTGTCATAAGCTCATGAATTGAAACCTTAACAATTTAGTTGCCTCGCAAGTGTTCTATTCACAACACTCGTAGTGGGTCAAATAATCATGCGTCCATTTTTCGAGTTGGCGCGACCAACCCGGACGGGGGTGTCAACCCAATAGATCTATTCACAATATTCGCGTTTAAGTCTATAACTAACAATTCATGATAGAGGCCCATATAATTTGAATAGTGGAAACTTATGCAATACGTAACAGTTTATATGTACTTGTAACCATAAACAAAAAGCATGTAATCTCACTCCAAAACATATCAAAGCGTTTAAACTTAGGGGCTATGAAACTCACAGTTCGAGTGTGAGCGTACAGATTGATGTATGCGCGTGTTGACCGGGTCTAACTCCTATCCAAGTCCTAAGAACACAAGGGTTCTAATTAGTTTCTTCACTAATACTGTTTGTTAGGATTGCTTAGCTAGCTAATTAAATTACAAAGTGCCGATATAGTTTGAATTTCCGTTTAAACAACATTATCGATATTTGTTCGAGTTGTGAAAAAAATAATGGAAATATATGAATACAACATCCTAAAATTACTAAACTTTGTAAACAACATATAATATAGTTCACAAATTTTCTGTGCAAATTTGGGGATTTTTAGACTTATGGATATTTATAATCATTTTATGTCTAAAAAGTGAATTAATTTTGGGAAAAATAGAAAATATTCATGAAAAATTCTGGAATTTTTACCAAGTCAGTTTCTATCCAATTTTAGTTTTGTGTAAAAAAATTAAGTCGTTTTGAGCACTGGAACATTAGTTCTCAATATTATACGTTTTAACGAGGCGTAAACCGAAAGACATATCAAAACACTTCCGAAAGGTGTGAAACTTTGAGTATAGTGTCATTTTCTGAGGAAAATGACACATAAAGTTTCCCATAATTATTTGGTGCACAAAAGTATTTTTCATGATTATTTCACCTTTCATAGGCATTATTTGCATTAATTTAGGAAAAATACTTATGTTTTACCAAAAATTCTCATTTTTATTTTCAAGACTCCTTTTATAATCTAGTTACTGAGAAAAATAATTCCCAAAATTTTAGCACGTTTTATCTAGCACTTATGTATTTTTGAATCATCACAACATAAGTATTTGAGATTTACAAGCTTACATCAATGCATGATGTTCATGCATTTTCTAAAAATATAAGGTCAACAAGATAAATTACCATATTTTTATCCTACTGAGATACACTTGTTAGGAGTCTAAAAACATTTTTTTTTTAACTTATTGAACATTTTAAGCCCCATAAACATGTATCACAACAAGATGACGCTCACAGAAAGGTAACTGTTTGCGAATCAGTTTTGTGTGATACATTTGGAGGTCGACTACTCCGTGGATTTGAGTGAGACCAGTAGGGTTTTAAAGGTAAGACATTAAGCTAAATTACAGAAGAAAAATCAAGATTTTTGGACCATTATTGACTGAGTTATGGTCGATCAAAGTGGGTCAAAATCTAAAAACAGATTACATAGAAGACAAAAGTTTCTTTTTGGTGTGTTTTCACTACCAAACGATTTCTAGACTTCATCCAATGATTGAGGCCTTGTCTTTTATGTATGAAAATGTGTTTTACATAAACATAAACATATTTTAACAAGGATTAAGATCTAGCTACGAATTTTGGTGCATGCAAGCCCAAAGTTGGATTTTTGGCTCTTTTTCAAGAACACAACTTGCAACCAAGCTTTTAATCTTATTTAATCCTTTAAATCTTTGTTCTAACACATTCTTGGTGTTAAAATACATCCAAGATGTGTTAGAAATTATTTTTAATCATTAAATCTATTCAAGCTTGCAAGAACATGAAAATAGTTACAATAACATCAAAAAGTCGACTTTTTCGGTTTGATTCTTGGTTTGATCATAGGTTACCCTTCTTTTACACATGAGTGTGTATAAGGTGTAACCTACAAACCATCAAACCTTATATGAGGATTTAAGCCATGAAAAAGGCATGAAATCCATGTAATGAACATGATAAAAGAAGGAAATGAAAGCTAGGATGAGTGGTTATACCTTAAAGCTCTTGTACTAGTGTAAGAACACTTTTGAAATGGTGATTTAGGGATGAAAGTTGGCTGAGATTTGGTGTGTTTCTAGAGAGAATGTGTGTGTGTTTTGAAAGTGGTAATGGGAGAAATGATTGAATTGGAAGAGTGTTGAAGTGGTATAAGCTTTGCATCGAATCTAAGTGAGTTAGTGGAGAGGTTGAGTGGAAAAAGAGAGAATTGGGGGGGGGGGGTTCCGGTTTTTGGTCATTAAAATGAGGTTTTTTTGTCAAAATAAAATGTATACTAGTTATAGTATTTATTTGTAATAAAATTGCACAAGTCTTGTACATTTCAAGGCTTTAAATTGTGTTGTTTTTATGCTTAATATTAAGGGCTATAAATAATTGATGTTCTAAAGTTCTAAAATACTTCAAATTGTATTTAGATTGTTTATAATATTCATCAAAACGTATTTGATTGTTTACGATTGACATTCGCGAGTTAATTATTCGATTTCCGGTTGCGTTAACAGAGTTACGGAGTTTCCGATTAAATTCCGGTTTTTTTTTTTTTGTGATACGATAAATATTTTCTGATGACGTATGAAATTAAATTTCATTTTTTTCTTTGACACTTTGTAACCTAATTTAATGTTCTTCACGGTCTTAAAGTCCTCTAAGCAATCTTCGAAAAACGTTACGCAATTTCCGGTAATTTACGGTTTCGGTACTTAAGGAGTCGTAACCTAGACTTTCCGTTAGGATTTTTAAAAAGCTATAAATGAAACTTGAGATTCTAGAGATTTAAGCGCGACAATGACCTGAGATTTTGACGGTTATCACAGCAAGTTTTGGCAATTTGTGCGCCAACTTCATCTTTATCATTATAATTTCATTTCTGTATTATGTATTTAATTTTTATTTTTCTTTCTTTTTGGTTATCCTCTGCTAGACTACAACAATGGTGGTTTCATTCTACTAACTATACAACCTGCTAAGTATGCTTATTATTACTGTTTTCTTTTCTTAGCAAACACATATCAACATATAGGAGGTTTGATTGCTTACCTTTGAAGTTCTTATATGGTTTAGCTACAAAAACCAACTTGACCGGAAAAACCTTGAACTCGCCGGAATTAATGGAGATCCTCTGTTACGGTTCATGTGTGTTACCAAATGATCAGAATTTAGCTCATAACACTCAAACAAGCTTCTTCTAGCTTAATAAAGGGTTTAAGTAGAAAAATATTACCTCGTCAGAAAACAAATTCTCGTCGGAACATCATATGGTTTCACCTCTTCTATTGTAGATTAAACTCACTTCTGTGAGCAGATTTAAGACCCAATTTTCTTTCTCTCCAATCACACTTTGAGTGTAAGAGCACTAGTGTGGTTGTGTGTTTATTGTATTAATGAGTGTGTGGGTTTGGCCGGAAAACGCAGCCGGGAAATGTTTGTTATTAGCTGCTGGAGTTATGATTCCATATCCAGCCACCTCTAACGCTAAAACCCACATATTAATTTATTTTATACTCAAATGTGTTAGGGTTTCTAGAATATACCTAGGTAAAATAATTGACATTATTACCCTTTAGTTAGGGGTGTTATAACAATGAGTACCATTCCATTTAAATTAAATCTATAGTTTTTTAATCAATATCTTCAACACACAATTTAATTCAAATGAATCCATCAAATAAAATTTAAAAATATTGAATAACTTTTATATTAAACTTTTCATAACTTTATAAAATTGGGGTGTTACAAACTGGTTCATAATGAGCTGCGTTTACTTTGAATACTTATACATAATGATTTTAAAAGGTAATGTATACTATAGAAATATATGTTTCACAAAGCTGTAAATTGATAAGATGTTTAATTTAACTTGCCTTGATTAGGTCAGACGAGCGGAAACCACCAACCCACATAACACAACGATCAGCAGGTGTCATCCATGATCCGTAAATAATATTAACCACGTCATTCTTGGCGGCTGCTTTCTTAATATTAAAAATATGTTTGAATTGTACAAACACATTATCAATAATACTTTGTATCTGTGCGTCATTGTTGTTGTTATTCATTTCTTTACGTAGCCCCCGTATTAGATGGTTAAGTTCAGCCATCCAAGTTTTATATACTTCAGCAAACACAATGTGACCTTTATACAATTAAAGACGGTTTTGTACATGAACAATATCCAAACAATATTATGAACGATTTAATGTATAAAAGATAGATACTATATATAACTATTATTAAAGGAATATGTAAAGAAGGTAGAAAAGGTACCGCTTAATTCATTAGTCTGAGTATATAAATCTCTGTTTCCAATGGTATTACCTATTTAAGTGATATGTTAGAAGACATAGTAATATGTTAAATTTTAATATGAATGATTAATGGTTGTGAACTTTAAATAATCTGATTAGCAACCTCCTTATTCTTCTCTTGTAACTAAATTAGTTTCATATTTATTTGTTCGAGTTCGTGTATGTATGCCTGTAAATATTCAATTGAACAAATTTTTGATTGTACTACATCAATACATTAATATTACTAATCTATATTAGTTGACAGTATTAACTGTACTATTGCTGACTACAAATAAATTTAATAACCAAATTATAGATTCAATTAGTGTACCAGATTATACAAATAATATTGAAGAAAAATTATTATTTCATAATCTGACATACCTTTTTTCGCAGGCTATTTTTTCTTACTGCTTCTCTGATCTGGGCTTGTCTGTTGATCTTCTATAGGAATTGATTTATTTTTTCAAAAAGAAGGAGTCACGTTTTCTTCAAGGTGACATAAAAAAAAAACGAAAGTCAAGGTAATAGAGGGATATGATATATGTATACCTTCAATTGAGTCTCATCTTAATTATCATATATAACAGTTGATGAACTAGAAGGAAGATTGTTGTTACCTGAATCCATTTCGGATTTTTTTTTTGTAAGATTTAGGTGGAAGTTAGAACAAAAGTGAATGGAAACGTTGAACCTATGAATTAAATAATATGTATTTAGTTATTTTTTAATTATCAATTCGAGTTTCAATTGAAATGTATATTTTTTCCTTAAAAATGGGAGTTTTAGTTTTTTCTTAATTGATGTGATAAAGATATTGATATGATATAGAAATATTTGATTTAATGATTATCTTGTAATATAATTTAAATATTCATAATGATTGAATGAATCTTAATGCAATTCTAATGTATCTGTAATTTGGTTAAAGTTTTTGATACGCATTATAAGTAAATTAAATATGTTCATTTCTGATATTGTATGATGTATTATATTTTTTGACATCTGTATTAATGATACGATTTTAATCAACATGTACAAAATTAGATAAGGAAAATATATCTGACTATAATGAGTGAGTTAATATATATGTTAGGAAACTAATAATGATTTCTGGCGGGTTAAAATTTTGGTTATCTAATATTTATATCTATAACTATTGAATACTTGTAATCATCCTTAAATATATATTGACTACATAATTTTTCTAATTTTGATTTTCACCACAACCTTCCACCTTCATTGTCTAGTAAATAAGACATTCAATATTAACGAACAAAATCTCTGTTTTGAAATTTTTCTGTCGAAAAAAATGTCTAAAGAAACAGGATCGCTAAAATCAAATATCTTAGAGGTTGATGATGGTGTTGAAGTTTCAGGCAACTAACAGAAACGTGATAATTGTGGGTGGAGGCCATAGGCAGAGTTTGATGAGTTTCTGATTCCTGAGGTTTTACATGAAAATATCGATTTGATGGAAAACCAATAACAGGGCACGTCTAAGAGTTGAGCCCCTGTTACAAAAACAAATGGAACATGTACCTGTAGCCCTTAATCCTACAGCAGAATATTTGATTGTTGATGACAATATTGAAGCTCTTGAAGAGAAGATATTTTTAAATGTGTATGGATGTATTTCTTGAAACATAACATTTATTTAGTATGTTATAATTTATTTCTTGCAAATTATAATTGTTGTACTCTTCTGTTATGTTTTTTAAGATATCAGATGTTGGTTAGTTGTTCAATAGTGTACTTAAAACTTCTTGGTTGGGTTGATTTGTTTCTATTGAATCATACAAATATCGTTTTTGTGTTTAATCACGAATTAGTAAGAAGAGTAATGTTGTCCTTCTTATAAATAGTTAGAAGTTGTCAACAAATAATATAATAATAACACTATGGTAAACATATATCATTAATTCTAAGTAGAAAGAGTTTGTAAGTAAAATAACTAATCAAATACGCTGTAAGACCTCCTTGTAAACTACATTTTTTGTTGTATTTGAAATATTTCCATCCTCGTCCAATATTAATACTTTCAAACCTTTCTTGCTGGTAACACGAGATACTACTACGTAAAGTTGACCATGAGTGAATACAGGCTTGCGAAGGTATAGTCCTACATTTGACAATGATTCACCTTGACTCTTGTTTATTGTCATTGCAAAGGATACAGATATTGGAAACTGTCTTCGTTGAAACTTCACTGCGATTTTCTTATTTGTAGGAGAAACAATCATTCGAGGAATATATGTAATGGTACCAAAAGAATGACCTGTAATAATTCGAGCTTCAATTGTGTGATCCCCTAGTCTTTCGATTTATAATCTTGTTCCATTACACAACCCTTTCAACTGGTCAAGGTTACGCAACAACATTATAGGTACTCCTTTCTTCAATGCAATTATATGGTTAGGAACACCTGGGACCTTAATACCATTCAAAATTTCAGGTGAGTACAATTGTTGTGCAAAAATATCATCATTCTCGTCTGGGCACAAACTGTCAGAACTGAAATATACCCTTTATTCACCATCTAGAGTTGATAAATTATATTCATTAATAGATTCAACTTCTTCGTTTGTTGGAGCTAGTATGGCCCTATCTTGAAAATATTTTGGATTTCCAAGATTATCTATGAACATGAGGATATATTGAGTTTACCATTGTTTTAATATGATTATAATCAGATTTGAGCAATACATCTTCTGAGAATTCAACATCGGCTTCACCATCATTCGGTTCGTTAATTTTTCCTTCGCCTATTTTTAACATCCATTCAGCAAACTGACTTGTCTCTTTCCGTTATGTATCGTCAGCACCACCAATTAAACGCATGTTCTTTGTAAGCTTCAAAACTTTACAATGACTCCATAAAGGTGAAGAATGAAGTGAGGCATGGACTATTTCAGATCTGGTACCTCTCTGTATTACTGGTAATATTTGACGAAAATCACCACAAAAAACAACAACCTTTCCACCAAATGGTTTACACTTGTTTGGTGACCGTATAATATCTCGCATAGTACGATCGAAAGCCTCGAAGCAATGTCTATGCATCATTGGTGCTTCATCCCAGATAATAAGTTTTGCTTGTTCAAAAGTGCAGATAGTTCACTTGTTGGTCGAATAGAACAGAATGAATCTTCAACCACATTGATTGGTATTGCAAACCTGGAGTGTGTTGTACGACCTCCAGTGAGAAGCAAAGCTACACTACCACTTGATGCAACATTTATAACTATATCACCGTGTGAACGAACTGCTGCTGCAAGTGTTTTCCATACAAATGTCTTCCCAGTTCCTCCATAACCGTATACAAAAAATAATCCACCTTCATCTTTATTAATAACTGCAATTATGGTGTCATATACATCCTTTTGCTCAGTAGTCATGGTTGAATGCAACATTTCATGTTCCTGTTGAACTGTTTCTATGTCATAAGCCATTTCATCGTGAATTAGCATGTTGCAAGAGTTATTTATGAACTCGTAATCAGGAAATGGCATATTAGGAATATTTCTCAAACTGGATCCAAAACTATTCAACATTCTTTCAATCCTAGCGAGTGCTATGTTGTGTAGAACCTAGTTCAATATGTTGTCATCTGTGCAGATCATATATATGTTGTTATATCTCTTATATGTTATGTCTGTTAACAGATTACCAAAAACAATTTATAAAATGTAGTTAAAAGACATACCATTGGAATTTTAGATGTTCCGGACATTCATGTTTTAGGTCATCTGATAGAAGGTTGCATGTTTTTTTCCAAAAACGATCCGGGCATGAAAGACTGTCAGAAGTAATCAATGACACAAACAACGATCGACAGAACTCACCAGATGCCCATTGATGTGTCTCTTTTATTGTAGCAATGTACTCTTGATCCTCTGCTAGTAGACCTAGTGCATAACATGCTTCTTTAAACGTATCATATACAACATCATTGACTGTCCGTATGTCCTCAAAAGAAGTTGGACCTCTGACTTTGTTGAGCAACATCCTTAAATAGTAAGTTTCACCAGACTTTGGGGGCACAAAATTAATTTAACCCACTGTTTTTTGACCTGTCCGTTTGGTCCATTTTCTCAATTTCACATTCCAAACATAATGTCTTGGAAAGTCAACATATGTGTACTGACGTGCACTTAAATCAAATCTTTTACAATTCATCCATTCCAGAAATTGAGATGTCCCCACTGATGGTTTTGAAAGAACAGATAGAATATCATCATCAGTATCAAATACGATTGGTTGTTGGTTAGGTAAATGGAAGGCAAGCCTATAAACAGCAGGTGTTCGGTAAATTTCAAAGTTAAATAAACGCCAAGAAGCCTCACATGCTGAGATGTAACGACAACTGTAGTAGTCTGTTATCTCATTTTTTTTATTTTTTTTTTGCTTTTCTGTTTGTTTGAATTAGTAACATCTGAATTTTCAATTGCTACAGAGATTCTTTTATTGACGTACTTAAACAGATACTTTATCGAGCCTAATTGATTGCACCATTCAACGTTCATATGTGCTTGGTACTGTTTCATGAGGTTTTTGTTGTACGCAACCACGTGCTTGCAAATTTTTAAGTCATATAAAAGTAATATAACAATATATATTTGAAATACTATATAAAACTGCTAAAATTTTCAATAACAGTGTTTCATATTAGATACTATTTATACAACATATTAGCTATTTTAAATATAACTAACCTGTTGTCTAGCTTAGTATCCCCTTTCATAATATAATTACCATCATCGCGTCTCATATAAACAGGATACCCGTCTTCGTCAACGTGAGTTTCGTTTGTAAATGCCTTTGGGAAATGTTTAGAACACTTACCTTTTTTCATACACGGACAAGTTGGATGATTGGGTCCACATGGTCCCTGTATCATAAATTCAGATACAATGGCGTATAAGTCTGGGTCATTTTCCTTGTTTGGAATTTCAGCAGTGATTACTTTATTTATGTCCAAAGGAGTAGGAATCTTGTTTTCTTTATCTAGGAATAAGCATATATGACAATGTGGGAGACCTCGCCTTTGGAATTCAATCGTGTATACAACTACTAGATTAATATAATGTTAATTATCAATGAATATATGCAACAATTGATTAACTGAATATAAATACATTATTAATACAACTAACCTGCCAAAACTTTTCCCAATACTTGTTCGTCCTTCAATTAATTGATTAGGGAATCTAACTTAATCTTAAAAACACGAGTTATGATGTCTGGCCTATCCTCTGGCTTAAGCATCTCTTCAAAAAGGAATCTATGAATTTCTGGCCACTTAAGGTTGCATGTTAAAGTAATAAACAAATCGGGATACCCATACGTTGTAACTACGGCCATTGCGTCCAAATAATTTTGCTGCATATACCTGGCTTCACCGGTAAATGTAGAAGGTAGAATAACATGAGTTCCCATATCTGATACGTCATAATTTTTGTACTCTTGTGCATCAAACAAATTGGCTAAAGATGAAATTCTTAAAGCTTTTTGGTTGTTACAAATGTAAGACAACCTTGCATTCTCTACCATAGTATATGCATCAACAATAAATTGTTGTAACAACTTTCGTGACATTAGTATTAATGAAACTTCTCCAACCCTGGATTGTAAACGATATGCAAAAAAATTCCCTAATCGTTAGACGAATGTAACCTGAATCTTCTTCAGATTCTACATCTCTATGATAAATATCAATCCTGTAACCATCTTCGGCATATGGAAATAATAATGGATACTGTAGTGCCAAATAAGAAGGATGCAACTCACTTATACGTTGTAACTGTTTTGACCGCGTTTCCAAAATAATATCTCTTTTGTCAGCTGTCCCATCTATATCACCAACTATCAAAACAACAACTTCATTTGCTGTTGGTAGGTTATATGTACGACCATCTTGATCCCTTTGGCCTATTAGCTTGAGCCTTATAGTTTCTCTTTCATTCATGTCAAACCTATCTCGTGCCATACGAAATTTGTTTACTAAAGGGTTAACATAATCCAATAAACCCTATATTAAGTATACAGTCTGAAACTCAATAGAATAGGGGTTTGATGTGTTGTTCGCATTGCGAGAACTGCATTGAAAATAAAATACATAATATTAAAAATGATTTTAAAAATGTTGAATGTAATATTAAAATAATAAGAACATAGAAGGATGAAACAATCATTATACACGTACGCATTTATTCTGTTGTCAACTTCATTTTCAGTATCCTATATGTAAAGTTGACAAAATGTTGGATTTCCTCCATTCTCTGGAATCAAGCTACCAGCTAAATGATAATTTTGCCCATGCATTCGGTATACATAAGGACCACGACCGGAGTTGATTTTGTGATCAATTTTACCACCCATTGATGTAAAGCTGAACATCATATTATAACGACGAAAATTCTCTATAAAATTTTTACTTTTATCTGATACACCTCTAAAAAAATCCAAAAGTAATTGTGGTGGTTGTTTCAAGTTTGGGAGTTGAACCTTTCCATTCAAACAGTACAACGAAAATACTTTCTTTGAAAAACTTCTATTAACACGCATTGCCTCCGCTTTCCACAGTCTAGCTTTACATGCTGAACATACATATATTGGGTCTCCTATGTCTCGATAATCTATAAATAGTCATGAAGCTTTGAATTATTAGACAATTATTTGGAATGTATGCGTCATTTATGAGAATTTTTTGTCAGTAATTCAGAAGTACGTTAACAAAATGTAAATTACCTAATGATATTCCATGAAAGTGTGGTGAATGACTATGATCATTGTTTGAAGAAATGTTGGAAACATTTGGTATGTGAATAGGCATCAACTCATCTGATGAAAATGTATACTGACGTGGTCTTCCTCTACGCTTTGGATTTCCAGTAGGTTGAATAGCTTGAGAAGTGGCAGAGGAGTTGAGTATTCTTTCAGCAGAAATACTGTATTTGGTTAGTCTGCCTCTGTGTGTTGACTGTAGATTGATGAGCTTGGACTGGAATGCATTGCGTTGATATGTTGTTGGTTGCGCTGCATGTAAAGATACAATTGTTAAATATATCTATATATATCATTTATTAAACATATACATATACATTTATCATAAAAAGTAAATGAAATACTAATAATAGTCATTATATATTGATAGTTTATTAACAATTGTTTGACATAAGAACCATTTGTGATGTCCGAAAGTATTGATTGGTTGTTTGCGGTATTAGTATTGTGGGTTGAATGTTGATTTTGCGGGGTGAATGGAGTATCTCTATTACCTGTAAAAGAAACAAATGTCATATATTTGGAGAATCACAATAAATGCAATAGAATTTAGATTTTGTAATACAGTGTTTAGTGTATTTATTATTGACTGCATAGTAAAAAAAAATTTGTTTAAAAACTCTGGATCATTTTGTTGGTGTTAGTATTATAAGTAGGTGTAGTTGAAGAATTTTGATCGAGGACGTTAGATTTACACATTCAATGATATTTCTTATACATATAAATATAAGCTATAAATTAATTTATAAATAATTTTGATTCTAAGTTAGACTATAGACTAACCATTGTGAGTAACACATGATAATGGTGTAAAGTGTCGATCTGCATCAATATGAGAAGACACTTGTTAATGTCTATCGGGGGAAAAATAATCTCCCTAAAATAATATAAATGAAAATAATTATCATGGTTTAATAATATTAATGAATGAATTTTAAACATAAACAATTCGATGCCATTCAATCATGTTATAAAGTTGGTTATATTGATAAAGTACAGATAATCCATGAACTAAAAAGAAATAATTCTAATAAAAGTTAATTATGTTAAGATATGTGTGAAGGTTATAGTAGCTAAAGTTGAACAATATAAGTATCATAATAATGAGGTTGAATAGTATCTAAAAATTCAGATTTAATTACCTTCAACAGCTGATCCATGTTGTGTACGTATTGGTAAAGATTGAGTAGCAGATTCACACCCATGAACTCTGTTACTCTCAACATTATTTATATCATCAACTAGTGGAAAATTGAAAGGGATAACATTATTTTGTGAATTTGAGACACAGAGGATGGATCAGTTGTTGTTTGACTTACATGTAGTGTAAGAATTGTTAAATAAATTGATAAATATCAATTGATTAAACATATAGATTGATCAAAAAAAGTAGATGAAGTAACAGTGATGATCATTATATATTTCTTATAGATTAACCATAGTATCTAATGGTGTAGAGTTTCCATCTGCATCAATACGAAGACTTAATATTCAGTTACAATGGACAATATATAATCTGATGATCCATGTTAGGTACATATTGGCAAAGATACAGTAACGGATTCACAACCATTACCTCTGTTACTCTCCACAATATTAATATGATGAAGTGGTGTCAAATTGAAAGGGATGACATTATTTTGTGAAATTGAGAATTTGGGTGGTCTGCCCCTGCGTCTTGATGTTGGATTGATCAAATTGGATTGCGACACAGATTGTGGATCTTTGTTTGTTTGAGTTCATGTAGTGTAACAATTGTTAAATAAATTGATAAATATCAAAATGTTAAACATATGGATTGATCAAAATAAGTCAATTAACTCATAACATCTGGTAATTATCTATTGATGAGTTATTAAGAATAGTGTGTCATACTAACCATTTGTAATATCAGAAAGTATTGAATGGTTGCTTGTGTTTTTATTATTGTGTTGAGACACCTGATTTTGTGAAGTCACTGGTGTAATTATATGACCTGTAAAAAAAAAATATCAGTACTTTTGAATAATCAAAGTGATTTAAGTACAATGTACATTGTGTAATACACTGTTACTACTAAAAGAGTTTTAATGTACATAATATTTACCTTGGTTTACCAAATGAATGTCATTGATACGAGTGTTAGTAACATCAATAGGCATAGATGAGGACGATGATCTGCAACCTAACATTTAAAAATTAAGCAACTTTTAGTATACATATAGAAAGGAAGATAGTTCGATCTCATTGAGGTTAGGACACTAACCATTAGTAGTAACACATGATAATGGAGATGACTGTCCAGCTGCTTCAATACCATTAAAACCTTGAAAACCTATATGGAGCGGACCATAATGTGCTAAAAATAATGCTGGTTCATATAAATGAGAAATTGCTAATAGTAATGTATGAAATCGAAAGTGAAATATTTGGATTCCATTCCATCATGTTTAGTTAGTTGGATAAACACATAATCAATGAATATAAAGAAAAGTATTCTAATATTAAAGTGTGAAATTGAAATAATAACTGAGGAATTGTAACAAACAGTTGGACTACAGTTGACGACGCTTGGTAGGTTTACTACATTGGTAATAATCCAATATATACAGATAGGACCTCAGAGAAATTAAATCGTGATCGATGTTCAGGTTCAGTACATCATACATGTATATTAGTATTGTACGAAACATGAGTAATTCATTCAATAACATCACATTAACAGTAACAATAAAAATTGATATGAAAAGATAGAAATTACATACCAGATGTTGGTGTAGTATATTTATTAAAGTGTAATCGATGTTCATGAATTGTACATCAATCATGAAGTTTATTATTATTTGAGGCCTGAGTAATTCATTCAATAACATAAAATTCTCGAGAAAGAAATTACATACCAGATGTTGGTGTATGATAATTATCAATATAGGTATCTACACTTGATAGATTTATTCCTGCGCTTTCCTTGTAACTGTCGTTGCGAAATCTCCTTTTTGTAGCACGATTAGATGATTCTTCCTCATTTCCTGATATGATTATGTTGGGCTAGAAACCTACAAAACTATAACTTTTAATGACCTTCGAACCTATGATCTGTATGTTGATTTTGTTTAGAATTAAATTCGGAAATAATGGTGCTAATGATGGTAATTGAAATTAAGGAGATTCCCATGCTCTGTTCCGCTAAAATAGGACATAATATAACTTATGTTGTTTTTTTTCAATCAAATTTGTATTGTATTGTATTCGTATTAATATTTAATTTAATTACTGGTTGTTAATTATTGGATTAAACTCACATTACATTAAACACTTTTGGGAGAACCAAAGAGCATCCAAAGACAATGCATCCCAAATATACCATATTTTCTTCATCGTTTCATCAAACAAATGATACACGCTAAAATCCTAATAGTATAACTCCCAACGTCACTTATAAATGTGCGATATGAAACTATAATTTGTTTTTTTTTTTGGGAAAGTATAATTGAATCCAAATGAAGCATAAAAGATTTCCAATTAAAATGTTAGTGTTCTTCTAATTTATTTATGAATAGAAATATATGTATCCCCCATCCGAAATCCGTTGATCAGTTGATCCAAGCGTACTATGTGTATATATGGTTAAGTAACATGTGTAATAGTTTTATATGTACATTTGTGAAAGTTTACCAAATCAGTGACTATATATTTGTATGTTGTCAATAATATATACATCCATTAAGGAACAATTATATTGTTATATAGATTCTTAATAAACAATTACCAACTTCAAAACTTGTCTTTGTTTCCATCCATACCAATGATCCACACAATAAATTCTTAACAAATAGTATTTGAAATATGCAGTCCATGAATCTAATGCCGAAACCTTCAAAAACCATATCAACCAAATATCATTCGATTAGACTAAAAGTTTCATTCAAGTACCTAGGTTTATTCAACATACTCATAAAGCTGAGTTGCATGACAGGACATAATTGAAGTTATGTTGTTTCTTTAAAAAAAAATCTTATCGTATTGGTACTCATATTTAATTACTGGTTGTTAACAATTGGATTAAAATTACATTACGTTAAAAACTTTTTGGGCAACCAAAGAGCATCCAAAGATAATGCATTCGAAAGATACCATATTTTCTTCATCGTTTCATCAAGCCAATGATACACGCTAAATCCTAATAGTATAACTCTCAAAGTAAATTATAAATGTTCGATATGATAGTATATTTTTTTTATTTTGGCCAAATTTTAATTGATTCCAAATGAAACATGAAAGAATTCCAATTAAAATGTCAGTGTTCTTCTACTTTCTTTCTGAATATAAATATATAGTATCTCCCAAACCCAAATCCATTGATCATATGATCGAAGTGTATTATGTGTATATATGGTTAAGTAAAAAAAAAATTTAGTTTTATATGTACATTTGTGGAAGATTTCGAAACCAGTGACTCTATATTTCTAGACTCTCAATAATATATATATATATCCATTAAGGAAGTATTATATTGTTATATATAAATTGGTAACAAACAATTACCTAATTCAAAACTTGTCTTCGTTCGCATCCACACCAATGATTGAAACAATAAACTTTTAAAAATTGTATTTGAACTGTGCAATCCATGAATGTAGTGCCGAAACGTTAAAAAACCATTTAAACTATAAATCATTCAATAAGACTAAAAGCTTAATTCAGCTACCTAGGTTTATTTGATAAAATTATGAAATTGTAGTAATTAAAGCATACAATATCTGATGCTCTATGTCTTGATGATATAATATGCACGTTTCTTTTAGGATATTTTTCCTTTTACCCGTTTGACGCATTATATTATATACATAAATCACCCGTATGAAAACATTTAAAATTTCTTAAATCATGGTTACCATCCATTTTAAAAAATGAGAAAACTGAATGATTAAAAATAAAAGACATGCATAGCCTTTGGAATGTATTTTCCAAACTCTGTCTTAAATTTTTTTTTTTAAGGATAACATAAAAGACTTTGCAAAAAACTAAGTACAAAACTTTAGACGAAAGTGGTTAACCAAAACAGACATTAAGTAACCCATAACATTTTTCACTCATTAGTTGTCATAAAATGAATTTATTAATTAAAAACATACTAATGATGTAGTTTATAAAAAAAAATTTAATCATATGTATTAATGTTTACTTTAGTGGATGTGTGTCCTTAATTTTAAAAAGATGTAATTGTACTAAGTTAAGTGATATTTTATAAAAAAAAAAAAAAAAACATGATCACATATATTAATGTGAAATGTAATTGTTCTGCATTAGTTAATTACATTTCTGTTTTTAAAAGATTGAAAATAATTGCACAAAATATCTCTGACTACCCTTTTCATTGACAAGTAGTTTGACACGATTAGCTAAGTTGGTAATCATGAATTTCGGCTATAAAATTGCTTGGCCCTGATTTTTTGTTAATTTAAAATTAATTTGATTAGTATTAATTATTTATTTATAGTAATACAGAGTCTTTATTGTTGTAATCCTTTGATAAATATAAGAGATCTATATATAAAATAGCTACTCATTATCTTTTCTAAACCCTTTCATCTTTCCTTCCAAACAATAACGCACACACATTCCAAGCGTTTTTTCCAATCCTCTGTTTACAGTGAAAATGTCTGAAGATTGCAAATCTGCAATATCAACTATAATAGAGGTGGATGACCCTTCTGAGGTATGTAGTAAGAAAAGAAAACGTGTTGATAATGGTTGGGGAGAATGGCCTGAGTGAGTTGAATTTACTACTCCTGAAGTGATAGATAATCCGATGTATAATGTGGATTTGAACCAAGTGGTTGTTGGTGATTTTCAAGTTCCCTTTGATCAACAGTTGGAAGATGCATATGTGGATGGTAACCCTGATGCTGGATATTTTGTGATTGATGAGAATGTGGTGGATGTTGAAGGTAATGTATCTCTTGTTTTTTTACTTTAGTTACAGGTTTGAAATTTTTTTTTAAAACTATTAGTACATGTATGGTTTCATTACTTAAAAATAAAAAGGCCTTATAATTCCTCTTATCAAAAATATTTGATATTGCAGGTTTTTCTTAGTTTGTGTTTATCAACTATTACTATTGGCTCTGTATGTGAAATCTGATTCGTATCTTCTGTAAATGTTTTTCTTTTTTTTAAGTATTACTACATGTATTCATGATTGTGTATACAGTAGGTAGTGTCAAACCTCGCTAAAGCGGAAACACGAGATGTAATAGTACAATGATTTCATAATCGAAAATTACAAAAGATCACCGTTCAATGGTCTACAATTAATACATTCCATAAATGTCTTACAAGCGTTTACAGCACAAAAGTAAATAATCTAAACATGCGATTACATCCAAAAGAGACAAAATTCCGTAATGCTACAGCAGCATAGATCATATAACGGGTTTAGCTTCAATGGACAAGTTGTGACTAACTCATGAAAAGCATGTAAAATAAACAGGTCAACTATGAAACATAGTTGGTGAGTATACAGGTTTTGTGAAATGAAGACCCTTTCCAAGAGTTTACAAATCTAGTTTAAAAGTTCCACATTACTACGTGATTAGTTTGCAAAAGTTTAGTGCCGAGGCCATACAAAGACGATAATCATCCGATAAGTTCTTAAAATCAACTTTTAGGATAATCAAATGCTATTACGCGAATAATTATGAAGTAATTCATTATAACTAGGCTCATTTAAGAGCGAAACTCATTTGATAGTTAATTTCATTTGAAATTCGATGTTTTGTTCGGAAAAGAGGTTTAATTACGGATGAGATTCATTAAGGAGCGATTCCCTTTTTGTACTCAATTAAAAGTCGTGATTCATTTATAACGCCACGCTCATATTTTCAAAGGAATATTCAATTCACGTTTATAAAACTCAAGATATAGTGTTTAATATGTTCAAGTTATGTCTATAAAACTCATAATGTAGTATTTATTAAGTTCACGTTAGGTTTATAAAGTCAATGGATCATCAAATCAATATCAAAACGTTTATAACCTCGACGGATTATTATGTCGAAGTTCATAAGGATGCGAGACGTTATTATGAAACCACGTTTATCATATTTCAAAACCACAATGATCTAATATAAAACTCAGGTTATAGAAATTATAGTTTTAAAGAAATATCGTTTCAAATGACAAGTCATTGTAAAGCTCGGGTCGTAAGTTTATTGTTTCAAAGAAATATTGTTTCAAATGACAAAGTCATTGTAAAGCTCGGGTCGTAAGTTTATAGTTTCAAAGAGTTGTCATTTCAAATGTCAAAACGTTATACGTTTATAGTCGTTTATGAATTTCTATGCTATTACGTTATAATGTCTATAGTCACAATGAATTAATATGCTTGAGTCCACAACCATACCTACAACCGATAAACCTTTGCCCCAAAGAGAGATGCCCTATCGTCGGCATGTAGGATGATGGGATGCACTCACGTGGCCGCGTGAGTGGGGAGGTGGTCTTGCTCCCAAATAGTACTATTCATATGCATCATTTGGCTCATATAGAGTTAATGGTTGTGTAGATATACCGGGGACTTTAGATACGATAGAAAAATAAGCATATAATCACGTTTGTATAAACGGTAAACATTCACGACATTATTTTGAAATTAAACATAACATAGCATAGCATTGGTAAATTGAGCATAACATTTGTAAAACGAGCAAAGCATAAACATAGCATCAAGTATAGCATGAGCATTTAAATCATATAAACATGTTTTTCACCCCAAAACATTTAAGTAAAGCGTTTAAAAGAGAGGTTGTGTACTCACAGTTTGAGCGTGAGCGTACAGATGGATGTAACGCGCGTGTTGACCGGTATGACTCCTATCCACGTCCTAAGAACACAAGGTTTCTAATTAGTTTCTTAACTAATCTGGTTTGTTAGGATTGCTTAGCTAGTTAATTAAATTACAAAGTGTCGTTAAAATTAGAATTTCTATTTAATTTACGTTGCCGGTAATTGTTCGAGCTGTGAACAAAATAATGGAAATATATGTATACACAATTTAAAAATTACCAAACTTGGTATGAAACATGAAATATAGTTCACAAATTTTCTGTGAAAATTTGAGGATTTTTAGACTTATGGATTATTTATAATTATTTTATGTCTAAAAAGTGGGATAATTATGGGAAAAATAGTAATTATTCACGAAAAATTCTGGAATTTTTACCAGATCAATTTCTACCCATTTTTTAGCTTTTTGTAAAATTTTCAAGTCGTTTTTAGCACTGGAACTATAGTTCCCAACATTATGCGTTTTAACGATACGTAAATCGGAAAACATAATAAAACACCTCCAATGAGTGTGAAATTTTGAGGATAGTGTCATTTTCTGAGGAAAATGACACTGGATTTTCCCATAATTATTTGATGTCCAAAAGTATTTTTCATGAATATTTCACCTTTTATAGGCTTTATTTGCATTAATTTATGAATAATACTTATGTTTTTCCAAAAATTCCCAATTTATTTTAAAGACTCTTTTCATGATCTAGTTACTGAGAAAAATAATTCTCAAAATTTTAACACGTTTTCTCTAGCAATTATGTATTTTTGAATCATCACAACACAAGAATTTTTAGATTTACAAGCTTACATCAATGCATGATGTTCATGCATTTTCTAAAAATATAAGGTCAAAAAGATAAATTACCATCTTTTTATCCTACTGAGATACACTTGTTAGGAGTCTAAAAACAATTTTTTTGAATTTATTGAACACCTTAAGCCCCATGAACATGTATCACAACAAGATTGCTCACAGAAAGGTAGCTGTTTGCGAATCAGTTTTGTGTGATACATTTGGAGGTCGACTACTGCGTGGATTTGAGTGAGACCAGTGGGGTTTTAAAGGTAAGACATTAAGCTAAATTACAGAAGAAAAATCAAGATTTTTGGACCATTATTGACTGAGTTATGGTCGATCAAAGTGGGGTCAAAATCTAGACAGATTACATAGAAGACAAAAATGATCTTTTTGGTGTGTTTTCACTACCAAACGATTTTTAGACCTCATCCAATGATTGAAGCCTTGTCTTTTATGCATGAATATGTGTTTTCATAAACATAAACATATTTTAACAAGGATTAAGATCTACCTACGAATTTTGGTGCATGCAAACCCAAAGTTGGGTTTTTGGCTCTTTTTCAAGAACACAACTTACAACCAAGCTTTTAATCTTATTTAATCCTTATAATCTTTGTTCTAACACATTCTTGGTTTTAAAATACATCCAAGATGTGTTAGAAATGACTTTTAACCATTAAATCTATTCAAGCTTGCAAGAACATGAAAATAGTTACAATAACATCAAAAAGTCGACTTTTTCGGTATGATTTTCGGTTTGATCATAGGTTACCCTTCTTTTACACATGAACATGTATAAGGTGTAACCTACAAACCATCAAACCTTTTATCAGGATTTAAGCCATGAAAAAGGCGTGTAATCCATGAAACAAACATAGTAAAAGAAGGAAATGGAAGCTAGGAATAGTGATTATACCTTAAGAGATGTGTTTTAATGGAAGAACACCTTTGAGATGATGATCTTTGGATGAATATTTTCTGGAGTTTAGTGTGTGAAAAGAGAGGTATTGTGTGTGTTTTCTTGAGAGAAAATGAGAGAAATGATGAGAGGAAGAGTGTGTAAGTGGTAGAAGACTTTTGCATGGAATCTAATGTAGTTAGTGGAGCTTTGAGTGGAAAAATGAGAGAGGGGAAGGGGGGGTCCGGTTTTTAGTGATTAAAATGGGGTTTAAAACTTATTTTTAAAAAAAAATAATGTATATAAATTGTATTATTTATTTATAATAAAATTGCACAAGTCTTGTACATTTCAAGGCTTTAAATTGTGTTGTTTTTATGCTTAATATTAGGGTTATAAAAATTGATGTTCTAAATTCTAAAATACTTCAAATTTTATTTAGATTTTTCATAATGGGTGTTCAAGTATTAGTTTGTCGGATTCGAGTTTCATTTAATCGATTCGAGTCGCGTTTACCGAGTTACGGAATTTCGGTTAATTCCAATTTTTGAGATATGATAAGTATTTTGTGTTGATGAATGAAATTAGATTTCATTTGTTTTCTTTGGCACTTTGTAACCTAATTTAATGTTGTTTAGGGTAAAGTCCGCTAAGCAATCTCCTAAAACGTTACGCGATTTCAGTAACTCACGGTTTCAGTACTTAATGAGTAGTAACCTAGACTTTTCACTAGGATTTTAAAGTGATGTAAACGTAATTAGATAGACTAGGAATTTAAGTGCGTTATTGACCTGAGATTTTTGACGGTTGTCACAGGTAGTATTATTTTTTATTTGTTACTAATGAAATTTAATTATTAATCTTATAGATCTAATTTGAGATGTTTATGTTGGAGGTTTCAATAAGTCTGATTTCCGCACTCGTGAAGCGTATGTTCGTTTTTGTTTGTCTCGTGTTATGGATAACGATGATGATTGATACATTGGGTTTAAGGATCTGTTTGTTAGGTGGATGAATGTATTTTGAACAATTGAAGTATGTGGTGTTTTAAACATTAATCTTTTGATCTTGGAACTTATGTAAATTATATAATTAGGTATGAACTGTATTTAATATTGGTATGTATTATTATGGTTATTTTGACAGTTTTTATGTTATATGTTGTTTTGTCGGATGTTTAATATATGTTAACATTATTTAAAAAGAACAATTACAATGTTAAAAGTATGTACAGACTACATTATATTATGTTTCATACCTGACCTTTATTTGTTGTAGCATATAGTTTTTTATACTTATGTTTCAGTGATGTTTGCACATAAATAATGTTGTATTTATAACCTTCCATCTGCAAAGAAATATACACTCTTACATATTACAACTGATAACCTTAGTATATTTTCTCTAGCTGTAAAAACTTAGACGTTTTAGATGAATATCAAACATAACTGGCATATTTGAAAATGATGGAGATCAAAGTTAACATGAACCTTGATATTGGATTATAATTTAGCCGGTTGTGATTTAGCAGAAGTTTGCTCTATGAAGAATTGAATGAGGATTTTATACAAGTGATTATAATCAATTTTAGAGGTTGCAAGATGGATTAGTCTGGATGTGTTCGAGTCAAAATGAGTGTAATTATTGGTGTGGATCAAGCTGACCGGAAACATTTTTTGGTTTGTCTGAGTTCTTAATTGTTTATACCTTACTATTTTAGTAGTAGATGACTACTTTTTGAATAAAGTTATAATGGAGGTTTATGAGTTAAATATACACTTTGGTGACTTTTGTCTCATTTTACCCGTTTTTATCTTAAAAAATCTTTTTTACTCATTCGATATAATTGGCATAACTAAAATCGACCAAGTCATTAGTAAATGAGTTATCCACTTCTAATCAACTGAGAGAAATGTGATACAACTGAGTTGCTATAAGATGATGTTACATAATTAGTGTTACAGAGTTAGGACAATCTCTAGCAGATTTTGGCAAGACAATCCATTTTCTTGGTACTTATGAAGGAGAGCTCTTGGGGCTGCATTTTCCGACCATGGGCAAAGTCACAGATGTTATCAATCAAGCAACAAAGAGAACTCAGTTTCTATTATGTCTACATTATTTTGAAACAAAGAAAAACTTTATCAACTTGTGAGCATCAGTCCATTGTATTGGACATATTTATAGATCTTTGCAAGTAAATGTTATATGTCACAATCTTATTTTATTGTTTATATTATGTTTTAGCTAAACTTAATTGATATGACCACTAACAATTTCTAATCAATCGTACAACAACAATAAACATCAATAGCAACCATCACACATAGTTAATCTATATGTAAACATGTAGGGTACTAATATTTTATTAACCGTCAAACAAATTTATTAAGTCTCTATAATTGACACATAGACCATACATTGTAGTAATATTACAAATCACTTATAAGAGAAATATTCCGCGAATCCGCGGGTTATATGCTAGAAATCAATAGTAAGGGAAATTAGCAAGTAAAATATAAATGTATCATAAAACAGAGCATGGCAATGTGGATCCAAAAAAGAAAACTTCCAAACAATCAGAGGTTAAAATAAAATCAGAGTTAATAAGTACAGATATAGAAACAATGCATTATAAATGTTACTACATTTTAGTAAAGTAATTAGAATTGTGGTCAGTCTTGTTTACAATGTATTTTGTTAGAGAGTTTATATTTTTTCATACTCTGTATTCAATGTAACTACAGTGGAGTAAAATATAATTTTTAATCCAACGATGGAGTACACATGTAAAAACAGTTTATAATACTCTCTATTTAAGTATGAATAAATGTTGTTGTTAACATTTATTTTGATGTGAGGAAAGAGGGAGTATTGATCCATTTTTTGAATAAAATGTTTTAATCAATCATTAATCAACTACGAATGCCATTCATACGAGTATGGAATGTAAAATTCAAAAAGTAAGATCACCAAAAACAATAATTCAGCAAGGGAGTATGTAAAAGGGATAATAACATCAAGAAACATCAAAGTGCATGATGATGTATGTAAATGTTTCTGACTACTCAAACAATCTGTTACTAAAAATCCATAGTTTGAATTAATCATCAACCAACCGTTAGATGTTTGAGGCTTATTATATATCTTCCATGCGTCGAATTTTTAAGGCAGCAACACCTTCTACTGCGTTTGATGTAGACGCTTCATCACCTAGAATCTCAGGCGGTGACTCACTTTTACGCTTCAATGAAAAGGGATCCCGAGTCCAATCATTAAGAGATGTAGGTGTGTCGTTCTCTAAGCTTCTTGAAAATGTAACCTAAAACAGGACAGAAACAATCATCAGTATGTAAACCATATAATTTTTTTTAATAGAATGCTGCTGAATACCAGTTTTATGAATGTATACATCATATTAATGTTTAATACATTTATATTGTTTTCTTTTAAAAAATACAACATTCCCTAAATATGGTCTCTCCATATAGGTATTATTTCAAAAATCCCAATGATTAATCAAATGCATAAATCATATAAATTAAAGTTACATGATAAATAATGTATTTTCAGCATTACCTTGTTATTCGGGGTCTGTTCTTGGAATCCATCCATTGAAAGGTCAGGATTAGTACTCATCAGTTTTTCGTGTATAGCACTAATGACTTCCACATCGTTTGTTATACTATCTACCGTGTATGCGGAGTAGTTAAACTTCAAGTTAAAATCAGTAATGCGGATTTTGAACACAAACTCCTTGTTTGGAAACGCCTCCAACTCATTTGGCACCATATGCGGATCATCAGACTAACATAATAACAATATGTTTGGACAAATAAAACAGGACATGTTAGTTAATTTATAGTACATGAGTGGAGTTATATATATACATATTTACGTTTGGACAGAAACTCACGCTATCCTTTTTGGCGTTCAGCTACATGACACCAAAGATGTAGCACCACAGGACAGTTGGTTGTCAAACAACACCAAAGATGTAGAACCAGTTTGGTCTTGAACTCGAATTACCATTCTAATCCTGTGAGTGATATACCACGAATTATTGGTGAATATGTGTAAAATGGTACTTTATTATAGTAATTTGTGATATTTGATTGTCACATAACTTGTCCAAAACTTACTTGGAATAAACATCTTTGACAATACCACAATTATCACACTCAAACAGCTTGACTTGTGTTGCATCTCTGTCTCTACAGCTAGCTTTCTTACCACATGCTTTACACATATGTAAACCATCCTTCATCGATTGAAATCCGGATCACTACAGATTTTAATACACATCCAGACACCAAAAGAAATTTTGAAGGAAAATACATGTTTCATTACTAATTTAAATTACTTAATGTGGTTAAACATTAAAATATAATTAACGAATACATGTTAAGGTGTTCATATATATACCTCTATTGTTGAACGGACCTCCTCCACAGTCTCAGTTTGTGAATTACTAAAATAATCCACTGCAGACTTGACAACAGTTTCCATACTCATGCATGACAATGGAGTGATTGGAACATCACTTTCCTCTCTCTGTTCCAAACTGTTAAGTAAAAAGTTAACAAAGTGTGAACTGCCCTGAAATCATATGATAATATGTTTTGTGTAGAACATAGTTCACAGATCAATAACATACTCATTCTTGAAGCTGTTAATTGGAAATATATCTTCATTGATGAAGACACGACAACCAAATAACTGATTGCTGACTTGAGGCATTCCTGTTTTAGATTTTTCGATTAATCAAAGAATATTGTTAATGTGTATAAATTGTTAGACACATTATAATTATAATGAATAAACACTACAGGGAAAGCTTCTGTTAGACTTACTACGCCATTCCTTGATCTTTGCTTTGTGGATGAGCATGATTATAGGATCAGACTTATGTTTGTGGGTTGCAACATAATCATACAGCTGAGTTGCATGATCGGCCCAAAGTGCACAATTGATTGTCTTGTCACTGTATAAAATGAAAGTAGTCAAATACTAAAAGATCATTAACAATTCAAATTCAATTGATATGTAAACTTCTCTATGTAGTTACTTGACATCTTGCAACACAAATTCAATTGATATGGATTATCTTCCACTTTCTCGTTTGACAATCAGTTGTTGCATTGACACCAACATCCCAACAACATCTACACTCACAATTCAAAACAATATAAAGATTTATCAAACTGAAGGTACCGTTCCACTAAATGTCATAAAATTAGGTAATTATAACTAAATCAATGCTCACCAAAGGTTGCTGTTGTTGACATTTTCCACTCCAACAAATCATCGTAACATACCGGATTGAAGCCATGGGTTTCAATAACGAAATCTGGACACCTGCGTACCTTAGGGGAACGGTAAAAATTAATCTTGTAGTTGTGGTCAATCAACTTATAATCACCAGCACAATCAGCTACACCAAAATTAGAGATGACCAAAAAGCTACCCTCCTTCAAAATGTCTTCAAAATCTGGGATAAGGAATTTCTTCACTAAGGCACATATCTTGTTTCCCTACAAAAAATGAGAGATCCTGTTTCATTAACATGATTATATAAAGAATAAAGAAACTTAACAGCGAAATGTACTTATATTTTCTGTTCATATCAAAAACATATCATGGCAATGTGGATATAAAAAACAAGCATTCCTACAAAAAACAGAGTTTCAAATAACAATGAAATGTGGTTACCTCATTGTTGATTAATATCATTTCCAAAGACACAACTTGAGATGGGTTGTTTTTATAATTTTGTATCCACAACAGGAATACCTTAACAAAAACTCTGAAATCATCTATAAGACTGTCATTGATCAGATTCAACGTAGTGAAGGCTTCTACTCCAGCCATTTTTAGCGTATTTGAAACTGAAAATTGAATAATTGAATAATTGATTCATATGATTAAAAAACACATATTTATAGGGATGGATTAAAATTTTCAAATTTAAACTCATTGGAGGAAATGTTTTTTACATTTATGGGATCCGTATATTATGGTCAATGAATGTGATTTTTGAGATATGATTTGCTAACTGATTTGCATATGATTTTAAATTTGAATTGAATTGTAGATCCTGCAATTTTGTTGTTAAATATTGATTCATTTGAGAATTCGTAGGAATGTTTCGTAAAAGTTCCAAATTTGTAGAAGATATCAACAATTAAACTCTCATTTTGAATTGTAACGTCTGGACATGGATTTATGTTGCATTTGAATGCAGTGATACGATTTGATTATCAATATCATTATGGTTATCATTATCATTCAGATCTTATGATTTGTTATCTATATATTATATATTATATCAATTATATCAATATCAATATATCAGAAAATATGATCTGTTTCACAAATTTGTAAACTTATGAACACCATCAATTGCCATTCAAAGGGATTGTTAGTATCACTGCATTTCTACTTTTTATACTATTACGGATTATCAAAGAACTATGTCAGCTTCTTCTATCTACAATAAATAACATTTTGATTATACAATTTGAACATGTAAGGACGTAATTATGATTTAGTTCTCCTCATTCAAATGCAGCAGTAATTTGTGTCCTACATAACGTTTTTTTACTTATATTTATTGGTCAAATGGTGACTTTATGAGTTTGTTAATTTGAATTGAGGAGAGATACAATTATTAGCTAATCATTTGTAGTTGACTCAATCAATGGTTAGATTTGTACAGATTGAGAAGCATCTAAGGCCAAGATTCATTTATAAAAAAGTCAACATTATTAGCTAATTATGGTTTTGTTTTAATAGATTAAAGAGATATTACGATACCTATCTATTACTAATATATAATGTATTTTCATATTTTTTTTAAAGATATAATTGACTATTTGCTCTTACAATTACTAAGAGAGTTTCTAAAATTTTATAAAAATGACTAATTAAATTCTCATTAATACAAACATAATTAAACCATAAACTAAATAATATACGATATTTAATTAACATACCTCTAATTATTAATTATTAAATTCTCATTAATACGTACATTATTAAACTATAAACTAATTAATACTAATATATAATGCATTTTCATTTTTTCTTAAGATATAATTGACTAATTTGCCCTTACAATTAGTAAGAGAGTTTTTAAAAATTCATAGAAATGACTAACATACCCTTAATTATTAATTATTAAAACCTCATAAATACAAACATAATTAAACCATAAACTAATTAATATATGACATTTATTTTTTAATTTTAACTTCTTTATATCTACAGACTATTGCATTTTATGATGCATTTGAGATGTTTTCTAGGATTACCATTTAATGTATTAAATATTAGTATAGACAATGTTTAATATCAAAATACATAAAAAAAAAAAAAAAAAAAAAAAAGAAGTGAAACTTGAACATCTAGACTCAACAAACGACTCCACAACTCGCAACCTGTCATTAAAAACTCAAAACTCAACACTCGCAACTCACCCGATCATCGAGTTCGCAATGACATATTTATGATATATTTAATTTTTGGTTATTTTGTTACAATTTGTTTTTGAAAATTTGTTAAAAATTTATTTTTTCCACTTACAAACAGTATTCTTCGTGCATTGTAATGTAGTTTTTGTTTTTTAAAAATATTTCAAAACATAATACTATATATCGAATTAATGTAAAATTACTGCTGCATTGCGCGAGTATTCTATATCCATAATTATTATATGATGCATTTAAGATATTTTTTAGATAGAAATGACTATTTTACCTATACAATTACTATCAGCTTTTTTTAAAATCCATAGAAATTACTAACATACCTCTAATTATTAAATTCTCATTAATATAAACATTATTAAACTATAAACTAATTAATATATGACATTTGATTTTAAATTAAACTTCTCTATATCTATATTATATTATATGACGCATTTGAGATATTTATATACTGTTATATGATGCATTTGAGATATTTTTTTATAAATAAAGAAATGACTATTTTACTCATACAATTATTAAAAGCCTTTTTAAAATCCATAAAATAACTAACATACGCCTAATTGTTTCTTAATAATAAAGACGTTATTAGACCATAAATTAATTAATATATGACATTTAATTTTAACTTAAAATTCTCTATATCTATATACTATTATATGATGCATTTGAGATACTCTTTTTAAGATAAAAATTACTACAGATGAGGAATTCTGGAAAAGACATAAGGGACGTGCATATTATGGACGGAAATGTTGGTACTAGACGAAAGTGTTAGCAAACTGCCAAAGGCGATTTTCCCATCTTTAGTAGTTAAATTCCAACTCTAAATCGTTTAAAAGTTAACTTTCCCCCAATTTTATACATACTGTAAGTTAAAAAAACAAACTATTAAATGTTTTTTTTTAATGAAATACTACATGGTTTTAATGTTATGTTGTCAACTTTTATTTTCGAGTAATCTGCATTTTTGATCAACTTTTAGCATTACCATTTAATTATAATTTTAAATATAAAAAAAAACCCCAAAAAAAGAGTGAAACTTAAACCTGTAAACTCAACAAACGACTTCACAACTTGCAACGTACCCATTAAGAACTCGAAACCCGACACTCGCAACTCATGACCCGACCATCGAATTTGCAGAGACATATATATCTATCTATATATATAAAATAAAGTTTTTGTTCGTCTATGAGTCAAACTTTTGGGGTAGGTGTGAGGAGAGGGTGGGGCCCTAAGCAGCCCCCTCTAGCCCCTAACATCCTTTGTCCTTTTTTATATTTCGACATTGTATATTTAGTTACAAAAGTGGTAACTTGACAAATCAGACATGAACCGGTCTAAAAATCAAACAGTATTTTAAATCAGTTCAAATTAAATATTTTGTTGTCTTTTAGATGAATAGAGTAACTGTTATACTTTTTAATTAGAAGGTATGTTCATTCACTTGTATAATTATCAATGGACAATTTGACTCAACACCAGCAGTATAAAGGATTCGATGCAAATAGCCTAACTAAATTTCAAATATAAAGCTTTTGAAATTATTATCATATAGGTTAAAATGTATAAAAAGAACTCATTTAGAAAAAACAATAAAGAAGAAAAGGAGAAGGGTAAAAATAAGAAGATTAATCCAAAAACAAATGTGTATAAACAAATAAATAAATAAAAGATAATAATGTTTATAGCAAAATGTGTCGGTAATGTATTTTGAGAATTATTTTGGAGAGATATCTCATTTTTGGTCTGCGACACAACTATCTTGTTAGGCACTTTCCAATCATAATTTTATCTCCATTTCTAAATATATAGGAAATAAAAAATCTTTTCTGCATATTTCTCTTCTAAAAAAAACTTTTTCTTTAACCATCTACTCTAAAAAATAACTCTATATATTTTTATACCACTTAATTCATATTTAGTCAAAATTTTAAAAGTTTTTCAAATGAAAGTTCTATCGATTACGTTACTTTTGTTTGATTATAATTGTTATAGTGTAATATTATATTTTTAGATATATTATTTTCTCAATCATTTAACTTCACTTATTTGTTAATAATAATTCATAAATACTAATACTTATTAATAATAATTATTGACAATCTAACAATATACAAATATGACTATTTTTGTTAATAGTACAAAAAGCCCTTATCTAAAAAATAATATTAAAAAGTATTTAACATTTTTAGATGATGAATTATGTTCAAATATATATAGAGGAAATCTGACTTTTTCTATCTCTATCTTTAAAAACAGAAAAACTATTATAATACATATTTTCTCCTTTATCTTTGTATATGAAGATAGATGACCATTGAAGATGACCTTATATCTATATTACTCTATAAATGTGAAGTGTTTATATTTCGTATCTTTATATATAAAGATATAGAAAGTTTATAGAGAACCATTAGAAATGACGTTACATCTACATTACCCAATTTTATGATGATTTGAGTATAAAGCTAGAGTTGGAAAATCAAATGATTTGTTGTTAGTGAACTTTTATTTATATTCTAAATTGAAACACCAACATGGTACACAACTTTTAAAACCATTTAGAATACAATATTTGTAATAATTTACAATTAATTTTAGTTATATAAATAGCAAAATACGATTTTCCATTTAAAAAATAGTTCTTTTGGTCTAAATAAAAAACTTCCTTCTATATTCACTTGTTAACTGGTATCCACTTTCACAAAAATAGTAGAAGTGGGTATTTTAATATTTTCTGAAAAACTAAATGCTCAAACTTAATGTGAACTGTTATCTTCATATACAATCGTTATAAAATTTTAACGAGGCAAATTATTATTTTATCAGTATTATCATTAATTACTATTTTTTAATAATCCTACAAAAGATCAAACAAGTACATATGGTAAATATTTCAAGTCAAATAATTAAGTCAACTTAAGATTATATAGAAACTCGTTAAACATTTGTATCATTTTAATAGGTTTTTCGATATAAATCATTTAGTCATAATTTTTAAGTTTATCCTATGCTCAAGAAAATAGTAAATTCTCGAGAACAGAAGTAAGTATCGTCATTTTTGATGTTACGATGAATTCATTATGTTTAATAGAGTTCGCTGTTTAGCGCGAGTAGTATACTAGTTGTAAATTGAATATTAACACTTATTTTATTTTTATTTTTATTTTTGTATTCTTGTTGACCTTTTAATTTCAGAATAAATGCCAGAATCCTACAAATTCAACACTGAAATCAGACATAAATTAACTTAAATATATGTAAGGTAGTCCAAACAATTAAACTATCATAATCAATTGTGATGTTTTATATAGAGTGTCGTGTGGACTTATTCAGTTTGATTTAAGTTTCTTGTGTTCAAAATCAGTGAGTAAGATGGAATTATTTATCATAGTGTTTTACTCGCTGATAAAATTAATTCAAATCATTAAGTAGATATAGTTGAAATTGTTTACACCTCTAGGTATGTTCTCGTTGTTAGTCGATCATGTTCACATCTTCGAGTAACACTTATTGTCTCTAAGTCTAAGTTAAAGTAACACTATAAGAAAGTCGAATATAAGCTAGAAGAATGATCGAGTGGAATCAACGAGCAAGGTATAAGACATCAGTTTGACAACAATAATATTATGCATAAATTTATGCATGATCATATCATTTTGAACACATGAATTTCAATTACTCTCTCCTTATATCTGTTAGTAATTCTATAATTTGCACTAACCAAATTTTGAAGTTTAATTTCAAGTCTATATGTTTGTCACATTAGACGTTTTTCTTTTCGAAGCTTAATTTTAAATCTATATGTTTGTCACATGACACGTTTCTCTTATCGATATTAACATTTGTCAAACTTTTTATCTCGATTCGTTTCAATTTTACCAATTTTATTCCATTGCGTAATTCCGTAAATTTTTGTGCTATTATCAAACATTTCAATCTATCATTGTCAAATATCTTAAAAACATGTCTAGCATTTTTAAACACATTTGCATGTTATCATTTTTATTTAAATAAACGTGAGAAAAATTATCACTTAATTTCCCCAAGATAAGCCCATAACAATTTTTTATCCAAGTAGCCCCCACTCTCACACCAATTAGATAAAAAGAAAGAAAAATCCATTCAAGATCAAATCTGAGCCGTCAATAACTCTCCCATAAACTCTATTTATAACCCTTCATTCCCACTCTCTTCTCCTTGCCTTACCCACTCCTTTCTCCCTCTTTCACAGATCCACTCTCCAAACCCTAATCCGTCATCATGACGTCATCACTCACCGTCGAAAAAACCTCCACCGGCCGTGAATACAAAGTCAAGGATATGTCCTTAGCTGACTTCGGGCGGCTCGAACTCGAGTTAGCCGAAGTTGAAATGCCCGGTCTAATGTCATGCCGGACTGAATTCGGTCCGTCTCAACCGTTTAAAGGTGCTCGTATCACCGGTTCACTTCATATGACTATTCAAACCGGTGTGCTTATTGAAACCCTAACCGCTTTAGGCGCTGAGGTCAGATGGTGCTCGTGTAACATTTTCTCAACTCAGGATCACGCGGCTGCTGCGATTGCTCGCGATTCGGCCGCCGTGTTTGCCTGGAAGGGAGAAACTCTTCAGGTAATAAATCTATTTATTTGCATATTGTACAAGTAATATAGAAGTTTTTATGATATAAATTGATCATTACCTGCAAATAGCTGTTTATTGATGTTGGTGAAATTATGCGTGCTGCTATGTGTAGTTTGAATGAGGGTGTAAATGTGTATATGTAAGATAATTGAAAGGTAGCACGTAATTAAATAGGATTATAAAGTTTATATTTAACCTTTAAATATGTTGTATGTACAGAATTGTCACTTTATTGTAGCTTAACAGCAAACAAACATTTCCATTCACATTTATACTTTTAAGGTTAATAATATTATATTATAGTGAGTATGAGAAAATGAGCTCCTGTATATTTCGAACGAACAAAAAAACACCATTATTATAATGAAATGTCTTAACACAATAACACGTGATGTTTATTTCGTTTATTCACTGACACAACTTTTATAATTAATTGATTTGATGTAATTTACAAAATATGATCTATAGTGTTTTAAAAGGACATTGCGCTATTAAAAATCTAGAAGGATACATATGAAATTAAGAAAATAGGTGTTATAATATGTAATTATCTGTTGTGTATGGATCAATGTTTGCGTGTAGATGTAGGTTTCTCATTTTAATAAATTCTAACTGATTTAACCAACTTAACTAAATTTATCAACAAACAGGAATACTGGTGGTGTACGGAACGAGCTTTGGATTGGGGTCCAGGAGGTGGTCCTGATTTGATTGTTGATGATGGTGGTGATGCTACTTTGTTGATTCACGAAGGAGTGAAAGCGGAAGAGGAGTTTGCTAAAACAGGGAAGGTGCCAGACCCAACTTCAACTGATAATGCAGAGTTTCAAATAGTGTTGTCGATTATTAAAGAAGGACTTGCTGTTGATCCTAAAAAGTACCATAAAATGAAGGAAAGATTGGTTGGTGTGTCTGAAGAGACTACTACTGGTGTTAAGAGGTTGTACCAAATGCAAGCTAATGGTACTCTGCTTTTCCCTGCCATTAATGTCAATGACTCTGTCACCAAGAGCAAGGTATTTTAAGTTCAAAATTTGAGTACTAATCTTGTATACATACGTGTATATGTAAATATGTTTTGATGCTCTTGGTTTGTGTGATTTGAATCTGTATGCTTTTCTATTAGTTAGGTTTTTTAGGTTTATATTTGTTAGAAATGCTTAGATTAAGGTACACTAATGGTAATAATCAGCTTACTGAATTGTAGTTAGATATTGTTGTCATATCATGGATCTGAATTCAATAGTAGCTTATATAATATGCGGTTTAGTGTGATGACGTGATGTAGTGAATAGTAGCTTGATCAACATGATTAAATGAGTGGAATAGTGGCTAAATCTTGATTTTGGCTTTTTGAGGATTAAATTCGATAATACTGGGAATTGAAATTGATACCAATTTATTAACAAATGCGTTTGGTTTTCTTATAGTTTGACAACTTGTACGGATGTCGCCACTCTCTCCCTGATGGTTTGATGAGAGCTACCGATGTTATGATTGCCGGAAAGGTTGCAGTTGTTTGTGGATACGGAGATGTCGGAAAGGGTTGTGCTGCTGCCATGAAGCAAGCTGGTGCGCGTGTCATCGTGACCGAAATTGACCCCATTTGTGCCCTTCAGGCCACCATGGAAGGTCTCCAAGTCTTAACCTTGGAAGATGTTGTCTCAGAAGCTGACATCTTCGTCACCACCACAGGTAACAAAGACATCATCATGGTTTCCCACATGAAGAAGATGAAGAATAACGCAATCGTCTGCAACATTGGTCACTTCGACAATGAAATCGACATGCTTGGACTTGAAACCTACCCTGGTGTCCAGAGAATCACTATCAAACCCCAAACCGACAGGTGGGTCTTCCCTGAAACCAAGACTGGTATCATTGTGTTAGCCGAGGGTCGGCTCATGAACTTGGGTTGTGCCACTGGTCACCCTAGTTTTGTGATGTCGTGCTCTTTCACTAACCAAGTGATTGCCCAACTTGAGCTATGGAACGAAAGAACTAGCGGAAAGTACAAGAAGGAAGTGTACGTGTTGCCGAAACATCTTGATGAGAAGGTGGCTGCACTTCATCTTGGTAAGCTTGGAGCCAAGTTGACAGTACTCAGTAAGGACCAAGCTGACTACATCAGCGTACCAGTTGAAGGTCCATACAAGCCTGCTCATTACAGGTACTGAGTGGTGGTTTTGGTGATTTGATGAAACAGGGTGATGTGATTGTTGCTTCTCTTATAAGATACAGATTATGTGTTTTAGGGTTTAGTTTTGTTTGTTAAGTTCGTCGGGGTGTTGGTGGGGAGGAAACTGGTTTTGGTCTTTTTTGCTCGAAAAAGGTCATTGATGTCGGTTTGAATAAGGGTCTGAGTGTGAAGGTTGTGTAAACATTATTGTAGTTTTATTTTTTTGGGTTAGAGGTTTTACTTTCTCTGCCTTATGCTTCTTAACTAATGAGGAGGAAACTGGAAGAAAAAAATGTCTCTTTATGTTTCAGATATTTGCTTTGCTAAATAGTATTTGATGAATAGCCCATCCGGTGGTAATATCATCAAGATCTCTACTTGATTCCTGTGTGGGTTCCATTTATGTTTTTTTCTTTGCAAATGAATGAAAGGTATTGGTGTCGTTTTCTTTAAAAATAAATGAACGAAACCAATATCGTTTTCGTTCTCAGGGTACAGGTTTTTGTAAAATTGAAGGTGAATGTTATCTATTATTGGTTTACCATCAATCATTGTCGCTTCTTATGTAAAGAAAGTGATGTATTTGTGCATCATTTATACATTTCCTTTTCAAAAAACAAAAATAAAGTAAAGAGAGGCAAGTGTTCGGGTTAATTGAGTTTTATATCGGTTAATATTTCGTTATTCAAATGAGTATGAATCTTTGTCGAAAAGTGAATGAAAAATCTGAGTTTGGCTTGTCGCGTTGGATGATTATTACTACATGCGAAGTGCATTCATTATGAACATATTGTTTTATTACATTCCAAATGTGTTCATTGTAAATATCGTCATCAGACACAACGAGAGTTTCATATGTAAACAAGACTTCATTTTTTAGAGAAAGAATAACATATCTCAGGTTCAAATCTCACTAGCAACACATCTTGAGGTATCAGGGAAAAGGTTCAAAAACGGTCATGTGAGTTAGTGTGATAACTCAGTTAGGAAAACCTTCTCCGTTTACTGGTTTACATTATTCTTTAGAGAATGCAGAAAGTGTTACTTATGATTTACAAAAGATTGATTCGACGAGCAATTATAATTCACGATTCTTTAGATCTAATGTAACCCTTTCCCAAGGCTCGACTCAACTGTTTCATATGGGTCCGAAGTGTCAAATATGATTGCAACCTCATTGTCATAATGTGTTCAACGAACTAATTCTTGTAAATTAGAATGCTCTTAAAATTCCAAACATCCTCCACAAGAACTATAGGTTGCAACTAAAAGTCAAGTAAATGACACATCGAATTGGTCAATCAATCGAAAAGGACAATCCAAGAACAAACAAGATGAGAACACAACTTGAATCGCTACTATGATCAAGGTATGTTCATCCTTATCTATAAAAGATGTAGAAATCAAGCACATTGGTGAGCAATCATAAAATAGCTTAACAAAAGGTCGAATAACAATCTAAGTATTGAATATCAATTAAGCATGAAGCATGAATCATAAGAAGTGTGTCAAAACTCAAAAGACAAACAACAAAAATGTGAAAAAAAGTTAACCCTTTTCCAAATTCTTCTTCCTCATTGTCATTCTACCTCAAATCCATCTTGAATCAAGAACCGAAAGATACATTCAAATATTATTTGAAACCATGCTTACACATTGCTAGTGTTTTTTAACATCCCTATCTTGGAAAAACACAATCTTTAGGAACCCCAGTTGACAAAAAAGTCATGTCTCATATCCACAATAAGCTCACCAAAAAATCTTGCTATTGGATCATGCCACAAGGGTCTCAAACAAAACAATAATAACACACAGAACATACATAAACACACCTTAGAAAACCAAGTTAACTTGCATTTGATTATAGGTAACTAACAACATGAATAATTTCACAGAAACATGGATCCCTCAAACTCAACCAAAAAAAAGACAAACTTTACCAAATGTATCATTCAAGATTATGTATTTATAGCATCTCTTGCACATCTTGTGATAATTTCACAGCCTCTATTATAAGGGTTAGCAACCCCTTTCCCTTTACAATTATAATATGAAGCTCCAGGTGTACCACAAGGTACAAGATCCCTCTTCAATGTCTCATAACTTATGTATTTTTTCTCCATTAACAACACCCTCCTACTGCTTTCAGATTCCATCATCTCATCTTGTGAATACTCAACCATCTTTTCACCACAAACCCTTTTCACCACTGGACTAAATTCATCATTTTTAAGCAAATTGAGGTCTAAAATTGAGACCCCAGATGAAATTTGGAAGTGGGTATGTAGGAAAAAGATGAAAAATGGTAACAAGATAGATTTCATTTAGGGAGTTTTGAGAGGGTTTTTTTGCAACTTGTTTTTTAAGTGGTTAAGTGAGAAGGGGATGATGGGGAGTTGATGAGAGTATTGAAAGTCATAGTCTCTCACCTACCAGGAAGAGAAAACTACATGGGTCCCATTTAAAACACAAACATCTCATTTTACGCTAGGTTTTAAAGCATACTATATTTTTGTGGTGATTTCGTCGGCGATTAAAAATCATTCCACGATTAATTAGAGTGCAATTTTAAAAACGATTCACAACTAACAATTGGAATTCATTATCTTTACAGTAATTGATACTTTGTGCTTCATTGTTATACCCAAAAATTACTTAAAATAGATAAAAGAATAAACAATTTATAAAATTTAAGTGGTGCCCGCATGATTCCGTGCTCTACGTGACGATGGAGGAGTGAGGACGGAATCCACTGTGAATGTCACATGAAACTTGAACTTAGTTTTGTACATATGAGTCAAAACTGATTACATATTTTCATGACACGTAGTTTATTAAAGAATAATGTGGTGTTGATAATCCTCATATTTATATACGGAAGGTTTTAAAGTGTGTTCTAAAAGCAGATGTTAAAGTGCATTCAGTTAACTAATAATCTGTAAAAATATACTCTTCTAATTTTAAAAAAATGTCTCGGGAAAAAATATTAGATTTATTATAGTTTGATAGGAAAAGTTCAAGTAATTTAGTTTCTTATGGTAGTAATGATAAAATTAAATTTTTTTATTTATTTTAACATTAATTAATCTTTTTGATAAAAAAACTTAATTAAAATTATTAGACTCCTATATTCTTCAATAGGAAATAAAAAGGTTTTAGAAGAAATACATATATGATATACAAATTAAATTTGTGTATCACAACTTTATAATTTTTATATATCACACTGAAAAACTAATAGCGTGTATCACACATAAAAATTATAAAGGTTGTGATACACAAATTTAATTTGTATATTATATATATATATATATATTTAAAAAAAATATTTCATATTAAAGATCATAAAATTTTAATATAATTTTTTAATAAAAAAATTAATTAATCTTAAAATAAAAAATAAAAAATTTATTTCTACCATTACTACCATAAGGAATTAAACTACAAGAACCCCCCCTAATATGATAATGACAATTTTATCTTTATATTTAAGATAGTTTTGATTAAAATTATTTAACAAATAATTTATTGTGCTGGTGAAAGTCTTAAAATGAGTGTTGGCCAAGATAGAGGAAAGTAATAAATAAGGATAAATTTGAGAATATAATGATTTTTTGTAGTTATTTTTTTACAAATAGGCACTATTTTTAAAACAAACGAAAATAGTAAGATGGACATTTAAATAGAGATGGGGAGGAATATTAATCTTTTCATATATGGTAAACATTGAACTTTGTTAACAACGTTTATTAAATTTCTCATTTTTTTGAAAACTTTGCGTCCATTTAATGTTGCTTAACGAGGGTTTTTAATCCGCGCGTTGCAACGTGTGACACCCGACTTTTTAGGTTAATATTCGTACATCTTATTAACGTTAATTAAATGCATTTTATTTTATAAGCATTTGAGATCATATGCATGTTCATTCGTCATTATGAAAACTAGCAAACATCACACATGCATATCATACGCGTTAGGTAATTTTAGGAATTACCGGGTCATATGCGGGTTAAACCGACTGACGTGAATGTTGGTGAATAATACGAAATGCTTAAAAACAATGTCTAACGACATGAAACACACATAATTATTATTTCATGTCCAATTTCATCGAATAATACACACATTACTGTTGGTCCCTTTTTGTCGAATGTTTATTAACTATTAACAACAAATGTAAATAGACAATAAATTCAAGTTTAAAGTTTTCTTTTATTAATATAAATCAAATCAATGAATACTTTACAAAGTTTACTGCAGAAATAGACAAGACAAAAAAGTTTAATTAAACTAACTTGTGACAAATTTGACCTCAACATATCATCAGTGAATAGCTCGCAAATGATTCTCAATAATCAACACTTAACAGATAAGTGAGGGCACTTGATTCGCTCTGATACCAACTTGTAACACCCCTCTTTCAATATAAGAATATAATATTAATAAACACGGAAGCATTAATTTAAAATACCTAAATAGTTTACATTTCCCCAAAAGTACACAAAATTAAAACTTTTTAAACTACAAAAGGTGGGGTATTATAAAATTACAAAACAAGGTTTATCTCAAAAACCATATCAGAGACCAAAGCGCAGTCAAACATTCACGATCAAATCATTACTCCCTGCACCCACATCTAACAAAACATATCCTGCAGGAAGTAAAATGAGGGATTAGCACAAAGCTAAGTGAATAGATTCATCGCACTCCATTCAACTTAGCATAACTAGCTAATTACATCAATAAAACGTAAACACACCCAATTCAATGAGGATCGGTGGCTCTGGGGATATCATAATACCCGGGGATTCCCCCAAGAACACTTACCAACAATCTGTATGGCCAATACAGAATAGACCGATAACTAATGGTTATTAAACCCATACACAGGTCTCAAACACAACAAATGAATCAAAACCTGTGTAATACACATAATAACCAGAAGTCCAACTACACGTTGACCTCAATCACATATAGCACATTGGTTCACATATCACGTAGATCAATAATCAATAATCAAGACTAAACAGTCTAATAAACATCTACGTTTACTTGTTGTAACCAAATAGTTACAACTAAATCAAATGATGAGTTCTGAATCCACTCACCGATACCTCTGACGTCTCCACACTCAGGATTCAGATATCACTGAGTCTTAAGTTGATCTGAAACAAAAATCATATATAAGTCAGAAGTTCGTTCCATAAATATCATTATAGCCTATTTATCCAATCAGGTAATCCCTGAAGTCTAGGCAAACAACAGTTCAATCAAAAATGAACTTAGAAAATTCCGTAATAACGTTTAGAACTGGAAAATGTCATTTTCGGGCCCTAGATGACCCCGGATGGCCAAAAATTGCCTAGGCTATTAGAATATAGCCTCGCTTACTAAGTCGTTTCCAAGTGACCATGCGAATTTCAGCTAAATCCGAGCTAGTAAGATTTTCACAAAATCGCGTCTCCAAAAACACTTACGCATTCTCAAAATTTGCACAAAAAGACAAAAAATTTGATAAGTTCGCAGGTTAAGTTCGCATAATAAGTTCGCAGGTTAAGTTCGCATAATAAGTTCGCCTGTTAAGTTCGCATGATGAACCCAGGTGCGAACTTACGCGCTGATCAACCTAAAAATCGTCCAATTTCGATCCAAAACTCAATTTTATGGTTTCTAATCAATCTAATAAGTTTCCTAACATCAATTAGGCATCAAATAACACTTAATAACAACAAATCAAGCACCAATTTGATAATTCACTCAAAACCCAAAACTTACCTTCAAATAAAGATAGAGATGAAATGATGATGGATTGAAATCAGTTATGGATATTGATAGCTTGGTGTTCTAGATTCGAAATCACAGTAGCAAGATTGAATCAAAGTTTGGTTATGATTTCTTGAATTTATGCAAGCTTTTCTAAGAAAAATGGGAACAAGAAGAAGAAATGAGATATATATGAATCTAAGGTCGGCTTTACAAAGTCGGCTTGTGAAAGAGTGGTATAATTTTATACCCGTCCCAAATCTTTTGTCTGGAACCTGAAAACCTTTTGCGAGAAATAATATTTTATTTTACCGTCATCTATAATAATTTAAAACGATTAATATTTCACTAATCACAATAAGTCAAAGGACCTATTTATCTACGTTTCACAATGAATCACATAATATTAAATAATTTCTAAAACAATTAGATAATCAATTAAATAATAGAAATTACCAGACCGCAAGAGAGGATGTTACAAATCTCCCCTCCTTAAGGAGATTTCGTCCCCGAAATCTCAATACTATCAAACAATCCAGGATATCTGGACTTCATGGACTCTTCGGTCTCCCAAGTCAGGTTTGAACCTAAACTATGTTTCCATTTTACTAACACCATTGGTATCTGTTTCTTTCTAAGCTTAGTAACTTTTCTATCCAAAATTTCAATAGGTTCTTCAACCAATTTCTGATTTTGATCAACTTTCAAATCTGGTAGAGGAAGAATCTGAGTTTGGTCCTCGACGTTACACTTTCTCAAATAACAGATATTAAACGTGTCATGAATACCAGCAAGCTCAGGAGGAAGATCCAATGAAACTGATTGATCATTAACCACTTGACGAATTCTGAAGGGACCAATGTATCTAGGCGCCAACTTCCCTCGCTTTCCAAATCTAATCACGCCTTTCCAAGGTGAGACTTTTAAATAAACCAACTCACCCTCAGAAAATGTAACAGGGCGCCTACGCGGGTCTGCATATTGTTTCTGTCTATCACGTGCAGCTTTTAACTTTTCTCGTGCGATAGTCACTTTATCAGCTGTAATTTGAACAATATCTGGACCAGCAAACTGCTTTTCTCCAGTTTCTAACCAACACGTGGGCGTTCTACATCGACGTCCATACAACATCTCATATGGTGGCATACCAATACTGGAGTGATAGGAATTATTATAGGCAAATTCCACCAATGGCAGGTGAGAATCCCATGAACCGCCATATTCCAGAATACAAGCTCTCAACATATCCTCTAGTGTCTGAATCGTACGTTCTGATTGACCGTCGGTCTGAGGATGATACGCTGTACTGAGATTTACACGTGTACCCAATTCTTGTTGTAAACTTTGCCAGAAGCGAGAAATAAAACGAGAATCCCTATCTGACACAATCGATAACGGAATACCATGTCGGGAAACAATCTCATCAATATACAACTGAGCAAGTTTAGTCAAAGATGCTGTTTCATTTGTAGCGATAAAATGAGCACTTTTAGTCAATCTGTCAACGATAACCCAAATCATGTCGTTACCTCGAGATGTACGTGGGAGTTTAGTTACAAAATCCATAGTAATATGATCCCACTTCCACTCAGGAATTTCTAACTGTTTCAATGATCCATATGGCTTTTGATGTTCAGCTTTAACTTGAGCACATATATGACAATTTCCAACAAACTTTGCAATATCAATTTTCATTGTAGGCCACCAGTACAAAGGTTTCAAGTCATTATACATCCGCGTACAACCAGGGTGGACAGACAATCGAGACTTGTGAGTTTCAGTTAAAAGTAAATCTCGAATACCACCTATCAAAGGGATCCAAACTCGAGACTGAAAAGTTTTTAATCCTCTCGAATCGTCAACTAATAACTCTTTTCTTTTCAACATGATTTCTGATTTCAAATTTGGCTCTAACAAAGCTTCAATCTGTGCATCTTTGATTTTATCCACTAAATCAGAAGAAACATCAACTCGTAGAAAACAGACTTGATTAGAAGTACTCTTTCGACTTAAAGCGTCCGCAACTACATTTGCCTTTCCTGGATGGTAACGTATTTCACAATCATAGTCTTTGATCAATTCTAACCATCGTCTTTGACGCATATTCAGTTCTTTCTGTGAAAACACATACTGAAGACTTTTATGATCAGTACATACAATGCATTTAGTACCATATAGATAGTGTCTCCAGATTTTCAAAGCAAACACAACAGCTGCCAACTCTAAATCATGTGTTGGATAATTCTTTTCATGCGGTTTTAATTGTCGCGAGGCATAAGCAATAACTCTGTCTCTTTGCATAAGAACACAACCCAAACCAGAGTAAGATGCATCACAATATACAATAAAATCTTCAGACCCATTCGGTAATGCTAACACTGGGGCTTGACACAACAATTGTCTCAGAGTCTGAAAAGCATGCTCTTGCTGATCATTCCACTCAAACTTTTCATTCTTGCGGGTTAATTTAGTCAACGGACCGGCTATTTTAGAGAAGTCTTTAATGAACTTCCGGTAATACCCCGCTAAACCCAGAAAACTTTTAATTTCAGAAGCATTCTTCGGAACTTTCCAATTCATCACCGCTTCTACTTTAGAAGGATCAACTTTAACCCCATCGTTACAAATAATGTGACCCAAAAACTGTACTTCTCGAATCCAGAACTCGCATTTAGAAAATTTTGCATATAGTTGTTCTCTTTTCAATGTTTCTAACACTATTCTCAAATGCATTTCATGTTCTGATTCAGACTTAGAATATACCAGAATATCATCGATAAACACAATAACAAACTTATCGAGAAAAGGCCGACAAACACGGTTCATCAAATCCATAAAAATTGCTGGAGCATTTGTCAAACCAAAAGGCATAACCAGGAATTCAAAATGACCATACCTGGTACGAAAAGCAGTTTTAGGAATATCCTGTTCACGAACACGAACTTGATGGTAACCTGATCTCAAGTCAATTTTAGAATAAAACGAAGATCCTTGCAACTGATCAAACAAATCGTCTATTCGAGGCAGAGGATATTTATTCTTTACTGTTCTTTTATTTAACTCCCGATAATCAATACACATTCTAAAAGACCCATCTTTCTTTTTAACAAACAGAACCGGTGCACCCCAAGGAGAAGAACTAGGTCTAATAAACCCTCTGTCCAATAACTCTTGTATCTGATTCATCATTTCACGTATTTCAGAAGGAGCTAATCTATAGGGAGCTTTAGCTACTGGCGAAGAGCCTGGAACAAGATCAATCTGATATTCGACTTCCCTAACCGGTGGTAAACCGGGTAATTCATCAGGAAACACTTCCGGATATTCAGACACAACCGGAACATCAGAAATGGATTTCTTTTCTAGTTTGGCATCAATAACATAAGCTAGGTAAGACTCACAGCCTTTATACAACGACTTTCTAGCTTTCATCATGGAAATCAGAGGAATACACCCACTATCTCGTTCTCCTCGAGCCACAACATATGACTCTTCAGAGATTGGAATTCTAATCAGCTTATGGTGGCAATCTATACTTGCTTTAAACTGACTTAACCAATCCATACCAATAATCACATCAAAACTTGGAATCGGCATTAATAGAAACGAAATCGGAAAAGTCTGGCCATCTATCACAATAGTAATTCCAGTCACCGAGGTGGTAACATGAACTAACTTCCCACTAACAATCTCTACTTCTAAGGGCTTAGTTATCACAGTAGGGATCAGTTTCAACTTATCACAGAAACACACAGATATAAAGGAACAATTCGCTCCAGAATCAAACAAAACACGAGCTGGTACAGAGTTTATAAGAAAAGTACCCGTGATCACATCATCTGTGTGGACAGCCTCATCGACTGTCATCTGAAAAGCTCTGCTTGTTGCTGGCGGAGGATTCTTCCGCTTTTGACCGGAAGATGACGAACTCCCGACCGAACCCGAACCCTGCCTCCTCGCCTCAGGACACTGTCCCACACGATGTCCTTCTCGTTTACAATTCCAACACACAAAATTGGGAAACTTACAACTATTCAGCTCATGACCCATTTCACCACATTTCATACATTTAATCGTCTGAGTCGTACACGGGCCAGTATGTTTAGATCGACAAGAACTGCACCAGGTAGAATTATTAGATGAACTACTCTTGTTGCTGAATCTTTGACCTTGGCGATTTCCCTGCCACCTGGACTTTCCTTTACCTGAAGAATCTACTCTAGCTCTTTGAAATGAAGAAGAAGTATCTCTAGCTTGAGATTCTCGAAATCCTCTAACATCACTATCAACTGAACGTGCAAGAGTAAAAGCTTGGGATAAACTGCTAGCTAACCTCACTGTAGTACGATAATTATGAGGTAAAGCTTCCACAAATTGTTCAATTTTAGTTTTCTCATCGGGAACCCACTGCTGTACAAACCGAAGCTTCTCTGAAAACTGTGCTATCAACTCATCGATATTCATCTTTTCAGTCAAATGGAGATTCACAAACTCTCTCCTCATACGTGCCATATCAAAATCGGAACAGTACTGGTTACGAACAGCTTGATGGAAGTCAGACCATCGGATAGCCTCTCTCTGTTGTGGAGTCAAATGACCAGTAATTGAATCCCACCAAATCATGGCTTCATCCTTTAAACATTGAATAGCATAAAACACTTTGGATTCTTCTTCACAGCGAGTAACATCAAACTTCCGTTCAATATCTCTCAACCAATTCAAAGTTACAGAGGGATTTGTACTACCTCTAAACTCTGGTGGTTTACTTGCATTAAACGTCTTGAATGAACACTGCCTACTTGGCTGAAAAGTAGGAACATTACCATACACAGGCATCTGTCGCTGATAACGTTGCTGAGATGAGGCAGTTTCAGTCTGTCTTTTAAATTCTCTGAGATTGATCAACTCATCTTCTAGTTGAAAAAGATAATCATCTCTATTCGATTCTTCATGAGCAGGATTAGAAGTACCCTCATGATCATGTCTCTCATTATGAGTATCTGAAGGAGGAACATCGATCCTAGAGGCATTGTTAGGGTTGGCGGTCGTTTGCTCGTTATCTGCCATATCTGTTTTCACAACAACAACAACAACTCGAAACTTGTTAATCGTTAGCATCTATCTACTAACCGATTCATAACCAATGCTAAATCCCTTATCCAGGATTGTTTGACATAACACGATTCAGATTTGGGATTGAACACCTTACAATGCTCAACTCACCCAAACCTATGCTCTGATACCAACTTGTAACACCCCTCTTTCAATATAAGAATATAATATTAATAAACACGGAAGCATTAATTTAAAATACCTAAATAGTTTACATTTCCCCAAAAGTACACAAAATTAAAACTTTTTAAACTACAAAAGGTGGGGTATTATAAAATTACAAAACAAGGTTTATCTCAAAAACCATATCAGAGACCAAAGCGCAGTCAAACATTCACGATCAAATCATTACTCCCTGCACCCACATCTAACAAAACATATCCTGCAGGAAGTAAAATGAGGGATTAGCACAAAGCTAAGTGAATAGATTCATCGCACTCCATTCAACTTAGCATAACTAGCTAATTACATCAATAAAACGTAAACACACCCAATTCAATGAGGATCGGTGGCTCTGGGGATATCATAATACCCGGGGATTCCCCCAAGAACACTTACCAACAATCTGTATGGCCAATACAGAATAGACCGATAACTAATGGTTATTAAACCCATACACAGGTCTCAAACACAACAAATGAATCAAAACCTGTGTAATACACATAATAACCAGAAGTCCAACTACACGTTGACCTCAATCACATATAGCACATTGGTTCACATATCACGTAGATCAATAATCAATAATCAAGACTAAACAGTCTAATAAACATCTACGTTTACTTGTTGTAACCAAATAGTTACAACTAAATCAAATGATGAGTTCTGAATCCACTCACCGATACCTCTGACGTCTCCACACTCAGGATTCAGATATCACTGAGTCTTAAGTTGATCTGAAACAAAAATCATATATAAGTCAGAAGTTCGTTCCATAAATATCATTATAGCCTATTTATCCAATCAGGTAATCCCTGAAGTCTAGGCAAACAACAGTTCAATCAAAAATGAACTTAGAAAATTCCGTAATAACGTTTAGAACTGGAAAATGTCATTTTCGGGCCCTAGATGACCCCGGATGGCCAAAAATTGCCTAGGCTATTAGAATATAGCCTCGCTTACTAAGTCGTTTCCAAGTGACCATGCGAATTTCAGCTAAATCCGAGCTAGTAAGATTTTCACAAAACCGCGTCTCCAAAAACACTTACGCATTCTCAAAATTTGCACAAAAAGACAAAAAATTTGATAAGTTCGCAGGTTAAGTTCGCATAATAAGTTCGCAGGTTAAGTTCGCATAATAAGTTCGCCTGTTAAGTTCGCATGATGAACCCAGGTGCGAACTTACGCGCTGATCAACCTAAAAATCGTCCAATTTCGATCCAAAACTCAATTTTATGGTTTCTAATCAATCTAATAAGTTTCCTAACATCAATTAGGCATCAAATAACACTTAATAACAACAAATCAAGCACCAATTTGATAATTCACTCAAAACCCAAAACTTACCTTCAAATAAAGATAGAGATGAAATGATGATGGATTGAAATCAGTTATGGATATTGATAGCTTGGTGTTCTAGATTCGAAATCACAGTAGCAAGATTGAATCAAAGTTTGGTTATGATTTCTTGAATTTATGCAAGCTTTTCTAAGAAAAATGGGAACAAGAAGAAGAAATGAGATATATATGAATCTAAGGTCGGCTTTACAAAGTCGGCTTGTGAAAGAGTGGTATAATTTTATACCCGTCCCAAATCTTTTGTCTGGAACCTGAAAACCTTTTGCGAGAAATAATATTTTATTTTACCGTCATCTATAATAATTTAAAACGATTAATATTTCACTAATCACAATAAGTCAAAGGACCTATTTATCTACGTTTCACAATGAATCACATAATATTAAATAATTTCTAAAACAATTAGATAATCAATTAAATAATAGAAATTACCAGACCGCAAGAGAGGATGTTACACAAGAACGTGCTTAAATCATATAATTAATTAGTTTCTATCTTAAATATATAAGTTTGCATTAATTAAATACTAATGAAACACTAATTATATAATTAAGTAGTTATATTTTAAATATATAATTTTCTATTAATTAAATACTAACTAGACACTATTTATATTTTTACTGACCTTATTTTAAATATATAATTCTTATTAATTAAAAACTAACTAGACTGCCATAGCCGAAGAATATTTGCGATAACGGATCATCGTAAAGACATTTCAAACGGATTAATAGGTTTAGGGTTGATAGGTTGAAAATTTTAACCCTAACCCTTTTGGTGGCGTCAACAATTGCCACCCATAACTATAATAATTTAAAATATGATGTATAGAATAAAATAAACAATTAATATATCACTCTGTAAAAAAAAAATTATCATCACTATATATCACGAGTAACATACTCCTCTAAAATACAAAGAAAAAAAGAGTATTATACCTTGCACCTATTTCTATTTAAGGTACAAAATGTTTTTGTTTTTATTTGAAGGTATTAAACTTCCAATTTGTTATCAGATTAGGGCATTTACGAAGGTATTAAGCTAAAAATTGCGTCTTTTAGTTCGGGAACTAATATAGATTAAGGGAAATACCAAGAATGAGACTAATATACTGAATAACCTGACATTGGTCTAATATTATAGTTGAATTTAAGTGATATTAAAAATACCCAATATCACTTTCAACTTACATTTCTCACTTCTCGCTCAATAAAAATTTTAAATTATTTAAAAGATACAACTCAATTAAGTATATATACCAAAGAATACATTGAAAACTCGTACCTCAAGTTAAAACTTGATAAGTTTTGTACCTTACGTAGAAGTAGGTGCATAGGTGCAAAGTAATAAAATCATCAACATACCTTTCAAATGCTTACACCTAAATATCCAGGTGACACGTGTCAACCCACTTAACTTCATAATTAATAAATAAATATATAAAATGTATAGATCGAAGTCTTTCAAAAATCAACTAATGAAGCACAAACTTATCAGCAAACAATGTTTTATTAAATAAAAAATACAAATCAAATTTCTATTACAAAGCCAATTAATGAACACATTTCTTTTTCATAATACTTTTTTTCTTTTTCTTTCTTTTCTTTTTTTTCTTTTTTGCCATTTGTTAAATGAAATTATCGATATAAAAGTTAGAATTAATTTTAAACGAGAATGAGATTTTTTTTGAGAATGAAAGAATTAATCTCAATCATCAATTTCATCAAGAAAATAATACCTTCAACATTTTTAAAAATTGAATATCTCACAAACGGCTAGTCAAAAATATATAAAAATTGCACCATAAAAATCAGCATTTTTTTCTCTTCGATTAGACATCTCACAAGGTATACTTTTGACGAACTTTTTTTTCATTTTTTGGTAGATTTCGAAAACTGGTAACACATGTGTTAGTCGCTGGTAACACATGTGTTAGTCGCACGTAACACATGTGTTACTAACCACTAACATATGTGTTACTGGTTTTCAACCAAAAAAAAAAAAAAAAAAAAAATTAACCAAAAATATATCATGAGAGATGTCTAATTGTAGAGAAAAAAAACGATGAATTCTATGGTGTAATTTTTATAATTTTTTGATTAGCCGTTTGTGAGATATTTAACTATAGGGGAAAATTAGGTTTTGCAAAATGGATGGCTATGATTCCTTCCTTCATTCTCATTTGAACTCAACCCATAAAAGTTAATATGCCTTCCTTGTTAACCCTTCCTTATCCCTTAACAGGTATAAACCTAATATTTAACACCTGAGATCATCATGCTTAAGTTGCAGTCAAAAGATATAGCCTTGCGCCCTTGTTTATTTTCTTTCCTCAACCCTGTGTTCTTCCTCTTCTATCTCTTCACTACCTCACTCACATAGTCTACATTTTCGTTCTTTCGTCACTTTCGAACACACGCAAAAGTAGCATATATATACAAAATGTGAAATTTCAACAAGCTCGCTATTAGGTATTTGTGAGCAAGGTTGTAAAAGGCACTAGGTCACACGGTCACGACCTTATAGGGATTACAGGGAGTACTCGCTCGAGTCGAGGATTAATTGGATTATTGAAATTTTCTATATATAACTATGTAATTATAGAATATCTCAACAAACTAGTACATAATATCTAAAAAATGTATAAATTTTGTAATTTCTAAACAAAAGAACGATTAGAAACACATTTAAAAATTATTTGAAGAGAAATAATAATAGAATATAATAAAGGAGGACCAAAATGTAATACATAATTATAAAAGACTAAAATGTAATATTTTACAACCTTAATTAAAACCCTCACTTTCTCTCTCCCCTCTATTTCTTTTACAACGGTTTATCAATCTTTCCTTTCCAATTCATCTTCTCCATTCATTCTTCATTCATTCTCCATTCACCTTTCTTTGAAGAAATATCACTGGAATATTCACTCATCTCGCTGGAATTCCTCAACCATCGTTGTTTATACACCCTCACCTTGCCGGAATTTTGACCACCTTTGACCGTCGATCGACTAGTTCGATTCAGGCCTAGGCGTGGTGGACTAGGTCCAATCCGCGAACGACTAATCGGCCGCCTAAGCCATTTTTTACAATCTTGCTTGTGAGTTGCCGAGTTCGAGAAAAAAACATAGAGCTATGAGTGCATTTGGTTCGAAAAACTCCTTCAGTTTTTCGAAAAAAAATTCTAAGAAAACTAAAAACTTAGAAAATGTGTTCAAACTAGGGTTTTCATGAGAGGTTTTCTACATTTCCTATTCTAGTAAATAGAAACTCAATCTCTTACATTCAAACGTGTTTTCTAAATTTCTTTAGTTTTCAAGTGAACAAATCTCTAGCAAAATAGAAAAGGAAATACATAGATACTTTTCTGTAACTAAACAAGCCATAGTGTTTTATAAGCTACGTTGCAAGTTTGTAACATCATAGATCTGTAAGGTTTGGCTAAGTGGCATCTACGTTACTTTCCCTAGAGATGTAAGGTAGGCAAGTTTGCGAGATGGTATAAATGGTCAACGAGCGAGTATTTTTATGGCTCTAGGTTGAACCGTACTTTTTTCCTTTTCGAAAACTATTCTGTATACATTGTTAGCGTGCGTTGCATCATATATATCATAAGATAATTGTATTAACAAATCGCTAAAGCAGTTTAGACGGTTGTGAAGGGTTTAAGCTATAGTACTTTGAGTGGTTTATGAATAATTTTACAAGTTTATTTTAAAAGCTATTTTTATTTTTATTTTTATTTAGTTTATCAAATGACCCGATAGAAACTAGACTTAACCTAAGCTAGCCCATTCAACACAAATGAGTCGACATTGCTACTCAACTCTCTCTTAAAAGTCAACAAATTGACATAGACTAGAAGATCTTTTGATCTGGCAATAACCAACAATTCTAATAAAAATACTAAACGAAAATATTTTCTACTTTAGCAACATATTACATCTAGACGGTTTAACTAAACTCTCTATTGGTACATGTTTTGTGACAACAGCTTCTAGTTTGTAATAGTTAGGTTTAGAAGTCATTTTGTTAATCATTGTAATCGTTAACTTAAGTTTTGGATGTGTATTTTGTAGGTTCGTACGAACTTAGAGTAGGTACGAATTTAGTAAGTTCGTACGAACTTGAAGTACGTACGAACTTAGTAAGTTCGTACGAACTTGGCTGCCTATAAATACACAAGTCTGAAAATAGGTTTAATAGTGGTTTTTAGGGTTTAGGAACTGAGTTTTAAGGCTTAGTTCGAATACTCTTTGTATGTTCGAATGTAACTTCGTTTACATTCAATAAAAGTGATATTTACACGTTTGTTTGTCTCGTTTGTTATCGTTTAGTGTAATCGAGGATTCCGCACTCGATTATACCATATTACCTCGTAGATCCGACTCCAAGGGGACTTTCACTCTCTAAGGATCCTATTTGTGCCCTTTATCCGAGAAAGAATTGCATCAAAATTTTCAGATGAAACAACATGAAACATGTAAGATCACTTGCAGTCATAACACCCGTCCTCACTGCCACGTCAACCACAACAGCTCACGACTGAAAACTGACTACAGTGGTAAACTGACCACAGCTCACGATGGACAACTGGGACCCACTATTTTCATTACTTTTCATTTTTCTTAAAAACACATTTACTTTTAATTAAATATAGTTTCATTTAATTAATTTAAAAACTAGTTATTAATTAATAAAATAAAAGACACATTAATTATTAATAAAATGAAATATACACTAATAAATAAAAAAACCATAAATATTTTTGGGTGACGTAAATATTGTCATTTGAAATAATCAAGTCAAGGATTTAAATTCATCACTAGGAAACCGATAGTACTGTGCTACACAGCCCACGAACATTAACAATAATAAATCAGTGTTTGATAACAAAAGGTCTTCAAGATAAGAATTATTGTAAAATTAGAATATAATACAAACAAATTGTAATAAGAAATTAGAAGAAAATGAAAAAGAAAAGGAGAAATCAATTAAATATTACGTGGGCCCCGCGTGTTTTCGTCCTGGATCCGTGCTCTTCACTACGAGGACGGGCCATGACGGCCACCACACCGTCCCTCCTCACCCGTCGTGGCCGGTGGTGGGTTGAGGACACACCATTGCAAGTGGTCTAACAACTCGTCCCACATCGGTATGAGATAAGAAATTTGAGTCCCTTATAAGCCCAAAGTAGTGGGCTACTAGTATCATTCAATCATGGTTTTTAGTTGAACTTGAAGGATACCCGAGTAGTCCATTGATTTCGGTTTTAGGAGGCGCTACAAAACATATAAATGTGATCCCAAACGTTTAAGACCCAAACCCAACGGTTAACCAATTCGTCTACAACATCTTACTGAAGCTAACAATATAATTTAGTTAATAAAGTAATGTACATATAATAAAAACTAATATATTAAAGCTTATACGAAGTGAGCAGCACCTGGAGATTCAACACTGGCATCAAAGATCTTAATTAGTTGAATGCTCAAAGAGTCAGATTCTGCAAATTCCTAGAATTTCCATATGATCCATGATCCGATCTTCTGTCTTCTTGTTCGTATGATGGTGTTGACCTTAAATTTGAGCTCGAATCCTCAACATCCAAAGAACCTGGCCTTTCAGTTAAAAACTGCTCCCAAAACACATCATTAACCCGTGCCTGGCCACTTGCAGGGGCTGCCTTATTAATTGGCTCATCATGTGAGGAAGATAAAATCACATTTTGAACTGGAGGTTTTCCAATATCCTCAAAAGATTGAGGGATTGTATATGGTTCTTGATACGGGTTGGTTTGTGAGACAGAAGATGCTAAAGTGAGATTCAACTGACAAGATAAAGGACCCTCGGGTTCTTCATTAGCATCTACATTTGGCCCGGTCTTGGGCATAAAAGAAGATCCAATGTCAAAGGCGAATGATGTGCAGGTGTCAGAAAGCTCTTGAGTTTCTGGTGCAAGTGGGAGCCTGCCAGGTATAATCTCTGTAGTTTTAGTGCAGTTTTCAGACAGTCTGATTTGTGGACTTCCACCATCTTCGTTTGAGCTTTGAGTGCTGTTTGAAACAAAGTTGATATCTGAAACTGCTGGTGATAACTCGAGCCTCAGTTTGTTTGAAATATCATGATGAAAAACATTTCCGAAATCAGGTCTAGATGGGCTTTGGTTGTCTACAAGACCATCTTCTGGAGAAACCCGAGATCGTGGCAATCTTCTTTTCTTGTTTTCAGCTGAAAAATCCATGGATTCGAGTTTTTGAGCAACATGCTCAACAAATTCAGTATCTTGAGCTGCTTTTTTCAAAAATGTCAGTACGGTATCCTGTTTTTGTTCCATATCGTTGACACGTTGAGTAAGGTCCTCCAGTTGAAGTTTTGTAGCGGGTTGTTGTTTGAACCTGGAAACGCTTTTTTCAAGTGAACTTTTTTCACGTGTAAGTTTGTCGATCTCTTCCTCGAAAGCTGCTCTTTCAGGATCAACCGCTGAAGATTGAGGATTAGCACTATGGCTGTGAATGGGTTTTCTACGATGAATATTTTTTAGAAGGTGCTTTTTATCTTTGATAAATTCTTCATTAGCGAATTCCCATCTTTCAGGATCAATCTTTCTGAAACCCTGTTAAACAAAAATACAGAATCGTTCCCCATTATTAGTTATATATTTCATACAGGATGCTTTTAATCATAAGCCCTTATGAAACACAGCATATGATCATAATAAAGACAAAATTAACAAACATGAAAACAAATATTACGCCAAACTTAAGTTTACGATACACAAAAGGAAGTCTTGATAATGAAGTTACACCTCTTACTACCGGAAATTTTGTAACTACAATACTAGAGGCTCTAGAATATGTAAGAAACTACAATTGAATATATAAGCAACTACAAAATTATTATACAACTGACTGCTTACTACCTAGGATATATTTCCTTTCCATACCAAGTTTATTAGTAACTACAATGGGATACGGATCACCTAGAATAGGTAAACAATCAATTTACAGTCTCAGATTTCCTTTTCTTCACCAATAATTGGTCACTAACGAACCTATAAATCTATATAACAAATGGTCACTAATGATCATCTACAAAATATCTCACTTGATTCGCTACAAAAAGTACATATTGACGACATATAATTACCATGGACATTTTTGTTGCATCTACTTAACTAATTTTTGAAACTACACCTGCCTATCAAGACTGTGTGTGGATACTTATATAAGGAACTTTGCACAAGCCTATAAAAAAATGAGTATACACATGAAAAGCTTAAGATGCGAATTTCACCATAAATATAACTATCCAGATTTTGCAAACATATAAGCCAAATCTGAAAATCATAGATAGTTTCAAGAAAACGACCTAAATATATATGATCATGGGAAGCGTGCATCTATTCCTGTGCAGAATAGCAACTAAGATATACATCGAAAACGATTCCATCAAGCATGTCACCACGGACAGATCAGCAAAACTAAACCAAATAAGTCATCTTCAAATTCGAAACTAAATTACTAAGCCAAATCGAACAATCACCATCATGACAGGAACCAGATATACAATCTAAAATTTTTAGCTTGATTCCTGAACTTAACATGATTTGCGATTTCTTATTTCAGTATTCATTATTGCAAACATAAAATCCAAACAACTTATCACTTATTCTCCTCCATTTTTCTTACCCTAATTTAGCCTTCATATCATAGTAGCAAGTATCAGCAAACTCGACCAATTTTAGGCGCAATCCACCTTAATTTATTCTTGGTCATGAATATGTAAGTCAATCAAAATTAAAACTAGGTCAAACATGATCTAAAAATTCATTCTAAACTGATTAAACGTAACCATAACACTCACAGCCAATCTCTTATCTACACACATGAATAACTATAAACGGAGGAGGTTTTTCCCCGGGGAGGGCAAGTATTTTTACTCAGATGTACCCGTGACCGTTTCTGATCCTTTCTCGGGCCACACCAAGATGTGAAGCTAGTGACCTGAGACGTCCTATGAGAATATCGGCCATCTTAGTGATGGTTACATACATGAATAACTATATGAGTTGAAATAAAAACTAGGTCAAACATGATATAAAATTCATTCAAAACCGATAATGCAAATCAACTAACACAAAAACTAGGTCAAAAAAGGATGTAGTAGGATATGAATAATAACAACAATAACATCAAATTAGTAATTACTTACATAAGTATTGAGCTGTCTAATGAAACTAGAGAAATTATTGTGTTTGAAATAAGTAGGTAACAATAATCGAGCAAATTCTGGTGGATTCCACACTACAAAACTGTTTCTATTCGTGCTCCATGATACTATTTCGTCTGTCAATGAATCGTCAACCATATCGTATGTTTTTAGAAGAAACGGCGCCGGACCTCCGCCGCCACCACTGCCGCCGTCGGATGTTGCCTGAATACCGTCCATATTATCGGAGAGTTTGAATATCGAGATCGGTTGAGGTATCTAGAAAGTCCTAAATTTGCATTGAATTGAAGGTGAATGAAAATGATTTTAATAGTTGACTGTTCAACAGTCGTGTTTGTACAGCGAAACGTCCTCGTAAATGGTTACTTGTCTAATGCAAGGTTTTAAAGCTCGGGTGGATCCGGTCGGGTTACCCGAGTTGACTCGGACTCGGCCATATAACCGAGTTGACTCGGAACAGGTTTGAGACGTATTTTGACTCGGATTGACTCGGCGGGTTAAACGGATTGACCTGATTTTCGTTGACCCGGTTTTTTCTTTGAACCCGGTTTTTCTGTTTTTTTTCTTCTAAAACTTGACCATCTGACTTCATTTTTATCTCACAGGAAAAATCCACCTCCATCCTTAAAAAAACCCTAACAGTCGCACTTAGAGATCATTTTCAAACAATCTTAAAAAAAAATTAGTATCCAAACTCAGATTCTTCATCTTAAAGATTATCCACTCATGTCTTCAAGAGAGGTAATTTTAACTCTAATATCTTTTATTTTTCTTTGATTATCACAACTTAATCGCAACTCACCTAGTAGTTTTGCAAAAGCTTCAATCAATAAGAAGCTATAATTACTACGAATTGTTTTAATTTTTGGGAGATTCCGTATGTTCTAATAATTGCCTTTTGTCTTCCTTGATCAATTTGCTTTAACAAAAGCTATATAATTGCATATTCTTTTAATAGTTTTAGGTGGCTAAATTATTTGTTTTTTATTTGTTTTTTAACCATGTGATGAACTCTGCAAGGCTACATAATATAGATCTATGAACCTTTATCTTCTTTGTTTCGTTAACCAAAAAAAATAATTTATTTGGTTTATAATCTCTTTTTTTTAAGTTAAATTATTTTCCCATATATAATTCAATTATTGTTAGCTTTCTTAAGGAAGAATGTGCATTTACATTGTGTTCCCATAAACTTGTTATGTTCTGTTTCTTCTTCTCATAGTAGTTTAAAAGATGTATCTCCGTGAAAACGGTTTCTATATGGGAATTAATCATATACAGGAATTGTTTCTCGTATGTTATTTGGTGTTGTTATATTATAAAAATTTTATGGCGATGATCGAGTCTCTATAATTTTGGAGAAGCACTACATAATAAAATGGTTATGTTATAAGATATATGTTGTCATGTAATAAAACTGTTATTGTGATGTATACTATGGTAATTGAGTCTCTATTATTTGTTAGAAGTACTATTTAATAAACTTTATGTTATTAGGTGTATGTTGTCATGTTATAAAGCTGATATATGGTGTTGCATTAATTCATAAAATTATTGTTGTATCAAAGAAAATTATATATATATATATATACATACCACGTCCATTAGTTTTACAATTTCAATAAAATATTAAAAAATGATCTTCAAATAAATTGATTAGAACCCATGACTTTGGGTTAGTAATTAAATTGTAAGAAAATATAATAAATAAGTGTATGTTTAAGTTTTTGAGAACATTATTATTTATCACTATAATATATTCTTAACCTCCCGATAACCAATTAAAACTTTTAATAAACACTATTTTAGTATTAAAAAAAAAAAGCTGAATAAATACAATAAATTCAATTCGTATCAACTATTTTAGTCAAAAAAGGTGAAAATCTCATAAGGACCCCGATTCCATTCTTAGGTAATATAACTTACATCGATCTATTTCATTTGGTAAATTTACATGGATATCTACATAGATAGAAACTCAATTTCAAAGCCGATAAAATTCTTTGTATTAGTCAAACATACATTAAATTTGGTTACCGTTTAAACTTTATATATACATATATATATCTATGCAAAACAACCAAACAACTACTTACAATTAATGTATATGTAATGTATATTTGAGCGTTTTGATTTAATTTTAAGGGGTGTGCCATCGTTCCTAAGAAAGAAACCATGATTCATTTCAAGATCCACCACAGTTCATACTTAGGGAACTGTGGTCTAGGTTATGGTCTATTGATTTGGTTAGGTCGTTGTTGGCACTGAGTACATTCATTAATGGTACTCATTCTCATTATACTATGATTACATACACATAAGGTCACTTTTTCATCCAGACCCTAAATATGATCATCAAATTCCTTTTTCGTGATCACGTTTTTCACAAAAAAAAAGTAAAAGTACTCCTTGGCAACCGCAATTTCACTGTTTAAATCTTTCGGACATTCCTAGAAAAATCCACTTCTTTTACGCGGAAACGTGAGGATGGCTTCCCTCTACTTTACACCTAAGAGTAAGTGTGGATTCCTTCTTGATGCGGAAGTTAGTAAGAAAGGAGACGTTGAAACAAACAGATATATAATAGTATTGTAATAAACACATTTTCGTTTCAATGTCCCGATATACGGATCTGAGGTGTATATCCATAGAGAACCCGTCTTTCTTGTCATCTTCATGGAGTAGATACATCATTATATATGTTTATGTTTGAGATTCTATTTCTTCACTTTGTCCTCTGGTGTTACGTTAAAAGATTGTTATGTTATAAGGTGTTATGTTATAAATTAAATTGTACATTATGGTGATCGACTTTCTATTATTTTGAGAAGTACTATTTAATAAAATTGTTTTGTTATAAGGTGTACGTTGTCATGTTATAAAACTGTTATTTGGTGTTGCATTAATTCATAAAATTATTGTTGTATGAAAACTATATATATAACAATAGATGATACTATAGACGAAACTCATACTCAAATTGATAAAAGTGGGGCTATATGAACGGGAATCACTAAAAAGACACAGCTAACTAGATGATGACTAGGTATAGCTAAATAAACGTACGTGTTCAAATTTACATTTAAGATATCAACAATAATATCTCTATAGATCACGGTTAACATAAATTTCAAAACTATTTTAGGAAATTCAAATCATACCCAACAAAAAGTGAAAAACATACCGGAAGAGGAAGGAGAAGTTGACACATAATGCGAAGAACACTTTGAATGTGAACACAACTAGTTTCTTCCTTAACTCACTCGAGAATAGAGAGTTTGATGGAGCGCTCATTTCATGATTTTACTTGTATTGCTTTTAGGTGAGGAGATGACTAATTTATATAGGTCACGAGGAATTAGTATGTGCATCGATACTAACATATAAAGACATAATGTACCATTAATTATATTAAACATGCCAATGAGTATATTTGATTACCTATAAATAACCTACACATCAATATGGGATTCAAAAAGAAATTGACATCATATCACTATTCTTACAATAAAATCATAACACTTTATAGATTTGAACAAACTTTATACACCAATTCCGTTGAAGTGTTCAACCTTTTAAACGAGACCAATAAGCATGGTATCATTATTATCGTGGTTAATCTGTACGAAAATTATTGTAATTAAAAAGAAAAGAAAAGAAAGACTTTCTTGATCTCGTAATACTAATTATAATTATAGTACACTAACTATATTAAACATATCCTCAATATTCTTTGCTATATTACGTACTACGAGTAACTGATTTCTAGTTTTGAAATGCACTTTTTTGTGTGTGGTTAACCACATTTAAATGGGGGGACTGGGGGTACATCTGTGGGTATGAGTTGGTCCCAGTGCTTGGCGATGCCTTTTCAGCAGTGGGGTTCATCAACTTGTGGGACCAAATCATTGTTGGTCATTATCCGGCCCAGCCACTCAAAATGGCCCAACAAGAAAACCTTAGCCTGCAATGAGAAAAGCCCAACTCAGATCCGAATTCCGTGAAACGGGTTGGCCCGGGCGCCCGGCTGGGGACCTTTGGTCTACTTTAAATAACACTAAAATGGAAACATTTTCCTGTTGACTCGACTTCAGAATAAAATATTTCATGAGAAAGCTAGTCCACAAATTCATGTGTTCGAGTGTATTTGGGTTGCGATTTTGCAATGTTTGACAAAAATTAGAGGCAGGTTGGTACCGAAGTTCGTGACTATATGTAGAAATGACCCGAGAAACTTAATTAAAGGAATCATTACAAATGAATGTTGAATCATAAGTTTAGTCCAAACAGGCGATATTCTTAGAAAATGTACGTTGATTGAATTAAGGTCTCTCATTGTGAACAAAGGAGAGGATGAACGAATGAAGATTGAAGAAGCGATGGAGAGAGATAATGAGCTCCCGATTTTCTCATCTACGGAGCTAACTTAACTTTAACGGATTTAAATGACACCTCATTCTATGATATGGAAGTAAAAGAATAATAGCCCGAATATGTTGAAATTTTTTATTGATAATATTGGTGACGAAGGTTTCGTTTTGGTTCTTCCAACATCAAAAGGTAGTTCGGATGGAAGGATTAAAAGCATAACATTGCCCGAATCAAGTAGTCAAGCTTAAATCAGTGCTTAAAGAAGATTGGTGTATTGCATAAACACGTCTATGGTTCCATCAATATGCCCTGAGTGGTTTTGTTTATCTTTAAGTCTTGCTATGTATGTATCGATGTATGTGCTTACGTAGGATAGATTATTTATTTACTTCGGGTGTATCAAATAAGTGTAATAGATGTTTATCGAATGTATACTTGGTGTGTTTTTCGTATAAAAATTGAAAGGGTCAATAACCATAAAGAATGACAGGTTATCACTCTTCTATAACAACATAAAAATACATTCTTTTATAGACTGATTTTTCTGATAAAGTAGGGTCCAATCCGACCAAACAAAACAAACCTTTTTAGCAGATAAGCTAACCAACTGAGAAGTCCACTTTGTCACATTTGCATGATATACACAAAAGACTTATGTCTTGAAATATTTGTGCACCATGTACTATATGTATCATGCTCTGAAAGTCACATGCATTGTAAAAGAAGAAACAGGTTGACACCATTAATCATGTTTAAAACACAAGGCATCCAAAAGCTTTAAGACATGTCTCAAAGATAAACTTTTTTTCATTAAAAACAAATAGTATCTTATGCATCCGCTACATTGTCATCAATCTTGAAAGGTGTTGTACTGGTTATTGATTATACACTAAAATCACAAGATTTGAAATCACATGATTCGCCATATAAAGAAAGAAGATGAGTAAAAACATTATATTTGCATCCTAAAAGTCAAAAAGCATTCATTGAAGTATTGTTTATAAGTTTACGAGCTTTTTATGGATGAATCACACAAACTGACTGTCTGGCTTAAAACATGTTACTAGTGACTTTGGCAATGTGAAAACCATGTATGGAAAAACAGTCCAGATCAAAAGAATCATAAGGGGTCATAGATAAAGCCAAACTCAGTGTCAATAGATTTTACCAACCTCTCTTTCTTTAATATCCCCATTTTACCCCTACCTATCTTACATTTCATGTAAATAGTTCTATATTACAAAATCAAATATTGTGGTGGAGTTGTGACACCACAAACCATTTTTTTTTCTTTTAACTCAAACCCCTCATGGAAATGCTCCATTTTTCAGGCATACCGTTTTCGAATTGGGTTGCGGCATATAAATACTTCGAATCTGATCAACCCCGATTCATATTATCATTCATCAAGAAACCACAAGATCATGTAGCAGCCTCGTGAACATTAGAAAATTGTGAGCTGCGAGATCATCTCAAGAGCTCCATCCCATATCATAATTGTTCTCATCAAAAATCAATTAGTAGGGAATAACATATGGCAAAGCACAAACATCTACAGATTCTATGTGCTTAGCTTCAGACCATACCTGGACCTGGAGCTCCTCCATAGTCGGTTTCTTGGAAATGGGTCCGTCCATTTTGCTGCTAAATAGCCATTTTTGGTCATCAAAACCACACCACTCGTCCAACTTTGGGACAGAGAGTATTTGGTTTAAGTATTTGGTATCAGGGTGAGGCGGTTTCTTTTTGGGAATAGGCAATGGTGGTAGTACTGCCACCTTGTTGACAACAGCAGGTGGTGGTTTAGGTCGAAATACAGGTTGTTTAGCAGTTGTAGTTGGTGGTAATGGTGATAAAAGGGGTGGCAGTTGGGGATGGGCAGCATTGGGATTAGGAATTTCAGGTGGTGGTTTGGTTGTAGGTATTTGGGCTGCAGTGTGGTTATGTTGTACCTTGGTTGTGGGGACAGGGGGTGGTGATTGGGCTGCAACATGATTTGTAATTACAGGTGGTGACTTTATCGGGGAGGGCTTTGATGAAACATGATTAGAAGCGGAAATTGGTGGCTTTTTAGCAGAGACCGAAATGGGTGGGGAAGCTATCATGTCATTGACTCTTTGACCACCCTTACTACCGGCCTTAGAACTATTCAATGACGCCCCTTGAGATGCCCCTTGCTTATCTAACAAGCTTAATCCCGGGTGTTGGGGAAAATCTAGCTTCCTTCCATTTTCTTGGGGGATATTAGAGATGGGTCGGGCCATCTTGTTTGGCCTGAGTTCATTCTCTGTAACGTAATTCAATTATCAGGTACAAACTACTAGAGACCTTCGTATATTTACATTCAATTAACGTAACAAGGCAATAAAAATGCAATCGTAGTGCAGAGAGGCTTCTCAAAATATTAAGTCAATCTTTGAGTTTATTAACTAGCGGTTATAGTACATTATACAAGGTTATAAAACCCATAAACTATCACATTTCGGTTATTCTGAAGAAAATAACTAGTTTTAAATATCGGATGAAATAAATATAACAGAAAATCAAAAGTACAATTAATCTATATCAGATCTTTCATCAACTTTAAACCCTGGTATGAGATGAAAATCCGTAGTAAATGAATTTACTAGTACGGCATGGAAATATAAACTTCTAATGTTTGCATCAAGAAAATAATGGCTCTTTGATAACAGGTGATAATTTCAACCAATTTTATGACCGGGTTAACTTGGGGTCACATTATATCTCCAACGGGTCACGGGTCAGAATGGTAATATCAAATAAATTATTTCAAAAAGATAAAGATCAAAAGCCACCCAAAGTGTGAATTTAGAGCATATGACCTCCTAAATAACTTTCTCAATAAATAAGATTATCATAGAAGTAATATGATTTTGGTAATCATTTTTAACACACATACTGTATATAATATATTTTAGAAGTTGGACAAAGTTTTTCAGGCCAACCCGAAAGCCATTTCTGCTAGTAGCAAAAGATTACATGTTTTGACCGAAAACTATTTGACCTGTTACCCAACCCGCCCGCCCATTCTTCCGCCTATAGATCTTGATAAAGAAAAGGTTTATATAAGTTCGAGAGAGAGAAACAAAGCTCACCATGAGAACCACCATTTGTCTCCATATCTTTCCTTTTCTTTAAGTTTCCTTCACTACCAACACCGTGTAGACTATTTTCCAACAGATGTATCGACAGATTATTAGGACTAGCTACGAATTCAGTCTTCTTGATCTGTTTGTTCTTGTCCCTTTCGGCTTTCTTCTGTTCACTCTTTTCCTTCGCTTTCTCCTTCTTTTTCTCCATTTCCATATCTTTCTCCTTCCCATATTGTTTATCCCGATCTCTGTTCTTCCGTTTATCTCCTCGTTTATCATCACTACCTTTCTCTTGCATTTTCTCTTTCTGGTCAACCCTTCGGTCAATCTTGTTGTCAAAAGGTGGAGGTGTTGCACCATTAATCCTATTAGGGAGCACCACACTTCTGCCAAAGCCTGCCCCATCCATGACCAACTGCCGCACATTTGTCTTTTCACTACTGATTCTGTTAACATTATTTTTCCTACCATCAACAACAAACTGGTGACTCCCCATTCCCTTTTCCTCGTCTCTAATCCTTCTATCCAAGTCTTGCACAAATTTGTCTTTTTCAGCATCCCCGGGCTTAATCCTATTTCTGACCAAATCTCCATTTTGGTCTGGACAATGTATAAATGACTTCCTGTCATCTGTAATACTACTCCTTTCTTTCTTTTGTTCATTATTATCATGAAGTTGATTTCCATTGAGTGCCCCGAATTGCTCATTAATTTTTTTCTCATCAGGGGTACTGGTTTTACTCTTCTCCTTATCTTTCTTCTTGTCCCGGTGTTTATCTTTTTTGTCTTTTTGCTTTCCTTCGCTTCTATCTTTTTCCCGTTTTTCTTTACCTTCTTTTTTCTCTTTATCTTTCTTATCCTTCTTATGCTTCTTCTCTTTGCGCTTTTCCTGACATTAATGAAATAACAATATAATTACATATTTATATGTTAAAAGTACTAGACCAAAATCAAGAGACATTGCACCTTAAATGAATGCCAGGGCCGTGTGGTATTTTTTATAAGTCTCCTTATATGAAAATAGTAAGGAACATCCAAGTTTGAAATAAAGTTGACCTCTTAGCACCAAAGGTAGAAGCAACCGAAAGATAACAATGATATTGATCACTCCGGGTTTATTTGTATACGTGCAAGTAAGGAACTATTCAATCTATTATTGTATACAGTCACAGACATTCATAACTAAGCATTGATAAATTCAGTGACCTCATCTTCTTAATCAGCGACAACTTAACCCATAATCCACACACCAATTTGTAGAGATTTAAACAGCATTAGCCTAATATCGAGCATGTAATATTTCCCACATATGCATCCTGTTATTCACTTTAATTTCAATTTTCATGGTTCCTCATATGACCAATTTTGTAGGTTACGTCAAATACTGTACATTATAAATGTCACCTCCATGTGTACTTTATAATTCCAAGTCAGAGTAGAAAAGGAAAATGAGCCATAGTAATAAAAAATAAGCTATTCAAATTGTCAAATATATGAAAACGCTCAAAAGTTAACTTAATTAGAAAAAATTATGATAATATGAAAAGGAAAAGGCAGTGATTAACATGATACTGCTACTAAACTAACATTGGTTGGCTGAACCTTAGTCTCTGTAATGTGTATCTTAAACAGATAGAACACAACTAAGAGTGTCATACAAAGATGCTTTAATTGAACATGTACAACTTCAAATGAAAACAATTTCAGGAAGATGGGCTCTCTACTCAACTGAAAAAAGTTCAATCTTAAGGTGTCCCGAGTTAGATGCACTGTTACATACACAGACACTTAACTTAATAACACTAGTTACTTGTACTCTTCTATTATTGAATCAAACTAACTACATCCAAGTTTCACATTCACTGCAATCTATACTTTGATTGCAGAGCTTCATATTACGAAAGATTATCATTGTGCTCCTTATATATTATTAATATTCAATCTTCATGTGTTAATATCCTACTTTGAAATGCAACGATTTTATGGGAAATTAACTGTTGGTCATATTTATATGTGCCCACAGCATAAGTTTAAGCATGGAGCATTTTTTATTTATGGGTGTCATCTAAAAGGAAGCAAAGCTACAAAACAATATACTTAAAAATGATTTGAACTCTTAAACAAACTTAATACAATAGAAGGGCATTAAGATAAGTAAGTGTAACATTGAATAAAGATGGTCAATGAAATCCAAATATACATTTATAGACAGGTTTCATCATCATTACAGATGAGTTCCATTCACTAAAAAGCCAAATTTCAGCTTCCGGTGATACCTTTGGGAATGACTAATTATAAAAAATCAAAACTTAAACAATAACATTTCCCAGAGATGCCACTTTGAATTGTCATACAATGACATCATCATTACATTTTCAACACAAGTAAATATTCGTCTCTATATCAATCATGATTTCAAAGTCTGGTGCACACAATAAAGTCAAAGCAAGCATCAGGATTTTGTTATCAGCTAATAAAGTAGATATACACTTTCCATAACAAAACAACGTAAAAAGATTACTGAGCTACTTACATCTAGGTCAAAGCTTCTATAAGTCCAATAGGTGTATACATTAATTACATTAAGAACAAATGCCCAACAAGTCAAAACCACTTTCCCAAAATTCATTAGGCCATGTCCTCTATAATCACCAGTAATCAATTTACAAATGCCAAAACAGCATTATCAGCACACACACACATACATTGCAACATGTTTAAAGTCCCAATAGATTGGAGTCTAGCAACTTTTATGCATGTATGATTGTTTGTCCAGCTATTTACCAACCAAACAAAACCACCCAACATCTAGGTTCACATATCACTGGAAAGTGAAGTATGCACAAAAATCCAAAAGGAGTACCAAATTCTTGGAAAATATACAAGATTCCAACATTTTAGTGGAACAAGTTACCTTCTTCAGCAAGTTGGGTTCGTCTGTTGTAAATTTCTTTTCATATCCCGGTGGTGGAAACGGAAAGCACCGAGACATTGCAGGAATTCCACAAACAATAAATACCAGAAATATCGTCAACCAAAAGCTTTTTGATTACTTTGAAAAACAAAAGCCGTCCCAACGCGGAAAGGAACCAGCAACTATTTCCCTCTCCATTAACCATGTCCTTGCACTCATTTCCAGAACTCGAACTCAACGTTCTTCGTCCATGAAACCCGCAGTTTCAATCTAAAAAAAAGGTGTCAAATCCTTTACTAAATCCAAATATGTAAACCACAAAAACACACAAAATGTGAACAGAATTTGCTTAAAACCATAAAATTTAAATCCAGCTGTGATCACTACGAAAATCATCTATAAGCACTTTATGAACATAGATGGACAACAAATGCACTACAATGAAGCTATTACCAAGAAACCCTAATTAAAATCCCCAATCAAAATCTCGATCGAAACCCTAATTCTTCAAAAACACAAATGCAACAAACATCAACTAATCGATCCGACCTAAGAACTAGGTTAAAACCCCTAAGAATTAGACGAATTGAACCTAAATCATAATTCACTAAGCATCTATATAAAGCTCCAATCGAATAATAACTAAATACGTCATTTCTTCGTAAAGGCGCTTTTTTATAACATCTCGAATCATATAAAATTTTGTTAATTTTTTTAAGAAAAATGAAGTGATCAATTCTGATTTTTATGATGAAATTGATGATTAAATTTTACCTTAAAGTCCGTTAGAAGTGGACCTTGTTGTAAATTGAATGAAGTGGAAATCCGATATGTATAGATACAGTTAATTATGTATCTATATATATGTATATATATATAAATCTCAATGAATGAATCTGAATATGTGTGTGTAAAGTGTGTGAGATTTTATGTAAATGGGGATTTTGTTTTGATGAAAATATAATATACAGGCGAAAGAGGCAAAGATGAGGGCCGAAACCCACATATATAGACAGAGAAATTAAGAAAGGTGTCTTTGGAGAGAGAAGCAAACAATGAAAGAAAGGGGATTATTTTTTATTATTTTAATTCTTTTACTTTTTGGGGGTTTATTTATATTTATATCACACTTATGAGAGTAATAAATTATTTAAATAATCAATGTTATTTTCAATTTGTCTTAATAGTACTTCTTAATTTTTGAAAATTATTTGAATAGTTTATTTTTAATGTCCAATTAAAAATTAGACTACAAATAAGCAAATTTTTTAAAAATAATTTATTCAAATAATTTTGAAAGTTAAGAACTACCGCTTAAACAGATCAAAGATCATATAAAAGATTTTATTAATTTAATCTACATATAAAAATTTATGTGACTTCGAATGTGTTTGATAATGTAGTTTATTGAAGTTTATGATTGTTAAAATTTATTTTTACATAAGTTTAAGTTTCCAATATTGTTTGATTGGAAAATGTTATGAACTTATTAAAAAAATAAGTTCTGAAAATTTAGCTTGATGATTAAAAATTTTAAAAATAACTTGAGTTAATGAAAATAAAAATGGAGTTTGATCATATCATGTTGGCTTCTTCTACATAAGAGGTTATATGCACTCTTATGCGATCTACTGTTTTCTTTTGTGAGAGAGCATGATCTCTCAAGCTAACATGAGAGATTTTTAATAAAAATAAAACTATCAATATATTTTTAATTTCATTACTAAGCATGTTTTTCGTCCTCTTATATCAATTGATATTCGTAAATTTCAATTGAAACTATTTTGTCAAACAATTATAATAAAGATATATAAGTTTGAACTTAAATGTCTAAATATAAGATGTTTTTTATTTAAGTTTTACCAATGTGTTCCTTTATCTTTTGGAACTTATCCGATAACAATATTTAAGAAAAAAGAAATTGTATTACTTAAATGCTTTTTCTTGTTCTAAATTTAATAATCAATAATTCTTTTAATAAGAAGTTGGAAAACGAAAAGGTCGATTGTATAATCTAATACTCTCTAGCTCATTTACTGTTTTAAGAGAAAATAATCTATTACATTAGTGTAAAAGATAGGTTATTTATGTGCATATAAAAGTTAGTATCTAAAATGTAAATAATAATTTATATATTATTAAGTTTTTTTTCTTATATTACTAAACATAATTTATATTATTATATTATAAAATAATATAAAACATGATGAGTAATATATGATGAAAATTATAATATAGGTATCACCCGTATCAAATTGGTTTATAATATTATCTCTTTGACATCCGGTTGTTAAACAAACATCATGTACCTCGCATGTCATTCATTATTTTCATATGTTGAATCTCTCCCTTGTTCATCATATTTACTATTGTGTTTATTCAATTTATACAGGAATTTTATCAATTTATACATGTTGTGAAATGAGTAGCCGTAATTCAACAGTTTACTCTCTAAAGGTCTACATGATATTTTTTATTGATTCATATTATTATAGTAATGATCTTCATATCTTGACCAACTAATCTTGTGTTTATGCATGTAAAAGAAGTAAGCATTCACGAATAATTAGCAAATTGATCGACAGAAAGTCAGTTTATGTTCGTTGGTTTATTATATGAACGAACATGAACCAAAGTTGATGTTCGTTTAATTACACGAACGAACATGAATATATGTCTCTTTCATTCATTTACGTATGCGAACGTTTGATAATATGTTTGTTGACATTCGTTTGTTTGATAACAATCTAATTAAATTTATGCATGTTTGTATATCTTATTAACTTATTCTTATCTAATCTAAATATAAATATTAATATAATAATATAAAACTTTAAGATATTTTCATGATACTTCTAAATATGTATATTTATTTTCGTTTGTATTCTTTTAGGTTCGTTTAACATATTAACAAACACGCATGAATGAACATGAACAATCAATTATGTTATGTAATTTGTTAAAACTTCATATTTGTGGTGATGGATTAGTTTAAATATTAGTTCGCCTGTGCTGGTTTGTGTTCATTTATGTTAATGAACAAACATATTTTCTTAATGAACGAACATAAACAAGAAAAGTCATTCGTTTATCCATTCGTGTTCGTTCAATCGATAAAACCATAATGAACGGACAGGCTATGTTCATGTTTGTTCGATTCGATGCCTAAATGTGTTGGTTAGTATCAAGTTTTCAATGAAGGGTGTTGTTGGTTTGGAAATATGCATTTGAATTCAGACTTAAAATTTATGTTTATTGATTGGGTTTTTTACTTATAGTTATGATTAGTTTGCTTTTGTGTTTCATTTGATTAGTTTACATACATTCAAGAACATTAAAAATGTTTGAGTGATGTTTAAGTGTGTTGGTTCATATAAAGATCAAAAAACAAAAAAATGGTATTTGGTGTTGATAGAAGTTAAGGAAGTTTGGTGAGTGTCTTCAAATTTTCTTGAAGCTTCTAATGACTAATGGTATGGTATTCACTGTTTATTTGCGGGCGTTTGATTCAAAAATTTAATTTAAAAAAATAATAATTAAATTCTAAAATAAAATGAGATGAGATGAGATGAAATATTAAAGAAAAGTCGTGTGATGTGATCTTCTAATTCTAAAGTCGAAATCTAACATTCATGGATTAATTATATCTATTTGTATTTGTAATGCTTGAACCAAACATACCAACTTATAATCCAAATGATATTCTTATAAATACCACCAAATATTGGAACCAGACTCAACTACATATAATAATAATATTATTATTATAGAAATAAATGTCTTTTTAAGTTGTACCTTCTAATTAATCTTTTCGTCGCTCTACTTTTGAAAAACGGTTTTACACTTGAACATTACACTCCAAATGGGTCAACTTTTTCAAAGTTGTCACATTAGCCACTCTATAAGTCATTAAAAAGAAGGTATGTTCTTTGATTTATGACATTATCTCTTGTCAAACACACGTTTACGTAAAGGCCGATTATACTTTGCACCTTGGAATACATATATATCTCAAATTATCATTACACATGCAATTAATAAAGTAATTTATCCTAATCACAACCTATTCAAACTCAAATACACTATAACATTTCATGACAATATTATACATACCAACCTCATTATTTACTATCTTTTACTTCGTGACCTTTCTTTTACAAACAAACAAATAAAAAATATATTCATACATTTGTTAATAGGAGAAATTAAATTATAAAGATTTATCATATTAAATAAAATAAAAAAGTTCATATTTTCTATTAATTTTCTAAATCTATCTTATTAGTATTATATGCTATTAAACAATAGTTAAAAGTTTATATATATAATTCATTTGAGAAAGACATTGTCAAAAATCATAAATAATCATAAATACTTGGTATATAAATTTCAGATAGTTATGTAGTTAGAGTTTGATAATTAACATTCGATATTCAAATACATTGTTAACTAATTCATACTTTAAGGTAATACAAGCTAGATTGTTAACTAATTTATACTAAAAAGTAACAAAGATTATTTAAATGATGATGTTATTAACAAAAGAAAAAAAATGAATGCATGTAAGGTACAAAAATGCAATGATATGGATTATTCAATTAAAATATGGATAACGAATATTATAAAATAGTGTATTATGTTTTTTAATATTGTTACATCAATAAATATTATAACATATAATCCATTCTTAGAACCTTAAACAATGCAAATCGATTGTATGGATAGTTTGTTATAGTACGGTTACGTATCCTAAAGAATACACAATATTTATACTTACTAAGCATAACTAAGATCTACCGAGTTAAAGAAGTATTACACTCGTCTTCTGATAATGTATAATTTTTTAGAATATCGTCGCAACACTCGGGTAAAAAATAGAAACATGATTGATATATAACAAAGTTTCGAGGTTAAAAACCTTAATATGATGTCTATAGTTACAAAAATAATTGAATTATCTCCTAAGTCATCACCTTTTATCACTTTGTAGTGGTTTGTTCTCGAGCCCGTTATGGACCGAGAATGATTCGTGGTGACTACGACCAAACTGTCGTGGTGAGGTCCATTATTAAGGGAGCTACGGTTCGAGAACGGAAGAAATGTGAGGCCCACGTTTATTTTTTCTTTTTCTTTTCTTTTAATTAGTCAACGACTAGTATAACTAAAATAGAGTAAAAAGGGTTTTTTATTCGGCCCGATAGGTAAAAAATTTTAAAAAATGTACCGTTAAAAATGGTTTAATTTGAAAAAAAAAAAAAAAAACAAAATAAACCTTAATGTTACCCAATAAATACCCACTCAATCTTCATACAAAATCACAACAACAATTATACAATTCACATATATTTCACACCTACAATTGCAAACACAATCATTCAAAAATGTCTCAACCACTAAATGAAATTTTTGCCGACTTGCTCAACTTCAGCACCACCAATTTTATGGGCTCGAGCAATTCACCAATCCCTAATCAACAACCAAAATCGCCAAACTTCAAAATAATCTTTTTTTTTTTCAATAATAACAACTCAATTTCAACCAATAACAATTCTACAATCAAATGCATTTTCAACAATAACGTTTCCAACAATCACAACAATCTCAAACCCAACACGACAACTAGATCCCAACCAAAACCCAACCCAAACACGAACCCGAATCAGCGGACTACCTCAAAGAGAAGTGAAGGGAAAAGGCAAGGTGTGGTCATAAAATGCAACAAAAAAATGTGGACCGCTACCAACGAAGTGTGTCCAAAATTACATGATTAGAAATTACGCATAGCAAAACCTAAACCCTACCTTACAATTGAAACCTATTTTGATCATCATTTTTCAATCTTTCTCTGACTAACATGGCTGATAAATGGAATTATATGCACCTAATACAATGAAGCGTACCAAACCGTTTAAACAAGGTAAACTGGTAAAGGTTTGCATTAATAATCAAGTTGCCACTACTTCAATTCCAAAAAATCAAGGATACGAGCAGTTAACAAATTTTATGAATGCTCATCCCTTGAATGATACACATTTTAACACCATGCCTTAACTATATCCTTCGACACTAAACGGATGGTGATGCACTTGTAGTTCTAATGGTACCAACACTGTTATATCTGGTACTATTGATCTTGGTAAGAGGGTTATTACCATCGATCAAGAACTCATTAGGGATATCCTACATTTACCCAGGGGTAATCATTTTTCTCATATACCAACCAAAGATATAGCGAGGGCTTCTATTACACATGTTAATTATACACAAGTTAATTATACTAAACACAAAGGAACTATTTTTATGAATGCCTTTACACCTAGGTGGAAATTTATAATTTCTAGTATGATAAGAAGTTTAAGAGGTAAATCTGGTAGTACAAGGGATTAAATGAATCTGAACTTCAACTTTTTAGTTCATTTATCACAGGGATAAATATTGGTTATGCGGAGTTATATTTTAAAGAACTCTTAAAACTCGTCAACGAACCTGTAAGAACTTTTAATGTCCCATTCATCCGATTTTCGTCCTTATGTTTTGAAAAAAAAAGACTTGGTTTTAAACAATACAAGTTATTTTATAAAAAGCTTGCAGTATCTCAACGCCTATGCTAACCTCTAAGGTTTTCAATCATGAAATTTAACCTGATGAGCTCCCCATTACTGTTGTTATGCAGCACTGGATTGATCACCCATATGATGCAAATGCTCCTATCGAGGGTGGTAATTCATGTAATGGTGGCGGTTCTGGTGATAGTGATCAAGATACAAGTGAAGTAGATGAGATGCACACAAAGTCTGGCAACACATAGTTAACTTCCGTGTCTACATACTTAGGATTCAAAACCATAGATTCAAGTATATATGTTGGTCCCTCTTCATCTGAAAGCCAATGTATGCTTTCTAACTCTGAGGATATGAGTACGGGTTACCCAACCTTCTCTAACCCTTCCTTATCCACAGAAACAACAACAATCAATCAATCAACCAATCCACTTGAGTCACCACTCAATTTAGAGAATATACCAGACTCTGAACCCATAAATAATGAAGCACAAATGGATTTATCAACCATAAAATAAGATATTCATGAGACACCTTCTAGTGTTGTAGTTCATTCCACTTCATTTCTTGTAACACCCAGTTTCTTTTTTTTCTTTTTTTTTCTTTTTTTTTTTTTTAAAACACTTTATATAACAACAAAATCATCACTTTTCATATATACATAAACATTACATTGTTTACAAATTTTACAACGTAAATTCTCTTTCTCAAAAGACTCCCACAATATCTGAGCATGATTTAACGGGAGAAATCAAACACTTACTACCAGCAGTAGCAAGCACACTACTATTCGCGCTGCGGCTCTTTCCCAAGACCCTCCTTTCCCTTACTCGACCCACCTGTATTATCAGCAATAACAGAAATGGGTAAGCACATTGGCTTAGTAAGTAACAGAATCATAACATCAATATGCGATCGAAATCTTATAAATACGGTAACCACATTTATCACTTTACTCAGTTAATGCTCACAATCATAGCACTGGGCCATTTATGATCACTCAGCATAAGAATGGCCATTACTTACTCTGTCATGCCATTTATGATCACTCAGCATAAAGAGGGCTCGTATTCACACTATCATGCCATTTATGTTCAATCAGCATAAAGAGGGCTCATATTCACACTATCATGCCATTTATGTTCACTCAGCATAAAGAGGGCTCATATTCACACTAGTACTCCTACTGGGCAAATATAGTACACTCAAGTACTCCTACTGGGCAATTACAGTACACTCAAGTACTCCTACTAGTCTGGATATTCTCTTTCAATCAATTAATATCCTTCTATTACTTACCTGGATAATCGTGTGGTTGAATATCCTCGTCTGTCACGTACAGAACACCGGTCTGTAAATTTAAACATAACCAAAATTAACTCTTTAATAAACTTAGCGACACAACCATTGTGTCGCAAAACAGAATCCTGCGACACCATTGTTATGTCGCAATACTCAATATTGCCGCCTTTAGCGACACGGCCATTTGTGTCGCAGAACATTTATGCGACACAACCTACGACACTACCTCTGTGTCGCAATGAAGAACAGACCAAACCCCAGATTCGAAATTCTTGAATTTAGACATGTAATACTCAAATTAATCCGTTCTAATCCATTCAAAACACTTAACAACAGTTATAGTACATAATAATTGAAACTTTACCTCGAATTCACGGATTAAAAGCTCAATTTTTGATCCAAACTCAACTTCCACTTCTTTCTCACATTTCTCTCTTGTTTTTCACTTTAAAACACACACATACGTTCACTAATGAGTTCTGGAATGTTTTAGACATGTTTTAGAATATATAACTCGTAAATTACACTTAAGCTCCTCGATTAATTTCGATCAGATGCGTTTTGCGACACAGTCCTGCGACACAACCTTTGTGTCGCACCAACACCCTCTGCGACACTACCCTTGTGTCGCAGAAAATCAAAATTTTAACATTTTGGGATGTTACATTTCTACTAGAGATTGAAGTCCCAATGACTACGACATTAACCCAACTTGAACCTAGATCGGCAAACTTGGATTCCCATATTGCTACAGCCGCACAGACACATGTGGCAAGTATTGAAGATGTTGTCCACATCCTGGACACAAATACCCCCTCACACTCCACAATATATATTCTTACACCCTACTATACAAATTTACAATGCCTCAGTCATATCAAAGACAGAGGTACATATCTCACAACCTTCTGTATCCAGTAATCTCCCACCATATAACCTGGTGAGATGTGAGGGTACAACAACCATCCCACTTGTTGCTAGTGATTTCCTTTCAATGCTCAAGGAGAGCATTCAAGTATCAAGTGTCACACAGACTAATCCAACTTCACAAACTCATTTTGTGCCTTATATACATTAAATGATGTGCTTTTAGCCATCTACAACTTGTCTGAACAGGTACAGACCGATATGAACAATAATAGGAAAGATCTAGATGAGATGAAGGGTCTAGTATCTACTATGATGGATACGGTGGAGTAGAAGGAGCAGAATATAAATGCCTAATTTAATTCCATGCAGAACACTTTCTCTACATTTATTTATGATGTCAAAAAGGGGGAGAAGATTGTTATGGAGAATTTTGTTGTGTCCAATGATAATGTTATGGCTAATGTTGATAGCGGGGAAAGGATTCAAAAAGATAAAGATTTGAATACTAATAAGAATAAAAATATAAATATAAATAAAAAAGGGCAAAATGATGGGAAGGATGGTGGAGATGATAATGATGATGGAGATAATGGTGACGATGGACCTGATAATTCAAAGGTAAAGTCAAACACTCAACAGATTGTACGTATTGAAAATTATGGTACACAGATTCAGGGGGAGTCAGAATCTGGGGTATTATATGTTGAACCTTTAGCCACACTTACAGTAAGGGATCAAGTAGATGAAGCTTATACTAATGTGGTAGAGAGTATAAGAAAAAAGGTAAGGCATAGTGAAGGTGATGATGATGAGCAGACTGAATATTATCACTTGTTTGCATTGATGGATTTGTATAAGAGTGAGCAGAATCTACCATTCAGAAAGAAAGTGGTTAGGTGTTTGTTTTATCATATTGGAAAGTTGGAGCAGATTCCAAAGTTAAAGAGAAAGTGTGATAGAATCAGAAAGAAGCACCGAAAATTTGAAAAGGATGATTTGGAACAAGTTAAGCTGATTAAGAAAGGGGGAAGATAGGAAATGAATGGAGATATTTGAAGTAATATGTTTCATTATTTAGTATGATTTTATTCTATAATAAACATACCACTTGTATTTGACTTATCATTTAAAAGTCTAAATTCATTAATTGTTTAATTTCACTCATTTCCACATATATCTGTATAAGATTTTAACATCATAAAATAGGAGAAATTGTTGGAAAAAACAATAGTTAAACCTATTTATAAATCTGAAGAGTCAAAATTCTTAGTCAAGATTAACTAAGTGTTTCTTAGTCTATATGTTTTATTCATATCAGAGTCTGTGTGACGTTGTCAGACTCAGATGATACCTACTCAACTTATACAGAGTCAAGTAAATACAGAGTCAAACAAGTCAGACTCAAGTATGACATACTCAAGTTCATTGCATACTCAAAGAGACCCACAAAGTGAGAAATTTATGGAGATAACTATGAAAGATTCAAAGATACCTTATTAGTTAATATGATTTAAATTGTATAGTAGTTGATATACTTTATATTATTCACATAGTAAGTAGTTGGAAACTCTATTAGTTAGAGATATGGTAAGGTTATAATTCCTTAATCGTATACTTGTATATATGTAAGTGATGCGATATTTTTTAAATCCTTCATCAACTCAACACCTACATACTTTGTGTATTCTGTGAATTTCTGTAATTTGAAATTCATAGATTCAATTGATATAATAACATATACATATGGCGATTAAGCTGTGTGTTCACAATTGTTCTTAATTCCGCTAAGTTCATTCCGCTAAGCTCAATTAAACTATAATTTTTGTATTGGTATTGTTAACCATTGAATACTTAATGTAATATCCTATGAAATTAAAACACTATAAATTTGAGAATTAGTATAACATATGATTGGGTGGGGGGGGGGGTGTGTTTAATATTTAAACTTTACATTTTATCCCAAGTTTAATATAATTGATATTATCCTAAGTCGTTAAACAATAAAGTTAACATAAGTCAAATAACATTGAATTCTTGTTTGATTATGAGCTTAAAAGTATAAACAACTAGATACAATGTCATGGGTGAGAGACCCCACTCATGTAATTTATAGATGACAAAATATTCTAAGTGTTATTATCTGTCGCTGCATCTATTAAGCAGTGACACTAGAGTAGACTTAGAGAAATACTCACTTGTCAATCTAGACAGTGAGCTATTCTATACTTGGACTATTTTACTAGTTTACTCAAATCATTGGATATGTTAGCAAGTGATCTCTTTGTAACTTAAATCTTAAACAGAGTGTCTATTACTCACTGATAGACACTTAGCATCTGAATAAGTTAAAACAGGTCTGACGCTGTCAAGAACTTAATGCATTTGTTAAATTCGAAGACTGAAGACAGAGACAGAGAGTAGTTGACTCATGTGGAAATCAGCACTACTCTATTAACCAATGGATCAAGCCTACAAATGATAAGTACATTGGGTTTGACAAATACCCATTGTACTAATGAGAATGTCAACTTATATTGAACACATGAATGCACGTATCTTTTTGGAAAGATATGTACAAGAAAACAACTGTACTATATTAGTATTTAATGACCTTTATTGTAACCAAGGGATAAAGTAAACAATAAAATTTATTTCGGATGTAATGTCACATCCATTACATTAGAAGTTTCATCATGTACCTAACGAATGTGGTGATGACATGTGTAGGGTTTGGGATACATTTACGAGACTATAAATACATCCCACAACCACCATATTCAATGCCTGAATTTTGTATTCATCCATTGACCTTGATTTAAGCACGTTCCTGTATGTCAGCGAACCAAGTGCCTTCACTTATTTGTTAAGTGTTGATCACTGAGTATCAGCATTAACCTTCTCGCTGGTGATCTATCGAGGCCAAATTTGTCACAAGTTTAGTTTACTTAGACTAATTTATCTTGTTTATTTCCAGAATAAACTTTGTAAAGGATTTAAACTTGAAATTTATTGGCTTCTTATACAATTGTTATTAGTAGCATTACTAAAATTAGACAAAAAGGGACTAACAAGTGAATTTTTGATTAACATTGAGCAATTCTATATCACATTCTTAACTTGTTTTACCGTTATTAAATGAACTCAACATCTTATTGGATATTATTAGAATTTTAAAGTTTTTGATATTTGAAAGTAATATATTTATATTGTGAGTTACAATATTGATACAGTTCATGTGTTCTCATATTCATTTTAAAAATAAAACATTTTAAAATTTTGCAATTATTATGTTGTTTATTAATAATAAATTACTTTTATAATTAATAGTTTTTTATTTGTTTGTTGTGAAAAATGATACTTATTTTGAGACAACTTAAAATAAAAATAAAAAGTAAATAACAGTTTGATTTTTCAAGGTTCAACTTTTTAACGTTTTAACCATTCAAATTTTTTCTAATTGATTTAACCTTTAAGTTTACATTTACTTATTGGTTTAACCTTTCAAATAGTTAAACTATTAAACTTTTGAAGTTAGATGATTAAAATAGATAAAGTTATAAGATTAAAATTATTATAAAAAATAAATGTAGGTGTTTAAACCATTATTAACCGAAATAATAGTGTGAACATTTGAAATGAGATGAGGAGAAACAATTAGCTAAGGTTATTTTTTTAAACGTGTTTGGTCAAAACTAATTGCAGTTGAAGCTTGGACATGTAAATTAATGTAAAAGGACAAACAAAGACATAATAACTAAATATGTAAGAGATATCTATATAATTCTACATTTCATAAGCTCCTAATTTAAAAAATCTACTGCAACTAATATTCTTAAAATTTTATTTTTTTAAAAAACTTTTAAAATTTATCCATTATATATATTAAAAATTAAATTTAAAAAAAATAACTCTTAGAAGCTCATCTCACAAATATAACATTCATAGACAAAAGTTCATTGAAGTATGAAATTTTTTGAAAGTATGAGAGTACAAATCTCAACTGTCCATCTTGATCAAAATAACAAAACCACTACATTCTTAAAAATTAAATATTTCAAAAACCGTTAGTCAAAAAATTATAAAAATTGCACCATAAAAATCAGCCTTTTTTCCTCTTCGATTTAAGATCCCACATGACATACTTTCGACCATTTTATTTTTTTTTTCATTTTTTGGTGGGTTTTGAAAATTGGTGATGTGTTAGTACCGACTATCGCTTGTAACACATGTGATAGTCGCGTGTAACATTTTGTTAGTCAATCGTAACACACGTGTTAACCCACAGAAAATGAAAAAAAAAATCATTGAAAGTATACCTTGTGAGATGTCTATCGAAGAGAAAAAAATGATGATTTTTATGGTGTAATTTTTATTATTTTTTTACTTACCATTTTTGAGATATTTAAAAAAAAAAAGTGAGAGAAAAGAAATTTTTGCCAAATAATATATTTCTATTGATACTCCTATTATTTAAAAAAAATTATAATTTAATGAATTCACCTCGACCTTCGTATTCCTAAGTTAGTGTTTTCATAATTTGTTACAAAGTGAAAAAAAAAAATAAACGAAAAAAAAACCGAACAAGGTATGTGTAACACACGCGCAGGCTAAAGCGTGGGAGAAGCAAAGCAAGAAATAAACAAAAGAAGTTTTACACCAGGAAGTCATTTGCTCAGTGCATGTCTGATTATGGAGTGGATGGCTACACAAGTACCTCTATTCCACGTGGCATCTCCCCAGATAAGTTTCCATTACATCTATCCGTACACGTGGCATTTGCAAAAAGAATACTTCAATTGTATGAGAAAAAGATTACAATACTTTTACCTTGGTTAGATGAACAAAGAAACAACGGATATTTAAAAACATTGCTATCATACTGTTGCGTCACCCTTAATCTCATATTCAGTACTTATATTTATTTTGAACATTAAATTATTCACTTTTAATATTAAATAAACATAATGAACTAATTATATTATTTTTATTTTGTACGTATGTCAAAAAATATATAAAAAAATAAGGGTAAAATTATTATTATTTTATATAAAAATATAAGTTAATAATTATATTTTTTTAAATCGTATATATTTTTTTTTTATAAATAATAATTTTAAGACGGGAAAAAGTATTTCTCTCTGTACATTTTTGTCGCATATGTATGGGTGAAAGAAGACAACCCAAAAGCCCATCATCATGTTACCATAACTAGTTACTTAACATAACATATAGAGTAAGACGACATCTCTTGTTTTTTAAACACTCAAATGGTTAGTTTTTTTTTAAAAAATAAAATTTTTATATATAATTAAAAGAGGACGATAGAAAATTTTGAGCATTTCATTGTGTTTTACCATTTGTGATCCAACGATCTTAATTTTTTCGTATAATTACACTTTTGGTCCCTCAAATATTTAATGTATTTATTTAAATTAAAAAAATAGATCAAATAATTTATTCATTTATAAAAATTAAAGAGTCTATAAACTATATAAAAAAATCAGATACGATATTTTATTCATTTTATTAAAATTAAATTAGTCCCACGTTATAGCGGATCTATGAACTATATAAAAAAATCGACCAAATAGTTTATTCATTTATAAAAATTAAAGAGTCTATAAACTATATAAAAAAATCAAATACGATATTTTATTCATTTTATTAAAATTAAATTCGTCCTATGTTATAGCAAGTCTAAACTATATAAAAAAGTTGACTTTCGATGACGAAAAAATGTTGAAACTTCTCATTTTAGCTCGTAATTATTATAATGAAATTTTAATTCCTCAAGAAGAATTTGAAAGTTCCAGTTGGTCACGTCGGTACGTATATCGTTATCGGGTTGGGGCATACGAAATGTTAATGAACGATTACTTTGGCGAAAACTCGAAATACCACGAGGAGTATTTCAAATCTTCGTTTCCATATGAGAGATCAACTATTCCTACGAATTGTTGAAGGTATTACTACTTACCCTATCAAAGATATACCCGATTATTTTGTATATTTTCAATAACAATATGATGTATGTGGTGTTCCGGGTTTTAGCAGTATTCAAAAAGTGAGATCCGGCTTACGTCAATCAAAATACGGCACAATACCGGATGCATTTGACGAATATTTTCAAATGACGGAAATAACGTCATGTGAAACTTTATAAAATTTAACAAGATGCCTAATTGATTTATATGCAAATGTATTGATGTGTATTAATCCAGTTATAAAAATTAGTAAAACAAAGTCAGAGCTAATTACACAACTAGGCAAGAGTACCTAATCAGATAGTAGTATAGCAGTGATAAGTCTACCGGGTAGTCTCTCACAGGAACATTTTATATGTACTTTGAGGGTTATTTGCCTAATATATAGCTAAGTTATAAAGATAATGCCTCTTAACGACATGCAGCCAAAAGGTATTTAAATTAAAGAAAAACAACTGAATTGATAAGTTAAATCAAGTGATAGATTTATGTTTATCTAGACTTGTTCCCCCTAGAGTTGGATAATAATTAAACAGGTATTTTGCATCTAGGAATTAATAACCTAAACTACTTGTTTTCACAATGCAATCGTTTAAATGAAATCATAAAGAGCAAGTGTCCTTGACAAATTAATATATCCAATTATGGTTAATCAACTCAACTAACATGATAATTCAATCTTATAATCCTAGTATCCTAGAGATTACTAAATCATACAAGATGTTTCTCAATATGACTCATCCACATTACAATTCAATTAATCTAATTCAACTCTTTTAGTGTCCAATTAAAAGTAAATGTAATATGACATCTAAGAGTTCTCACTCATTAGCACGATTATCACACCAATTTAATAAGCTAAATAAATTAAATACAAATGGTTCTTCAATCAAACATCATATCATACGCAACATAAAATATAACTATTATAAATCCAACATCTAGAGTTCAATCAAACAAATACTCATAATTAAGGAATGATTCATAATGTGATTATAAATATAAATCAAACATAAATAAACAAGATTCGAGTGAAAAGAAATAAATACTAACTTCTATGATGATTACAAGAGGAATGAATTGCTTAGGGTGTCCCAAAAAGCTTTCCAAAAGCTCCCAAAAACGGCCATAATTCGTGGTTAATCAATAAGTAAATGATAATTAGGGTTTAGGGTACATTTTAGGCCAAAAAGCTGTAACCGACCCTTTTACCCGGCTGGAAGTCCAAGTCCTCGGCGGGTACAATGGTCTCCCCACCCGGTTGAAGGTCTGTTTCCCGGCTAGGCTTAAAACTGGAAAAGGATGAGTACCTGGCGGGTAAAAATGCATTTTCAACCCTGACTCCTTTTTTGAAAGTTGTAGCCCTTTGAGTTCCGAGAATTTGGCACTTGAATCATTTAACACCCCTCATTTTATTTAGTATTAAATGTGTCATTTGACTCGGAAGCGATGGATACAATAATATTATATATTATATTACAAAATGACCATAAAATTTTTGAGAGTTTTACAACATTTAAATATCCCTGAAACAAAACATATATTATCGTTCTTCGAAATGTACATACATGAAAACTAACAAAACATCTATATATTTATCAGAGTTAAAGCGCATGTCAAACATTTCTTCCAATAGACCATCTTCCTGCCCAACCCACAACTTATACATAATCTGCAGGAAGAGAAATGGTGGGATTAGCACAAAGCTAAGTGAATGAATGTACAACTAATAATTCAACTTAGCATAACAATCTGTTTACATTAAGCATGAAAACACATAAACTCAAGAGGATCGGTGGTTACTGAGGAACCCTATAGCCGCCATGGCCATCAAGTAACGCTTATCACAATCTGTATTGGTCTATACAAGATTTACCGATAACTTGGTACTACTAAACAACAACACAATTTCCAGCAACAACACATGTCCATGGAACTTGTGTTGATCACTAATAGTAATCAAGTCCAATCACTATTGACCTCTGAACAACACAGATGCCCGAAGGCCACATATATGACAAGTAGATACACAATCACAAATCAGACTAAACAGTCTATCAATATCTACGTTAAGTGTTGTAACCACACCGTTACAACTAAATCAAATCATGAGTTGCAGATCCACTCACCTGACTTGTCTCAGCTACACTCAGAGATCTTATATTACTGAGTCTTCTGCTGATCTGAGAATATAATAATTAAGAAGTTAGTAACTTTTTCCATAATCGTATAACATATTTCACTACTCAGTATCAAATGGCAAACAATCACCAAGTTGCAATTTATCAGTTATAACCGCTCTACAACTATCAATTTATATCAAGTTATAACAATTCGTTTGTTTAACAAATTTCGAAACATTAATATAACATATTTATCCAAGCAGGTGACCCTTGTAATCTAGGAAAAATAAAAGTCTGATCCGCAGTTAATAAGAATCTGTTAAATTTTGGTCGCTAAAAGTATAGCCTTTTACTTGCAAGCCAAACTCAACTCGCAAGGCAACTCAACTCGCAAGCCAAACTCAACTCGCAATGCTAAACTCAACTCGCAAGGCAACTCAACTCGCAAGGCTAAACTCAACTCGCAGGATGAACTGTTGCTACCCAAAACCGAACCAATTCACTCACAAACACAAAAACTCAGTTTCCTATCAATCTAACCAGCTTTCTAACATTTCTAATACATCAAGTAACATCATATAACATCTTTAAACATCAATTACACACCCAATTCAAGGATTGACCAAATTTCAAGTTTGTAACCAAAAATAGCAAAGTGCTTACAATTAGAAATAATAACAATCTAATGATGATAAGTAAAACAAGAAATTACAGCAGATTATTAGCACTCAATTGATGATAATTGGATGATTTTGGAAAGGAAGCTTGAGAGAGTTTAAAGAACTTTGTTGGTGACAAATGAGATGAAAAATGATAAGTTTGGTGATTTATATCACCAACCAACTCAAATGTTGGTTAATTTTAATTCCGTGTTTGGCTTATTATCTGGAACCTGAAAACCGTTTTGCGAGACAAGTTATTTTATTTTACCGATAACTATTTTAATTTAAAACTATTAATATTTTACCTGACACCATTAACTATTCGATCTTTAACTAACTTTCCTATCTAATAAACATATTAATATAATATAAGGAATTATAAGTAAATAATTAAATATAAAATTTAGAGAAATTACCAGATTACCCCTAGGCCACAAGAGTGGGTGTTACAAATCACCTCAATCGGAGTTCGTATGAGGGAGTTATAGCGAAAACCGTTGAGCCTCGCAAAAGCTGCAAAAATCACTCTTTTCTTTATCTTTTCTTCATCTCTTCTCAATCTCTTCTCGATTATTAACCTGCAACTAAACTAGACTAATTAAGTATTAAAAGTTTATAAAATGACTAAAATAATATACAAATTGGTCCGATATCGCCCCTATAAATATGTCTAATTTAGGCGATATCAGGTATACATAAGATAACCAACCGAGGAAGACATATGTCGGTTGTATGCAAAACATGAAGAGATTCATGGTTTCCAGGAATGTTGGGAAGCATAGACTATATGCATTCGGCTTGGACAAAATGCCTAAATGGATGAAAAGGTGTTGGGTCCCTGACCCCACTTATGTAATTTATATATGACAAAAATAAACTAAGTGGTTATTAGTCATTGCATTTGTGAGCAGCGACCTTAAAATAGACTTGTAAAATGGACATTGCACATACTAAGCATCGAACATCTTAATACTTAGTATATTAACCCAAGTCTATTAGTCGATGCATATGTTATCAGCGTCTCTACTTGTAACTTAGAATATATCTTAGTGTTCTTATCATTCGATGATAAACACTTAACTAATGGAATGAGTTACAAGAGCCTGACGCTGATATGAATATCTGAAGCATCTGTCAAACGTCGAAGATTGAAGACCAAAATAAAGAAGTAATCAGTGAAGCGTAATTCATAGTTATTTTCTATTAACCAGCAGTTTAGGCTATTACCCAACAAAGCACAATGGGTTTGACAAATACCCAATGTAATATCGTAGGTCAACTTGTAAAGTATAGTAACACCGAAAATATATTTTGTAAAGATATGTACAACTGATTATTATACTTTGCAGAAAAGGTACATTACCTATTCTGAATCCTAGGAATAAAGTAAACAGTAAATATTATTCCTAGGATGTAATGTCACTTCTATTTGTTGGAAGTTTCATTTATATTCTTCATTATGGTATTGACATGTGTTAGGGTTTGAAGCTTCAAGCAGGTATTTATGACACTATAAATACTCCCATCAACTACCACACTCAAAGTCAAGAATTGCATAAATCACTCCTATCTGAATAGATAGCATTATGCCCTCACTTTCTATTAAGCGTTGATCAGGACCGGTCCGTTGATCTTGAGGGCCCTATGCGAAAAATAAAATTGGGCCTCTAAATTTTTTCTATATAAACAGAATCCATTAAAACTACGATAAGTCGATAATTGTTATAAAAATAATCAAAACAAAAGAGCGATAGTACAATAAATCTGCTCAAAGTTTATGTTTCATTTTACATTAGTGATATATCTTAACATTTATTAACATATACTATATACAGTGATTAAATTTCGGGCCCTGTGCAGTCGCACACCCTGCACACCCTCAGGACCGGCCTTGGTGTTGATCACTAAAAGCCATCAACGTATGTTAGCTGATAGGCTTGTTGAAGTTAAATTTGTCACAAGTGTAGTTTACTTAGATTAGTTTGTCTTGTCTTATTCTGCAGTAAACTATTGTAAAGTATTCTTTCATTGAATCAAAAACTTGAATTTATTGTTATACTTTACATTTGTTGTCAGTTAAATTAAAAACTTGACTATAAGGGACCAACAAAAGGGCAATACACACGAAGCGATCATGACAATCATGGTTGAAGCCGTGGCCTCATACAACAAATGAATTTGGCATGCATACTTTGGGGTTGCGAGGTCGAACAACGACTTAAACGTCCTAAATTCTTCTTCATTGTTCAACAACTTGCTAAATGACTCCGCTCCCCAAATCCCGATAGAATGTCTGATGTAGATTACGAAAGAATATACTATCTTTCTGACGAGATATACTCGTCATGGGTATTGTCTGTTAAGGCGTTTTTAAGTGTGGTTGATAAAAATATAGTGAAGTTTACTCGAGCAAAGGCGTCTACCTGAAAGGATGTTTAACAGATATTTGGTGTCCTCAAAAGTCGTTGGTATATGCTACAACAACCGGCAAGAGCTTATAGCGTAAACACTATAAAACGAATCATGTAAACTTGCATCATATTGAATAACATGATTACCGAAGACAACAGTTTTAATATTGCCGAGAATAAAGAGTATTATATGTCTGTTGGGAATATGCAAGGTACTAGGATCGAGACATGCACAAGACCTTCGACCCGATCTCGTGGAATATACTTAGAGGAATCGTGATTAGTTTGTTTTAATCTATCGTCCTAAGTTTATATAATTTGTTTAACGTACTTTTAATTGTTATGACTTTTAATTTATTGTATTTCAATTATAAATTTTTTGTTTTAATGAATCTAATTTTTTATTTAATCTTTTTTTATCATTTGTTTTAATTTATTAAATTATTTAAATTTAAAAAATAGTAAATAACAATTCTTTCTGCCATTACTTTTTCAATAACAGTGTTCTTTCAGAACGATGAAAATGTCCTCTTGTTCGATGAATACGTTTGAGTTGTGGCGGCTAACATATTTTAACAAGTAAAGAATGCATCTAAATCTAAGTTATATGACATAAATCTAGGAAGGAAAGTGATATTTTACCAAACAAATTATTTGATTTTTTTATTTTATTCGGTGAAAAGCAAATATAACAAACGTAGATACTTGATAGGCATATACTCATTAAAAAATCTTGTAGACCTTTATCAAACAAATCCGACTCCTTGGATCTTTCCATTTTCGATAAACCATCAAACTGATTGGCATCATATTCATTCGAATGCTCTAAAGCGCACCTTCTGCTTGATCAGTAATCAAGATTTTTTCTAACGATCAACCGTGGAAAATGTCTAAAATTAAACTAAATAAATCCTGTAAATTCATCAGTAAATCCAAACTATATGATGTACATGTTCCAACGTTATCCTTTTTAGGGTCATATAAGTATATAACAGCTAAATTTACCGATAACCGCTGCATGTTCCTGATCTGTTTTTTTATTTATTTTTATTTTTTATAATTAGCTACCGAGTACCTTTACCATGTAACTAAATTTAGAATAATAAATATGTTAATAAAAATACAAACAGTTAACAGTTGTGATTCCAACCCATGGGCCACTCTAGAAGCAAAAGTCCTGAGGACTTACAAATGATTAATTAATAAACATATAGTAACAATATGTTGATTCCGCTTCAATAATTTGAAACCACGATGTTTATCAGTAAACTCATGAGGGTGTCATGACTTCCACCACTTCATTTGAACGAGTATCAGCATCCGGTAGACGGTTGAGAACCTGATCAGTTAAGGTAGATATGTATGTGAGACAGAACCTTAGTTGGACTGGATATGAAATGAACGGTAAATGAAGCGTTTTGCTATTCGTTTAACACAGATTTCTAGTGGGTAAGAAATGAAGGTAGTCCTTTTCTTCTGAATAGGAGAAGAAATGAAGATGTGGGCTTATAAAATGAGGATGCAACTATGAATCAGAGTTGAATTTTATCTACTTACCTCAAACAAGTACCAAGAAACAAATGCATCTGTGGCTGCATATTTCAGCTGTTCTCTTGACAAAGGATTAGCCTCCCAATTTCCTAGTCTAATCTTGGAGGGTTTTAAAACCTGCAAGATAGAAGGTAGGTTCAATTATAACTTGGTCTTAAAAAAGGGATGAATAACACTTGCATAGAAACTTGTGAGATATGAGATTATTTTATAATTGGCTATTGTGATGAATTGTGTCGAGGTTGAAAGTGAGTGATTTTTGTGCTATTTGAAATCGGTTGGGTTGAGGCCTGACCCACAAAAACCTTTTTTAATAAAAAAAAAAATATAAAATTATAATAATGTCTTAAATGTGATTACAAAAATATACTACTACACTTTAGATGATTTTCAGCCTGTTCGACCCATTGGACCTATTTGCTTTTTAGTTGAATCTTTATCTTAACCCATTTGACCCATTAGAGATAAAACATAAGACATATAGACCAATTTATAACCAATATGGATCAAAATTCCCCCTGTGGTAAAGAATTTAATGACATCAGCATTGCAAGAGCACGTGAATAAACCCAATGGCAATGTGTTAAAACAAACTGACCGAGTATTTATACAAGACTTAAAACAGAAAATGAAAATCAGAAAAGAAAAAATATAAAAAACATGCACAAACTTAGAGGATGAACTTCAGCCATTCTGCTTGTTCTTTTGTGCAAACAAGGATCGTTTTTGCAAAAATGTGAAAACACACTATACATTACAAGAAGAATTGGTTTGGACACAAGAAAGGCACAAGTAAAATAGTTCACAGTCCCATAATCTGTCCAAAATTGCTCATTCTTGCAAATCACAGTATCTATTTAGCACTGTGGTGGAATAATTGTGGTTATTCTAAGGTTAAACTTCAGATACGAAGTTTCAAAATAATCTATCACTCCAAAAAAAACCTTCATACATAGATGAACCACATTAAGCCCAGCAATAAATTCTTTCAAATAATTTTCCTAGTTTTAAAGGTGGCATCACGAGTCGACATACCGAGTTCGTTAACGGGTCAAAACAGGTTAATTTTGAGTATGGGTCATAGCAGGTTAATTTTGAATATGGTCAAACCAAGCCAGGTGGGGGCTGCAAACACAATTTTATCCATATTTTATATAAATATAATATTTAATGTAGGTTATATGGTTATAAAAAACTATATTATTACATAACAAAACTAACTTTTAGTAGGTTTTTTTGCATTTGAATACACTTTGGATGACTTACAATCTGTCTGACCCGCTGGGCCACTTGAAGCTTTTCCTATCAAGTTAATTAGGTAAAAAAGTAGTATAACCTGATTGCTTGTCAGCTTCTCAGTTAGAGATGCCAGACCCCAGCTCTTGGGCTCTCCACCAAGCTTTACATTGGCCAAACGTGACAGATCTTCTAAAGAATCTACAGAAACATTATGATCATTGAAGACCTTACGCGCATCACCAGCAATGCCAACTCCAACCTGTTCATTTGGTAAGGGGTGGGTAATGTTTCAAAACAGTTGACTTCCTATGCAACTCAAAATGGGTCGGCTAACCCAAAATCCTGTATGTCCATAACTTTTATAGAATATACAATTTGTATGGCATATATGATTAAATTCATTATATTTTTACAATGAAGAAACTGTATTATGAATAAAAAAAACTTGGAAGGTTACTTTTTTGCAGTAAAATTACATGTGGGCAACATTTGAATAGTTTCCCTTTTAGGTATTTTTCCGATTAGACCTGTTTGAATCATGAGAGATAAAAAAATAAAAATAAATAAAAATAAAATCAACCCATTAATAAGTAAATGGGTTGAAATTGCCACCTCTAGAAATTAGAAATGAAGTCGACAATGTTCCCCAACCTTCAAAGATCTGGGGTCCCCAAGAAGAGACTTCAAATTTTGGGGGATTCCAGAATGAATGATATGCATTACATGGCAACGAGCAGCATCAGCACATATCTGTAGAACTGCCGCCTTGGATGGTGTAACACCTGCATGGTTCAGAGCTCTCTGTATTATGGATAGTTTTCGACAATAAAAAATTATTAAGAAATTCTACTGTTGTACCTGCTAGTAATTAGATTTGAAGCTACACACTGCCAGTATATATTCAAAGCAGAAAAAGCTGGGAACACAAGCAGATTTTTTTTTAAAGGGCTTATCTGTAGACTTCAAAATTGATAGTGATTACAAGTATTCTAAAGAAGATTGTGCAATGTACTTTCACTTGTTAAACGATGAATGCAATCTAAGTTAGTTTTATCCAAACTATGCAATACCCTTTCATTTCCTTTTCACCAAATAATGCAGTTTTTAACCTTCAACGAAAGTTGGTTGTTGCTTTTGTCCTAGTTGTTATTTTGGTACTGATGTGTATGCCACACAAACATGACATGTCATATTTTTTATTAGCATCAGCAAATGAGCAATTAACTACTATTTTCAAATTTGATATTTAATTGTTTTCAAGATTTTGAAAATTGTTAAGTTCATCCATATTGCCCATTCATAAAAAATCAGATATTAGAAAGTATAAATCAATTTTCATCTAAATCCATTAAGACAAGGTGGAAATATTCACACATATAAACACTAAAGACATCGAAAAATCCAATGGTGGATATTATTTCTTTAAGAAATATTATTATATTATGTACACCAGCTCGGTGATCTCTATGGACGGCAGTTTCAAGAACAAATAGAAATTCTACACACCAAAAACTAAAAACAGGAACACATAAATATAAGAAAGATATGCAGCTCAGGATAGCAACCTTTCTTGAACGTTGGTTTCCACTCGATGTCTAATCCAATAACAGCACGACCATCATCTTTAATCTTAGTTTCAAGAAACGTTAAAAGCTCATCTGCAGCTTTCTCCACTTCTGAAAATGTTCTACTGTACACAATATGACCTTTAAAGGTCATTGTAGGGTATCTCATCTTCGTCGTAGCTGAAACACAAATCACAAATAAAATTCTTACTAATCTCTTTTGCACTTTCACATCTTTATAGCTACTACTTAAGAGTGCGAGTTATATTCTAGATGAATTTTTTTATCAAGCCACTAGATTTTCTTTTCACAATTTCTGTCTCAATTCTACCCTTGTTTGTTCTTCACTTTGTATGTCGTCTTGTTGAATTTACTTGCAACAGTAGTAACATTTTTTTTATATCTTACACAACCAGTAATTCTCATTTGATGCAATTTCATCATATTCCATTCTGAATGAAGAACAAATCTACATTTCATAATTCAAATACACAATTACAAAGTTTTACTGCATATATTACTAACAATAATATCACACACACAAGCGCGCACAATACCTACATTCAACCAAATATCAAACACAATTTACAGATTCCAACAACTTACTTAATTCCATAATCCACTCTACCACAAAATCCGCCGTTTCGATGCTAAATTCATAGTTTACTAGTCTCAAATCCAGCATTATGATTTATGATGTCATTAACGCCCCCTAACTGTATAAATATAATTATATGTATCATGACACCACCTCAACATGATCACTAAAACCTAATATGTAACATTAGGTCACATCTCAAACAATTATTTACTTTATTCTCATAACAATTAAATAAAAAATTAACAAAAGTATAATAAATTAAGTAAATAAAACAAATTACCACGATAAGAAGGTCTGTACGGATTCGAAAACCGATTTCTAGGGCACGGTACTAACGAACACACACCAATTGGATTACATTCACGTAACGAGTTATCAGATGATAACGTAGACTGTTGAGTGAAATTAAACAACGAATCCGGCAATCTCCGGCGAGTTTTCCGACGATCTACGTCGTCAGAATCGGTAACTGGTTTCCGAGAAGATGATGATGATGATGATGAAGAAGCGGCTGATTCGAATATAGATTCAATTGACTGTAACTCTTCCTCAGTGAATTCAATGTCCCAATCTGAGTAAACAGATTGTTGAATTGTGTCAGTCTTTTTGTTTTCCATTCAGAAGGCAGAGATGTTTGAAACGCCGAGTAGTGTGTTTTCAGTGTGTACGAGGAGGGAAGGGGTGGATTTAACATTTGACCCTTTTAGAAACTGCTTCTTGCCATTTGGGGTTATTTTGTGTTTTTATTATAATCACATAGTATTAGAAAGACGTGCGATAAATATACTAAAATCGATTCATCAGATCACTTTCTATAGAAGATTATATTTCGAATAATTGATTTAAAGATTATTCAAATAAACACACAGATTTTATGGACAAGATGCTTGAAGATGATAAAAAGAAGAAATAGAAATAAAAGAAAAATCAGTTTATCGAACGAAGATATATGAAGATTCATATAATTGAATCTTCGTATATGGAGAGTCTCGGTGAATCCATTGTAAAAAAAATGGACATGCTAGAGAATTTTGAGAGATGATTGAACCGCTTGTTAAAATGATCGAAAAAAGAAAAATGGATGAAAAATGATCTCCTTAGTTTATATTAATTATGGTCTAGCTGGTTAATTACTCTATTAGTTTCGAAGTTTTTAAATTCGTTTGGTTTCTTTTGTTAATTAGTTAATTTTATTTTATTTTATGAACTAATGAAGTTAATTTATTTTTCAAATAATATTATTGTAATTTTATATGGAAAAATAACCACGGTCCCTAAAAGGGAATTGTGGTCCATTAACTCAAAGACCACAGTTTCTTAGTTTGGTAGTTTTCAAATTATGAGGATTCTTGAAATCAAGTTTAACCTAGTGGAAAAGTCAACTTGATGGACTAGTTGTTATGTTGCGAATATAAATAGGAGTTAAAACGTAGCGTTTAGGTGAGGAGTTTGAGAGAAAAAGAGAGCACATATGAGATTTGTGTTGTGAGTCTCCCCCTGTCTCGTGCGGTGAGTCTCCAGTGATTCATTAACGACAGAGGCGGATTTTGTTATTGTAATCTACCGTTGAGAGTGGTGTAAGGATTTGTGAGCGTATTCAAGAGTGTTGAGAGGAGCATCCATTCTTATAATAAAGGTTCATAATAGTGGATTGTTAACTAGCATACGGGTCCCGTGGTTTTTACTTTTCTTTGAGAGGTTTTCCATGCAAAATTTTGTGTGTTTATGTTTTTTCTGTTTTGTGCATTTATTATTGGCTTATATATGGTTGTGTGATTTGTTGTTGTGGTGATCGATACTAAGAAATGGTGTCATAGCGGGTTTGATCCCAACAACTAGTACCATAGCGAGGTTTGTGGAGAAGAATTACATTATCGGGAGGAAGTCAATACAAGAGAAAACAAAGTGTGGTTCGTTATATTTGGCGCAACGTCGGGAGAATTAACGTTGTGAATTCGTTAATTGTCGGATAGTTGTGAAATTTGAACTTTAGGTTCATAAGAGGTTGTTCTACGATCATTGAGGTTAATGGTTCAAGATGGTAATAGAGAGATATGTGTTGTCAAAGTTTTTTGAAAAATATTCATGGGTTAACACCGAAGTGTGGAGAATTGTAATTAAAGGATCGTAAAACCATTGGATCGTTGTGATTTTTGGACGGGGGTTCAAGACACGAAGATCTACTTTGTGACCGAATTTGGTAGCGACCATATATCCAGAGAGAGAGATAATGATGTTCAGATTTGCTGTCAGTTTATGATGACGTTGAAGAGAGATGTTTTCTAGCAAGCTTTCATTTTGGTGAGCACACTCGAGATTGAAGATGATGACGAAGTGGATTCAATGATGTGGATTATATGAGGTTTAAAGATGAAGAGACTCGGTAGAGTATGTTGATCGCGATGGTTCCTTGTGTTGAAAAGTCTTCCTAACAATGAGGTTATTGGGGGCGTGTCCTTTAAAAGAGAAAGTGGTGGTACAAGATGATAGATCACACTCATTATCATTGAAGATGAGATGCACATCATTAAGAGAGATGAAGATTAGGGAATTTGAATCAATGAATGATTTGTTGGGGTATGATTTGAAGTTCCTAAAGTAGTTTTGATTTAATTTGGTAGTTTTCAAATTATAAGGATTCTTGAAATCAAGTTTAACTTAGTGGACAAGTCAACTTGATGGACAAGTTATTATGTTGCCTATATTTATATATATATATATATATATACAGGAGTTAAATGTATGATTTAGGTGAGGAGGTTGAGAGAAAGAGAGAGTACATATGAGAGGCGTGTTGTGAGTCTCCTTCTTTCTCGTGTTGTGAGTCTCTGGTGATTCTATAATGATGGGGGCAGATTATGTTATTATAATCTATCATTGAGAGTGGTGTGAGGATTTGTGAGCGTATTAATGAGTGTTAAGAGAAACGTTCATTATTGTAATATGGTTCATAATAATGGCTTGTTAATTGGCCACTAGGGTGAGTCTAATACATTATTCAACCCAACTATTTTATTTAATTCACACACTTTTCATCATCTTTCTATATTTAACTACATTATTTCACTCAACCATTTAATATAATTCACACTTTTCATCATCTTTCTACATTTAACTACATTATTCCACCAAACCATTTTATATAATTCACACACTTTTCATCATCTTTCTATATTCAACTACAATACTTTCCACCCAACTATAACTCACAAAAATGCCTATTTAACACCACAATAATTCATAACCGAGATCCGATAATTTTTTCAAAACTTACTTAACATGAATATGTCGTCTCCGAATTCACCGGCTTTTTCATATTCGACGGGTCAATCTAGCAATTCGCCAACTAACTTTGGTTTTGTATAATACCCACACCAACAATTTTCACAATACTCAAACCAACAATTCTCACAATACCAATGCCAACAAACACCACTTTCACAACATTAATACCAAAACATACAATCACCACCATGCAAAGTCGAATAAGACGAAGGCGGAGACGAGGTCCAAGCTAACCGGAAACAAAAAACAAAACAAGGCAAATGGACCGACAACGAATTTAGAATATTGGCCGAACGATAGATCGATGCTTCCCAAAATTGTGTCCAAGGAAACTCGCAAATGGAATCAAGTTTTTGGAGGCAAATAGAAAGGGCCTTTAATTCGTTAGTTGATGAGAAATGCAATAAAGATCAACTAACCGACAAATAGAACAACATTCGTGGAGATGTCAAGATATTCACAAGCATATTAAAAAAATATGACGAGTTTCGTGCAAGCGGAATCCGAGACGAAGACGTTTTGAGGGCGACCCGTGCACACTTCAAGCAACAAAACGGTCGGAAACTTTATTTATGAGCAAATGTGGCTCGTTCTAAAAGATGTCCCGCACCCGCAGTTCTATGATGATTCTGGTGTTGTCAACAAGAAACGAGTAAACCGAGAAGACGCAGAACCAATTAATCTAGACGAAGACGAAACCGACCCGATTCCCAACCAAACCGACCCACTTACGACCAATATGCAAAGGTTATTCTAAGATGACCTGATTCATTGTCCACTCGGTCGTTTGACAAGTCGGAAAAGTCAAAGAATTTCAAGTTCATCGGATGCAACTTCGTCAAGACATACGAGCGACGAGACCCGGGCGACAATTTTAGCATCTGCAAGAATGTAACAAGAAACGTTGACGACTATTAATGAGGCTACCAAGCAAAAATTAGTGTTGAAAGCTTGAAATTTTCTTCAAAAACCAATACCCACGGACATACGAGAAAAGAAGTTAAAGATACTTGAAGAAGCTTGGGATAACGTCGTATGCAACTATCAAAAAGGATTTTAAAACGATGTTTGGTTCGAATGCGCGACAAAGCGGGTACACTTCCAATGAAGACTAGATTAGTTATTTAAATTTAGTTTGGTATTTAATTATTGTAATGTTTTATTTAAATTTATGTAATATTTTATTTAAATTAATTAAGCTAATCTTATTCATTTTAATGAAATTATTTTATTTCAATATGTGTGGGGTCTAGAAACTAAACTTTATCAGTTTGGAAAGTACTGATGTGATCGTGATGTGACTCAATTGATATGATACTGACGTGGTTAAAGTTGAGAATGATCTAAGTCGGTTTTGTTGATATTGTGTATCACTTTCGTCTTTAAGTATAAAATTTATAGGTGATGTTATATTTTTCATCCATATATTATTAATTGTGTTTTATGTATTTTGTAATGTTGTGCTCTACTAATACCACAAAGTTATTAGTAGTTTTTTTTTCTAAACTAACTAGTCTAACGAGGAAATTCAAATACGAAAAATTGTGTTCAAATATCCATTTTTGAAATAAGTAACAATATACTAATCGCTTCCTAAAATTGATGTGTAGACATATCACGAATCTCGTGGAGTAGAAAAGATTCAAAGCATGGACAACATGAACACGTGACTATCACGTGATTAATGAAACTAATTGTAGGTTATGGTTGGGTTGGTTAAAAGCAGAATTTTAATCTAGACATTGTAGGGTATCACCCATTCTATGTCAAATTTATTTTAGTACGGACCTATTTAATTTATATTTGTACACATATTTTGTTAGATTTGATAATAGTGACTAAAGTAGAAATTTATTTTGGAATAAAAAGACTTGCCTTCCATTTCAATAACATTAAATTTGCTATTAGTTTTTCATATTTTCTTTTCAGGACTAGTTTCTGTCACTAGAACTATTTCTAGATTATGATCTTTGTAACAGATTAGTCGTAATTTTCATTTGGATATTGAACATCACAAGTGGTTATATTTCTTTCAAAATCGACGATTCTATTTATTTTTTTATAGAAAAAAACAAAAAACAAAGAGGCTTTATAGTGTGTTTTTTATGTTTATATATTGATTGATAGATATCAGGGTTATAATTTATGTGCTTTAGTCTAATATACATGTGTGTGCGTTTGCCGTGAATTATCTAGTTCTAGTTATAGCAATGAGTTGGAAATGTTTTGAACTATAGATAGCTCCACACATAGGCTACCACTTCAATAAACGGTAAACAAATGAGGTTTCTTTGTTCAGATTACTTGGATATATCGAATCTTTTTTGACTTAGATGTACGTGACTTAATCAAGATATCAATGTCACTCTTTCCGATCCTTTCCCTAGCTACTAGGCCAACTTGATAATGATTTATAAACTACCATATCCGGCCACTAAGACTTTTATCAGGACGTTTTACCACTAGGTCAACTTAATAATAATTTATAGGCTACCATTTCATACCAGTAGTACTTAACTGGGCTCACGATTACATAAATCTATAGTAGTGACTATTCTTCGTCGCGAGTCTACAATGAGGCATAACAAGGCCATTAGAGTGCTCTAACAGGATTGATTCTACAATAAATTTGTATAACCATTCCTACATCGATGTCAAAGTAAAAAGAACACTTGATAACACAGCATATATAAAGTATAACCATTACTACATCGATGTCAAAGTAAGTATCCACCAAGACGAGTCCGATCAATGATTTTTCAAATGTTAAATGCCACAACTAACCTATAATTACAATTGTTTTTAGGTGGACAAATTTTATTCTTTTGGGAAGTGTAAAATAAGAGTATACTAGAAATATTCATATTTTATTTAGACTAGCACATTACTCACACAATATGATAATGATAACTAATTATTTATTGTTGTGACATACAATAACATGTTATTGAAGTGATTTTAGTCCTCATTTATGAGTGTAAAAGAGTAAATGAGTAATCTTAGTTCTCATTTAAGAATTAAGACTTAACATTAAACGTTTATTTTGGTACAACAAAAATATAAGATTAAGACACTCATTTAGACCTGTATGGTAAGCGATCTGAACCTGCCCATAACGAACCCCTCACAGAAGAAAGTTATTGCGACAGAGTGAGTATAGATTTCAAAATTCACAAATTTTCATTTTTAAGAAAAATCTATCACAAGCGACTGTACTCAAAAGTAAACGAAGGTAAACATGACAACTAATTTGAGTCTAGTCTCTGAGTTTGAATATCGACGAAATATAATCCAAAAAAACAAGCAGGCTTTTGACTAACATTATTTAGGATTAATGGTTTGAAATTGTACTAAATTTTACGAGTTTTACTATTTTGTGTATTAAACTTTTGAAATTACTTTAAAATTCGTATTATCTGTATTAAATTCTCAAAATTACTGTTAACTTTACAAGTTTATAAGACATAGGAGAGTATAATTTTAACGTGTTTTCCTTACAAGATCGTCCCCGGTTGCCAGGATAACTTTGAAGAAACTATCGCATACATTTTCCACGAGCACAAGTTTAATAACTTAAAATTCTTTATTTTTTTCTTTTTTTATTTCCTCTAATTTTGAACTTAAGAATGCATGGACTCACGAAGTTGATATGTAATTTTCAAGAAGAAATTCCTCCAACAATAGAGGAGTAACAGGCATACATAAAAACAAAAACAACGATCGACTAATGTCACATGTCAACTATTCACCCAGTACAATATTTAAAAATGGGTCCTTTTTGAAAATTAAGTACCAACTGACCTAATACCACATGTCAACTGCTCTATATATAATGTTTAGAGGTGGATATTTTTTTAAAACTTATGAATAATTGACATTGTCTAAACTACTATTTATGCCTTTACCCACAATTTGTACCATTGTATTCGAGTTAAATAGCATCTACTCAATAGGTAACGACCATATTCTGGTTTTATTAAACCTTAATAATCGTAGCTTTTACAAAAGCAGAACAAATTAAGTCTCCTATTTATTGCAATAAACACGTTTTGAAGAGTTGTAATCAAATGCCAACCGGTAACGAGATACAACCTACCCAATTTTAAGAAGTATTAGACCATAAACTAGCTAGGACAAAGGCGAGCCAATACATCAATCTCCATCAAGTCGTATGTCCTTAACAAACCAGATCACTCTACCTTCATTAGTGTTTTCGCAATACGTAGTAGAAGCAAAGGGTAATTTCATATAATAAATGTATCAGGGCGTAAATTTCGAAAGAAAGGGCAATTTTATATAATAAATGTAACAGGGCGTAAACTTTGAAAGATAAACGGATATCAATCATCATATGCCACCACTAATGCCGTCATTCTTAGACTTGTATTCTCTAAGCTTTACAGCACACAATTATATTCAAACAGGTATACATATATCATACAACACATATTTCGGTTTTTCACATGATATTCTCTTTCAATTCCTACAAAAGATGTGACAAAAGAGACAATTTAACTCGACAACCATTTTTGTTAACATTGTCCCACACATTTCTTTTTCTTACTCATGGCTAAAGCACACCCACATAATCAATATTCCCAATGCTTAAATTATTAATGTTAGACTAGGATGTTGGGCTCTCGACATTGGAACAAGCCATAATGAAAAGCAATTCGTCACCATCAATCAAAGGCTTCATTTATGTTCACCTAACAGAAGGATTTCGCGAGAAGACTTCCAGGGTCCATCACCTTTTCGTCTTACCCTTAGAAGTGGCAACTGCAACTAATTAACTTAAAGATGTGGTCAACTGCGGTTATTTTTATCTCAGGTGGGTCAACTTGTTAAATCAAATTGGTAAAAGTCGCCAAAAGTCTACTTTTTGATCCATGTAAAACCTCAAATGGTTTATGGTGATTAACGAATACATCTACTTATCAAAGAAATTGACAAAGACAGTGATAGTTGATTTCTACCCAGTTTGACTAATGAATAAATGACCCGTTCAACCAGAATCCATTTTCACATGCTATCTAACCCTCTCATCTTGCCACATCTACTTGCTCCTCCTTTGGCCAAACAATATCTGCTAACAGGTGAAGGATCAACATCTAGCCACTCATCATCACTTGATTCACAACTGTATTCTATAAAACTCCTCATGCCTAAATAAGATGAATACTAACAGGGAAAGAGGGCTTGTTTGCTACAACCATGAATAAAAGAGGGCAGAATGCAAACTCGCAACACTAAGAAGACGTATTAGGGGACCTACTTTAAAAGGCACTGCTTCCCTGTTCTATCTTGCCACTCCCATTAGAATTGGAAACAAAAAATACCTATGCGTAATGTCAACTTTACAAAAGGCTGATTTGGTGTTTAAAGTAAAACTAAATAACCACAGCAGAGAAGCAACAATGAAGGCTAGGACATGTGACATCAAGGCAAGGGCAGTACAAAATGGGCTGCAGGAAAACGATTAATACCATAGCGGTAGCAAGCAGTCAAGTACATGCTGAATAGTTGAATATCAAATAATAGCCAACTTGATGACCACCAAAAGTCGTGAAACAAAAAAAAAAAATGTTTTCAGATGGACATACTAAAGAGACCAGGTAAATGCAAAGCTTTGGAACATTAACTGTGACAAATCCACATTTCTTCACCATTTACATTAACGTTTGTTGTCTGGTAATTAAAATCCTAAAAGAACAATATTACCTGCAAAAATAAAATATCCCAGTTCACCAGGATAAAAGATCAAACAGTTAGCCAGTCTGCTCTGTCAACTCAGCAACATCTGGCTGCAGTCGGTCGTAAAATGCTGACCTAATAAAAAAATTAAAAAGAAAAAGAAAAGGAAGAAGAGAGAAAGGCAACCAAAAAAAGAAAAATAAAAAGGAAGAAAAAGAGAGTAAGGTATGTGCAATGGTATTGCAATCCAATAATTTGCACAATTATGTTTCACTCAAAACACTCTGAACTGGTTGGCAAGCTCAACATCAGAAGAGCCTGCTGTTGAACTAATATTCAGCTCCGTACCTTTTATATACAATCGGACAAGAAAAACCGTCCCCAATGGATCTGGATAAACCGCCAAACGAAACCAGCCAGCAACCTGCATGTGTTTAAATTATAATGTGGTCTATGTAAACCTATCTTCAGCTGTAAAATAAAGCCCACTAAATACTACACTTCAGCTAATTGCTAAAAGAAACAAGAAAAGGTGTCGACCGAAAAGCAAACTTCTAAAAGAGCAAGAAAGTAGAGGCTCGGCAATCATATCATACATAGCTTGTTTAGATCACATAGCACAACGATCATAGGTGCAACATAATATATCAAATTTAGACCTACCACTGATACCATAACACATCATAGAACAGCAAGCAAAATAACATACTAATAATATTCCTTAAGAAAACACTTCAGTTGAGATCCACTACCTAATGGTGAAAGTAGTAATACGTTAAGCTGATTTAGTCGCTAAAAACATGCACTGCAGATCCAGTTAGAAGTGCAGAAAAGTTCTTCAAACATTTTAACTGATTAAAATCAGCAGAAAGACCCCATATAGTCCCTTTTACCTGCAAAAGAAACAAACACATTTATTCTACAAAGCCTAAAGATTGAGAAAACATTCTGACTTCTGACTGCCAAACAGAAATCCTGAGAATCTTCCATGGCGTCTTCCCTCAGAGTCCAACTTTCACGATACAAATCCATGCAACAACCTTGTCAAGCATTATAAAGTGGTACTGCTTTACAAGAATGCCAACTAATACACAGCTCATGTCATACTTCAGCCTCAACTGTGTTCTGATCCCTTTCAATAGCTCTATATCATTGAGACTTAAAATCGGTCACTTCCTCTATCGGGTGAAGGAGATAATGCATCATCATCCTTGACATCCTTTAGATTCTTGGATACAATATCCTCAGATAATACGAGGTCTTGCTCATGATCCACATTCTTAACTTTACCACTACCCAAATTATCATTGTTCACTCGATTATGGTCTGCAGATTTTGAACTCGACCTCGACCTTGACCTTCTGCGTTTAGGTTTATCTTCATCCGAGTGTCCTTTACTACTATTATCTACATCGTCATAGTTCAACCGATTATGTTCAGCTGATTTTGACCTTGACCGCCTTCTATGTCTTGGTTTGTGTTCATCTGAGCGTCCTTTGTGACGCTTGCCTTCAGGAGATGCTGACCTTGACTGCCTTCTACCATGATATTTTGACTTTGACTTTGACTTTTCCTTCCTGCTTCTATCAGCTTTATTACTGGATCTATGGTTATCTTCTGGACTCCTAGTCCTAGACCGTCTCCTGTGCTTCGACTTACCTTCATCTGAAGCTTTTGCATTCAAACTATTACGACTCCGATGCTTATCCTCTGCCGATGGTGACCTGGAACGCCTACGATCCCTTTGCTTTGTGTCACTTAACTTATCACCAGAACGGTGCTTACCATCTAACGACTTAGACCTTGAACGCCTCCGATCACGACGTTTTGATCTTTCTTCCCTGTTGTCATCTATTTTATCATCAGACCGACGCTCGGCATCCAACGATGCTGACCTGGACCGTCTTCTTTGTTTTTCTTTATTCTGATCATCACTTCGATGACTGACTGGAGATCTCGAAATAGCACGAGAAGATTTTTTGGTCCTATGTGTTGGGCTCCCGCGACGACGTATTGGAGATTCTGAACCATCGTGGTAAGACTTTCTAGCAAGCGGGCTCCTACTCCGGCTCCTATTTCTCCAAGAATGGCGATCATTTGATCTGACATATTCTTGTCTTCTACTTCGGTCACTACCACCTCTAATGTCCCTAAAAGACCGCCTGTCAAACTCGTAACCGGAATAATGGCGAGATCTTATAGGTGATCTCGATCTATAGTCCCTCACACGACGATGTGGTGGTGAATAAGAAGGAGATCTCCGTCTTTTTTGATATATGATTGGAGACTTCGATTTAGATCTTGACCTTGCAGGGACCGCAGAAGGTGACCTACCAACACTCGGATTCATCAGCTATTATAAGAAAAATATGGGAGGATAATCATGAACAATCCCCATGGTGAAATTATAGACGGTTGTTACCTTCTGTGAAAATTCATAAGAGTGTCAATGCAAGTTATACGTTATCATTACATGTTCGAATTTGTAATATTGAAAAAGTTAGCAAAATTAAAAAATAATAATAACTAAATAAGGGGTCAAACAGGGGCATGAGTGAAATTTTTTAAGCAAAAGATCTCCTAGATCCAGGTAGTGCAGAGCATCAATTTTTAGAAAAAAAAATTATCTTACAGGATCCATTATGATTACGTATATGATGACATCATGTAAAATAATATAGAACCAATAACAGCAAAAAATTATGGATACCTGGGGCTTTTAGTCGGTTCATCTACATTCCCAATTATCCCTTCGGCTTTTAATTTCATACTTATTTCTGCAGCTCTAGCTGCAGCCAATTCTGTTGCAGTCTTCATCGTTGCAGCTCGATTGGCTGCCTGCTGTGCATTCATGGTTTGCTGCATTAAAAGAGCCTGCTGAAATTGCATCTGTTGCATTGCAACAGCTTGTTGCATCACCATTGGCAAAGACGATGAACCTAGGGAAGACTTCTGAGGCAATGACTTTGCCATTTCAACATTCAATGGGCGGCTTAATACATCCATGTTATTTAACGCCAGTGCAGCAGTTGCTTCTTCAGGTTTAGAATATTCTATGTAAGCTAAATGCTTAGAATCGGTGATAATGCAGTCAACAACTGTGCCACAAAAACTAAAAATCTGCTTCAGCTGATCCACTGTAAGCACAGGGTTGAGGTTGCTAACTTGTAGAGTTTTCTTCAGTGAATCAGCCTGTGCTGCCTTATCTGCTGGTCCTGATAAGAAAGCAATAACAAATATTAATATACTGCAGAAGTGAACTGTGAACACTGAAATATCATATTGTTCACAACCATAGTTGTCCCTGGTTAAATACCGTCCACTATGTGTTATCTTTATACGTAGATACCATTAAACTAATATATTGCGCATTTATTACTTCAGGAAAACCAAAGTAAGAGCGAATACACGAGTGCATCACGTGAGAAAAACAATTAAGTTCATATAGAAATCAATTCTTTAATAACAAAAGTAATGCATTAAAACTAGTACATCATGTACATTGGTCAGTTTTGTCTTACTTTAAAATAATTATTTTTATCTCCATGGAACGTCTCCACAACGTATAACGTTATATCTTATCTGAGTAAGATAAACAGCAAAACTACCAAAACACAATGCAAGTTAACCGAAGCTCTAATTGCCTTCTACTATCTCAAAGATTAGTTCAACCTTTTCAACTGTTTTCTAAGAAAGCAGTATTTTATGATTAAATTTATCAGTCAGGGAATTACAAACCAGAAGGTTCTTTAGAAGAGTGAGCTTGCGCACTGGAAGCATGAGCTTGGAGTGCTTGAGCAGCAACAATGGCCTGCGCAGCTGCCATTGCAGCAGCAGATGGCGCCATTGGTGCTTGACTAAGAGTTCCCATGGTACTAGTAGAAGCGAAAGCAGTCATCAGCAGACTATGTGGTGGATGATTGAAATTGCAATTAGGTTTGACACATCGGCCATTCAAGTATTCTCGACAAACTTCCCCAAAAGAAGCTCCCATCCCGGGCAAGACTACGCCACCTGAAGCACTAGGCACAATACCAGGAATCATACCAAGCAGACCAGGAAATGCCCCCGAAACAGAACCAGAGTAATTTGGCATGTTTGGCATGGTCTGGTTAACCATACTTGGATAGGTCACTTGTGGCGCAAAACCCAAAAGCCCGCCTGTGGTTGTGCCTGAAATAAGATTTACCAAAATGAATAATTACTTAACTTCACGAGCATGGAAACATTGAGGACGGATGGTCCAAGATTAGATGTCATGAATTCAAACCCCAATCACCCGGTGCTAAAAATATATATGGCTCACCGACCAAATACCTTGGAAACATATACAAGTAGCATTATATAGAACACGTGTATTGTTAATCTACGTCCACAAGGTTATCCATGCTAGCTTTTGGAAAGAAAAGAGACTGATAAAGTGTTATTTCACATGTTGGTGAACGGTGTATTGTAAACTTAAAAAGACTGTTTAGCATGTACTAATCTTTACCACCTCTTATTCAGATTCATAGAAGAACTGATTAATGCAGATGGATATAGACATGATAAGTCAGACCTGCACTAAAAAAAACTGGAAATGGGCTTCCCATGATAGGCTTCCCATCACACTCAACAGCCAGCATGTAGTTTCCTCTTTTGGGAACCACATAAGTAACTGTATAGGTCCCATCACCGATATCCTTAACAATTCCTTCCTGTTCAGTTCCACCAACACCCACACCAGGTGAAACCTTAACCTTCACCAGAGCTCCCCCATTAGGCACTTTACGACCATCTGAATCCTTTGTAACAACCACAAACGAAGACGGTGCACATGCAGTTCCTCCCGCAACACCAGTCCCAGCAGCAGTGCACTTAGACGGGTCCACTGGCCCAATAGGCTTCTTAGTCAAATCCTCTTCTTCATCACCATCACTGTCTGACAAAGCAGCAGGCTCTCGATTCTTCTCGACGTCCTTAAATGTAGCCTCGAATGCAGCCTTAGCAGCTGCGTCTTTCTCAGCTTCACTCTTTATTTTCGCCTCTTCTGCTTGCTTCATCCATATTGGCTTCACCACCGCCAAATTACGATCAGCCATATAAACCAGAAACCACAAACCCTACAATCTCGCTTACCCCAATCCTGTTACAGTACCAATTAATCAATCAATATAATAAGCAATAACAAACCAGTAAGTGATGTATTTTTATTTTTTCAAAGTTAAGTTTAGCTTCTATTAACCTAAAATTAACTTCACCAATTCAAAACGTCTACCCTAACACACTGATATCCCTAAATCAACCAATAATCTGTCAATTTTCGATGTTTTTAAAGTTAAGTTACCGTCTATTAACCTGAAAATCATATCACCAATTCAAAACCCTAACCCTATCACATTGCTATCCCTAAATCAGCCAATAACAAACCAATAAGATGTAAATTCGATGTTAATAAACTCACGGTCTAATAATTTGAAATTGATTGCAACGATTCAAAACCCTAACCCTAGCATAAAGCGTACTATTGTTGATATAGATACAAATACTAGCATTAAACGCAAATTAAAGCTATACGTAAAAAATACACACGCACGCATATGCAAAGTGATGGTGACGGAGAGGCGGAGACTTACGGTGGACGGAGGCTGTCGCTGGCGAAGTAGCGTTTATGTATAGAGGTTACGAGGACGAGATCTTTTTGTGGAAAAAAGGTATCGTATAAATTTTAGGTTTCAATTTACATATATGTACTTTTCTTGTATTTGGCACTTCAGTCCATATCTTATATAAGTATTTCACTATCGATGGTAAAGTTTTTAATTGCATATGCGGTGTTCGGATTGAGTTCAAATCAGAATGAAAAAATAAATCTTAGTCATCTATTTGACAAAACTTAATTTTCCCTTTAAGTTAAATATTTTAAAAATGGCTAGTTAAAAAATTATAAAAATTACATCACAAAAATCAGCGTTTTTTTTCTCTAAGATTAGACTTCTCTTATGATATACTTTCGACATTTTTTTTTTGTGGTTTAGCAATAGGAGTCGTTCCCGGCATTAGGTCAATTCTAAACTCTACCTGTCGGTCAGGAGGTGATAACGTGTAAAAAGTCACGTTTATACACACGTTTTCTTGTCCATATTAATTAACTAATTAACATTTTAAATCAAATATTACATTTATTTGCTTTATTGTGCTAATTAGGTAATTACAAAGACGATGCTGTAAACTTCACCAAAAACGAGCAAAAACCGAAGTAAATGGAGCAAAGTCAACACAAGTCGATTTGCATTCAAATCATCGATTTGATAATTTTATGGAAATTACCTTTGATTAACATCAAATTGAAGATCAGAAGATTAAGATCGCGTAAGTTCAAGAATCGTTAAAGACAGACAAGAAACGAAGAAGTTATGACGAAAACAAGCACGAACGAATTACGATGCCGCACACAAGAGCACGACCTCGAAGATACGGGTCGCACCACCGTATACGGCTCAGTTTGAACCGTATACGACTCAAACCAACCGTATACCGTTCGCGCGACCCATATATGCTTAAATCTTGCATCTTGATTCGGTTCGCGCAATACGGGTCGATTTTGTGAAGGTCAAATACGGTTCGGATGTTCAAAATACAGTTCGGGAACTGTTCTATAAATATCAACCTCCTCATACAACATTCACACACTTTTACACCTTTCTTTCACATCTTTTACACCTTACACACACACACACTCTCTCTCTCTCTAGTTAATTATTTAATCACTAAGATTAATAATTAATTAGGAGGGTAATTAGGGCTTGTAATTTGTAAGGAATTTCTCCAGACACTGCAGTATTAGAACGTTACTTCGTCTGTACTAGGTTTCAATTAATTCTATCTACGCATTTAATTTCAATATGCTTTGCTTTATTTATTGTTTATAAATGCATGTTAGAATTACCATGTTAGGCTAAGTAACTTAAAGTGTCTGTTAATGATAGAAGTTTACGTTGGCGTAGTTATGTAACCGATTATACTGTTACTCTGTCCACATGATAATTAATTAATATACAAATATGTCAATCGAATCTCCATTGTTTACCTGTCCAACTTATGTTGTGGTTAAAACATTGCCTCTAAATGAACGTAGTTAATTCATAGGTGTAGGTCACTTAATTATTATGTGTAAGAAGATTCATTGAACTCGACATAGCGACTCTTCTCCTGACTGAAATACGTTTGTGGGAGAACGGTTCATGGGAATAGAGATATGTTAGATTTGGTATCACATAGTGGATATTTTTTAAAGAACTTTCGGAATATTCACAACCTAGATAGTTCCTTTACCTGACTCGTAAAACTGAATACTGCCCTCACATACCTATTGCATGTTCTTGCTTGATTGTTGCTTAGATGTTTTAGTCAGTATCAATTTATCACACTACTCAGTTAAATGCATGACTAGGTCTTTAAATATTAACTGATTGTTGTATGTTCATAATAATGTAGTAGAATAGTAGTTGTAGTTTCTATGTATGAATGATGACAACTTAATTAGCCGCTAAACAAAGTCATCCCAACTTGTTCCGGTGGGGTAATACCCGTTCATGTTATCTTTCATTCAACGATTCATGTCATCAATACAGATATCTCTGATGTATGAGAATGAGGAACAGGACTCGAGGATGACTGTCAGATTAAGTTGGCTACGGTATTTGGAGACATCCCGGTGCTATATGACCCTTCGTATCCACCACCCAAGTGACATGCCCCTTATCTGATTATGGACAACTTCGTGTTAGATAAGAGGTAGGTTCGTGGAAACAACTCATTTAGAAGTATGAATTTATTACTACTAAAGCCATAACATCATAACTACCTTAATCCAACGTAAACCGACATCATAGTGGACACCCCTATATATCTGCAACTAAGCAACTCCTTACCCCTTTATTTTAAAATTAGCTAGATTTCCGTAGATAACTTATGCCCTAAGATCCTATGCCCGTTGAGTGTTAAGAACGACACTTAAGTCATACTCACCGTCCGGCGATCCCAACCCGCGACAACAACGCCGTGACAATAATCGACCATTCAGGCGCGCATCAGGGGTATTCCCGGTAAATCATCAAGGAATACATCAGGAAACTCACTTACCACAAGGATGTCCTTCAGTTCATAAATAGGTTTGGATGAATCACTGACATGCACCAGGTAGGCTTGACAACCCCTAGACAACAGTCGTTAAGCACGTGCATAAGTACAAAGCGGAATAGCCCGCTTGATCTTTCACCATAAACGACAACCTCCCTCCCACGAACGGCTTCTAAACTAACCATTTTCTTGTAACAGTATATAATTCCCTTATATTTCCCATCCAATCCATTCCCACTATCACATGAAATTCTCCCATTAGCATAGGGATCAAATCTATCTCAAACACCTCCCCGTCTATCTCTTTTTTACAATTCTTATACACATCACTAACAATTATAGTTTTACTATCAGCTAATTCAACTTCTAAGGGATTATTTAACTTGCTAAGGGGAACAACAAATTGGTTACAAAAGGCAAGAGAACAAATGATTTGGTTGCACCGGGATCAAACAAGAGGTGAGCATGTATAGAATTAACAATGAAAGTACTTGTCACCACATCATTGGACACTTTAGCCTCCTTTGTAGTGATTTGAAAAGACCTAGCTCTTGGTCTTTGGCCCCTAACAATCGTCTTCTTCTCGGCTTCCTTTCTTTGCTTAGCCCTCCTCATGTCTTCCTTCAATTTAGGGCAATTTGCTTTTAAGTGATCATCTTGAGAACATTAAAAGCATAATCTGTAAGAGCTTGGGCAATTATTCACCAAATGCCCCGTTTTCCCACATTTGTAGCATGCACCGCTACCAAACTTACACTCCCCCACATGCTTCTTACCGCAGATATTACAAGTCAATATTTCTTTCCCACCACCCCTAGGTTGAGATTGCTGACGAGTTTGAGATGAGGGAACATGCTCATTGAACCTTTGCTTTTTCATTGGTGAATGACATGTTGACAAATTACGCTCTACCTTGCGTTTTGCCACTAACTTTGCCTTCCTTCTTCGCAACTCTTGTTCACGTGACAGTGCCATGTTCTTCATCTTTGGAATGGTATCGTATAACATTCGATCAATAAACTCCCTAATCTCTGGTCTAAGATGGCGAAGATAATGGTCACTCATCAGTTTGGGACTATCCGTATATTCCGAGCAAAAACGCGACTTATCATTAAATACACCTGTATATTCCGACACCGACATCTCCCCTTGATCAATAGTGAGAAACTCTCCCTTTAATCGATCAATCTCGGCAATTGGCGCAAACTTCTCGATGAAAATTTATCGAAAATTTTCCCAAGAAAACTTTGAGGCCACTTGGAACCCGTGTGACTTAACTTGCAAATCCTACCATTCATGCCCCCTTCCCTTCATTTGATGTGCAGCATAAACTGCCTTCAATCTTTCAGGACACTCGCACAACATAAAAGTTTCCTCAATTTTGTCAATGCATCTTATGCTTACAACGGGATTCATCTCTCCATAAAATTCAGGTGGTTTACAACTAGTGAAGGTTTTAAAGTCAAACCTTTCCTTATCTTTTTCCTTACCCTTATCCACAATAGGCTCCTCTAGTTCTCATCATTAGTTTGGAGGGTGGGAAAGTTTTGCACTAAGTCATCTAATATAGCATCTACCATAATCTCTTATCTTTTTAATCAAGATAGGAGTGAATTCCGCAAGAGCTCTTCCTACTTCTTCACGAATAGTTACGTTGATGGGATCAACATTTCTTTCACCCGATCCTTCCATCACTAAAAAATTAACAACCTTAGTATCGACAATGTGTAAATCTAACGCAGTTCAATGGTGTCTAATTACTAACCCCTACTTATCAAGGATAGTTAGCCCTTAATCCATTCTACATTTAACGACTTTCAAACTCCCATATGCCTCAATATAGTATAACCACGTTGGCTAAGCATCATTACACTATTTTGAGTGCATATTTCTTTCCAATGTTGTAACATCCCAAAATTTAAAAAAAAAAAAAAAAAAAAAAAAAAAAAAATTTCATTATTATAGTGTTTTTGCGACATAAGGGTAGTGTCGCAGGTATTGGTTGTGCGACACAAGGGTTGTGTCGCAGCTTGTGTCGCAGATCGTGCTGAAATGAAATTATTGAGGTGCTTAAGTGTAATTAGTGGGGTATATATATACATAATTAGTTTCTAAACATTTCCAGATACCAAAAATCAAGTTTTAAGAGAGGTTTAGAGAGAGAAATAGGAGATTTAGAGAAAGAAAGTGAGAAGCAAGCTTTAATCCGAAATTAGAGTGTTTGAATCGTGAAATCAAGGTAAAACTCTTGTTATTTGATGCTATAATTGTTAATACTTGTTTTGAATACATTCATATGTGTTAATTTGTGTATTACATGTTGAAATTCGTGAATTTCGGACTTGGGGTCTGCTGTGTTCATCTTTGCGACACAAGGGTGTTCATCTTTGCGACACAGAGGTTATGTCGCAGGTTATGTCGCATTGTTATGCTGCGACACAAGTGGCTGTGTCGCACATGCTTATGTTGCGACACAAGGTTTATGTCGCATATGTTTTAGTTGCGACACAATGTTAATGTCGCATACACTTGTTTAGCGACACAAGGTTTGTGTCGCAAGTTGTGTCGCCAGTTTATGTCGCAGGCTAATTTCATTTAGGTTTCGGGGCGCTGCCCCGAGCCCCGCAAGGGCGTTGCCCCTTGACCCCACCCGCTGACCTGCCAGCGGGACCGCAGCCAGGGGCCAGCTCCTTGGACCCCGTCAGTTGACCCCGAGTGAGTTATTGAGAATGATTTGTATGTGTGATTATTATATAAGTATTAATCACTGAATTATGTAACAGACTACTGACTTGTACTCTGTTTATTCTCAGAAACGCAGAAGACTCAGTGATATAAGATTACTGAGCTTGTAAGCTGGTATCCTCAGGTGAGTGGATCTGCAACTCATAATTTGAGTTAGTTGTAATGGTGTGATTACAACAAGTAACGTAAACCTTGATTGACGATTTAGTCTGAGTTATGATTGAATATATCTGCTTGTTATGCATATGTGGCCTTCGGGCATCTGTGTTATTCAGAGGTCAATTGCGATTGGACTTGGTTACTACTGTGTTCAACACACGTTCCAGATACATGTGTTGTCGCTGGAAAGTGTGTTGTGGTGTTGTAGTGCCAAGTTATCGGCCTATTCTGTATGGGCCTTTACAGATTGTGGTAAGTGTTACTGAGGGCCACCGCGGCTGTAGGGTTCCTCAGTAACCGCCGATCCTCTTGAGTTTATGTGTTTACTGTGCTTAGGGTAAACGGATTGTTATGCTAAGTTGAATTATTAGTTGTACATTCATTCACTTAGCTTTGTGCTAATCCCACCATTTCCCTTCCTGCAGGTTATGCTTGTCTTTTGTGGGTTGGGCAGGAAGGTGGTTTTGAAGAATGTTTGACACGTGCCATAACTCTGATATATTTATGAATGTTTTGTAAATTAACATGTATGTGGATTTGTATAACAACTATAAGTGTTTTGTTTCGGAAATAGTTAAATGTTATAAATTTGCGAAATTTTATGGTCTTTTCTGTAATATAATATATAATATTATTTTATCCATCGCTTCCGAGTCAAATTACTATTTTAACCCTGAGTTAATCTAGGGGGTGTTATAAATGTCGTTAGTTATAGGCAAGATCAAGCAAATCCTAATCTTGATACCACATAACTAAATAATAACTTAATTACACAAGAAGCGATTAAAGCAATCATTCGGCAATTATGAATATCACAAATACACTACTACCCTTAATTACGTCTAATCACCTCTTATTTTGGTTTAAGTTTAGGTAACCTATAGTGGATTACCTAATGTTTTTAAATGACAGCTCTGATACAACTTGAAAGGCCCTGTTTTAAAAAAAAAATACATGAGAAACTTCCATTCTATAAATATGTAATCATAATGCCAAAAATACAGTTTTCATTCAACAATCTTACATAGTTTATACATCAAATCTATTTAGAGCTAAATTTACTCATTTAGATACTAAAATTCCAAAAAAGTGGGGACGTGTACAAGTTTGATAATCAAATTTGAGATCAAGAGAGCTAATCAAACATTTACAAATGGGCCTTCCCTCGGTCATCTTTATTACCGGACCCACCTGCTCCTACAATTCATATCCAACTAAACTGTAAGCAAATAGCTTAGTGAGAATATATATAGATATACTAGATAATAACAACATGTATACATAACAGCAAGGCAAACATCATGTGAAACGGGGTCTAGACCCCAGCCTTAATTTCCCACGGATGCGTGTTCACATTGTAACACCCACTCTTGTGGCCTAAGGGTAATCTGGTAATTTATTTAATCTTATATTTAATTATAAGTTTTATGTTGCATTAGTATGTCTATTAGATAGGAAGAATTATATTTAGGTCGAAGTGTTAATTGTGTCGGGTAGAATATTAATAGTTTTAAATTTAAATAATTGTCGGTAAAATTAAATAACTTGTCTCGCAAAACGGTTTTCAGGTTCCAGACAATAAGCCAAATAAAAGGATATAATTAGAAAGCAATTAAGTTAGTTGGTGATATAAATCACTTAACCCTTTCCTAATCTTCTCATTTGTCACCAACACCTTTCTTTAAACTCTCTCAAGCTTCCTTTCCAAAAATCATCAAAATTAAGCATAAATTGAGTGGTAATAATCTGCTGTGAATCTTTGTGTTACTTGTCATCATCATCTTCATCTTGTTCTTAAATCTAAGTGTAAGCATTTGGTTATTTTGGGTTTTAAACTTGAAATTGGTCAAATCCTTGAAATGATGTGTAATTGATGTTTAAAGATGTTAAATGATGTTACTTGATGTATTAGAAAGGTTAGAAAGCTTGTTAGATTGATAGGAAACTGAGTTTTTTGTGTTAGTGAGAAAACAGTTCGGTTTTGGTAGCAGCAGTTCATCTTGCGAGTTGAGTTTCCTTGCGAGTTGAGTTGACTTGCGAGTTTAGTTGCCTTGCGAGTTGAGTTTCCTTGCGAGTTGAGTTGGTCTTGCAAGTTGAGTTGGTCTTGCGAGTTGAGTTGGTCCTGCGAGTTGAGTTTGGTCCTGCAAATTTAACAGAGTTTTATTAACTGCGGATCGGACTCTTATTAACAGATTCTAGATTACAAAGATCACCTGCTTGGATTAATAGGTTATAATAATGTTTCGAAATTTGTTAATTGAATAAATAATTAAACAAGCGATTTGTTATAACTTAATACAAATTGATAGTTATAGAGCGATTATATCCGATAATTGCAACTTGGTGATTGTTTGCCATTTTGATACTGAGTAGTGAAATATGTTATATGATTATGGAAAGAGTTACTAACTTCTTAATTATTATATTCTCATATCAGCAGAAGACTCAGTAATATAAGATCTCTGAGTGTGGGCTGAGACAAGTCAGGTGAGTGGATCTGCAACTCATGATTTGACATAGTTGTAATGGTGTGGTTACAACAAGTAACGTAGACATTGATAGACTGTTTAGTCTGAATTGTAATTGTGTATCTGCTTGTTATACATGTGGCCTTCGGGCATCTGTGTTGTTCAGAGGTCAATTGCGATTGGACTTGGTTACTAATAGTGATCAACACAGGTTCCAGGAACATGTGTTGTTGCTGGAAACTGTGTTGTTGTTTAGAAGTACCAAGTTATCGGTAAATCTTGTATGGGCCAATACAGATTGTGATAAGCGTTATTTGAGGGCCACCGTGGCTATAGGGTTCCTCAGTAACCACCGATCCTCTTGAGTTTATGTGTTTTCGTGCTTAATGTAAACAGATTGTTATGCTATGTTGAATTATTAGTTGTACATTCATTCACTTAGCTTCGTGCTAATCCCACCATTTCTCTTCTTGCAGGTTCTGTATAAGTTTGTGGGGTTTAGGCGGGAAGATGGGCTTTTTGAAGGAATGTTTGACACGTGCCATAACTATGATAAATATTTTTAGATGTTTTGTTAGTTACCATGTATGCAGATTTCGAAGAATAACAATATATGTTTAGATTTAGGAATATTTAAATGTTGTAAAACTCGTGAAAAAGTTTATGGTCATTTTGTAATATAATATATATTATTATTTTATCCATTGCTTCCGAGTCAAATGACACAATTAATATTGACTAAATAGAGGGGTGTTATACACATCTTTCATCATATACAAATAATAGCTATATTAGCACAAGGCTAATTTTAACAGCATTGACAAAGTCAACATCTGTGGTCAACTACCACAAATAAGATTCTCCATATACAATACCGTGTAATATATGTATATACAGCTAACTATCACTATTTTTCAATCAACATTATCTATACAATTTACCTACTTGGAATTCAGCATAGGAAAATAAAAGTAACACTAGATTAGATGCTTGAATCCTCTTACACGTATGTAATCCGAATTCAATCATTTAACCTATCTACTTAACATTCTATATACTCACCTTGTACTTTGTGTGATGACAAATTGACAAGGCGTCATTCCCTTTCTCTAGCACCTTGAAGTCAATGATGGTGATTGATGTTAAATCTCAATTCTTGAAGCTTAATACAAGATCACTAGCTTCCTTCTTCTTCCTCTATCGTTTTAGTATGAGCAGGGAAGTTAGGTGGAGTATTTGAGTGGAGAGCAAGTGTTTGTGTGTGCAAAATTCTAGAATCAACATCGCATAATCATCAGCAAACTATGCTCACCTGGACGGGTGAGGCATTACCCGGACGGGTGACACCCATTTGGCTCTCGTTCAGATCATTACCACCCGAACCAACAAGCATCAAACAACACTCACCCGGATGGGTGAGGCTTCACCCGAACGGGTGATTTAAACTCTACCACTTTCTATTCCCAGATCACCCGGTCCAACAATCAGCCATCCGGCCAAACAACAAGTCACCAGGACGGGTGACCGATCACCCGGACGAGTGATGATCTATTCCAGATGTATTCTGCATTTTAATTTCTAGAATATTACATTAGACTAACTTGCTTCATTATCCAACCATCACCTATAAATTAAGATAATTAAACAACCGACCGTAAATCAAAATCCATCTCAATATGCAACATGATTTTATAAAAAAAGAAAAGCATTAAAATAAAAGAAGAATAGAAGGAGACTAATCAATTGAAAAAACCTGGTAAAGCATTTTGGTGTAATCGGGAAACGTCATTTGAGAGAACGTACCGGTGAGAAATTTTGTCGTAATCTCATTGCGGGTGCAATCGTTGGTACTGGTGAGAAACTTTGAAGTATTGAATGGTATGCATAATTGGTAATTGAAAAATCAATTCGAATTAAATGAGTTTCAATATCGTGTTTTGAAACCTATGCCAGCGAATTAGAACTTTAATTTCAATTTATGGTTTTGTTTAATCTAGGCCATATTAGTCTTTTTACATTGGAAAATTAGGAATAAGTATGTCATTAAATGGATGGACGGTTAGATCATCCAAGTTGATACTCAATCAAAGGGTTCTTGTTCTCTCAAGATTTTTCTTTTAAACAATTTTGGCTGAAATCAGACCTCAACTTGAGCTAGGGTACGCTATCCAATCATTAACTTAGGAAACTGTAATCTTTACACCATAAGCATATAGCCAAAAGTTTGTTGGTGGAACTCGATGAGAGTTTAGACTAACTGGCTTCATTATCCAACCATCACCTATAAATTAAGATAATTAAACAACCGACGGTAAATCAAAATCCATCTCAATATGCAACATGATTTTATAAAAAAATGCATTAAAAATAAAAGAAGAATAGAAGGAGACTAATCAATTGAAAAAACCTGGTAAAGAATTTTGGTGTAATCGGGAAACGTCAATTTGAGAGAACATACCGGTGATAAATTTTGGCGTAATCTCATTGCGAGCGCAATCGCTGGTACCGGTGAGAAACTTTGAAGTATTGAATGGTATGTATAATTGGTAACTGAAAAATCAAATCGAATTGGATGAGTTTCAATATCGTGTTTTGAAAGCTATGCCAGCGAATTCGAGCTTTAAATTCAATTTATGGTTTTGTTTAATCTAGGGCATATTAGTCTTTTTACATGGGAAAATTAGAAATAAGTATGTCATTAAATGGATGGATGGTTAGATCATTCAAGTTGATACTCAATCCAAGAGTTCTTGTTCTCGCCAAAAATTTTCTTTTAAATAATAAGATAGATAGATAGATTGCTTCTTTTTTAATAGTAAAGAGAGAAAGAGAGAAAGAGAGATCCTTTAACTGATTTCTTTCTAACCCACCAACAAATCCCATATCAATGAAGCCCAACCAAATAACTCATAACTCAATACCTCTTGTAACCAATGATTAAAAAACCGGTCCGACCAGTCCGGTTCGACCCGGATTTTTGAGGAATCCCGGCCGCTATTAAACCGGTTTTTCGTCTTTGTTGACTAAGTCAAGAAACGCCAGTCGAACTGGGAACCGGCCGGTCGAACCGGGAACCAGAACCGGATTCGACCGGTTTCCTTTTTTTTTCAATTTTTATATGCTTGCATTATTATTGCATACGATGGAAAACCTGGAATGTCCATTCCTCTCCTTTGTCTCGTCGAAACCCTAATCGCCAAATCCGCCCAAGGATTTAATCTCAGGTCAAATCCTTCGAATTCCAGCCAAAGCCTTCCAATTCCGGCCGGTTGTGTCTGTCTCAGGCTAAATCCTTCCAAAAACGCAGCATATAAGGTATCTTTTGGTTTAATTAAGTGTTATATTGTTTGCTCACAAGTTATATAATTTAATTTGTTTGAAATCCATCCAAATCGAATGTAAGATGCTTGTATATAATTTTGGTTTGGCCGGATTTTAATTGATTTTTTTGAGTGAGTAATACCGATCGAATGTAAGACGGTGAATATATGTTAATAAATTTGTTTCGTGGTACAGTGAACATCACAACTTTTTCTCTAATTTAAACACTCTTAATATACTTGATAATTAATTTTTCTTGTTTTGGTCCCATTGATTTTATAAATGCTTCATCCATTCTGTATTTTATACAGTTTATTTAAATGCACTTAAAATATAAATTGACTACAAAATATTCAAAGCTATGAATCTATGATCATAAAAGTAACGATGATGAATTTTTTGAGTGAGTAATACCAATCGACTGTAAGATGGTGATTGTGATTGTGGCTGAATTTCTCTCTCAAGCTATAATACCAATGATAGTTTGATATATATTATCATAGAAGATGGTGATTACTAGCTATAATGCCTTTGAAAGTAATTGCTTTGTCCTTTTTTGCTTACCAATGGTCTCTGTAGTTAGAAGATACCATACTTGTTCATGTGGTTTTGCTGTTAGATATTGTCTTAGTTATTGTGTTTTATCCAAAAGTCATATAATCATTCATGTGGTATGCTGTTAGATACCATACTTGTTCATGTGGTCATTTTTCCAATGGACTGAATTATATTAGAAGTCAATAATCAACGATATACAATATAATAGAAGTCAAGAATGTAAGATGGTGATTGCTAGCTATAATGCTTTATAGTTTGATATATAGATTATAATAGAAGATGGTGAGTGTGGCTTAATAAATGAACAAACAGTTAAAAAATAAGATTATTTTGTAAAGCCTTTTGATAGTTTGTATATATTACAATAAGTAGTTTGATGACTTTGATAGTTTGTATGCTATTGTTTATGTTGCAAACTTACAATACAATGGCACTTGTTTGACTTAGCCTTCTTTATTTTTGTAGATTATGGATCCTAAAGATAAAGCATCCTCACATGCTCAATCTAATTCTTCGGTCCAATCAACTGTAAGAGGCAAACTAGATAAAGCATGAGATTATGTAACTTTACAACGAGATGAGACCGGGAAAGAAGTAACCATGTGTAACTTTTGTCATAAAGCTTTCCGAGGTGGGGGAATACATAGAATGAAGAAACATCTCGCTGGTAGAAAAGTTGATGTTGCAGCATGTAAGAATGTACCGTCAGAAGTTCGATTTACAATAGAAGGTTTATTGAAAGAAATTGAACAAAAGGGAAAAGATAAGGCAAAAGATATGGTTAACATATTAGATGACGATGGAGAAGAAGTTGAGGAGGAAACACAATTGGAAAGTCAGAGAAAGAGGAAAGCTACATCGAATGTGCATCCTTTCTTTACAGAAGGTATAAATGATCCTTTTCAACCTAGTATTAAAAAGGCTATGTAAACTAAAGAAAGACTACATGATGTGGATCTGGCTATTGCTATGTGGTTCTATGATGCTTGTATACCAATGAATGCATGCAATTCTCCTTATTTTGAACATGCAACAAATAAAATAGCAAGTATAGGTTACGGTTACAAACCACATACTTATTATGCTTTGATGGTTAACTTGTTAGCTGATGCGAAAAAGTCAGTTTCATTTTTGATAGATTCATAAGAGTACTTGGATTGAATGTGGTTGCACAATTATGAGTGATGGGTGGAGGGACATTAGGCAACGACACTTGATTAATTTTTTGGTTTATTGTCCTAAAGGGATATCATTCATTAAATCTGTTGATGCGTCCGATTTTGCGAGTGATGCAACAAATTTGTGTAATTTATTTGCTGAGATTGTGGAGATGGTTGGAGAAAAGAATGTGGTGCAAATGATTACTGACAATACTGCCAATTATAAACTTGATGGTAGTTTGTTATGTCTACGATATCCTACTATTACTTGGTCTCCATGTGTAGCACATTGCATTAATCTTATATTTCAGGATGTTTCAAAATTAGAGAATGTGAAGAGTCTAGCCACACTTGCATCCAAGGTTACTATTTTTTTTATCTATAATCATAAGTGGCCCCTTGAATTGGTTGAGAAAAAGACCGGGTTGGACATAAATCATCAGCCTAGGTGCTACCTGTTTTGCTACCACGTTTATTGCATTGAAAAGTTTGGTAGACCATAAAGATGATTTTCAAGCTATAGTCGTATCTAGTGAGTTTAAGAAGATGCTGAAAGTGAAAAATGCGGGTGAGTGTAGACAAATTATCATGAATGATGCTTTTTGGAACAATGGTTTGTTTGCGGTGAAAACAAGGACTCCTTTGTTTAAGCTTTTGCATTTATGTGATTCGGATAATAAACCGGCATTGGGTTATGTTTATGAAGGTATCTATCGGGCTATTAGAGGAATTAAAGAATTATTTAAAAGGAAGAAAGAACTATACAAACCTTATGAAGGTATCTGTTGGGTTAGAGACCCCACTAAATGTAATTTATAGATGACAAATTCACTCAAGTGTTATAGTTCACTGCATCAGTTAGCAGTGAACAAGTTAGAGTAGAAAAGAGAAACTGTCGCTGATCAAACCTGATCAGCGAACAGAAACACTTGGAATATATTTCTTATTCTTCTCTAATCACTGCATATGTTAGCAGTGATTCTCTTGTAACTTGAAGCATTCTCAAAGCATTATCATTCACTGATGATCATTTAACCTTCATGTTACTAAGGCTGTTGCTGAAAAGATCAAGTCCCATCTGCTGAAGTCGAAGACTGATGACAGAGACAGAGAGCAGTTCAATGATGTGGAAATCATCACTGCTCTACTAACCAGCGGTTCATGCCTTTATCTGAAAGTACATTGGGTCTGACAAATACCCAACGTACAATAGGTCAACTTATGCAGCATACAAGAAAGCGTGCATATCTTTTCTAAGATATGTACGATCACTTATTGTACATTTGCATTTAATTCCTTGTACCTTCTTCTGTAACCTAGGAATAAAGTAATGTATAAACTTTAATCCTAGGATGTACTGTCACTTTCAAATATTGAAAGTTACTTTACTGTCCCAACTAATATGGTGTTGACACGTGTTGTACTTATATCTCATTGTGTGAGAGTATAAATATCACGTTCAATAACCATATTAAAAGTCCAGAATTTTGTATTCAAGATCAACTAGTGATAACGCACATTCCTACTCTCTAGTGAACCAAGTGCCCTCACTTATCTGTTAAGTGTTGATCACTAAGCCTTATCAGCGAGCTATTTGCTGATAGGCTGTTGAGACCAAATTTGTTACAAGTTAGTTTACTTAGACTTGTCTGTCTTGTCTATTTTCCGCAAGTAAACTCTGTAAAGTATTCAATTGATTCATATCAATAAAAGAAAACTTTAAACTTGAATTTGTTTGTCTATTTACATTTGTTGTTAGTAGTTAAAACGTTATAGTTGACAAACCGGGACCAACAATATTGTTATGTTATGACGGAATTTTTGTTTTGCTAACCATTTATTTTATAGATGAGTGGTAGAAATTGTTTGGTGGAGATCATCCAAAACTTCAAAAGTTTGCAATTAAAATATTAAGTCAAACTGCATCATCTTTGGGCTGTGAATGTAACAGCCTCTCTTTCGTTTTGGTAATTTCTATTATTTTAATTGATTATTTAATTGTTTTAGAACTATTTAATATTAGGTGTTTTATTGTGAAATATTAGTAGATTCAAAATTGTAAGTTTTTGATTTTTTGCGACACAAGGGTTGTGTCGCAGGTTGTCTGTGCGACACAATGGTTGTGTCGCAGGACTGTGTCGCAAAACGGGCTGAACTGAAATTAATTAAGGAGCTTAAGTGTAATTTGAAATTATATATATATAATCGCCGCCCAAATACTTCCAGACCATTTCCAAACACTTAAAATCGTTTCTAGAGAGAGAGTTAGAGAGAATTAGAGAGAGAAGAAAAGAAAGTTGGGTTTTGATTTAATTTGAGCTTTTAATCCGTGATTTCGAGGTAAGGGTTTGATTATTATGTGTTGTTATTGTTTATAAGTGAATTACACCGATTGGAATAGGTTAATTTGATTATTACATGTTTGAATTTGTGAATTTTGAATCTGGGAACTGGGCTGTTCATCATTGCGACACAAGGCTTGTGTCGCAGGTTGTGTCGCATGAATGTTATGCGACACAGTGGTTATGTCGGTAAAGGCGGCCATTTTGAGTATTGCGACACAATGTTAGTGTCGCAGGTTTCTGTTGTGCGACACAGTGGTTGTGTCGCAAGGGTTGTGGTGCGACACAATGGTTGTGTCGCTAAGTTTATAAAAGAGATTTTTGTTTTGCAAATTTTGAAAATGCGTGTTTTTGGAGACGCGGTTTTGTGAAAATCTCATTAACTCGGATTTAATTGAAATTCGCATGGTCAATCGGAAACGACCTAGAAATCAAGGCTATATTCTAATAGCCTAGGCAGTTTTTGGCCATCCGGGGTCATCTAGGACCCGTAAATGGCATTTTTCAGTTTTAAGCGGCATTGCGGACTTTTTCTGAGTTCATTTCTGATTGAACTTTTGTTTGCCTAGACTTCAGGGATTACCTGATTGGATAATTAGACTATAATGATATTTATAGAACGAACTTCTGACTTGTGTATGATTTCCTGTTTCAGATCAACGTAAGACTCAGTGATATAAGAATCCTGAGTGTGCAGACATCAGAGGTATCGGTGAGTGGATTCGGAACTCATCATTTGATTTAGTTGTAACTATTTGGTTACAACAAGTAAACGTAGATGTGTATTAGACTGTTTAGTCTTGATTATTGATTATTGATCTACGTGATATGTGAACCAATGTGTATTGTGTTATTGAGGTCAACGTGTAGTTGGACTTCTGGTTATTATGTGTTTTACACAGGTTTTGATTCATTTGTTGTGTTTGAGACCTGTGTATGTGTTTAATAACCAGTAGTTATCGGTCTATTCTGTATTGGCCATACGGATTGACGGTAAGTGTTCTTGGGGGAATCCCCGGGTATTATGATATCCCCAGAGCCACCGATCCTCATTGAATTATGTGTGTTTACGATTATTTGGTGTAAACTGCTAGTTATGCTAAGTTGAATGGAGTGTGATGAATCTATTCACTTAGCTTCGTGCTAACCCCTCATTTTACTTCCTGCAGGATATGTTTTGTTTATTGTGGGTGCAGGAGGTGAATGGTTGATCAAGGAATGTTTGACCGCGCTTGAGGACTCTGATATGGTTTTTGTAATAAACCTTGTTTTGTGAATTTTTATAATACCCCGCCTTTTGTAGTTTGAAAAGTTTGAAATTTGTGTATTTTTGGGAATTGTGAACTGTTTAATGTATTTTAAATTCATGCTTCCGTGTTTATCAATATAATATTCTTATATAGAAAGAGGGGTGTTATAGTGAACGTAATTGGAGTGTTTTTGAAAAGATTCACACCAAAAAGAGGAATAGGTTGGAACACCAAAAACTAAGTGACCTTGTATATGTTCACTACAACTTGCGTTTACAAAATGGGTACGATATATTTGAATAAATATTTTTTATATAATTGTAATGCATGATTATTTATACATTTATCATTTTTTGTTGAATGTTTTTATAGGCTTAAAGTTGATAAGAAATCCTTCGACCCGATTGATTATGAATGTATTGATGAAGATATGAAAATTTGAGTCGTTGAAGAAGTGACAAAGGGAGAACTTGACTTTAATAAATTAGAAAATATGCTTGGTGAGCAAGAACAAGAAGCGGCTTCTCGAACGCAGGGTATTTATATTTGATATTGTATTATTAATCTATTACTTTACATTTACACTTCTTATTTGATATTGTAGAAAAAGAAAGTGAGTATGGTCTAGTTGATGAGGATGGAGATGATAGTCAGGGCCGTCTCATTAATTTTGTAGGTCCTGTTCAATAAAATAAATACGCCCCTAAACATAAATTTTCATGTATAACGGAAAACAACTAATTGTTAAAAAACTATAAATCGTGAGGTTTCAATTACTAAAAGTTTTATATAATATTGATCGATAAAAATTCGAATAAATAATTTGAAATTTAGTGAATAACTATATTAATAAACTATTTACAATAATATAATTAAAAAACAAAAAGTTAAAAGTTAAAAAGAACCACGTACTTTTGCGATTTGAAAATCGAAATTATAATTCGCAACTTTGTTGATATGTTGCAGCAACTTGTAGATACCTATATGGCTATATTATTTATTTATATAACTATAATATTATGAAAAGGTCTCTCCGTCAGGTGGCGTTAGAAGCAATGAAGCATGTGAAATTATTAAATGAAGAGGTTGTAATTGTATTTGCCATCTTGGTCTGGGCCAACTCCAATTAAACCATGGGCTAAAATTAGTTACTACTTACCAATGTGTGTATATATATATATATATATATATAATGTATTGTTTTGTAAAATAGGGCCTTTATGGATTTTGGGCCCTGTGCAATGGCCCACCTTGCACAGGTCCAAATCCGGCCCTGATGATAGTGAATTCAATTTACTTACTGATATCGAACTTAATGCATATAACACTTCTATGCCTTGATGGAAATGTATTTATACACTAATTTTACATACTTTTTGGATTAGCCGTGATGTTTTATATGTAATTTTTTTTTGTTTGAAGTTGTGGGAAATGAATATGATGATGTTGTGGTGATTTGGATTGATCTTGTGATTTGGATTCATCATTTAGAAGTTTGTAGAAGCCTTGATATGGTTGTCTACTTAATTCCAATATAATAGAAACAGTAACATATATTTTTCTTAGTATGCAAGAAAACTGATCTGACTGATCGGTTCGATCGATCCAACCGATCCGATCGAAAACGAGAGACTAACCGATTCACTCAAAAAATCAATTTTAACCTTCCTTGTAACAAAACAAAACAAAAGAAACGTCCACTAAATTATACAAAATGTTTTTGACTTTTTTTCCCCGAACTTTTCGATCGACGAGTACAACATCAAATTGCACACGATACCACCACCAGGTCCACCAACACAAACACTCTCAATCAACATAACTTTTTTCAAACCAACTTTAATAATTCTAATTAATATCTATCTTCTATATTCTATATATAGAATAGAATAGTATACAAATACAAAAGACATATATACAAAAATCAATCATCCCTCAGTTCTATCGTGGCAAATTTTCATTCTTATTCAAACCCTGACCAGATTCATTTCCATTTCTTTTTCTTTTAACAACTACTTAAAACCCTACTAGTACTACCTTCTTTCATCACTCTTATTAAAGGTACGATTTTTAGTATTTTAATTTAATATTTTTCGGATCTGATTGTTACCTTTTAAATTATTTGAATTCTTATTATTCTATTATTATAAGTGTTGATAATTTGTATTTGGATTTAGTTGTGGAATTGCAATCATAATCATGTCAAGAAAGATGCTGATTGATGGAGGTGATGTTGGAAATGAGAATGAAGAGAATCAACAACAGTTTGATTTTGATTTGTTTGTGATTGGTGCTGGTAGTGGTGGTACTAGGGCTTCCAGGTTTTCAGCTCAATATGGTGCTAAGGTACTTACTCTCTCCTTCTTTTTTAATTACTATTGCTTATAATTGTGTATGCATATGTTTATGAACTTTGGTCGTTTTTTACTGAGGCTTTAAGTGTTTGGTAGACGGAGTATATGCATTTTGAAGTTTTATCACACACTTGATTCAGTTTCGTAAATCGAATAAAGCTAACGTTTCCGATAACATGTGATTTTACTACAGCGAATAGTGAACGGTTATAAATAGTAAGAAAGGTCTTTTCTGTCCTTTCATGTCTACCTTGGAAGTGAATTCTCGGTGTTAGACATGGAGTTTTGATGCTGTTGTATGTACTTTTTAATGTCTGGAACATCCTTCAATATTGACATAATACGATTTACATCATCAATTCATAAGTAGGTCATAATATGTAAGTAGGTATTGTATGCTTTGAACATAAGAAAAAGAATCTTATTTGGTCATTCTTTATTTTTAGACATGTTAATAGTGGTCATACTATATAATCAGTCGATCAAAGGTTGCAATTTCTATTGAGATGGAGGGAATGCTTAGTATGAGACTCTGTTACTGTTTCTACGGAATATCATCGTGACCGTAATTGCCCTTCACTTATGTTTGCATATAATTTTTAGTGTTCTTGTTCCCGCGTTAAGACTTGTGAAAAAAACTTATTCATGGAATTTATGCAGTTAGTAAACTTACCTGACTATAAATCCAATTACTAATCTTTCTTTCACAACTCTTGTTGAAAGGTTGGGATTTGCGAGCTACCATTTCATCCGATCAGCTCAGAAGTCGTAGGAGGTGTTGGAGGAACGTAAGTATTCTTCTAGCTCTTGTTTCAAGTGCACCTATGGTGAAAGAAGGTAGAATTTGTGGTACACAATTAAGCAACAATGATTCTTTCGTTGAAATTAAATGACGTTATGTTTTGGTGCACCCTTGGTTTAAAAAAGTGCGCCTAGGTGTTAGGCGCCTTAAGGCACTAGGCAGAGCCCCTTGGAGTGCCTTTAGGCGATAATACGACATGAGGCGCCACTAAAGCGGTGCCTAGGCTCTAGGCGATGTGAGGCGGCGCCTTGTGTTGGTAGTGGGTTTTTAACAAATATTGGTCAGGCCCTTTTTACTAAACTTTACTAGGCTATTTGTTTTAGTCCCAATATTCATAATCAGTCCATCTATGATAATATTAACCCTATCCTAACTTTCTAACACAACTAAAATTCAATAACGGCTCTAAAACATTAAACCACATACTACGGATTTGGTCTCCAAAATTCAAAACACCAAATTGAAGCAAGAAACAACAAATTGGAGCCAAATTGAAGCCAGATTATGTGTTAATTGAACTTCTAGTCAACAATTTGAGATGCGTAAACATTTATTAGGTAGATCTGTAGATAATGTTATGAAGAAGCAATTTAAAAAGTATTTTATGCACTTTTGGAGTTTTATTTACATGAGGCTCTCGCCTTAGCGCCTAGCGCCTCGGCCTTTAAGCCCTTAGCGCCTCGAATCGCCTTTCACCTTTCGCCTTTTTAAACCAAGGGTGCACCATGCATATTATACTGTTTACATGTGGTACAGGTGTGTGATTCGTGGGTGTGTTCCTAAAAAGATTCTGGTCTATGGAGCATCGTTTGGGCCTGAAATTCAGGTGATATTGAGCTTTCTACCTGATACTGCAAAATGGGCAGTCTCTAATATATTTGATTTATATATTATTATTAATTTTTATTTTGAAGGTTCTCTTGATGCTGTTATTTTATTTGTAGTTGCCACTTTTAGCTTTCTGTGGAAGATAAATATAAAGCATTTTTACTCATCCCTGTTTCAACATGTGTAGGATGCACGGGAGTATGGATGGCAAGTGAATGAGAAGCTTGATTTTGATTGGAAAAAGCTTCTGCACAAGAAGGTATGTTCCAAAGTTTGGTGGATGTTTGGTTTAACCTTAAACCCCATTTCTAACTAACATATCTTGATTGTTTGTTTTGTGTGTGTGTGTTGTGCCATCAATTTAAATGGCTGAAATAAAACCTCTAGCAAATTTGGCTCATCTACTACTAACAGCTTTTGATATATCAATCTTTTGTTCAGCGTGTTCTTTCCTTACAAGTTACAAGAACTGATACCTAATTGTTGAATACGACATTAATCTACGAAGTCTCAATATTTGGAAAAGACAAATCGTTTATGTGGATATCTTATAAAGATCATTGCTAAATGTTGGAAATCTTTTTCTTCTTAGTGCAAGGTCCAAAATGGAGAAGCAAGTTGATATGTTGAGCCTGGATAATATTATGATACCCTTTGAGTCAGAACACATCCAATAACTATTTTTTTCCCCTCTACTTGTAACAAAGGAAGAATCATTACCTTGATAAAACCTTGCAAAAAGTTGCAATATTTGAAAGGTTGCATAATGTTGAATATTACCCGAGTGTCTCTGCAACTCTTTTTAAACAACTTTTGTTTATTATCTTCTTATATCTATCGTGAGTCCCTCATCTAGAATCACGGGATTGAAATTCTTGTATATACTAAGATTGTCATACGTTTGTCTTTTCTTACACATTAGGAGGCGATCCTTATACAAATGACAATACATTCAATTTGTTCTCTACATTTCTTTTAAGAATTGCAACCTATAACTATCATCATCATATATTTGTAAACACAGACCGAGGAAATAGTGAGGCTAAATGGGATATACAAGCGCTTACTTTCAACTGCGGGAGTCAAACTGTTTGAAGGAGAGGGGAGAATTGTGGGCCCTAATGAAGTTGAGGTGATCCAACTGGATGGCACTAAATTGTCCTATTCGGCAAAGCAGATTTTAATAGCAACTGGTAGCAGGGCACAACGACCAGATATCCCTGGACAGGTAAATATATTGATAATTCACACTCCTATTAAGAAATTAAAACTGATTATTGAGACGTGAATTCACGGATAATCAGTGTTATATGTAGTATTATATCTTGATATTTTCTGTGTGTGTGTGTGTGTGTGTTTGTTAATTCAGGAGTTGGCTATAACTTCTGATGAGGCTTTGAGCTTGGATGAGTTACCAAAGCGCGTTGTTGTACTTGGGGGAGGGTATGTTGAAACATCCTGTACATGTTTAGTTTTGCAAATTCACAGGATGACTAATTACTATCTGATCAGGTATATTGCTGTTGAGTTTGCTTCAATTTGGCGTGGGATGGGGTCCACAGTAAATCTATGTTTCAGAAGGGAACTTCCGTTAAGGTTTGTAGAAAGTTTTGTTTATTTGTTGATCTCCTATATGAATGTTTGACTTCAGATCTGTTACTAGTAGGGGTATTTAGCAGGTAGGATACCAGGCTGGACCGAACCAACCTGAAAAGTAAAAAATAACGGAACCAGCAAGTAAACAGATTTAGCAGCCTCTTTAGAACCGTTTTGGTCACAAACCAGATTACCAGACCTTGAACCAATTAAAAACTTGGGTTTTCTTTTTCTAAATCTTTTTAACTTTAAAAAGTATAAATAAAAAATTGTCTCAGATTTGAAAAAATAAGTTTCCGAAAAGAACTGATATAGACAAGAGAACCAAACAAAAACCGGGTACATGAAAAACTCTAGTACCAAGAACCGGATATAGACGGTTCGGGTCCGTCACTGGTTTGGTGTTGTGGGTACGGACGAATATTTGCATATCCAGGTTATGAGCATCTATACCAGCTGTATTTAGCCAACATTGACATTTCCATTGAACTTCTATAAGGCTTCCTTCCACAGGGGTTTTGATGATGAAATAAGGGCTCTAGTTGCAAGAAATCTTGAAGGAAGAGGCATAATTTTGCACCCACAGACAAACTTGACACAGGTTCTTATAATTTAGATAATAATAATAATTATTAATCTTACCATCTTCCAGTTTATATTTAAGTTGAACGAATATGTTTCAGCTGGTGAAAACAGAGGATGGCATAAAAGTGACTACAGATCATGGTGAAGAATTAATGGCAGATGTTGTACTTTTTGCCACCGGTAATATTGTGCCCCTCATAAAAGATAATCATGTTAATTAGATCTCAGATTCTTTTAGAAAGAATAACTTTATATATCCATGTATTGGGTTATTTTCTTTTATAGCGCTAAATGAATAGTAAATAGATCATCCTTTTCTTGTTACAGAGTATCAACTTTTGATATTTGATAATTCAACATTCATGCTCATATGCATAGAAAGCTTTTTTTAAATGCTAAATGAATGAACAAATGTTGCTCGTTATAAGACTTTGCTCACTTATTCATTGCCAGTGCTTACGACATTTTTCTTTCCTGGTCGCAGGGCGTGTCCCAAATACAAAACGATTAAATTTGCAAGCTGTAGGTGTTGAAGTTGACAGTACAGGAGCAGTGAAGGTTCTTTCAATAAGTCCTTTTACTTTATTTCTCTAATACATGCATGCTTATTTTATTTTTTCTAAGTTTTGAAACACCGGTACTTACGTGCAGGTTGACGAGTATTCTCGCACCAATGTGCCTAGCATTTGGGCCATAGGTGATGTCACAAACCGGATGAATCTTACTCCTGTTGCCTTGATGGAAGGCACGTTATTTGCTGTATGTGATTTCAGTCTTCTATGAGTTCTGTTCTAAGTTAATTGATTATTTTTCCCTTTATTTCTGAATTGGTCCCATTAAAATGCAATTTTTGATCAGCTAAAATCAATGCCCTAATGGGGAATGGTAATTTCGGATCGAAAGAGCCACAGTGGGGATGTTGTACTTATTGTGGGACATCCCAAACATAATATTTCTGCGAATTTTTTTGGATAAAAGGAGTCCTTCAATGTTTGTTTACATAATTCTACTCTTGTATTGGTTACAGAAAACCGTATTTGGTAGCGAACCTAGCAAGCCTGACTACAGCAATATACCTTGTGCTGTTTTCTGGTAACAGGACATCTTCCTGACCTCTATTATTTTGTGTATTTTTTATATCCATTAATGAAGCACTTATCAAGTTGATAATCTAAAAATACTTTATTTTCTGCCTGTTCAGCATACCACCTCTCTCAGTTGTGGGTGTAAGTGAAGAACAGGCCATAGAGCAAGCCAACGGAGACATTTTGGTTTTCACATCAACATTTAACCCTATGAAGAACACCATTTCAGGGTATCTGAATTCACTCAACTTCAATGTCATCCTCTATTTACCATATTTGTGGGTTGGGTTAGCCTGCCTGCAAAGACCTTTTCGTCTTTAAACTTTTAGTTATTATTACGAAAGCTATTTTTGTAGTTTACAATAATAATAATAATCTAATTTATTTTAAAATAAAAAGATTATGGGTATGTTTGGTGACATAGTTGTAGGCTTGGAGCTTTTCACAAAAAGCTACTTCCAGTAGCTTTGAGATTTTGAGCTTTTCATTTGATTATAAAGCTACAGGTTGTACATGGCAAACAAGACTTTTATTTTCATAGGAGCTTTTTGTTCAAAAACTAAAAGTTAAAGCTCCTAAAAGCTCCGTGCCAAAAACGGCCTATGACTTAATGTGTTCAATACATATTGAATACACTTTGGTCTACTTTCAAGTTTTAACCCCTTTGACCCATTTTCATTTTATCTAAATTATGCGAAATTTGTCCATCTAAGTTCTCTAATAAAATTATAACCAAAATAAGCTCAGTTTCTGGTAAATTGATCGAAAATGGACTCTCGGTCTCTAATTTCTACAGAGCTTCTAGATGTATGAATCTCCAATATCTATATTATTATACAAAGAGAATGTGGTCAACCTTTTGAATGTTAGTCAGACTCATATCCATATAACCAAACACCATAACATATATACCCACTTTCAAAACACACAGACACTCTAACTCTTTCTTTACTCTTTTACTTCACCGCCACTTCTGCCACCTCAGCGTTACCATCCCGCCATATGAGTCGTGTACGATACTAATATATGATGATGTTAGTTTTAACTCTTAATATGCATTTCTATATCCACAGACGACAAGAGAAGACACTCATGAAGCTTATTGTCAGTGCTGATACCGATAAAGTTATCGGGGCATCAATGTGTGGGCCAGATGCAGCAGAAATAATGCAGGTAGGCTTAATCATTCTTGATATCTTTGAGCATATGTACACCTATGGTTTCTATTTGAGTCGGTGTCAGCTTTTGGCTGCCTAAGCTTAGAACGGAGGCTTGTATGGTTCATATCTTTGAGCCTCCAAATGAAATTACAAATACACCCTTCTTAAAACATCAATTAAATGGCTCAGAAAAGTAGATAATGCTTTAAGAAGGTTACAAGAACATTGAAGTGCCTGTTAAGGGCCCTCTCAAGCCGCCAATTTCCTTTTTCCACCTCTATTGTTGTCATCTTTTTGTGTTTGTGATGATTATCTGTTTCATAGGGCATTGCTGTTGCAATGAAGTGTGGAGCAACAAAAGCACAGTTTGATAGCACGGTGAGCTTGGACGATTTTCTAAAAAAAGATGCATTTCATTCTCCAATTCTTCCACTTCTAATGTAAAAGTTGGTATCTTTTACAGGTGGGTATACACCCTTCATCTGCAGAGGAGTTTGTTACTATGCGATCAGCCACAAGGCGTATTGCCGCAGCTGGTAAACCAAAGACCAATCTTTAAACGTGTTGACTAATTTGGTTGCTGCTCCTCATGAATCACATCAATACAGAAAATGGGTTTACATTGTTTTGGTTCACAAGTTGTGACAACTTTAAAAGATCATGTCACCAGTCAGTTATTACATGCAGCATATGAATAATGTGGTCTGCTTTTGTTTTCTTGGATGTGATTTCTCGGGTCTTTCTTTCTAGCAAGTGTTAATAGGAAATGGAATGGTATATGAAAGATAATGGAATGGAATTGTCCGTTACCAGTACCATTACATTATAATGTTTGTTTTGCTTCTGAGAATAGAATGAAGTCATGGACTATTCATAGATGTTTGGTATTTAGTAAGAAATAAATAAATGAACAATGATTGAAGATTGTGATGAGTTTGGAACTGACGTTTTTTATTTTAATGGCTGTTGGATGTTATTGTGATGAGAAGATTAGTTCTTCACAGAACACAACCAAGTATCGGTCCAATTACCATTCATTGTCCTTGTATTTTCTGTGCAAACAACTGTAATTTCAAAACAATATCACATCTTGGAAAGATGGTAATATATAGTCTTTCAGCGTTCTACATAATGAATGTTTATTAGATTATGTGTTAAGGATGTATGCTACTTTTATGTCTGATTTGATCACATATTGTCGCGTTAAGATCATATGTTAGTTATTAACTGGTTAAGCGAAACGCAATCTCAGAATCGTTTGATAAAGCTGAAATTAAGTTACTTTCAAGGCTTTGACTTGTAACGTTATGCAATTGTTACTTCATGGACGTACATACTATATTGATCAGTAAACCAAGTATAAATGATACGTATTCTTGATATTTGTGTCTAATTCTGTGTCAATGATAATTAAGTAAAAAGTTGGGTGGATTCATCTGACCTTTAAGACCAGTTGTCTAGTTGAAACTTTTGTCAAAGTTCAATGGCCTTCACTATATATCATTTTCCATATACTTCAAATATTCAAATACGGATTTGACACGTTAATCAGATGTGTCTCAGTATCGACATTGTTAACCTTTTACGAATAACTTTATGACATGATATCTTTGAATGTATTTGCATCACTACCTTTTGATCATTTAGATAAATTTTGACACTGATATATATGTTATTGAGAAAAAAAATTAACAAGTGCATGAAGCTTCACATATAAATCAAAACACAAAGTTTGGGAAAACTTTAAACAATACAAATTTTCGAGTAGTAAAAATGCATCAAAACATCCTCTTGGTGCAATAAATAGATTGTGTTGATGGAATGACACAATGTAGGCTTCTAATGGCCACTTCCTCCACCAAAATTTACTCTACCTTCACACCTACATGCACCTCCAAACCCGCCACCGCCACCACCACCACCACCACCACCACCACCACCTCCCCCTCCAAGGCCACCACCACTTCCAAAGCCTCCACCTGCTCCAAAACCTACACCGGTACCACCACCAAAACCACCACCACTACCTCCACCTCCCCCACCACCTAGACCTCCTCCACCACCACCTATACCTCCTCCAAAACCACTACCAGAACCACCCCCAAAACCACTACCACCACCTAAACCTCCTCCTCCACCACCACCAAGTCTGCCTCCACCACCACTACCAAAACCACCGCCAGCTCCTCCTCCAATTCCTCCACCACCAAGTCCACCTCCAACACCACCTTCTATACCTTTATGATGACCTAGACCACCTCCTCCACCAATTACTCCTCCCGCACCGTGTCCTAGACCTTCATGGGGACCAAGCCCTCCACCACCACCAAGTGCACCTCCACCCACGCCAATTCCTTTGCCAACGCCACCTCCTATACCTCCATGATTTCCTAGTCCACCACCAACACCAATTCCCTTGCCAACACCACCTCCTAGACCTCCATGGTGACCAACTCTACTGCCTAGTCCCCCACCTTTACCAAAACCTCCTCCAACACCAACGCCAATTCCTTTGCCAATGCCACCTTTGCCAATTTGAACACCTAGTCCGCCACCTTTGCCAAGACCTCCTGCCCCACCAACGTGAATTCCCTTGCCAACACTACCTCCTAGACCTCCATGGTGACCAACTCCACCACTTAGTCCACCACCTCTACCAAAACCTCCTCCACCACCCACCCCAATTCCCTTGCCAAAACCACCACCTAGACCTCCATGATGACCTATCCCTACACCACCACCCCCACCACCTAGTCCACCACCTCCGCCAAAACCACCACCATCAGCACCACCTAGTCCACCGCCTCCACCATCTCCACCACCATCACCACCTAGTCCACCACCTCCGCCTCTGCCAAAACCACCACCACCACCACCAATGCCACCTCCCGCACCTCCTCCAATACCACCTCCTAAACCTCCTCCAACACCTTTGCCATAATGTTTAAACCCTTTCTTATATATCCCATGACCTAAACCTCCTCCAAACCCAAGTTTAGGTTTCCCAAAGAAATTCTTTTTATCCTTTACCCCCTCAACCGAATCACCAAACACGGCACCAAGATCACCAACAAAAGCAAGTAGAACCACAACCAAAACAAAAGAACCACGAACCATGTAAGCACCCATCAATCCCAATACCAACTTACTCAAGCCACACAAAAGAATAATAAAGAACGTACCAATGAAGCATGCATGCAAATAACACAGATATATACACACACAATAAGTTAACAAAAAAGAGTGATTCAAGCTACTTTATTTTGGTTGAAGCATGTCACCCGAGCACATGGTGGGTCAAAAACAATCTCCCTACAACTGTCATCTAAAATAGATGCTGCGTTATCATGACGGAAAAAAAATTAAATTTTTAGCCAACTACCCTGATCTCTTATACGTACGCCCAAGAACAAATAACACAACTATGTACATTATTTTGTATCTGTGGGTATGTAGAGGCTTGTTGCACTTAAATTTAAAGTTCTACATAATAAGAGAACTTAACTTATCCTGAGCCACAAAAGGGCATAGTACTCTAGGTGTTCAACACAGGGATTTTATTTTCTTTCTAATTGTAGAGTAATAATAAAGGAGATACTTTTAGTTGGTTAGTTTCCTTTTTGTTGTGTCCATTAATGGACGATCAACACTTAACTTGTTTCCAGCTAATAATGCCAACTTTAAATTATCTTCATCTTTTTGAATGTTGTGAATCTTGAAGTACTGATTTAGATCATCCTAGGGTGTGACTAACTCAAATTAAGCACGTGATTATGTCTTCAGAATTGAAGGCAATATGTTTTAATATACTTAAAAATAAGGGTTATGTGTTTTTAAACGTATCTAACTTTTTGTATCGTATTTTAAATGCCTCTATTAAATGTACTCAACTCGTAAAAATACACAATTGTATGTAATTTGGCCACGTGCCACTCATACAAAGCACCCACGTGTCACTCATACAAAGTTCCACATCAAAATATTACATACAATTATGTGTTTTTACAAGTTCAGTACATTTAACAGAGCCCCGTAAAGTACGATCCACACAATAACTTATTTGACAAAGTTGGATGCATTTACAAACACTAAAGCCTAAAAATAAATGTTCGTCACTTAATCGTAGGTTGTTATCTTTCTATTTTTTTAAGTATATATGTCAAAATTTTCTTTTGACAAATTAGCAAAGATAAACTGCTTAGACCCAAGTCGTCTGGCGGTAGGTTTAGTCCCCGTAGAATAGTGGGTCATCAATATGTGTGTTAATTAAGGGTTCACTCGTATTACCTAAAACAATGAGATTTTGAGATCAAGTTACTTGGGAAGGAAGTTTTCTGGTTGATACTTTGATTTGTAATCAAATAAGGAAAATATTGGTTGTTGCCTTTATAAATACAAGAGTTTTATTAGAGTTTTGTGCAAGGCGCTAACTGAGAGAAAGAGAGAACTAGTGCTAGTCATATTGTGGGTACTTCTCTTTGCATATGTCCGTGTGTCTCCACATATTCAATAATGTAGATGATGACACCAATAACATACCGCTTAGAGACGCGGCGTTAATGTATTTAATACTATCAAATGAAAAGTCTATTCTTGTAATATCGTTTATATAATTTAATTTAAGCGGTCTAAGGGTCCGTAGTTTTTAACTATTGTTTTGAGAAGTTTTTTGTAAAAAGCTTGTAAGCGGTTGTTCCCGTTTCGTTATTATGGTCATATGTTATCGTGTGCAGGACCAACCGGTCGTTTCTTAAGGCCCTGTACCATAACGAAAAAATTAGACCCCCGTAGTTGTAAAGTTAATAACATGAAATACGCTATTAAAAATGTTTTTACTATTCAATAGCATTTTATGTATCTATTATTCTACTTTAGATATTTATTGTAGGTACCAACATAAAAAAAAACTTTAATTTTTCCAACTTCCAGATATAATACTTACAAATAGTTTAAAAAATGTTAATTTTCGTAAACTACATAGCATGCAATATATTCTTAGACATATAGTAGTAAGAGGTGAAATCATTAAAGTATGAGTTTTTTTGAAAGTACGAAAGTACCAATAGGAACACGCCACGTGGCAAAAACCTACTTTCCTCCACTTTTTTAAAAATTAAATATCTCAAAAACCGTTAGTCAAAAAATTATAAAAATTGCACCATAAAAATCAGTGTTTTCTCATCTTCGATTTAAGATATCACAAGGCATACTTTCGACGATTTTTTTTTTTTTCATTTTTTGTGAGTTAACACATGTGTTATGATGGATTAACAAAAGTGTTACCCTCGGTTATCACATGTGTTATCAACAACTATCACATGTGTTACAATCGATAGTCGGTTCTAACACATGTGTTAGTCGCCCGTACACATGTGTTATTTGTTTATAACACATGTGTTACAAATTTTCAAAACACATGTGTTATGATGGATTAACAAAAATGTTACCCGCGGTTATCACATGTGTTACAATCGATAGTCGGTGCTAACACATGTGTTAGTCGCTTGTAACACATATGTTATTTGTTTATAACACATGTGTTACAAATTTTCAAAACCTACCAAAAAATGAAAAAAAAAAAAATTCGTCGAAAGTATACCTTGTGGGATCTTAAATCGAAAAGGAGAAAACGCTGATTTTTATGGTGCAATTTTTATAATTTTTTGACTAACAGTTTTTAAGACATTTAATTTTTAAGAATGTGAGGGTTTTGTTATTTTGATCAAGATCAATGGTTGAGATTTGTACTCCCATACTTTCAAAATTTTTCATACTTTAATGAACTTTCCTCATAATAGTAAACCTTTATTTTTTCATCAATTTAGTAGATAAAAATAAAGAACACTATCTCAAAAGAAAAATATAATTTTTGAAATTATACAATTTTGTTTTATTCATCAGCATAAATATATTCAAATGGATAATAAATATAACGGGTTAATGTGATAAGCTATAAAGGTTAGGATGGACAATACTATAATAACAGGTTTATGGGCAGGAAGTCAACTGAGCTGAAAGAAGAATCAAGAAACTAAAGCTATTGTCAAAGGGGAGTCTGTTGGTACATCTTGTGTGACAACAACATCTAGTTTGTAATATATCGTTTTGTTAAGTCTTTTGTAATAGTTTACTTTTGTATGTCTTGTATGTAAGTTCGTACGAACTTAGAGTAGGTACGAACTTAGGATTATACGAACTTGGTATGGGTCTCAGAACAGTCAAGTTCGTAGGGTCCAAGCCCGTACGAACTTAGGTTCTTTATATATTAAGTTCACATGTACGAAGTTAATCAGTTGTTTTATTATTGTGTTAGGCATAACGGAAGCTAGTTTGAATACTAAGCTAGGGTTTTGTCTTACGTTGAATGCAATTGATCTTTACGTTTAATAAAAGTGTTCTTTACAATATTCGTGTTACTTGTTTATTATTGTTACGTTTGTTTGAGGATTCCGTACTCAATAAGTATAACACCCCTCAATTTACTCAATATTAAATGTGACATTTGACTCGGAAGCGATGGATAAAATAATATTATATATATTATATTACAAAAGGACCATAACAATTTCGCGAGTTTTACAACATTTAACTATTTTCCTGAAGTAAAACATATATAGTTGTTATATATAATCTGCATACATGTTAACCAACAAAACATCTATATATATCAGAGTTATAGCACGTGTCAAACATTCCTTCCAAAAGACCATCTTCCTGTCCAACCCACAAACTTATACAAAACCTGCAGGAAGAGAAATGGTGGGATTAGCACGAAGCTAAGTGAATGAATGTACAACTAATAATTCAACTTAGCATAACAATCTGTTTACATTAAGCATGAAAACACATAAACTCAAGAGGATCGGTGGTTACTGAGGAACCCTACAGCCGCGGTGGCCCTCAAGTAACGCTTATCACAATATGTATTGGTCTATACAAGATTTACCGATAACTTGGTACTACTAAACAACAACACAATTTCCAGCAACAACACATGTCCATGGAACTTGTGTTGATCACTAATAGTAACCAAGTCCAATCACCATTGACCTCTGAACAACACAGATGCCTGAAGGCCACATATATGACAAGTAGATACACAATCACAAATAAGACTAAACAGTCTATCAATATCTACGCAACTTGTTATAACCACACCGTTACAACTAAATCAAATCATGAGTTGCAGATCCACTCACCTGACTTGTCTCAGGCCACACTCAGAGATCTTATATTACTGAGTCTTCTGCTGATCTGAGAATATAATAATTAAGAAGTTAGTAACTCTTTCCATAATCGTATAACATATTTCACTACTCAGTATCAAAGGGCAAACAATCACCAAGTTGCGATTTATCAGTTATAACCGCTCTACAACTATCAATTTATATCAAGTTATAACAATTCGTTTGTTTAATTATTTATTCAATTAACAAATTTCGAAACATTATTATAACATATTAATCCAAACAGGTGACCCTTGTAATCTAGAATCTGTTAATAAGAGTCCGATCCGCAGTTAAGAAGAATCAGTTAAATTTGGTCGCTAAAAGTATAACTCGCAGACCAAACTCATCTCGCAGGCCAACTCATCTCACAGGCCAACTCAACTCGCAGGCCAACTCAACTCGCAAGGCAACTCAACTCGCAGGGAAACTCAACTCGTAGACCAAACTCATCTCGCAGGCCAACTCATCTCGCAGGCCAACTCAACTCGCAGGCCAACTCAACTCGCAAGGCAACTCAACTCGCAGGGAAACTCAACTCGCAAGGAAACTCAACTCGCAGGGCAACTCAACTCGCAGGACGAACCTAGAATTGCGAACTGAACCGCTGTTACAAAAAAAAACGAACTATTTTTCATCCAACTCAAAATTTCGGTTTCCTAACCATCTAATAAGCTTTCTCACACAATATATACATCAAATAACATCATATAATATCTTTAAACATCAATTACACACCCAATTCAAGGATTGACCAAATTTCAAGTTTATAACCAAAAAAATAGCAAAATGCTTACAATGAAAATTAAGAACAAGATGATGATGATGATGATTCACAGCAGGTTATAACACACTCAATTGATGTTAAATTCGTGATTTAGGAAAGGAAGCTAGAGATAAATGAAAGAATTGAGTTTGGTGGCAAAATGAGATGAAAGGAAATGAAGTTGGTGATTTATATCACCTACCAACTCAAATGTTGGTTAATTTTAATCCCGTGTTTGGCTTATTGTCTGGAACATGAAAACCGTTTTGCGAAACAAGTTATTTTATTTTACCGTCAACTAATTTAATTTAAAACCATTAATATTTTACCTGACACAATTAACTATTCGATCCTTAACTAACTTTCCTATCTAATAAACACATTAATAAAATTATAATTAAGTATAAAATTAAGAAATTACCAGATTATCCCTAGGCCACAAGAGTGGGTGTTACAATAAGCGTTGTTACCTCGTGGATCCAGATTACAGGAACCTACAGAAGGCCATGTGCGATCGAACACCCAACACACCCTCAAAACCGGGCCTGACCACGTTGTTAATATCCATGCCAAGAGATTAAAAAATAAATTTAGTAACTCAAATAAGATGTCAAAATAACAACATTCATGCGCAGACCGATAAACTATTCATACCAAAAGAATTATCAACTAATCTTGTACAATACAATAAAGTATTTGCCCTAAATGTTCACACCCTTTCATTATTGGGACTAACATGCCTGGTAAATGTGGTCTTGAAATGCATATCGAATGCAAGTTTTAATTCAAAATACATGTAAACAACAAATGAATAGTGAAACATTAAAAATGAATGTTTTCCAATGGCTCAAATATCTCAAAACAATTAAATTAAGTTGTATGCATTAATCATATGATGCTCCTCTTTAATCCTCATTTCAATTTAAGAAATTCCTATCATATTTTATCTTATCTTCTGAAATATCCGCTCATTTTTAAAAATCTTTCTTATTAAAGTATTTTAATTTGAAAATTTTGAAAATGTTAAGTACAGAGGAGCTTTTTGGGAGAAACATTTTATAAGTTTTCCTTTAAAAAAACATTGTCCTTGATATTCAATGTGAAAATTCTAGTGAAAGTGGAATCCCACTCTTGGAGTTAATCAATAGAGACAAATTTTCTCAACCGAATGAATATTGGTCTTGAATTCCACACATAGTTATAAGCATATGATATGCTATATACCAATAATGTTATTTCATGCAAATCAGAGCTAATGGAAAATGAGAACTCCCCTGATTGCTATGAAATCATTATAACAACTATTTCTCGATGCGAAATTTGCACATAACTAAAACTTTTTGTAAATTGATTTTTATAAGGAATATGTTTAATAAATTTAGATATATAAATATCATTTGTACTTTATTATAACTATTCGTCGTTAAATATAACTACTTTCAACCAATTCAATATATCATAAATATATATAAAAATTTAATTTTTAAACGCAGCCATAAATAACGAAATCTGTATTTCTTTATTATTATAAGAATCGATCGATTGATTGTGATTTTTTTTAATGAAAAATAAGCTTTTTAAGAATTTTTTCTATTGAAAGTTTCTGTATAAAAAGAAAGATCAAGCATAATATTTTATTAATTTTACTAATCTAACTGTTTATATGATTACAATTGTTATTCTTTTATCAGTCCGGTGTGTTTAACAGCTCGGTAAAAACCTCTGTTTCGCAGTACTCTACAACAAAAACTTTTTTGATGAATACTCCGGAGAATCATTCCGCCGCCACCGCTGCCGCCGACCTTGATGAATTTTCCGACGCGTTCAAATGTTGTGTCTGCTTGTAAGTATACACTCCGATCGATATCAACATTTGTAATTATATTTAATTATGTTTATCTTGGTTACTATTCTGATTGCATTAATTTAATCTAAATTCTTGTTTTCTTTTTTGGCAGTAGAGTTTTAGTTTTGAGTACGATTGTGTTTATTTATTTTCAAGAATCTTTATATTTATTTTTACGCCTAAACGTCATTTCTGTCTCTTTATTTAACGTCTATGCGATTTATTTGAGTGATAATTTGTGGGATTTACTTGCTGCGTATCTTTAGTTATTATTGATTTCAAAAATAGACGAAGTTTTGTATTTAGGCATTGTGCTAACAGTGAGATAGTATTTACAAATTTTAATCTGATGTTGTTTTCATAGTAGCGATCATTTTGGCGATTCAAGAAAAGTTATGCCGCAGATGTCAAGTTCTTATTTGGCTTAATCAAGTAAACGTTGTTGACATCCTTTAAACTACTTCAATCAATGTTCATAGTTTTCTTTTTTTGACAATGACAAACAAAAAAAGTTAGCATCACTATGGATCAAAAAAGGCGACAAAATTAAAGGTTGATTAGATTCATCTTTGTCACAAAATAAAAAATAAAATAGGTTTCTTTAAGAGATCGTGATGATTCGCCCTGAATATGAGTATATGACTACAGAAACTAATTTTTAACTTTGGTTTGAACTGGATTAACCTCTTTTCATTTTTACTTGACAGGGATCTCATCTACAAGCCAATTGTATTGGGTAAGAATGTAATGCAAAAGCCACAAGTTTCTTACTTGTACTCCGATGTTTTAGCTTACATTGTTCCTGTTTTGCAGCATGTGGCCATATTTTATGTTTTTGGTGTGTCTTCAAAAGTATGGACTATAGGCAGGAATCTCGCTGCCCTGTTTGTCGACAATCGTATTATCATTTTCCAAGTATATGTTGGTTGCTTCACTCTGTGCTTCTCAAGTTGTATCCTAAATCTTATGAAAGAAGAGAAACTCAAGTCATGGGTATGTTACGTACAACAATTGTGCCTTTTTTGTAAAGTTATTAGTATTGAAAGGCCTTGCAGCTTGGTGTACTGTAGCGTATGTATATTTCCATGTGCTACTATAATATCACTTTCTTGTGGCAGAGGAAGAAAAGACCCATGGAACATCTTCACCGCAGTTTGAAAAGTATGTAGCCGTATCACGTACTAGCGAATCATTAGATTATGTTCGTTCTGATAAGAATTGCAATAAGATACCTGCAAGTTCGAATGATGAAATTATTAAAATTCTGACTGTTGAAGGAAATAGTTTATCTGGAAGTAATCATGTTGAAGGATGTAACAAGCAGGTTGCCATCAGTGATGTACTCTGTAGCATTTGTGAAGACCTCCTATATCGACCTGTTGTACTTAACTGTGGTCATGGTAAGGCTCAAAACATCAGTCATAATTAGAGGAGGCAAACTCTACCCATTTAATTTAAAATGGGTCGATTATTATTTAACCCCAATGAGTCAAGTGGGCCTAAACGAATCAAATGAAAGTCGCCCAAGATGGCAAGATGTTATCCAAATTAATCAATCTTTTGAAAGAAAGTAGATATTTATTCAAATATAGTTTTTGTAATAACATTTAATACCTCAGTTATTTGTATATTTCAAAAAAATGGACAAAAAGTGTTGGTGGGTCAACCCAACCCGTTTTGACCCAAACCCAATTCACACTACTTGCCCATTTTGCCACCCTCCTGTCACAATATAGAAATTTATCCATGGATAACAAAATGTTTCTTTTTCCTTGTACAGTATTCTGTCAAGTGTGTATTGTTGGTTTTGGTTCAAGCCATGAGCCATGTCGATGCCCAGTTTGTCAAAGCATGCATCCAAATGGGGTTCCAAGAGTCAGTTTGGTTCTTGAGGATTTCTTGGAGCAACATGTTTCAAAAGAATATGCTGCAAAAAGAGTGGCTATTGAAAAGGTCAGAACTTTTGAGCAAGGAAAGACGTCAACAGGTATGTTCAAATTTCTCATGATATATGTATGCCATTAAAAGGTTGCATAATTAGCAGGATCAGCCAGGTTAGGTAATTGGTCAAATACTCATGTCAACACTGTTCTTTTTTTACCATTTTTTTTTTTGTTTTTTTTGTACTGCATGCAACAAAACTATGATAAGAAATGTGATCGTTCTATGCCTCTTTTAACTCTAGCAGTTCCTTTTTTATTTTTTTTTATTTTTTAAGTCTGTAAATTGCTGTGTTACATCATTGATTTATATGATCTGAAGCCTAACTAATTCTGTTTTATCGGGGTCAACGCAAGTTCCTCAAGGTGGTCAATGTTCACCTGTACCTATGGATGAACACGTGTATAGTTCTGGCCACCAAGTTCACTTTGGAGTTGGTTGTGACAGTTGTGGGGTAATCTTTTCTCTGCTAAACTTATATTAATAGGTAGCACTTCCAAGTATCCAACACTTTCATATGAAAGCGGTAATTTCGGGTTTTACTTTTACTGATACGGGCAGTGTTGTAGAAGTCTGCCGACTTGGTCCACTAGTCCCCGACTAGTCGGATTTTGGGACTAGTCCAACTCGACTAGGTCAAAGTCGGATTTATTTGGTCAAAGTAGGTCAAAATCGGTCAAAGTCAAAATCAAAGTTGGATTAATGTTTCTAAACAATTATGTTTGTTTATGTTTATTGTTCTCTTCTATATTTACGAATATAATTTTGAATTTATTTATTTATAGGGTTAATTGTTTCGTTATGTATTTAACTTTACATTTTTTACTATTTACGATTGTATGTAACCACCTTTTAAAAGTGCTATTGTATGTATTGAACTTTACAATTTTGTATATTGTATGTAACGGGTGACCGGATGAGCAAGTAACTAGGTTTTTCCTCTTAAAAAAATGTCTATTGCATGTCTGAACTTTGTAAAAATGTATATTGTATGTATCAAAACCGGTGATATCCGGTCACCCGTTACATGCAATATACGGAATTATAAAGTTCGTACATATAATAGCTAATTTCAAAGGTGGTTACATACAATAGTAAGAAACGTAAAGTCAGATACATAACGAAACAATTATCCCTTATTTATATGTAAAGGAAGTAAAAAAAAGTCAAATGCGACTAGTCCCCGATTAGTCTGCGACTTGGCCGGTTAGTCTCTAAAAGGTCCAAACCGACTAATTCCCGACTAGCAACTTTTACAACCTTAGATACAGGTCAAACGGGTAAAGAATTCTAAATTAAAGGAATCATGTTGAATGGGTCAAACAGGTTGCTTAAATGTATTCGAATGCTTAAACCCTTTTAAGTTGCTTCTAATTAAGAAAATGTATGGTCTTTTGTACCAATGAAATGCTTTCACCCTTTTAGCAAATTGAGATGCATATTGAACTTAAAGGTAGACAATTGAATGTGTCAGAGTCTTGGGTAATGGGTCCACTTCAAAGCTTGTAATTTTTCTATTATGGGTCAAAAGTTTAAATTATGTTAAGCTATAGTCTATGTTTTAATATATATGATTTTGGAGGTCACTATTTGAATCAACCCTGTTGAGATAAAACTACCATGTGTATTGACCCGTTTCCATATAAATTGAACTGAATAATTTTGAAATTGAACTGAATAATGTTTTTCTAAGAGTAAGTTTATCAAATTTTATATCTGCTACATTCAAATGTACCCCAAAATTATTTAGGAGGTTGTAACCATTTGAATACGTTTTAGGCTGCTTTCAACCTGTCTGCCTGTGACCCGTTTTAGGCGGTTGTAACCAATAGAAATTGTTTCGTTCAACTTGACCCATTGTGTTGATTTGAATACTTTTCAAGAGTACTTTTACTATTGCAATTTTATGTGACTTTCTAACTGATGCTGGTTATTTTTTCAATAGATATATCCAATCATTGGCAACCGTCATAAGTGCATGGATTGCTCGGAGGAAATCGGCTTCGACCTTTGTGAAGATTGTTTTAATAGTTCCTCTAATCTTCCTAGAAAATTTAATCAGCAGCATAAACCAGAGCATAAGTTTGAGGTTAATCCGGTTATAGAATCCATTGTACCTCATTCTGACGTAGATGATGCACCCAATAATCCTGAAGATCAAACCGATGGAGAAGGTGATGTTGCGGGTCCTGTTCCTGCTAACAATACTTCAGGTGATCACGATGACGGGGGCACTGGATCAATTTCATCAGCCGATCCATAATCTCACTTCTTCCCCATACTTGTAATGGTGTCGAGTTTTTCGCTGGTCATGTTTGGTTAAGGAGGTCTTTGCTAAGATTTTGTTTTACGACTTATGAGGCTTATTGATAGTTGTAAAAAGTGATAAAGCTCAACTTTGATGGCAAAAAGGCCTATGTTACTGAATTCGTAACTAGTACTTTGATCCATCAAGTTTGTAAAGGTCATACAAAAGAGAATATCGGAATCAGAATATAATCGAAACGACTATAAGTGTGTTCTTTCTTTGGTATCATTGTAAAACAATGATTTGTATTATTATAATACAAAATGTAATTCTTCAGATTTCTAAAGATTATTGATTCAACAAACTATCATTTGTAATCCTTCCAGCTAACCCTTCTATTTCTTTGGTTCACTTCCTTGTTCCATCTCTAACAAAAATTATAAACTTTATACACTGTTACTTGAAAATAAAACATATTCAAGACACAAATGCCCTGTACCAACTTATATTCATAAACTGATTATAAATTATATGTGGATCTAGAATAAAATACCTAATATATTGACGAGCTAAATATCTTCTATTTAAAGCCTAATCAATTTGTTATCATATCAATCATGAATCTTAAAACTAAATCCAACAAGAATATTTGAAGATGTGACATTTTAATTTACACAAACCATAAAATAGATATACCAGAGAAGATGAAGCAATCGACGACTCTGGTAGCGTGTTGTCGCGGATGATAATTTGCATGAAAGTTCAGATAAAGATAAGACCACTTGCAGTCATAACACCCGTCCTCACTGCCACGTCAGCCACGACAGCTCACGACTGAAAACTGACCATAGTGGTAAACTAACCACAGCTCACGACAGCTCACGACTGACAACTGGGACCCACTATTTTCATTATTTTTCATTTTTCTTAAAAATACATTTTCTTTTAATTAAATTTAGTTTCCTATAATTAATTTACAAACTAGATATTAATTAATAAAAAAGATACATTAATTAATTTTAAAAAACATTACATAGTTCCTAAAAATAAAATAAAAACATTACATAGTTCCTAAAAATAAAATAAAAACGTTACATAGTTCCTAAATTCGTGAAATAAAAGCAATACGATCAAAGAAATCTAAATCTATTCGTCATCTTTGTCTTCGTCCAAGTCCACGAATTCCGCATATTTTTTGCGAATAAACTTTTTCATGTTAATTTTTCGCTTTTTATCCTTCGGCTTGTAACCCTCGGTAGTTTCTTTTAGAAACTTTAGTGACTCGATTGCCGCACGCATTTTTTCGGATTCTTTTATCTCACGTACAACTTCTAATTGTTGAGCTTCCATTCTTTCTTTATAGCTCGCTATGCTTTCGACCGCCGCTTCGAGCCTTGAACCGGAACCATGAGAAGAAGTCGCCGCGTTGGAAGAGCTTTGACTTTTAGCGACTTTTCGTGGGCGTGTACTCAACCGGCCGGGGGGTCTTGGAATCGCATCGTCCCCAAATAGCTCGTTGGTAGTATCGTTTTCAAGATCCACCGCCTCGTTCTCGGGTTCGTCACTTTCTTCAAATAACCGTCTCGTTGCGCCACCAACTCCCGGTTGCATAAACCACTTTGGGTTTGTCTTTAAGTACTTCCCAAGATTCTTTCATAGTAAACGTCTTGAGAGTTGCCTTTGTGAATTCGACCATTGCCCGGTCGAAGATAGTACGGTCATCTTGCCCGCTTCCCCATGTGCGGACGTTTTCATTGTAAATTGCGTTAAATTGACCGCAAAGTTGATTGATGACTCGCCATTTGGAAGTAAGTTGATTATCACCTCGTTGATAACCCTTGTTGTTGTCGTTGAATTTTCTACCCACTTTTTCCCAAACACTAGCACGTCTTTGGGAGTTTCCATCTTTCGGGTCTTCCGAAGTATCGACCCAACATTGTGCCAACCACGCTTCTTCCATTGGTGTCCATGGCTTTTTGTTACAAATAACCGGCACGCCTTTAAATCTTCCTTTGATTACTTTTTTCTTTCCTTTTTTATCCGTCGATACGGATTCTTGTTGTGGTGAATCTTCTTGATCTTGTTGTGTTTGTTGTTGTTGTTGTTGTTGTTGTTGTTGTTGTTGTAGTAGTAGTTGTTGTTGTTGTTGTTGAAGTTGTTGGAATTGTTGTTGTTGTTGTTGGAATTGTTGTTGGTTAAATTGTGGGAATTGTTGTTGTGGGTAAAATGTTTGTTGGAAAGGATTATTCGGGTTTGGTGGTGATGAACTAGCTCCTGAGGTGTTTGTAGTGCCGAAATTTAGAAGGTTAGTATAGGAGAAATTATCATTTGGGTTAGACATGGTTTGTGAATATGTATGTATGTGAAAATGTATATTGGTGAATTGTTGTTGTGTTAAAATGTTGTATGTAGGTGAATATGGTTTGTGAAAAAGAGTGTAAAGATTGTAGAGAGAAGTATGTAGTTTGATTTGTTGTTGTGAATGGTTTGTGTTTAAAATTATGAATGTGTATGTGTATATTTAGGAATTAAAAAAAAAATTAAATTAAATAATATATATATATATATATAACCGTTGGAGGTAACGGATATATATATATATATATATATTTTAATTTTTTTTTTAAAAACTAGCCGTTATTATAATTTTTTTTTAATTGGTTGAAAAAAGGGTTTTGGGCTAGTGGGCCCCACTGTTTTACGTCCTGGGTTCGTGGTGTGGAGGACGAGGACGGCTCAGGACGGCACCACTCCGTCCGTGCTGGCTCGTTGTTCGTGCTGGGCTTGACCACGCCCCACTGCTGGTGGTCTAAGGGGTTTAGAATCGTTTGCTTTGACAAATTGTAGGCCAAAAATCTAAGGGTACTATCGGAAACAAGCAGGCTAGATGGGGAGAATATCAATTTTAGAAGTGACCAATAAACTATTTGAATACCTTTTGGAGCATACGGAGTACTGGAGTAGTAACAGTATTTAAGATAGTATTCAGTATGAACACTATCTCCTTCTCCTTCTACTATAAAAAGAAAATACATATTACTTAAACAGAGGAAAATTCAATAAAGTATGGAAAATTTTGAAAGTATGAAAGTACAAATCTCAACTGTTGATCTTGATCAAAATAACAAAACCCCTACATTCTTAAAAATTAAATATCTCAAAAATTGTTAGTCAAAAAATTATAAAAATTGCACCATAAAAATCAATGTTTTCTCCTCTTCGATTTAAGATCCCACAAGGTATACTTTCGACGAAATCTTTTTTTTTTTTCATTTTTTGGTGAGTTTTGAAAATTTGTAACACATGTGTTATAAACAAATAACACATGTGTTACGAGCGACTAACACATGTGTTAGCCCCGACTATCGATTGTAACACATGTGATAGTCGTTGATAACACATGTGATAACCGCGGGTAACACTTTTGTTAATCCATCATAACACATGTGTTAACCCACAAAAAATGAAAAGAAAAATAAAATTGTCGAAAGTATGCCTTGTGGGATCTTTTATCGAAGAGGAGAAAACGCTTTTCTTTATGGTGCAATTTTATAATTTTTGGACTAACGGTTTTTGAGATATTTAATTTTTAAAAAAATGGGGGAAAGTGAGTTTTTGCCATGTGGCGCATTTCTATTGGTACTTTCATACTTTCAAAAAAACTCATACTTTAATGATCTCACCTCTAATTAAACATTTTAACTTTTTTTTATAATGAAGCCTAGGCCATTAGATGCAATTTAACTATTGATGATTACCATTAATTTGTTTTAGTCAAACTGATTACATAATATTAATTTCTCTTTTTAACTAATAAGCCTCAAATGACCTTTTTATCCTTCTTATAATCAATTAACTACATTACATGACAATTACAATTAATTACATTAATAATGATGATCCACTTCATATTTAATTACATTACAATTAATATATATTACGATACGATGCTTTACTGCATTCCAGAAAGTTTGACTAACTAATATTCTTTTTGGCTCCTTCTTTTTTCATGTAATATATATATAATATATATACATAATATATATAATATAGATATAATAACAGCAGCTACCAAACATTTTGTGACCTAAAAAAATCAAATATTGGGCACTACTACCCCTGACCGCCTCACGAAGATTGATTCTACAGATATCCATCATTTTAATGGTTGTCTTATGGTAAAGATGTCGAGGAAAAAGAAACGGAACAAAAGGTAACACCTTCCATATCAACTATAACAATTATATTAGCCATTACTAACAATTAATACACAATTTTCCGTTAACTTTGACAACAATTTCAATAGCAGTTACTCATGTAAATTGAAATTCGAATTTCAATTCAATTACATGTGTGTATGTGTGTATGTTAAATCATTTGGCTGTGTTGGTTTCCCTCCAAAGTACATATTTAAAATCACATTTGTTTACCTATAAAAAGAATAGTTTATACTCAATACAATATGACTACAAAAAATAATTTTTTGACCTAAAAAAGTATAGTAAGTTGTAATATTTCTCATTCGAAGACTACATTATTGGGTGACCAACTCAATGGCTGCAGATGAAGGCTTCACCCCCTTGAACCTTTTACATGGTGGTAAGGATGATTGGAAAGTTCGTGTGAAAGTGGACACAGAGTTACAAAAATAATCCATCACTGGTTTCATCATTGGAGATGATTCTAATTGACAATGAGGTATGTTTTTTTGTTTCAATTCAACATTGGATCCTGAATTAACAGAACACAATATGCATCCTATTTAATGTATTTTAAGAATATTATTTTTTTAATTTGCAGGGTAACAAAATTCATGCGTCGGTGAAGAAGTTTCTTATTCCTGATTTCAAAGACGTTCTGAAAGAAGGAAATTACTTCGTTTTTACCAACTTTGGTGTAGGTGCTTATGGCCCCAACTATAAGTTGGTTGACCATGATTGTAAGATTAATTTCTATAGGTCCACAAAGGTGTGTAGGTGCCCTGAGTTTCTCATTGTCACTGATGGGTACAATACTGTTTCTTATGACGATCTGCTAGAGTGGAATATCTCAGTAACAGTCGCTTTTGGTGAGATTAAAACAACTAAACCATATTTACATATAGTAGTCATTATGCATCATCTTATATCATGTAAATATATTAATGACAACCTTTCAGATGTGGTGGGACTGCTCGTCTTGCTTCAGGAGATGAAAGTGAAACGGGAAAATGGTAGAGAATCAAAGTCCATTGAATTTGAATTACAAGACCTTTTGATAAGTTTTGAAATCTTACCACTACATATTTCTCTTACTTATATTTTGTTAACTTACGGTGCTTTACTAGCTTACCATTATATATTAATAAGAACTTATCTATTATCTATTTACATGGTTTAAGAGGGAAGAGGATTTCGTGTGCGTTATGGGGTGACCATGCAAGCCAATTGTATGATTACGTTTCAAAGAACAAGTTACAGTCTGACCATATAATTTTGCTCATCCACAACGCGAAGCTCAAGGAGTGGCAAGGTAAGTATACCCCTATCAAATTTATATGAATACATGATTTTATCAATTTCCTGTTTTTTGATCATACACCGTTAATATAGCAACTTGTAAACCATATGTTCAACTCATTATTTAAATGAAATACAGGGAAACCTCAAGTGAGTAATCAATTATTTGGCTGTCGTGTCTACATAAACGAAGATGTGAACCCAATTACCAATTTCAAGAATCAGTATGTTATTTTCATTTTTGTCAATCTCTACATATTAGACCAATTTCTAAAATTGTGGTTTTAGTGAATTATAAACTGTTCTGATTCAGGTTGCTCTCCGGAGAACATGGTGATCCATCAAGCAGCCAAGTCTCAAGCTTGAATGTTGAAACTGTCATTAAGACTGCCCGGGAGTATTTTACCAAACCACCTACAAAGACAGTGGATGACATTCGGGCTACTACAGAGGTGTGTTAATAAGAGTGTATATTACTTTTACTTCCTAATGAGTGTTACTTTTATAATTTACCATGATCTTGGAATCAGAATAGGAATACATTAAGTCTCATATTACGTTTCAATATTGAATTGTAAATAGGTGTCAGGATGTGTTGTGAAAGCTACTGTGATAAGAATTTCGGGTGATGAAGGTTGGTATACATACCAATGTAAATCTTGTGGTAAGAGAGCAGGACGTATAGACGATGGAAAAGGTGGAGAACGCCTGTATGACTGCGATGTTTGTTGTATTGTTAAGGATGTGGGTTCCAAGTAAGTTAATCTAAGAATCTCTACAAATGTGGCCTCTACTTTATACTAAATAATTGTATAATTTTATTTCAATGTTTTAGATTCATAATACCTTTGATTGTATTTCAGGATTAGAACGGTCATTCGTATTCAAGATAAAACAGGTTCCACCTCATTTGTTTTATTTGACAACCAGCTGTCGAAAATGCTTAACAGAAGTGTTTCGTGGCTAAATAACAAAAAGGATAATGTAAGTGTGCAAATACTATCAGTTTACAACATTGTAATCCTACAATACATTCGAACTCCTTATGTAATCCTTATGTAATCCTTATGTATAACTACATGTTGACACCACTAATTCATTCGTGTATACTATTGTTACAAACAGGTTGCTGGTCCACATGTGGTGCCCGATGAGTTTCAAATGCTTATACATAAAGTAGACCAAACAACAGCAGCTACCAAAATGAGAACCAACATTAACCCAACTGTGTTTCTGTTCTTCAACACTTTGTCATTTCTCTTAACCCAAATATTATATAAAGTAGACCAAACAACACTCCTCCATATTAGAAACGTTACAGCAGTCGGGCCCCAACCAACCAAAGATTTTGTGACATAAAAAAATCAAATATTGGGATTTTGATTCATATCAATTGACACGTAATATTCACTCATAAATCCTACAAGTATGGAAATGACAACACCTTCCATATTTTTTTTTTCATCATTGCTAAATTAATGCATATAACTTTGAAGAAAAATCAGCAACCACATTATATGCATTTAAACATCGAATTCTCAATTATATTAGCCATAACCATAACACACTATTCAAAATCTGGGAACAATTTCAGTGACTACATGTACACAATGCTTGCTTATTAAAATAAGATTTTTTATAAGTTGTAGGCCATTATCACAACACACTCCAAGCACAAGCTGCAATCATTATTTATATTTTGATTATTATATTGTTGTGGCACCACTACCCTGACTGTCTCACAAAGATGGATTCAACTCCTATCCATCATTCTAATGGTTGTACTTATGGTAACGATGTCGACGAAAAAGAAACGAAACAAAAGGTAAATATTTCTAAAGCGTGTTGGATTATATTTTCTAATTACAAAATTTAAATTTCAATTGGGAAGGTTTTTATTCTACCCAACTTCGCTACTTCCTCATTATATTAGTACAATTGTTGACACCATTTTTCAAGGACAACCGATGAAGTTCAATGTGCAAGGCACCTATGTCAAGAATGAGATGTTTTAGTTCCCACAAAAAGATGTTGCCTTCCTACACAAAACCCGCACTTTTGGGTTCAATTAGTGTCACCATAGTGCATAACCCTGTTTTTGAAAAAACCAGTTCGAGGTTTTGGCCTTTCAAGTTTATATAGTTAATCTCATCATTAAGATTCTTGATCACCTGTTTAATCCCAAAAAGCTTTTTGTTGACCTCTCTCATTTCCTTTTCTATTTTTACTTGTTCGTTACTTCTTTGATTCCAAGACGTCATCTTATTCAAAGAGTAGCCCCACAAGCTTATGAATCCAGGCTCTTAAAAACCCGACTTTCATACCGACCTCTTCAAATGCCTTTAATGTTTTATCCCATGTTTCAAAATCCTTGATAACTTTACAAGCTCTAATGGCATCGGCGATTGTAACAGTTTCAAGGATTATTCCTACAGCTAATTTAACATTGAGTCCCTTGAGAAGGTCATCATGAAGATATGTCTTTTGGTAAGACATAGATCATAGTATTCCATCTTAAAATGTTTTGCTATTTCAAAATCTATGACTAAACCATCCACAACGATACTTAAATTGTCAATACCCTTTATATCCTTGAACTCAATAACAGATTGTGAGAATCTTAGTCCTTCGGAAACAACTGAATCCTCTTCATACTCATTGATGTCTTCGGATTGATCATATACTACTAAACCCTTGTCTTGAACAATGTTTTGATGTGTATCTATTTCCATATCTCAACACTCAGGACATTGCTAGAGCCCTTTTTGATTAGACATTGATCTGATCAAGTTAAAAAGAGATAATCAGAAGAACTAATAAGTCTTATATATATGGAAATGGTGGATGTGGCAATTTCATCCCATACACTTATAAATGGGTCAACTTGAACTATTTTTTAACGAAAATAGGTCAAATAGAAATTTTGCTTCAAGTGAATGGGTCAAATAGGTTGAATTTTAAGGTGAACATGTTAGACAGACGAAGTTGTTAGACCGATTTGCAGTACAAATCATGCTTCATTTATACATTAAGTTTAACACATTTAGTGTCTGTAGCCAAAGTGCATAATATAATATATTATAGATTCATTATTGTATATTATTTAGTTGTCTATGTTTAAATGTATTGATAGTAGTTTTTTTTACGGGTGATGTTACCCCATTATTGTGTCTTACTAACAATCGTTAGTGTATTTTCAATGTGATGCTCTTGGGTTTCCTTATTGCTCGATTTCAATATTTATTAACACTGGGCACTTCTTTTACTGACAGGTTTTCTTTTATCAACTCCAACTACGCTTGATAATGCTACTCAGACCCGTAGCAATGTCCAACAGTTTGGCAACCAAAGTAACTCTCACGTGCTTTCGGTCGTTATGGTCACCTGGCTTTATTCTGTACCATTTCATTTCTTAATATTCCATCATGTGTGACATACGTCTCACTATTCTTTTATTTATACATTAGGTCTTACATGGTGAAATGGTGTTGTTAGTCTTTATATCAACATACTTCATTTAATTTGTGTAGAGTCATCTAAGTTTAGTCAATATAGGACACTAAGATATAGTTGCATGCAGGTTACTGTCGTCATATAATATATTATAGATTCATTATTGTATATTATTTAGTTGTCTATGTTTAAATGTATTGATAGTAGTTTTTTTTACAGGTGAAATAAGTAGGTCTGATATACAACAATATCATGTTTCCAACAACACTAATACTTACTCAACCAACCATGCACTTCTGTCTCACATCACAAAAGGTTAGTATTTCATCATACTGTTTATCACATTTGGATATATCATGACCTTTATTCTGCTTCCAAATAGGTTTGCAGAATTATGTATTTGTGTAACCATCCTAATATATTGTTAGTTTTAACATTCGTCGTACTACATTCAGGTCAGTATACCCCATATCCACCTAATATATCGCAGTACAATGGGATCAATCATGAGCCTAGATGTAGAGGCAGGCCACCCAAATACACAAAATCCCATATTGATGTTGTCCCGTTCAACTTGCCACCTATTGCTGATAACTGAACTATAGGTGAGGGTTTTGTCGACTACATTACCCATTATTAGATATTCTTCATGAATAATTCATAAATATTGAACTTGACTTTGTAAGTGGATCCTTAGTTCTTCATTTTCTATTAACACAGGAAATCATGCTACTCCATCGGGTCTGCAATCATCTACTTTGCAAATACAGTCATACGATGCAAACAACATTCTCCTTCACCCATTGTCTAGCACTTTGATTGGTGTCATTAATCAAAGTCCTGTAATTTTTTCAGGTTATCTTAAACGCTGTATTAGGGAAATTGAGAACTTGAACGCTGTATTAGGGAAAGTTACTCTTTCAATTTTGTTCAGTTCATGGTACATGCAATGTTTTGTTTGAATCAATCATTTTTTATTATTATTTTGTACAGATATGGAACTAGGAACCACGTTGGAGCCCCACTACTATTCTATTTCTTCCACCTGAAAGTTTGTACATTCTACCAAAAGTATTTTATTTGGAATCACAGGATGGCACCCTATAGGATTCACATGATTTTACATTATTGCATGAGAAAACACGAGTATGTCGTGTTCATAGAGGAATTTTGTTCAACTGGGCTTATATCATAGAAATGTAAAGGGTTCGGAAATATTTATCTAACCGTAACATCAAACAATTATTTTTCAATAGATTGTATACGATACTAATATTAACTAAAGATGCCAAGTAGTGGAAGCAACATGGGCGGGGTTACATAACATTTCAAATTGGGTAATTTTTGGTATGCGTAAAAATGGGTTTGTGTTGGTTACCTTGGATGAAGGAAAGCTAATCTAACGATTGATTCAAAAAAGTCAAAAACATATCCTGATGTTATGTGCTCATTGGAATGTGCTCATTGGAATGTACAGGAGAATATGACTCGCATATATGACAACCCCACCCAAGATGTTCGTTTAATGATATAAAAACTTAAAGAAGCTTTGTGACTACAGTAAATATGGGTTCTTGGATGCTTCTCAATCAATACTAATCAAACCATTGAGTGATGAAGCTATTGAAGACACTTGAGATGGTATGATGGTTGTTGCATAATATTCGATGTACATATAAGAAATGCATTGGAACTAATAGAAGTTATGAAATATTAAAAGATATTCGTCTTTTTGCCATGAAGTTACAAGAAGTTGTAGCTCTTTAAGATATGTGGAACAAACTTAGTATAGTGGCAAAATGGGCCAGTTGGAAAAGCAAGGTACTATTTAATGTCATACATATTTGAAAGCCTGTAGATTTGTTGTATTAAGTGACTGTTTACTCACATAATCAGTGCTACATAATTATTCATGTTGGCTAAATGGTCAAGTTGGATACTGGGTAAAATGAGTAGTCCAACACTTTACAAAACAACTGATAGATTGGTATATGTCATGGACAGTAAACTTAAACATGTATTTAGTTAAATATAGTCTTTTATACGTTTTGAAATAAATAATAATCAATTATGTTACTATCCATGACACATACATTTATATATGACAATAATATTATCTAATTTTCATGTGGCAGTCCCGCGTAAGCGCGGGTTATAATCTAGTTGTTAGAAAAAGAAAAGTAGAAACATTATTAAGAATTTATCGTTAACTTTTTTACTCATTAAAAATTTTAAATAATTCAAAAAATAGAAATAAAGAACAAAATTAATTAAATAAAATTCATTAAAAATAATAAAAAAGATTATAAGTTCTATAAAAATTCATACAAATAAAAATAAATAATTGAAAAATAAATAAAAAGTACTACCATTTAATAAAAACAAGAATAGAAATTATGTTATATTACGATTCCTCCAAATATGCTCAACAAGATCGGATCGAAGACCCTCGTACATGTCTCGATCGTGTAATTCTTGAGTTTTCCTCTTATACGTGTCACATCTTTTGTGCCAAGTACTTTGCATATTCCTAACAGACACATAATACTCTTCCGATTCATCAATATTAAAATTGTTATCTTCGATAATCATGTTATGCAATATAATGCATGTATACATGATTTGTTTTAAAACGTTTACGTTATAAGCTCTCGCCGATTGTTGTAGTATATGCCATCGGCCTTGGAGGACACCAAACGTTCGTTCAACATCCTTTCGGGCAGAGTTTGTGTTTTAGTAAAGTTCACCCTCTTTGCATCTACAACACTTGAGAAGCCATTAACATACGCTGCCCATGACGGGTATCCCGCCAGCAAGATACTATCCTCGTTGGTAATCCACGTTACACACTTGATACGAGATTCGGGGTGCAGAGTCATTTAGCAGGTTATTGAATAATGGAGATGAATTAAGGACGTTTAAGTCGTTGTTCGACCCCGCAACCCCAAAGTATGCATGCTAAATTCACATGTCGTATGAGGTAACGACTTCAAGCATTATCGTTAGATACCGGTGATCGCGTCGTATGTATTGCCCCTCAGCATGCATTTGGGCATTGTGTCTAAGCCCAATGCATAAAATCTATGCTTCCAAGCATTCCCAGGAAACCATGAATCTCTTCATGTCTTCCTCGGTTGGTTCTCTCATGTAAACATTTGCATATAAGTCAATCATGCACTTTGTAAAATTTTGTAATGTTTCACGTGACATTCTTTCCGACATTTGCAAATATTCATCAAATGCATCACGTGTAGTGGCGTATGCCAATTGGCGTAGGACGGATGTCACTTTTTGAATAGTGCTAAAACTCGAAACACCAAGTGCATCGGGTCGTTGTCGAAAATATATATAATAATCGGGTATAGGTTCGATAGAGTAAGTAGTGATACATTCAACAATTTCGAGGAATAGTCGTTCTCTCACCCGGAAGCAACGTTTGAAATACTCCTTGGGGTATTTTGAGTATTCATCACAGTAATCGTTCATTAACCTTTCATGTACATGTTACACCAAATTTTTTTTTACACAACAACAAGTGCAATCAGCTCACAGTCCAATCAGCACACAGATCAATCAGCACACATGCCAATTAGCATACAAACCAATAAGGACACATGCCAATCAGCTTGTGCAATCAGCACAAACAACACTTAGTCAAATTTGACTTCAAACATAATATCCGTAACAACTTAATTACATGCGATTCATCATTAATGACCAAGAACTTGTACCAACAAATTTAGCAATCAAGATCATGATTCAAAAGGGAAGTTCTTGCATAACCTACGGCAAGCATACAAGCATTTCAATGTCACACATTTCCCTTCCCACAATCAACTTTCTTACCCAAACCACTTTGGCCTACAAAATGAATACAACTAAAAGGGTAAGCGAAACGCTTAGTGAATTAACAGGTAATTAAACAAGTAAACAACTTAGCAACTTTTGGATCGATTTGATCAACTACACAACCAATTTAAACAACTGATAATCCACTTGAACACAAGGTGCTCAATTATACAACATGATATCAACTAGTCATTTAAGATCAATCAACAACTTGACTTCACTGCAACTTATCAGAAAGTCAACAACTTGATCACAATAATCAACTTAGCATATTTCAACAAATTGAATACGACTAGCAATTGAGATCAATTACATATATAAATTAATCAACAATTGAGTCAACTATAATTGAAGTCAATTAACAACTGGGGTTAGCAATCAACTTGAGTAACTAATCATTTGATTTCAATTAACAACTGGGGTCAACATGAATTGACCAACAACTAGCATATACATGATATGCACAATTATACGGATCCGTACTATGTTCCACTTTCACATCTCAACTGAACTAGCACAAGGCTAGGAAATCTCTACAAGGTAGAGCAACTTTCATGTGGTTCATTTACAACATGAAACCACCTACTCAACTGTCAATTGGATCCTCTTACACAGATCTAATCCGGTTCCATTTTACTACTCAACTGTGTGGTTCATATACAACATGCAACGACATATTCCATTATCATATGAATCCTCTTACCCAGATGTAATCCAGATTCATTCAATCAACATAACTCATTTAACTACAAATATGAACTCACCTTAGTGATTAAATGAAGATAACTTGCCACTTGCATTCTTCACTTGTTTAACACCTATCAACATCACATAACCAATTCAACAATACAATAAACATGTATTAACATTCATACTACTTCTCTTATCACTAATCAATAACTAATTCAATTGTGCCCAGTTTGACTTTTAAAAGTCAAACTAGCATAATTTCATCATTTTATCCCATGAACCAATTTATTGTTCAATTGCTTGAATCATCACTTTAATCACAACTAATAGCATCAAATTGACTCTTTTAAACTAGCAATTTAGTGGGTTAACTTATTAAACCCGAATTCAACTTTTTCAATTTGGGTATTGTAAGCTTCTTTCCGATTTTTCACCATTTCATGGTTTAAAATCAACAAATACTAACTATAAACCACCACTAGCATCAATTGAATATAATTCATGGGTTAATTCATCAACCACTATCAATTCTACTCATAATCACCAATTACCTAATTTCTAGGTCAAGGAAGCAAGAATAAAGACTTACCTTGGGTTAGAGATGAAGTATTTAGCTCCAATTCAACTTTTCTAAGTCCAATTTAATGATTTAGTCCTGATTTCTTTTGTTTCCTCTTCTTCTTTTCGTTCCAGAACATATAGGAGGTGTGTTTGTGTTTGCAAGATCGTGTGTGTGTATGTGTAGAAGGTTTTAGAGTTTTATTAAAGATATTTACATTTCTAAAACCCCTTAGTCTCATTCTCTTAATTACACCCCCACAACTTAACATTTAGGCAACTTCAATATTTCACAATCAATAATAATAATGCACATAATTTACACAAACTAGTTTAAATAAAACATTTAAGCGTATTAAAATATCACTTATCAATTTTGGGGGTTACAGTGCACCAACCGATCACGATATATGTACCGATGTGTATGTGTTCGGTTGGAACTTTCGGCTTCTTCTTAGGGAATTAAAACTTGATTACGATAATTACGAGCTTTAACGAGTTATTGCAACGTTGTTTCATCATCTGGAGAAGAGTTGGAAGACATTTTGTGAATTATAGAGTTTCTCATGGTGTATTTGTAGATGAAAAATAGTGTTTTGATGTGTTTAAAATTGTGTTGAAAGTGTTGCATTTATAGATAGAAAATAGTGTTTTTTTTTTTTTTTTGAAAAAAACGGTCATATGACTGTTTTTATTTTATTTTTATAAATCTATTCGTTGGAACAAAAGAGAAAAAAAATCGCTTGAACACAGCATCCGGGAGACGCTATCGCTCGGACGCCATCTGTCAGCCTTGGAGCTGGGCAACCAGGGCGACGGCCCAGGGCATCAAAACAAAAGGGGCATCAAATAGTGAGCTTGTGTTTCTTCTTCAAAGAATCAAATGGAGAAGTTGTAGAAGGTTGAAGATAAACAAGGAAGAAGAGAAAATAGTATAAAGGTAGAGAGAGAAAAAGTGTGAACCTGATTGTATAGTATAAGTAGATGATGCTATAAAGATATACTTTTTTAAAAACTAATAGAGTAATTTAAAATGAAATGTATGGGTAGTTGTGATGACTGATGGCGACGTCTACTGACTTTCGTAGTGTAAAACAACTTATTTTTCCCCCTTAATTCTTTCTTAAAATGAGCTCAACATATTTTTATATGGCTCGTGATGTATGTATGGATGCACCCCGATCATGTAATCACACAAACATGCAGCTAATTTGACTTTTTTTTCTTTCCTTTTCTTTTGATTTTTACAGCTTCATCTTTCTTTTTATCTTTTTTAAATTTCTTGTATTTTTCTTTCATTACATTTGTTAATGAAAAATTAATTCTTTAAATAACTAACAAAAATAAACAATTAATTATAAATAATTTCATATTAATTCTCTAATCATCAAGATTAACATAATCAGATTTATAACTAGAACGTCTAACTTGAAGTTACAAATCATGTTGATTTTTATACGGGTGTTCCCATTATGAGTCACATTTATATACATTGCATTGCGGATGTGTTGGAGGTACTGGATAATATCCTTGCAAGCCACTTTACAAAATGGTTACCATGTGCGCGAGCAATTGTACATATGTAATGTTGTTGTGACTCGAGTGGATTGGACAAAAGAGGTAAACATGTCGTATCTTGCTCATTGCTCAAAAATAACACAACCACATTGTACCCTGAAGCAACCAGTAAACCCATTATAAATGGTGTGTTGCTTGCTTAAAAAAAATAAGTAGCGGCATTTTTCGATCCTTTCGCCCATGGCACCAAAAAATTCAGGACTGACCCTGCGCAGGAACGTCTTTTCCAACAGCGTTCCGAAGACAGAACAAATATGTTTATCTCCACTCCGTTAGGAGAGATGTGACATAACTAACATATACATCTAAGTATATATAAAGATGATGAAATTGACATATGTACATAAATAAAAGTGTTCATATTAAAAATACGGTTTTTTCAAATATCCTTTGATTAATCAAAAGGTCATAAAGAACATGACAAATGAATGACTGAATAAGTCATGAATCCCATTAATTCCATTAATTTTTAATGAAACAGCCACACACCAAGAAAATAAAATAAAAATAAAATTACTATAAAAATTCTTTTTTCTTTTCTTACAGAAAAAAATATATACATAAATCGCTGTCTCTATAACCTCAAAATGCATGCATTTACCTCTCACCCATTTCATATCTTTCATCTCTTTTTCTGACATCAACTCAAAGTCTCACTCAACAACCAGAAAAAAGAAAGAACTTAAATTAATTTTAAATTAATTTTAATTAATATAAGTTATTTCTTTCCCTGAGTAAAATGTACTCAGGGATTCATTCAATCCCTTTAGAAGGAAGTGGTATTGGTATTGATTACCCAACAAGAACAAGTAATTTGGTGGTGGGAGATCCATGTTTAGTGTTGACTACGGATCCGAAGCCCCGACTCCGGTGGACTGCGGAACTCCATGACCGATTTGTTGATGCTGTTACTCAACTTGGTGGTCCTGATAGTCAGTCTCTTTCATTCACATTCTTTTTTTATTTTTTTTTTCTTTTTTAATTTTATGTAATGTAATGTTGGTTTGTTATTTTGGGATTTTTGTTAAGTTAATTAGTTGTACCTTTGAGTATATTATGGGGGTAATTTTTAAGGACATATATGTGGAATTATATTATGATTTTATTTATTTTTTGGCATTTATTTATTAGGGTTTGAAGTTGAATTTATGCAACATTATGGTTTTTCCTATATATGCAATGTTGGAAAAAAAGTGTTGGGAACTTGGTTCAAATTTATGGTAATTTTGTGTTCCGAAAGTTGTTGCTTTGACTTCAAAAGTCATAATGTAGAGCCTTAGCTGTCAGACGCGTAAAAAGCCCTCGATGAGATTGAATTAGTTGGTCAAACCACCATCTTAGCGGACTGTTGTATGAGCTTGATTTATCTTTCACGTGATAAAGTTTGGTGTTGGCTGGTGGGGTTGTTGGAGAATCAACCTTTTGGAAGTCATTAGAGACTAATATGTCATTATGTTGACTTTTTTCCAGTTTAAGTTAAGTAGAAAGATTATAAGTAAAGTTTCACTAACACGATGTACGGTTACTGAGTTACATGGCAATGTGTGTACTACCAACTAGGGTTTAATGGATTTTGGTAAGAACTTTGGAATCAATAAGGCTGCTTTTTAGTTTTGCAATTAAGGTGGCTTCTAGAAAGTTAAGGAAAACAAGTGATGATTAAATTATGGTTTATATAAGTTGTTGGTAAATTGGGAACAAAGTTATGTTACACACTACAGAGTAGCTTTGCAATAGGAAAGTGGTAAAGCTGACTAGAAAAGTCTGTGTAGACTAAAGTAGCAATAGTTGACCTCTATTCAGTTTTAAATTGACCAAAAAGATGGATCTCCATCGTAGGAGTTTGCGTGTGCAAAAGAGAGTTAATTTACTGTAACAAAAGTCATCAAAGAAATTAAGTACATTTTGTTGGATATGGAGACAAATTCAATTTGAAATCAGTGCATTTTTGTTAATTTGGTTATGGCAGTTGATTGTCTTTCACCTCTGAATTTTATTCTTGAAAAGGGATGCACTTTCTCTTAATAAATGATACATAGATTATACAGTGTTAATGGCAAGCAATTTGCTAAACTTTGTAACTACTGTCTTTTTGTATTTCTTGCAATTGATATCTTGTGCATGCTTGATTACCGAATCTTAAACAGTATCTCATTTCATGATGAGAGTATTCTCGTTGTAGTTGATATACTTGTAGTGAATTTTTGTATCTTAGTTGAATTTATATGATTATCATGTCTATGGCTAGGTTGCTTTAATTGTTGCTATCTGGAGTGTTATATGCACCATCTACCATTATCTATATATTTATTATAAGTTTGCACATAGTACTTTCTTGGATAGTTTCTTAACGTTCTTCGCGTTATATATGTATGATGATTGCAGAAGCAACACCGAAAATGATTATGAGAACAATGGGGGTAAAGGGCCTCACTCTTTATCATCTGAAATCACATCTCCAGGTCTGTTATCTTATACCGTTTCCAGAAAACATTATATGCAATGCAACTGTTTGACCATTAAAATAAGATTTCTATCAATAATATATTTATTGTTGATAGAAAACGGGTAAACGGATGAGGTTTTCCCTGTTCAGGTTACTTGGGGAGGGCGAGTATTTTTACTCAGATGTACGCGGCTAACCAGGGAATTCTTGTGACTATTTCTGACCCTTTCCCTGGCCACCCCAAGATGTGCATCTAGTGAGGTTTGAACCTGAGACCTCTTGTGGAGATATCAGGACGCCAACCACTAGACTATCTTGGTGATGGTTTATTGTTGATAGAAAAACCAGTTATCATATTTATTTTGAATACAAAAATATTATGTATGATATGCTCATTTTAGTCATTCTATTAATTAGTTCCCTAGGTAATCAGAATTGCCAAATACTCGAATAACCAATTATATCTTTGTTACATCCTCAAACAGTGGAAGCATATGGAAACACTATCATCTACAACACATTCTTTCACAACTGATTGTCTAATTAGGATTAGTTTATAGGACGATAATTAGTAACAAAACACATTTTCAACAACCCAGTCGAGGTTTTCTTACTTTTAGGTCCTTATCTGTTGATATTTCTCGTTCTAATTCATGCCACATGTATTTACAGAAATACCGTATGGGAAAGCAATCATGCAAAGAGTTTTCAGAGAACTCTAAAGAAGGTACAACTTTATGAACTTCCCACCAAGTATAGTGTTTGATATTCTATGCAAAACCTATGAGAAAAAATCTTAATGTTTCGATAAAGCAAAACAGAAGTATGATTTTGTTAATAGATCTCGAAATCCCACATTAAATTGATATTTTCTCCGTTAACGTATAATTCGGAAGCAAGGTTTTGGCTAACAGAGGTTAACTAATCTAGGCTAGAGTATACAACATTCTAAAAGATATTAAGTTTGTCATATATGATTTCAAATAGTGGCGTTACCAGAAAAAAGTTTCATGGGGAGCGTTGGTTGAGCCAAACAGACCTATTCTTTTCGGCAACACAATCAGTTTAGTTTTGACTCATAAAAGAATCCATTCTGACTCGATACCTAACTCCCAACTTCGTTTTGACCTATAAAGAATATCCATTTTGACTCGTCACCTAACTTTTAACTTCCTTCTTGTCATGTACCGTTGGTACCTACAACACTCTAACATGTAACAAGCAAGTAAAATTGATAATCATATAGCCTTTATCTGTTTTTTACTCTCCTTTTTGGTTAAACCTAAATAAAAAATAGCTGTATATGGACTAATAATTATAATAAATATCAAGCAGACAAAAATACTTAAAAAGCATAAACTTGTACCAGAAAGTTATTTTTGCTAACTTTAAATGGTCTTGGGGTATGAGATTACTGTTTTAACTTGGGGACATGGATTATATATTTCAACATAATTGGCTTTGGGTCAAAATTCTTGATTCTGCAAAAGTTAAATTATTTAGTTTATTTCAACCCACATGTATGATTTCATCTTCAGCATCTTGCATTGCCGAGAGCCAAGACATGGGTTCATCCACATCTTCATCTACAAGGATGATGCCACAAGATTTAAATGAGTAAGTTCCGTTTCTTGAACTCTTACATTTGCTAGTGGCTTTAACCTTATGAGTTACTTGTGTTTGAAACAGTGGGTTTGAGGTTACAGAAGCTCTGAGAGTGCAGATGGAAGTCCAACGAAGATTGCACGACCAGTTAGAGGTTAGTTTATGAAAAAAACTTGTTCTTGTGCGTGTATCTGTTTGTTTGTCCACAAATGCACATGCATGATGTATCTTGGGATGGCAACAACTCGGTGAAGATTTGAGCATGATTTTGAAGCTTCCATAAATATCTTAAAAACATTAGAGGTGACAGTTTTGGACCCTTTACTTTTGAATTGGTCGATTCGGGTTTATGTGTTTCTTTTTATTGGTCACAAGTGTTAAATAAGAAAAAAGCTAGAAAGAAAAAGATTATATTGTTCAGTCGAAAGTTGCCAAAAATGTATTTTACTATATTTAGTGCATAAAAAACTCTTAAATTATTATCAACAAAAACTTGGATCACATTGAAAATAAATATCAATTCTATCATCATATTTTACTCTAATTATTTGTAATATAAATTAAAGAGTTTTGGACAGAATGTGTCATGTTCTGACCCATACCAAATGTTATGCGTTTTGACTAGTTACCCAACCAGCCTAACCCCTCTATTTTGCCACCGCTAGAATATCAATAAAATTTATGTAACTTGACCCACAAATATACCCTATTACTAGACATAAGTACATACTTAACACATGCACTGCTCAGAATCCTTGATAGAATCACTCCAATTATTATAAACTTTCACATCAGGTCCAGCAACGTCTCCAACTGAGGATCGAAGCACAAGGAAAGTATCTTCAATCAATCTTGGAAAAAGCTTGTAAAGCTCTAAACGATCAAGCAATTGCAACTGCTGGACTAGAAGCAGCTAGAGAAGAATTATCAGATCTAGCAATCAAGGTAGCCAATGACTGCTCTCCATCTGTCATCCCGACACCTTCACTCAGCAACGTTGGTTCCCACGAGCATGCTCCTAATGTGCCTGCACGTCTCGGGGACATTTCAGTGGACAGCTGCTTGAGTTCTCAGACAGCAGCTTTGAAGAAGAGACAACGGACAATGTTCACGCAAGCAGAGTGGATGCCGACCAACAGCGGTTAGCTTGTTGGAAATTTTCTTGTTTTGATGTTGACATTTTCCTTAAGTTTAGGTGAAAAGATGATGGATTATAAATTAGGGATTATTATGGTCAAGGTTAATTAATCTGTGTTTTGGCATATGTAGCTTTCGACTCTTTGTGTATGTCATCAAAGTTTGGTCCTCGCTATTGAGTGGACTTATTATCGAGTTTGGGAATCTGGATACCAAAAATTAAATTAAATTAATAGTAGTAATAATAAATAGGGTTTATTGTTTGAAAATCTATACTTTACACTTTTTGAGGACACTTTTGCTTTTTTTTTTTTGAGTAGTGTATCCCGTACAATAGTAACTTAAATGTATACGATACGGATTTTTAAAGTTTGCCTCATACTTTTATATAATACTTCATTTGTTTTAAAATAAGTGTCAATTTTTTCATTTTAGTTTGTCCCATAATAAGTGTCTACTTCCAAAGGTATTATACTAACTTTATCAATTTATCCATAATTTACTTTTTCACAAAACTGATTAATAGAAGACCGTGTAAAAAGTAAAGGTAAAATTGTTATTTTTCTCTTACACAACGCACTAATTATGCATTTTTAAGCTTTGTATAATCTAATTGTGAACACCAATTATGACATGAAAGAAATAGTACGTAAAGTTTAATACATCGTGAAACTATACACCGTAGTAATAAAAAGAGTCATACTTTAGCAAAGTTGCAAAGTTTATGAAAACAACTCGAAAAGGCTAATTGTAAAATTTGGAATGTTATTGTTCGAAACCGTTGCATGAGCCATTTGGGCAACTCTTTTCTTTCATCTTCAACTGTGCTATATAAGTAAAAACTAAAAACACATCTCAAAGCCTTTTTTTTTATATAAGTAATGTAAATGTATTGTATTGTCTAGTATTCTTTTTCCATTCTTATTCTCAAGGTTGAACTAATCACACCCTTAATGTTCTGATATCTTTAAATAATAAAATCTGTTGTTTTTAATGGAAACCTATCATATGATTTTAACAGAACCTGATTCCTTTCCACTATGCTTCCTTTTCCTTCTTTTTCACTGATACTCTCATTCTCTATAAATATCTATACATTTACATATGTTTCCCCTAATTACACAATCACGTTAGTCAAATACCAATTCTTCAATGAGTAAGGCTACTTTCCTATATTTGTATTGCAATTTTATTAATTTGCACTTGATTCCAATGTTTTTGTGGAATAACAAGAATGCTAGAATCATTTAGTTGTGCTGTTTTTGGTTCAGAACTGCGCCCTAATCTACCTGATAACAGAGAATTCAGTTAATTGCAAATATTAACCCTTAAATAAAATTTCTTGTACTTTTCGTATTTGACGCTTTTGATATTAGAGAGTTATTTGTTTAATGTAATAACTAGTTTTTACATCTTGTTGTTCTTTTTTCTTGAGGTTATGATCATGTAGGAATTAGAATGCTAGAAATGATTACTAATCTGATTTAAAAATAAGCAGGTGCTAGCATGCTTATTTTAATTGTTTAATCCTTCTAAAATAAGCAAATAAGTAGTTTTCAAAAGGGTGTTCTGAGTTATGCCTTAATAATTCCTTCGATATTTGAGAATTCATCTAACTGCAAACATTATCACCCAAATGATATTCAATGTCGTTTGAAGGTACGTCTTGCTCGTGTCCTTCTTTGAAGTCATTATCGAGCAGATTTGGAGGAATGTTGCGATGTTGCAATTCAACAAACAGGTATGATAAACTAGACAGTGAGCTTGAGAGGAAATTGAAGGAAGGCAAACAAAGATGTAGACCAGGAACTACCAGTATCAGATCTATCAATAGCATAATTCTTAGGTTCCCTCTGTTTAGAGCCGGATTGGATGAGATTAGAGGTGTTTTTCGACAATATGGTCAGTTTTACAAGAATTACTCGCCCACTATATTTTGTTTGCATATTTATTGATATTTTCATTTTGTGGATCCTGTTTATATGGTGTGAAATCATAGTGATAAATCAGTTTTTTTCTAAAGCTTGAAACTAAAAATTGATTACTACTGCTTCAAATTGCAGCTATTTTTCATAAACTTTGGCCTTTATTAATGTAAATTTATTCTTAAATAGAGAAGTGACAGGAAGGTTTTGCATTGTAAATTAGTCTACAAACGGATAAATGGAGGAGGTTTTCCATGTTCAGGTTACGCGGCCTAACCAGGGTATCCTCGTGACTGTTTTCGACCCTTTCCCCAGCCACCCCAAGATGTGCAGCTAGTGAGCTTTGAACCTGAGATCTCTTGTGAGGATATCAGGATACCAACCACTAGGCCATCTTGGTGATGGTTAAATTAGTCTACAAACATTTATATGAAATGTAATTACAAATTAGCAAAGCTCTGGGATGTAAGCAAACTGATGAACCTATTAAGTATCGTGTTCAAGTTTTTTTTTTTTTTTTTGCTTCTTAAGGTTATTTATTATTGTGCATGCGACTTTCTTTCCTAAAATACATTTGTCCCACAATTGAAGAATGTTCGATTGATGAAATGGTGTAAAAGAAAGAAAAACAGAACAATGGTTTTGGTTTTATTTCCCATTATCAGATTCTCAATGATTTCACAGATGTTGATTCGAATGGAGCTATCGACCGCATGGAGCTAGCAAAATGTTTGCAGAAGTTGCAATTTGACTGCACAGAGCAGGAAATCAATGACCTTTTCGAGTCTTGTGACTTGGGAAGGAATAAAGGCATGAAATTTAACGAGTTTATTGTTGTACTATGCCTCATTTATCTCCTTGGGGGTACTTCAACTTCAAACCATATGGTAACCACTAATTGTTCTTCGATCTTTTGAAAGTTTTTTGAACACTATCTGATAAAAAGAGGTCCTTTTTTCAAGGCTACAGAAATGGGATCTCCGGAGCTCAAAGCAACATTTGATACCATAATCGAAGCGTTCTTATTTCTTGATAAAAATGGTGATGGGAAATTGGACAAGAAGGATATGATCAAAGCTATGAATGATGACTTCCCTAAGGAGAAATCTCCAACCCACATCACCAGCACTAGATTTAGTAATATTACTGTCCTTAACTGGCTATTTTTGAGGTGGCAATATCATTTCATTTTTAGGTGAAATGGGTTGATTGTGGTTATTTCTATCATCCCAACTGGGTAAAAGTAAAAGATTTGGCTAAAATGGTAAGGATTTAAGTAGGCTGAACAGGTGAATCTCGCCCAAAGTGAATTCACACTGCACAAAACCTCATAAGTAAATTATAGTTGTTACAAGATTGTTTTTATAATCGTATTAACAAACTAACTATTTATAAAATAATAAAAGAAACTGAAAAAAATATGTTTGCTGGTCAACCTGGCCCAACCCATTTTGGCCTGCGCTGAAAGTACCCTGAAACTCCTTTTGACCCGTTGTCTAACCCGTTTAACCCGCCAGTTTTTCACCTCTATGCTAAACATCTGTTGTACAAACAATAAGAACGTCAATTATTCGTGAATCATGTTTATTTTTATTTTTTTTTACCATTTCAATTATGCATAAATGCAGAAGAAATGGACTGGAACAAGGATGGGAAAGTCGGGTTCAGGGAGTTCGTATTCTCGTTGATCAACTGGGTCGGGATCGAATCCAACCACGAAGTCCATATCACACTAACCTAAGAACAGCAATGGTCATTTGGTAACAATGTAAAATAAATTTGAAAATGTTTATATACACTACATCAAACTTCATAGAATTGTTATGTTCATATATCAATATATCATTTTACACAAAAATCAAATAACTACTATACTTGTGTTTCAATTCATTGTATTCCTAAAGCTTGAACTCTCCTAACTAATGACAACGATAACGCGTTTCTTTCTTTCCATTCTTCTGGTTTCTCCTTCTTTTGTATTAGTTCCCTAAGACATTTGTCACGCCCATCTAGTATGCTCACAATCTGACACATGGTTGGTCTTAAACCAGGGTTTGACCGTGTGCACGCCATGGCTAACTTCACCAACCTAACCAATTCTTTATCATCATATTCACCATCTAGTCTAGGATCCACCAAATCTTTGTAGTCCCTTTTTTTAGTCTCAAATTCATGTACTCTTTTCACCAATAACACTTCTGGCCGTCTGAAATCCACCGCCATCTGTCCAGTCACCACCTCTAGTACTACCACACCGAAACTGTAAACATCAGCCATCGCGGTAGCTTCTCCTGACTCCATATATTCCGGTGCCATATACCCAAATATCCCGTGTACTGAACTTTTCTTGTTGACTTCCACATGATGGTCATGTTCGTTTCGTGTTAGAAATTCTGCAAGAGCAAATGAACCGAGCCTAGGGTTCATGTCGGGCTCAATACCAATTGCAGAAGACGTTATGTTTCTATGGATCACCTGTTCCTCCCATTCGTTGTGAAGGTACTGAACTGCACCTGCAAGCGACTTCACAATATTGTATCGATGAACCCATTCAACCACCGATTGTGATGCTCGATGGTTATGATGGTTCAGAAGCCGACTTAACACGCGGTTAGCCGAATATTTGTAGACCACAAGCATCTCACCTTGTTCGGTGCACCAACCATGGAGCTGTACAAGGTTCCTATGGCAGAGTCGACCCATGTTCGAGAGCTCATTCGAGAACCGGACCCGTAGTGCAGGGCATGTTTTCATCTGGAGCCGCTTTACAACTATGTCTTGGTTATCAAGAACCCCGTAATAGGCAGTTCCAAAGTCCAGCTCGGCTAGCCGATTATAATCCGAGAAATTATCAGTTGCTGCGATGATCTCGTTATAGGTTATCTCGCGCGGTTGTTGAACTATTGGGAATGTTTTTGATTGGCGACGGCTCAAATGGGTGGTGGAGATCATGCTCGAGATCATATCATCTCCAAGCTCTGTAGTTACATACAAGCTTTCTCCCTTTGCAGTGAAGAAGATTGTTGGGGTGACAGATATGGTGGTCATGATTGTGCTTGTGTTGATGGTTGTTGATGATGGTGTAGTGGCGGTACTACTAATCGGTGGAGATACAGAAATGTACCGAGGGTGCATTTTGAATGATGGAAGATCAGGGAGCTTTTCGCAGGTATTACCCGAAAGGGAGGCGAGGATCCATTTCATATCAGGTCTAGCCCGCGGGTCATTGACCGTGGAAAGCAACCCGATTCGAATCAAATGTTCCATGTCATGAACTTTATATGATCCGTCTCTTAACCGACGATCAGCACCTTTTACAATCATTTTCTCATCAGCTAATTCTCTGATCCAGTCAAGTAAAACGATCTTTTCATCAGGAAACCTTAGATCAACCGCTTTTCTCCCAGAAGCAATCTCCAGCAACACAATCCCAAAGCTAAAAACATCCGATTTTGCAGTCAGAACGCTTCCTTTCATAAAACTCTCAGGCGATAAGTACCCAATCGTTCCACCAATACGTGTTGTGTTATGACTGTTATAATCCGCCGCCCTGAACTTATCATGTTTCGCTGCTGTTGGTCCCATTACGCTCTTGATCTCATGTTCAACCCATCTAGCCAACCCAAAATCACCTAACCTCGCATTAAACCTCGAATCAAGCATTACATTACTCGTTTTCACATCACGATGTATAATCTGACCCTCCAATTGTTCGTGTAAATAAAACAAAGCTTTCGCTAAACCCTTAACTATATCAACTCTCCTATCCCACCCAAGTACCACTCCACCCTTCCTAAAAAGTACTCTATCAAGACTACGATTTGACATAAAATCATAAACAAGCAACAACTGATCATCATGAACACACCAACCGCGTAACGGAACCAAATTCCTATGGCGCAAATTAGCCACAGCTGCCAGCTCAGCTGCAAAAGTCTTCTCAAACCTCTCACCTGTTTCCATCAAACATTTGACTGCAACCTCAGTTCCATCACTAGGTAAAACTGCTCTATAAACCCGCCCGAAACCACCACTTCCAAGAATCTCGTTGCTACTAAACGCTTTCGTCCCTATATAAAGCTCGGAGTAACTAAATATTTTCGGGCTGTGGCCTGAAAATACATTTTCTTTTGGAAAATGGATACCTTCTGTGTCATGAAAGACACCAGAAGAGTGTTGTTTCCTTAATGTGAATAAACCTCTTGGTGTCGTGTTGTACAAACGATGAATCGCTCGTTTGAGGATTCTAGGAGTATGGATATGAAGACAACCACATGATGAGTGGTGTTTGTGGGAAGTGGTTTCGGGTTGGTTAACTTTATCGTGGTGATCAGATGGTAAAACGAAGCAAAGTTGCCTCATGTGATGCATGATGGTGGTTTTGGGTGGTGGTTTTAGATGGCATATGTGGTTGTTATTGTAATAGGGGTGGTGAAGGGAAGGATATAGAATTGTATAAATAGGATGCAATTGTTACGTATCCTTTAGATATTACGATATTCTCGTAATGTTTCAGGTATGAAATATTTTAAATAAATATTTTTTAGTTTGAAAGTTATTATTTTGGTTGAGATTTGAAAGTATCTCATGTACATCTGATTTTTAGAAAGTAAAAATAAAGAAAAAGAACTTTGTGTCAACAGAAAAATTAATCCGTTTGTTTAGGATTTGGCTGTGTATGTGTGTACGTGTGGTTTCAGTCAACGTTTAATAAGTTGTTTCGGTTGAATTTTACGTGATGCCTACTTGTACATTAAAATTGTTGCTTGTACATCGTGGAGTAGAAGTTGTATGTTTTGAAAGTCTTGTTCGACTGCCTTCCTTGATTTTTCTTTATTTCTAGAGAGTAGAAACTACGAGTCAAAATAGTGACACTGTTTTAAACTCAAACCACTAATTGATCGACCAACGCGGTACTCGTGTAAATTTTAAAGTAGCATTATACCCCTTTTTATTATTTATATGGTATTGAAGAAGTAAAATGTATTTTGATGTTTATCATTTATATATATATATATATATATATTTAGGAGGTGAGTTAATTAAAATATGAGTTTTTTTAAAGTATGAGAGTGCTAATAGGATTGTGTTATTTGACACAAAACACACTTTTTCCTACTTTTTTAAAAATTAAATATCTAAAAATCGGTAAGTCAAAAGATAATAAAAATTACACCATAATAATCGTCATTTTTTTCTTTTCGGTTTAAGATCCCACAAGGTATAATTTCAACGAATGTTGTTTTTTTTTTCATTTTTTGTGGGTTAACACGTGTGTTATGATGAACTAACAAAAGTGTTACCCGCGGCTATCACATGTGTTATCAACGACTATCACATGTTTTGAGATTATGTATTTGAAGGCCACTCAAATATGTTATTTTGTTTTGGGCTTAAGGCAGGGGAATGCATCCAACTATTACGTGATGTCTATGGTGTGTATCCAACTTACGTTTGCTATTTTTAATGTATCCAACTTTCAAAATTTGTGTTTTAATGTCTTATGCAGTACTTTTGATGATGTGTCAACCTCTACGGATGCCACGTGGCACCTTAAACAGATGACACGTCATCAAAATACATTAAAACACAACTTTTGAAAATTGGATGCATTAAAAATAGCAAACGTAAGTTGGATACACACAATAGACATCACGTAATAGTTGGATGCATTCCCCTGCCTTAAGCCCATTTGTAAGGCAATTCATGTTTGAAAACAATTTTCTAAACCACTTAAATATATCATTTTGTTTTTCTAGGCCACTCATATTTGAAAATGATTTTGTATGCCACCCAAATTTGTATATTGTTTCATGTATGCCAAATTCGACTAAAAATTCATCAAAAAAATGTAAAGGGACACAAATACCCCTATATTTGTTAATTAACATTATTTATATTATTTTAGTTTTATTCGAATACATGCGTATTTGTGTCCTTTTATACTTTTCTGATGATTTTTTAGTCGAATTTGGTATACATGAAACAATATACAAATTTGGGTGGCTTATAAAATCGTTTTCAAATATGGGTGGCTTGCAAAAACAAAATGATATATTTGAGTGACCTACAAAATCGTTTTCAAATATAGGTGACCTACAAAAATAAAATAATATATTTAAGTCACCTTCAAATATATAATTCCTTTAGTCTTTTTTTGGCCATAATTTACATACAATATGTGAAATCATGCAAAAGGATTGAGAAATAGGCCAAATTTCTAAAGCTGGTGGTCGAAGCTCATTTTGTTTTGCATAAAAAATAAATGTTTTCTAGAAGAAACTTTTTTGTTTGTAGAAATTACTTTTTATAAAAATTTGAGCTCGTAAAAATTAGAAACTTACTCAACCCCTTATAGTTATCAGTTTGGTTAATCTGTTACCGAGCCACTTATTACTACGGGTAGTTATGAGATTAGTCGGTTATTAAATAAGGTTAATTCATCAAAAGTGCAACATACTGTCATCAAATGTTCAATGTATACAAGCTACCAATTTTTTGTTCTGGGTATACAACAAACAGGAAGAAATTGTTTCCATATCTTAACATACTTGATTTTTACCTAGTGCAATATGCAATTTGCTGATTAGGAAACCACGTCACTCGCCAGCTAGACAATTTGTTGCCATGTAGTGTATGGTTAATTCATCAAAAGTGCAACGTACTGTCACCAAATGTTTCATGTATACAAGCTACCCATTTTATTTTCTGGGTATGCAACAAACTAGAAGATTTTGTATCGATGTATGTAAAATGATGTAATTTCATCAAATCTCTAAAAACCCACTTCTACCTCCTTGTCTTCTTTCCTGACCTAGAGTCTATCGCCGGAGTGTGATTAGGTTTGCCGGAGTTTGCTTGGGTTCACCGGAGATGAAGTTGGTGTGCGAAGAAATTAGTTGGATGGTGGGGATGATAACAATGAAACAAGACAACGGATCTCGACGATATTTGTGTTCAACAACATCACAGTCGGTTGACCTCCACCCTTACAGGAACAAACCTGCAATTTCTGACCGGAATCTGTTGGTGCACTCAAATTAATTGTGGATTTGTATAGTTTGAGTGATATATATTCTTTATGAGTTGATCAATTACCTTCACCCACAATCTCAATTCCGGTCAAAAATCAGTGATAAGTGGTAAGGAGAGGAAGAACAACAAGAACATCTTTTTATTAAAAGTATGTCAAGATATGGAAATGGTTTCTTCTGGTTTGCTGCATACCCAGAATATAAAATGGGTAGCTTGTATACATGAAACATTTGGTGGCAGTATGTTGCACTTTTGATGAATTAACCCTTAAAGAAAAAAGCCACATAATCAATGTTACCTGCTGTCTCGGTAACTAGTTACCATGTTACATACATCGATACAATATCTTCCAGTTTGTTGCATGCCCAAAACATAAAATGAGTAGCTTGTATACATTGAACATTTTGTGGCAGTAAGTTGCACTTTTGATGAATTAACCTTATTAAATATGCTACAAAAATCAATTATTTAGGATGAAATTAACTTTTTCTTCTCGTGCGATAAAAGCACAACGTATATGTAGTTTCACACGTAAAGTTGATGTTTTGAAACTCGGATTTAAGGTTGACCCGGCCTCATCCCCAGGTCCGGTTCGATCGGGTCTGACCGGTTGGACTGGGAATGACCCGTGGCTTTGACATTTTTGACATTTTTTGATATTTTTGATTTTTTTTTTCATTTTTATCTTCAAACTTTTGAAACTAAAACTATAAATTACGATATTTGAAATGAAATATATAATGGCTATTAACCCTCTCAAAAAAATCATTAAAATAGCTATTTTTAGAAAAATTATAATAATGATTTACAAACTAGTATAATAAATATTTATAAATACGAAATTATTACAAAATTATGGCTAGATTAGTTGACAATCAATCCATCCAACAAACATGAGGTCTGAGGTTTGAAGCATGTGGTAAACATTTATATTGTGTTTTATTTTCCTTTAATGTTGAAGTTGTCCCGCATCGGTGATAACACAAACTACAACCTATTATGACCTCCTACGTATTCCAAGCCAAGCACACAAGTAATTCCAACCTAATCATGGTTGAGCTACAAATTTAGAAAGTTGACCTACACGGGTTCTAGTCGGAAAAAAGTCAAATTGGTCCGACCAAAGAACTGGCCGATTCAATTCGAATCGAAAATCCATACTAACTCGGCTTGAATTGGCCCGATCATTAGTTTGAATTTCAGATCGACTCGAGTTTCAAAACACTATATACAGTAGTTATCGATGTGCATTTATTAACAGCCTATGAGAAACGCGAATTGAAATGTTCCACGCTTCTAGATTTCAAATTACCTTTGGCCCTCACCCCAAAATCCATGGGTCCAATATTTAATTCGATAGATGGTCGGAGTTTGATTATTCACTGCAAGATAATATATATTACGGTTAAGAGGTATATTTTCATTTTTTTAATATTGTATATGTTAAGTTTTTTTAAGTGTCATTGTAAATACAGAACTTTCTAGTCTAATGTCTAAAGTATGTATCGAGTGACAAGTAACTGAAATATCGTTAACGTTTTAGTTCTTGCATTTATCTAAGTTTACATTTGTTGTTTATGTATGTATTCAAATATATACGTTTTAACTTTTTAATTATTTTATGTATCTAAACTTATATTTTTTCTACTATATATTGTATGTATCAAATAACTTAAAGTTAACGGCGGAGTCTCATCAAATTAAAAAAGGTTTGTTACGAGTGTAATCTATCTATAACTTCATCACCCTTAACAAGCATTTTTGGTCCGTCTAAGTCTTGATTCCTTTTGTATAGTGTTGAAAGAGGTATGTTATTGATCTTTTTAATTCATATTTACTAACGAGTGTAACGAATATAACATATATTCATCATATGAATATATTTTATATCTGTCCCTTAATAAATAACTATAATTAGTTTCTAAAAGTTTTAAGAAATTAAATTGTTCGATTGTACAGATTTATATGTATTAATTTTATAAAAAGGAATTACTTTTGAAAGTAAACGATTATTTTAAAACGAAAAAAAGTAGTATTTATAGTATTTAAAACATGTTAAAAGAACATTCGATTTGATGAAATCAATTCTATAGAGGACTTTCTAGAATTTTTGATTTTTTGGTTATGATTGTCTTTATCCTCTATTTATGTTTTGGTCGATTCGTGGAAGCACAAACATGTTGAATAAAGTTTCAAATTGCGTAAAGTTTTCTTGATTTCCAATTGTCATTCTTTTTTGGTACGAGACTTGTACTTTGTACTTATCTCCCATTATGTCACCACATGTGTTGTTGGGTCTTACTAATTCTTTTTATATAGAAACACGATTGACTTGAAAGAATAACAATATACCATCATCGATGATGATGATGACGACGACGATGATGATGAGTGTTTCACCATTTATTGTAAAGTTTGTGATTTCAAAATGTATAAAGTTCATGTCTTACGGTTATATATACATAATTTTGAAAGCTCCAAGTATTTATTCAAGTAGCATCTATAATATACGTTTAATTACATTATATTGCTACTTTTTGTAACTTTCATGCTAAATTTTATTTATAAAATAATTATTAAGTAAACTCGAATATATATAATAAAAGTTTTGAAAATTTATACACATAATGACAAAACTTGATAAAATTTAATTAAATTTTTACATTTTATTATAAATACTTATCAATACATTGTCCCTCCTGTATAAAAGTTGAACTAAATGTTAGAGAAACTTGTATAATTCTAGTGAGCCTTTATATATAAATATTTTCTTTTCCTCTAACAGAAAAAAATGTTAGAGGAATTACAAGAATATTTATTTATGAGTATTTTCAAAGGAAATTAACATATAAAATAATTAAATAATTAGATAAAATGTTTTGTTTTCAGAGAAAAAACATTTTAAAAACTTTTTTGTTCGATGCAACATAATTTCAAACTTATGAAGAAGCTTCCTGATAATAAACCAATTTATCCAAATGTATTAAAAAAATGAAACTTCCCATTGAAAATGTTCTCATCGTAATTAATACGATTTGATTTACCTTTTTTTTTTTTTTTTTATAATCAATTTAATGGGTTTTTTGGTTCTAAAATGTTATTGACTCTGTATAAATATTGAGTTAACTCATAGTAGAATATTGTCACATCAAATTTGTCACAAAATGAGATGATAAATAATATTATATTCAATATTTGTCGATTATAGTGACATAGTTAAAAAAAACAAACATCTTATATTATTTACCCTCATTAACCACTATCACCCTCACATATCAAAACAATCCAAACACACTCTGAAATATAAAAATAGGCAAACTATATGACAGATCATTTATCTTCTTTGAATTATTCGTATACGTGTGATAGGTTGTAATATCGCTTAAAAGAAAAAAAATAGTCAATATTTATTAATAGAACCAACTACTTATTATCTATATATTATTAATCTAGTTTGGATTATACATATATGTAGGATAAGTTGTAGGGGTGCCTAAAAGTAATTTTTTTTAAGAAATAAACATAAAACTAATCAGTTATAATTGATAGATCATTTATATACTCTATATTGTATCTATACTAGTTTATTTACGCTGCAATTACGCAGGATTACATATAGAAATTTTAGTAATTGAGTAAATCGTATAAAAACACTTAAACTTTTATCTTTTATAGGTAATTAGTCATTTTCAAAACCCACCAAAAAATGAAGAAAAAATAATCTGTTGAAAGTATATCATGTGAGATATCTAATCGGGGATGTGGATCAACCGTGTCATGTTTGTCCAAAATTCCTAAAAAAACCGTGTCATTTTTGTCCAAAATTTATTAAAGTTTATGTCACCCTTTACACACCTCCAAATTCCTAAAAAACCCCAAGTAATCTCACATTCTTAGTCAAATCAATCAATCAAGCTTTCAACTAACCATCTTTTTGTCTCTTTCTTAGTTTTTTCTAAATAATTAATTATACAAACCTACCATTTTTCCCAAAAAGTCTCAAATGACCTCAATTTCTTAGTCAAATCAATCAATTCATGTTTTTCACTAACTTGTTTTTTTTTGTCATTTTCTTATTATTTTTATATAGTTACCTTTATAAATCTTCATTTTTATATAGTTTTATGTGTATGTATGTAAATATTTTTTTATTATTATATATTAATATTAAAAAAGATAAAAAAACATAAAATGACAAAATTGATGGTGAGGGGGTGTTTTTGGGAATTTTTGAGAGTTTTTACAGAAAAACCCATAATATATAACGGCTACATGATATATGGGGATGTGGATCAACCGTGTCATGTTTGTCCAAAATTCCTAAAAAAACTGTGTCATGTTTGTCAAAAATTTATTAAAGTTTATGTCACCCTTTACACACCTCCAAATTCCTAAAAAACCCCAAGTAATCCCACCTTCTTAGTCAAATCAATCAATCAAGCTTTCAACTAACCATCTTTTTAAGTAATCCCTTTAATTCTGAATATATGGACCCCAAAATCTAAACTAATCAAGGATGAGATCACAATTGCCCCCGTTTGGGTGAAACTACACAATATTCCATTGCTTGCGTATTCTGAAACTGGTCTAAGTTTGATTACTACCCAGCTTGGCAAGCCGATCATGTTAGACTCGTACACTAGCAGTATGTGTATTGATCCATGGGGCAAAAGCACTTATGCAAGGGCGCTTATTGAAATGAAATCGGATCAGCCATTACTTGATTCTGTTGTGGTTGCTGTTCCTTTTACTAATGGAACGGGACACTATCTAGAAACCATAGATGTGGAGTATGCCCGGACCCCTCCTCGATGCTCTCAATGCTGTATTTTTGACCATACAGATGATCAATGTCCAAAGAAAGTGATGGAGGTTAATACTGTTTGTGATGTTAACGAAGAAAATGATGGGTTTGTGACTGTCACTCGAAAGAAAGGGAGGGTAAAAACCCACCCAAAAAAACAAATTGGAGGGTTTCGGATGCCCAAACCAACAACTAAAATGTTTTATCGCCGTGTCGAAAAGGGTGAATCTTCGAACCATTCTGAGCCTACTGCTGATATTAATGCCCATGATCCTAAAACAGTTGTAACAAACTCTGTGACATCCAAAAATGATATCCAGTTGCAAAATTCTTTTGCATCCCTGAGTACTGTTGAGAAAGCTGATTGGGATGACCTGGGTACCTGCTCGAACCCAGATCCTAATTTCCTGAATGCGAGTGATAGTGATGAAGTGGATGAGGAGCTGGTTTTGGAAGGGATTCATAAGAACGTCGTGTTTGGAAATCTAAATACTTCTTCTAACAATATGGGGGCAAGCATTCCTAATAAAGAGGTTATCCATGATTAGTATTGCCTCCTGGAATATCAGGGGTATGAATCTCTCCCCGAAGCAAACTGAGGTTCGTAATGTTATTCATGAAAATAATCTTGCTGTTTGTGCTATCTTGGAGTCCCATATTGCTGATTCCCGCTTAACTACTTTATGTCCCCGTGTTTTTCGTCATTGGGATTGGACTACCAACAGTTCCTCTTGCATAAAAGGTACTCGTATTATCCTGGGTTGGAACGCTGACATTGTTGACAATGCTGTTATTTCTCAAGATGATCAAGTTATTCATACCCGGGTATGGATCAAAGCGGAAAAAAGGAACTTTTTTGCTTATTTATTTATGCTCATAATCGCTATACTCAACGTCGTGGCTTATGGGAGAGTTTAGGCAAGCATAAATGTTTTATCCGTAACAGACCTTGGTGTATTCTTGGGGACTTTAATGCAGCCCTTAAGTTAGAGGATATGTCGGTTGGTTCTTCTAACGTTGACATTGCCATGAGAGAATTTAAAGATTGTGTGGAAGAGATTGAATTAATGGATGACAATAGCTCTGGCCTTCATATCACTTGGAACCAAAAGCCCCAAGGTGATAGAGGGATCCTTAAAAAACTTGATCGTGTTATGGCTAACTTGGAGTTCACTTATAAGTTTATTGGTGCCTATGCTGTTTTTCAACCATATCGAATTTCTGATCATTCTCCTGCTGTGTTAAGGATTCCTGTGGTATCTTCCCGATCCCCCAAACCGTTCAAATTTGCTAATATTATTACTACTTTACTTGTTCCTAGTTCAAGGAGGTTGTTCGTGAAGGATGGAGCTTGCAAGTTAGCGGGTTTCATTTGTTTTGTGTTGTGAAAAAATTAAAGTGCTTAAAGAAGCCTCTTCGCAAACTTTTATATGATAAAGGTAATCTCCATGAAAATGTAAAAAAGCTTAGAGTTGAGCTCGACAAGGTTCAAACTGATATGGATGTTGACCCTTTTAATACTAATCTTCGCGAGGAGGAGGCTGTTTATGTTCGTGCTTTTAATGAAGCTATGATTCTGGAAGAACGATTCCTGAAGCAAAAATCTAAAATAGAATGGCTTAAGGATGGCGATTCTAACTCTGCATATTTTCATAACTCGGTTAAGAGCCGTGTTAGCCGCAACCGCATTGATGTAGTGACTACCTCAGCTGGAGAGCTGGTCACGGATGAAGGTGTCCCTACTGCGTTTGTTTCTCATTATGAAGCTTTCTTAGGCCTTCGAGGTAACGCTACTTTTTTTAACCCGAATGACCTATTTGTCAATAAACTGCATCTGGATGTAGCTTTGGATATGGTTAAACCAGTTACTGCTAAAGAAGTCAAGGACGCTATTTTTTCCATGGGCAATGACAAGTCCCCTGGGCCTGATGGTTACACCGCTTGTTTCTTTAAAGAATCTTGGGATATCGTGGCTAATGACATTATTCTTGCGGTTAAAGAATTCTTTGCTAATGGGACCCTGTTAAAGGAGCTTAATCACACTATAATTGCTCTCATTTCCAAGGTTGCTAATCCGTCTCGTATAAATGACTATCGTCCTATTTCATGCTGTAATGTCTTGTTTAAATGCATTAGCAAAATTATTTCCAACCGAATCAAGGAGAGCCTGAAGATTCTTGTTAGTCCAAACCAGTCTGCGTTCATCCCGGGTAGAAGGATTGCTGATAATATCCTGCTTACTCATGAGCTTATGCACAACTATCATCTGAATCGGGGCACTCCAAGGTGTGCGTTCAAGGTTGATATTCAAAAAGCCTATGATACGGTTGATTGGGAGTTCTTAAAGGTGGTGCTTATTGAGTTTGGTTTCCATAAATGAATGGTGGATTGGATCATGGAATGCGTTTCTACTACGTCTTATTCGATTAGCCTAAATGGTGTTCTTCATGGTTATTTTAAAAGTAAAAGAGGTCTTAGACAAGGTGACCCCTTGTCGCCATATCTTTTTACTCTTATAATGGAGGTTCTTACGCTCATGCTTCAACGTAAGGTTCGAGATTCTAATGACTTCACTTATCATCGGTATTGTGCTAAGTTGGAGCTCACTAATCTGTGTTTCGCGGATGACCTCTTTATTTTTGCTCATGGTGATACTAATTCGGCGAAGGTTATCATGGGGGCTTTAGAAGAATTTAAGAATGTCTCTGGATTGACTCCTAGTCTTCCTAAAAGTACTGCTTATTTTTGTAATGTCCTTCATCATACGAAGCTGTCCATTTTACGAATTCTCCCATTTGAAGAAGGTAAGCTTCCTGTTAAATACTTGGGGGTTCCGTTAGTTTGTTCTCGGCTTGTGTATAGGGACTTTAAAGAGCTTATTGATAGAATCAAAAATCGCATTCTAGCCTGGAAAACTAAATCTTTATCGGTAGCCGGGAGATTACAATTGGTTCGATCTGTTTTGGGTTCCATGCATGTCTACTGGGTTGGGTTTTTATCCTCCCTAGTCGGCTTCTTCTTGACATTGAGCAATTAATGCGGGGCTGTCTTTGGTGTCAAGGGGATATAAAATGTGGTAAAGCGAAGGTTTCATGGGAGGTTGTTTGTCTGCCAAAGTTTGAGGGTGGGCTCGGCCTTAGAAAGCTTGATCTTTTTAACAAAGCGTTAATGGTTTCTCATATTTGGCATCTTCTGTCCCGCAAATAATCGTTGTGGGTAAAATGGATCCATGCGTATAAACTTAGAGGTCGACACTTGTTTGAGATTCTTATTCAGGGTAACAGTTCTTGGGGATGGCGTAAAATTCTTCAACTTCGGCCCCTTATTCGTGATCATATTTGGTATCAGATTGGTAATGGTGATACTTGCTCAGTTTGGTTTGACAAGTGGTGCTCGTTAAGTCCTTTAGCTGATATTGTTTCTAAGCGGGATATTCATAGAGCTGGTTTCGGGTTAGTTGCGACTGTTAAGGATGCGATCAGTAATGGGGGCTGGTCCTGGCCAACTGATTGGTATTCGAAATACCCTCAGCTTAATTCGGTTCTTGTTCCCTGCCTGAATTCAAGTTCGACGGACTGTTTGGAGTGGCGCAACTCTATGGGAGTTGCTAATAAATTTTCAGTCGCTGCTGTTTGGAATTGTATCAGATCCCGATCTGCTGCAGTGGATTGGAGTAATGTGGTTTGGTTCTCGAATTGTATTCCCGGTCACGCATTCCATATGTGGCTGATTACAAAACGGCGGCTTAAGACTCAAGATTTGTTGCGACCATGGGATCTTAACGGGAATGTATTGACCTATCAATGCCTGTTATGTAATGGTCTTCCTGATTCTCACGAGCATTTATTTTTTGAATGTGTTTTTTCTAATCAGGTTTGGGATCATATGAAGAATCTAGTGGGGCTCCCCAATGTTACAGGATCTATCGATGTTATTATTAACACGCTTGTTCCTACATCAAAACGCCGTTCAGCCCGTAGTGTCATTGCCAAGCTTGTGGTTGCTGATTGTTCCTATTTTATTTGGCAGGAGAGGAACTTGAGGCTTTTCAAGAAGCATCATCGATCCCCAACCCAGGTTATCCAGAGTATCAAGTCTACGGTCAGGCTAAAGATTCTTTCGTGTTGCTTCAAGAAGTCTAGAGATGCTTTAATGTTTAAGCATCTTTGGGATCTTCCTCACTCTATCTTTCATATGAATTTAGTGATAGTTAGTGTTTTTTTTTGGTGGGTTTTTTTCCGCCCTTGTTTGGTGAAGTGGTTTTTTCCTATTGGTGTTATTGGCTATTTATTATAAGTATATCTCATTGTGGCCTGTCACATGGGATTTAGAGGTTGTTCAAGTGTAGCTTGAGGTTAATGTGGTATCTTAGCCACATTCCATTGTTCTTAACGTTTTTTGGTATAATATATTTTACCGGGGAGATTGCATCCCTTTTACCAAAAAAAAAAAACCATCTTTTTGTCTCTTTCTTAGTTTTTTTCTAAATAATTACTTATACAAACCTACCATTTTCCCCAAAAAGTTTCAAATGACCTCACTTTCTTAGTCAAATCAATCAATTCATGTTCTTCACTAATTTGTTTTTTTTTGTCATTTTCTTATTATTTTTATATAATTACCTTTATAAATCTTCATTTTTATATAGTTTTATGTGTATGTATGTCAATATTTTTTTATTATTATATATAAATATTAAAAAAAGATAAAAAAACATAAAATGACAAAATTGATGGTGAGGGGGTTTTTTTTATGGGAATTTTTGAGAGTTTTCACAGAGAAACCCATAATATATAACGGCTACATGATATATGGGAAGTGGATCAACCGTGTAATATTTGTCCAAAATTTATAAAAGTTAATTGCCGTTTTAAACAAGCGAAATTGTTGAATGATGTAAGTAAGAGCAACTTCCATGAACAAAAGTTATTAAAAGCTTTTTTTTATTTACCAAATCATTTTTCTATAAAAGCTTTTAGAAAAAGTTTTGTCTTGATCTAATGATAAAAAGTTTTTCAAAGTTTTTCTGTACAAAATTTATACATATACATTTTAAAAAAGCTTTTGATGAAAAAAAAAGAAATTTTAAGCTTTTCAGTAAAAAAAAAAAATCATTAATGAAGAAAAGCTTTTCAAATTTTTTTTTATATAAAAAGGTTTAAAAGAATCCTTCATTAGATATGGTCTAAGTATGAGTTTTCGTAAAATGTTGCAGCGCATATGCAAGGTTGCAATGAAAGTAGTATCATCAAGCGGGGGTTGACAAACCCGAACTTAGAATCCATTGTAAGAAGATAACAAAGGAGGTTATAAGTACAATATGTTAATATAGCACACTAAAAATAGGGTAAATGTTAGGATTGTTTATATATTCGTTCAAAAAATCACAAGTATGTAATTTATCTATTTTATTGTCGATGTATGCAATATTTTTTTATATATTTGCGAAGTTAATTTTTAACGTTTGAACAGTAAAAGTGCTTAACTAGTCAGATACGTAAGGCTCCAAGTGAATACTTTTAACCGCGTACTATGTACATTTGACATCTACCTACCTCATGAACATTTTTAACCGCGTAGTATGTACATATGACATCTACCTCATAAAATACGGAGTTCTTGGGTCTATGTTATAGTCAGACATATATAATTCCATATAATTCCATTTTACACCTTAAAAGTAACAGAACTCTTCTAGATGACAACATTTTGATTGGTGAAAACTCACGGATGAACATTTAGTTGCAAACTAAATATTATTATACAAACTTTCATTGTTTTCTTTTTTCTTCAGGGAACAAAAGTCAAGGGAAAGGAGTTTAAATGATGTGAATTTTAATGCAGTTTTCAATTAAAAATGGTCCTTGTATGATCATACATAAATTACCATTCCTTCTTTCTTGTTTAATTTTTTTAAACGACTCATTACTTATTAGTGGTTCAGGTCTAACAGTGACATTCACTTCCAATAGTTTGTTTTCTCTTAATTTAAACTTGGTAACACAATTCTAATAAAATCAGAACCTATATATCCTACCTAGCTTTGGTATTATTTTTATTTATTTATTTATGTGTGCACAATAATTTCCAACAAAATAATAAAAAAAAAGATAGTTGTTAAGTTGTTAATATAATAGAGTTAGGTTGTTATTTACCAGAACTGGTCGACTTGGATGCTTAAGCTGTTAATTAAGCAGGTCACCTACATTAATTAATAACATCTCTTTTGGTCCCACCAAAAACAAATTTAGTATGATTTAATGTTTACGAATCCTGTATTTTGTATTATGTTATGGATATAAATCTGACTCCTTTTTATTTCGTCTTATTCAATCGTAATCTTTAAAGATAATCACCCTCAACCTGAATTTTGGGTAACTGCCTAATGCTTGTCGATTACGAATAGTGAATGAAGTATTCGCGTTGTAGAGCACGGTCAAAAATTAGCTACTGTCCGAAGCAAAGATCTGTGGACACCTCTGATACAAATTAGTCTTTTGGGTCAGTTCTAAAAGAAACTAATTAATATTATTAGAGTGCTTAACCCATGATAAACCAAAATCTGAAATCTCAGGCAGCCCCTTTGCATATATCTTTGGTAGCTACCAGCTAATGTCATAAAAGTAGCAAAAGTAGGTTACCAATACTCAACACCTTAATTAACTAACCATTCCAACTTCACCTATATATTGAACCACCATACTCTCAATTAACCAACAACTTCAATCTTTAATCTCTCTTTTAATTCAATTCTCACCCAAGTTACCCTACAAAAAATACACATAAGAATCCAAATGGCACAACATCAAAAAACCAACACAATGTTAATGATCTTAGTGATCACAATGGCTGCCTTATATGGAGGCGCGATGGCTCAATCATCAAGTTGCACAAATGAGCTAATTAGTATGTCACCGTGCCTAAACTACATATCGGGTAACACGTCAACACCATCATCAGGATGTTGCAGCTCACTGGCTAATGTGGTGCGGTCACAGCCACAATGTTTGTGTCAAGTCCTGAATGGCGGTGGCTCGTCTTTGGGTATTACTATCAACCAAACTCAGGCACTTGCGATGCCTAAGGCTTGTAATGTGCAGACCCCACCGACTAGTAAATGCAATGGTAAGGATACAAAATTAATTAGCAGTTTATTATTTCAAACTTTTTTTGGATTATAAAAATAGATGGTAGTTGAAGTTTTTAAATTATATTACTTATTACTTTGATACAATAACATCTCCTATTGACTAGATTATATTGCACCATTAACACATTTTAATGCGAAATGGTCCATAAAGTTAGACCCGAGGTGAAAAACTTCGGACTACAAATGAGTTTGAATTTCTTCCTAAATTCCATGTTGTAGTTGATTCAAAATTATCTTATACATTAGAGGTGATAACATGGCGGGTCAGGCTGGTTAGGAAAGTGGTCAAAATAGGTAGCTTTAAGACCGATAAAAAAATATCATGTTGACGCACATTATTATTTACCCAAAAATGTAACCTGATTACGTTGAGGTAATTTTTGGTTTTTCCTGTCTGTCCTGTCTGAATAAAAATATAACCCAGATTGACCCATTTATAAGTAAACGGGTCTAAATGACCATATCTAATGTAGAAGACTACGAACGCCCAAAAATTCCGTTTTCAACACTATTGTCTTTCAACATCACGCAATTAAGTTAATTTAAGCAGCGGATTTTTAAACTACTGTTGAAATCTTGAGAGAATGGCATTGTTATAGGACCTTTAAAATGTGGACACATTCGACCTTAAAATATAAAGTTTCTAAATACACCTATGTTTAATATCATTAGGCCAGTTTATTTAAAAGTGTAAACGCTTTGTGCTTATCATTGTTTCATATTTCATACTGGACAGCTGCTACTCCAACCAACTCTCCTTCAGGAACAACACCTTCTTCAACTTCAGGAAGCCCATCAGGAACAAACACCGTGCCATCAACAGATAACGGTTCATCAGATGCAACTTCAACAAGATTCGCTAGCATTCCTATACTACTTTCACTACTAGTTGCCATATATGCTATGGTTTTCTAAGTTAATATTTGCTAGCTATATATCTAGCAACATTATGTTATCGTTCATGATTTTTGTTTATTTTTCTTTGATTCTTAGACGTTCTCTCCACATGCTTGTGAGTTTGTCAAGGGACATGCTTTGTACGAAATTCTTTTATGGCCAGTATTTGTATTGTTTCGGATGAATATTAATAATTTTTTTACTTGTTTTTCCGAATTCCATGTGAACCTATGTAAAGTGATAGAATAGTTTTAGGATCATCAAAAAACAAGTCAGACATACTATTAAACTACAAGTAACACAAATTAGACAAAAAATTTATGCAGTTCAACAATTTGTCTACATCAACATTATTTTCGCATTTTATCGAAATTGTCATCAATACAAGAGTGGCACCTATTACAAGAAGAAAACGCAATAACAAATGGCTACTACTTAATAATCATCATTTTACTTGTAACTTGTTTGGCTGCAAAATTTGGGTCTGCAAAGTTTTAGTTCAACGTAAAGTCAAAATTAGACTGCATAAACAATGGATCAAATGATCAATAATGAATCAATCAAGTTGAAATTAAGTCAACTTTATATGAGTAAGTTAACTAACTAGATCCAAGTGTCAAGCATGAGCCTTACAAAAAATTGCAAACTATTATGACCAAACATTAATTAAGGTACTTTATAAGAATAATAGGTAAGTTACTTTTATCATTATCAACAATAATCTCAATATTGACCATATTCATAACTTTCTGTCCATAATATCCCCATGGTTGTAATTCATGTAGTCCATCTATTTTATACAAATGGAGAAACTTATGAAGAAGAACAAGTCTAAGTTAAAATAATACACAATTAACTAATTAATATTACTTAAAGTTAGGTAAATCTTCACCAATAAAATGTAAGTTAGTAACATAGTCAAAGTTCTATACGTTTACATCTCGATTTCTTTGAAAAAGTAAAAACTAGAGAATAGAAAACTTATGAAAAATGTAAAGATTAATATATGATTATGGACATTGATACAACAAGGTTAACAATTAAAATTAAATGCATTATATATTCTTTATATATGCATAAATAACCAAACCCTTATTCCATTAAAAGATTTCTTTTATATTCATTGCATTAATCTTTTACAGTATTAATTTTGCCTGCAAATTCTATTGACTTACCGGCTGGTAAGTATACTTCTCTCATATATTCTTTCTGTTTTTTGCTGTTTTGTTTTACATTTTGGTAAATCAGAAAAGACAAAGGGAAATCACAACTCACTTATTATATTATTTAAAAATTTTGATTTATGAGATTTGAATGAATAAAATTAATTTCACGACCTTATATGCTTTAGTAGATATATCTTGAATGTCATAACTGTACTAGTTTAAGTTTCGCTATATAACAAAATACAATTCATTATTAACGGTAAATTTACGATTTGATATATTATTTCTTCTTTTACCAAATTGATTAATTATAGTGATGGATTACTAATGGTCTGGATTTTTGTCTTTGACAATTACGGCTTGAAAAAATTGTGGTGTAAAAATGAAGAGGAGTGATAATTAAGAGTTAATAAAAGCTAAATTAAATTTTAGAATGAGAATCACATATGTATATTTATAGAAATTTTGAATCTTATGTCATAAAAACTTCTATAAATAAAAGTATAAAGTACCATGATCTAAAAAGAAGAAAATTTTAGGGGAGAAAGAAGAAATTTTTTTTTTTAAATAACAAAACAAGTATGATTCAGCAAAAAAATAAATATGATTTCAAAAAATGTTTTATGTGATTCAATAAATACTTATCTATGATTCAAAAAACATTTTCATTAATAAACACTTTTCGGAAGCGATGGATAAAATAATACTATATATTATATTACAAAAAGGACCATAAACATTTTGCGAATTTTACAACATTTAACTATTCCTGAAGCAAAACATATATAGTTGTTATATAAAATCCGCATACATGTTAACTAACAAAACATATATATATTTATCAGAGTTATGGCGCGTGTCAAACATTTCTTCCAAAAGACCATCTTCCTGCCTAACCCACAAACTTATACATAACCTGCAGGAAGAGAAATGGTGGGATTAACACGAATCTAAGTGAATGAATGTACAACTAATAATTCAACTTAGCATAATAATCTGTTTACATTAAGCACCGAAAACACATAATCTCAAGAGGATCGGTGGTTACTGAGGAACCCTACAGCCGCGGTGGCCCTCAAGTAACGCTTATCACAATCTGTATTGGCCCATACAAGATTTATCGATAACTTGGTACTACTATACAACAACACAATTTCCAGCAACAACACATGTCCCCGGAACCTATGTTGATCACTAATAGTAACCAAGTCCAATCACCATTGACCTCTGAACAACACAGATGCCCGAAGGCCACATATATAACAAGCAGATACACAATCACAAATCACACTAAACAGTCTACCAGTATCTACGTTACTTGTTGTAACCACACCATTACAGCCAAATCAAATCATGAGTTACAGATCCACTCACCTGACTTATCTCAGCCCACACTCAGAGATCTTATGTTACTGAGTCTTCTGCTGATCTGAGAATATAATAATTAAGAAGTTAGCAACTCTTTCCATAATCGTATAACATATTTCACTACTCAGTATCAAAATGACAAACAATTACCAAGTTGAAGTTATCAGTTATAACCACTCTACAACTATCGATTTACATCAAGTTATAACGATTATTTACTCAATTATCCAGTTCCGAAACATTATCATAACTTATTTATCCAAGCAGGTGATTCTTGCAGTCCAGGAAAATAAAAATCTGATCCACATTTAATAAGAATTTGTTAAACTTTTGTCGCTAAAAGTATCACTTATACTTTTAGAATCACGTCTAAATATTCTCAGTTCGCATCGCAGAGGCCAAACTCAGTTCGCATCGCAGAGGAACTCAGTTCGCATCGCAGGTCTGAGACTCAGTTCGCATCGCAGAAACTAAGTTCATGCTGCGAACTGAACTGCAGAAACCCCAAAACTGAACCATTTTCTCACTAACACAAAAACTCAGTTTCCTATCAATCTAACAAGCTTTCTCACATCACTTATACATCAGGTAACATCATATAACATCTTTCAAACATCAATTACACACCCATTTCAAAGATTGACCAAATTTCAAGTTTATAACCAAAATAACAAAATGCTTACAATTAGGAGTAAGAACAAGATGATGATGATGACAAGTGAAACAAGGAATCGCAGCAGATTATTACCACAACTCAATTAATGTTAATTTGATGATTTTGGAAAGGATCTTTGCAAGAAAAAAAATGAAGAAATGAGTTGGTGAGAAATGAGATGAAATGAAGAGGTTGGTGGTTTATATCACCCACCAACTCAAATGCTTACTAATTTTATTCTCTTGTTTTGGCTTATTGTCTGGAACCTGAAAACCGTTTTGCGAGATAAGTTATTTTATTTTACCGACAACCATTTTAATTTAAAACTATTAATATTTTACCTGACACAATTTACTATTCGACCTTTATCTAACTTTCCTATCTAATAGACATATTAATATAATATAAAAGTCATAATTAAGTATAAAATTAGAGAAATTACTAGATTACCCCTAGATTATAAGAGTGGGTGTTACACTGAATCAAAGGGTTAAAGGAACATTTCTCCCCTTTCTCCATCAATTTTTCTTTCTCCCTTTAACCCACTCCATAGTATAAATATATTAAAATCTTCTAAGTTGACTTTATACTAAGGGTATAATGAAGTTTTCGCATATCCCTTTTTAAGTTTTAAGGAAAAAATGATGAATGATTAATAATGGGTTATAGATAATAAAACTAAGATCATCTCTAACCATCTTCATTTTTTAAACTTCAAAATATGAAAAAAGAATGTTTTACATATATTCCATCTTCAAAATAAAATCATTTCCAACCATCTACTTTAAAAATATTACTCTAAATATTTTTGTACTAAATTAAATTATTTATATACAACACAAAAGATATATAGTCATTTTATTGAAAAGCAATCAAATTAGTAACAAAATATAATAAATAATAAACTAATCACAAATGACTTAATCGTTAAACTAAATTTATCATATTGAACAAATTAAATTTTAGTCATTAAATATTTGTAATGTATAACTAAGATAAAAATTTTATTGAAAACTAAACCTCTAGTTTTCTAAATTGCCATAATGCTCCTGTAGATGTTCAACAAGTACATGTCGTATATAATAAGTTTCATTATCTCTGCAAAGCAAGAAATTCGATAAACCTAGTTTTATCATCTCTAATTAATTAAATTCAGACGGTGGTGCTTACCTCCAATCTTTAATGACCTCTTTCATATCACATTCATCCTCGATTTTATCATATTGTGTATCATAATGCAAGTCTACATAATATCATGTAATACAATTATTTCCGAAAAACATGTCGGTCCTTTCACTGTAGCAAATCGTGATTAAAGAACTCCAAACACACGTTGCACATCGTTTAATGTAATTTTACTTCGTTTTATTGTAAGTTATTTTATTTTAAATTAATGTTCTAATTTAATTTAATTTTATTCTTGTACGTATATTCTATATCATACATATTTAACTTTTTTATATATAAAAATACATTAAGTTATGTGAAATAACTAACTTATATTGAATATGTTTTTAGTAAAATAAAATGATCAGACATTTGAATAGTGATCCTTCAAATATGAAGTATTCTTCATTCTTCTTAAAAAATTCTCCAAATGTGAAGCATAGTTAGAGATGTGTTTTTTGCTCCAAATTCTAAATTCGTAGGAAAAGGTAATTTTGGAGGACATGGTTGGAGATGGCCTAAATCTGTCCCATTCTTGATACTCTTAGACCACTTGCAGTCAAAACACTCGCCGTGACCCGTCGTAGGTGCCACATCAGCCACGACAGATTGTCATCCACGACATAGTGGGGTTTTCACGACAGCTCAAGACGGACAGTTGGGACCCACTACTTTCTTTATTTTTCATTTTTCTTAAAAACAAAATTACATTTAATTAAATTAATAAAAAATATTTTAAATTACATAAATAATTTTATAAATCAGATTATAAATTTTAATATAATTTTAAAACTATTACATTTATTTATTTGTTGAGCTTAACCAAAAAGTATAATATCAAATTTAAATGCCCCATTTTTCATTAATAAAGCCCATTTGCTTCGTCTTATTCGTTGACCTACTGCAACTTCTTTTCCTTGCAAAACATAAATCCCGTGCTTCTCTCCTGGCAATGTTCATCTGCTGCTTCTTCAAAATTGCAAAACATAAACATAAACTTGTTCATTTTGAAAGTCCCTTTGAACGGATCCAAACGGGATTACAACGTGCATTAGTTTGCGGAAAGGTTTAATATACTCAAACAACAATAAAACAAGTGAAATGCAAGTGTTTATAGTATAAGTTTGTATGTATTCGAAGATAGCTCTGCATATTCGAATATAATTGTTTCAAAAAGCTTTTCAAATAAAACATTACAAGTTGGTATTTATACCCAGCAAATTCGTATGAACTTAGCTGGTCCTAGGTTCGTACGAACTTACATGTTCGTACGAACATCCTAGGTTTGTACGAGCATATAGGTTCGTACGAACATACAATACAACTTACAAAAAGGCTAAGTTAATAAACAAACTACAATATTAACTATAAAACTAATAACAAAACTAACTATTACAAAATAAGAGCTGTTGTCACAAAACGTGCACCAACAGACTCCCCTTGACAATAGCTCTATTTGTCTTCAGTCTTCTGGCTCTGTCGAATCTTGATTCTCGTTCAACTCTGTCGACTCTCAGCCCATAAGCCTTTTTCAATGCATACCTTCACGACCTTCTGATACCTTCGGCCTTCATGTCTCCAACTGTCTCTATACAAGATCTTGTTTTCATGAAGCTTCATCAGATCGTCCTTCAACAAGTTTACTAGATGTAAACTGTCATATACTCTAAGCAGCACATTTTCCTCAGCATCTTTCATAACTGCTTCAGCAATCTTACTGTCCACGTACCACCACTTCAAATTTTCAAGAATGTTCTGTGGGAATCTCTTCAACGAAACTCTCTTCAAGCATTTGACTGGTCTATAGACCATCTTCATCCACGGCTTGTTAGAGATAGGATCAATCCTGGTCAGATCAGGAACTCTATTTCCCTGCTTTGGCTTTAAACTTTCAAACTTATTTGATCTTCCTTCACGCTTTAATATTCTTTCTAAAGCATAAGCGTAAGGATCATCTCCAATATTTACCAAGTCTAGCCAGGCTAGCTCATTCAATTCAATCTTCGGCAACGAGCTAAAGGTCTTCAGCTTATTCTTCAAGTACTGAATCCCATCATATCTTTTTAGTATGAACAGTTTCAGGTCGCTGTCATAAAACCAACTTATGATTCCTCGCTTCAACTCGCCCGATATTTGATTTTCGGTTCCTTTTCTACCTTCTTGAACCATAACTTCTTTAACTCTCCTCAAGTTGGTTCAACTTCTTCAGAATCTGATTCAACTTCAGGAGCTAAGTCCTGCTCCAAGTTGATCACTTTCTCCACAGCTTCATCCTCAACAACTACTTAAGTTACCGGTTGCTTTGACACTATAAATTCATCAATATAAGCATCGTCATCTGGAATAATTTCATCATCTGATTTCCAGTCTGAAACCTCCTTATCTAAAATCTCTCATTCCTCTAACTCGGATCCCTCGCTATCAGAATCGTCCAAACCAAGCAATGCTTCGATAGTATCAGACTCTGTTAGATTAATTGGAAGCTGCTCAGATTCAATCCCTGATTTCTGGATGCCACCACCATCTGCTGCTGCATCACCACTAGACCCTGTTTCTACCCCCAACCACTTTTCTGATCCGTCTTTTCTTCGAATTTCTTGTTCCAGTCTGACCCTTCTGCTGGTGCTTCACTGGACTCTTTGTTCCACCCTTCAGATGGTTCAATCTCTTCTTGAGGCTTTGTCGCACCTTGCTCAGATCCGCTCACACCAGCACCTTGACCATACTCCCCCTGAACTATTACTGCACCTTGCTCTCTAGATGAAGAGCCAGGCAGCTCACCTTCTTTGGGTGCGCTTGGATCATCGTCACGGTCATTATCAGCTTTAAATCTCAGCTCATCCTCCCTGCACCCTGGTCCTAGGTTCGTACGAACTTACATGTTCGTACGAACATCCTAGGTTCGTACGAACATACAATACAACTTACAAAAAGGCTAAGTTAATAAACAAACTACAATATTAACTATAAAACTAATAACAAAACTAACTATTACAAAATAAGAGTTGTTGTCACAAAACGTGCACCAACACATTTGTTGCTTCTCCAAACGAAGAAAACGATTAAATAATGGCGTGGGCCCCGCATTTCATCGTCTTCGGTTCGTAGTTTCTTCGACGAACACGGTTCACCATTGAATCACTCCTTCGGTGGTGGTCCGTTGTGGGTGCACGGGAGCTCGAGGACGGAACATTGCAAGTGATACCTGTATAACTCCATTGTTGTACTCCAGTTACTCCTGCATAACGTATCGTAACAGAATTGCTCAACTGGCTTTATTTTCCTTCTCAAACTGAAGAAGCACTGGAGGTTCTACAATTCCTTCTCGTTTTTCTTTACTTCCCTTCATAAGATCTTAAGTGATTCTTATATCGGTTTCTACATTTTTTGCAGGAAAATGTGTCACCATTGAAGTTGCTTCGATTTTATCATGTTGTGGAGTAGGGCTTCATTAGAGTGGACCACCAATTGTAAGTGATTTTCATAAGATGCTAAATTGATTGATTTCTTTTTAGGTAACCTAAACATTTTCACTCTGCCAACCATATGTATTTACCAATTCTTGTCTAATTAATATGATATGCCAACATTTTGGTAACAAGTATTGTACCCTTTCTCATCTGCAACTTGGTAAATTTGTTGGTCTGGTGAAGGTGCCCATAAAAGATGATCCATTTGGCTAAAAAGGAAACTTTCTATCTTTTGTGACATTAACTTTGACAATAATGGTGGATGACCTATCAACCACTTGCCTTTTTATAATGGCCTGCTGTTTATCATGTAGAAATTTACCCTGCTTTCATGGCTTCCTAAATGTGTAAGTTGAGTAGAAGTGGCCATGAGTTAGTTTAATATATGATTAGCTGTCAAAATTATGAACATATACTATCAAGAACAAAGACAACAACAATTCAAACCTAAAACACTTTGTATAAAACTGCACACAACAATAAACCGAGTACAAACCCAAAAACAAGACCCAAAAACTCTCCACAAGAAAACTCTCCACTCAGTCTAACCTATTCCATCATCTTTGGATGACTTATATAGAACTAGAGAAACAAACTAGAAACCCTAATTTCCGATAACTATAATCGCAGAGAAGGAAAGAGAGAGAAACGAAATATTACATAGATAAATATCTAAAACTAATTAACAATTAAACAAAAAATGTTTATATATTTACACCTAAAACTATATTACAATATTAGCCCTTCTAGTCTCCAACTAGGCATTACCTGCACCAAAGTATAACAAGGTCCAATATAAGTATAAAATTGAACACTTACCTTTTACCTTTTTCCTCATTGACCACATAACATTCTCATACTACTGCACAAACTTGAGACTAAACCAATAATTAATTTTTTTATGATTGTTCCATAATTATTTGCATTATTCAATGATATTTTAACATCCCCCCTCAAATCAATTATGAAACACATTAAACATCCTTAAGTTATCACAAAAGAAACTATGTTGAAAAGTAGACAAACTTTTTGTAAAGATATCTGTAGTATTTTTGAAGGATTCAACCTTTTCAATACTTATAACACCTTTACTCAATTTTTCCCTAAACAAAATATAAATCCAGTTCAAAGTTTTTTGTTCTTTCATGGAATACTGGGTTAGAAGCAATAAGTATAGCAGACTTGTTATCACATAACAAATTTACTGGTAACAGATTAGAAATACCCAAGTCTTGCATAACTTTAATGATCCATATTATCTCACAAGTAACAACAGCCATGGCCCTGTATTCAGACTCTTTTGAGGATCTGGATACGGTTGGTTGTCTTTTACTTTTCCAAGAAATTAATTATTACCAACAAAACACACAAAATTCAGTTACTGACCTCCTAGAATGCAGACACTTTGCCCAGTCTGCATCAACACAAGCATTCAAGCTTAGGTTGTTACTCCTAGAAAACAAAATGCCCTTACCAGGAGATGACTTCAAGTATCTTAGAAGTCTGAAAGCAACATTTAAATGTGAAGTAGGAGGAGCATGCATAAACTGACTCAAATACTGGACTGAATAAGAAATATCGGGCCTGGTAAGAGTCAACTATATCAACTTACCAACTAATTTTTCATAACCAGTTATATTTACCAATGGCAAGTCTTTTGCAGCCCTATTTTCTAGACTATTAAACACTACATTTGTTTCCATGGGAGTAGAAACTGGTTTACTACCCAACAAACCAAAGTCAGAAAGTAACTCTAAACAGTACTTCCTCTGAGACAAGCATAGACCAATTTCACATTCAACAACTTCAATTCCCAAAAAATATTTTAATTTACCAAGATCCTATATAGCAAACGTGGTACTCATAAAATGTTTCCCTTTATTTTTCATCAACACTATTGCTTGTTAAAACAATATCATCTACATATACAAGCAAAAAAGTTATCACATCAGAACTCTTCTTGATAAACAATGAGTAATCATTTAGACTTTGTGTAAAACCAAAATCAATTAAAGCAGCAGTCAATTTCTCATTCCATTTTCTAGGGGCTTGCTTTAACCCATACAATGATTTAACAAGTTTACACACCTTATTTTTAGATTTACTAAAATATCCTTCTTGTAATTGCTTATAAACATCTTCTTCTAATTCACCATATAAGAAAGCATTATTCACATCTAATTGGAACATATTCCAACTTTTATGAACTGCAAGTGTTATCAAGCATCTAAATGTCACCATTTTCACTACTGGTCAAAAGTCTTATCAAACTCAATACCTTCTCTTGGGTTATAACCCTTAGCAACAAGTCTAGCTTTAAATCTTTCAATTTCACCATTTGATTTATATTTTATTTTATATACCCACTTACATCCAATATGCTTCTTGCTTAGAGGAAGATGTGTAATTACCCATGTCCCATTTCTATTCAAGGCTTCCATTTCAAGATTCATGGCATCAACCCAATTGGGGTCTTGTAAAGCCTCATGATAAGACTTTGGTTCTTGACTTTTATTTAAAACTCACACAAAACAGAAATGATCACTATTTAACTTGGAATAGTTTACCACTTTTTCCAACCCATACTTAACTTTCCCTTCTATAACCTAATCTTTTACTTCCTGGATTCACCCTTGAATCATCAGGAGTATCAACTCCATTGCCATCATCCTTAGGTGTTTCTCTCCCCTCCTTATTAGACATATAAACTTGTTTATTGGGTGCATCGAAAAAATTTAAAGCATTTAAATCTGAATCATTTGAAACACTGGTTTCTAAAACATCAGCAGTAAGAGAAGACTTTAACTTAAGAGGATAGATGTCCTCATAAAACTTGACATCTCTTGAATAAAAAAGATTCTTGTTTTCCAAACTATACAGCTTATAAGCCTTTTTTACAGAAGAAAAACCAACTAAAATGCACTTCTCTGACCTACTGCTGAAGTTGTCAAAGTTATTCAAAATAGATGGAAAACACAAACACCCAAAGGTTTTTAAGTGGGAGAGATTAGATTCATGATTATAGATTAACTCATAGGGACACTTTCCTGACAACACAGAAGTGGGCAACCTGTTGATCAAATAGGTTGCAGTTAGAACACACTCACTCCACAAATATAAAGGAATTCCCCCTGAAACATAAGACTCTTTGCAACATTAAGCAAGTGTCTATGTTTCCTTTCAACAACTCCATTTTGTTGTGGAGTGTAGGGAGTAGAGGTCTGATGAATAACCCCTTTATTATGAAAAAATGTAGAAACCTTATTATTCACAAACTCAGTACCATTATAACTCCTTACAATTTTGACATTTGTCTTAAACTGAGTTAGTAACAGATTAAAAAATGATTCTATATAAGAAATCACTTCATCTTTAAACCTTAACAAATAAACCCAAACAACCCTAGTAAAATCATCTACAATAGTCAAAAAAGATCTATAACCTTATTTGCTGGCAACACTATAAGGTCCCCATACATCTAAGTGAACTAAATCACCAAGCCCTTGTGTTTTATGGTCACTCAAGGGAAATTGTTCTCTTGATTCCTTGGCCTTGTGACAGATTTCACAAGGTTCAGCAGACCCTACTTCTTTTGATTTTAATTTATTTTTAACACATTCAAGACCTGGTCAGATGGGTGACCAAGTTTGTGATGCCATATAGTACCACACATAAAACCAAATAGAGAGTTAGCGGATAAGCAGTTCTTACCAAATTTATCAAAAAAGTATAAACCACCACTTTCACTACTAGTCCCCAGAATCTTCCTTGATTCCAAGTCCTGAATATAACAAGTACTCTCATCAAAACTTACAAAAATATTACTGTCTTTAACCAACTTATGAACAGATATTAGATTGACACAATATTGTGGTACCACCAACACACCATCCAAAACAATATTGTTTGACAATTTAATTGACCCAATTTTAGTTATATTAGTTTGTGTTCCATTTGGATGTCCTACCTTTAAACCTAGGTCACTAACATCAACTAAATTTTCCATATTAGGCACAGGTTGAAGTCATGTGTTGATTTGTACCGTAGTCTAGAACCTAAGCTTTACTTGGAGTGCATGACTCAGTTACTGAATTGTAGTTAAAAAACTTATTAAAATTCATATTAAAGAACACACTATTATTGACAAAACTACCTGCTGCATTGTTATGCACACTTGCAGTAGCAGTTTTATCTCCAATAAGACTCATTATCTTCATAACCTGTTAACTAGTGAAAGGAAAACTAGTACTGGACAATAGAAGGAACAAAAGGAGCATCAACAGAAGCTCCATTACCAATACTGCTATTATTAGCACCAAACTTAGATTTATTTTGAACATTAAATCCTTTTCTAAATCTGGGTGGGTAACCCACCAACTCAAAACATCTGTTTACTGTGTGACCCTACCTATTACAATGAGTACATTTAAAACTTTGATTTTGACTTTTGTTAAACCTATTATTATTGTAATCTTTTTTAAACTGAGACACAAAAGAAGATGGGCTTCCACTTGACTTTGACCCAAGATTCCCAGAATTCCAGTGAGACTCTTCCCTTGACACCATAGAAAAAGCAGTTTTAACTTATGGTAAGGGATCAGAAGTAAGAATATTACTTCTGATGGGTGCATACACATCATCCAACCCCATAAGAAATTGCATCAACTTAATTAGGTTGTTATGATCAGAAAATCTCTTTGCAGCATCACAAGAACAAGTATTAAGTTGAACGATAGAGTCAAATTGTTTCCGAAGAGAGTTTAAGGTATGATAATATTCTGAAATTCATTTTGAGTCAATAAGTTTATTTTTTGACGTACATTAAAAATAACAGAACCATCAATTTTATCATATGTTACTTTAAACTCTAACCACACTTGTGCAGCATTATCTGAAATTTTTTTACCCAAATATAACTCTTCTGACACACATCCTAAAATCCAGGATAACACAACTGAGTTACACCTATCCCATTGCTTACACAAAACCTCATCTGATTCATCTTTTACACATTTATTATTTATAAAACCAAGTTTATCTTTGTTCTGCAATGCTAGCAACATTGCACAACTCCACACTCTATAATTTTCTATCCTTTTTAATTTGAACGATACTAATGGAACACTTGTAATATCACTAACATGCAAGTACAATGGATTTCCAAAATCCAATTTGCTAATCCTTGTAACATTATTACCAGATTGATCACCAGAACAACCAGAAGGATGGTCGCCAGTTTTAGACATTGTCACACAACTTAACAAATAACACAGGTAGTTTTAGTCAAGATTAGACAAAGAAACAAGTTCACAACAGATTCAACTAGAATGCAAATACACACATATGCCTACTAGTTTGCCACATATCAATTACCTAAGAATACATTGTGCTTGATCAGATTTTCATGAACCTCAAGGGTTTAGATCAAGAGTTGGGCACATAGATCCCTCCTATACACAAGAAATTGTTAATACAACTTAGGTAATCAACCACACACAACCAAAAAAGAAAAAAACACAGCTGACTCAAGAACAAACAAGAAACAAACAATAACCACAGAGAAAACTTAACAGTGAACACAGTTAACCACACAAGAATGCAGACACAGAAACTTAGTAATGGTCCAAGTATGACACCAGAGGGCAGTTGATCTCCCTTAAGCAAGGTCGACTCCTTGGGCAAGTACTTGCCACTACACAAGTTAGGTTTAGAGGTTATACCTAGTACTCCACGCTCGGTATTGATCCAACTTATTACAACCCACGGCGGAAGAAGTAACAACTTGAATCAATCAAGAAATGACCGATCGGGAAATTAGGTTTTCAAAAAACCTAGCCCTAAACTGAAAATTAGGGTTTCTTTAAGAAATAAGCCCTAATCAACAATTTAAGAACCCACAATCTTTAATAGAACTCAGAAGAATATTAATGAAGAGAGTTTTAGCAAAAAACCCTAAATCCTTAAATCGAACGAACAAGAACATATCTATACCGATCTTTAACTAAAACAACACCATGCCTCTGATACCATGTCAAAATTATGAACATAAACTATCAAGAACAAAGACAACAACAATCTAACCCGAAACACTTTGTATAAAATTGTACACAACAATACCGGGTACAAACCCAAAAACTCTCCCCAAGAAAACTCTCCACTCTAACTAACCTATTCCATCATCTTTGGGTAACTTATATAGAACTAGAGAAACAAACCAGAAACCCTAATTCTGATAACTATAATCGCAGAGAAGGAAAGAGAGAGAAACGAAATATTACATAGAAAAATATCTAAAACTAATTAACAATAAAACAAAAAATGTTTATATATTTACACCTAAAACTATATTACAATATTGGCCCTTCTAGTCTCCAAGTAAGCAGTACCTGCACCAAAGTATAACAAGTCCAATACAAGTATAAAATTGAATACTTACCTTTTACCTTTTTCCTTATTGACCACATAACTTTCTCACGCCAAGCACTCTTGCACAAACTTGAGACTAAACCAATAATTAAGTTTTTTCTAATTGTTCCAAAATTATTTGCATTATTCAATGATATTTTGACAGTAGCCATGGCTTAGCACTTGGTTTCAACAAGGAGTTAGTCTCTGTTTTGAGTAAGTACTTGGTGTATGTTTTGATTAAATACTTGGTTTCTGTCAATATATAATTCATCTTACACATTCAGTCACATGTTGAGTTGACATGAGATAAAGAAGCTTTTATATGCCATCACTTGAGCGTGTGATGAATTGTGATGAGGAGAGGCTGAAATTGGAGGAAGAAGCTGACAGGTTAATCTAAGCATTCTTCATTCTCCTCCAAAAAATTCTCCATTTATGGAGCATGTTTAGAGATGTGTTTTTTGCTCCAAACTCTAAATTTGAAGGAAAAGGTGATTTTGGAGGACATGGTTGGAGATGGCCTAAATCTGTTACATTCTTGATACTTTGAAGAAATTTATGGCTATGAAGCATGTCATACCTATTACTACTCCATTGTTGTACTCTTGTTACTCCTGCATGCTGTAATAACAACAGGACTAATCTGGGCTGTAGAAGTTTCCTTTTGATGATACACTTAACCACTGCAGGTCAATTGTTGTTCTTTCCAAGACCATTAATTAGTGGTGGTTGAAACTTTAAGCTATTGTAATACTACTACTAATACTTTTGTTCTTGGTTTTCATATTCATGAAATATCTGGTCCAACTTGTAAGTTGTGTTATTCAAATTTATCAACTTTCTTGAGCCATATCTGTTAGAAGATTAGAATCCCATTTTGCAAAAACTACATTTTGCTAAAAAGAGAAGATAATTGAGTATGATTTAGGGAAGTTTTTCATTTAGTTTCTGCAGTTTATATGACTGGTGAACGCTTTTGTTTGATCATTGCATTCTTGTTGTTTTCAGTCACAAACTAGAAGGGTGAAAAGGGTTAGTTATAAATTGCAATGGCTGCATGTTCATCTACAGAAAACAAAAGCTTGATGCAGTAGTATCTGTACCCTCCACCAATGGCTAGATATGCAGATGTCATAGATAATCCCAAGCTTTTCATGATTACTCTTGGCAATTTTCATGCTGCCATGAAGACCAAATTCATGTAAGATATTTCTTTATGCACAATACTTGATATTTGATGCTTAAAAGTAAACTAAACTTCTTGTCAAATGGGATTTCTTTGATCCACGATTAGCTGATTGCATATGCATATAAAGAGTATGCAATGATTTTTTTAAATGATATTTGTTGTATGTTAAGATTAAAGAGTATACTCCAAATGGAAATTATGTTTAAGTGATTTTTGGATGACTGTTAAAGTGATACTTTTGACTTCAGTTTAAAGAGTTTGACAAAAATGAGTCCTGTTCTATTATTTCTGGTTAAAAGTAATCGGATCAGATTCCAATAACATAATCATGCTTAAGTCCCTTTTCGATGTATATTTAAGAATTTGTCATAAGAAACTGTTTTTTGAGATTATTATCTCTCACTCTAATAAGTCGTTTTTATGATTCTGACTTTTCAAGTTGCCAATTTACTTGGATAATGCACATTAAAGCCGACTTTTGATTCTTGTGCATTTCTTTTTATAGGATTCCTATCGTTGCGGGCAAGCAAGTAGACTTGCATCCCTTGTTCGTGGAAGTCACTTCTCATGGTGGCATTAAGAAGGTAGGGTTGATCTTTCTTGTACAGTTGGAATTTCTCTCTGAACCCTAGAACCTTTGGGCTAGGAACCCGAGAAAAGCGAATGTTCGAAGCTTTCAGCGCGCTAGCATCGTCTTCTTGCTGTTGTTGAGTATGTAGTTGTGATCAGCTTAGCAGTGAAGAGCTTTTTTTTAGTGAGAGTCGTATTCGGATTCTGCTTGAGCAGTTCTGTTACTTTAACAAGCTTGTTGTAATTATATTTGATTTTTAAATTAGTGCAGGTCATATAACTTATATCGTGGATCCTATGTTAATGGGGTGAGAGCATATAAAGACGGTCATCTTTGTCTTATGGAAGATGGGATTCATATAATGAAGATCAATGAACAATGTATATGTTAGAAATCGGAATTATTGATTGCTCGGATAATAATGAAAGTCGTGATTCACTTTCAGATTGAAATATTTCGTTGGTACACACGAAATTCCAATCGGATAAAATTCAGTATAGTTTCAGAGAATTAGTATGTGAATGTTATGATTTTTCTGTACCAAAATGATGAACAAAAATTGACCAATAAACGGTTACAAAAAACCGTTTTTCAAACGTTTTTAACCATTTTCAAATGGGAGGGTCAAACCAGGTTTCTTTTCCAATTTCGGATCTCCAAGTCATTTTCCATAAATGAACCATTTCGGATCTCTCGACCCCAGCCAGGGGCTTTGCCCCTTGGACCCCGCTACCGGGGGCGCTGCCCCCGAACCCCAGTTGGACCTAAACGAATTAAAACAAGTGTGCACCCCGCACCACCAAACTTGTTTAATATTCATTTAGATCAAATTGGTCAATAAGTTTAATCCCATTACACTTAAATCACATTGGTGATAATAAAATCACCAACAGTATATGCGTAAACAAATGCAATGGCATTGAAAACTTTTGACAACTTTCTAGCCATTGGAACATTGTTTACTTAATCAAGAGATTTAGGAGGTTTTATGCATTAACGATACACTTTGCAACTTTCGACCTATTTAACCTTGCAACTTTCGACCTATTTAACCTTTCCTCTTTTTAGGAATTTTATTTATTTCGTTTGACCTGTTAGAGTTGAAACATAAACTGAATCAACTCATTCATGATGCAAATGGGTCGAACTGAATTTGCAGATTCTTGAAGAGAAAAGTGGAAGGAAGTGACTCAGTCTTTCAAATTTCCACCTGCAGCTACAAATGCTTCTTTTGTCTTATGAAAGTACCGTATGTCACCGATTCACCATTTTAAATAAGTTTACTCTTCAAGGAAAAAGCATGGACCCCTGTTTCTACTGGTGTGTGCAAATCTCTTATGAATCAGTTGTTTTCTTGTTTCGGCATTTTTGAACATGTTTTGGTAAGCTTGTATTCAGATACTTGGCAGAGTACGTAGTATACTTTAACTTCAACTTCTGAAATGAAGCAAGCTCTGCTGGAATCGACCGAACTTCAGAATATACCAATGAAGAGACAAAAGACTACTATAAAGGACGTGTTGCCTGAAGGTCGATTTTTTAATTTGCAGTTCTCTGCCTTTTTGGTTTCTTGCCTTTTCATTTGTTAACAAGATTTACCAGTTATTTTAGGGAACATACATACTTTAGTTAACATGCTAACATTATATATAGCTAATTAGTTAAGAGTAACTTTGAAACAAATATTTGATTAATTTTGACCGATGGTTTCGTCGTTTGATTCTCCATTAATATAAGGGTAAAATAGTCATTTTCGAAGTTCTTATCCTAAAGTCATTTATGCATTTGCAGCTTCTCCAGAACCTTTGATAGGCTTACCAGTAATGGGCGTGATTGATGGAAAATTCGAACGTGGGTATCTTTGTACTGTCATTATCGGTGGAGAGCTTCTACAAGGCGTGATATTTCAGTCCACGGGGCAGCCATCGCATCAATGTCAAACTAAAAATGGAAATGCAACTCAACCACTAACCATGATTAAGTGTAGATGTAGAAAGATATCTGAGATGAAGAAAAGGGATCCCCCTCATCCAAAAACAAACAGAAGTGGCTATAATTTGTTTTTTGCTGAGCAGCCCACTCGGCTTAAACCACTTCATCCTGGAAAGGATAAAGACATTAATAGGATACAAATTAGATTTTAACTTAACCGAAACTAACAAGGCGGTGAGTGGAAAAAAGATTTTAAGTTTCAAGGTAGTATACCGAACAAGATACAAATTAGATAATTGGTTCCAAAACAAGGAGATACTTATTTCCAAAGATTGGCCTACAAAGTTTGGGAATGTGGCCCTGAACCTGAACATGATGCATGAAGGCGGGTTCGGGGAAGTATTGGTATGATAAAGTCTCACTTTTTCAATTGTTGCGTATAAACTCAGGATGTGGGACCAAAAGGTGTTGCACCTTCATGGCTCAAGGTTACCATAGATGCCGCATCTGAGAGGTAGTAAAGGCGGTAAAATAGGTGGGTTGGGTGAGCTGGAGATAACGCTGTCAAAGCAGGTTTGGGTTAAAAAAGATCTAGGACAGGTCAAATATTGACCAACTGGTTTTTGTAACTAATTTTCTATTTTCAAAGTCTGATTCGTTATTCGGAAAACTGACAAATTTATAAAGTAACTAGTTAAGGGTCCATAAAACAGGTATGTGTGTTAAGAAGTTGAGCTCGTAACGAGCTGCTGGTGTAGGCCTCCTTTTTTGGCTTGTTTTGGTTTTGGGTCTCAAATACCTGATTCATATCTTGGATGATATCCTACGCTATAACAAATGCTTTCAGGTCTTGTCTATATTTCATATCTAACTTTTTTTTGTGTTAGGATGTGATGCAATTTCGAATCATGTTTAATTCAGGTGTACCAAGAAAAAGCCATTAAAGACAAGGAACGATACAAAACTGAAATGGAGCATTACAGAGAGAGTCTAAGAATAGGACAACCAGTAATCAAGGCAGCACCGTTCTGCAGCAATTGTTCGATGTGACTGCTGGAAGTGATGGTGGAGGTTCTCCTCACACTCCCGAAAAAGAGCTCAATTCAGCTTCTAGTGACGAAATTAGCCATGAAAATAAAGTGAAAACCATACATAAGGGCTCAAAGTTTGGAGCAGAAACTCTGAGCATGGAAACAGAAATTGGAGGTGAAGAATTCTTTTGGAATGCTGAAATGGACCCGAAAAAGGAGTTTTTTCTTGTACAAAACAGAGAGCAGATTACTGAGACAGTTTCCATTCAAGACGATGAATCAATTTGTGAAGGTAAAAGTCATTGTGATGAATTAACGGAAGTTCAACTCGAGACCGGGTCTCTGAAAATAGAAGTAATGATAAATGAGAATCTTGATCAAGAACAAGATAATTTCCATGCAAAGGTATTAAGGGTGACAGATGACTGAGTTCAAAAACGAAGGAGCCCAAATCACTACCTCCCAAAGTAAGAGTAATTAAGGAAAAGAATGAACATGGTAATAGATTTTTTGATTAGTTATGCTAGCTTATTACAAACTATATAGTTTGTGTGAGAAGATATAGTTACGGATTAAGTGCACAAGAATGTATCAAACTAAGATCTAACATTCATAGTGTGTAAGGAACTATAAATATCATACCTTAGTTTGGTATATTTTGAAGTACTTCGAGCCTATAGTTATTGTATAGTAGAACATAAGTGACAGTAGACTAAAAACGAAATAACAAACTGTTAATTCACACGACACGAATACCAGGAGCAATTTTTTTAATTATCGTTGATTCAACGAATGCCGATAATCAGGGTAAAATTCCACTGAAAGTAGAATTGAGAGAAAAACCAAATTTCATAAAAATTAAAAACTGAATGTTCTAGGTTCACAAAGGAACCCTAAAATACACCCTAAATGTCGAATGGGCCTAAAAAGACAAACGGGCCAAAAACTAGCCTACAAACAAAGCCCAACAAATTGAAAATAAACACAAAAATGCAAATAACTACTAAATACAACGTTTTTTGGCCCGAAAGTTCGGTGAACATCATACGACAACTTTTAATCACGTTCTTCTCGGCTCAAGCTTCGATTTGACTAGTTATAGGCCTGAAAACAGAGTTGCGTAGCCCAAGTTATGCTCATTTTAGTGCAGCCCCTTTATTCATACGATCTTGGACCTCCAGAAACAAAAAGGTTCGCTCCTCCGCACTTGGACCTGCATCAATAAGTTGAAGAACCTTGCACCATGAATGATAAGTTTGTCTAGTCTAATCTTCAATCTGCCCCACAAAACCTGGTTTACTCTAATCTTGTTATACTCATAGACATGCAATCAGAAGATGTTATCCGAACAAAAAAGCAGCGAGAAAAGAAATTAAGACACTGTAAGTAGATTTGATATAAACCGAAATAAAAAACTCAAATCAATGAATGACATAAGACTTCTAGCATAGCATAAGCTCAGGATCAAAGTGGTCTGATCCGGCTACATTCGTTGTGTTTAGGTTATCAAAAGATATAATCATGATTCTGATACAAAAAGAGAATCCCATATCATGTCCATGTCTAATGAAGGCATCTTGCTGAGCTGAACCCCTTCAACAACATCTATCGATTCTAACGCTTTCTTGCTTTTATCTACCATGATTCCTGTTTTTTCAGACAAATCCACCTCAGGCAACTTTGGTGGTGGTAGACCATTAGCCACCTTTGGCACCCCTTGTAACTTGGCTTCCAGCAAAGCAGCTGTCTTACCATTGATCGAATTCACCTTTAAATGATTTTTTAAATTTGGAAAATTTAAGTGTGCTAAATCACCCCTTAACATATAAGCAGCCGTGTCATATGCAAATGCAGCTTCTTCGGCTGTTTTAAACGTTCCAAGCCAAACCCTCATTCGGTTTCTTGGCAATCGAATTTCTGCCACCCATTTTCCCCAATGCCTTTGCCTTACGCCTCTAAACTGCTTCTTTGATGCACCACCCAATATCCTCCTCGCATGCTTGGTTGGCCTATTCTTGGAGTTTTCGTCCAATGAGTCACACAAACCATTCGAACCATGGCTCGTTAGGCCTTGATCTAGTTTAGCAGAATCTAACCCAAGTTCAGTGGTTTCACTAAATCTTGAATCTTGTGAGATGGGTTCAAGAAAATTTATGGGAATAGAAGAAGTAGTTGCATCACCACCAATACCCGCGGCCCAGATGGTGGAATCGACGATTTTGTGATTAAAAGAAGACAATGATTCCTTGTTCAAGTTGGTTTTCATTTAAAGAAACTTATGATCTTTTACAAAGAGAAATACCAGTTGAATAAATATTCATATGAAGTGAGGTAGTTAATATATAGTTGTGTGCTAGTGTAGCATGTTTATGCTCTTTTGAAAAGTCAAGGTTGAAATTAAAGTCAGATCTAATTGCGAATGATAGAAAAGTGATAAAATAAATGCAACCATCTGACATATTTACACGCATGCATCGTGCTCTCCATTCATTGAAATTCTTTAATGCACCAATAAAACTGTGACACGTGATATAAAAGTGCCTTCCTTCCGTATAGGAGTTCAAGAATATTTATGACTTCTAAGGTTTTGGTGATTAATAATATTATTAGCACTAATGGAGATTAATAATGTCATGAAAGCATAATTGTTAATAATATAATACAAAAATGTTTTGGCACACTGGCTACTCGTCGACTCATCTCACATCGGTACAGACAAGTAAATTTGAAGTCCTTATAAGTTTAAAATCGCGACTAACCAATAACTTTCACCGTTGTATTTAGTTGAAATTTTAATGTATCTTATCAGTTCTTTGTCTTAAACTTTGAGGACGTTAGAGCTCATATTGTGACATTTCGTCCACACGATGTCAGTTATGGATCTACTTAAACATCTATCGAATCAAATAGTGACAAGGTGACATGAAACACATTACCATATGTTATTAGAGTTGTTGTCTCTTTATGTTAACTCTTTTCGTTTCAAATCTACCTTCATTTTTTATGCAAGTCAAATTATAAAATATTTAATTAATGTAAAGTATATTATGCTCTACGACATGTGAACCGATCAACATTGTCTCTTATCGATGTTTTGTTGCAACACAACCATGCTTGCTTCTTGAAATCGCTCTAACATTACAGAATTAAATTTTGAAGTAGAATAAGATTTTACTGAGTTCTCAGAGAACACGCATATCATATTGTTGACTAGTCTTTGTCCATTTGTCTACATAATTGAGATGAACATTATATTGAACACCACATGTGAAGATTCCTAAAATGTCCAAGTTCATGTAATTGTATGGTTTGCTTTTGATAATTTTTTATATTTGTGTGCAAAGAGTTTCGGGTGTGGCACATGTTGCTTGTTGTCTATGTGGTAATTAAGCAAAGACATGAGCCCATGTTTCACTATGGTCCATTTTCCATTCTTTCTTTATCACCTAAATCATAAAATAACCAATAAGTCAAATCTGTTGTCGAAAACACATAAAAAACTATGAACTTCTTTTTATTATTATGAAACCGAAAAGTCTAGATGTATTGGGGTTGTTCGTTTTCTGGTGTTGGTTCCCTGTTAGGCACTGCTTATATTCCCTGTAGTGGTCCAAAGCCTAAACTTAGGAGAATAAGAACCTTACTTTTGGTCTTAAACACATGTTTAATCTTGATTACAAAATGATTATGTTATTAGCATTAAGTGAAGAAGTAATTTGTGTTTCCTTTTGGTTTATCCAAGCTTCATTCATCCCAATATTTGTTAATGAATAAACGTTATTCGCTTGTTATTACTAATATCCTACATGGACTTTACTATTTACACACTGTTCCTTCTTAAATTCTCCTTTTGCTGACTTTTCGTACTTTTATTGATTGTAGAATACCAAGTCATCAAATCACCGTATACTTTATTTATCTATTTTGTAGTTATCCTAGTTATGGCTAAAGGGGATTCAACCCGACAAATTTTATAAATTAAAAGGTTAGCATTACAATTATATAAATGTGGAGGATCCACATGAAACTTAATCTAACACCAAAACATAAAAGATTAAATGTATACACATGACCAGGGGCGGATTTCTTTAGTAACAAGTGGGGGCCCAAGCCCCCAATGGCCCAAAATATAATAGCCCAAATTTGTATGCTTTTTTTAATATGCCCTCACTTCAATCTCAAATTTGCCCTCAACCCATTTAAAAAATGGTCCTACCCCACTTCAAAAATATTTTCAGCCCAAAGAATAAAAAAAAAATAGCACATGTTGTACTAATCGAACGACAGATCAATTGTTTACACCCTTTTGCTTTTTGTCTTTTTACACTGCGGCTGCTGCCTGCTGGTCCCTGTTTGCTTCCTAGCCAAACCAACAACAAGATTTCAATTGCTTATTTTTAATCCTCCATTGTTTCGATTTGCACAATAAAGAAGGTTTCAAAAGTTTAAAGTGTAAACATATGTTTCATTATCCTTTAAAAATCAGGTAATTTAGTCTCTCAAATAATTTAGGGTTTGTAAATTTTATGATAAATTTGAGATATAATGTTATACTAATGTAATTAAATTTGGTACTAGCCTACTATGATGAAATTTGTAACGTATTTATGATTTTAAAATAGAACCTTTTAGTTGTTATAAGCATATAAAGATCAAAGTTGTTGGACACACAAATAAATTGTTGATTGTATTTTGCCTTTGAAAGGAAAATTCTTGACATAAACCATGATTCATGAATATCTAATTTGTGTTTCCTTATTCTATGTGAAATTATGAACATGTTCTTTGTAGGAATAAACTTGTGGCCTTTTCTGCGATCTCAAAGTGTTATTAACCTCTACCAAGATAATTTGAATAACCAAAATGCACAAGCTTCGTCAAGATGTCCTGTAACAACATGAACATGAGTACTTAAAAATTAGACATAACAACATGATCATGTATTTAATTTATATTCATATGGCTTTATCATACGTTCTGTGAATTTATGATTTGTTTATAGTTATTGCTTTATCATATGGCTTTATCATACGTTCTGTGAATTTATGATTTGTTTATTGTTATTGCTTTATCATATGGCTTTATCTTATGGTTCCGTGAACTTTTTAGTTTGATTATATAACAAAACACTAGCATTATTAGATACTTTTTATTGATAGTTTTTGACTTTTATATATTATAACTCAAATATTTTATGTATCAAATGTTATGATTTTCTTAGAACTATGAGAAGATTTCTTAAAAGAGATGAACCATCTTCATCAACTCCTATTAATGTAGTTGAAATGAAAAATCTTCCTTGAGATCCATATGATAGGCCACAAATTTTGCATTATCACCCACATCAAAGAGATGAGATAAGGAGACAGTATTGGCTTAGGGGACCTTGTCAACTATGTGGTCATGTTTTTCCCAAAGAAGATGGAGATAATGGAAGACGTTTTATAAAAGCTTGGTTTGATAAATATAGTAATTAGTTAGAGTATAGTGTTAAGGCGGACAAAGCGTTTTGCTTATGTTGCTACTTATTTAGAGATCACATTGGACACCAAGGTGGGAATGATGCATTTGTGACGGAAGGTTTTAATGGTTGGAATAAAACGGAGAGACTTAAAGTACATGTGGGTGAGGTTAATAGTTACCACAATAGAGCACTAACAAAATTTGAAGATTTAATGAGACAAAATCAATCTATTGTCGCGGCTCTTCATAAGCAAGATGGCATTGTGAAGAAAGAGAACTGACTTCGATTGTGTGCTACAATTACTGCTTGTAGGTTTTGTTTGAAATGTGTATTAACCTTTCGTGGCCATGATGAGACGGAAACATCTCTTTTTTATTTTTTGGAATTAATGGACTTAATAATGAGTCAAAATGAGGAACTCCGAAAACTACCGAAAGTGGAGAATAATAAATTAGTGTCTCCATGTATTCAAAAAGATGTTGTTAAATGCTTCAAACTAGAAGTACTCGAAACCATTTTTAAAGAAATTGGAGATGATGTGTTTGCTTTGTTAGTTGATGAGTCTAGTGATGTATAAAAAGGAACAAATGGCGATTGTTTTACGATATGTTGATGCTCATGGACTAGTTAAGGAGAGATTCGTATGTCTTGTTCATGTGAAGGAGACATCTTCTTCATCTCTTAAATCCTCTATTGAAGCCTTTTTTGCAAAACATAAATTGAGTTTGAAACGGTTAAAAGGTCAAGGTTATGATGGAGTGAGCAACATACGTGGTGAGTTCAATGGTTTGAAGGCAAAAATCTTGGAAGAAAATAACTCGGAATATTATGTACATTGTTTTGCTCACCAACTTCAATTAGTAGTGGTGACGGTCGCAAGAAAACATTTGGCTATTGTGAACTTCTTTGACAAGTTAGCCATTTTGATGAATGTGGTATGCGCTTCTTGTAAATGAAAAGATATTTTAAGAGAAATGGAGAAAGAAATAGTGGAAAGAAGCATTGGTAGTGGTATACTTGAAACCGGAAGAGGGTTAAACCAAGAACTTTCTCTTATACGACCCAGTGATACGCGATGGAATTCTCATTATAAAACACTTTTGCGTTTGGTTGATATGTTTCCATCCGTTATTAAAGTCCTTGAATATGTTAAAGAGGAAGGAAGTAACGGTTCTAGCCAAAATCAAGCACGTGGGCTTTTAAAGTATTTAAAATCATTCGATTTTGTGTTTTATTTGCATATGATGTTGCACATTTTAGGCCTCACCAATATCTTGTCACGAGCTCTTCAAAGAAAAGATCAAGACATTTTGGAAGCGGTTTCCTTGGTAGAATCAACCAAAGAAAAATTGCAAGAGTTTAGGACATTTGGGTTTGATACACTTTTAAAGAAAATGTCTTATTTTGGTGACAAACATGGTATTCAAATGTTGAAAATGACGGAAGATTGTGTTAACTCAAGAAGCTCGGGGGCGTGACGCGATCAATCAATAAGCGTATGATTATCGCAAATATATACTTAGAATGCCATAAATAGTTTAGGTTCAACGGTTACATATTCATTGTGTTCACAAGAACGATAGATGTTTAGCAAAACAATATGACTAACATTTTAATCATAAAATCATAGTTTCAATGTTGTCAAAAGAATGACATCCTATTCATCGTGATGAGCAAGGGTCCCAAAAGTATGCATGCATGATCTTACGTCGTTGCTAATTCCCTGAAAAACATAGTTAAAAGGATCAATAAAATTGTTGAGTGAAATTCATAGGTTTAAGACATCATCATTTAAACCAAGCGTTTAGTAAACGTTTCACAAATCATTTCGTGACATCCATGGCGATTAGTACGATGATATATAGTTTGAAACAAAAAGTAGTTGACGGTGATCCCCCGAAGGTTTGCAAGACCTTACAAGTTAAAGTGCCGACACCTAGGCCTATAACCAAACCACGACTTCTTGTTGTTTTTGCCTGGGACCATTAAAATATACGCTCCTCGTCTTCGGCATATAGTCGATAGTTAGCATGACTAACAAAAGTGGGAGGGATGTCATCCCAATAGTATTATTCGCATATTCGGTGGCTAGCGTCATCTAGCTAATGGTTACAGTTTGTAGTCATGAGGACTTCTATGCACTACAACTAGTTTAACGTAAGTTCGCACAAAGATTCATTGTCAGTTTTTCAATCATCGCATGAAAATAGTTTGTATGTAAACAGTACATATGTTTTTCACCCCAAATTTTGAAAGCAGTAAAAAGCAGTAAAATAGGGGCTGTGAACTCACCTAGTGAGCGGTGCGAGTGCTAGCGATTTATATGGGTGTTTTGCGGGAAAATTTATCGATTACCAAAATTTAAATTTAAGCTTTCCATCGAGTAACTTTAGTTTGAGAAAAATTTAGTTTTACTCGAGCAATTTTCGGAACAATTTTTGGAGGGAAAAACGGACACGAAAACGATTTGAAATATTTAAAAAGTACGCTTTGAGTGCAACAAGGAGTATAAGGATATAAAAACCAACTCATGATACGATCAAGAAACATACACGTTCATATAAAAACTATCACCAACGGGTCGTGCACTTTTCAAAAACGAAATACCTTTTCGACTTACAAGTCGAGTGAACAACTAGCCTAGATGTGCAGATAGCCATCTACTTGAACAAACATAGATATGCGGGTAGCTATCTATACAAACTTACATGTGCGGGTAGCCATCTACTATTACAAACTTAGATACGCGGTTAGCTATCTACTTACACAAACGACCTCATGCGTATAGGGCGCTAGGAGGCTACTTGGGCAAAACACCCATATAAATCGCTAGCACTCACATAAGCTCACCAGGTGAGTTCACAGCCCCTATTTTACTGCTTTTTACTGCTTTCTAAATTTGGGGTGAAAAACATATGTACTGTTTACATACAAACTGATTTCATGCGATGATTGAAAACCTGACAACGAATCCTTGTGCGAACCTACGTTAAACTAGTTGTAGTGCATAGAAGTCCTCATGACTACAAACTGTAACCATTAGCTAGATGACGCTAGCCACCGAATATGCGAATAGTACTATTGGGATGACATCCCTCCCACATTTGTTAGTCATGCTAACTGCCGACTATATGTCGAGACGAGGAGCGTATATTTTATTAGTCCCAAGCAAAAACATTAAAAGTCGTGGATTGGTTATAGGCCTAGGTGTCGTCACTTTAACTCGTGAGGTCTAGCTAACCTTCGGGGGATCACAGTAAGCTATTTATTGTTTTAAAGTGCATATCATCGTACTATTTGCCACGGATGGCACAAACGACTTGTGAAAATTTACTAAACTTTTGGTTTGAATGACGATGTATTAAACTTGTAAATTTCACTCAACAGTTTTGTTGATCCTTTTAACTATGTTTTTCAGGGAATTAGCAGCGATGTAAGATCATGCATGCATACTTTTGGGACCCTTGCTCACCACGATGAATAGGATGCCATCCTTTTGATAAATATTGAAACTATGATTTATGATTAAAATGTTAATCATATTGTTTTGCTGAACATCTATTCTTTTGTAAACACAATGAACATGTAACCGTGTTATTTAAACTATTTATGGCATTCTAAGTATATGTTTGCGATAATCATATGCTCTCGATTTACTTGTTGAATTGATCCCCGTCACGCCCCGAGCTTCCGCAATTTACTAAACGTGACACTATTTTATTAGGGTGTGAAAAATTCGTGTTTGACTAATAAACCCATTAAATTGTTAGCTCAAGGAAGTTATTTTGATGCTAGTAGTTGTTTATAATTAGTGTTTGTTGATTTCAAATCATGAGATGGTAAGATTTTGATTAGAAGCTTATGAAACCCAACTTACAAAAGTTGATTTCTGGTTTAATATGATAACCTACTAAATTGTTAGTTTAAAGGAGTCAAATCGATGCTATTAGTTGTGATTAAAGTGGTGATTCAAGCAATTGAACAATAGATTGGTTCATAGACTATAATGATGAATTTATGCTAGTTTGACTTTGAAAAGTCAAACTGCACATGATTGAATTAGTTGTTGATTAGTGACAAGAGAAGTGGTATGAATGATGATACATGCTTATTTGTTGTTAAATTGATTATTGTGGTGTTGATAGGTGTTAAAGAAGTAAAGAATGCAAATGACAAGTTATCTTCATTTAATCACTAAGGTGAGTTCATATTGTAATTAAATTGGTTATGTTGTATATGAGCCACATTGTTGAGTAGTATCCATATGATGGTGGAATAGGTGGTTTCATGTTGTACATGAACCACACAGTGGAGTTGTAAAGATGGATCCAGATTACATCCGTGTAAGAGGATCCAATTGGTAGTTGAGTAGGTGGTTTCATGTTGTAAATGAACCACATGACAGATGATTAGGTGGTTTCATTGTGACAACCGTCAAAAATCTCAAGTCAACACAGCACTTAAATTCCTAGTACATTTATTTACGTTTACAGCACTCTAAAATCCTAGTGAAAAGTCTAGGTTACCGAAATCACGTAAGTTACCAAAATCGCGTAACGTTCTAGAAGATTGCTTAGCGGACTTTAAGACCGTGATGAACACAAAATTAGGTTACAAAGTGCCAAAGAAAACAAATGAAATTAAATTTCATAACTCATTATCATATCGCAAAAATCGGAATTTAACCGGAAATTCCGTAACTCGGTAAACGCAACCGGAAATCGGTTAATTAACTCGCGAATATCAATCTTGATCGAATCAAATACATTTTGATGAATGTTATAAACTTATAAAATAAAGTTTCATGACTCAAACTTTAACCAAAAAAACATCACAAAAATCGGAATTAACCGAAATTCTGTAACTCAGCGAACGCGACCCGAATCGAATAAACGAAACTCGAATCGGACAAACTAATACTTGAATATCCATTATAAAAAATCTAAAATAAAATTTGAAGTATTTTAAAAATTTAGAACATCAATTTTTATAACCCTAATATTAAGCATTAAAACAACACAATTTAAAGTCTTGAAATGTACAAGACTTGTGCAATTTTAATACAAATAAATACCACAACTAATACATATTATATTTTATGAAAAAAATAAAATAAAAACTCCAAATTTTCATGCCAAAACCGGACCTCCCCTTCCCCCACTCAAATCCTTTCTTTTTCTTACAAAACTCCACTCACAATTTTAAGATTCCATGCAAAGCCTTCACCATTTTCACACACTTTCCTTCCATCATTTCCTCTCAATTCTCTCTCAATTCTCTCTCAAGAACACATATATCTCCAAATATCATCAATTTTTAAGTGTTCCTACACAAAAACAAAACATTAAAGGTATAACCAACCATCTCTAGCTTCCATTTCTTCATTTCCTTACTTTGATTCTTGTAGAAACTTGGATTTTATGCCTTTCTCATGGCTTAAATCCTCATACAAGGTTTGATGGTTTGTAGGTTACACCTTACACATACTCATGTGTTAAAAGAAGGGTAACCTATGATCAAACCGAAAATCAAACCGAAAAGTCGACTTTTTGATGTTATAGAGTTTATTTACATGTTCTTGCAAGAATAAATGGTTTAAAATGTTAAAAATATGTTTATGTTTATGTAAAACACATGTACATGCATAAAACGCAAGGCTTCAATCATTGGATGAGGTCTAAAAATCGTTGGTAGTGAAAAACACACCAAAATGATCACCATTGTCTTATAGGTAATCTGTCCAGATTTTGACCTCACTTGAAACAACCATAACTCAGTGAATAATGGTCCAAAAATCTTGATTTTTCTTCTAGAATTTAGCTTAATGTCTTACCTTTAAAACCCCACTAGTCTCACTCAAATCCATTGAGTATTCGACCTCCAAATGTATCACACAAAACTGATGCGCAAATAGTAACTTTTCTGTAAGCACCTTGTTGTGATACTTGTTCATGGGTCTTAAGGTGTTCTATAAATCTAAGAAAAATTATTTTAGACTCCTAACATGTATATCTCAGTAGTATAAAAAGATAAGAATTTATCTTGTTGATTAAGTATTTTTAGAAAATGCATGAACATCATGCATTACTTTAGTCTTATAAAATGTAAATAATTGTGTTGTGATGATTCAAAAATACATAAATGCTAGATAAAACTTCTTAAAATTTTGGGGATTATTTTTCTCAGTATCTAGATCATGAAAAGAGTCTTGAACATAAAAATGGGAATTTTTGGAAAAACATAAGTATTTTTCCTAAATTAATGCAAATAAAGCATACAAAAGGTGAAATAATCATGAAAAATACTTTTGGATACAAAATAATTATGGGAAAATTCCAATGTAATTTTCCTCAGAAAATGACACTATCCTCAAAATTTCACACTCTTTGGAAGTGTTTTGATATGTTTTCCGATTTACGTCTTGTTAAAACGCATAATGTTGGGAACCAAAGTTCCATTGCTCAAAAAGACATGAAAATTTTTACATAAACCTAGAAATGGTTACAAGATGATCTGGTAAAAATTACAGAATTCTTCGTGTATAATTACTATTTTTCCAATAATTATCCTACTTTTTAGACATAAAATGATTATAAACAATCTATAAATCTAAAAATCCCCAAATTTTCACAGAAAATTTGTGAACTATATTTCATGTTTCATACCAAGTTCGGTAATTTTTAGATGTTCTATTCATATATTTTCATCATTTTGTTGACAACTCGAACAATTACCGGCAACGTTAATTAAAGGGAAATTCGAACTTTTTCGGCAATTTGTAATTCAATTAGATAGCTAAGAAATCCTAACAAACCATATTAGTCGAGAAACTAATTAGAAACCTTGTGTTCTTAGGACTTGGATAGGAGTCAAACCCAGTCGGCACGCGCATTACATCCATCCGTACACTCAGGTTCAATAGTGAGTACACAACCCCTCTTTTAACGCTTTACTTAAATGTTTTGGGGTGAAAAGCATGCTTATATGATTTGAATACTATGCTTATGCTATACTTGATGCTATGCTTATGCTTTGCTCGTTTTACATATGTTATGCTCGATTTACAAATGTTGTACTATGCTATGCTTAATTTCAAAATAATGTCGTGAATGTTTTCCGTTTATACGAACGTGATTATATGCTTGTTTTTCTATCGTATCTAAAGTCCTCGGTATATCTACATGACCATTAACTCTATACGAGCCAAATGATGTATATGAATAGTACTATTTGGGAGCGAGACCACCTCCCCACTCACGCAGCCACGCGAGTGCATCCCATCATCCTAAATGCCAACGATAGGGCATATCTCTTTTGGGGCAAAGGTTTATCGGTTGTAGGTTTGGTTGTGGACTAAAGCATAATAACTCATTGTGACTATAGACATTATAACGTGATAGCATAGAAATTTCATAAACGACTATAAATGTATGACGTTTTGACATTTGAAATGACATTTCTTTGAAACTATAAACTTACGACCCGAGCTTTACAATGACTTTGTCATTTGAAACGATATTTCTTCGAAACTACGAACTTACGACCCGAACTTTACAATTACTTTGTCATTAGAAACCATATTTCTTTAAGTCCATAAATTCTATAACCTGAGTTTTATACTATAAATCGTTGTGGTTTTGGACAATGATAAACGTGGTTTCATAATAACGCCTCGTATTCTTATGAACCTCGACATAATAATCTGTTGAGATTATAAACATTTTGACATTGATTTGATGATCCTTGGATATTATAAACGTAACTTGAACTTATTAAACACTACAACTTGAGTTTTATAAACGTAACTTGAACTTATTAAACACTACAACTTGAGTTTTATAAACGTGAATTGAACATTTCTTTGAAAATATGAGTGTGGCGTTATAAATGAATCACGACTTTTGATTGAGCTCCAAAGGGAATCGCTCCTAAACGAATCTCGTACTTAAATAAACCTCTTTTGCGAACAAAACATCGAATCATGAATGAATCTAACGAGTATCGCTCTTAAATGAGTCTTGTTTTAATGAATTACTTTCATAATTATCCGCGAAATAACGCTTTACTATCCTACAAATTGATTTTCAGATGATTATTGTCTTTGTATGAGCCTCGGCACTAAACAGGCTACTTTTGCGAACTAATCACGTAGTAACGTGGAACTTTTAAACTAGACTTTGTAAACACTTGAAAAGGGTCTTTCATTACACAAAACCTGTGTACTCACCAACTATGTTTCATAGTTTACCTGTTTACTTTTACATGCTTTTAAGGTATTAGTCACCACTTGTTTATTGAAGCTAAACCCGTTATATGATCTATGCTGCTGTAGCGTTACGGGATTTTCTCTTTTGGATGTAATCGCATGTTTAGATTATTTACTTTTGTGTTGTAAACGCTTGTAAGACTTTATGTAATGTATTAATTGTAGAACGTTGAACGGTGATCTTTTGTAATTTTCGATTGTGAAATCATTGTACTGTTACATTTCGTGTTTCCGCTTTAGCGGGGTGTGACATTCATGTTGTAAATGAACCACATGTTAGATTCTCTACCTTGTAGAGATAGTTAGCCTTGGGCTAATGCAGATGAGATGAGAAAGCGGTACAAATTTCGGATCCGAATAGTTGTGCATTTATTGTGTGTGCTAGTTGTTAGTCAACTTATGTTGACTCAGTCGGTTGTTAATTGAAATCAAATCATTAGTTGTTCCAGTTGATTGTTGATTCATGTTGTTATTTGATTTCAATTTAAGTTGATCTTGTTGTGGTCAAGCTAGTTGATTGAGTTATTAATGAATCGAGATGCATACTTGATTCTAGCTGTTAATTGATTCAATTGTTGTTGACTTTATATTTGGTGAGTTAGTTGACTTACTTGTTGATCTAAATTGGATGTATACACGAAAGTTGATGTGGTTATGATGATTAAATTAGTTGTGTAATTGATTTCCATTGCTAGTTGGAATTAAATTGTTGAATATGATCAAGTTGTTGCAATGGAGTCAAACGGTTGATGTGGTTATTGATTAGATTGAATGTGTAACAGACTTTAAATGCTATCCACATTCAAATGAATGAATTATGTTCAGAATTGATAGTGATCAAGTTGTTGAAACGTGATCAAGTGATTGATCATTGAGAAGTTATAGTAGAGTCAAAATATTGATCTGACTTTATATGGCTAGTTGATACTATGTTGCATGATTAAGCACTTTGTGTTCAACTAGATGATGAGTTGCTTGAGGTAGAATGAAAGTTGATCAATGAGATCCAAGAGTTGTTAAGTTGTTCATTTGTTTAATTGCCTATGAATTCACTAAGCGTTTCGCTTACTCTTTTAGTTGTTTTTATTTTGTAGGTGCAAGTGAATTTGGTAAGAGGGAAACTCGCGGAAAAAGGGAATGCTTAGAGAAGGATTGCAATGCACTTGTTACACGTTTGCAAGTGCTAATCTCTTTGAATCATAGCCGAGATCACATAAGCTTGTTGCATTGAACCCAGTTTTGTAACTGTGTCAAAATGGGTCAAACATGTTTTGGTATGTGTTCGATTGTAAAGGATGAATATATGTGATTTAAGTTGGTTTATAAGTTGTAAATAGTCATTGGAAACAATGGAATGTATTTTGATCGCATTTGGAGTTGAAATATGAAAAATGGTCAAAAACTGGACAGCAGAGGTCTATCCGGCGGATAGGTGAACCTGTAACAAGTGCATCCCTGTCCGGCGGATAGCACTATTCATCCGGCGGATAGCACTTACTATTCATCCGGAAAAAAAAAAAAAAAAAAAAAATTCTCAAAAGGTGTTTAAAAGTTAGGTGTAACAAGTTTGTTTAATGTAGTAAATATGATCAACTTTTTGGTGGTTTTTCCTATTTTTATGCACTTATTTTAGGTACTTAAATGGTTGTAGTTATACAGTTTTTTATATCTCATTTGTTGCAATATTAACGTCTGTTAGATATAAAAATAGGATTTGCACTTGTACATATTAGAACCTGCGACTTTATCAAGATGTGACACTAAGATAATGTCGCAATAACCAAAAGGTGTGAACTTAATATTAAAGTGGCAGGTAACCATAAATGCGACCTTATATGCGAACTTAATAATAAAGTCGCATAAACAAATAAGGTCGCAGTTACAAAGGCATTATAAATACAGAACTCGGTTTTTCATTTCAGTAGTTGTTGAACCTGAGAGAAATTGTATGTGCATTTGTATATCATATTCAGAGAGAGATTGAGAGCTTGTAACTGATTAGAAGTATCAATAGATAAGCATTTGATTATGAGTTCATATTCATACATATACATACGCATATATACATTCGGATTTCTATCAATTCACGTCCAAATCACAAGATTAGATCCAATAATTGGTATCAGAGCATTGGTTGAAGGATTTGGAAGTGATTACATAGTTCAATTGTAGAAATCAAGCTCAAATTCGAAGAATATTGCGAAATGGGTATTTGAAGAAAAACTTTCGGATTTTTGATCAATTATGATTAAATTGTGTGTTTAGGTTCAAGTAAAGGATTAACGAAGCTTCTGTAAGTGTTGTTAAAGAGATTGATTGAAGAATTCACGGTCAAAACTTTCAGAAATTCAAATTTGATTATTACTCAAAAATGGCGGTTTAAGGTTGATTCTATTTGATTGAGGTCATTTAAGTGTGTTGGTACATTTAGAGTGTCTGTCACTTGGTCTAGGTTTTGAGTTGTAATTAATTAGTAATGTTCTGTAAATGGCGACATTGGCAATATCGCTTTAGCGATATTGACAATATCGCTTTAGCGATATCACCAATATCGCCTACATTACTGATTAGTTATCTATAAATACGTTTTTAGGGTTTCAGTTTAGTTGTTGTTCACCTACGAATTTGTGCAGCCTGTGATATCTCTCTGGTCATTCATTTGTAAATCACATTTGGTTCTTTGATTAATATAATATATTTGTGATTTATTGTTTTGTTTTGTTGTTAAACGTACAATTGATAGCTATTGAATTCCGCGCATTAGCTATTAGTTATTGATTCATTGTTAAAGATCAGTCTTTGTTGCGATCCTACAATTGGTATCAGAGCCATTTAATCATTGGATTAGTGGTTTATTGAATCAATATTCGTACGTTCAAAAGTCTTTTTAACTAGTTTTTTGTATAAATAAATCGTTTATTATTCTTAAAAGCTATTTAATCAGTATTTTTAGTGTTTTCTGGATTCGTGTTCTTTATTTGCTACCCTAAACTTTGATTAACTCGTTAATCTTTGTAATTTTAGGGTTTACAGCCGTTTTAGCGATATTAGAAGCGATATCACCATTAATATCGCCTCTAGGGTTTTAGCGATATTACCTGATTTGAACTCATTAATTTGAGCGATATCTCTAGCGATATTACTAGAGATATTACTTAGCAATATCGCCTAATTAATTTAAGGGATATTTGTATCAATATCGCCTAAATTATTCTGATTTTGTTTTGCGCTTTAACTAGCGATATTGATAGCGGTATCATCAATATCGCTCAATCATCATCCATTTAGCGATATCATCAATATCGCTATACTATTTTAAATCAGAATTTTAAATAAAACAAAACTTAATTTTATTTAATCCATATTAAAATGTCTACTTTACAAGCTGTTAATGCTATGTTGAAACACAATGCTGAGGTGGGTAGTGCAAACAAACCTCCATTCTTTGCTCCGGGAATGGAGTATTCTGAATGGCGTGGCAGATTCTTATCGTTCGTTGCGTTTACCGACCCTGAAATGGAGATACCTCTACTCGAACGATACGTTAGACCTGTTTCAAGTGGAGAGCATGTGGGTATTCATCCACCAAAGCCGATTCGTTCAATGACTGTTGAAGAACGCAAGGCATGGGAATGTGAGAGAAAGGCTCGCTCTGCTATAACCATGTCTCTTCCTGCCGATGCCATGAAGATGTTCAAACAACACGACATTGCTTATGATCTGTGGAATGGCATAGCTGAACGATGTAGAGGTACAACTGAGTACAAACAAAGTAAGCTGGAGCTAGTGAAGAAATAGTATGATCTGTTTGACATCCAGAAGAATGAAACGGTGAAGGATTTATTCTGTAGATATTCGCGTCTTATGAATGAGCTGACTGAGGGTGGTTACAAATTCAGCTCTATTGAGGTCAACAAGAAGCTGCTTAATGCTCTACCTCCTCACTGGGAAACTAGAGTGTTGATGATGGAAAATGATCCAGACATATTAGCTATGTCTTTGGATCAACTTATTGGAAAGCTAGAAACATGTGCTTTAGACATTCAAAAGAAAAGCATGAGATCTAGTTCTTTACTTCCTGATAATAGTAATTTTGGATATGGAAGTACAACACTTCTATCTGGGCCGTCCACCTCTGCGTCTAAACCCAATTATTCTCAAGGAAATCACTCTGTTGGAACATTCTCCTCTTTTCCAACTCAAACATCTTCCTCTACTACTGCATCTCACAATGAGCATGCAGTAATATTCAATGCGTTTTTATCATCATATGATGATTTTCTCTCAAAGAGGATTAGCTCGGTAGATCTTACCTATGAAGATTTTGCACAAGTTGATCCTGATGAGCTAGAGAGAGTGGATCTTCGTTGGAACATGGCCATGCTTACCAGAAGGACTAAAACCTATTTAAAGAGAACTGGAAAGAGATCTCTTGAAGATGTCACTGATAAGACAAGCATGGGCTTCGACAAGTCCAAATTTAGATGCTACAAGTGTCAAAATCTGGGTCATTTTGCACGAGAATGTGAGAAGGGAAGACAACCATCTACGGGTTTTACAAGACCTTCTACTTTCAAGAAAGATAATGAAGTAGTCAAGGCAGCTATTCTGTTAGAAAAAGAATAAGCCTATGATTTTTCGGCTATGGATGATCAAGAAAACGTAGCCCTTATGGCAGATGTTCAGAATGAGGTAGAATGTGACTCTTTTAATTGTGAAACATGTATCAAATTAACTGGTAAAATCAACAGGTTCGTAGTAGATAATGATCGTTTGAATATAGATCTAACCAATCTTATTGAAGCGAACAAAGTTTTAAAAGAAAATGAAAAGATCTTTATAATAAATCAGAAAACTATTATGGAAGAAAAGAAAGAGTTGAAAGCTATGATCTTCAGCAAACAAGATGAGATTGATAGCTATTTAAAACTAATTGCTCATCTTAAAAAGGATCTTGCTAATACTCAAGCTGATAATGTTGATTTAAAACGAAGACTTGCAAACATTTCAACATCTACTATGGTCTTTTCGGACATCCTGCAAAGTCAAAGGACTGATACAAAGAGTAAGGCAGGAATTGGTTATCACAACCAACCTCCTCCCTCAAATTTGAATCAGCCCAGTCTTTCGCAGGATGAAATAAAAGATTATGTACCTTCTATTCTCAAGAAGGATACAAACCCTGTTATGGAACCAGTTATTGTCAAAGTTGAAGAGGTTAAAGAGCCTAATCTTGTTAAGGCTGTTGATGTCAAGCGACCTGAGTTGCTTAAAGTTTTAAGTTCAAATAACGAGAAGGCTGATCCTATTAAGCCTAAATTTGAACCAATCATGTTTGCACCTTCAACAAATGTTGAAGAGGTGGTGGAAGTGGAGGATGTAACTCACGAGGTTACAAAGAAAGTTGAGAAAAATAACCATAATCCAGAAAATTTAATCCTTACTATCGAAGGTAGAGGACAAATTTTTTCTAAAAGGAAATCTATTACTAAGGATTTAAAAATGAAACAGGTAGAGAATATTCAAAATCATAAGGTTTCAATTAAAAATCCTTCATCTAAGATTTCCTCAACTATCAATACATTTACTCCATCATGTTCACATATGTGTTCATGTGTCGTAAATGTACCTGAAAACAAATCTCGTAGGTCACCTCTTTCACCAAAACCACTGTCGAGTATTGATCAAACTTTCCGAGAGAGAAGATCATGTTTCTACTGTAAGAAGCAGGGTCATCTCATTAATCAATGTCCAATGCTTGCTAGAAAATGGGCATCACGAAATAATCCACATCATTCAAAAAATAGAAACTTTCAAAAGTCAAAACAATCTGGATTATCTCGAAATGTCCCAATTTCAAAAGTTAATAACATTACTCCTACTCAACCAATGGTTCGAAAGGTTGATGTTATTAATAAGCAATCATTTTTTCCTTAGAAAGTTTGGAAAAAGAAAAAAGTACAGAATAATGTGTCATCTGAAGTTATCACATCAGTAAAAGAAAATGATTTATTGAAAAACAAGGTTTTAACTGATGTGGTAATAATCGATGAAGTCTCAGGAGTACCCAAGTCTGTCAAGGCTTGGGTCTCCATTTCAAACTAACCATTTGTCTCTTTGTGTTGTGACAGTCAAAGATGATGAATAGCAAGTGGTATGTTGATAGTGGCTGTTCACGACACATGACGAGAAATATCTCTATTCTTTCTGATGTTAAACCATACAATGGGGGATATGTTGCTTTTGCTGGTGATAATGGTGGAAAGATTACTGGTCAAGGCACTCTGTCCAATGGTCAAGTGAGCTTCGAAAAATGTTAACTATGTGGAGGAGCTAAATCACAATTTGATAAGCGTCTCTCAAGTTTGCGATAAGAAGTTCACTGCTGCTTTTACTGACCTAGAGTGTTTGATTCTTAAGCCGGGATTTGTGATTCCCGAAGAATGGATCCTGATTCGTGCTCCAAGAGTGAAAAACTCTTATATTTTGGATATAAGGACTGTGGAAACTGAGGAACATACCTGTCTTCTAACCAAAGCATCAACTAAGGATTCATTGTTGTGGTATAGAAAGATGGGTCATATTCATTTTCGGAAAATGAATTATCTGGTAAAACATGACTTGGCGGACGGGATTCCTAAGCAATCTTTTGCTTTGGAAGACAATTGTGTTTCGTGTTTGAAAGGAAAACAACACAAGAAGTTTCACAAGTCTAAACAAGTTAATTCCATTGAATCTCCATTGGAATTACTTCACATGGACTTGTTTGGACCTGTCAGCACGAAGAGCATTGGAGGTAAATCTTACTGTTTGGTAGTAACTGATGACTACTCCCGCTTCTCATGGGTTTATTTCTTGCGTACAAAGGATGAAACTCCAGATACACTGACTTATCTTTTCGATCGACTTGAGAATCTGTGCAACTTGAAGATAAAGAAGATACGTAGTGATAATGGTACGGAATTCAAGAACAAAATTCTTGAATTCTACTGTTTACGCAAAGGAATTGTTCATCAGTTTAGTGCAGCGAGAACTCCGCAACAGAATGGTGTAGCGGAGAGAAATAATAGAACAATCATTGAAACTGCACGAACTATGTTGTCTGATTCTCACTTGCCGATTACGTTTTGGGCAGAGGCAGTTAACACGGCATGCTATGTATTAAACCGTGTTCTGATGAACAAGAAGAAGAATAAAACGTGTTATGAATTGTTGAATAACCGAAAGCCAAACTTAAAGTTTTTGGAGCCCTTTGGATGTCCATGCACCATTTTAATTTCAAAGGACAAAGTTTCAAAATTCGGTGAAAAAGCTTTCGATGGGCTGTTTCTTGGGTATTCGGTTAATTCTCCTAACAAGAGAGTTTTCAACAAGGAAACGGGAAAGATTGAAGAACATTTTGAAGTAAAATGTTTAAAGTACACGGAGTCTCCTAAAGGAAAAGGTCCTGATTGGTTGTTTGAGTATGACCAACTTGTTAACTCATTCAATCTTCCAAAATTCAATGAAGTGGATCAAGTTGTTACGCTTCTTCATGGCTTGCATCTTAATCCGAATAACTCTTCATTCACACCGTCCTTGACTCCTGCTACTACTGATACTCTATCTTCTTCGTCTACTGATGTTCCCGAGAGTTCTTCTGCAGATCAACAGCCCGAAGCTTCTCATGATACTGTTGATGATTCTGAGAATGCAGATGATTCTTTCGCTCAAGAGGTTGAGCTAAACAATTTGGAATCAAACCTCACACCTGATTCAATACCTATCTCTCGTATTCATAAGAATCATTCTATTGACAATATTATTGGAGATGTGAATGCAGGTGTTCTAACTAGAAGCAAAGCAGCTGAACCTTCTCCAACGAATGATCTTTCTGATGAATCGTCTGAAGATCCTTCACCTACATGTCTAAAGGCTGAAATTGAAGAATGCTTCATATCCCAAGTTGAGCCTACAAAGATTGATGAGGCTCTAAAGGATTCTCATTGGGTTTCAGCAATGCAAGAAGAGTTGCAACAATTTGAAAAGTTGAAAGTCTGGGACTTAGTTCCACTTCCAAAAGGTGTACACCCAATTGGAACTCGTTGGGTGTTTCGAGTCAAACGTGATGATAGGGGAGTGGTGATTCGGAATAAAGCTAGGTTAGTCGTCCAAGGGTATACACAACAAGAAGGTTTGGATTATGATGAAGTCTTTGCGCCTGTCGCCATAATGGAATCTATTCGTATCTTCTTACCATATGCGACGTTTAAGGGATTTCGTGTTTATCAGTTGGATGTCAAAAGTGCGTTTTTGTACGGAAAGTTTGCTGAAGAAATCTATGTCAGACAACCTCCTGGTTTTGAGGATTCTGTCAACCCAGACTATGTGTGCAAGCTGTATAAGGCCCTTTATGGTCTTCATCAAGCTCCGCGTGCGTGGTATGAAAGGTTGGCAATGCAATTGATTAAAAATGGTTATGAACGTGGTCACATCGACAACAATCTTTTTATCAAACGTACTGAACACAGTCAACTGCTTGTTCAAGTCTACGTAGATGATATCATTTTTGGTTCAACCAATTAATCTTTGTGTAGAGACTTTGAGAAAATTATGAAGTCTGAATTTGAAATGAGTGCGATGGGGGAGCTAAAGTTCTTTTTGGGTGTTCAAGTCGATCAATCAACGAAGGGCACCTACATTCATCAATCAAAGTATGTTAATGATATGTTAACACGCTATAAGTTGCATGATTGTAGAGAGTATGGCACTCCCATTCAAACAAACCACAATCTAGGACCAGCTGAAGATGAAGCGAACTGTGAAGAAAAGCTATATCGGTCGATGATTGGATCTTTAATGTATCTTACAGCCTCTCGACCTGATATAGTATTTGCTGTTTCGATGTGTTCAAGATATCAATCTCAACCCAAGGTGTCTCATTTGAAAGCGGTTCAACGAATTTTTGGGTATCTTAAATATAGACCTACTCTTGGTCTATGGTATCCAACAGAGAAGTCTTTTGCTCTCACAGGATACTCGGATTCTGATTATGGTGGCTGTAGCATCGATAAGAAGTCAACGTCAGGAGGATGCGAGTTTCTTGGTTCACGTTTAGTGTCATGGCAATGCAAAAAGCAAACGACAGTTTCTACCTCCACAGCTGAAGCTGAATATATTGCTGCTGTCAGTTGCTGTTCACAAATCTTGTGGATTCAGCACCAACTTCGTGACTACGGTTTACTCTTAACTATGACTCCTTTATATATTGATAATACTGCTGCTATCTGTATAACTAAAAATCCCGTACAACACTCTAAAACCAAACACATAGAGATAAGGTTTCATTTTATACGGGATTGCTATGAGAAACATTTGATAGACCTTGTGCAAATAGAAACTGATAAGCAAAATGCTGATTTGTTTACCAAGGCCTTCTCTAGAACTAGGTTTAACCAACTTATTGATATGATAGGGTTGCGCTTCTTTCAAGAAAAATAGTAAATTGTGACAATTATTTCTTTTGCTTATTTGATCGTTTTTCCTTAAATATGTTAGGCAATAACCATTCTTTATGCTTACTAGCATTAAAGAAACGCAACGTTGCAACATTTGTAAAAGACGTTTAGTTGTGTCTGTAAACAACTAGGGAGATAATAGTACATTAGGAGACTCTCTTCAAACGACAATCTTAAGTTTTATCCTTGATATTTCAGTAGGTTTATCGCGTCTTTGTTATACTTGACCTTCTAGACATCTGGTTACTTGCACGATGTATTGGTAGGCATTCTCATACTCCTCTTTGAGCAACTAAGAAATATCTTAATCTGTGTTTAATCTTTTGTGTTGACCATCATATGATGTATGACAATGTGTCTTAATTCTTATGTATCAGCTTGCCATGCTTCTATTAACTTGAGTTTGTATATGACAACATTTGGGGATTTATGTTGTCTGTTTCCTTTGTTGTACGTCCGTACAGACCTGGTCTCAGTCAGTATACTTTCAAAAACTAAGCAAATATAAGTCAAAAGTACTTTCAAATCTTATAAAATCAAAGATTACTTACAAGGTCGCCAAATGGTTTGACCAAGTCTGTTTTTGCTTAAACCTGAATCAAGTTTATGTCGCTTTGTTGTACGTATGTACAGACCTGTCACCGCTGGCTTGATTCTTAAAATTGTTGAATTCAAATGCTCTCTCTAACTAATCGAAGTCTTGGGCATGTATTGATACTAAGGGTATATCTATGTGGAATTCGCGGAGACCTATTTACTCTCACAATAACTGCTAAGCTTGAAGTTGAGTATGTTACATGTTTAAGTGGACAAACAATACCTATAATCGTCTTGTTCCCGATTGTCTCTTTGGCTAGTTAACTCTGCGTGATAAATTTAAATTTGGACAACTATACTGATAATCAAATTAACATTTAATATTGTCCTGCGAATATGTCTTTCTAATATGATCCCTAAATACGACACCATCTATTTCGTTAAAAAAAAAAAAAAAAAAAAAGAAAGAATCGTATAGATTAAATGTTGTCGTATTTTATCTTTTTATTACTATTTATTTTTTCTTTTTGGTTTAATTTTTATTTTGTCACAACTTACTGTTTGTTTTTGAATTTCGGCGATATTGATAATATCGCTAAAAAGTATACCTGTATATATACAAATGTCTGTTACAGTATTCGATACGTTTTCAAAATCTTCCTAGCGATATTGATAGCGATATTGTAAGGCGATTTTGCGATATCGCCTGTTCGAGTTGATTTCACTTTCGTTTTCAACCCTTACTTCAATCAAACCACTTCCTCTTGCTCGCTTTTGTTTACTTAATCATTTGGTATGCTTCTCTCGCTTTATATCTTGTTTTTTGTGCGTGTTTGGATAGTTTTTTATTCGGAATGGGGTAAACCTAGGTTTTCATGAGTTAAGTCGTTAAAAGATGGTCAAAACTAGTGTACTATTGCTCTGAATCTTTCCCATTGTCTGTGTAATAAGTCTTGTGCTTTAGATCATGAGTTTACTCGTTTTTCGATTAAAAGAGTTTTTGAGCCGTTTGTTCAGCGACATTGGCATGTGCGATATTGTAATATCGCATAAGCGATATTGCAATAACGCTTAAAATTAAGCGATACCCCATGCGATGTCATATGCGATATTATCTAATGTCGCTTAATTTGGATTAATTTCCAATATCGCCAATTTCAAACAGAACTCATCAATTTTGTTCAATTTACGCGATATTGATCTCAATATCGCCTAAATTGATCTGTGCGATATTAGGTCAATATCGCCAAAATCAGAAATTGTAAATTGGGCCAGGCCCAAACTGTTGGTGAATTGGGCCCAGTTTGTGTTTTCTAAACTTATTTTGGCCTGTTTTCACTAAATCGCTAACTGTTTTCGAGTTTTGTGCGTTGTATTCCTATTTTGCAGATATGGAAGATTTTGCGCAATTTGATGTTAAATGTGATGCCCGTCACAATATCACGGCCTTTTTGGATGACTCTAAGGACTCTGCTGAGCCCTTCAGGCCACTGATTGCCTTCCTGCGCCGTTCGCGAATTTTCACGGCGATTACTGCCTCTGACACCATATATAGAGATCACGTCGGGCAGTTTTGGAGGAATGCTACTGTCAGCTCTGCTCTTGAGCACACTCGTCTGATCTCGACAGTGCACGGACGCGAAATTATTATATCTAAACAGCTGATAAGAGAGGTCCTACGGTTTGATGACGATGCTGACATGCCGATCCTCTTCTCAAACGAATTCATAGTTGGGGCTATGAATCGAATGGGGTATGCTGGTACTCATTCTGATCAGTATCGAAAGGGTAATCTGACTCGGGTTTGGAGGTGGTTGATGCACATCTTCATTCTCTGTTTATCGAACCGTCACACAGGTTATGACGGCACCAGTCATAGGACGGTTTCTGCAATGTTAACCCCCGTATACAACAAGCCTTATAATTATTCGGGCTACATTTTTCGGGCTATGGTTGATAACGCGCAGCTAGGGGATAACCGCTGGTTTATGTATCCCCGCTTCATTCAGCTGCTCATCAACAGGGAGCTACCGGGTTTGGCGACTGATGCCACCCGTGTATATCGACAAACCCCAATGTCCAATCGGATATTCGGGGTTATGAGCTTAAACGGTAAGGGGGTTCCAATTCCTCCAGATACTCCTCTTTTTGGTCACATAGTTGACCCGAACTACCAGCCGCCAGCAAATGAAGGATCTCTAGATCCTGTCGTTCGGCAGCCCATTTTGGAAGAAAATCTTGTTGAAGTTCCCGTACAAGCTACGGAAGATCCTTTAGAGGATATCTATCTAAGTGTGACCTCTCAGGGTGACTTGCGCATACTCTGCATGTTCATCATGACACATCTGAGGGATCCACTGATTCTGACTCCTCTGGGCCAGCCGGGGGCGAAACTGATACCGAATCTGAAGGGCTGGTTCCTGATCCTCGAGAGATTGAACGGGTCAGACGTATCAATCCTCAGCGTTACTTAAGGATTCAGAGGAGGATTGCTGCAGGCAAGCAGCACGTACCGCAGAAAGACAAGTGGGTACGAGAATCTCCTGAAGATTCCGACGAGTTTGTGCCACCTCCACCAAAGAAATCTAAGGCAGCTCGGTTGGTTTCTACTTCTGCAATGCCTCAGGATACACCGCAGGTGGACATTCCGGTTCAACCTCATCCCTCGGTTATCCAGAAATTAATAAAGAGGTTGGATTCTATGCAACACACCCTGGATTCCCAAGCTGCTGTCATCCAAATTCAAGCTACTAGAGTTGAAGCTGTGGAGAAAGAGAATGAGGAGCTTAGGTCTAGGGTTGTAGCATTGGAGTCCCAATTGGTCGTTTCGGGGGAGATAGGTGATAGAAATGAAAGACCAAATGTAACTCCCCCTGAAACTGAAAATGTAAATGTTGAATCAGGAAATGAAAGTGCTCGTTTGGATTACTTCTCGATTGAGGATATACCTGGTCAACCAAGACCGTTGGCCATTGACTATTCGTGTGCTGATTTGTCATATCTGGCAAGATTGGTTAACCAATCCGATAATGTGAGGGAGGATACACCTGAAGAAGATTCTGACCTAGAAGCGGAAGATGAAACATTTGATGAGGATGAATTTTACTATGGTGCTCCTATTATTGAGTCAGACTCATCTGAAGAAGAAGATGAATCTCTTGAGGCCACAATGTTGAATCAGGAAATGAAAGTGCTCGTTTGGATTACTTCTCGATTGAGGATATACCTGGTCAACCAAGACCGTTGGCCGTTGACTATTCGTGTGCTGATTTGTCATATCTGGCAAGAATGGTTAACCAATCCGATAATGTTAGGGAGGATACACCTGAAGAAGATTATGACCTAGAAGGGGAAGATGAAACATTTGATGAGGATGAATTTTATTATGGTGCTCCTATTATTGAGTCAGACTCATCTGAAGAAGAAGATGAATCTCTTGAGGACTCAACTGAACCTGAAGCTGAAATGCCCGAATCTCCTAAGGTTCCGGAAACCGCAGAAGAAAGAGCGGCTCGTTTGGCATCCTGGTGGCCTCAAGGTAAAGAAAAGATTGTGCCTGTTACGTGCAAATCATATAAGGTCAAGGGAGATTATACTGGAATGATCAAGTGCTGGAAAGTTTTGAACAGTTTGTTTATGATCAAGAGGCTGGACGGTGTCCAATATTTCAAGAGATCATTTACAAAGCTGAGTACGTTGCCTAAAGGTGAAATAAATAGGCTTGCTCAGTTACAACTGATAAATCCTGAGAGAGATAACCGTGCAAACTTCATTCAGACTACGCTATAAAGAGAAATTCGTACAAAGAGGTATAGTTTTATAAAGCCAACTCTGGGTAAAAGAATTATTTATAAGAAACGGCTAGATCCAGCTACAAATAAGCCATTGATCAGAATGCGCTATCCTCCGACTGATTGCATAAAAAGAATTACTCTGGAAACGGTTCCCCTAAACTTTCTTAGAAGATTTCACTACTGGGAGTTTGATAGCTAAACTGGAGAAGCTGTATTGGTTTTTGTGCTGGGAGTTTGATAGGACATACGAACTTGTCTAAGTTCGTACGAACTTACCTAAGTTCGTATGGGCCTGGACAAGAGCTAAGTTCGTAGGGCCCAGCCCGTACGAACTTGAGCTCTATATATGTTCTAAGTTCGTACGAATTTAAGAATAAGTTTTGACAACAGATTTTCAGTGGTCTTGAGAGAGAGAGAAAACCTTTGTATTGAGGGCTTAGTCTTGATTGAATGTAAAGATTGGTTATATTCAATAAAGACGTGTTTATTAGTGTTCTTTACGTATTCGTGTATAATCGTTGATTATCGTTAGGTATATTCAAGGATTCCGCACTTGTTTATACTTGAATATCTCGTAGATCCAGACTACAGGAACCTACAGAACCTGAGAGAAATTGTATGTGCGTTTGTATATCATATTCAGAGAGAGATTGAGAGCTTGTAACTGATTAGAAGTATCAATACATAAGCATTTGATTACGAGTTCATATTCATACATATACAAACGCATATATACATTCGGATTTCTATCAATTCACGTCCAAATCACAAGATTAGATCCAACAACGTCGATTACATACCGTTTTACTACTATGTGATTGTTGTTTATTTTAACACAAATCGATTTCGTAATAATAATTATGCCCCTAACAACACAAATTTCTAGATCCGCCACTGCACATGACATGCCATGTGTATGAAAACCCGATAAACAATCAAGCCTCTAAGACTAAACCAACACAAAACAAATAGATACAAACAATAATCCACTATAATCGCATAATAAGAGATTAGCTACACGCAACACACATCTCACTGGGAATCTTACATCTCTCCATAATGCAGAGAGCTCGAGGAGAAGATCTAAATCTAAAGGAGAACATCATCAAGCGAACCGTATCAATGATGAGATCAACCACCTACACAACATATCTTCTGCCTTTGTCAAAGGGCCGATTATTCCGCTCTTGCCGGATAAAATAAGCAGTTGAAGCCAAGACAAGACGAGCAGCAACATGAATAACATTCTTCAGATTAGTAGTAGCTATCAAATAAGGAATAATATTACCCATTTTGTTAGAAGCAAATCGCATCTTTGCATAATTAGAAACCTGAGAAGAAAGAGAACACTCAAAGGATATGTGAGCATGAGAATCCTGACGAGAGCCACACAAGGAGCATTGAAGTAGATGTAAGTCAATCAAGGGGCAAAGATTCCATTTGCTCAGCCTATCTTGCATCTTCAGCTTGCCTTTCAAGACAAGCCACAGGTGGAAAGAACGCCTATATATACATTGAGAAAACTCAGACAATAGGCGCCCAATCCACCAAAGAACCTAGAGGCCGAATAGACTCCCAAACCTCCCCAACCCAAAAGTCAATAAGATTACCATCCAAATCAGGCCAAAATAATCTATCAGGCTGGGAATTAAAGAGTAGACACTACTATCTGAGCAAAAATAGAATAACTATGGAGTCCTTGCTCTAACCACCCCCAACCATAATCATCAACTAAATTAGCAATAGCGTTTGTAAACTAAAAACTAGCTCGAGTCGCCGTCCATTGACTCGACAAAATACTCGTAATAAGGCATTGGGCACTGTTTAGGTCTTATAGATTCCAAAACTTGATTAACAAATTAAATTAAAAGATTAATTTATATCAAGTTAATCAACAACCAAACTTGTATTGTTCTTGGCGGAAATAAGAACAATTGTAACAACAGTTATTTAATATAATGAATATGGTTTACTCAATAATAAAAAATGAATACAAGTATGAATAATTCAATCGCACTGAGCTAAATTGAATTAATCAATCAAAAAAATAGCCTATAGTAATTCACAGAGAATTTCTAAGTTTTTGTTCAACTTTGTTCGACAGTTTCTATGAACAATCAATCACCTATTAATACAAGTTAAGGTGTTGATTGTTAGTAAATTCTGTTGATGCATCTTAGAGTGTCTGTCAGTTGTTCAAGGATATACAAAGCAATCACGGCCACCACCGCTATTTACCGTGATCATGTCACGGACTTTTGGCTCAACGCGGCGATTAACTCAGATCTCCCGTATACAAGACTTATATCAAGAGTTTACGATCGTGAGATCATCGTATCTGAACAGACTATCAGGGATTTCTTTGAGTTTCCGGATGATTCAAAAATGCCGGTTACTTTCTCGAATGCCTTTATCTCTGGAGGCATGATCCGTCTAGGCTTTCCTACTATACCCAGAGATCAATATCGCAAGGCTTTTCTTACCAAAGTCTGGCGGTATTTGATGCATATCATGATAGTGTGCCTTTCAGCACGCAAAGCCGGTTTCGATGGCATTAGCCATTCAACTGCGTCTGCAATGTTGGCTCTCGTTTATAACAAGCCTTATAACTTTTCGGGCTACATTTTTCGAGCAATGGTGGACCACGCTCAGGCAGGCGAGGGTCAGTGGGCTTTGTACCCACGTTTCGTTCAACTACTCATCAACCACTTGCTCCCAGGTTTACCGGTGGCCCCACAGCACCAATTTCGCCCAACACCGATGAATACCCGAATTTTCGTGGTTTCCGGTCAATACGCTAAGGGTGCACCGGTCCCGCCTGACGTGCCACTTTTTGGCCATATTGTGGATGAGGCCTATGTGCCTCCGGAGGGTGACGAATTCGCCGATCCGGCTCTTATTCCTAGGCCACTGTCACCTCCGCCACAGGCACCGGTTCAACATCATCAACAACAACAACAACAGCATCACCAACAACAACAACAACAAGCTATCAATCCCGATCCTCAATTTGAAGATCTCATGAGGGATATTGATGACATATGCCCCTCTCCTCCCAGGTCGACGGGCAAAAGGCCACGTGAGGATGTCACTTACATTGTCTCTGACGACATACCAACATCCAGTCGACCTCGCACCTCTTCGTCTGCAGGGCCTTCAGAAATTCAGACTCCAGTGCACCCTCATCCGGATATTATAAAGCAACTTTTGGAACGGATGGAGGAAATGCAGACGACTCTGAACGACCAGGCTATTATCATTCAGTCTCAAGCTGCACTTATCGAGGCTCAAACTTCTAGAATTACGACCTTAGAGGATAAGTTTAGGGAGTTTGAGACCCGGTCTATTGGTCCGGGGGAGTCTGTTCCCTCTGGTCCAACTATAGAACCAATAGGACCGGGGTCTGAGTCTGTAATTGAAGATGTACATATTGAACAATCTAATGAAATGCCCACTTTAGAGTATTTTCCTGTGCACCGGATTCCAGGCCAGCCAAGACCATTGGCTGTAGACTATTCTTGTGCAGACCTCTCGTTTATTCAACGCATGATAAACGAAGTCAATTCTGATAATGAGAGTGAAAATTTTGAAGAAGATGTTGATTTTGAAGTTGAGGAGGAAGAACTTAATGATGATGAGTTCTATGATGATGCTCCAATTATTGAGTCAGATTCTTCTGAAGACGAAACTGAAAATACTTCTGAGACTCAAGATGAAGGAACATCGGAGACTCCTATTCCTGATGATGAACCGATTGAGACGAAGGCTGAAAGACTTGCTAGATGGTGGCCGCACAGAAAAGATAGAAAACAAGTGCCGGTCACCTGCAAATCATACAAGGTCACTGGAGTGTATACTGGACTGATAAAGAGTTGGAAGATCTCAAATGGATTGTTTATGATCAAAAGGCTTGATGGTATCCAATATTTCAAAAGATCATCCTCAAAGCTGAGCACCTTGCCAAAAGGAGAAATCAATCGTCTCGCTCAGCTTGCTTTGATTAATCCTTCGAGAGACGATCGTGCCAACTTCATTCAGTCTACGCTTCAACGAGAAATTCGCACTAAACGGTACAGCTTCATCAAACCGACATTGGGAACTAGAATTATTTACAAGAAACGGTTAGATCCTGTCACCAAACAGCCATTGATTAAAATGCGTTATCCTCCGGCTGAGTGCTTGAAGAAGATACCTCTGGAGATAGTTCCCTTGGACTTTCTAAGAAGATTTCATTACTGGGAACTGGATGCTCATACTGGTGAAGCAGTTTTGATATTTGTGCCTGAAACAGAGCAACCAGAGATGAGCTCACTTTATAACTTGAAGAAAACTCAATTCAGAGTTTTTGATCCGATGAGCTTAATAAATTTCTCTGAGAAAGATTTGAGAAAGCTATTTGACAATCCGATTCGCTTCAATGAGAAGAAAGTGATGAACAAGAAGATCGCACTTCAATTTCAGAGGATTGTCAATGTGTGTGTGACACATGGAATACACGCTGGCGGTGTATTTCCAGCAGGCTGGGTTTGAACGAAGATCTTGAAGACCAAGCTGAAGACACGGGGGAGTTTGTTGATGCATCTTAGAGTGTCTGTCAGTTGGTCAAGTCTGTACTGTGTTTGTAAATGTAATAGACTTAGTGAAAATTACATTTTCTGTATTCTGCGACACAAGGCTTGTGTTGCATGAGTTGTAGTTGCGACACAGTGTTTGTGTCGCAATAGTGATCTTTGCGACACAAGGCTTGTGTCGCAAAACGGCCAGTTTGTTTAGTATAAATATCAAAGTTAGAGATATTTAGGGAAAGACTTTCACACACATATTATTCTTTGTATTTTGGCTGCTACATCTTTGAGAGAATACCTTGAGTATAGAAATATAAAGTTTTATTCCTTTTGTTCTTCATTGTCTAAACTTTATATTCTTGTGATTGTCTCCTCCATGCGATTTGATTAAAAGATTCAAGATTGGGATCCACAATTGGTATCAGAGCCACAATCTTTGATTATTGGTGGTATCAAATCATTTGGGTAAGTATTTAAATACTTATTTTGATTATTTAACATTTGTTTTGGTGTTAGATCTTCATTATAGGTATCTTGGAGCTGAAGTTTTGGTGTTTTTGAACCTAAAAATCTATGTTTGTACAAGATTTTTCGATAAAAAACGTTTAGGTTTCGAAAATTTTCGTTTTTGAGGTTTTTCTCACTAACAGCGCCGTTTCTGTGACACAAGGTTGCGACATAATATTGTGTCGCTATAGGGATTCAGCGACCTTAATCCTGCGACATAGTGTTGCGCCATAAGGTTCTTGCGACATAATCCTTGTGTCGCTTCTAGTCCTCTTGCGACATAACGTCTGCGACACAACATTAGTGTCGCATTATTCAGTTTTCAAAATTTTTGAAAAGTCTCTCGAGCCCTTTACCATGTCTGCTTCTACATCAACATCACTTCAACAGGTTGGGGCAATGTTAAAGCACAATAGTGAGGTGGGTTCTACGAACAAACCACCGATGTACACTACTGGTATGAACTATTTAGACTGGCGTCAGCGGTTTGAAGCGTTTGTATCGTTCAACGATGCTGAGATGCTGATCTATTTAGAGGAACGATATGAACGCCCTGTTCGAACTGGTATATTTAATGGACCTATTCCTGAAAAGTCCATTAAATCAATGACTCCTGAAGAACCCAAGGCCTTCGATACTGAACGAAAAACATATTCTGCAATTACCATGGCTTTACCTCAACAATATTGAGACAACTACGCCATCACAAGAACGCTTATGATCTATGGAAGGGGTTCGAAAAGAAATGTGGTGGTAGTGACCAGTACAAGCGAAACAAACTGGATCTTGTTAAGAAACAGTTTGAGGTCTTTGACATGTTACCTACTGAGTCTCTGGAGGATATGTGTAATAGATACTCCAGCTCGTAAGTGAATTAGTCGAGGGTGGTGTAAATCTTGACAAAACTGATGTAAACAAGAAGCTTTTGGGTTCCTTACCCAATAAGTGGAATACTCGAGTGCTGCTGATGGAAAAAGACGAGGATATAATGGATATGGAGCTCGATGATCTGATCGGACAAATTGCTGCTGATCTCCTGGATATGCAGAAGAAGGAGACCAAGGCTACTGCACATATTCAGAATCCTATGTTATATGGTGTGGATGTTCCTGCTGCAGCAACTCAAGCTGCTGGGCTGCATTCTTTTCTGGGGGTTCTGGTGCTCAAAATACATCTACTTGTTTTGGATATACTACCACCAACTCTTCTAGTGGGGGTGGTGCTTACTCCAACTTTAAAGGAGCATCTCCTGCAGTTGCTGAAGAACAGGCAGCTGTCTTCACAGCTTTCTTGTCAGCTTATGATGACTTCCTATCCAACAAGAACAGCACCGTGAATATGACTGAAGAAGATTTCAGTCAAATTGATCAAGAAGAGCTTGAACTAATGGACTTGAAGTGGAGCATGGCTATGCTCACAAGACGCGTCAAGAATTTCTTAAAGAAGACTGGGAGGAAGAATGTCACTGATCCGGAAGAGAAGGGTCTTGGATTCAATAAGAGCAAGGTGAAATGCTACCAGTGTCACAACTATGGACACTTTGCTCGTGAATGTGACCGAAAGAAGAATCCACCTTCCGGTTTATCCAAGCCCTCTCAGTCCAATTCATCTGAGAAGACCAAATCTGACGAAAAGGTGATGGTTTCCGCTGCGCTACTGCTTTCCAACAATGCTTGGGAATGGTCTGACCCAGATGAAGATGATTCAGAACGGGCACTGATGGCTGAAGTGCATGAGGTACATGATGAACCATTATCTTGTGTATCATGTGTTAAATTAACTAACCAGCTAAACAGGTATAGAGAGGATACCACACGCCTTAACACTGTCATCGAAAATTTAAATGAAACAAATATTATGTTACGTGACAGTGATAAGGCCAGTGATCAAAAGTTAAAGCTGTTTTGGAAGAGAAAAAGGAACTAAAAGCTAAAATTTTTGAACAACAAGATGAAATTGGTAGCTATGTTGACATGCTATCATCTGTTAAAAGGGAACTTGTTGAATCTCAAACTGAGGTTCTAAATTCCTCTCTAGTCTTTGATGAAATCCTACAGGCACAGAGAACTGACACTAAGAGTAAGGCAGGACTTGGTTTTCATCAAGTCCCACCTCCTAAGGATTATTTACCTATGCCTGTTAGGGATAATGTCAATGATATGATGCCTATCTTTACTAAGATAGATGTTAAAACTGTCAAACCTACTGTGAGCATCAATATAAGTAAGTCTGAGATAGTTAGGGCTGAAAATGTCATCATTGCATGTGAACAACCTGAAACTAGTAGGCCAGAGCCAGTTAGGGCTAATACTAGTGAGTCTGAAACAAGTAAGACTCAAAAGGTTGAGAAAGTTAAACCTATTAAGGCCAAGATTCATCAGACTGAACTTATTAAATCTGAAAATATAGTTGAGCCTAAATTAGGAAAGACTCTTTCTGTGCTTCCTCGTATTATTGAAGAGGAAATTGAAATTGAGGATATAACTGATCAAGAGTATCGACCAGTTAAGAAAAACGTCAAACCTGAAAATCATATAATTACTATCGAACAAAATGAACAGGCTATAACAAAAGGAAAAGGTAAAGCTATGGCTGAACCTCAAAAGAAGATTGTTTCTAAAACAACTATATTAAATAAATCTTCTAAAAACTCTTCTAAAGCATCTCTTGTTGAATGTTCACGTAAATGTGACTGTTCAACACATGCTTCTTTTGGTCGAGCTCATCGGTTTATTCTTCAATCTCAATCAAGTGTTGAGCATCGATCCTGTTTCTACTGCAAGAAGCAAGGTCATTTGATAAATGTTTGTCCCGTGCTTGCGAAGAAACATTATGGGAAACAGGTTTCGCGAGCTTCAAAATTTAAGAATCCTTCAGAGAAGTCTATTTCAATGAAAGGCTCAAAGACTCCTGTCCCAGTTGTCAAAGTCAACAAAGTTGAGCAAAATACTTAGCAAAACTTGAAGCTCAAAGTTGTTGACTCGCAAGCATCCAAACCAAAGCAGGTTTGGAAGATTAAAGAATCTTGCAAAGATTCTACATCCAACAATACCTCATCAGTAAAACATTCTAAACTTTTTGAAAACAAAGTTTTGACTGATGTGGTCATTGTTGATGATGTTACTGGAGTACCCAAGACTATAAAGGCTTGGGTCTCCATTTCTAACTAATTTACCTTGTTTGTGGTGCCGCAGCAACCTGAAGCTGTAAAGAATAGTAAATGGTATATCGACAGCGGTTGTTCTCGGCACATGACCGGTGATGTTTCCCTTTTATCTGAGGTTCATGCCTACAATGGAGGATATGTGGCCTTCGCTGGTGACAAAGGGGGAGTTATTTCTGGTCAGGGTACGCTTACTAATGGAATTGTAAGCTTTGAGAAGGTGAATTTTGTAGAACAATTGCAACACAATCTTCTCAGTGTCTCTCAAGTGTGCGATAAAAAGTACACTACTACTTTCACAGACACCGAGTGTTGCATATTGAAGCCGGGATTTGTTATCCCTGAAGAATGGGTGCTTCTAAGGGCACCTCGGGAGCGAGACACGTATATTCTTGACATGAGTACTGTGGAAACTACACAGCTCACATGTCTTCTATCTAAAGCTCCTGAGAAGGAATTGTTATTATGGCACAGGCGTATGGGACACTTGCACTTTCGCAGTATGAACTACCTGATCAAGAATGATCTAGTGCGAGGTGTCCCTAAGCAATCCTTTGGACTGAATGATCATTGCGTCCCTTGTCAGAAAGGAAAGCAACACAAGAAGTCTCACAGACCGAAGCTGGCCAATTCAACTGAGAAGCCCTTGGAGCTGCTTCACATGGATCTATTCGGGCCAGTCAGAAAGAAGAGTTTGGGAGGAGCTTCGTATTGCCTTGTTGTGACGGATGATTATTCGCGGTTTTCTTGGGTTTATTTTCTGAAGACCAAGGATGAAGTGCCTGAGATTCTCATCTATCTATTCGACAAACTGCAAAATCTTTGTGAGTTGAGAATCAAGAAGATAAGGAGTGATAACGGTACAGAGTTCAAGAACTCGATTATAGAACTGTATTGTTTGAGCAATGGTATTGAACACCAATTCAGTGCCGCAAGGAATCCACAGCAAAATGGGGTTGCAGAACGTAAGAATAGGACTTTGATTGAGGCTGCACGTACAATGCTATCTGACTCTAAGCTTCCAATCACATTTTGGGCCGAAGCTGTGAATATGGCCTGCTATGTTCTGAATCGGGTGTTAATGGTTAAGAAGAAGAACAAGACATCTTATGAATTGTTCAACAACAGAAAGCCTAATCTACAGTTTCTTGAACCATTTGGCTGCCTATGCACCATTATGCACACCAAGGAACGAATTGCTAAGTTTGGTGAGAAATCCTGTGAAGGTGTTTTTCTAGGATTCTCTAATAACTCACCCAACAAACGTGTGTATAACTTAGTGACCAAGCGTGTGGAAGAACATTTTGAAGTCACCTTTTTCCATTACACTGACAACCCTCAGCGGAAGGGACCCGAATATTTGTTTGACTATCAAACACTGTTTGATTCTTTCAATATTCCTGAGGAAAATGAAGAAGAGGATATAGTGACACTACTTCATGGGCTGGACATCGCTTCTGAAACACCACCCATCTCTGTTCCTCCACCACCTACAGGAACACCAGCAACAACTCCTGCTGCTACTTGTGAGACTCCACCTCCACTCATCACTGAGAATGTTCATGATCCTACAAATGATGAGGAACAAATGTTTGAGGATTCTGTTCAATCACCTGCATCTGACCTTGAAGATTTACCTGCACTTCAACTCGAACTTGAAGCTGACTCTACAAACCTTGATTCTATCATCGTTCCGGCTGCAATTCCGAGTTCTCGGATAAATGTGTCACATCCAGTTGATGCCATTCTTGGTGATTTAAACAAAGGTGTTTTAACGAGAAGACAGACTGCTGCTGCTGAACAATCTATGTTGACATCGTCTCCTGTTACCGTCACTGATCCTGTTTGTCTTGGTTCAGAAATTGAAGAATGCTTTCTCTCACAAGTAGAACCGAAAAAGAATGCTTTCAACCACCTACACAACATATCTTCTGCCTTTGTCAAAGGGCCGATTATTCCGCTCTTGCCGGATAAAATAAGCAGTTGAAGCCAAGACAAGACGAGCAGCAACATGAATAACATTCTTCAGATTAGTAGTAGCTATCAAATAAGGAATAATATTACCCATTTTGTTAGAAGCAAATCGCATCTTTGCATAATTAGAAACCTGAGAAGAAAGAGAACACTCAAAGGATATGTGAGCATGAGAATCCTGACGAGAGCCACACAAGGAGCATTGAAGTAGATGTAAGTCAATCAAGGGGCAAAGATTCCATTTGCTCAGCCTATCTTGCATCTTCAGCTTGCCTTTCAAGACAAGCCACAGGTGGAAAGAACGCCTATATATACATTGAGAAAACTCAGACAATAGGCGCCCAATCCACCAAAGAACCTAGAGGCCGAATAGACTCCCAAACCTCCCCAACCCAAAAGTCAATAAGATTACCATCCAAATCAGGCCAAAATAATCTATCAGGCTGGGAATTAAAGAGTAGACACTACTATCTGAGCAAAAATAGAATAACTATGGAGTCCTTGCTCTAACCACCCCCAACCATAATCATCAACTAAATTAGCAATAGCGTTTGTAAACTAAAAACTAGCTCGAGTCGCCGTCCATTGACTCGACAAAATACTCGTAATAAGGCATTGGGCACTGTTTAGGTCTTATAGATTCCAAAACTTGATTAACAAATTAAATTAAAAGATTAATTTATATCAAGTTAATCAACAACCAAACTTGTATTGTTCTTGGCGGAAATAAGAACAATTGTAACAACAGTTATTTAATATAATGAATATGGTTTACTCAATAATAAAAAATGAATACAAGTATGAATAATTCAATCGCACTGAGCTAAATTGAATTAATCAATCAAAAAAATAGCCTATAGTAATTCACAGAGAATTTCTAAGTTTTTGTTCAACTTTGTTCGACAGTTTCTATGAACAATCAATCACCTATTAATACAAGTTAAGGTGTTGATTGTTAGTAAATTCTGTTGATGCATCTTAGAGTGTCTGTCAGTTGTTCAAGGATATACAAAGCAATCACGGCCACCACCGCTATTTACCGTGATCATGTCACGGACTTTTGGCTCAACGCGGCGATTAACTCAGATCTCCCGTATACAAGACTTATATCAAGAGTTTACGATCGTGAGATCATCGTATCTGAACAGACTATCAGGGATTTCTTTGAGTTTCCGGATGATTCAAAAATGCCGGTTACTTTCTCGAATGCCTTTATCTCTGGAGGCATGATCCGTCTAGGCTATCCTACTATACCCAGAGATCAATATCGCAAGGCTTTTCTTACCAAAGTCTGGCAGTATTTGATGCATATCATGATAGTGTGCCTTTCAGCACGCAAAGCCGGTTTCGATGGCATTAGCCATTCAACTGCGTCTGCAATGTTGGCTCTCGTTTATAACAAGCCTTATAACTTTTCGGGCTACATTTTTCGAGCAATGGTGGACCACGCTCAGGCAGGCGAGGGTCAGTGGGCTTTGTACCCACGTTTCGTTCAACTACTCATCAACCACTTGCTCCCAGGTTTACCGGTGGCCCCACAGCACCAATTTCGCCCGACACCGATGAATACCCGAATTTTTGTGGTTTCCGGTCAATACGCTAAGGGTGCACCGGTCCCGCCTGACGTGCCACTTTTTGGCCATATTGTGGATGAGGCCTATGTGCCTCCGGAGGGTGACGAATTCGCCGATCCGGCTCTTATTCCTAGGCCACTGTCACCTCCGCCACAGGCACCGGTTCAACATCATCAACAACAACAACAACAGCATCACCAACAACAACAACAACAAGCTATCAATCCCGATCCTCAATTTGAAGATCTCATGAGGGATATTGATGACATATGCCCCTCTCCTCCCAGGTCGACGGGCAAAAGGCCACGTGAGGATGTCACTTACATTGTCTCTGACGACATACCAACATCCAGTCGACCTCGCACCTCTTCGTCTGCAGGGCCTTCAGAAATTCAGACTCCAGTGCACCCTCATCCGGATATTATAAAGCAACTTTTGGAACGGATGGAGGAAATGCAGACGACTCTGAACGACCAGGCTATTATCATTCAGTCTCAAGCTGCACTTATCGAGGCTCAAACTTCTAGAATTACGACCTTAGAGGATAAGTTTAGGGAGTTTGAGACCCGGTCTATTGGTCCGGGGGAGTCTGTTCCCTCTGGTCCAACTATAGAACCAATAGGACCGGGGTCTGAGTCTGTAATTGAAGATGTACATATTGAACAATCTAATGAAATGCCCACTTTAGAGTATTTTCCTGTGCACCGGATTCCAGGCCAGCCAAGACCATTGGCTGTAGACTATTCTTGTGCAGACCTCTCGTTTATTCAACGCATGATAAACGAAGTCAATTCTGATAATGAGAGTGAAAATTTTGAAGAAGATGTTGATTTTGAAGTTGAGGAGGAAGAACTTAATGATGATGAGTTCTATGATGATGCTCCAATTATTGAGTCAGATTCTTCTGAAGACGAAACTGAAAATACTTCTGAGACTCAAGATGAAGGAACATCGGAGACTCCTATTCCTGATGATGAACCGATTGAGACGAAGGCTGAAAGACTTGCTAGATGGTGGCCGCACAGAAAAGATAGAAAACAAGTGCCGGTCACCTGCAAATCATACAAGGTCACTGGAGTGTATACTGGACTGATAAAGAGTTGGAAGATCTCAAATGGATTGTTTATGATCAAAAGGCTTGATGGTATCCAATATTTCAAAAGATCATCCTCAAAGCTGAGCACCTTGCCAAAAGGAGAAATCAATCGTCTCGCTCAGCTTGCTTTGATTAATCCTTCGAGAGACGATCGTGCCAACTTCATTCAGTCTACGCTTCAACGAGAAATTCGCACTAAACGGTACAGCTTCATCAAACCGACATTGGGAACTAGAATTATTTACAAGAAACGGTTAGATCCTGTCACCAAACAGCCATTGATTAAAATGCGTTATCCTCCGGCTGAGTGCTTGAAGAAGATACCTCTGGAGATAGTTCCCTTGGACTTTCTAAGAAGATTTCATTACTGGGAACTGGATGCTCATACTGGTGAAGCAGTTTTGATATTTGTGCCTGAAACAGAGCAACCAGAGATGAGCTCACTTTATAACTTGAAGAAAACTCAATTCAGAGTTTTTGATCCGATGAGCTTAATAAATTTCTCTGAGAAAGATTTGAGAAAGCTATTTGACAATCCGATTCGCTTCAATGAGAAGAAAGTGATGAACAAGAAGATCGCACTTCAATTTCAGAGGATTGTCAATGTGTGTGTGACACATGGAATACACGCTGGCGGTGTATTTCCAGCAGGCTGGGTTTGAACGAAGATCTTGAAGACCAAGCTGAAGACACGGGGGAGTTTGTTGATGCATCTTAGAGTGTCTGTCAGTTGGTCAAGTCTGTACTGTGTTTGTAAATGTAATAGACTTAGTGAAAATTACATTTTCTGTATTCTGCGACACAAGGCTTGTGTTGCATGAGTTGTAGTTGCGACACAGTGTTTGTGTCGCAATAGTGATCTTTGCGACACAAGGCTTGTGTCGCAAAACGGCCAGTTTGTTTAGTATAAATATCAAAGTTAGAGATATTTAGGGAAAGACTTTCACACACATATTATTCTTTGTATTTTGGCTGCTACATCTTTGAGAGAATACCTTGAGTATAGAAATATAAAGTTTTATTCCTTTTGTTCTTCATTGTCTAAACTTTATATTCTTGTGATTGTCTCCTCCATGCGATTTGATTAAAAGATTCAAGATTGGGATCCACAAATTCTACGGCTTAAATTTTAGAAAACTAAATCAAAAGACTAATCCAAATTATCTTAATTGATTATTTTTGAATTCGAATATTCCTTAATTAGTTGCACATTTATTTATGAATCTGTAACAGTCTTGACTCTGTCAAACATTCTTCAATATGTATACTTCACTCTGTATGATTTTCAGTCTGCAAGCTCTTAGTCTGTTATCTACACTATGTAGTGTCGTGAGTATGTGATTACTTTAGTATGTACATCACACAAACTTAGATTATACATACTAAGAATAACACTTAGTTAATTTTTGCAGATTCAAGATTTTGACTCTTCAGATTTATAACTTAGGTTTGATCATTGTTTTTCCCGACAATCTCCCCATATCTGATGATGTCAAAATCTTTTACAATTTAAAGCGAGATAAGTTAAAGTAACAACTAATGACTATGACTTACATGATAAGTCAATATTACAAATAGTATGTTATTACAAGTATAGAACAGAAAATTGAATTACATTGAATTAATCTGTAATACCCAAACATACAAGTAAGTAATATATATATATATATATATCTAATATTATCATTCTGATAATGATGACTTCAATCCAAAATAATGTAACCAAAACTCTTTTAACAACTATTGTCAATTAAAAACGTAAAAGGATAACTAATAATAGATTAAACATCACTATTATTATTACAGTTGTTATAATAAAATAAGATAGTAAATATGTGATGATCGGGGTTCCATACACATGCTTGTATCAATTAAATATATTAATGAATATAGCATACGAAGAGAAAAGGAACTGAAATATCATTTCTTTTAGGGATCATGTTTATTTGGCATATAAGTGAATTGTCTTGAAGCAAAATAAAATGCTTTCCCTTTCTCCTGTGTGGGTGTCATCCTTAAAGACCACCCAAAATAACTCTTCCAAATATATCACCAAAAGGATTCAGATTTAGACTACAAGAAATTAGTCATTCTTTTGATTGAAGCTTAACACGACGTATCCAAATTCGGTAAGGTCTCAATCTCTAATCTTTTACTGATAGCCATTAAAATCTTCATGTGTATTTACTAATATGAATAATGGATTAAATAGGAATAATCGGCACATGCAAATCCATCAATTAGTAACATATTGTAATTCTGATCTAGACATTTATGTACGTATGTATGTAACCAATTAGATGAATTTTGCATGTTACTTATATTAAAAGTTATTAACAATTATGACCAAATGATTAAATAAAGTATTTGAGTATTAAAAGAAGGGAAAATATAGATGGACTTTATTGACTGTTATGTATACTGATTCCTTGATTTCTGTTTTGTAAGTTACATGAACAAATAAGCTAAAATATAGTCACTTAAAATATTATTGTATTTTGAGCTTGTTCTGTTTTTAACCTTTTAAAAAAAAAATTGTAGTCTTTGGCTAAGTACCTTACTAAGATTTAACCATAGGTTTAGCACACTAATTACCTTTGCCCAACTTAATGTTACTTGAACTAGTCAAAATATTAAATAAGAATTTGAGAGCTAGTATCTTTGATAAAAATTTGTAAAAGTTAATGTAAGGACATTTAACGGTTATGTTAAGACTTTAAAACTTTAAACCTTAAAGTTATAGGAAACTTATCAATATATTAGTCATCACTGACCACATTATTAAATCTAAGATATAGTATTAAATTAAGTGTTTTCGAATAAACTTAAAATGGCTTAAACTGTGAGACTTATGAAATGAGTTATCACGTGAACTTAAAACAAAATCATTATGGTAATAGTAAATCAGTAACCTAAGACATAAATAAGTAATATTATTCATAAAAGTAGGAATCAACAATTTAACTTATAAGTGTATGAAGTAACTTAAATTAAAGCATGAAACCTACCAAGGTCGACGGGCAGACACATATGTAAACAATGATCTTTGTAAGCGTTATTAATGAATAGATCGTTAAATATTGTAGATTATTTTACGGAGAAGTAGATTCGAGTCCCTTTTTCCTCATAGACATTGTGAATTGCTTTATAAGATACGGATTTCTAATCTTGCTTATAAGATTTCGTTCACTAAATAATATTTTGTATGCCTTATTTGTTCCGTGACTACTATTTTTTTGACCTTTTCTACGGATTCTAATCTTACTCTTAAAATTACCTATGACTCGATACATGTCAGTATGAGTTATTACTGTTTGGCTATGCTACGTTTCAATAATTTATACGGATTTCTCATCTTAATTATAAGATATCTTTGATCTCATTATCTATTTCTCTTGCTATTTATCCTTTGTATATAGATTCATAAAATGCTATAATTCATATTATTTTGTATGTTCAAATAATTCATATGCGTTGCATGACATTCTTTTGGACCTTTGTTATTGTGGTGATCATTATTGGATTTGCTCTAGCTTTGGAGACTATTTGTGTGATAGTATGATTTTACCTATTCCGATACCCGAGCTATTTTCCTACCTATGGAGGGACCATAAGGGCATCATTGCGGCACCAATGATGTCGCACCATCCGTGGCGGTGCGATTAGTTCACGGCGTCTCTTTTGTTTGTTTTCTGAGAACACTTGGCCACTAGGAGGCGTATGGGTCGGCCCTAGTTTATATGTTTTGTAGGTTTGGTGGATGGTTGTGTTGTGTCCACGCGCCATCACACATTTTTAGGGTACATATGGATTGGCCAGTCCTATGTACATTTATATGTTTATGATTTGTAGGGAGCTCACGGGGTATCTCCTCATTATTCGATTGTATATTATTTGATTCGTTATTTCGTTTGACCTCGATTATATTCTATCTAACCTTAACGATTGTGCAACTTCCTTTCATTTATGATTAGTTATTGTTTCGTTTATATTCGTTCACTGGGCATTTGGCTCAGCCGCATTTCTTTCTCCGAGGCAGGTAATCAGGGGACACGTGGGGGACAGTGAGGAGTACTATGGTTGACAAGTTATCTCTGAAGAAGCCACTGGTTGAAGGACATGTAGTTTACTTTCTTTCATGTTCCAAATAAATGTCTAAGTTTAATAAGCTTGAGCGGTTTTGACTCTCAGGATTTATTATCACTATATCTCGTTGCAATTAAATATTGTGTTGGTGGATCTTATGCCAATTCAATGATTTTTGTTTATTATGTTTCTTTGATACTACTATATACATGTGACATTCCATCCGATTAAAGATGGGGTGTTACATAATCATTTCTTCTCTTGTTCTTCTTCTCCTCCATCCGCTCTATCCACTCTTTCTCAAATCTTCTATGTTGCTTTATGATTTTATCACACTTGCCTTTAAGTTCTGGTAATCTGTCCAAATCATTTAGATGATAAAACAAACACCTCACTACTTTTTTTCTAAATGGTAGACTTCACTACTCCTTGCACAAGTCTAGTAATGCCAGCAAGTGATAGTATTCAGTCTCATTGAGCATAACCACAATTTGAAAGCACTCAATCCGTTGACCATATGTATACATAAATCCTTTATGTTTTCTGGTTTTGATGTATGTATTGTCTTGAAACTCAATATCATCTGGTATAGGATGAGTTATATGGTTTTTGTCTTCCATAATCAATTCAATAGATCTCTTGGCCTTTGTGATATTGTATGACACATAGAAAGTGCCACAATCATACTCATCTAGTCTTCTTAAATCATATGCAACCTCAACTAATAAAATGATCTCAAACATCACCATTTATTTTAGCTCCTTATCCCTCATGTTCTTATTAACCTATCAATGTACTTCCATTCTATCAATCCCAGAGTATGTAATTTGTCAATATACACATGTTGAATTACATGACTTGCTATAATGTAGTCTATTCTCACTCTCTTATTCGTTCTGTACACTATGCAACTCATATGTAGGTCGTTAGGGATTCTTCTATACACATTGTTGTCTTTGAGCTTGCATTATAAGAGATATTTCATGTTGTACTTAGCCATAAGCAAATGATCCTCTATAAGTTGTTGTTCATTTAATTTCGCCCGTGTCAAATATTCATCTTGTGACATACCTAGTTTTGTAGCCTTAACAGTGATTTCTTGTTGAAATACTTAAGTTGTAGAAGTTTGATCTTGTTTAAGTTTGCCATAGCCATAGATCTCCCTTTCTCTTTTCAATAGAGGATCAATAGAGGATCAATACCTTCTCCTAATCAATAGGAGGATTAACAGTGATTTCATGTTGAACTACTTCTTTCTTTTTTGGGAGCTTCAACAATAGAGGATCAATATCAACTTTTTCTTCTTCTACTTCCACATGATCAAATACCTTCTCCTTCCCTTTATTTTGATTTGACTCTTGATGTTGTGTCTCAGTCTGTGGACTATACTTTGACCCTCTAGATTCGCCTTTGGATGTCTTCAACTTATTGAATAATATCCCAATAAGAGCATCATCATCATCATCATCAAAATTAGGTTCTTGTGTTGATTCAGAACTACAATCAGGAATGATGAAATCATCATCGTCGTTGTCATCTTCTTCTTCATCATCCATCTCAAGTAACTCTTCAACAGATACATTCTTGAATTTCGATGCACCTTTAGATTTGTCTTCTTTTTGCTTTGGTGCCATTTATTTCAATCTTTTCTACCTTTGATTATTAACACTTCCCCAGGCTCTTCTTCTTCACCTCTATCTTCATTCTTTATCTTGTCAGCCACATCCAACGTCACTTGATCTATTACAGTTAGATACTGAATTGGTTGCACATGTAAAACATCACTCTGTGGCTCCCTCTGATTTTGTGACTCCCCTCGAGTATGTGCACTTACTATAATTTGAATCTGTAAGTCCCCTTGCGTTTGTGCACTCTCCAGACTCTGTTATTTCAACTTAGTAGCATCAGGTACATCATCACCATCATCTCCCTTATCACCATCACCTCCATCACCAGAATGTTTATCATCATCACTTATATAAACTCATTATTATTTGAATCATTATATTTTGGTTGTGACCTATCTCTACTAACTCCAGTATCCACATCATCAACAATTCTTTCTCCGACCCCTTCTTCTTCAGATAGATTTATCTTTTCAGTATCTATAGACATTATATCCTCCTTAACTTCTACATACTTAGACATATCCTCCTTTTTAAAATCATCTATATAATTAAAAAGGGTAGTCTGCATATCATCTAAACCTCTAGTCACAGTGTGCTCTAACCTATCCATATGGGAACTCATAGTTGACACTAGATCCTTCATCTACTCTAGGTCATTCTGTTTATTATTAGTTTCAGTCTTTCGCCTTTCAAAAAACATGATAATGGCTAGAAGCACATCATTGAGTGTACTAGAAGGCACAAACTAAGGTTGTGAGGGTTGATTAGAAGTGGGTAAAGGTAGTTGTCTCTCACTCATCTCAGGTTGTAAATGAGAAGGATCATGGAGATCTTTTGTTGGTGTTGCACTTGTTACCTCACTCTATGTCTTGTGCATAGAATAGAGATTGTAGACGCTTTATTGATGGGGCATTTGGGTCTTTCCTCTCAACAAAATAGAAAGTCTCATTTACTTACGGAATCTCAAATCTCAAATCTCTCTCGCCTCTTCAGTCATCACCAAGATAGACTCTGGTCTCAGACCTTTCGAAATGCATTTGTTAAGAATATAGCTAGATTTTAATAATACCATAAGTGGTGTAGTGGTTTTTCCCTCAAACCTTATCCGTTGGTGGGAAAGGGTATCACTGGAAACAATGGTCGGGATAGCACTATGTCATCAACCGTACCTTGTTAGTATGAAGGGTATCATGGATATCTAGTGTTGCAGTTGGTAAATTATCACTGCCCATTGGGTTATATTATGGAAGGTCATTGAATTCAGAAGGGTTTGAGATTTGTACTTTAGTTTGTGATCAGACGGAGGCATTGACAATCTATGCAGAAGGGTGTAAGGAATGACTAACAGAAGTGTGAACTAGTACAAGACTAGTGGTTAATATTAGTGAGGTCATTGATAGTGAAGCTGTGAGAGGGGTTGATGAGTTCAGGATTGGAACATCTTCTTCAATGCTCACTAAAGGGGTCAATATAGTGGCAGTAATGAGGGTATCCAAGTTTACTAAACTAGGTATAGGTTGGGTTGTATGTGTAGCCATTGACACCACAGACTCTGACAGAGTTGTATTGGAATTGACTACAACACTGGAAGGTGTCTCGTAGACATCCTGTTCCATGGAGAATGATTCCATTTGTGCTTCAAAATTTTGGGGTTCAGAGTCTAGTGTTTGCTCTGAATTGAGTGTTGACTAAATTGGGTTGGCCTTTGGTTGACTCTTTTTTGTGGGTGAGGATTGCTCAAAGTGATATGGGATGTACTGACATGCGTCCTTAGAAGGTTGAAGATGCATACCCGAGCCTTTATTAGAAGGTAGACCATAAGACTCATGTGACTTTGTGGATGTGGATCTTAAGTCTGTAGAGCTAGACTCTGTGTGCACTCTAGCTGCCACATTGCCTTCTTCATCATTTCCTTTATCAACAAAACCCCTGCCATTACCCGAATTACCACCCTTAATATGAGCATTTGCTGCATATGGATGATTTAAATGGTGTTGCATTGCAGTAGTAATGGGGACCTCAGTAGGATCAATATCATTATTGAATACTTTGAAGGTTAGCATGGGAACAGGATGCTTGGTATTGTTAAACACCAATTCGCTTTTCAAAACATAATAAAAGTATGATAAAGGAAACATTAAAACTATGTGCATGTGCATGTGCATGCATTAGTTGTAAAAACTCATTAAAGTACAGCTCTGCATAATGTATATTAACCTCAGTGATAAATGAATTCAAAATTTGCAGCTTAAACTAATTTAGCTCTCCTGTGCTACCAAATTTACCACCTAAGCTTCTAATTATACTAGAGATAAAAAAAATTTCCATTTTGGTGTGAAGGCATTCAAGAAAATAGTACCTTTAGGTTTAGTATTGCCAATTTAAGTAAAAGAAGCCCTTTCTATATCTTTGGATGGTATCGCAAAAAAAAATTGTCCCTAGGGTAAATCTAGGACATCCCTAATTAATTTCTGATCAATGGTAAGCACCCTATTATCTTGATCAATAGTGCCAGATATCACAGTGTTGGTACTATTTCATTACAAGAATACCACTATTCGTTTTAAATCATTGGACATATATGAGGCAATGTGTTAAAATATGCACCATTTAGTGGATGGGCATTTATAAAATTGATCAATTGCTCATATCCAATGTTTAGTTTTGCAGTTGGAATGGAATTGGTGACAACTTGATTATTAATACACACATTTACCAGCTTACCCTTTGAATGGCTTGGCGTTTGCATTGTAGAAGGTGCAGTATAAGTCCATTGCTCAGCCGTGATGATTTACGAATAAAGATGAATGAAAGTAAAATTTCACAAATTTAGGGTTTTCAAATGCTCTACAGGGAAATCAATAGTTTTAGACGGAATTAAATTGAATGTCTGTTAGTTTTGTGGACCCCACAGAAAGATTCTGTTAAAAATTACTCATAATAGTTAAAACTGATCCCATTGTTATCTTTTAACTAGCAGAGTTAAAATAATTAAAGTTTAATACACTTGATTTATAATAAAAAAAGAAAATTTTAATGCATAAAACAAAACAATTTAATCTCAGAAGAATGAAATCTTTTTGATATTTTAAAGTACCAGACTAAAAATACAAGTAAAAAATTTTAAAATAACTTAATCTAATAAAAATACAAAATATATAAACATCTCTTGGTCTGTGTAAATGTGAGTCTGTAACATATATGAGTCTCTAAAGATCATACAGACTGAGACCTAACATTAAGCATATATTGAGAGTGAATCACTTAGATTCAAGAAATTGCCTTGATATTCCTTTTCTTTCTGGGAGTCGGGATCTCCGTTAGATTGATAGAATAAATGAGGTAGTTTGACATGTGACTCTTTTCTTCTAGCAAATAATGCTTCTTTAATTTGTTTTCAATGGCATTTGGGAAAACGTCTTCTAATGAATCATTCCAGAAGTCGGTAAGTGTTTTGCGGGACACTGGTGGTACTGGAATGAGAGTTATTAAAGTGGGTAGTTTGTGATTATGGTATTTATAATCTTCCTTGTCTTTTATGTGGAGACATCCATTTTCATCTAGTCCTATATGAACAGAAGGAATAATAAAAAGTCATTCTTAAGTATTTTTATAGGAAGGAAAGGAGATTAGAGGAATGGATTCGAATGGGGTTTTTTTATAAATATTTTCCTTCCTATTTTGAGGTGATCGTGAAAGAAAACAATCTATCTATCCTTTTCGTTTACTTTCTTTCCGACTCGAAAATACATGTGAGCTATCTTTATTACAATTTTTTTCATCATTTACTTCTCTTTTCTATTTCATTCCGCTCTTTTCCACTAAAAGAAAACTTGATAATACAACGTTAGAATAACTAGCTAGGTAGAGTTTTACATTTGTAAGTTTTCAAATACAATTGTACTTAATAGAAAAATATTCATAGAAAACTCTTTTAAAATTCACACACGTTCATAAAGATTATATACAATTGTTTGAATTAGGACCTAACACCGGCCTCCACGTGGACAAATAGTATTGTATTTGCATGAGCATGTAAAGGTGGAGGGTTACCTATGTTGTACAGCTTCCTTTTGATCAATTGGATTAGCCGACAAAGATAATGAAGTGAGCACATGAATAAACATTTCTTTTGTACAATCAAGTCAGACTTGATATGGGAAATGCCACGTGTCTGAGGTGCGAGCTTGAGGACGGAACAGGAGGGTCCAAAAGGTTCGGCTCGGATATGTTGGATCCTGTTCGGGCTTTCTAAATCCTATTTGGATTTGGCCGTTATATATAGCACGTCATTAGTAGTAGATTAAAAGCCAACAATCTTACGATGTTAAAAAAATGGTGGAGCGGTATGTTGAGCCAATGTTTTATGATTTAAAGTTGTTAAGTCTATCTATCTAAAAAGATGTAGGTTTATCAAAAATAGCTCGCTAATAACACAAAAGTAGTGTAGCGTTTATCTGATAGCCTCCTCAAGTGGGCTGGATTTTCTAGTTTATAGACTTGGAGTACAGATTTAAGACATGGGCTTGAAACGGAAGAGCTTTTTGGCTTAAATGAGATGAACCTCAATGGGCTTCACAAATGGGCCCGAAAATGCACTATGAGATAAGTATAACGTACGATTAATCGTTTTGTAATATATTTAACTTTATGTTTTTCATCACTATATGTAACTATCTTTTAAAAGTTATATAGTATGTATTTAACTTACAAACATGTATATTGCATGTAATTGATGACATGAAAAGTAGATATTTGATTTTTTCCTTTTGAAAAAAATTATATTGCACGTATCAAACTTTGTCTCAATGTTTATTTGTATGTATCAAAATTAGTGTTTTCTGATCATCCGGATCACCCGTTACATACAATATATGAAATTTGTAAGTTCCACGCACACAATAGCAGTTTTAAAAGTGGTTACGTACAATAGTAAAAAACTTAAAATTTGATACATAATCAAACAATTAATCCAATTTAATAATTTTGATAGCTAGTAATTTCTAGCTCTTTTAATTATAAGAAATTACAATTTGAGTTGAAATGTTTTAGTGTAACACTAATATATTATCTACACAATGTGAAGTAAAATAATTTATTATACGTGATGTCAATAAATCAATGATAAGCATAGAAGTTGATTAAGGGATTATGATGTGATAAAGGGGAGACAATATATTAAGAATATTTAAAATTCATTTCTTAAAAAGATAAAGAACTTTAAATTACAAGTTTTAAAAATACAATATCCAAATATATTGTTATACATTATATGGTTTTTATTCCTAGCTATACAAGTTATTATCATTTATCATATGTTAACAATTAACATTAAAAAATTACATTTTTACCCTTTACACTATTGAATAGTATCTTAACTAATTTTATTACCAACTAACATAAACAATATTTCTCCTCGATTCAACACGTAAGCGATTCTTTCAAACCTGATGTACGAATCGTATGGATTGAAATCACCGGTTTACCATTGATTGCTTGGTCTACAAACACATATAATAAAATTGCTTCACTTTGGGGAGAACCTGTTTTCTCTGACGATGATCATAATGAAAATATATCATCGGGTAGGGTTTGCATTAAAACAGGAATAACAGGTTGTATTGATGAATCAATTTCGGTTACTATCAAGAATGAGACTCATGTTGTTAAGGTGAAAGAGTTCGCGAATTGGACACCAGATTTGGATTCGTATGTTCACAATGAAGATCAAATAGAGAACGAGGACTCTGACCAGGAACCAGATGAAGATGATAATGATAGTAATGAATCGTTTGGTGAGTATGAAGAAGGTGAAATTCCAATCAACAAAAAGGAACAGAACAAAGATACAGATACACTTTCAACAAACACCAAAACCAACGAATCAGTCAACGAAATCCTCGTTCCAAACACTTGGGTTGACATCCTAAATGAAAATGCCCAAAACCATTCATCACCTACAGTCAATAATATCAAAAGTACAAAAACACCTTTATCGTCTAACTCGATCTCCAAACCACCTGGATACGAACAAAAGCACAATCCTCTTCCATCTCAAACTATCAAATCGACTACATCCAAATCCAATATACGAAAAAGAAGCAATCATACTCGATGATAGATACAATTATGAACCACATCAAAGTTGGAGAAGCACTTGGGTATAACATGAAAGGTACAAAATCGGATTTAAGAAAATTCATCAGAAATATTGGTGTTACACAAGTTAATCAATGAATTTAATGTCATACAATTCTTGTGGGATTGGTGTTGATAAATGTAACGTTATCGCGGCCTTATGTAGTACTCATCGAATTAATTTCTTAGCTATTCACGAAACTCATGTACAAACTGTAGATCATTTTCGTATCAAACAAATGTGGGGCATTTTCCAATTTGATTTCGCTACAAGTTTAGCTACAGGTAGGTCAGGGGGTATTCTTTCCGTTTGGGATCCATCTTCATTTACAAAGTCCCGTATTATCTCCAAAGAAAACATTCTTATTGTGGAAGGTTCGTGGATTGTAAATCAAACGCATTGTTTTATGATTAATGTGTATGCTCCTCAAAGTGACAACGCTAAACTAGATTTATGGTGTTTTATTCGTGAGTTCATGAGCCAAAATTCGGGCCAATTTGTGATATTTGGAGACTTTAATGCTGTTAGATTCGCTTCAGAACGCATAGGGTCCGTTTTTAACCAACGTGCAGCAACTGATCTTAATCAGTTTATTTCATATTGTAATCTATGGGATGTGCCATTAGGGGGTCACGCATACACTAGAATTTCAAAGAAAGGTGATAAATTGAGTCGTCTTGATCGTTTCCTCCTTTCAAACAGTATTGAAAATGCTTTTCCTGCTCTCACAGCAACCGCTCTTGATCGTCTAATTTCCGATCATCGTCCAATCGTTTTATCTAAAGCAAATCAAGACTTTGGCCCACCTCCGTTTAAATTTTTCAATTCGTGGCTCGATGCTCCCGATTTTGATTCACAAGTTAATTCTATCTAGGCCGAAACTTCCAACATCACAGGTACTAATGCAACCATTACCCTCAAAAACAAACTCAAACACCTTAAGAATGGTATTAAAGTTTGGAGCAAACTACACCATTCTGTCAATATTTCCAAAAAGAAACAGATCCAAGTGCAAATTAATGTCATTGAAGCGAACCTGGAAAACAATTCAGCATCTAATTCCGATGTGGATCAAAGAATTACTCTTCTTAAAAATCTTCGTGATCTCGAACATCAAGATGCAATTGACAACGCGCAACGAGCCAAAATTAAATGGGCCATTGAGGGGGACGAAAACTCTGGATTTTTTCATGGCATTGTCAACAAAAGGCGTAAAACTTTGGCAATTCGCGGAGTGATGAAAGAAGGAAACTGGATCACAAATCCAGTAGATATTAAACTAATATTTACTTCTTTTTTTGCTGACAAGTTTTTGCAGACTGCACAAAATGATATTACAAGGCGAAGTAATCATTACAAAAGCTTAACAGAGACGCAACAAGCAAATTTGGAACTCACATTTTCAGAACAAGAAGCTTGGATGGCAGTTTCAGATTGCGGCTCTGAAAAATCACCGGGCCCGATGATTTACATTTGCTTTCATCAAAAGATATTGGGACATTCTCAAAGGTTATATCATGAAATTTTTGAATGAATTCCATGAAACAGGTTATTTGCCGAACGGATGTAATGCCTCCTTCATCACCTTGATTCCAAAGATCAGTAATCCCCTTCTTCCATCTGACTATCGGCAGATCACACTGATAAAGTCTCAATACAAGATTTTGTCAAAATTTTTGGCAAACCGGTTAGCTAAGACTCTTGATGCTATCATTAGTTCTGAACAAACTGCTTTTGTTAAAAATCGACAAATTTTGGAAGGGCCCTTAATGATCAATGAAATAGTCAACTGGCGCAAAAAGAAATCTGAAAAATTGATGCTTTTTAAAATCGACTTTGATAAAGCATTTGATTCAATCTCATGGAATTTTTTAGATAAAGTTATGCTTTTTATGGGATTTGGTTCTTGTTGGCAAAAATGGATCCAAGGTTGCTTAACATCAGTGAGATCTTCGGTTTTGATAAATGGAAGCCCATCTACTGAGTTTCAAATCTTTCGTGTTTACGTCAAGGAGACCCATTATCCCCTTTTCTTTTCATCATAGTGATGGAAGCTCTTCACGTAGCAATGAAAGATGCTAAAGAAGTCGGTCTATACATATAGAGGTATTCAGATCAATTCTATCGAACTTTCACATCTCTTTTTTGCGGATGATGCTATCTTTTTAGGTGAATGGTCACAACACAACATTATCGGTTTGATTAGTTTGTTAAATTGCTTTCATGCGGTCTCAGGATTACGCATTAATCTTAGAAAATCAAACATATATGGAATCGGTGTAAATAATCACGAAGTGGAAGAGTTGGCCAGTTTCACGGGATGCAACCCACATTCCCATTCACATATCTCGGCATTCCAATTGGCTCAAATATGTCTCGTATTTCGGCTTGGTCTTCTATCGTCTCGAAATTCGAAAAATGTTTAAGTAAATGGAAAGCTAATATGCTTTCAATTGGTGGCAGAGCTACTCTTGTTTCATCAGTTTTGGGATCCCTTGGCACATATTTCTTGTCGCTTTTTGCTATGCCGAAAAAAGTCGAGTCAATTCTAGAGACTAAAAGAGCTCGTTTTTTCTGGGGTATTAATGATAATGAAAAGAAAATTCAATGGATTTCTTGGAAAGCCACTATTGTTTCAAAAATGAAAGGAGGTTTGAGGATTGGTAGTCTCTATTCGTTAAACCAAACACTGCTACAAAAATGGAGATGGAAGTTCGTCAACAATCCTAACGCTCATTGGGTCAAGGTTATCAATGCCATCCATGGCTCATCGGGTCACACAGGTGGTCCTTTCTTTCCTTCGATCAAATTACAAGGTACTTGGATATCTATAGTAAAAGTCATCAACAACATGGACAACAAAAATGTCATCAGACATTCAAGTCTTAAACGTGTGGTAGGTAATGGGTTGGATACACTTTTCTGGAAAGACACTTGGGTAGATAATAACCCTCTTGCTCAGAAGTTTTCGAGGTTATACCGTCTATCAAACAACCCTGATTGTTCTATTAATAGTTGTTGGGATAATGGTTGGTCTCTCAACTGGACTAGACCAATCGCTGGTGGAGCTTTAGCCGAGCAAAAACATGCTCTTCAAGATTTGATCAACACGATAAACATTTCCGAACAAATGGCAATGGAATTTGGAAGACAGTGACACCTTTTATGTGAAGAAAATCCGCCATCACATCGGCAATGTATGTCTTCCATCCTCAAATATTGAAACAAGGTGGTCGAAATTCATTCCTAAAAAGGTTAATATCCTAATTTGGCGTATCATCCGAAACCGAATTCCCATGTCGTTGGAACCTTAGTATCAAAGGTTTAGAAATAAATACCACCCTTTGCCCGATTTGCAACCAAAATCCAGAAACGATCACTCACACATTTCGTACATGCAATCTGGCTACGGACATTTGGTATAAAATATCCTCCTAGTTAGAGATCCCTTTATATAATGGGTCCACGGTTCAAGAGATCTTCAATATAATCGACAATCTTCAATCAAACTGTACTACAAAAGATATTGTTTACGCGATTGTATGCATTGCTATTTGGATCATCTGGAAGTTTCGAAACCAGTCTATTTTTGGAGGTTGCAAGCTTAGAAAAGGAGATCTTTGGGATAACATTATATGGTTTTCGTTTAGAAACAAAAATATAAGATTTCTAAAACCAATTGGTTTAGAAATCCTTTAATTTCTTGATTTTTTTTTTATTCTTTTCTAGCTCCTTACTAGTTTAATAAAATCTTTTGCCGTTAAAAGAAAAAAACATAAATATGTTTGACTTAGCAATCAATATAAATAAGTATTTTGTGTAGTTGTATGGTATACGTTCCATTTTATCTTGCTTGAATAATTAATTTTATCAAGTTACCATATTAGTTAAGTGAATGAAAAGGTATGATAGACTTTTTGATAGTCAAACTCTAAGTTTTAAGGGTATAATTCAAATGCGGCCGGAGGGCCTTCCATGTAATTAATAAATTGATTTTATAAAAGAATGTGAAACATTGATATTCATATTTTATTCAATAAAATATAATGCATATGTATGTAGTATTTATACTCTCACTAAAGTGAGTCACTCCACATTCCATCCTTAGCTCTTTACCAGCAAACACTTCACATTTGCTTTACTTCAAAAAGAACTTGTTCAAATGGAGATACTACATCAAGTGATGCTGTTGGTGGTTCTTCATAGTCCTATCATATCGGCAACATGGTGCGTAGTCAGAAGTGAAGCCTCAAGGGAGTCATTGCAAGCAGCACTTGACTACGCATGTGGTGCTGGAGCTGATTGTGCACCAATTCAGCAAACCGGCTTGTGCTTTCTTCCTAACACGATACAAGCACACGCTTCTTATGCTTTCAATAGTTATTACATGCGCACATCCATGGCACGGGGATCTTGTGACTTTGCTGGCACTGCTACCATCGCGAAAACCGATCCAAGTTAGTACCATTTTACTAGCTCTTTAGCCTTTTAAGTAAAGCAAGTTAGTACAATTTTAAGATTCACGTAACATCAAACTCACACTCTTCAGTCTTGTGTTGATTGTATTATACTATTATGTGTTCATTCATTCCTACTTTCTTTTGTGAGTTTTTTATATAAGATCGAAATGTTTATCTTTGACCATTATTGATTAGTTTGTTTTTCATTTGATAAAGGTTATGGATCCTGCAATTATCCAGCCACTCCAAGGTAATATTTTATTTAATATTTTTGTGTAATTAATGTTTGTAGCTAGCTTTAAATTTTGTAATTATTAATTAGTTAGTTAGAATAATCCAGACAATACAAGTAAAATATGGTTCAAAATAAGTACAAAGGTCAAAAACTTAAATACTCTTAGGATGGCATGATAATCATTTCCATTTTAGGTGACAAACCAAAATTGCATGTCAAGGTTAAACAACAATAACCTTTTAAGTTTAAACTATTAATGAAACTGGCCCTACTATACATTTCACAGTCATATTCGATATATTGTTTATATAATTAATTAATTCGGAGCAAATTGTCTAAAAAGATAATTAATTTATTAAAATTTGACAATAAATGAAATATAACTTTTCTTGATGCTCGAAAAGGATTCACATTTTAAAATCGTGTCATAAAAAATTTAAGTTGTCAAAAAGTTCAATCAAAGGTAAAATTACCGTTTCATTTTAAAAATGTGTCAAAACGAATTTAACATTTTAAAATCATGTCATAAAAGAGTTTAACACTCCAAATAAATTAGGGTTTGAACACTCAAAAAGTAAAATAAGTGTTTGTATAGTATGTTTGGTAGGTCAATAATGTCACGTATTAATTGCATATATGATTTTTGATCCGCACATTAGTTAAAATAGGTTAAAAATTGCAAGAGAAAAAATCAAACGATAATTTTACTTTTAATTAAACGTTTTTAGCAATTTAAATTATTTTATGGTACGATTTTAAAAGAATTTATTAAAACACCTACAAAATCATGTTTTCTTTATTATCAAACTTTAATAAATAAATTATCTCTTAAGACAATTTGTCCTTAAATTGAGTACCAATTATTTGTGATGAATAATGATTACTCTTGTGCCTTTTCCTTAAATAAATTAGTTGGTCCCTTGCATAAAGAGTATGTTAGCCAATTAGCCCCACACCAATCTTCTTTGACTACTAAAATCACTTTCGGTACAATATTCTTTTCCTATATGTTTTGTTTACCTTTACGACTTTACCTAGCCGTTTTTTGAATTTTCAAGTTTATTCAAACTCTATTAGAAATTTACACTTGCTGTCAAAAATAGATACAAATGTCATTTGATTTCAAACTTAAATCTCTCACTATACAAAGGGCATGCTTGCACTATGCAACTGATAATGGAAAAACATGAAATATATATAAGCTCAATGTAACTAAAATATGAAATATTTTTCAAACAAGTATGATACTTCAGAAAATATGTAAAACACCGCTAAACGGGTAAATTAACGTTGGAGGTTTTTTGTGTTCAGGTTACTAAAAACTTAGATGAGTCGAAAAGAATGTTACGCCAGGGTGAGAATATGAAAAAGTATGTATTATGGTCTATAATATCACGTTACCTAAATACTAATTAATCACTACAACATTTAAAGTGGCTAAATGGTACGGTTATAATGGTTTCTTTCTTCTTTTTATGTTTTGTTTAAGAACGACAAACATACATTCCATCTCACATAATATACTGTTTTTGTATTGTTAGTACCGCTGGAGGTACACCTATATCCGGAGGAGCAACCTCGACGATTACTACTCCAAGTACGAATATCACACCCTTACCTCTATCCACCACTGCACCATTATTTGGGAGTGGTGAAGGGCTGAATCCAAATCGAATGGTACCTACGTTCGATAAAACATCAAATGCTAGAGCTTTGAAGAAGGTCTCTGTTTTGAGAATTGGGATTCTAAAAATGTTATTTCTTGTATTTAACTTGTGCTTCTTTTTCTAGCATAACATGTTAATTTCATAGGTTTGGAATTTAGAACAATTTTGTTGGAATTTATGCAATTATTTTGTTGGTATCCTATCTATGTTGTACTTCTTTACTTTGTTATGATTTTGTTCACAAGTTTAGTCTTGTTGCAAAAGTTGCATCGGCTCGATAATTATCTTTGATTTTTTCGTAATCAAATCAGATCATAGCCAAGATCAATACCTAAGGTTCATCATACAAAACAATTTCATTTTAGTCTTTTATAAGAAAGTCATTGTCATATTATTCTACAACAATAATATAAAATAATGTGATATTTGCTTAGAGATTATATTCATGCTATTTTGTTAGCAACGATTTAGTAAATAAAGCTAGGAAGGCACTACTTTCTTAGCTATTTGAAAAAATTTCAGACGAACACTTGTAGTTGGCGTTATCCAACCAAGATCACTTAAACCGATTTTCGTATTAAAACGTAAACTGGAAATTTGGAAAAAGTTAAACCATACTAAGCCTGGCAACATGAGCGGGTCAAAATGGGTCAAATTCTTTAGGCTGGTTGAACGGGTTGTGTCAAAATCAGGTCAGGTCGGGCCAGGTTGACCCATTTGTTTTCCTCTCAAATTCTTTTGACACTTTAAGTATCTCTCCAAAGTAGACACGGGTTGGGACCACAATTTCATCTATATTTATGAAACCCAAAAAGATTTTAATGATGCACGTATAAACAGATAGTAACAGCTACCATTATAGTATTTGTAAACATGAGATAGTATGTGAAAATGGAAGAAAGTCGTCTATAAATGGAGAAGTTTCCTGACATTGTCATGGATTGCTCGCCGAACATACTGACGTTCATATAGGCATCTATATAGTGATCAATAAATGGAGTCAGAAGTCACAAAAGCTTGGATTAAAGTTATAATGTAATCAAACACAAGTGAATAGTTCAAATTGAAAGCTTCATTTTGTTCAATCAATCTAGTTGCAGCAAGAATAAAACATGCTCAAGGTTATCTATGGCAAACTCACCTCATTAGTCTCAAACATACAGAGACCATAGCCAACTACGTATCTATTTGCTCCTAGGACCGGTTGTAATGCGGCCGATGGTAGGTCTCGTCGAGCGGCACGGTTGGAGTGCTTACTGTTCTCGTGGCTCCAACTTTTTTAATGCTTTTCATTTAATTTCGAATTTAAACAAACAAAAAGCTTTTAAAAAAAAAAATGCATTTGACCATTGGTAAGGTTAAAAGGATTATGAGATGACCGTTGGCAACGGATATATCAAAATATATATATATATGTATATATATATATTAAATTTATTTTACTCCTATATAAATGAGTGTGGTTCTAAAGAGAAGTTGAATTAATAAGGAAAAAGAAAAAGCCAATGAGGATGTGACAATTATACCCCCTCATTCCCTCCTATTTCTCCTTCATTTTTAATTCACCACCTTTCTTTTATTTATTTATTTTTTTAAAATTTTTTTTATATTTTATTTAAAGTACGATTTTTTTACAATTTTTCTTTTTTCTTCGTTTTTTATACGTTTTTTATACGTTTTTTTTTCGTTTTTATTCATTTTTTCGTTTTTCTTCATTTTTTAACGTATTTTTCGTTTTTCTTCGTCTTTTTTACGTTTTTCTTCCTATTTTTTACCATTTTTTACGTTTTTACGTTTTCTTCGTTTTTTGTATGTTTTTTTCATTTTTTTTTACGTTTTTTTCGTTTATCTTCGTTATTTCTTCGTTTCAATTACGTTTTTTTCGTTTCATTTACTTTTTTTTCAATTTTCTTTTGTTTTTAACGTTTTTTTTCATTTTTCTTCATTTCATTTACGTTTTTTTGTTTTTTTTCGTTTCATTTATGTTTTTTTTTTCGTTTTTATGATGCACCCAAACTTAAAATCTGATGCCTTGATTATTCAAAATATACAATAAAGTATAGTTATTAAAGAAAATAACCGTGCATCATATTATAAAATATGGTGTATCATGGTTATAAAAAAAATGTCACTCTAATTTCTAGATATACGATAAACATTGTTATCATATAAATATAGTTGCATCATAGTTATAAAAATATGGTACAGTAATTTTGGAAATTCAGTGCATCATATTTATAAGTTATAAATGTCTGCGATTGAGTAAATATACAATAAAAATCACTATCATATAAGTCTAAGTCCATCCTAGTTATAAAATGATGCACTAACTGATACTTTTACGATTCATCGTACATATGAACTTTGTTGTTTCAAAATCTATGTGCATCGAAGTTATAAAAATATGGTACTGTAAATTTTGAAAATTGATTGCATCATATTTATAAGTTATAAATATCTGCGATCAAGTAAATATACAATAAACATCATTATCATATAAGTTTAAGTGCATCATAGTTATAAAAATATGATGCAGTAACTTATACTCTTACGATTCATCATAGTTATAAAACTTTATTATATCAAAATATGGGTGCATCATATTTATAAAGTACGGTACTGTAAATTTTTTAAATTCATTGCATCAAATTTATAAGTTATAAATATCTGCGATCGAGTAAATACACAATATCATTATCACATACGCCTAAGTGCATCTTAGTTATAGACTATGATGCAGTAAACATCATTATCTTATAAGTATAAGTGCATCATAATTATATAATAAGATGCAGTAACTTATAATTTTACGACACATCGTAGTTATAAACTTTGTTGTCTCAAAATCTGGGTGCATCATAGTTAAAATGGGGAAAAGCGGAAAAAAAACATTTAAAAAATGAAAAAGAATGAAAAAAATGACAAAAAAGTAAAAAAAAAAAAAAAAAAAAAAAAAAAAAAGAATAAAAAAAGAACAAAAAAATGACAAAAAACATAAAAACAAACGTAAAAAGAACAAAAAAGAACGTAAAAAATGAGAAAAAACGTAAGAAATCGAAGAAAATTGAACATAACGTAAAAAAAAAAAGGATAAAAACGAAAAAGAACAAAAAAATGACAAAAAACGTAAATAAACAGAAAAAACGAAAAAAAAAACCGTAAAGAGACGAAGTAAAAATGAAAAAAAAAACAAAGAAAATTGAAGAAAACAAAGAAAAAACGAAGAAAAGAAAAAAAAATGTAATTTAAAAAGAAAACGAATTTAAAAAAAATACGAATTTAAAAAATAAAAAATAAAAGAAAGGTGGTGAATTAAGAATGAAGGAGAAATTGAGAGAAATGGGGAGGGAATGAGAGGACAAGTGTCCCTTCTTCATTGGCTTCTCTCACTTCTCTACTAACTTTGTTTTCTTAGTTGAACCACTCCCTATATAAATACACAACATTTATACAATTTTTAACACAACAACTTCGTTCACCTACGTACATATTGATAAATACTATAATTTTTCTAACCATGTCTAATCCAAACCCTAACCTTACCCATAACATTAACCCAGACGAAAACTTCGCATACATGAAGCTTCTCAATTTCGGCACTACGAATACTCCTTTTCTAGTACGTCACCACCAAACCCAAACCAACCAATGTTCAACATGTTTCAACAATCGTATTACCCACAAAAATCTCTCTGATACAACCAACAATTCCAACAACAACAACATTATCAACCACAACAACAACCATTTGTATCATCGGACAAATAGGAAATAAAAAAAAACTTAAACGGAAGATTTCAAGGCGTGGTTGGCACAATGATAGGTTGACACTTCGAAAGACCTCAAAGACGGCAACTCTCAAAGACGCGCTAGTTTTTGAGACAATGTGGGTTAAAAGTTCAACTACAACAACCATGGCAATCAACAAGGTTCTTACTAAATTACGTCCAAATGATAAAACATCAACCAACTTGGGGTCACTTTAACGTGATCTACAATGAACAACTACGCACGTGGGGAAGCGGGCAAATGCCAAACATATAACCGTCACCGATAAGACGTTAAGAATGAAAGAGGCTTATGACGTCCTAAAGGACAAACCCAAGTGGTATACACAACCGTGAGTAGGTGGAAGTGCAAGACGGTTATTCGACGACGATGTTGTAAGTGAATTCGAGACTGTTAATCTAGAAGACGATACACCGAACGAGCTTCTTGGAGAAGATCCGTTTCCACGACCCCCCCCCCCTGGTCGGTTAAGTACAAGGCAACCAAAAGCTGTAAGAAGTTCCTTCTCTTCCGACGCGATGACTTCTTCACGTCCTAGTGGTTCAAGACTCGAAGTTGTGGTGAAACACATAGCGGGCTATAAAGATAGGATGGAAACGCAACGTCTACAAACTTTGGAGAAGATCAAGGAGGAAGAAAAACTTCGTTCGGATATTGAGTGCATGAAATTTCCTTACCAAGGGCTACAAACCAAGGGAAACGAAGCGCGTCCGAAACATGTAAAAGTATATTCGCAAAAGATATACACCATTCGTTAACCTCAACGAAGACAAAGGATAGTTTTAGGATTATTTTTATTTTTATTTATCGTATATTATCGTCTTTTTATAATTATTTTTTGAGTAAATTACACTCCCTGCCCCTGTGGTTCATTGTTTTTGAACGCCTCGTCTCTCCCAACTTTTTCTCACAATCCGTACCCCGGTACTAGCACTTTTGCATCTTTCCTCGTCCAACCCCTAACGGTCGTTAGTTTTCCTCAGTTAAGTGCCTCACGTGCCCAACACGTGAGGGTAGATCTGTAAAATCAACTCCCCCCCACCTTATTTATTCCTGTTTTGTCTTCTTTCTTTCTTCCTCATGCAATTTACTTCCCATTTTCATCCTGATTCCAAAATTTGCTCCGCTCCGCTCCTCAAGAATGGTCGTCGTTTGTAGTTGTGGTAAACCTGCATGTGTTCGAACGTCTTGGACAAATATTAACCCAGGTCATCGATTCTATGGGTGTGCGCAAACTGTAAGTAATTTCAAAAACCCCAATTTATAATTTATAGTTCAAACCCTAATTTTTGATTAATTGTTTGTACAGAACAACAATTGTGGATTTAATGGGTGGTTTAACCCACCCATGTGTCAACGATCACTGAACATAATACCTGGATTGCTACGAGCTAGAAACCAACTCGAAGAACAAAATCAAGCAAATGCAAGAGAAATTCGTAGGTTGAAGAAGTTCCTTGTTTACAGTTGGCTGTTTTTTGTTGTTTATGTGTACATTTTTTAGGGTTAATTAGAGTAATTTTGTTAAGTTTTTAGTTATGTTGACTTTTGATGTCAGAGGCACCTGTTGGTTTTTTGTGGTGTAATTTTGAAAATTATCAATGAATGTATTGCTTTCTTAAATGTTGGTTATTTGAACAAAAATCATGTGGTATGAATACATTCTCAACCTGGATAATATATAAGGATTTGCAGTATAAAAAAAATACGACATAAATACAAAATAAGGATTAAACATTACCAAAATAAGTGACATGAATCCAGAACATTGTTTATACACAAAATATTGTTTTTACAAATCAATCCAAACTAGTCCATACAAACGAGTTAATTGACACCTCCAGTACCACTCCCTTGAGTTCCAACATCAGTTTGACTGTTTCCAACACCCACTTGACCAGCTTTCTTCAAACGTTAACTGCTTCTCATAGCAGTTTGACCAGCCTTTCCACCACTCTTATTGCAGCCAACACCACTTTTACCACCTCTCCTACCACCACTGTTACTGAACCTTTGTTGTTCACCTTTGCATGTTTTAGAATTATGGCCTCTATTCTTACACTTACCACATGTAACTGTTTTGCCAGACCTTGTTAACTTACCATCTCTAACCATTTCACTGTTCCCTTGAGAGCTTTGTTCATATACACCCCTGCTCCTATTTTTCTTTGGCCTACCAACTGGAGTATGATGCAATGGAGGCAATAGTTTTGTAGGGAATTTACTCTTTGGCCACAAAGTAATCTCACTTATAGGCTCAATCTTAAATGAATACATTTGTTTCCAAGTTTCAAGCTTATAAGCAGGATGAACCCAATCTTCAGGGATACCTACATCAAAACCATTGACACCCATATACCAAATAGCTACCACAACATGTCTACATGGGATCCCAGTTAATTGCCACCTTCTACATGAACATGCCTTCTCATGCACATCAACCACACACTGTTCCAACCACTTACCCTTACACTGATACTTATGACCACCATTCCAAGTTACAGTAATACCCCCAGCTTGACTTTTAATTCTCTCAAAGATTTTCTGCCCAGTTGGTGTAAGAGGACCATCAGCTTTATCAATCACTTAATGGACTATCACAATTCTTTTCATCAAATACTCTCTAATATACTCTAAACAAGATATGATTGGTTGGTCTATGGCAAGAACAATTTTTCTATTGAAAGACTCACTAATATTGTTCAACAAAATATCACAATGTGCTCTACCTGTTTAAAATGTACCATACTTATGTTACTAAAGCAGTAATACTAACTAATCTACAATTACATTAACCAGCATTAACAAATTAAATACCTGAAAATTGTGATCTTGCCCAATGTTTTGATGGGATCCCAGTCAACCATTTATGACCTGCAGCACTGTGCTTTTCAAATTCTTCCATTGCAACCTCAAATTCTATTGATGTTGTCTTTGTTGCACACTTCCATAGCATATCCTTGAATGTTGCTCCTTTAAATTGTGTTTTAATATTCTCATGGATATGTCTAACACAATATCTGTGTTCTGCACAAGGGAATACCTTTGCAATAGCTGGAACAAGTCCCGGATCATGAAAGTAAAATTGCAGTAAATAAATGTACCTGGTATTGTCATCAGAAAGTTACATTAACCATTTATATAATATATAAGGCAATGCAGGAAGTTATTACCTTCTGTCTGTCTGTCATGAAAGTATAATTGGAATTAGTTGGTAACTCCAAATCAGCTTGAAAATTCTCCAAAAACCATGTCCAAGAATCCGTGGTCTCTGCTTCTACAACTGCATAAGCTATTGGATAGATCCCATTATTTGAATCAACACCCACTGCACTTAATACTTGACCTGGGTATGGTCCTTTCATGAAAGCACCATCTAAACAAACTATTTCCCTCAAACCTGCCTTGAACCCATTTTTTAATGAACCCAAACAGATATATATTCTTTTAAAAACCCTAGTTGGTGAATTAGGGTTAGGTTCTGCCTGCACATCAAGCTAAACAGTTGTCCCAGGATTGGTACTCTGTAACTCCAAAATGTAATCTCTCTAAATTGAATACTGTTGTTGGTAATCCCCTCTTAATCTCCTCATCGCCAGATCTTTAGCTCTATAAGCTGTCATCTTGTTTATACTCAATTGAAATTGTTGTTCTAATTGTTGCTGAAGTGCTTTACCAGAAATTGTTGTGTTGCTTTGAATAGTGTCACTGATTTGATTTGCAAGAAAAGTTGAAGTGCAAATTTTCAGTTCACGGCATTGGAGACATTTATGGTCATCTATAAAAGTTTTCACCATCCAACATTCTTCATTAATCCCTTTAGAAATATGTAAAGTCCAAGGACAAGCTGGCTTATCGCGTTTTTTTGTATGACTTTTTTTGACAATTTTGTCCTTTTCTGCCGTTTGTCCTTTTCCTTTTCCATTGACCTTGACATTGACCTTGACTTTGTTGACCTTTGTTTTCCCACTAATTGACTCATCACAAACATCTGCAGTCTTCTTACCTTTACTACACTCACCAGCATCTACATCAATTTTCTTGCTAAATCCATGTAACATCCTCCCCAATAGCCTAGTATTTTTAGGTAAATTTACTTTATTTATTTACTTTATTTAATTGAGTCGAATTATATGAAATGTTTGAATGTAAAATTGTTAGAAATGATTAAATGGGAATTACGGTATTTTTAGTTTAAAATACGGATTAGCCTAACTATTAGAACTAATACAATCGTGTGCTAGATTAATGATAATAATACATCGTAGTATACGTAATTATATATATATAAACCCAAAATCTGGAAATTAATCCTCATTTCATCACCATCTTCATCTCACACTAGAAACACCAAGAACACACACTAAAACACACACTTGCAAAATTGAAGCTCAAATCAAGCCCAAAACATCCCCAAATTGTGCCATTAGATTCGGAATTCATAGAAGATCATTTCTACAACTCATTTCAGTGGATTAAATCAGATTAAGGTTAGTTTTGATTAGTTTTTAGTTTTTTTTCTAAAATGAGAGAAAAGTTAGTGATTTGATGAAATTATGTGTTTTTATGTTAAATTGATGAATTTCGAGTGTTTGTTTATGTGTTTACTAAGTGTTGGAACGTTTAATTTGTGTAGAAACGTTGTTATAATTGAGATTTGAGAATTTTTGGTAAAATCAGCCCAGTTTTCTGCAAAAACGCAGATGAACTGGTTTAGGCGATATTGGTAATATCGCCACCAATATTGCAGGTAATATCGCGATTAATTTCGCTTGCAATATCGCTAGTGATTTGGCGATATTGTCAATGTCGCTATGGCGATATTGGCAATATCGCTTTTTATGTTGCAGATTTTGAAAATGCGTAAGTGTTACTAAGTTTTGTGAAAATCTTACTAAAAATTAGATTTTGATGAAATTCGCATGGTCACTCGGAATCGATCAATTAATCAAGACTATGTACCATAGCCCTGTAAGTTTTTGGCCTTTCGGGGTCGTCTTGGGCTTCAAAATGGCATTTTTCAGTTTTTAAATGACGTTCCGGGATTTTCGAGTTTCGTTCCAGATTGAACTCTTATTTCCTTAGACTTCGGGGAATTACCGGCTTGTAAGAATGTGCTATTATGATGATTTAAACTTGATAAATGTTTATTATCTAGATACTATGCGTTGAGATATGTTATTCGCTTACGAAATGAGTTACTAACTCATTATCTGTTGTATTCTCAGATCAGTCGAAGACTCAGTAATATTAGAATTCTGAGAGGTGGATAGTAGCAGACAGGTGAGTAGATCTGCAACTCATAATTTGAGTTAGTTGTAATGGTGTGATTACAACAAGTAACGTAAACCTTGATTGACTGTTTAGTCTGAGTTATGATTGTGTATACCTACTTGTTATGCATATGTGGCCTTCGGGCATCTGTGTTATTCAGAGGTCAATTGCGATTGGACTTGGTTACTATTGTGTTCAACACAGGTTCCAGATACATGTGTTGTCGCTGGAAACTGAGTTGTTGTGTTGTAGTGCCAAGTTATCGGCCTATTCTGTATGGGCCTTTACAGATTGTGATAAGTGTTACTGTGGGCCACCGCGGCTGTAGGGTTCCGCAGTAACCGCCGATCCTCTTGAGTTTATGTGTTTACTGTGCTTAGTGTAAACAGATTATTAAGCTAAGTTGAATTGTTAGTTGTACATTCATTCACTTAGCTTTGTGCTAATTCCACCATTTCCCTTCCTGCAGGTTATGCATGTCTTTTGTGGGTTGGGCAGGAAGGTGGTTTTGAAGAATGTTTGACACGTGCCATCACTCTGATATGTTTATGAATGTTTTGTAAATTAACGTGTATGTGGATTTTGTATAACAATTATATGTTTTGTTTCAGCAATATTTTAATATTGTAAATTCGCGAAAAATCTATGGTCATTTTGTAAGATAATTTATAATATTATCTTTTATCCATCGCTTCCGAGTCAAATTACTATTTTAACCCTGAGGTAATTTAAGGGGTGTTATAATCCAGGCCTAAACCCAAAACACCTTACCCTCACACGATTTTTGTCACTCTTAACAACCAACAGCTCCCTCCTACTCTCCACTGCATGTGCCCTAACCAGATCAGTTATTTGTTTCTTGAACATAAATGTTTGCCCCACAAAGAAATCACTCTTTAGTGTTTCATCACTCACTTTAGATCTCCTCAGTTTCTTCAACCTCAGCTTTCTTTGTCTATCAACATCACTTCCTTCCCCACTATCATACTCATCAAAATTAATCCCTACCACCTCATCATTAACTTGCACATCCCCAACATTTGGGTCAATAGTTATTCCATCCCATTCCACATTCCTATCAGTCTTTAACTTGAACCCCTGCATATCCACCTCCACATCATGCATAGTATTATCATCATCTTCTAGAAAGTCATCTTCTTCATCACTCTATTCAGTATTATCATCACTCTCTTCATCATTATCTTCCTCATCCAAGTCATCACTCTCTTCATTCACTGCATCATTCACTGCTTTGTTCACAACATCACTCTTATCAGCATTGACTTCATCATCTTGCACATAATTGACCTCTTTGTTCATATCAGCTACCACCTCATCATCATTTAGAGAATTATCCTCTTTCTTGTGATTAGCTACCACTTCATCATTCATTGCATCAGTAAATAACTCAGCATTGACTTCATCATCATTTACAGAATTGACCTTTTTGTTCATATCAGCATTAACCTCATCATTATTCATTGCATTATGTTCCTCAGCATTAACCTCATCATCATTCAGATTAGCATTTACATTATCATTCATATCAGCTACCACCTTGTCATTCATTGTATTATGTTCCTCACCATTAACCTCATCATCATTCAGATCAGCATTTACATTATCGTAACAATCAACATTAACCTCATCATTCATATTAGCATTCACACCCTTGTTCACATTAGCATTGTTTCCCTCATTCAGATCAGCATTGTTTCCCTCATTCAGATTAGCATTGACCTCTTCATTCCCTAAATCTATTGCATTTTAATCTAATTCTGTAAAGAAAGGATCCAAGAATGGGTTTTCATCACCATCATCTCCCCTACTCTTTCTCACATTTTCATCTTGCCAGGTCAAATACAAATTCTTTTTCACTTTCTTCTTACTTCGAACAACATTTCTAGAAGAATCATCTTCTATTTCTTCTATAACCACATTACTCTGTTGTGGGGATCTCCAATAATTCCAAAGAGTTGTTATCCCATGTTCAATATACATATATATAACCTTATACCTATCAGTATAACTGATCAAATTCCTTATATCTTGATCACAAGCTAATGCTAATAGGCCATAGTCCAAATTAGAATCCAGCTTCTTAAAATGGTAATACATCTTATCATCTAGATCATACCCTAACTCTTCGACCATTTTATCAAGTTCATAAGCAGAAAAATAATCTCTATCTACAAGGTCAAAGTAAGTAAATGTACCTCCAATATATTTTCTACCAGGATACTTTGAGAATGTACCAGCATGGTGCATCCTAATGGAGAAGAGAGTTTCGTATTGCTCTGTTAAAAAAATAAAATAAACACAAAGGATAGTTAGTGACCTTTTACAGTTAGGGTTTTATAGTTCATAGAAACCGACATTACAAATTTATTACCGTATAATTGTCGCAATTCTTCTACAGGTATATCTTCCTCCCGACGTAACCAACGAGCTCGTCCACTCATGATGAACAACTTTGAAAAATTTCAAATTTTTAAAAAAATGACGGGACGATGAATTTTGCCAATTGTTTACAACGATTTGAACAGGGGAAAATTTACAAACTGTCATGGATTTTGAATGATGAAGAAAGAAGAAGAAAGGGGAATAAATTAGGTGGGGAGAGTTGATTTTATAGATCTACCCTCACGTGTTGGGCACGTGAGGCACTTAACTGAGGAAAACTAACGACCGTTAGGGGTTGGACGAGGAAAGATGCAAAAGTGCTAGTACCGGGGTACGGATTGTGAAAAAATGTTGGGAGGGACGAGGCGTTCAAAAACAATGAACCACGGGGGCAAGGAGTGTAATTTACTCTTATTTTTTTAATTATTGTAACTTTTCTTTTTAGTAATGTAACATTTTATTTTTTAATCAATGAACTTTGAATTAAATTAAATGTAGTGTCTTATTTAATTAAAAGTAATTCTATTTTCAAGAAAGATGAAAATTAAATAAAAACGTAGGTTCCAATTTGTAGTCGTGAATAGTCGTGGAACTCCCTATTGCAGCAAGTCGTGAGACAACATTTTGTCGTGCTGACGTGAAACCCATCACGACTAGCAATCACCACTGCAAGTAACCTAAATGTATATCACGTATTACGTATATGTACCACATTACACATAGTACAATTGTATAATTATTCTAATAAATTGGTTCTGTGTACAATCCATTTTGACTATGTAACACCCACATTTTTTTTATTTTTTTTTAAAATCACTTCATTCAATAACGTAAATAAAACTTTTCATATATATAAACAACACATCGTTTACAAATATTACAAACGTGAGTTTTCTCTTTCAAAAGACACTCCCAATATCCGAGCATGATTTAACGGAAGTAAACACTTACTACCATTAATAGTAAGTACACCACTACTCGCGCTACGGCTCCTTCCCAAGACCCTCTTTCCCTTTACTCGGCCCACCTGTATTAAACAGCAACAACAGAATGGGTAAGCACACTAGCTTAGTAAGTAACAGAATCACAACAACAGTTTAAAATAAGAATCTCATAAAACACTGTAATCACTTGTAATCGCTTTGCCCAATTAGGGCTTACAATCACACTGCTAGGCCGTTTATGATCACTCAACATAAAGAAGGCCAATTGTAGGTCCCCTCCGGGCTTGGATCTACGGGGTAATAACGTTTATATGAGTGCGTAATCCTCACATAAGCATAAACAATAACAAACGAGTATAAATATCACTTTTATTGAATGTAAACGAGGTGACATTCGAAGTTACACAGAGTATTCGAACCTAGCTGGAAAAACCCAGTTCCTAAACTCCTCTCCACCCACTTTTTCGGACTTGTGTATTTATAGGCAACTAAGTTCGTACGAACTTAGCTGCTTCTAAGTTTCGTACGAACCTACCAAGTTCGTACGAACATCTAAGTTCGTACGAACCTACAAGTTCGTACCTACTCTAAGTTCGTACGAACCTACAAGTTCGTTCGAATCTACAAAATACACAGACAAAACTTAAGTTAACGATTACAATGATTAACAAAATGACTTCTAAACCTAACTATTACAAACTAGAAGATGTTGTCACCAAACGTGCACCAACAGACTCCCCCTTGACAATAGCTCTAGTTTCGATGCACCAACAGACTCCCCCTTGACAATAGCTCTGGCTCCACCGGAGATGTTGTCACCCGAGTAGTCTTCGATCTTGATTCTGTTAAGCTCTTTTGTCTTCTTGTATAGAACACCTTTTCCACAAAGTCTTCAACACTCTCTGACATCTTCAATCTTCATGTCTCTAACTATCTCTAGCTTTTGAAATCTTCATCGAATCATGTCATACACTTCTCAACAACTCTTGTAGCTTCCGAGTCACCTTTAGGAATTTCATCTTTTTCAGATATTAACTCCTCTTGGTCTATCACTACAATTTACCTTCAGATATTTCTTCATTTCTGAACTAAACTTCTGTAGGTATCCTCTAACTCGGATTTATCACTATTGAACTTGTCAGTTCAATGGTATCTTTCCCTGTTAGTTTGACAGACTCACCCTTAACCTATTCAAGCATACCAAAACTTCTGTAGGTATCCTCTAACTCGTATGTCTCAACACATCCTCTTAACAACCAGTCTTCACCCCCTGCCAGGCTTCTCCCCCTGAGCTGCTGTGCTCTTCAACAAGGGATCTCCGCCTAAGCTATGGTGAAATAGTTGTAATAGGCTTGGTTGGAATTGTTGTTGTAATGTATAGGTGGTGATGGTTGTGGATTAGGCAGTCGGCTCACTAATGATAACCCCACTAGATGTCTTCTTGTTGGACCTTCTAGTGAAAAACGAGGTATCATTATCAGAATCAGCATCGTCATCTTGCAATGGATAATCATCGTCTTCATTTTACTTATATTTGCCTTTGTCCGTAGTAAAACAAGACCCTTAGTGAGATCCAAGTTGTATTAGATCTAGATGCATCCAACTCTGTGGAATATCATCGTCATCATCACTTTCATCATCACTTTCGGTCTGTTTACACGCAAACTCCCTATATCCTCCTCGAATTTAGATCTTCTAGCTTCAACGCTTGGTCATACCTAGGCTTTGAATTAATCTCATTCGAGTTGTTTCTCCAATCGTATAGAAAAATAGTCAAAAGTGATTATCTCCCTATTTAGTAAGAACTTAAATTTGTACAAATTAAAAAATGAAAAAATAACTAAAAAGCACATTCTTTTTGGGAGAGTCACTGTTACGAAGATCATATTAGCCATAATGCGTACGATACACAGATAGGAATTTTAAGTTATTCCTTGATTATTATGTATGTAATTTATAGTTTACGACGATTATTGGTATTATTGTCAACTTAAGCAGTCAACACTCAGAATTTTCAAGTACACATTTAGTTATTGTTCACGATTAACTATGTATCTCACATTTGATATACCCTAAGAATCAAGAAAGTCCAGAATTCCATGTAATGGATGTTTTTTGAATTAAATTTCATCTCTAAAGTCAAGTCCTTTATATTAAGAGCAATGTACTTTTGTACATGTGAAGAGACTAGACTAGGGTTAGAGCTTAACAAATCTAAAATCAAGCCAGAGGTGACAGGTTTGTACTTTCGTACAACAAAGCGACATAGTTTGACTAGAGACCTTGAAAACGGTATTCTTGTTTCGCGGTCGAGTTTGCTCTATTTTTAGGATACACTGACTGAGTCTAGGTCAGCATGTTTCAAGATGTTACAGAAGAAACAGTCAGTGAACCGCCCGGATGAATTGGTTTTTTTTTATTTATCCAAAAACATGTATTCAGGTACAATCTATCTCCTAAGAATTAAGAATTAAGAATTAATGTCATACATCAAAATAGAGATTGCATAGAATAACCGTATTATTTAATATTGATTGGGTACTTGAAAGCCATTATGTCGTATGCCTACCAATACATCGTATGATGAAGCTATTAGTTACGTTTATATTTGAAGTACTTTTTACTGTGTATATACTACATCTAAAAGCCACACATAAAAAAAAATGTTCTAGGCATGGGTAATGTTTTCGTCATTTCTTCGCGTCATTACAGTGACACTCATATTTTTATAGTTTTTCCAAACTCACTAAAAATCCTAAGAAATAAAGATAGATAAAAGTTCTTAAGGGAGATATGTCACTCATGATTTGTTATACCAACGATGTGGACTAACAACTCAAAACTTGATTTATCAAAAGCCTTACCAACAAAATCAGCTAGATTATCATCCCATATTTGATCTTATCTCCCCCTCCATCGCTACGTCTTCTGCTGAACTTGTAGCCTATGAAGTTTGTGTTCCTGCACACTAGATAAAAATCATTAGTTACAAAGGGGGACCCAAGCCACCACTGACTTGGATCGACCATTGTCATCAACAAAAGTAAATTCCTTCAGATATCCGTCTCGCCTTTCACGTGACTTGGATACTCTGGAATTCTCAGTTGTTGGAGAATGGGAGGAACTACCACTAGCCCTTCTATCCGGAGATTTTTGAAAGTCTCTGATTGACCGGCCTTAGGTTTGAAGAATATCTAACCCTAGATTTATAGTTAGAATTCGAGTTATGTGAATTCTTATTACTACAACCCTGGTTAGAAAAACTTTCGTTGGGGCTATTAATACTTTTTGAAGGTTTCGACCGAAATGATTTTTCACTTGAGCTTCCTGTTTCAGGAGAACTGCTCCTTGGACTATCATTTGTCGAAACTTTTGATTTCTTATATGGACACACACTTGCTACATGTCCTTTTTGATGACATGTGAAGCACGAACGCTTCTCCCAGGCTTTCTTTTGAGCCTTGAGAATCGCTTGGTGTTCCAATTCGGTTTGTTTACCTTTTTCATTTCTATTCTTAACATCTTCTATATTAGGTCTAACAAACTCAAGTTTAGTTTCTGACCCCTCATTGGTCCCTAACTCAGCTCTCTCTGACTTGGTGGACTCGGTGAAGTCTACCATCTCAGAGACTATTGTTCGTGTAGTCTCAGTTTTTACTGACTCTATTTTAGAACTTGACTCGTCTTTGGTACTTGACTCAACTTTCTCTGACTTAACAAATTGTATTAACCTAGGGACTGCTGATTGATTGAAAGAGTCATTAACAGTTGACAGCTCAGTTTCATCAGATGTAGAATTATAATTATGATTAAATGGAGGAGGGGTTTCAGTGTAACCCATTCCCCTGTAATCACTAGGCTGTTTCTGAACACTTAATAGATTATCTAAAGTTTCGATTGAAAATCTTCTTAGTTCTAGTTTTCTAATAAGATCTACAATCCTAACCTTAGTGTCTGCTAGTTCTTTTTCTTTATCTGAAGACTGTTTAGTTAAATCTAAAACACGTTCACGAGCTAAATCAATTATTTGATTCTGCTCGTTCACTTTGTCTTTTAAAACTTTTAAATCCTCTTTATCAAAGTTAGCTTTATTAACTAACTCAGAGTTTCTCAGTTTTAAAATTGTGTTTTCTTCTTTTAAAGCATTTAGCTGAGCCGTCATCATATTAGATGATTCAATCAATTTCTCAGCCTGCTCTGCTAAGTTAGTAAATAAAACACACGCATTAACTACAGAGTCTAAGTTTAGAGTAACCTTATGCTTCTTAGCATCCATGTTGGCCATATATGCAATGAAGTCTTTTGTACTCATAGTACCAGTAGACTCCATCCTTATAACCCTGGTCTCTGAAGCATGTAACTCTCTCTCAGTCTTCTTCTCACTAGTATCCTGTTGATCTGCCTCATCAATTGTGGTCACCAATTCCTGAGGCCCTTTAACATGTGTACTCCAATCATATGAACTGTCTCGTGTTTCAGTAACCAATGCTCTAGAATATGTACTATTCCCTGAGTATTGGTCATTAGAAGACGTCCCTTGATGTGAGTCAGCCCTACTCTCTTTGATCTGTTTACCACCGTCAAATCTTTTCTCCAAAGCTACCCAGAGCTCTCTAGAAAAGTGGTAACGTTGTTTGAAGGTATATCTAATATCATCAGGAAGACACTTGATGATAGCAGACAATGCCTTGTTCTCTGCATCATGCATCTTTCTGTCTGCCTCCTTCATCGTTGAATACGAACGAAGCACACGTTTCCCTTCGAATTCATAAGAAGGTAAATCATACCCTTCACTTATACAGATCCACATATTGATGTCATTGAATTTGACATAAGATTCAAATCTATCTCTCCACCCGAAGTAATCTTCAGCTAAAAGCTTTGGTGGTGCAGAATGATTCAATTCTATCAGCTTGTTCACGTTTGACATCGAAAAAAGAGTATATACGGATTTGAGGTAAGTTTGTAGTAGAGAGTCAACTAATGTCAAGTTCACTCAAAACACAAATTTCCCTCCAAAATTTCGTGAATATTTTCCGAGTAAAATTTAAATTTTCTCAAACCAAAGTTAAACAATGGTAAGCCTAAATTCAAATTTCGGTCAAAGAAAATTTTCCGGAGATTTCCCGCCAAATAACTCTTTTTTTTTTTTTTTTTTTTTTTTTTTACGAACTTATGGAAGGTTATATGTTCGTACGAAGTTAGAAATTTTTCGAACTTATAGGTTCGTACGAACTTAGTATGTTCGAACAAAATCTAAGTTCGAATGGTAGGTTCGTACGAACTTAGTATGTTCGTATAAACCTAAGTTCGAATGGCTATTCTGGGTAAGTTCGTACGACACTTTCTGAAACGTACGAACTTGCTGTTCAAACTCAAATCTGAGCAAAAACTCAGATCTAGAAAGATTCAACCGTTGAAATCGACTGAAACTTAAAGAATATGAATCACAAGCACTCGAGGAAGCCGAAAGTACAACTTTTATCTTCCAAAACACTTGTAATCTCTCGTTTCTTTATCTTTTCTTTACCCCGAACCAAAAACCAAATGTTTAATGGCTCTGATACCACTTGAAGGTCCCCTCCGGGCTTGAATCTACGGGGTAATAACGTTTATATGAGTGCGGAATCCTCACATAAACATAAACGATAACAAACGAGTATAAATATCACTTTTATTGAATGTAAACGAGGTTACATTCGAAGTTACACAGAGTATTCGAACCTAGCTGGAAAAACCCAGTTCCTAAACTCCTTTTTTTCCACTTTTTCGGACTTGTGTATTTATAGGCAACTAAGTTCGTACGAACTTAGCTGCTTCTAAGTTCGTACGAACCTACCAAGTTCGTACGAACCTACAAGTTCGTACCTACTCTAAGTTCGTACGAACCTACAAGTTCGTACGAATCTACAAAATACACAGACAAAACTTAAGTTAACGATTACAGCGATTAACAAAATGACTTCTAAACCTAACTATTACAAACTAGAAGCTGTTGTCACAAAACATGCACCAACACCAATATTAACACTGCTAAGCCATTTATGATCACTCGGCATAAAGAGGACTAATATTCACACGGTTAAGCCATTTATGATCACTCGGCATAAAGAGGGCTAATATTCACACGGCTAAGCCATTTATGATCACTCAACATAAAGAGGGCTAATATTCACACGGTTAAGCCATTTATGATCACTCGGCATAAAGAGGGCTAATATTCACACGGCTAAGCCATTTATGATCACTCAGCATAAAGAGGGCTAATATTCACGCGGTTAATCGCTGAATTAATACAGTACACTCAAGTACTCCTGCAATCTGGATATTCTCATTCAATTTATATCCTTCTATTACTTACCTCGAGAATTGTGTGGTTGAGTGCCCTCGATTATCACACACGAAGCACCGGTCTGTACACCACATATAAAATAATTAACTCTTTTATAATTTTAACGACACTTCTTTAAAGTCGCCACAACACATCATGCGACACTATCATTAGTGTCGCAGAATAGCTCTTTGCGACTTTATCATTAAAGTCGCAGCACCTCAAAGTCGCATACTGCGACTTTAGGCACCTCAAAGTCGCATACTGCGACTTTATCACTAAAGTCGCATAACGAACAAATTAGACCCCAAATTCTGGAATTCTCAATTTCAGACTTGTTATACTCAAATTAATCCGTTCTAATCCGTTCAAATCACTTAATAATGCATATAAGACATAATAATTGAAGTCTTACCATGAATTCATGGTTCAATTGCTTCAATTTTTGATTTAAAACTTGATTTCTCAATTTCTCTATCTATTTCTTCATTTTCTCTCTCTAGAACCGACTTAGGATCTCGTCTAAATGTTTCTGGAAATGTTTAGACGAATTTCGAGTATATATACATCAAAATTTACACTTTAACTCCTCATTTTAATTTCATTCAAATCTGTTTTGCAACTTTATCACTATAGTCGCAGGACACGCAAAGTCCCTACCTACGACTTTACCATTAAAGTCGCAGGCCACCACCAAAACTCTGAAACTTTAAATTTTTCAGCTAATTTGGGATGTTACAGACTATGATATACATTTTATTGAAAGGAGACTGCGTGTGAAGGTGATGGGGGAAACCAGATGTGACGGTGGAAGAGGAAAGGCGTGTGGGCCACCTTTATTATATAACCGTCACCGATAAGACGTTAAGAATGAAAGAGGCTTGTGACATCCTAAAGTAGAAACCCAGGTGGTATACACAACCGTGAGTAGGTGGAAGTGCGAGACGGTTATTAGACGACGATGTTGTAGGTGAATTCGAGACGGTTAATCTAGAAGACGATACATTGAACGAGCTTCTTGGAGAAGATCCGATTCCACGACCCCCACCCCCCCCCCCCCCCCGGTCGGTTAAGTACAAGGCAACCAAAAGTTGTAAGAAGTTCCTTCTCTTCCGACGCGATGACTTATTCACGTCCTAGTGGTTTAAGACTCGAAGTTGCGGTGAAACACATAGCGGGCTATAAAGATAGGATGGAAGCGCAACGTCTACAAACTTTGGAGAAGATCAAGGAGGAAGAAAAACTTCGTTCGGCTATTGATTGCATGAAATTTCCTTACCGAGGGCTACAAACCAAGGGAAACGAAGCGCGTCCGAAACATGTAAAAGTATATTCGCAAAAGATATACACCATTCATTAACCTCGACGAAGACAAAGAATAGTTTTAGAATTATTTTTAGTTTTATTTATCGTATATTATAGTCTTTTTAGAATTATTTTTTTTAATTATTGTAACTTTTATTTTTATTAATGTAACATTTTATTTTTTAATCAATGAACTTTGAATTAAATTAAATGTAGTGTCTTATTTAATTAAAAGTAATTCTATTTTTAAGAAAGATGAAAATTAAATAAAAACGTAGGTTCCAATTTGTAGTCGTGAATAGTCGTGGAACTCCCTATTGCAGCTAGTCGTGAGACAATTTAGTCGTGAGACAATTTAGTCGTGCAGACGTGAAACCCATAACTAGCCACGACTAGCAATCACCACTGCAAATAACCTAAATGCATATCACGTATTACGTATATGTACCACATTACACATAGTACAATTGTACAATTATTCTAATAAATTGGTTCTGTGTACAACCCATTTCGACTATGATATACATATTATTGAAAGGAAACTGGGTGTGAAGGTGATGGGGGAAACCAAATGTGACGGTTGGAGAGGAAAGGCGTATGGGGCCACCTTTATTATCGAATAAAAAATTAACCGAGTCTAGATTCTTGCTTTACCCCAATGCACAGAATACCTGGTAGTATACAGTGATGCATCCTATTTTAGGTTGGTATGTGTGTTGATGCAATGAGTAAAAGTTATTGGTTATACGTTACGTCAACTGAATGAGCATGAGAAGAACTATCCAACTTATTATTTGAAATTAGTGGTGGTGATGTTTGCATTGAAAATATGGAGACACTACCTTTATGGTACCAAGTTCATGATATATATTGATCATCAAAGTCTTAAGTACTTATTTGACAAAAAAAATTTAAACATGAGTCAAAGAAGATGGATAGAATTGTCGAAGGATTACAATTGTAAGAAACATTACCATCCAAGAAAAGCTAATGTAGTAGTCGATGCCCTAAGCTAGAAGGAAAGACATGAACTGATGAGATTAAATCTATGAAGCTGGTTGTGACTTCTAGGTTTTTCGAAAAGATTAGAGTTTCTCAAATAGAAGCTTTGAAAAAGGAGAACTAGAAGAACGAATGAATTCAAGGCCTTGTACATAACTTGGTGGATGATAATAGAGGGGTGAAAACTCGTGTTGGAAGGGTATGGATTCTAAATACTTGTGAAGTTAAACAGTTATTACTTGATGAGGCACATAAGTCTAGATATATTCATCCGGGAAGTACAAAAATGTGTAGAGATTTGAAAGAAAATTATTGATGGCCTGGAATGAAGTGAGCATCAAAAGCCTTATGGGAAGTGTTTGACTTGCTTAAAAGTCAACGTCGAGCATCAAAAGCCTTATGGAAAGATCCAACCTTTGGAGATTCCAATGTAAAAATCGGAGAATAACACGATGGATTTTGTCACTAAGTTGCCAAAGACATTGAGGAACCATGATACAATATGGGTTATAGTGGATCGGTTGACAAAAAGTGCACTTTTCTTACCGATACGTGAAACAGTTAATGTTGAAAAGATTGTCGGGTATTAATGAGATTGTATCACAACATGGTGTGCCACTTACCATTGTGTTAGACAGAGATAATAGCTCATGTCAAGGTTTTGGGAAAGATTCCAATGCGAGGTTGGCATTAGATTAACCATGAGTACGACATTTCATCCTTAAACTGATGGTCAAAGTGAAAGAATGATTCAAACTTTGATTGATATGCTTTGAGCATGTGCTATCGATTTAAGTGGTAATTGGGATGATCATTTACCGGTGGTCGAGTTCTCGTATAACAATAGTTATCACATAAGTATCAAGATGACACCTTATGAAATGTTGTATGGAAGGAAATGTAGAACACCCGTTTGTTGGGGTAAGGTTGGTCAAATAGAGTTAGGTGCAAATGATATCATTGTATAAAAATGGTTTTTGAACATTTTAGTTCAAACCCGTTATAATTGAAAGAGCTCAAAGCTTGAGATCGAGCTCCCGTTATACTTTCTTTTGAGAAATGTATGTTATATTTGAGGGGGAGCTCGTACAAAATTAAAACTTCCAAGTGTTAAAACTACTTGTCTTTATCAAACACTTTGGAAGATTTTCAATGTTTTTCGGTAATTCTCACCTTGAGGAAATTTTCTTGAAATATCAAACCGACGAAGTAGTACCACATATCACAACTTTGTGATACAATGATCAATACATGATCAATTGTTAGCAAATGCTGCAATCTGCACTGAGTGTTATAAATTTCAAATATCTCCTATGATCCACCAGAGCCGGATGGATCTACCACAAGAGGCACCTTCCAAAATTTTAGGATGCAAGGGTATATTAGGTCTAAGTGAGAGGGTTGGTGGAGATTAAAGTGCATATCAGCATACATTCAATAATGCCAAATGAAAAAGAGGGAGGAGTTGAAAAATGTGAGAGGATGAGTGAGGAGTGTGTGAAAGGGTTAAAAGAAAAAGAAAACCCTCACTAAACAAGAAATCGCCGGGTTACCACATCTACTATCGGATTTCATTCGTTGATTTCTGGTATTGAAGAAGACATCATGGACCCAGTGATGCAATGCGCATTACCCTCCTAAGCCACTCAAGAACTTCTTAAAAAGTCCTTGTTTCAATTTCTCACGGAGATTTAGCACATAATCTATTGACATCTCGTTTGGAGATTGTTAATATTGAAACAAGAGGACAGTCTGCTCCAGTCTCTGATTTCATGTCATGCACTTATTGAGTCTAGAGCCTAGTGATATAAAAATATTTAGGACACAAAGTGTATTTTTACACACTATGTCTAAGTGACATTTTGCATATCTATGTGATATTGCTGGAACATTCATAGTGATACCTAAAATGGTATTCCACAATGATTGAATGGAAATCCTACCAATGCTAACATCAATGCCAACATTGAAAGTAGGTCACTCAGTTGATTCATTTAATGTTTTCAATTGATGTGTAAACTGGTAATCTATGTGATCCAGGAGTTATAGTATTTTCATAAATGTGTTTTCTGAAAATACAAACAACTTTTTCTTGATTTACTCAAGTAAATAGTTGTCTTACCCAAATGGTTACGAAATTGATGCTTACTTGAAGTTTTCTATCATTTTCCGCATCATTATCTCGAGATTATTGATTTGATAGTATTTTAAGCAAGTATCATATTTGTAACGTATGTCGCTTATTGAAGATACAACATTCAATGGAATGTTCTTGAAAGTTCATTGCTCCGATGATTTGATGTAGTCTACTATTCTTCAAACACGTTATGCTACACCATGTTCATGATGCTCACGATGTATCATAATCATCATGAAGTGGGAGAAAAGAATTAGTGTTTGAAGATAGTAAAGAAAAGAGTTAGTGTTTGAGAATAAGTGAAGAAAAGAGTTTGTATTTTGAAGATAATATGTTTAATGAAAGATAAAGCTTCAATGAAAAACTAGTATCATCTTTCTACAAGTTTGAGAAAAGATAATTGATTTGAGGAGGAGCAAGTAGATTATTGATTTGAGGGGGAGCAACATAGGATTCAAAAATGGTTCAATTAGAAAGCGAAGTTCAAGAAGATCAATATTCAATTGAGGGGGAGCAATACAAGAGAAGCTTCAAAAGTATTACTGAAAGATCAAGATTGCAAAGACAAAACCATAAATCTTTCATACATTGGAATCAAATAGTTCAAAGAAGATTCATCGGCAATAAGCATTTGGAATATACTTTCAGGATCAAGACAAGTAAAAGGTGCGTTAAAAATGCAAGCTTTCAAGAGAAATATTGCAACAACACATTCGAGATTAGAAGTTGCCGTTGAAGATCAAGAAAAGAATTTGTCTTCAAGATTTTCTTCGAGAATTAACATCAAAGATAAAAGTTGAGACATAATTATCAAAAAGTGCGCTTCAACGTGGTTTTCAGCTTTCAAAAGATTCTCGAAGTTCAAGCTTAAAGGATACATATTTGAATTGAAGACTATCCAAGCAAAGTTTACAATCAGGGGGAGATTGTTAGATATTAAAAATAAAGATTGTAAACATTGCTTAAGGCTTAATCATGTGTTTAGCACCTATAGTATAAATAGGTAGCTAAGCTTAATCATTTGTAACACTTGTATTTGAAAAATCATTTTGTGTGCTTAATAGAAAATCATTCAACCAAATTCTCTCTCAACATTCATCATAAGATTTGCTTGAATAAGTTCAACACTAAGTGTGGGAGTATCAAGTGAACACAACTCATTTCGACTATGATATACATATTACTTTGGTTCATATGACTTTGACCTATTACCCAACTATCTATCATGCCGTTTTACTCTATTTTCTAAATTACATAAAACTGCTATTAAGAAGAGTTATTAACTTAATTGTCAAAATACAAATGCAATTATCATTTTTGTCCTCTTCTTAGACGACATGTTTTCTTAGGGATTAGTGTGTGAAAATGCATTTAACTTTTAGCCCAGAACTTTTAAGTATGTATCTAACTTCATTTTGATCTATTGTGTGTATCCGACTTTTAAATATCGTTATTATATATATTTAATGTTACATTTGCTAACTTGTTATTTGTGTAAGGTGTGATTGTGAGTGTCTAGTAATTAATTTATCCGGTTTTTTGGTTACACATCGAATGAACATGGACAAAGTATGAAAGTATCATGAGGACGTGACACCTATAAAAGTGCGTTGTTTATAAAAGGAAGAAACTGAATGTACGTTGTATTGTGTATTTAAACAATGAACTCATTTAATAACATAGTTCATGAAGTAAGATGATAGCAATTAGCAAGCATATGCAAATATAGGAATTATACAACTACCTACTTTCAATATCCTTGAAAAAATCTCAGTTCACAATCAAGAACCATTGCAAAGAGTTGTGTGTTAGATACACACACGCCATGATAAGATTTAAAAGTTATTTTAGAATGTCCATAGAAAACAAAGAGTTATAACTTCTGGGAAGGTGGAATGTTAGTGACGAAACTTTCAAATGGTAAAAATTGGTTTTCATACGACCTGTGGAATATCCTTCAGGATCAAACTACCCTTTTTTGGTCTCATAATGAAGAAGAAGAACCTTAAATATGTTTTTTGAATTTTTTAATGCTCCAAATAAAGAGTGTCATTTATGATTTGTTACTCCGTACTATATTTTTAATATAGAGTCTGAAGTATCTTTTAAAGATAACTAAAATACGGGTTCAATCTTAAAGAAAAATAGACAACTGAAATATAAGTATCATTGTAAAATTACCTTTATAAAAACTCAGAGTATCTCTAATAAAAAGTTTTTTAAAATTTTTTCACTAATTTTTTTTCAAAAGTTTAATCCATTGAAGTGATAGACTCATTTTGACTAAGATTTGTTAAAATTAAATATTTATTTAACGATTCAATTAAATAATTATTTTTGTAATTTTTCTGTAAAAGGATTTTGAAAACTTTTTTAGTTCGAAGTAAATGAATTTTTCTTAAAAGAATTTAAGTAGGGTTTGAATGAATATACTTTTTATATGTATTTATAAATAAATGTATACGGAGAGGAAGAGAGACTTTTTGTCATAACAAAAACCTTAAAAAGGTTTACCTATGTGAGTGCTCCCTGAGAAATCAAGTAAATGTAACTACTAAGTAAACCACTCCCAAACACTCCAAAATCCAAAAATCCACGACCACCCATCATTTTGTTTCTGACTTTCTTCACCTTTCCGCAACCAACCCAAATAAAGAAACCCGACCCGATTCTTCTCATTCCCCCAATCTCTACACAGTAACTTTTACATAATCGAAGAGATCTGTTTGAATTTGTGTTTTTAAAGCAGATCTGTTCGACTTTATTTCACCATTTGAATTTGATCCCCAATTAAAATAAATATACGTACAAAAAAAAGAAAAAATGAATATATTCAGATTAGCAGGTGATATGACACATTTAGCCAGTGTTCTTGTTTTACTTCTCAAAATTCATACCATCAAATCATGCGCTGGTAATTTTATTCTATACTTTACTAATTAGTAGTTATTATTTTATTCATTTTGTTATTTTAGGGTTTTGATTTTATATTATCTCGATTACTGGTTAATGAGATTGTGAAATTAGGGTTTTGGTATTTATGCACACATTCTAAGTGAATTATATGTTTTTGATTCTTATTGCGTGTTATAAGACGATCGAAATGTTCTATGTTAAATGACTAAATGGAAGCGGCTAATGTGTTTAGTTATTTGTGAAATTTAGTTGTAGCTCAATGTACAGACTATCCGGATTGCATTGTTTAATGTTTGATTTAGTTGTCATATCACATTTGAAAGGTTCATTTTTCTTTCTTCTTTTTAATTTGCATGAAATGTTGATTGTGTGTATCACGCAGAGAGTGTTTTGTTGTTTGCTTTAGGCTTACTTCCTTTGCAAAAACCTAGTGGTTGCTCAATGTTAGACGACCATATGAAATCAGCGAATGTACTTAGTTGCTCAATGCCACCTTGCATGTAGCTATAACTCTCTGATTCTCATTAACTTGTGTATACACAACCCTTTTTTGCAAGGCACATGTTAGCGTATCTAGGTTAGTAACTGGAAATGTGTAAATGAGGCATCACAAGTATGCTAATGAAATTAAATTCACAATTAAGGTATGCTAATGAAATTAAGTTAACAATTATGCACAATAATGTGACGGTGGGACCTTGTTTGAATTAAACTTGACTGCTTTAGATTAGAGGTGACTCGAGAGAATAAGTGCAGATTTGCTATGATGCATGTTGTCATAAGACCTTCTTGCAATGCAAGCTATTTGAAAAGATAGGTTCTAACCAAGAACTCCATCGGATTAGTTTATTTTAAGGTCAAGTGACATAAATATATGACAAAGCCTTGTTGTAGGTTTGTTGCCCATCATTTAGGTAACATCATAGAAACTTGCACATTGAATCTTTTACTATATACACTGTGGAGATCACAACTTCATAAGACTTTCTTTGATCTTTAACTTGCCGTGTTACTTGCCAGGGGTGTCACTGAAAACTCAGGAGCTCTACGCACTGGTCTTTGCTACTCGCTATTTGGATATATTTACTGATTTTATCTCAGTATACAATACTTTCATGAAGTTAATTTTCCTAGGGAGCTCTTTCTCTATTGTATGGTACATAAGGCACCACAGGGTTGTTCGTAGATCCTATGACAAAGATCAAGACACCTTTCGCCATTATTTCCTCATACTGCCTTGTTTGCTATTGGCCTTACTTATTAATGAGAAGTTAACATTTAAAGAGGTATACACATCTTGCTTTTTGCATATAAGATATATTAGTCAAGTTCATATTATCTCCACCTAGCTCAAGTTATGATACAAAGCAATCATATTCACAATGTTAGAGGTGGCAATTTCAGTCGGTGTACTGATGTCTGTGTCAATTTGGGTTGTGTTTTATTCCTTTATCTTCAAACTGTCAAAAATCTATTTACCTAAAAGGCGAATGGGTTAAACTGGTTAAAAGTCACCCCATCTCTAGCTATATTGAATACAACCTCCTAGTTTGTTACTTAAATGTCTAGACTATTATTGTTTTTATAACCAAAAGTTACACATGATGCGCTGAAAACAATGACAAAAATGTGTTTACGTGTCTCCCCAATCAGTACTAATAATGACTCCTTATCCATTTTGAGTTCTTGACCACCTTGCCACTATTAAAATTTTAAACCAATTGAATTTAAAGAGAGAGGTTCTATGAAAAAGGGGTGGAGGAGTTGCCTTTCTTGCAACTAGGCAACCCTTAAATGTTCAATTCAGACTCAGGAGCCTAGGTTATGCGAAAGTAATTACATCTTAAATTTTGCCAATTCTCGAATCTTTTGGAGCAGGTTATGTGGACATTCTCCTTATATCTGGAAGCAGTGGCTATACTTCCTCAGCTCGTCTTGCTGCAAAGAACAAAAAACATTGATAACTTGACTGGCCAATATGTGTTTCTTCTTGGGTAATTCACATCTGCAATTCTTGTGTTTATCACTTTTTTGCTTCTCTTGTGATCGAGGATACTTTTTAATATGTAAAATCAAATTGCATTTCGATGTTGGATGGACTCTAAATTCTGTTGCTCTGCTGCAGAGCATACCGAGGTTTGTACATCTTGAACTGGATCTACCGTTACTTCACTGAAGCACATTATGTCCATTGGATCAGTATGTCTCTCTTTCTATCTCTAAGTTGCACAAAAGGAGTTGTATACGCATTCATTTAAAACAACTACTGATTTTCTTTATAGGGATAATTGTTTCATTATGCGCACTTTAACTTTTTTCTATTGTATGCTCCCAACTTGAAGACCTTCTATTGTATGAAGTAAACTTTCAAAACCTCTCTATTGTATGTTGACTTGCCTTTTTTGGCCTTGACAAAAAAGGAAGGAAATTATCCTTTTCTGGGATGACCAAAAAAAGGAAATATTACATACAATAGAGAGGTTCAAGGGTTTACCTCATACAATAGAAGGTTTTAAAGTTGGGAGCATACAATTATCCATTCTTTATATTGATCTCACTAGTCTTAAGGTCTCTCCTAATATATATTCTGATGGTGCAGCTTGGATAGCCGGGCTAGTCCAGACGTTGCTGTATGCTGATTTCTTCTATTACTACTTTGAAAGGTAAATACTGCATATTTTTTCATTGGGAATCTCTTGATCTGCATGTCGTGAACTTCAAGCTTTCACATGTTACCACTAGAGGGGGCAAAATGGGTGGGTTGCGTCATAATAGCCACCTTTTAAACAGGGGTCTAAACGGGCCAGGTGAGGTAGGGTTCACGGTTGAATTGCAAACAGCCAACACTTTTAGAAGTTTTACAAATTACAACATAATAATGTGTTGTTTTTTGGGTTTATAGTTTGGGAGTGCATGCAACTTTATATCTTTTACTATTGTATATATTTAACTTTGAAACCTTCTATTGTATGTATTCAAGTTTTAAAACCGTCTTTTGTGTGCATTTAACTTACTATTATATGTATATAACTTACAAAAAACACGTCAATTTATGTAGCCAAAAACATGCAAAAAACATACAATAGACGGTTTTAAAACTTGAATACATACAATAGGAGGTTTCAAAGTTGGACGCATACAATAGTAAAAGGTGTAAAGACGAAACTATAAAACCTTGTTTATTTAAATAACTATATATAGAAAAACAGTCTAATTTGTGGTAATAAGTAAGGTGAGGTTGAAACTATCAAATAACAGTTTTGAAAACTTTTAACTCGCTCGACCCGTTTGACTTTTCCACTTTTTGCTAAAATATCAAATTTGACCCACTTGACCTGTTGGAGGTGTAATACACCCCAAGTTGACCCAATATCAAGTAAATGAGTTCTTGGATATGTCACCTCTAGCTACAGCTGTATCGTACACAATTTTTGGTGACTGTTGACTATTGCTGGTTATGATGTTTGACCATTTATTTCTACATTTGGTTTCTAATGAAAACAGCTGGAAGAACAATGCAAGGCTACAATTACCTGCTTGAATTTGTTCGTTTGACAATGATAATGCCGGGTGAGAGTGTTGTAAGAATCGTACCTGACTCACATAGGGTTGTATAATGATTTTTATTCTCCTAAATTTGTTTTAAATACCGCCATGTGGTTCTTATTTACTCTCAGAAAATAGAGCTGTAATACCTGAAAACGGGACAATATATAGCAGTGATTGTAGAGAACTCGTCTTCTGTTGACCGGCCAAGATATGTAATGCAAATCCACAATTTTCAGTTATCTCTGTGCAAGCAGGTGAAATCTGATGGTATTTATTGATAACGGATAATATAGGAAGAAAAGAAAAATCTATATAGGAAACTGGTCAAACGATTTAGAAGTTGTCTTATTTAAAGATCTAAATGCTTATATCGTTTTATTGAAAAGTATATTAATGATTTAATGATATAAAGTTTTTGTATACGTATAGTAACATCTAATGCTTAATCTAATACCCAGGGAGGTCGTTTCTACACACTAAAAGATGCATACACCATTATAATATGTTTGAAACTATTATAATTGCATAAGAATTAAATTCTAAAAAATAAAGGGTCAAATTGTAAGTTTGAATGGTTTAGGCATCGATTTTTTACGAATCAACACCGTTATATGTAACATTCAAGAAATAAAATTGACAAAAAAGAATTTTATGATTTGACATGACCCGAATTGTTTAGACTCGTAGCTTATTATGATTTGACCAACAGTAAGACCACTGTTCTGTCGTGTTAGTTTAACATGATCCAACCTATTTTCATTGAAACTATGACAATTAATGAAATATGTGATTTTTTGATCAAATTAGGCTTGTCACAAATACCTGATGCCGATTAACACGCTCTATGATAATCGGGTTACAAAGATGGGGTTACGCAGGTTTAGGTTTAATATTACGCTTTAAGTTGTTTGGTTGTCGGGTTGACAAAACACATTTTTTGAGTGGTCCAATGAACCGAATTAAGTTGTTTGACACTGGATAATTAGTGTTTTATCTCCTTTTTCAATCTTTATTGACCTAGTTTCGTAATTTTAATAGATTTGATCTAATTATAATAATTTAAAATAATAGATCATTTCAAAAATTAAACTTAAAAAATAGCCCATTTAAGTACCCTATTGAAAAACCTAATTAATGATATTTTGTCATCTTCTTTTCTCTTCTGTACATGCTCCACACATATATACATTACACATACATTTTTCAACTAGAAAAAAATAAGAAGAAAACAAAAAAAGAAATGGGTGTGCAACGTTATCCCGGAGAAGGAAAACGCCATTCCGTGTGCTCTAAGGGTTAATGTTCCGAATTGATAATGAACTTTTACTTTTGTACCGAGTTAGGTAACAAACCAATTTATTACTAATGTTAGTAACAAACTTGTTGGTTTTGTGTAGAGGCAGGTAATTTTCATTTTTTTATCGGGTAAATTTTGAAAAAGCTGACGCGTAATTGATATATTATATAACTCCGTACAAAAATGAAAGTTCGTTACAGATGACATAATGGCTAACTTGTAATTTTGAAAAATGAAAAATGCTTAAAATTTGAAAATGACCCGTTATACTGGTCACCTGATGACATACGTGACACCCCGGTTCTGCAGGTATTATCTTTCCCTTTAGTACAAGTGAATAAACGAAACCTCATATTTTATTTCATCATAACTTGATACTGAGTTATTACATAAGTGGAAAAATGTAAAATAAAAAGTCTAGCTTGTGGAAATTATCATCAATCAGCCTTAAAATGAAGATCATGAGATTACGATCGCGTGGGTTCAAGAATCGCTAAAAACGGACAAGGAACAAAGAAGTTAGAGCAAAAAAAAGTAATGAACGAATTACGATCCCGCACACAAGATCACGATGCCGCATACGGTCCGATCCAACCGTATACGGTTCAGTTTGAACCATATGCGGCTCCATCCAACCGTATACGGTTGGGATTGAACCGTATATGGCTCAAACGAACCGCATACGGTTCACGCGATCCGTATCTCATTAAAAATGATGTCTTGATACGGTTCGTGCAATACGGGTCGATTTTGTGAAGGCCAAATACGATTCGTTTGGTCAAAATACGATTCGGGATCCCTCTATATATATATCAAGCTCCTCATCCAACATTCCACACACCTCACACTTCATTTCATTTCAATTTTCTTTCTTTCTTTCTAGTTAGTTGTTTCTCTCTCTACTTTCTCTCTCTAGATTAACTTAATTAATCTAGGGAGAGGTAAGTACGGGAATGTATTAGTTAGTAGTAGTAGTAGCTAGCTTAGCAATGTAATACTTTGGATATTTGGAAGAAATACAAGTATTATTCTACTCGCAACGTTTACGGGTAGTATTTATCATTTTCTTTTATTAATTCGTCATAATGTTCTTGTTTGATGTTTGTGATTTATTAATATTAGAAAGGGTTTATTGATTCATGATGCGTTTAACTTTCACGTTTTTATATTGTATGAGGTTAACTTTCAAATTTTCTATTGAATGAGGTAAACTTTCAAGAACTCTCTATTGTATGTTGACTTGCCTTTTTGGCCTAGACAAAAAAGGAAAATTTTCTTTTTTGGAATGACCAAAATAGGAAATATTACATACAATAGAGAAGTTTAGAAGGTTTACCTCATACAATAAAAAATTTGAAAGTTAACCCCATACAATATAAAAACGTGAAAGTTAAACGCATCATCAATCAATAAACCCTATCAGAAATGCTTATTACCATGCTTTGTGAATAGTTTTTTGTATGTTTTCCATGATTTAGATAATTACTTAGCGTAGTTATGTAATTAATTGTACTGTTACTTTGTCCACACAATAACTAATTAATATATGAATATACGAATCGAATTTCAAGTGTTTATCTGTCCAACTCATGTTGTGGTTGAAAGCTTGCCTCTAAATGAACGTAATTAATTCATAGGTGTAGGTCACTCAATTATTCTGTGTTAGAAGATTCATTTGAACTCGGCATGACGACTGTTCTCCTAAGTGAAATATGTCTGTGGGAGACATGGAGCATGGGAGTAGAGATAGATTAGATTTGATCTATATAGTGGATATTTTTGTGAGAACGTTTAGAATATCCACAACCTAGATAGTTCCTTTACCTGACTCGTAAAACTGAATACTGCCCTTACATACTTATTGCATGTTCTTGTTTGATTGTTGTTTAGGTCTTTAAGTTAGTATGTAGTAAGTAATTCAGGATACACTGCACTAAAAATATAAAATAACCCTACTGATCGCGCACCGTCCGACGACCTCAACCGACGACGACATTGCCGTGACAAAAACCGACCATTCGGTGTGCTATCAGGCTCTCTTTCCAGGGCAGTTACTTGCCATATGACCATGTTGGCCACATCTATACCATACATTTTCCGCCATCATACACTCTCCAGTATGATTTTTGTTGCATTTAGGACAAGTCGGTTTGTTGAATGTCCTTGCACTGTTACTCCTTGGCTTCTTGGATGTTCTATCAAAGTTCCTGCCTTCAAACATCCTCTTTTCATCGTCTTTATGGTTGTTTTGCACGCTATCTTTTTCGGCCATAATTGCTAATTCCAAGACTTCCGAAAAGGTCTTTGGTCGAGACATGCTGACAAGCCTTCGTAAATCTTTTCTTAAGCCTTGTGGAAATATCTTTACCTTGCCATATTCTTCTACCGACTAGTTTCCTTGTTCCAGTTTCAAAAATTCCTCCTCCATCATATTCAGTCGAGCATTCGAGCAATATCTGATATTGACTAGATCTTTAAATTGACCCCATGACATTGATGCTACTTCTGCGATGCCTCAACTAGACTGAATAGTCTTCCACCAATGGAGGGTATTCAACTTTAGCTTAGTCGAAGCAAACCTTTTTGATCGAGTGCACATTGACATGTTTGAAAACAACTATCCATGTCATCAAGACAATTCATCGCGGCATGTTCTCTAGTTCTTCTTGTAGTTCAGCCTCTGTTACTGTATGGTAGTATCTCTCCCTGTGCAGTTCTTCTTGTGCGATAGCACATTGGTGATTGGCCTTTGTCACCTGATCCGTTAGGGCACTTATGTCTACCCAAGTTAATCATCTTGCAGTATCTTGATAGTTTTACCTCACTATGCTTGATGTGGCTTCCATTATAGTTTCTGGGGAAGGATACGCTATGCAAGGTGGAGGTGTAAGGTTTTGCTTCCATGTCATATTTTCCCATGCAAAGTAGTTATTTTCAGCGGAAGTGTTAGAATCGAGAAAGTTTATGATTGGTAGGGGATCATCTCATGGTTCCATTGGATTGTATTGTGGAACAATCTGCTCGGAAGGTGAGGTTGGAACTAGCTGTTTGGGTATATTCAATGGATTTATGATGAAATACGGATCTCGATGTGGCAAGTCGAGTAACCATCCGTTTCCATCAAATGGGTTCTCTTTGTTTCTTGCAGACATCTGTAATGGGTGAGAAATCCTTATAGAATTTAAGTGCATGTTAATGTATTTATTGTGTCTTACTCCTTAATTCAAGTCTACGTTTACCTAATCTTAAACTTAAACTTAGTTCACTTGAACCAAAGGGTCTAATACCAACTTGGGACACCCCAGTTCAGCAGGTATCATCTTTGCCTTTAGTACAAGTGAATAAACGAACGCTCATATTTTATTTCATCATAAATTGATACAGAGTTATTACATAAGTGGAAAAGCGTAAAATAAAAAGTCTAGTTTCTTTAGATAGTAACACTTCAGTGGACCCTACTCCTTCTTTCCTGAGATACATACATGAATAGGTAAGCTTTAAGGTTAGTGATTAATTATGGTTTTGAAATATAACATAAATAGTTAATGCAAAAATAATAATTATAAAATCTTTCATGCTTTGAACTTTTTTTTTTTAGATCTCATAGCCACATGTAAGTAGGCATGTACTAAGAGGTTGGCTAACCTCGGGATCCACGTAGGGCTGTCCCATAAGGTTCGTTTGCAAAACGTCCCTTCATTCCATACCCCGTACGTTGGGTATTTAAATGGCGATACTTAACATAAACAAAACTTTCATGCTAAGTTGATAACATACCGTAAACATGACTTTAACATATAGAATAATTTAAACATGGCATAGTAGTAAAAACTCTGTTATAACATGTATGCATCCCATTTAAATCACATAAATACTCACTTTGTTTAGATCTTGACATTTTCTTAGGATCTTGACACTTGCTTAGGACTATAAATACTCATCTTGCCACTGATACTTTTGATGTGTATCTAAGTTTTGGATGAAGAAAAATGAACTCCTTAAGCCTCTATTTATAGTGGAAGGGCCTTGCATTACCCTATTTGTTCACTTAGCTTTGTAAGTGGTAACTCTTTAAGATTTTGAAACCTATGTACTTCTCCTCCTTATTTCTTGACAAGTAGCTTCCTAGCCTTGCATTTTAATGCTTCTAGCTTTGCTTAATCAAATGTTCTAGTGTGGCCACAAACCTAGACAACAAGGACCCTTTCTAACAACTCACATTCAAGAGAATTTAGGCTAGGCTAGGTGTACTTGTCCAGGAAATTCTTGTAGCTGATGCTGCTCATTTGTAAGCAGCTAGCGTGCTTTACATGTAAGCTGCTTATACCTTGTAATGTATATATTATAATTATACTCTAATTACCTAATTAAATTCATATAATTTTAAGATAAACATGATTATTTTAACATAGAAAATTATGGCTTTTTACCTAAAGATAACATTGCTGAAATAGAGCTGTTACAACATATTACCTAATGGACACACAAAACCAACAAGTTCGTTACCTGCATTAGTAATAAATTGAATTCGTTACTAACTCGGTACAAAATTAAAAGTTTGTTGCGATCCGTACTATTAACCGTGTATATAACATAACCCAGTTGTTCGAGATATAGAATATGAATAGTCAGATTTGAATGAAAATCAAGAAGTATAAGTGATACGACTTTTACCTTACATCATTTTTTAAGAAAGGTTTGCATGTAAAGTATTTCAGATAAGTTAAATTCATTTTTATCTTTCTTTTTCATATACTAGGTTTATAAAGAAAAAGAATTATTTTTAGACAACTAAGATTAAGAGGGAAAAAATGATTTTCAAAGTTAGTGTACAAGTACTTTGTATTGATTAACGCCAATTATATTCAAAATTATACGAGACGTAAGACATCTTCAACGTGTGGATTAAACACCGCATCATATTTATATAATAAAGAAATTTTAAAAATATATGTTTGCATCAAATGTGATTAATTCTCAAAGTAGACACCTAAGTTCTTTACCAAAAAGATTTTCAACATTACGTATTACCCCTAAACAATTTTTATGTTCAACTTCACTTCAATTCATTATTTTATGTTCAATTAACTTTCTAAAATATTAAGTTAATTGTAACTTTTATTTATTAACTTTCATATAGTTTCAATTACATAACTTATTTTCACTAATCGATATTTTAATCATCTTTGTTTGTAAATTATATTTTATCATTTTTATCATCAAATAAATAACGTAATGTACAACGAACTTAAATGAACAATACAAATAAATAAAATTTTCAACGTTCGTAGTCAAATGATAAAAATATCTTAAATGTGGCATAGCCACCCTGAACCCAGAAAGGGCCTAGGCCCGTGCAAGATTTTTAAACTTTAATACAAATATACATAGTTTAGAGACATTTTCTATTACTACTTTATAAAACATTTGATCCCCTCCCCTTTAAGAGTTTTAAGATTAAGTCAATATTTCGTCACAACCATTCATTAACCACATCTAAATACTTTACTTCAAAAAAGTAACTCATATATAAGCTGCGAAACCCTGATAATACACATATAATAATACACATATAATAATACACATATCAGCCACCAACCCTTTCTCTCACACCTTTCCACTCTATCTCAATAACCGTCACCAACCCTAATATTTCAACCACCAACCATCACCGCTACCACCACCACCACCGTAACTTTCGGCCTTTGTTACGTTTGGCTTGAGATCTTCCAAGCCGAGAGATCTTCCGATAATTGTTTGGTGTTGAGACCCGATAGATCTAGCGAGATCTATTGTTTGTAAGTCTTTTTTCGGTTTGTGTTTAGATCTCTCTTCATCTGTTGTACCTTGGGTTTCTGATGCTAGATTTATTATAATATTATAATTCGTTTATAAGTTGTTTATATTAAATCCGTGAGTAAATCAAGTTGTTCAAAACCGAGTTAGTGTTCTATATAATTTATGTTCTTGGGTTTGTGGGTTTCGAATTTGTCGATAAATTGTTTTTCTTGAGATCTAGAAGTTATATTTTCTTTCAGATCCGACACAAAAGTTGGCTTAAACTCGGAAGTGAGTCTGAAGAGGTGTTTATCGACGAAGTAAACGAGAAACTGAAAAGTTGGGTTTGTGTAGTATGTATGTGCGGTTTATACCTGAATCTGAAGTGAACGAGAAACTAAAATTAGTACTACCGAGGTTTGATTTTTAGTTTGCACTTTTGATTCCAAGCAATCCAATTACTTCTCAAAAAGCTCATGATTTGAGCTCAATTGTTTAAAGTGTTACCAATGTTGGCAGGTTAGTTAACAGTTTGCTTTATAAATTTAATTTAATACTGATTAATTTATAATGACTCAATTTCGGAATTAATGTTTGGATTTGGTGAATTTTTGTAGAAGTGAAGACAGTGATGGTAAGGTACATCATTGGGTGGAACTGAGACACTGAGACACTTCATATGTAACATCACAAAATAGCTGAAAAATTTAAAGTTTGAGAACTTTGATGGTGGCCTGCGACTTTAATGTAAAGTCGCAGGTAGCGACTTTGTGAGTCCTGCGACTTTAAGGATAAAGTCGCAGAACAAATTTGATTGAATTAAATTGAGGAACATAAGTGTAAATTCCAGTTTATAAATACTTAAACACGCCTAAATTGTTCCAGAACTGAGTATTCAAGTGTGTGTGCGTGTTTTAGAGAGAGAAAACAAAGAAATAGAGAGAGGAAGTGAGAATCAAGCTTAAGAACTTAAAATTGGAGCAATTGAACCGTGAATTCAAGGTAAGGATTTGATTATTATGTGTATTAATTGATATTACGTGATATGAACGGATTAGAACAGATTAATTTGAGTATATCAAGTCTAAATTCGAGAATTTTGGATTTGGGGTCTAATCTGTTCGTCGTGCGACTTTAATGATAAAGTCGCAGTGTGCGAATTTAGTGGTAGTGTCGCACTAAACCGACTCCAAACTGCGACTTTAATGGTAAAGTCGCAGCATGCGACTTTGAGCTGTTCTGCGACACTAAGATAGTGTCGGATGATGTGTTATGGAGACTTTAAAGAAGTGTCGCTAAATTTTATAAAAGAGTTAATTATTTCATATGTGGTGTATAGACCGGTGTTCCGTACGTGATAATCGAGGACACTCAACCACACAATTCTCGAGGTAAGTAATAAAAGGATATAAACTGAATGAGAATATCCATATTGCAGGAGTACTTGAGTGTACTGTATTAATTCAACAATTAAAGTGTGAATATTAGCCCTCTTTATGCTGAGTGATCATAAATGGCTTAGCCGTGTGAATACTAACCCTCTTTATGTTGAGTGATCATAAATGGCTTAGCCGTATGAATATTAGCCCTCTTTATGCTGAGTGATCATAAATGGCTTAGCAGTGTTATTTCTGGCCATCTTTATGCTGAGTGATCATAAACGACTTAGCAGTGTGATTGTGAGCCCTAATTGGGCAAAGTGATTACAAGTGGTTACAGTGTTTTATAAGATTTCTATCTTAAATTGTTAACGTGATTCTGTTACTTACTAAGTTTGTGTGCTTACTCATTCTGTTGTTGCTGTTTAATACAGGTGGGTCGAGTAAATGGAAAGAGGGTCTTGGGAAGGAGCCGCAGCGCGAATAGTGGTGTGCTTACTATTGCTGGTAGTAAGTGTTTACTCCCGTTAAATCATGCTCGGATATTGAGGGAGTCTTTTGAAAGAGGAAAACTCACATCTGTAATAATTGTAAACATTGTGTTGTTTATATGTATATGAAAAGTGTTAATTACTTCGTTGAATGAAATGTAAAAAAAAATAAAAAATGTGGGTGTTACATCATATCTGGAATCTTTGTGATTGTGCTTGTACAAAGACTCGAGGTTGCAGATTTGAAGCTCGTGAAAACACATACGACTGAAATATGTTATTGTTTAATGGCAGTCGAGAGAACAGTTGTTGATAGTGTGACTGGCAAGAGCAAAGAATGAAGAAAGGATATTTACATGTGGGTGTGCTTGTTTTATATCCGTTCTTGAAAAAAACAGATTTTTATTATAAAATTAAGTTAACTATATATGTGACCGTCTTAATGGCTTGAATAAGGTTTAATGGCTTGAAAAAAAAAAGATTTTTATTAATGGCTTGAATAAGGCGCCTTAAATGTTAGAGTTAGTGAAGCTTTAAAATTATGAACACTTGATTTGATTTATCGATTCAGATGGGACTCCAAACATTTGGTACATCAACTTTGAAAACTAAATTCAAACGTTTTAAGGAAAAGATAATTTTTTTTTCCTTTATAAGTGGGTTGATAAATACAAAATCATGGAACAAAGGAATTGAGACATGAGAACCCATGATTTTAACGAAATGTGAACGTGATAACCGAGAACCTATGACTTTATAACAACCAAAGGAACCAAGGAGATGAAAATTGAGCCTAAAACAAAAAATATAGGTACGTACCATAAAAGCCTAACATTAGTCAATCACTAACTATTGATGGTATTCTTAAGTCTTTCATTTTACACTTCTAAAAGATATTGAAAGTACCAAAAATTTACTCTATAAAATAAGAAATTTTAATATTTGCAAACTTTTATTCTAGAAGTTCAAAATGAGAAATTCCATACTTAGGCTATCAATTACGTTCTTTTTATGCTTTGAGAAAATAATTTATTAAAAAGTGATTAAAAAGGACAAACTAATTTTGAGGAGACCAAAGAGAAGTCTGACTATGACATATTCCTTCAAACATTATAAAGGTACAAATATGCAATAGATAAAAAAAAAAAAAAATTAAACCCATGAGATAATCCTTCAAACACTACAAAGATACAATGGATAAAAGAAAATTTTAAACCCATCGTAAAATTAGCTTTTGAAAAAACCAACAAATATTCTTTCACACATTACTTGATTGAGACATTACTTGCTTCATCTAAATCTAACATAACTAATTGACATGATAAGTTAAATGACTTTTTAGTTTCTAAGTTTTGACTTTCCATATTTGTTTAACATCTACAAACGTGTACTAACTTTTATATCAAATTACATATAAGGATTATAACTTTTTATTTATAGGTTTTGACCTCCCTTATTTGTTTGAAGACATTTTAAGTTCTTGAATCAGTCTGCAAAACCACATTATCTTCATCTTCACATTTCTCAGTTCATACTTAATTTCACAAAGTCGATTTACCTTTTCCATTTCCTTACGCCATTCAAACTCCTCTTTCAGACTATGTAAGTAAACAATATGAACTCTACTCTATTGTAATTATCGTTTCAAGTAATATGTGTAGCTATATACGTAGATTAGGAGTCAACTTTATATTTGGTAGGTTATTTATAATGCTATATTACATGGTATTAGTGACATATTTTAGTTGTAAAAAGAAAATTATGTGCATTTTATAGAAAACTAAAAATTTAACACATTTTGTAGACAGCTAGCATCCATAGTTGTAGCATACATGAAACAATACCAAGGCCTCCAACATCTTCCTTAACAAAATAAGTTTTTAAAAAATATAATGTCAACTTTAAAGTTAAAGTTTATGAGAACATGATATGTTTTACTTATGTAAATGTTAATGAAAATGTTTATCCATTTGATATGGTGATTATTTGTGATATGTACAATGCATTGATCTTCATATAGTCATATGTTTTGTTAGGCTAACAATCATGCATATGTTTTTCCCTTCGTATCTCTCATGTTCCAATCATATATTTTATAATCTAGTTGTTTTTGTATTTTTCTACCTGCCTTTTCAAACCATTAAAGCAGTAAATGGATTTTGATATAAAAGAGACACCAAATTCATAATAATCTTTTCATCATTGAGGATTTGGTGCTTAACAACCATCATTTACGATTTTGTTACAAATAGTCTTGTCACCAAATTCATACAAAAGAGACAACAATATCAATATGTTAGTTGCTTAAATATTAAAGCTTACCTCCACCGTCCATTTCTTATTTTGAGTGTCGGCTGTTTTTTAACCATACACTTTACCATATATGACATTTGTTTAGTTTTGTACAACTTCTAAAGATTCAGTGTCTTGAAATGATTTAAATGTTACCATATATGTTATTTGTACAACTTCTCCATTTCTTTTTAGTTCTAGTGTTATTTTGTGTCAAGGTATCATTCATTATTTAAATATAGGTATAATATTGTTTGTGGATGTTGTCATGTTGGTACCTTGTACTGAACGGTAATTGTGTATTGCTTCGTAACTTATTTAACGTGCTTAATTGCTTTAAATTATTGAGGTGCTTAATGATTTCTACCGGTAAATAGTGTATTTTGTTTTAGACTGGGTCATCACTTTTTATTATGTTTATTTAGTTGTAAAACTATGAGATGCACCAAAAGATGTATTAAATTGTATGAAACTTTTCTATTTACTAAAATTTTGTAGAAATGGATGGTCATTTTCTAGCCGAAACATTTTCTACTCTTCGAGAACCTCGTGATCGGTATAACTTTACGTGGGTGCGAGTTGATTTCATTTGGAACGATGTGGGACGAAACAGACTATTATTGTTTTTGCTTTTGGATGATATGGTCATTCCTTATACCGAGGAAGACAAGTCTAAAGTCGATTTAATCAATGCATTTTTTCCTTCTTTAGAAACCAACGCTCATTCTTCATATTATATTATTTCTAGAGCAATCTTATCAACTAAGAATGAAAATGTGGATGGCCTTAATAATAAGTTGATTGAAAGATTTCAAGGAGAGGAAAAAGTTTACTATAACTTTGATGAAGCAGAAGATGACAAGAATAACTTCTATCCAATGGAATTCTTAAACATACTCAATGTCAGTGGTTTGCCCCCTCATTGCCTTCAATTGAAAATATGATGCCCGATAATTCTGTTGCGAAATGTTGATCCATCAAATGGACTATGTAATGGCACAAGGTTGATATGCAAAGTTTTTCAACCTAATGTCACTGATGCAGAAATAGTCGTTGGTCAACATGCTGGAAAACGAGTATTTTTGCCCAGAATTCCTCTATGCCCCTCTCAAGATGACATGTTCCCTTTCAAATTGAAGAGAAAGCAGTTTCCTATCCGACTTAGCTTTGCTATGACGATAAACAAAGCTCAAGGTCAGACAATTTAGAATGTGGGTGTTTATTTACCAGAATCTGTATGCTCACATGGGCAACTGTATGTTGCGTTGTCTAGAGGCATATCTCGCAATAATACAAAGGTTTTAGTGAAGTCTCCTAAAGAAATCAATCAGGACGGAGTTTACACCTCAAATGTAGTGTATAAAGAAGTATTAAGTGATCTATAAATTAGAGAAACGTACAATTATTGTATTTAACATTTTTTTTCTTTGTAGCAATATGATGTTGAATGAAATTTTTGAGCGTCGCTGCTTTGCGCGGGTATAAGGTTAGTATTTGATAAAGCATGACATGCCTACTTAAATGTCAAGTATCAAAAAGTTATTGGCCCACTCTGAAATTCAAAGATATACAACAAATTGACTTATATAATTAAATTGTTATTTATATACGATGATTATTACCAAATTAACAACTCATATCAAATTAAAATATGTGAATTTGTTTAACTTTAAATACAAAAGTTCAACTGAGCATCACATTAGAAAAAATATGCCCCACGAACAATAAAATAACCCACAAAACTTTCAAACAATCCTAATTTACAATGCTCAAGCCTAATAAGTATTTGCAATTCATGCAATATAGTTATATTTATTGATTTAGTCTTAATTTTAGCTTCTTTTTTATTTTTCAATATGTTTAAGTAATTATATATTGTTCTTTTTTGATAGTTTCAGTTCTTATGACTTTTATTTTGAGTCCAAAGAATCTATTATTGTTATTTGAAAGTTTTAATTATAATAAAATATTATTATTATACTACAATTTGTATTTTGCTAATCATTCAAGTATGTGATTTGTTATACTTTAATTATATAATAGGTTACTATTTATATTATTTTATATTATATTATTGCATTGTTGAGTGTTGACATTTCTTTTGTTTTGACCTTCTCACTAAAGTGAAATTTCTAATTAGTTAAATTTCTAATTACGCCACTTATCTTATATAAAAGAGTTAAAAAGACAATTAATAATTCGATGAAATATTTGATATTAAACCAAATTTGATACAAAATCTTTATAAATGTTAATAAAAACTTTGCAGCAAATTATGTTAGTTAGTTGAATACGATGTGACCAGTCAATAATAATAAAGAGATTGTCGCAAAGATCGCACAGAGTACTTAAAGGAGTCAAAGCTTGAATAATCCAAAGCGGGAATCAGTCATTTGTTCCAACTACTATTTGTGAGGCTTACGATGCTTACAAGCCAAAATAAAGTTGATTTGATTCTGAAACGAGGAAGGTAATTTAACAAAGTCTCTCATTCGGAACCAGAGTTGAAAGGAGGATGAAATGGTTAAATCAATTGTACCAGAGAGACCGTTATCATGACTTGAAATATTGAACATTTTCCAATCTGCATACAGCAAAGTACGGCATGCACACTCCTTAACAACAACAGTTATTTGATAAAGGCAACCCAAATACTTTAGTGACACTCCTTAAAAACAACAGTTATTCGTAAAAGGCAACCCAAATACTTTAGTGACATAATATGGAGAATGAAATTGTAGTACCTAAACAGAAACTTTTACAATGACATTTGACTCGAGGGTGGTAAACTGAATCTCAATGAGAAAAGTAAATACCGAAGATGATGTAACATTTGCGATCAAAGAACTCCGAAGAAGGGATTATTTATGGCACTGTTTAACTCGGCACCAGCCGAATTTAACACTGCTCTGTCGATCTTGTCTTTAGCCAAGAACAAGAATTCATCACCTTCTACCTTTTCAAACCCACATAGCTCAAGAAACTTTATGCCACCTTCGAATTTTCCAACTCTATCCTGTTAGATCAATCAAAGCCACAAATGAATGTTAACCAACAAACGACAGACATACATCCAAAAATCAAGAGTTCTTGCATTTGTTTTCAAAACTAATAGCTAATACCACATTCACTGCAAAATTCAATTTCTGTTTCTTAAGTCAGTTTATTATTTCAATATCAAACGATATGTCTGGTATAAATAGAAGATAGAAGTAAACTTTCCAAATATTGAGAACTTTACATACCACAATCAAATGTACTAATCTAAGGTAACAATTACCACTACATATACAAATTAAAAAAATAGAATTCGCAGCTTATCAAATTTTTTTTTGTCAGTGTTCCATTTTAGTTTTAATTTTACAACATTAATATATGGCTAATGATATCATCCTATAATGTAAAAAATGTATGCTTTCACAACACCAGTTTGTTTCTTTATTTTTATTTTTTTTTATTTTTTTGTTAACAGCTTCACAGCACTAGTCAAGATATATATGCTCTGAGAATCAAGAAATTAAGAAATCAGAAGGTGGAGAAAAAGATGCATGTTGGCACTAAAAGAATGTCAAACCTATGACTTGTAAGTGTCAGATGAACCTTTTTTTTAACATTGAAGTAGAAAATTTAATTAGATTCTGATATAAAACTCAATTAAACTATACACATAAGAACTATTTAACTGGAAACATAATATTTGGATAAGAGAATAGAAAACTATAAGTTTAGATTCTGATGTGTAACAAGTTCAGACTTACACAAACAAAAATGGACCCATAACTCACCTGAAAGGCAGCATTACTAAGTCTGATCTTACGGAATTTCTCCTCCTCTGGTTTAGTTGCAGCATTCTTGATATATGTCAGAAGGGTGTTGAATGCTGTCTTAACTTTTGCATCATCATCCTACCCCATATGAAACATTCAATTAGTATACCCTCAGTGGCTAGTGCTCTAATCAAGTATGACATAACTTTTCGTTCCTTTTATTTCAGTAGAGGTGGCAACCTATTTACTTATAAATGGGTCAGTTTAATTTATCTTTTATCTTTGACGGATCAAATGGATCAAATGGTCCAAACGGGTAAAAAGTTGATCAAAAAACATTTTTGATGCATAGAACCTCCTAGAACGTTTTAGGCCAATGAAAAAAATGATTCTTATTACCCTAATATAGTTTTCTTAATCATATGACACTGAAATATAATAATTATAACACTAATAATCTATAGAAATTAAAGAAGTTCTGACAAGTTTCAGGTTCAACCCGACCAGGCCTGAAGTAAAAACTACCCATTTTGATCCATTACCCAATCGACCCATTTTGCCACCTCTAACTTTCACATATCAAGCTCAGTCACCCGTCTAGAAGGTGCCTTAGCAACGAGATTACCAATTACAATGTCATAATACACCTTTTGATCAATAAGAACAATCCGCAGTGACTGTCAATGAGGCTTTCTGACATGCTCATACAATTGAACACAGAAAAGAAAGTGCAACTCCACCATATATAAGCTGATAATTAATTACCTTATTGCTCTGCTTGAGAGATCGTAAGCATTCTCTCATTTGCTCTGCTTTGGAAGCAGGTCTGATGGGCAATGAGCTCTGTAACAGAGATTGAGAAGATTCTTTATCATCACTTATCTTATGTACACATATTCCTACAGAACAACCTACTCAAACTATGGAAAAAAATTGAGTAACATAACTTTTATGTTGAAATTGAAAAGTGATACCTTTCTAAATAGTGAAAATTAATAACAGAACAATTTAATTTAAGGTAACAATTTTGACCCATTTGCCTACAAATGGGTCGATTAGGTTTTTGTTTTATCCCTAACGAGTCAAATAGATTAGTTAAAAGAACTTAAGTAAAAAAGGAAAACTGGTCAATTAGGTCGAATATGTCAAACATGCTAATCATTCGAAAACAATCTCTTATTAACACAGGTTGAATACTTTTGTAATGGAATAGTTCTATAATCATATCTTGAATATTATAGATGACAATACCTTCTTTTCCTCCACAACAGGTGCAGGAGGTTTTGGGGCGGTAGGATCCTCTGCAGGTAATCCAAGTTTCCGCCTCCTTTCCGCCTGTAAAACAAACAGATAATTAGTTTCACACAAGTATCATAAGATACTTGACCTGTACCATTATTTCTCTTTATAGGTTAAATTCATAATATGCATTATATACTCATAAATGTTAGCCATGTGGAGCATCATTAGAGATTTAGAATACGCATTTGTATGCTAAACAAGGACTTTCAGGACCTTATCTTCTTCCAACTTCTGTCGAATTTTTTCTCTAGCTCTTTTCTCCTCCTCTTTCTCTGCTTTGCGCAAGGCTATAATACTGCAAGAAACCAAAAGTGATCCGCTTATAAATATATAATAGATTAGTTTTCAGAAACGGAGATATGAAGTTGACTTACCGTTTTCTCTCATTTTCTTCCTCCATACGTTTTGCTTCAAGTAGTTCCTTACCAATTCGAATTCGCTCCTAAAACAATTTTACTTTACGTCATTCACGTTATAAAAATAACATATACATACAACCAGAAGACATACATGAGATACTCAGAAAAAGTACTGTCATTTGCATCTTATAGCATAAGTTTAGTTTGTATGAACCTAAAGGAGATACACATTTAACATAAAACACGAGTTCATGATATATGAAATAAATTAACCTATATCCACATCCCCTTCATGCCAGTCTTTACACAATCATATCCGTACAAATTTGAATGCCAATTTAAGTATTCAATTGACTAATGATAATAATAACAATAATAACGGATACAGCTTAATTTGTTTCTTCTAAGCCATGATTTCAACTCTACCTTTGGTGAGCCACTAATCCACGGCGAGGGATCCCACCGCAGCATAGACTCAGACCAGGTAAAGCTCTCCCTAGAAACTGGTGTCACCCCTAGACATCTTCTGCACTGAGTGGGATTTGAACCTTGGACCTCCACAGATGTGTGAGCGATCCTCCCCCTCAAATTTACCACTCAGCAACTCTTAGGGGTTCACTTAATTCTAATTGCTTCAATCAAACCAAATGCGCAAAATGAAGATGCATTATAGCATGTTATAACAACATTTATGTTGGAAAATAACTAACTGGAACCGAATGTATGAGACTAATATGCTGAAAGCATCTACAAGATCAAATTTGGATGATATTATGATGAAAACATCTACAAGATCACTTTAAGGACGAGAAGTAAAATTTGACATGAAAACAACAATTCAGCAAATGAGTTTATCCATCTTATAAACTGAAGGTACCTACTCAGATTTATATATTCTAAAAAGAAAAGAAATATTAATTACCTTCTCCCTTTCTCTTTCCATTCTCTTTTCTTCCTCTTCTTTCTTTTTGCGAGCCCGTTCCCTATATACATAGCAAAGATAAATAAATATGTAAAAATCAGTGTTGTCCTTCAATTGATAATGCAAGCAGAAGAAAAAGTTATACTTCAGCTCTTGTGCTTTTGCTTTTCTTTCTTCAGGAGTAAGAGAAGGCTTGGGAGGCTCTGATTTACTCTTGGCAGACACCTACCAGATAATGACATATAGCATAAAAATCTCTAAGGACATTGATCTTATTTTGAGCATGATGATATGGAAAAAGCAAATAATGATTTAAATAAGTCCACATAATTGTGAAAAACATCAAATGAATGCATACTCATCAATACTAGTTAGCAAAATTAACAATCATTAGACAGACATGGACAGCGTCCCAGATATTGTATCTATTACATCATCAATCCTGCTTCCATAAAATCGTCAAAAATCCACAGTTCCTTTATAGTCCCAGTTCATACTTTTTACACACAAAGATTAACATATAAAAGCATGTAAAAAAACTTATAGGCACATATTTGAGAGAGGTATAAGAGTAGGAGAGACAGAATACCAAGGGCATCTGATCTATGTCTGCATCATCCTCATGTTCAACAATCCAATTTGCAGCAGCCTCTAGACTTGAGTTACCTGGAACCAAATGTGTAAGATGAGAGCAATACCAACATAATGCAAAATTAAACAGCTATCTAAACAGTAAAAGGATGTTAAAGATTACTTATTTAAACAGCTTATCTGCTTATTATATTTTTTTTTTTTTTAAAAGCAAGTATGCATGAGTGTTTGGAAGAAGAAAATTTTGTGTGCTTGTCTACATATTTGAAGTTTGAGTTAAAATAAGCTGTTTTTAATAAGCAGTTTGAGATTGCAAACTGATTCAAAATAACAAGTTAACCCTTAGGAAATAAGCTGCCTATAACCTGATTATCTCCTTCAGCTTATAAGCATAATCAAAAGATGTTCTAAATCAATCCTAAACACCACCTAAATTGAATGAATAGTAACACTATATATATGTAATAATGCTACTCAACTGAAGTGACCAAATAACTACATCAAAAGATCCAGTTTTCATTAATATGAACAACAAGGACAACAAAACTCAATCCCACTCACCAGAAAAATGAAGTGCTCGGGTTGCCCTTTCCTTTGAAAACCCCATTGACTCAAGCTCCTCTAGTAGCTTTGAATCAACATCAGGAACAACCATTTCTAAAAAATACATAAATGAAAAACCACTAGTCAGATGGCATATTGGCATATTCACAAATGCTAAAACCCATAAAAATATAGATAAAACAAATATAATACCATATATCTGTTCATCACTTCATCCAATACAAACATCACTCTGCACAAAAGGGTTTTTACGGCTAAAGGGGATTCTCCCGGGCAAAATTTCATAAAATACCAAAGTACTTTTCCACGTGTGCCGTATCAGTCATTTTACTTATTTTTATTTTACATCCACGTCATTAAATTATGGCTTTGTGTACCATTTTGTAACCAGCCATTAATGATAGCTTTTATACAAAAAATGTTAAATTTATATACAATGTTAACTTTAACAACAGAATGTTATATTTACAGTTTACCAAATGACACAAACAAAACACAAATACATCTCTTCAGTGAACTGGATGTACAAAAGTAAAGCAACTGATTCAACACAAACGGAAAAAGTACTTTGATTTTTTTATGCAAATAAAGAGCCACAACATTGATCACCAACAATGATGCAAGATGGTATCAAGATCAAGATCATAGACAAATGCACATTTACAAACGACAAGAACAATCATGTAATGAACAAGTTCTGATATCTTATTTCTAAAACTGAATTGAGTAAAATACCCTCAGGTTCACCAGTAGCAGCATCAACCATATCAACATCATTATTCTTAGCAACTTCCAACGCAATTGGTTTAACCGTATCCGCTGTCTTATCGGTAAATTCAGTATGTCCTGTCCTCTTCGTGTGCAAATCACTCTCCTATTAACAATTAAAAAACAAACTCAAAATTAAACTTAATCAAAATTAGAATTAAAATTATGTAACTAAAAAATTATATCCATAAATAGATGAATGAATTACGTACAGTTTTGGAACGGCAAGGTTTGTTACAAGTGGAGCAAACTAGGTTAAGAACAGGTTCAGTTGATTCAGAGAAATCGGTGTGTTTGGTGAGTTCAGCGTGTTCTTGAGCTTCTTCTACCGATTTTAGTAACGCTCCGCAGTTGCCGCACTTTAATGATACCCCGGCCATTGGCGGTGATCGGATTAACTTTCAGGCGATCGGTCGTTTGCGATTATTTGTCAGGTAAAGAATGATAATTTGGGGGGTTTGTTTTTATACGGCGGGTGAGATTGGTATTGACCCGACCCGGTTTGAATTTGAATTAATACTAGAGTTCGTTTCTTCTCCAAGATATTACTTTTATATTACCAAAAAAAAATAGTTTTGAACACGTGTATACACGGAATCTCAACTAAGCATCCTTTCCGGTAAAATACAACTCATAGATAGATAGATCGTAAGGGGTGATAGATAATAAAAAAGTTAAATTTATTGAAAATAAAAACAAATATTTTTAAGTTTTGAAAATATATATAACTTATTTTAATTTAGTTCATCTTAATTTTAATATTTTAATTTTAATAGAGTTTATTTGAATTAAAATAATTTAAAATAATAGTTCAAACTCATTAAAAATTGAGTTCATTTTTTTAAAAAAATAGTCAATTTAAAAACCTAATTATTTATCTTCTTCTTCCTCTTCATGCACATGTACACTCTTACACAGACGCTCCTGCAAATTATTCTTCAAATAAAAACTAAAACAACAAAAAAAAAAAGAAAAAAATGTGGTAAAAAGTACTATCGATTAGCAACGTTCTTTACATAATTTTTCCAAGATACGTAGTGTACTTATGAATCATATTACCTACATCAACACATTTTTACAAAGTTAACACCTACTTTTATAATAAGATCGCTTTGTTACTGACCTTAGAACAAAAGTAAAAATATGTTGTCAATCAATGATTTTAACCCTTATTAATATAAACACTTACTCAACAAGCACAAATAATAGCACAAAATAACACATGGGCTCAACATACGTAGTTTTACCAATCGAACATTCATAACATGGATCATCTATCGGCATTTGACATGAGCTAAGTAACACATGGGCTCATTTAACCAATCGAACAATTGTAATAGCTTTAACATGCTTGGGATATGCCATGGAAGCCATTAATTTTGAAATTTTGCACCTTCAAAATATATTTCCCAACGTGTGTCTGAATACATACCATATGCTTGAAGGAATGTGGTTTCATATACGGCACCTTCAACTTCTTTTTGTCAACTATTAAACATTTGATCAACTCCTTGTAATCAATAATATCACTTTAAAGAATTAGGCAAACGTCACCACCAACCATTATATTTGTCTTAGGTCCTTTGAAATTAGCATCAACATCTTTTAAAACTTGAATATAGTTCAACACCAACCTTTTGATCGTTTCTATTATGTCTTTGGCATAGTAAACCCTGCACTTATACATGTAAATGTTGTAGTATCAGTGAAACAAAAACTCAAATGTAAGGCCATCTGATTTTGGGTTTTTTATGTATTAAACTACTAAAGTAATAAAATAAAATAAAATAGCTCGCATACAAGGAAAAACTAAGGATAGAGAAGACGTGGTTTGCCATGATTTTGTATAGTGTCGGGATGATGTTTGTTATGAAGGCATTCTTTAGACTAATAGATAGATACACATTGGTGCAAACACTAGAGCCCAACCAGTTTAGCATACGTTCTAAATCAACCAATTTCTTATCTCATACCGATGTGGGACGGGTTGTTACAAACTCCCTCACTTAAACTCCTGACGTCCTCGTCAGGCCGAAACATAACCAATGATCAGGATCCATACCCCAGGAGACGCACGAGCTACATGCCCGTCACACCCCGAGAGGCTATGGCTCTGATACCATATGTAACGCCCCTGAAAGCCGAAAGCAATGGACTACTTGGGTATCCTTTAGGTTCAACTAAAAACCATGGTGGAAGGATACTAGTAGCCCACTACTTTAGGTTTATAAGGGACTCAAATTTCTTATCTCATACTGATATGGGACGGGTTGTTACAAACTCCCCCACTTAAACTCCTGACGTCCTCGTCAGGTCGTAACATAACCAATAACCAAGATCCATACCCCAGGAGATGCACGAGCCTCGTGCCCGTCACACCTCGAGAGGCTATAGCTTTGATACCATATATAATGTCACACCCCGCCAAAATCAAATCATGATTAAGTTAAGTGCGGAAGAACAGGGCGTGAATGCGATTAGTTATCTAACTAATCAAGAGCATATGATTATCAACGGAACATAATATTAGAATGCCATATATTGTTTTACAAACGTTGCGACTTAACCAGTCACCAAAAGTAATAGTGTTATCAAAATAACAGTAGTTTAGAGAATTCAACAAATATAACTAAAAACCGTTTATAGTAATATAAAAGAAATCCCTTAAGTATTTCCCAAAAATGGCATCCTAACTTCATAGGTAGGCGAGGTTCCATACGTGCATGCAATTCTTACATGAATGCTAATTCCCTGAAAAACATAGTAAAAAGGTAAACAAAATTGTTGAGTGATGTAACATCCCAAAATTTTAAAGTTTTGGTGTTCTGCGACACAAGGGTAGTGTCGCAGAGGGTGTTAGTGCGACACAGTAATTATGTCGCAGGACTGTGTCGCAGAACGGATCTGATCGAAATTAATCAAGGAGCTTAAGTGTAATTTGAAGTATATATATATATATATATTAACACCGCCCAAACGTTTCCAGACTATTTCATAACTTCTAAAATCAGTTTTAGAGAGATAAACAAAGGAAAGAGTGAGAAAGAAGTAAAAATCAAGTTTGGAATCAAATTAAGACAATTGAACCGTGAATTCGAGGTAAGGTTTCGATTGTTATGTGTTATAATTGTTAATAAGTGCATTATACGGACTGGAACGAGTTAATTTGAGTATTACATGTCTAAATTCGAGAATTTCGAATCTGGGGTCTGGTCTGTTCTTCATTGCGACACAGAGGTAGTGTCGCAGGTTGTGTCGCATAAATGTTCTGCGACACAAATGGCTGTGTCGCTAAAGGCGGCGATATTGAGTATTGCGACATAACAATGGTGTCGCAGGATTCTATTCTGCGACACAATGGTAGTGTCACATGAGCTTATGGTGCGACACAATGGTTGTGTCGCTAAGTTTACAAAAGAGTTAATTATATTATATGTGGTTTACAGACCGGTGTTCTGTACGTGACAGACGAGGATATTCAACCACACGATTATCCAGGTAAGTAATAGAAGGATATTAATTGATTGAACGAGAATATCCAGATTTGCAGGAGTGCTTGAGTGTACTATATTAATTCAGCAATAGCCGTAGTGTGAATGTGAGCCCTCTTTATGCTGAGTGAACATAAATGGCATAATAGTGTGAATGTGAGTCCTCTTTATGCTGAGTGGTCATAATTGGCTCAATAGTGTGAATGTGAGTCCTCTTTATGCTGAGTGGTCATAATTGACTCAGTAGTGTGAATGTGAGTCCTCTTTATGCTGAGTGAACATAAATGGCATAATAGTGTGAATGCGAGCCCTCTTTATGCTGAGTGGTCATAATTGGCTCAACAGTGTGGATTTGAGCATCTTTATGCTGAGTGGTCATAAATGGCATAGCAGAATGAATGTTAGCCTCTTTATGCTGAGTGGTCATAATTGGCTTAATAGTGTTACTACTGGCCATCCTTATGCTGAGTGATCATAAATGGCCCGGTGGAAGGATTGTGAGTTTTAATTGAGTAAAGTGACAAATGTGATTATAGTGTTTATAAGATTCCTATCTTATATTATTTTCATGAATCTGTTACTTACTAAGCCGATGTGCTTACCCATTTCTGTTATTGCTGATAATTCAGGTGGGTCGAGTAAGGGAAGGAAGGGTCTCGGGAAAGAGCCGCAGCGCGAGTAGTGGTGTACTTGCTACTGCTGGTAGTAAGTGTTTACTCCCATTGAATCATGCTCGGATATTGTAAGGGGGTATTTTGTAAGAGAGATCTTCCGTTTGTAAAGTTTGTAAACAATGAAATGTTTATGTATATATAAAAAGTGTTATTCATGTTATCGAATAAAGTGTAAAAAAAAAAAAATGTATGCAAGACGGTGATCCCCCGAAGGTTTGCAAGACCTTGGGAGTTAAAGTGACGACACCTAGGCCTATAACCAAACCACGACTTTGATTGTTTTTACCTGGGACCATTAAAATATACGCTCCTCGTCTCGACTTATAGTCGGCAGTTAGCATGACTAACAAAAGTGGGAGGGATGTCATCCCAATAGTACTATTCCCATATTCGGTGGCTAATGTCATCTAGCTAATGGTTACAGTTTGTAGTCATGAGGACTTCTGTGCACTACAACTAGTTTAACGTAGGTTCGCACAAGGATTCGTTGTCAGTTTTTCAATCATCGCATGAAAACAGTTTGTATGTAAACAGTACATATGTTTTTCACCCCAAATTTAGAAAGCAGTAAAAAACAGTAAAATAGGGGCTGTGAACTCACCTGAGTCCGAGCGTGCTAGCAAAATGTATTTATAAAAATGCCCAAATAAAGTCTCTTAGCGCCCTAAACGTAAGAGTTTGAATTAATACATGTAGACGACTTTATCTAGTCCGTCTATGCTAGTTGTTCACTCAACTAGGATAAAATGTGCCATCGACAGGCTTGAATATCATGTAGGGCCATTATAGGTAAAAACGACACGTTGTGATCTTTAATAGTTTTTCAAAAACATTAAAATGTGTCTAAGTCAACGTTTAGTGAATTTTTATATATAGCATATCCATAACGTTAATTGTTGTCTTTTTATATCTATATATATCTCTTTATATAAATATAAAATGTCTTGAACGTAATTAAATCAAGATTTGTGATTCCATAAATTTTTAGATTGGGAATCGTATATTAATAATACGTCATTCTGATACTTATGAGATATATATACTCATATATGTATATATATATCATATCATTATAACACTTAGTCAATTTATATATATATATATATATATCGTTATAATACTTAACCCAATATATATATATACTCATATATGTATATTGATATATATATATATCAATATCATTATAAGTTCTTGGAACGTTTATTTTGTCGGTTTTGGTTAAAGCGTTCGTTTTCTTCGGTTTTTACCGTATGATTTATATTCTCGACATCTTTTCTTGGGCTTTTCTTTTGAGAACTTATAAGTTACTTTTTTAGGATTTTTAATCCCTAAACTTTCCGTTTTCACGTTATTAGTTCCGAAAGTTTCAATTATTCCGTTTTTAAGCTAACGTTTGGTTTTATCGGCTTTTTAACAACACGAGACTTGTTCTTAACACTTTAAGTCATAACTTACACTTTAATATGTTTTGAATTATCTACTTAATTACCTCAGCCCATATTGTCTATTTCATATTTTTAGTCGTTGTAGTCTCATTTATCTCGTTTTTAGTCTAACTCTTCGGTTATCGACTTTTAGCCAAACAATTCTTGTTCTCATAATTATAATTTATAGATTAACCTTTATTATACTTAAGTTTACTGATTTTCATAGTCACAGTCCATAAACTACGGTTTTTATATCATTTGTCCGTTTTAGTTTCCATTAGTCACTTTCCACATGTTCTGTCCACTTTTTAGTCCTTCTGTTGATCTTATTTTGACTAATCAAACGTACTTAGTTTATTCTGAAATTTTTACCACATGTTCTCCTATGTCTTAGGTTTACAGAAATGTAAGGTTCATAATTTTTGGTCACGTTTAAGGGGTTCAAACATATTTATTTCTACACAAGGGTCCAACAGCTAACTTTCTGGACAGTTGGTTAAAGATCTGTGTGTTCACTGAGTTATAGTTTCATGAAATTTAAATATACTACTTTTAAAGCTAAGATAATATGTGACCCGTGGGAAAAAGAATCACTTCGTTTAGATCTATGGTTTAGAAGTTATGACCTTCCAAAATTAGGTCAGTTTCTATCTCCAGAGGACAGTTTGTACACTTTGTTTTAGAAATCCGTTTTGGAGTATCAATACTTGTCTAAAATTCATGAAACCAGTGGGGTTGGAAAGCTTACTCTTTAAAATTGACTTTAGACTCCAAAAACACCAAATTTCGTTAAGTTTTGACCGAGTTATTTAACTCCAAAGTCGACCAAAGTTTCTGTCCGGAATTATACTTTCTGATTTGGTGTTTGTGTTGGTTCTTTTTAGCAAAGTTTGGTTACAATCAACAATAATACATGTTCATAAGTCGATTTCTAGCATGAGTGAACATCTAACACATATTAACTATCATATAAGTAATTAAATGAAAGAATCAAAGAGGTTATGGTGATAGTTTCCTTACAATGCACTAAAATAGAGGATTTGAGCAAGATGAAGGTTTGAACTTGGTGTGGTTGGCCTCCTAGCTCCAAATCCGAAAGTTTAAGTTCGATTTACCCCTAGAATGGAATGGAAATGAAATATGCTAGTGATTGTGATTAAAATGAGTGTAAAATGAGAGTCTTAGGAGTGGTGGTTCGTAGTGGTTGAGGGTGGTTGAAGGGTGGCTTTGTGGTGGTTGTTTGGGACAAAGAAGGGTGGTGGAGGGCTGCTGTTGCTGCCGTGAAAAGGGAGAGGAAAAGAGGGAGAGAAAAGGTGGGTTTGTGCGTGAACTTGTGATGCAAGAGTGGCTAAGTCATGGGGAATAAGGGGGCAAGGCATGGTCTTGCAAGTATGGGTTCAAGTTGACCAAGAGGGGGGTCCTAGGGCCCCCTTGGGCCGGTTTTGGCAAGGAGAGGGGAGGGGCCCCTTTTTGGTTTCCTTCCATGAGTTTAAGCCAAGATATTTTGGTCATTAGGTGGAAATCTTGATTAGTTAGACGTTAATTGCACGATTAGGTTTAATTAGGATTAATTAAGGTAGATTAAGGTTGATTAGGATAGGTTAAGGTTTATTAGGTTGTTATAAGGTTGCTAGTTGACTGAAACAATATTCAATTGATTTTCCGAAGCTTCGTTTGATTAAATTCACGACTTATCTTGTCGTTGCACGTTTTCTAATTCACGTGGACGTTTAATGCTTTCTAAAAGTCGATACGTTCATTTCTTGGCATAATTATCACAATAATAATAACTACTATATAATTGAATAGATTTACGTTATTTATGAAAGTTATCACCAACGTTCGCATTTGTCGGAAGTCATCCAATTTAAATCGCGCAATTCTAATTAATTACGTAAATGTAATGCGTCATGCATTAAAGTAAAGTACACCAAAATGTGCAACGTGGACGTGTGCTAGACTTCTCTCATGTTTCAATCAATTTTGATTTCATTAAGAGGGAATTAACGTAAGAATGCATGTTAACTGTGTACGGAAGTATACTGGTTTTTGAGGGTTGTCACATTCTCCCCTCGTTAAAGAGATTTCGTCCGAAATCTAAGTAGTGTCTTGAACAACTGGCATGTCTTCAAAAAGATGCGGATGTTTTCTTCGCATTTCGTCCTCACACTCCCAAGTAAACTCTGGGCCGCATTTTGAGTTCCAACGAACTTTGACAATCTTAATTCGACTACGTCGGAGCTTTTGGACCTTCCAGTCCGACACTTATATTGGTTGCTCCACAAATTTGAGTCGTGTATCAACACAGACTTCGTCGGGAGGTATGATTAGAGTTTCGTCAGAAAGACACTTCTTCAAATTGCACACGTGAAAAGTGTCATGAATGTTGCTCAATTCTTGAGGCAGTTTTAGTTTGTAAGCAACAGGACCAATCCTCGCAAGCATCTCAAAAGGTCCTATGTATCATGGGTTTAGTTTGCCTCGTTTTCCGGATCGAGCTATCCCCTTCTAGGGCGATACTTTGAGTAGGACTTTATCTCCCACTTGAAATTCGAGGGGTTCCCGACGGTTATCAGCATAGCTTTTCTGTCGGTCTCGGGCCGCTTTTAATCGGTTAAGTACTTGAGATATCTTATCAGTTATCTCTTGGACAATCTCAGGGCCAGAAAGTTGTTTGTCACCCAACTCTGCCCAGCAGAGCGGTGACCGGCACTTGCATCCATACAACGCTTCAAACGGTGCCATCTGAATGCTGGTGTGATAACTATTGTTGTAAGAGAATTCAGCTAGGGGCAAATGAGCATCCCAATTTCCTCCAAAGTCCATCACACATGCTCGCAATAAGTCTTCGAGCGTTTGTATCGTTCCTTCGCTCTGGCCATCGGTTTGAGGATGGTAGGCAGTACTCATATCGAGGCGAGTACCTAGTGCCTTTGTAGTGATTGCCAGAAGCGAGATGTAAATCGACTATCTCTATTAGAGACAATGGACAGTGGCACGCCGTGTCTAGAGACGATCTCCTTCATGTAGATCCTTGTTAGTTTCTCCATCTTATCGGTTTCCTTGATGGCTAAAAAGTGGGCTGACTTTATCAATCGGTCGACAATCACCCATATCGTGTCAGATCCAGCTGACGTTTTGGGTAGCTTCGTGATAAAATCCATGGTTATCTGTTCCCATTTCCACTATGGCATTTCTGGTTGTTGCAAAAGTCCTGATGGATTTTGGTGTTCGGCTTTGACTTTTGAACATGTCAGACACTTGCTAATGTAGGTAGCGATATCGTTTTTCATGTTTGACCACCAGTTGAATCCCTTCAGGTCGTGATATATCTTATCAGCACCTAGATGTATCGAGTAGTTGGACTTATGAGCTTCATCTAGTATTAGCTTGTGTAGTTTGTCAACGCATGGTACCCAAATTCGGTTCATGAAGTACAACGTTTCATCCTCCTTAGTTTCAAGCTGTTTTTCCATTCCCCTTATAGATTCAGCTTTTAGGCGTTCAATAGTTAAAGCCACTCGTTGTGCGTCGCGAATTTGAGTAGTGAGATTCGTGTGGATGGTCATTTCCAATGCATGAACTCTACGAATTTTGATTCCTTCTTTACGACTCAGGGCGTCAGCTACTACATTAGCTTTGCCCGGGTGATACTTGATTTCACAGTCGTAGTCGTTTAACAATTCAACCCAGCGACGTTGCCTCATATTGAGTTCTTTCTGATCAAAGATATGTTAGAGGCTTTTGTAGTCGGTAAAGATAGTGCACTTGGTATCGTAGAGGTAATGTCTCCAAATCTTTAGTGCAAACACGACGGCTCCCAATTCCAAGTCACGAGTAGTGTAATTCTTCTCGTGAATTTTCAGTTGACGAGAAGCATAGGCGATGACCTTGTCGTGTTGCATTAGCACACAACCTAAACCTTGATGCGAAGCATCGCAGTAAACAGCAAAAATGTCAACTCCTTCGGGTAAGGACAGGATAGGCGCGGTACACAGTATCCTGTTTCAAGAGTTGGAAAGCGGATTCTTGTTTCTCGCCCCAATCAAATTTCTTGTCCTTTTGAGTTAAAGACGTGAGGGACTGGGCTATTTTGGAAAAGTTTTCGATGAATCGACGATAATAGCCAGCCAGATCAAGAAATTGACGTACATCAGTTGGGGTTTTCGGCGCTTCCCAGTTTTTGATTGCTTCAATTTTGGATGGCTCCACATGAATTCCTTTCGTGTTTATTACATGGCCGAGGAAGTGGACTTCTAGCATCCAAAACTCACACTTAGAGAACTTTGCCTATAGCTTCTCCTTCTCTAATAGTTCAAGAATTAATTTCAGGTGTCTTTCGTGTTCCTCCTTCGTTTGTGAATATATAAGGATGTCATACAATGAATGCGATGGCGATTTTTTTGTTTAGTGAGGGTTTTCATTTTCTTTTAACCCTTTCACACACTCCTCACTCAACCTCTCACATTTTTTAACGCCTCCCTCATTTTCATTTGGTACTATTGAAAGTATGCTGATATGCACTTTAATCTCCACCAACCCTCTCACGTAGACCTAAGATACCCTTGCATCCTAAATTATGGAAGGTGGCTCCTGTGGTAGATCCATCCGGCTCTGGTGGATCGTAGGAGTAATTTTATTCTATAACACTCAGTGCAAATGTCAGCATATGCCAAAATGTTGATCATTAATTGATCATCACATCATGAGTTTGTGATTTTGGAATTACACCGATTTAGATGTCTTCGGTATGATTTCCCTCCAAGAGTATAAGAACCAAAATCATTTGAAAAGCTTTCAAAGTGTTCGATACTAACAAAGATTTTAACACTTGAAAGTTTTTGATTTTGAAACATACTCCCCCTTAACATATGCATAATGGTTGTGAAAAAGCAACATCTGAAGGTGAGTTATCTTTTGATATTGTGCGAGCTCTTCCTCAAATATAGTATACATTTCTCAAAAGAAATATGACGGGAGCTCGATCTGAAACAATGAAAACCTTTTCCAAAATCATTTAGACTTTTTCTCAAAGAAAAAAAATGTCACTTTTGAGCTCTTTCAGGTAAAACGGGTTTGAACTGAAATGTTCATAAACCATTTTCATTTGAAGATCGAGTTATGAACCGATGTGTTCACAAATCCCTTTTGAAATTTAGACAACAACTTTTGGAACCCATTTAAGCACAGTACCAATGGGTTTTGAAAACTTAGAAAACCATTTATAAGTTGTATCTACTTGGTTTAAAGACGTTGAATTCCATTTGGAATTGAAACTCGGTGTTTCACTTTGAAATAAGTTTCGTGGAATCAACGGTGAGTGAAATTTTTTAGGAATAGGGTTTACAAAATCATTCTTTCTTTGCACCGGATAATAAACATTTTGTGGTGCAAGAGCAAACATCTTCGATCTTGAGTAGTTGAATGACTTTGGTTGGGAAGATTGTTCAGAAAATCTTTGTGTCGGTTTCCAAACTTTGGTTTTCTTTGGAAATTGATAAACCGATTTACGTGAAGTGTTGAAAGCATAAGAATCTGAACGATGAAAATTCTTCTGAGTAAATGTTCCAGTTGAGTGTGATTTCCTAGAATACCTCTTATTCTTTTGCAAAGAATAATTGGTGAACTGAGAAATCCTTTTTGAAAGTGGTTTGGAAGATTTTGAAAGTGGTTTGGAAGACTTATGCGTGTAAGTCTTACTAGAACATTCACTTGAGGTTCCAAACTATTCTTGACATTGAAAGCTTTCTTTTGGTCAAACTCTTTTCCTAAGTTCTTCTCAAATTCAAGTTCATTGGTAGATTTTGATAATGATGTTGAACTAGATGAAGATGAAGTACGTTTGAGCTGTTCAATAGTTTGTAAGAGAGTTGTTCGTTCGTGATCAAAATTTAGTTGTAGAGTGGTTATTTGATTTTTAAGATCAAAATTTTTATTTTCCAAAATTAAATTTGAAATATAAAGTTTGTTTTAACCACTTGTTCCATAACCTCATATTGATCAATAATAGGTGTTGAACAACTTGGAAAATAATCCTCATAAAGAGGAACTTTCCTTGTGCCATAACTCTGCATTTAACTCTCTATAATTGAATGAAAATTGTGCATTTTCAGCTTTCGCTCTATTAAAGTTCTCAATAACTTCTTCTTCATTAGTTGTTTTTACAAAAGACATTTTTAAAATACTTCCCATGTCACCGTAGTTATACAAGGTAGGTACTTTAGAAATAGCTTTTTGTAAATAGCAGGGATTTTCAAAACCTAATCCTTCTCTTGGATTATAGAATTTGATATCCTTAGGTTTATTGAGAAAAATGGTTTGATTTGTTTGACCACGTTTAAACAATTTATCTTGAAGTTCTTTGATCTTGCTTTCTAATCTCAATTTTTCAGCAATTGCATAGTCATACCTTTGTTTAACACGATTTTCAACGTCTTTTAATGCTTTACATCGAGATGAAATTTCAAGAATTTCAGTTATTAAAGATTTATTTTCTTTTTCAAGTTTCTCGTTAGTAATTATATATTCATCCCTGTGAAACTTAAAAACATTCCTTTCCCGACTCACAGTTTTTAAGATATCAACCTTTTCGATTTCTGAGTTTAATTTGTTTTGACGCTCAATTAGACTTTTAGAGTGTACCTCAGAGTATGTTTCCATTTGAAGCTTGACTTGATGCAAAGCAGTCGACTTTTCAGCTGTCAGCTTGACTATTTGAGCCTGTTCTTTCCAATACTTCACTTCCCAATTTTCCGTTATTGCTTTTTCCGCTTCCTCTTTCTGTGCAATGAGCATCTTTTTATCATAATACTCTGATGTTCTTTGAACACTTGTTGTTGCACGTTCTTTCTTTTGCAAAGATGATCTTGATTTAGAATGCATCTTTTTGTAGAGACCTTGTAAACGTTCACACTCTTTGAATAGTTCTTTATCAGGATCGCTCTCAATTCTGTCTCTTGACATCATAAAATTGTTACTTGAATGGATCTTTTAAAGTCTCAGAGATAAAGTCTCAAGATAAAGTCTCAGAGATAAAGTCTCAAGATAAAGTCTCAGAGACAAAGTCGCAGAGATAAAGTCTCAGCTAAAGTCTCAGAAATAAAGTCTCACTAAGAACACCAAGTATGAGATTTATCAAAACTTGAAATAGAAACCTGTAGTTAATTCCAGAATGATCCTTAACACTAGTAGAATACTTTGATCGGTTGAATTGATCAGATTCAATCTCAAACACCTCCTATTTGAATTTAACCGCCATTTTCAACTTTTGAATCAAATTTAAGAAATTGTATGATTTCACTGTGAATTCTTGTTCCTCTTTGTTGTAGATCACTACTAGAAGTTTCGTTGATGCTTTAATTGTACAGAAACACACAATTTTGATGACTTTGATCACAAAACCGAAAATTCTTCTTCAAAGACCCATTTTGCAATTTTCTTCGAATTTGAGCTTGATTCCTGCAATTAAACCGTGTAATTACTTCCAAATCCTTCAACCAATGCTCTGATACCAATTGTTGGATCGAATTTAGTGATTTGGACGTGATATGAATGTAATCTGTATGTATGTATATGCGTATATGAACAAATAATAGTCGAATGGTTATATTGAATGATAACTGAATGAATACAAGCTCTGAATACTCTCTGTAAATCTCACATACAAATTGCTCAGGTTCTAATGGTTTTCAAGCTCTTACAAATGAGATAGAAATAGCGTATTTATAGTCACTTTAACAGGTCCTACGACACTATTTTTAGTGTCTCATGAACAGTACTTGCGACACTATTATTAGTGTCTCAGATAATGTCTCATGAACAGTACCTGCGACTTTATTATTAGTGTCTCGGATGGTGTCTCAGCTAGTGTCTCACTAATAGTGTCTCAGATGTACAAGTGCAAATCCTATTTTATATCTAACATGCCCCAAGCTTCCGCATGATTAATTGTTATATCTTAAATTTTGGGTGTGTGACACTTTACATCATCAATAGTTTTTCCAAGAATAATTAGTCCTTCCTGAATGAATCTTAGTATCTCATAATGGATACCAACAAGATGTCATTCAACTTTTAATTTCCAATGGGCTTAGTTTGTTCAGTTACAAATTGGGAATACCTTTTCTGGCAATTTGAACATGTTGCATAACTTGTGTTGCCATTTTGTTGATTATTCTGGTTTTACTTAGATCGTTAATATTTATTATATTAACAATTTAAATCTTATTTGTTCTGATACCAATTGTTAGGTCTTAAAGTATTAACCCCATAACTTGTAATCAATAATCAATAGAGTTTCAAACGTTTAATACTAAATTGATTAGCAATATTAAGTATATGTGTTATTTTGCGGAATAAATAACAACAAATGAACAGAATAACTTCGAATATTATTGAATGCCGAATGTAGGGATTGTAATATAGAAGTTTTACACAAGTTGTACAGAGTTAGGTTTTTCTTAACTTGACAATCCCTATTTATCCACATATTTGAGATAGGAAATAGAAACCTCCTGTATCTAAAATATATCGATTCTAAGTAACTTTACTGATACGTATGATAACTAGATAATTACATTTATAAAATATATCTTCTAATGTAACATCCCCAAAAAAATCAAAAAAAAATAATCTAAAGTTGGAGTGCTTTGGTGGTGACCTGCGACTTTAATGGTAAAGTCACAGGTAGCGACTTTATGAGTCCTGCGACTTTATTGATAAAGTCGCAGAACGAGTTTGATTGAATTAAATTGAGGAGCTTAATGTAAATTGTGATGTATAAATACTTAAACACGCCTGAATTGTTCCAGAACTGAGTATTCAAGTGTGTATGCGTGTTTTAGAGAGAGAAACGAAGAAACAAAGGGAAAAAGTGAGAATCAAGCTTATGAACTTAAAATTGAAGCTTTTGAGCCGTATATTCAAGGTAAGGCTTCGGTTATTATGTGTTATAATTGATATTACATGATTTGAACGGATTGGAATGAATTAATTTGGTTATAACAAGTCTGAATTTGAGAATTTCAGATTTGGGGTCTGATCTGTTCGTCGTGCGACCTTAATGGTAAAGTCGCAGTATGCGACTTTAGTGATAGTGTCGCACTTGGCTGACTCTGGACTGCGACTTTAATGATAAAGTCGCAGATTGTTGTTTTGCGACACTAATGCTAGTGTCGCATGATTAGTTGAGCGACTTTAAAGTAGTGTCGCTAAGCTGTGAATAAGAGTTTAATTATGTCTGTTTGTGTACAGACCAGTGTTCAGTCGTGGAAGATCAAAGGTTGTCAGAGTTACACGTATTTTGAGGTAAGTAATAGAAGGATATAAATTGAATGTGAATATTCAGATTTCAGGAGTACTTGAGTTACTGTATTAATTCAGCAATTAAAGTGTTATAATTGACCCTCTTTATGCTGAGTGATCATAAATAATCTAGCCGTGTTATTATTGACCCTCTTTATGCTGAGTGATCATAAATGGTCTAGCCGTGTTGTAATTGGCCCTCTTTATGCTGAGTGATCATAAATGGCCTAGTAGTGTGATTGTGAACTCTAAATGAGGCAAAGTGATTATAAGTGGTTACGGTATTCGATAAGATTTCTATCTTATACTATTGATGTGATTCTGTTACTTACTAAGCTTGTGTGTTTACCCATTCTGTTGTTGCTGTTTAATACATGTGGGACAAGTAAAGGGAAAGAGGGACTTGGGAAGGAGCCGCAACACGAATAGTGGTGTACTTACAATTGCTGGTAGTAAGTGTTTACTCCCGTTAAATCATGCTCGGATATTGAGGGAGTATTTTGAAAGAGAAAACTCACATTGTAATGATTGTAACATTGTGTTGTTTATGTATATACGAAAAGTGTTATTTGTATTATTGAATAAAGTGTTATATAAAAAAAAAAATCTGGACGTTACATATAAATTAATAGTAAATATCTTCAAATCCTCTCAAATGTCAGCTTAAAGATTATCTTCATTTTGGAAATCTTTATCTTCGAATTCTACGTCTAAAACTCTAAGTCTGAAACGTCTGAGTCTGAAGTCTTGATCGTGGTCGGCTTAGTCGTGAAATAAAGTTTAGACTTAGTCTGAAATGCCCTTAGTCTGAATTGTTCATACTTAGTCGTGAAATAAAGTTCAGACTAAACTTTAGACTGAAATTTAATACCTATAATTTTCTAGACTTAGAACTTTTGACTCAAAAGATTTATAAGTTGGGTTTAATCATTGTTTTTCTCAACAAATTACGGTCACATATGAACATTGTAGTACGAGTTGAAATGGAAAGTATTGATGACATATTTTCTTATGCTTTTGCTTGTGGAATTATTGGTGGAAATGATGATCCCCGAACTTACATCCGTCATGGATTGTCAAAGTAAAAAAGATTGGAATAAATGGAAAGAAACAATACAAATGAAACTAATTCGCTCAATAAACGAAATATTTTTGATCGTATTGTTCTTACTTTTAAAACTATAAAATCTTTAGGATACAAATGAATTTTCATAAAAAAACGAATTTTCATAAAAAAACGAAATGAGAAAAATGAGATAACAAGATTTGCTTGACTTGTAAATCAAGAATTTTCTCAAACACTTTCAAAAATTTTATTTTATATTGCTAATGGAGCATTAATTATCGTTAAATAAACATCCTAAAAGTTTTTGTGACTCTAAAATTACTTTAGTCTTTTAACGCATTGGAAAATTGGTTAAATGTCATTGCTAGAAATTTGCCAGAGGGTCACCCAATTTGTTCACAGAGAGAAGCAAAATTAACCTTACACTCAAATGAGACAATGAATCATTGTCACGTGACTGTAGAAACCAAAGTGCACTTCGATCTCTAAACGGCACGTGACCTGCTTTCACAACTGACAACGGAGACGATGACTTAAACTCCAAACTCACAATCAAAATCACACCAAAAACACCTTCACCGTGTGTATTTTCGAAACCCTAACAATAATCTTCTTTCAATAACAATGGTGAATAAAAAAGTTCCAGATTGGCTCAATAATTCCATGTGGTCATCTCCGACCACCACCAATCCACCACCGCAATTTCAACCGTCGCCGTCGACGCCGCCGCCCCCGCCCCAATCTCAATCGTCTCTGCCACAATCTCCGTCGCTTGACGATCGCACCGCTGATTCACCTTCCAAACCGTCCAACGTTACTTCCTCTGAATCGCCGTCGTCTCCCGGTTCAGTTAGACCGGAGTCACCGTATAAAACCGGTCCGGTTCAGAGGACTGAAGTTAGGGATCCCTTTGCTAGTAGTGGCAGTAGTGATTATGATATTAATCCTGTTGAAGACGTGTCTCGACAGACACAGCTGTTACAAGAGGTTAGATATACATTTTACATGTATGAATTTGTTGGACTTTGTGTTTTATGTGTGTTGAGATTTCAAATTAATAGAAAATTGTGTTTTATAGACATAGTAATAGTAATAGTAATTTGAATGTTAGTGTACACTAATTGATGTTAATTTAGTTTATATATACAAGTCTATTTCATTTTGTGTTATTTATTTATGTTGAGCTTTGCAATTAATAGAATATTAATTGTGCTTTATAGACTTATAATAATAATAATAATAATAATAGTAATTTGAATGTGATAGTATTGTAATAGATAATAATTTTAGTTTATATGTTCATTGTTAGCTTTCAAGGAAGATTATAAATGTAGGAGAGCTGCAAAGACTCGCTTCACTAGGTATTCCGGATGGTGCTGGTATTCGGTCTACCGTGTGGAAGGTTTGATTCGATATATATATTGTTAGGGGTGTTTGGGATTGCTTATCTAAAAGTGCTTATCTTCTTATAAATTAAGCAAGTATCAAGCTACTAATCTGTAAATGTATATTCCTTCTAAAATATGGTGTAAGCAGATAAGCAATTTTAGATGGAGTGTTTGGATCCGCTTATCTCCTGTCAAAATAAGCATTAAGCAGATAAACATGTAAATAAGCAATCCCAAACACCAATTTGTTGATGTTAGGATAAGTCAGCGTCATCTAATTTATGTTCAATATTGGATGTTGTGGAATGAGAGGGTTCATTTGTGAGTTGTAACATCTTCATGCTTTCAGCTGTTGTTAGCTTATCTTCCTAGAGACAAGGCGATTTGGTCATCAGAATTGGCAAAGAAAAGGTCCGAGTACAAGAATTTTAAAGAGGATCTTTTGAAGAATCCAGTAAGTTTTTGTTAGATACACTATTTGAATAAATTTATTGCACCTTTGTTCTTGATTGTATGGTTCATTGTATATAAAAAAACAATGAATCTGAGGGACAAATGAATACATACTAAACTAAAAGGACTAGTTGTAACTTGTATTAGCTTTTCAAAGTTTTATTTGCTTGCTTCAAATTTGGATTCTGAATGTCTTTGTGGCTAGTCAGTCAGAAGTCACTAGAAAATTGGAAGAGTCTACATCTTCTCAAAATGGTGAAGGCAAGGGTTTACTCTCAAGGTCGGAGATACCTGAGGGGGAGCATCCTCTGAGTTTAGGGAAAACAAGTGTCTGGAACCAATTCTTTCAGGTATGAGCTTTGACGGTATATGTTTAATGCAAATGATATTTGTTTCTAACTGTTAACATAGGTCCTCTGTGCCTCTTTGTATACCAATGGTGCAGTTTTTAAACCTTAAAAAACTTGATTTGTTGACCTCTTTGTGGATATGAGACTCACCCTCCCATGGTAGCAGAAAGATAAAAAGGATCCGAGTACTTTTGCATACTGATGATATGTAATGTTATATGTAGGACAGCGTCTTCAATCAGAGTGCATTGTATGGCTTCAGTCAACTGTAAAATTGCTGTTTCTGAACTGTAAAATTGTAACTTATGATCCGCTAGCTATGCCGAAGAATCATTAAGATATACCTTGAAATATATATATAGATATATAGATATATATAAATATATTTATATATAATAATACAACGGGATTTCTATGCTAAAAACATTAGATTGGTAGATGGAGGTGATCTGGATTATGGGAACTTGTAATATCGTGTGGTACAGGTTCGCCATTACTATACCATCTGCTTATGTACTTGGGTGCGGTTTATTTACTTTTATTTTTTTTTCTATTTTTATTTTTTATCGTTTTAGCGGTCTGGTTGGCGAAAGAAGTTATGAGCGTATAACTAGACATGCATTTAGTCTCCTTCCCTTCTGATGTAGATACATATTTTATTACCTGTAGGCAGTAGGAGTTCTCGTACATTATGTTCTCACTCTTGATATCTTTTATGTCTAAATGCCTAAGTTGGGATTATTCAACTTGGCGTTTATTGGGTTATTGTTTTCTCTTCCCCTCTGTTAAGGATAACAAGAGCTACACTTTTCCTTCTTAATGGTGTTTATGAAAATATTCCATAACTTCCAAGAGTATTTATAAATTTGTGACATAGGTCAATTTGCTTAATATCATGCATTTATTGTTTGTGTTTTAAAGTGTTAAAGTCAATTTGTTTGTGTTTTAAAGTGTTTAAATCTCATTTGTAGATTTCTGCTCTGTTTTCTTTAATTCTATATAAAATCGTAAAGCTTGAACTTACATTTCAAATTTAAGCTCACAGCATATTCAGATGTCACGTGACATGTCAGATAGCGGTTACTTGTGTAAAGGATGAATGTTTCTTCTTGTCCCTGTACATGCTTTATGATCCACCTAATGTCAATTATTGTTGCTGATTGTAGGATACTGAGATAATTGAACAGATAGACCGTGATGTGAAGCGAACTCATCCAGACATGCATTTTTTCTCTGGTGACTCTGCTTCTGCAAAAGCTAATCAGGTAACAGAACAAAGCTTTACATTTTTGTTGGGGTCTAATTTACAAGTCGTGTCTACCATCTTTTAAGTAGCATTTACCTCCCTTTTTGATCTTATGAATATGTAATGCAATCCTGAGTAAGTTGTAGGCCTGACTCAAATGGTCTCCTGCTTTCAGGATGCACTGAAAGATATACTGATTATGTATGCAAAGCTGAACCCTGGTATAAGATATGTGCAAGGGATGAATGAAATTTTGGCTCCCTTGTATTATGTGTTCAAGAATGACCCCAGTGAGGACTTTGTGGTAAGTGAATATGTAAATTCTCGTTTTCATTCTCTTACTGCTAGCATTTATATGCAACATTACTTTTTGACTGATGTGATTATTAAGGAGAAATAGGTGAATTGTTGGGTGAAATTATGCCTCTTGTTACAGTGTTTGACTTGGCAACCAAAAAAAAGTTTTGAAGTTGAAATAAACTTCATTTATGATTTATCTATGCAAATGAATGCCATTAGCAAAGAAACAGTAGTTTGAGAAGCACTTGACATGTATACGTATCTAGGTGGTGAAACAGAGGGGTTGGGTAATGGGTCAAAATGGACTCGTGAAAAAATAGGTAGTTTTTACGTGCGGGTCAAAACTAACTTGCAGAAAATTGTTTCTTCTTTTCTTTTCTTTTTTTTAGTTAATGTTTTGCTTTTTTACATGCGGGTCAGATTGTGTTGGCCTCGACCTTCCAACATTTTTTGCTCATTATTAATAGTTAATGTTTCAACATTATTTATAAATACACTGTAATATCTTAAGATTAAAAGATTTATCACTTTGCAAGCATTAAAGTTTACATGAGACAACTTTTGATCTGTGTAACGCATTCATCCTGTTATAAATAATTCTTATATATTACTGATTCCAGCCATCATCAAACATAACACAACCCGGCTTAACCCAGTTTCATATAAAGGGTTGAAACCGCCATCTCTACATATGAGAAGTGGGAAAAGGTTTATGAAAGGAAAACTATGATAAAAACAATAAAGACATCAAGAGTGGACAGAACAAGAATGGGCAACCTGGTGGCTTTTCTGTTCTTTGACTGTATGGCATATTGTATGCTTACTTTAGTAACATGTAATTTTTTTATTTATTTGTTTGCAAAACAAGCAATGCCAAGGAAATATATTACTATAAAAATGTTACATGAGATACGAATACGAGCGCTATAACACGACATTCTGAGAAGAAGCCTCTAAACCACTAAAGAAAAAATGCCAAATAAACCTAGTTCCACATAATAGAACATAAGCGACATGGGACTGACCAACCTATCAAAACATGTTCAGGAAGATTATAATTCATAATTAAGGGTCTCTATTTCGTTGAAATGGGCGAATCTGTATGTATGTGTCTTTACTTAACGGTTTTTTTTATAACTCAGTCACTTGAGATAAAACACAACCCAAATGAGCCATTCATAAGGCATGAATATTAAATGGTCATGTTATAATAATTTGATATTGATTTCCATATGGTCAATCAATATCATGGTCTCTACAGCTTGTGGCTCTAATTTTGTGTCTACTTATAACTTATGCAGGTGAATGCCGAGGCAGACACATTCTTTTGTTTTGTTGAGTTATTAGGTGGTTGTCGAGATAATTTCTGTAAGCAACTTGATAATAGCGTTGTTGGCATCCGTTCAACAATTTCAAAGCTGTCACAACTCTTGAAGGAACATGATGAAGAGCTATGGAGACATCTTGAGCTAACAACAAAAGTAAGAAACATATTGGTCAAAAAAGATTCTGGTCTAAACAAACCATTTTGAAAACAAGTCAAATGGGTTGGGTTGAATTCTCCTCTCATTCATAAACGTAATTTTAAGATATTTATGTATTAGTAATGTTTAAAAATTATAGATGTTTATTTATTGGCAACTTTGTTTATTAAGAAAATGTTTCACTAATAATAATAAAAAAATCTCAGTATGAATTTTGTTCAGAAAGATTTGAAAGGAAATACGACTTACTGTGTTACCCATTCATTCATTAAAATAACGATCGACATAACCTGGCTTTTTAACCCAATTTGACGCATTTGGTTCTTCACTTTGTATAAACACTCCGATCATTTCAATCCATTTGATAATTTCTTATGGCCCAAAATTACCCAAACAAATAAAAAAACAGGTCCTTTTGGGTTAAATACTTTGGGCACGACTTGTCAAGTTAAAAATGAACTCTGAACCATCTTAAGATTTATTTTCTACGAAAACCGGGAAATTGTGATCATGAAATTTTAAGCAGATTTCATCCAAGATATCATGACCCATTCATACTCATGCCTGATTGTTTTCACTTACAGGTCAATCCACAGTTCTATGCATTTAGATGGATCACCCTTCTGTTGACCCAGGAATTCAATTTCGCAGACATTCTTCACATATGGGACACACTCTTGAGTGACCCGGAAGGTCCTCAGGTGAGTCAAGACAGTACATGTTACACAACTCTTCTGTTTTTACTGCAAGTAGGGGCAGTTTCATCCCATTTATGTTTAATGGTCAATTTGACTTTATTTATTGATATCAAGTCAAATCAGTCAAAATAATACAATCAACTAAACAAGGGTTAAGATTTATCTAAACAATTTTAATTATTGTTGGCCTATTAAACTGCTTTTTATAAGAAAGATCTTTATTGCAACAAAGTGTTGGCAAGTTTACCTAAATGTTGTTATATAAGATTATGAATGAAATTTTTGAAAATGAACGAAGTGTTAGCAAGTCAACCCAAAAGTTTTTCCCTCTATATACCAGTTAAACAACTACTCGGCCTGCCTGACCCACTCACTTTCTGCCAATCAGCATTGATTTAAGTAACATAAGACATGAGTTAGTTAGTAAGAATTCTATTTACTAGAACTTTTTGATCATTTGATCTTTCGAGATCTGGGATCTAAATGCTGGCATATACCGCTTTCTGCTTGCCTGGATTCTTTTTTCTATAATGGTATTTACCATTATGAAAAATAATAACTGTGAAGCTATGTAATGGGAATATATGTATTAATGTGAATAATGTGGGAAGATATGTCGAAATTGCAGGAGACACTTCTTCGGGTATGCTGTGCAATGCTGATTCTTGTTAGAAGACGTTTGCTTGCAGGTGATTTTACAGCTAATCTTAAGTTACTCCAAAGTTATCCATCCACAAATATCAGTCATTTGCTCTATGTTGCCAATAAGCTACGGCGTACTCCAACTTCCTGATGATCTGCGATCTCCTTTGTTTTATGTCTTCTTGTATTACATCATTCTCAGCTGTTTTATTTTATTTTTCTTCCCATAAGGTATGACGTTCTGTAAATCAGTCAACACGTATAGCATGCAGGGGCATTTTCGTGCTTTAGTACTAGATCGATATATAATCTGAACAAGAACAATTGACGGTTGTGAATTGTTGTGAGTTCTTAGCAGGTGGTATGAGAACAAAATATGCTTGATCTTGCTACTTTCTACTTGTAGTTTCTGGTTTAATCCAAATATATTCTATAAATGCTCTTGGTGTTACTTTGTTTTCCTCTGTTTGATCAGTTGAAAATGGGACCTAAAAGGCAAAACAGAATTAGTTGTTAATCAATATCATTCATCAGTTCTAATGAAACAAACCATTCATGAAACTGCATCATTTTTTAATTCGACTATTGTGTTTCAGTTGAACTTAAATACTTAACTGTACCAAATGATGCTTGACTGATGCAACAATTTTGTATGAACGGACTTTTGTCCTCTTGGTTATTCTATGGCACTCTATACAAAATGCTGGCCACAAATTCAGTTGTAAGAGTTAAATTGAGTTATAATCTGCCTCAATGCACAAATTCAGTTGTAAGAGTTAAATTGAGTTATAATCTACCAAATTGCATTGAGGCTTCACTTTATGAAGACTATAAAAAAAGATATATCAATTCAATACACTCGAATGCTTTCTTTGCAAAACATTTTCTCACAAGTGTATGTCTGAATTGTTATCTGACTGATGCGGAAGGCTGCAAGTTCACTGGCAGAACTCAGGTTCACTGACATCTGTACTTCAAGTTGCAATTCCCTTTGTAGAATTGCCCTTTTCTTTAAAATTTAGTGTTCGTTACTCATTAGCAGTGTATTCGAACCAATGCAACTATATTGCATTGAGTTCTCACATTAATTGTGCTTTTCCAATTGTTCTACTATCAACTTAAAAGTTACATTTTTAGGACACTATAAGTGCGGTCCAAACGCTATGCGTTGGTTTCAATTGATGCGCGTCACTTTAGTGACATCGATGGCACTGCTTGTCGGTGGAATGTGTTGGTTGGTTTGCTTCGGAGTCACGACGCACTGAGAGACGCAACTTGTGGACTCCACTTGATTTAAAAAAATAAAAAAACCTCATCGTTGGAGAAAATATTTTTTTTAATTCGCTATATGACGAATATATATCCGTAGAAGTTTTATTTTCTTTTTGTTTTTTTACCTCTTTATCCTACCCCAACACACTATAAATATAAATACAAATACAAATACAACTAAATTTCAATTCACACACAATTTTTGCATTCTTTCTCACATATTATATACACGCAACAATTCTTTTTCACACTATAATTTACAAAAATGCCTAAACAACATCACAATTATTCCTAATTGAGAGTCGATAATTTTTATCAAAACTTACTCAACACAAATATGTCGAATCCCAACCTAGCCGACCCGCTTACGGCCACTATGCAAAGGTTATTCCAAGACGACCCGATTCATCGTCCACCCGGTTGCACGACAAGTTGGAAAGGTAAAAAAAGTTCGGGTTCATCGGATGCAACTTTGTCAAGACATTCGAGCAACGAGACCCGTGCAACACTTTTGCAATCCGTAAGAATTCAACAAAAAACTTTGCAAACTATTAAAGAGACTACGAAGCAAAAATGGTGTTTAAAGTTTGGAATTTTCTTTAAAACCCAATATCGACGGGTGTCAAAGAATCCGAACTAAAACTACTTGAAGAAGTTAAGGAGAATGTGTTAAGCAAGTACCAATCGAATTTTCAAACACCAATGTTTTATTTGAGTTTGCAACAAAGAGGGTCCTCCCATGAAGACTAGCCTCGTATTTTAAATTTAGTGTGTTATTTTAATTATTGTAATGTTTTATTTTAATTAATTAATGTAAAGTTTTTAATTTTTATGAAATCATTTTATTAAAATTTGTATATGGCTTAGAAATTAAAGTGACAAGTTACCGTTGACACTGTTGTGTAAGTTTCATGTAAGTTTGAAAAATGATGGTATGAAGCTAAGGTGACACAATTGACACAAATGTACAAATGTGACACACCTACTATTGGGAGTCGTCTAAAGAAATAAGTGACTTACCACAACACAAATACAGAGCATTTATACTTGTTGATATTGTATCAAGTATCAACTACGACGTATGTTATAATGGAGTCCCATATCATGTTGATGTACAGAGATGCGGGAGCCAAAAATTTAAAATAACAGCAAAACACCATGCTGCTTCTCTCCTATACTCCACTGCCAACAGCAGCATCATGAAGTCTGCCAAACTCTAAATGCATCTCTCTATTCTTTACTGTAAGCTTAGTAATCATCCATCGCATGCTCATTTTTGCTGCCTGCCCAAACCCGATATCATATCATCAACCATTAAATAACAATTTTCATTTCCACATGCCTATGACTATATATGTTATATAAAGCACATTACAAGGGGATAGAACATAAAGAATTTCACTGTATCTTGATATTATAATAGTTTTTGTCATCATATTACAATAATAAATTACTTACTTTATGAAAATCAAGAAAAGGACAAGAAGAAGTGTTGTCCATCATTGGAGTTTACCTTTTACCCAACCCGCCCAACTTACCACCTACATATGCATCATAAACACAAGATAGAAATGAACACACCTTAGACTCTTTAGTAAATGTTAGCAAAAACCCTCGCCATAGTAGCTTGGCTTCACAAAGCATCATCATATTCGCTTGCCAATAAATTAAAATGATCTTTGCATTTATGTATATATATATATATATATATTCTATATTCTATTCATCAGCATTGGAGGTCACATTGGTCATTTCCCTCTCCAATTGATTCTCTAGTTTTTCCATCATATTATCAGGCGGGCATCTATCAGCAGGATTCAACCCTGAGGTTTGACAAAAACACTCGGGCCAAGAATTTGTATAAAAAGACTCCGGAGAGATTCTCTTATGGGGCCCACCAAAATTTGTATTCATCATCACACGCCTAACGGCCTCTTCAAAACCCGTTGTATGACCCTCTTCACGTTTTATAAATATCGGGGCAAGACCTTTTCGATCGGGACGAATATTGGTGCGGAAACCATAGTAGAGTCGGTGTCCCAGTAGGTTATTGGCAAAGTTGCTTGGGCCATCATATGTTGGCATGAAAATGTCCGATAAAAGACAAACCATGTAATCAACAGCTGATCCCACTAAGCCTTGTGTGTTATCGGTTAACTCACTGGATGAGTCTACAGTGTTGTGGTTCTCGAGCCGTGGAAAAATGGCTCGAAAAGGCTTCATGAACCTCTCCCCACCAAATAATTCACCGGCTGCAAGGTATATTCGAGTGGAATTGTCGAATCCCATTGCGCGTAAAACAAGACCAACCTGCAAAAGTAGATGCAATATACTGAAACTTTCTCAAAAGTGCATGAATACAAACCATGGTAAATTGGGCGAGTTCGGCGACGGGTCATAACAGGTAATTTACGGTTAAGTGTCAGAATGAGTCAGGTTGACCTGAAATACTTTTGTCCTAGTCTTCACTAAATTATTAATGTCAGATAAAGATTACATCAGTGATATTATTTCATAATCCAAAATTTTGAATATAATGAGTAAGGAGTTTATGCATACGCTTAAGGAGACTTACAGGACCCATTTTCTATGATGCTGTATTTTCATTCTACCCGTTTAATCCATTAGAGATATAAAATAAATAAATACATGGGGGCTGATCTACGGGGAAGGGGTAATCTTGGGGGAAGGGGGGAAGCATATCTGGGCCGTCCGTTAACATTCATCACGGTGAATGTTAATTAACATTCATCGTGACCAAAATTAACATTCATTGTGATGAATGTTAACGGACGACCCAGATTTGCTTCCCCCCTTCCCTCCGGATCATCCCTCTATATATATGTAAAAAGAAACCGAATCACCCCATTCATAATTAATGAGTTGAAATTACCTAATTCGTTTGGATACTTTTGTTAGTTAGGTTAAGTTGCAACTTTCCTATGAATCTTTTTATCTAGCAAACATATTATCGTTATTGCAAAAACGCAAAGAAGATAAAACCTGCTCATTCTTTAAGAGCCTGATGTTAATATTTTGTGATAGTTCAGAAGTTGATCACTCTATAAGTGACGTATATTTTATAAAAGAGTTCGTTCTTTTAGCGGCTATATGAACGGACCCCCTATCCACAAATTTCAGGACTATTGAATCTTGGGAAGTTTCTATTAGAGGTGGCAAACACTTCTTTTATGTTTTCTTATTCAAATTATCCAAGTAATTAGTGTGCTAACTATCATTACACAAAGTAAATAAAATTCCAATAACAATTAGCAAAAGAAAAATTTGATAAAATGATTACAGGATGTTCATGAATCTTGAAAAAAACCGTCAGCACAGTCCGTTTGATCTGTTTCACTCTTAGCTAATATTTTGCCCTTTTTAGCCATTAGACAATTACAAGCGAAATCAATCCAATTACCTATAAATGGATCAAAATCGGCACCTATAGTTCCATGCATTGCCTACTCATATTTCAAAATAGAAATCAAAAGTACCTCTTCTGGAGTTAGAGGGCATTTCCCGATAGCCCTTCTTTCGTTATAAACAAGTTTCTTGTCAGCAAAGTTTTCCTTTCTGTATTTCTTTAATACCCTTTGTTCCTGAGGAGAAAATATATCAAAACACCTGCAAAATGAACCGAACGATTTAGCATATATACAAATCCTACACATAGTCATAGGACATTGGAAAAAAAACACATGATTAAAGAGTAAACTTACCCTGCAAATGATAGCATATCCTTTTCAAACCGAAGATGTATTGACATGAAGTGACCTTGTGAACGAAGTTTAGCAACTATTGACTGGCTTAACTGCATGATATGTGACTTGAATCTAAGAGCATGATAGTTGACTCTGCATCTTAATCGTTGGTACTCAGGATTATCGATCTCTTCTGCTAATCGGTGAGAAAAGGGTGTGAGATAGATAGCACCATGCTCCTTCATTTTCTCCAAAGCAGTCGTTGTATACCAACTGATAGGAGCATCTCTAGGCGGGCGAAGCTACGGGAAAAGAAAGAAAATGGTGGAAGTTGAGGTTCAAGTATGACTGAAAATGCAAAAAGTGGGTTCCCACATGAATTACATGAATATGATGTTAAGGTCATCAATCACAAACAGGTAGAGGTGGAAAGATGAGGAAGTCAACCATGTAGTGGGTTGAAACTGGTCATTTTAGTACTGGCCAAAATGTACCAGATCAGGTTGGATGGCTAACACTTTTTTTTGTTTAATTTTACAGACAATGAAAGTGATAATCTTGATTAAAGAAACAATATTATTACAATAATGATATATTTCTATTAATATATCGTTTTAGAAGGTTGTATGCATTAGAATTAGACTTTAAGCGACCTTTGACCCATTTCAGCTATTCCCCTTCTAGCTGAATTACTTCTATTTATTTCACCCAGTTGAGATAAAACAGAATATAAATCAACCTGCTCATATGTGAACGGGAAAAAATTGCGACACATGCATTAGTAAATTGCAATAAGCAATAACAATTGATAATAATTTATGTATGTAGTTCAGTTGTGTTTGCCTGCACCCATAGTTGTATCTAAATCTAATCATTCTTTCATGGATTTTCGGGTATATAGATGGGATGATGATTTGTACACGAAATATTTATATGTATGCACCAAAAAGTCTATAGTTAATGCACAAGGTACAACACCATATATGCATATTTTTGGTGTATATATCAAAAGATATGTGTATAAACCATCTCCCATATGAATGGATTCTGACATAATCATTGTGATGATCAATTTTGAGCATTCGTAAAAAAATGATTACTATTATGTTTCTAGTTATCTAAGGTCAAATTAAGTAGATATGGAGAAACAAACAGTGAGTTGTTATTACAAAAATGATTACTACGATAAATGTAAAATGTACCAAACCATCATTAGCTCAGCTAACCTGTTAATCTTTTATCTCATTACATAATCTTGATTCTTTAAGTTGTAATATGATACGTATCAGATTATTATTAGGAAATAAATTAAGTTTATTATTTAATATTTTATTTAGGAATATTTTATTATCAGGAGGTTATTTAATTAGGGATAATCTTATGAAACAAGTAAGGGATTATCTATAAATAGGCCTTAAGATTGTAATTCTTATTATGCTAAATATTGACCGGTTATTTGGAAATCATTGGAAAGTTGGTTTACCTCTCAAAAGTAAACCGTTGGAAAGTTGATCGATCCTCAGACATTATTTATCTATCTTATTTACTGTTTTATTAGTTTTTATCACGATACGAGCATTTGGTTAGTATCTTAATACTAAACTCAATTGGCGGAAAATGGTAAAAAATTATAACTCTATTACTAGCAGAAAATACCTGAAAAGATTTTATCTTTCTTGTCTTTCCGTTCTTCCTAATTTCAGGAATGCTCTCAACAATACGTACATCATATCGCAATGACTTGATAAAATGATCAACATCATATAGACCTTGAAAACCACTGTAAATGTGCAAGAAACAGTTATTGCAATTGCAAAGTTTATAAACACAAGGAATAAAATCCGTTCCAAAAAATAACTGCATACAATTTTTCTATTTTTTATTATTTTAACAAAGCTTCAGTCCATAATTACATCTATGACCATTAGATCGGATTAGGAAATCTTGATAGTATCATTTTTGGTCCTAAAGGTTCCTCATTTTTTGCCAGTATTGAAGGCTATTTTACGTATCTGGTTACTAGTCATACATTTTCATCAATAACTAATAAAGATACCTGTCGTCGTGCCAGTAGGAATTCGTATCCAGCTCGGGAAGCACAAGGGTTGCGTTCATAATTCTCGCAGCAAGAACCGCATTACAAATCTACATAAAGTGATGAAATTTACTAATTTGTACATTATAAACTGCAAACTGCATAAAAAGATGTTAGATCCAAAAAAGAATAGAGTGTTGGCCTTTTCCATCCACGCCTAATAATCTTTAGAATCAGATTGAATATTTTAAGAAAATGAAGACTGTAAAGGGGGAATACATGTGTTTATTACCTAGTATTCGGTTTAACTTTCCTTCTTACCCTTTTTAGGATATTTTACATGAGCTTAAGCTTATAGGAACTTCATACGTAATAGATAACCTCTTATTAAGAGGGAAATTAAGAAAATACGAATGTGTTGTTTGAATGATAGTCGCTAGAGGTAACAAATTGTAAGGTCAGTCGGGTTGGGTAACGGGTCAAAATGAGTGATTTTGTACACGTCAAGATGGGTATTCCAGCAAAACATGATCACTAAAACTATAATAATCTACTTTATTGATTAATAGGAGGTTTTACGCATCAAATATACATTACTTTCAACCCATTTGACCCATTATAGATAAAACATCACCCAAATCGACATATATTAATAGTTAAGGGGTCCAATGTCCCACTTCCAATAATTTAGCATATACACAATAATAACTGCAAGAAACAACAAATTGAACAGAAAAGGCACTTGAGTAAGGCGAATTATGAACATACTGCAGTCCGCTGCTGATTTAAACCACCATTACAACGAACACGCAGAAATCCATTGCACTCATTTGGAGGAGCTGATAAAAACCTTCACAATTAGAAAGTGAAAAATCGTTCCAAGTATAAAGATACATAAACTGTAGGCAAGTAATTAAGGACCCGAAAAGCACATACGAGGCCAATTAGATCTGGGAGTCGAGGACGGTCTCCAACCACCTGAATCGGCCGTATCCCAAAGTTTCTGCACACTTACCTGCTTAAAAAAGTTGAACTATGAAGTACTGTGTTTATCAACTGAATAGCTACAATCTAATAGAAAAATGGTTAATAAAGCTAAAGTACAAGTAAATAATATACAATGAACACAATGATAAAGCATCACAATCTCATTATTTTATCTAAAATATTTAAACCGTACTGAAATGTGACGGTCAGAATTACATGATCAGTTACAGGGCATAAGTGTAAGAAAGGTAACATAAGATTCAAAAAAGCTCTAAATAGGGAACCAAAGATCATATTGCACAATAATAGGACTCGATGTTCAATTTGTTACAAATAAACTTGTAATAGTTAAACAATCACACCCGAACACCCACTAAATCCCCAAAACCCTGTAACTGATGGATAAAAAAAGAGAGCCTATAATTCATAATCCAACTTGCAAATTGGCACTAAGTTACAACATAATGATATAATGTTGTTAAACTATACAAATGTAACAAAGTAAAGAAGCTAAATAGAAGTTGTGACCTCAGATTTGAATTCTGGTGATACATTAGTGATCTTTCTGGCAAAGAAGAAGAGATAAATGATCAAAATCACGACTAAAATAACTATAATCCTGAATTTACTAATCAATCCTTTAACTTTCTTCAACTGATTTCGATTATAATTTGTTCTTTTAAACATCACTCCTTCACCAGGCCTGTGATTCAGATCCAAAGACAATTAAATTCAAAAAACCCCAAAATCATAAACAGCGATTTATAGAGATCAAATGGGTGTTTGTTTTGCTTCAATACCTCCTCATTTCACGAGATACACGAAGCGATGATACGATTCAAATAGAAAAGATTTTGAGTTCTTGCAAGGCTTTTAGAGTGGTAGTATGGTGTCAGTATCAAATTTTACCCGGAAAGCTCGTGTTATGAGTTGGGATATAAATAAATGGAAAATGGGGAGAATCACTTAAATTCCATCATTCTTGTTAGGATTTATTTTCTATTTGTGATGCGTTTAATTTTTACGTTTTAATATTATAGTGTTAATTTTAAAATTTTCTGTTGTATGAGGTGAACCTTCTAAACTTCTCTATTGTATGTAATATTTCCTTTTTTGACCTTTCCAAAAAAGGAAAGTTTCATTTTTTATCTAGGCCGAAAAAGGCAAATCAATATAAAATAGAGAGTTTTTAAAAGTTTACTTCATACAATAAAAAATTCAAAGCTTACCCCATACAATATAAAAACGTAAAAGTTAAACGCATCACGAATCAATAAAGGTGAAAGGATATTTATGTCTTTTATAAATTAATAAAATATAAATCTCCTTTTTATAGTAAACGAAAAGCAAAATGAGGTGATAATTTTAATTTTTTCATAATTAAATATAGACTCCTGGATGCAAGTCAATCTATACTAATTTAATTATTGATTTGAATAGTCAACTTGATTATCTCATATTTGTCTTTCACATCCATTAATCCTTTACCAATTTTACTATAATACCCTCATATAAATCCGATTTTCTCTATTTTTTTTATCCAAATTAAACAATTAAAAAATTCAATGCATACTCATCTCCATTTAAAACAACTTCATTTGCACACTTAATTTATCTACATTAGTTTCGTATTTTCATACTTTCATTAATTTCATATAAAAGACAAGGTGCCCTATAACAGTTGTTGGAATTTAAAATTATAGATTGTAAACATTCATAGGACTTAATGCATGTGTTTAGTCAATATAGTATATATAGGGTAGTAATAGTTGATTATAGTAACTCTTCATAAGCGTTTCACGTAATAATATGCGCATGTGTGTGTATTGACAGTTATTGGTTATCATTCTCTCAAGGTTATACACGTACAGTTCAATCAATCTATATACAAATCTCATACAAACTCAATTTAAATCATTACAATTGGTATCAGTGCACTAGAATTCGAGTTTACAAACATTTAATTGAACAAATTCAAGAAGAAAAGGCTGAAATTTACAAATTTTGGAACTAAATGGGTATTCAAAATGGCATACTGTGATACTCCAAATTCACGATATTATTGAAGTGTTTTTCAAATTCAACTGAGAAATCTTCTGTATTATTGATTTAGAATCAATTAGTGTAAGTGTTAGACTCTTAACTTAATCAATTTGAGAAATTTGAATTTTAGAAAGTTGGCTGTACTACTACTGGACGAACAGGAAGAACATGATTTCAGGTGTTTATAGTGCGATCTCGCCTATCTCAATGCGATCTCGTATATACGGTTGTTTATAGGACGTGATCTCGCACCTCTTAGATCTCGCATCATTTTGATCTCACATATACACTGCGATCTTGCACCCCTATTCAAACCTCGCATCCCTTTATCGCTCACAAAGTGCGATCTCGCACCTCACTGTTAAAACAATTAGCGAGAGCTCGCAGGAAATTTACAGGGATTTTTTTTAGGTGTTTATCGGTGTACCAGTTTGAGAATCCTTGTGTATCAATTTTGAGACGTAAAAAAAAAAAGTTTTTTGGTTGGAACATTTTTCAATTACCAAATTTTAAATTTAAGCATACAATTGCATATTTTTGGTTTGGGAAAATTATCATTTTACTAGAGAAATTTTGAAAATGTTTGAAAGGAAATTTTGCACGTATAAATTTCAAATTTTCGATCAACGTTTTTTCATAAAAGATATATTCAAGCAACGAACTTTATGATGACGAGTGCCAGCATAAGAACGTCTAAGTATTATGTGAAAAAAGATGCTCATATCAGAGAACAAGGAAGCTGAAGAAGTGTTATTTATGAAAAATTGGGAAGAGAAATATTGGGAAAAACATGCTTGTGTTCTTAAGCTGACAACTGAAAAATTATGTGCTTTAAATCGTGTCAAGTTTCTTGAAGATCAATTTGAGACACAATCTGAGGTACACTCTAGAGTTCTAACCGAGTGTCAACACCGATTAAACTTGAAAAATGAAAAAGGTTAGAAAACTTGCAAATGAACTGGCTAATAACCTTGAGGTCTTAAGAGATGTGACTCAAGAAAAAAGAATTTTAAGAACTCATATGGAAGACTACAAGGATATGTATGAGAAACTTAGATCTGAACAGAAATCTTTGAATAAAGAAATTTCTTACTTATTCACTCAACTTGAGGAATCGGAACGGGTAGGGAAACTTGCTACTCAAAAGTATTTGATTGATTAAATTTTAGAATTTATAACATGTTAAAAGAACTTGAAAGTGGTAAAACTATTCCACAACTTCAACTTGAGAATGACCAATTGAAATCTAAAGTTTCTGAACTTACAGACAAACTTCAGATTTCAAAGTGTACATGTGTTGAACATACTGTGAAATTGCAATGAGTTCAAACGGATCATACCATTTTTCCAAACCAACCAAAAAAGTTCAAATATTATAACCCTCGAGAAGGTTTAGGCTTTGAAAGTTCAAGGTATTTGACCAAAGTATCAAACGTAATTCCAACTATTTACATTAGAGAATACTTTGGACATGATCTTCACGTGTCATTTCTGCAAAATACTAATGAAGCTCAAGAAGTTGAAGACTTCAATCGAGCAAGAAATGATTCATGAAAATTTCTTTTGATTATGAGAAACTAAATGCAAGTTATGAAACCTGAAAATTAAACCTTTTGGAGGATTATTTTCCAAGTTACTCTTCAAAAGAAGAAGTTGCTCAAGACATCGTCTTAGAGCAAGTTGTTTTCTAACACTATATGTTCCTACTTCAATCTTGATAAAGAAGATTGACGAGTTTAAACTGAACTGAAGCAAACAGACATATTGATGGAAGATGTAGAAAATAAGTTTTTGACTCAAACTGATGATCTTCAAAGGCTTTCATCTTCTTTAGAATTAAAAATCGCATTGCAAATATCGGATTCTAAACCTAAGCCTAACTCTAGTGTGTCAAAAGTAGCAAAACCACACGTGAATATTCTAGTAAAGATTTACACAAATAAATCTATTAAACCATTTTCTAGAAAGATTTCTCACTTTACCAATTATTCTTTGCAAAAGAATAAGGGATACTCTAAGAAATCACAATCACCAAGAACCTTTACTTCTCAAAAGAATTTTAATCATTGTGCTTCTCATGGTCTTAGATGTTCAAATGACTTGGTTTCACGATTTTCCAAGATAACAAAAGTTTGGAAAACAAAACAAACCTTTTCTGAGAGATCTTCCCAAACAAAATCATTCAAATATTCAAGATCGGAAATGTTTGCACTAGCACCACAAAACGTTTCTTATCTGGTGCAAAGAACGAACGAATTTGTATCCCCGCCCCTAAAAGCTTTCAATCACCGTCGATCCCACGAATCTTATTTAAAAATGAAACAACAAGTTTCAAATCAAAGTGAAATTCAACGTCTCCGCATCAAATAGACGCAACGTACAAATGGTTCTCAAATTTTTCTATACCTAAAAGTACCATGCTCAAATGGGTTCTAAAAGTTATTATTTTATGTGCAATGTAATGACTTATGAACATTTCAGTTCATAACACATTTTTCATTGTAATGACTTATGAACATTTCAGTTGATAACTCGTTCTTCATTGTAATAACTTAGGAACATTTCTATTAATAACTCGTTATTTATTGTAATGACTTATGAACACATCAATTCATAACTTGATCTTAAATGTATTGGTGTTTACTCACATCTAAGTATAACCCGTTCTTCAAATTTTTTGGCTTTTGTACATTTAAGTGCAAAACTCGTTCTTAAATGTAATGACTTATGAACATTTCATTTCAACCTCGTTTTTAATTGACAGCACTCAAATGTGAAATTCAAGTTATTTGAGAAAAAGTTCAACGATTTTGGAAAGATCTTAAATATTTGAGATCGAGCTCCCATCATAACTCCCTTTGGAACAAATATGATATATTTAAAGAGGAGCTCGCACAATATCAAAAGACAATTAAATCTCATCTTCATATGTAACTTTTCAAAACTTTATGCATATGTTAAGGGGGGAGTGTTGTTTAAAATCAAACTCCCAAGTGTTCAAATCATTGATATATGTAAACACTTTTGTAGATTTTCAAATGATTTTGCTCATCACATGAAGAATTTTTTCTTGAAATGTCAAATGCTAATTATCTACACTGAGTGTTATAAAATACATTTACTCCTACGATTCTTGATGCCAATTGGATCTACCTTAGGAGCCACCTTCCAAAAATTATGATGCAAGGGTCTATTAGGTCTAAGTGAGAGAAATGGTAAAGATTAAAGTGCAGATCAATATATTTTCAAACATGCTAACATCGTTTGTCATAACGAATGTAAAAAGAGGTAGGAGTTGAAAAATATGAGAGGTTGAGTGAGGAGTATGTGACATGTTTAAACGAAAAATAAAACCCATCCAACACTGTCTAAATCGCCTGGTTGCCACATCTACTATCGAATTTCTTTCGTTGATTTATGGTATTAAAGAAGACATCATGGACCCAGTGATGCAATGCACATTATCCTCCTAGGAACTCAAGTACTTCTTAAAAAGTTCTTGTTTCAATTCTCACGGAGACTTATCACATCATCTATCAACTTCTCGTTTGGAGATTGTTGATATTGGAACAGGAGGACATTTCGCTCCAGTCCCTGACTTCATTTCTTGCACATATCGAGTCTAGATCCCAATTAAAATAAACACTTTTTAGGTCACAAGTGTATTCTTACACTCCATGCCTTTGTGACAATATGCATGTCTACGTGACAATGCCGAAACATTCATAGTGATACCTAAATAATGGTATTCCACAATGATTGAATCAAAATCATACCAGTGCTAATTACACTGAAAGTAGGTCTCTCAATTGATTCATTTAAATGCTTCAATTGATGTGCAAACTAGTAATCTATGTGATCCAGGCGTTATAGTGATTTCAGAAAATACAACCAACTTTTCCTTGATTTACTCAAGTGAATTGTGTCTTATCCAATGGTTAAGAAATTAATGCTTTACTTTGTGTTTACGATCATTTTCCGCATCATTATCCTGAGAAAATTGATTTGATCGTGTTTTTAATCAAAGCTTATATTTGTGACATATAACGCTTATTGAACATTCAACATTCAACATATTTTTAGTGGATGTTAGTTGGTTTAGTGGGGATTTTCACTCAAAGAAGTTCATTAGACTCGACTATTCTTCGAACACCTTGTATTACGCCATATTCCTGCTGCTCACGATAAATCATAATCATCACGAGGGGGAGAAAAGAGTTCATGTTTGAAGATAGTGTTTAAAAAGGTATGCTCGAGAAAGTTTGCTTCATAGAAACTTAAGAATTCTAGAGTTTCCTAGAAGAGGTAATGGAAGAGAAGATATCAGAATACTGTCATTGATGAAAAATGTTCAACGGTTTTCAGTGACTTCTCCACAACATCTTTCTAACTATTTAAAAGAGTTATTGGTTTGAGGGGGAGCAGGAGTCAAAGTTGTAGTCTATGACTCAAGAACTTGACTTACGCTTTACATTGCAAACTGCCAGATTTCTTAGTCCGACTTTAACAAACCATAACTATATAAAACTTGTCCCAAAATTATGATTTTTCATCTGGAATTTATCTTAAGGTGTTGGCTTTCAAACCCAAGTGGTATCACTATAAAATATTGAGTATTCGACCTCCAAACATGTCACACAAAACTGGTGCGCCAACAGAAACTTTTATGTCACCTTTGTTTTGTGAGGCATGATCAAGGGTTCAAATGTACTATAAAAATTACAAAAAAATATATATTTCTAGAAACATTTTGATCTCAATAGGGTAAAGCTCTTATGTCTTGAAAGATTGTGCTTGTATGCTTATAAAATGCATAAACACACAACATAGAAAAACTTGAAGAAATGGCTAAATGTGTGTTGTCTATATTACAAAATTCATAAAGGTAACCAAAAACATGTTAAAAGTATGAAAATGATTTTTCTCAACTTCCTTATGGTATAAAGTACTGTGGGAATTAAATTTGGAATTTTTGGAACTTATATGTATTTTCTTTAAGAAAATACAAAACTAACACTAAAACAATGAATTAAACCATGAAAATTAGTTATTCGAGCCAAAAACTCCATAAATTTTTCTGTGATGTTTTCAACATAAAATAACCATCCACACAAAAAATCACATTATTTAGGTGCTATTTGATATTTATTCTAATTTGTGTGTTATTAATCATGAAATATTTGAAAACAGAGTTTCCTAGCTCTAAAAGACTTGAAATTTTTACACAAGTCTCGTTTTAGGTAGAATCTGATGTGGTAAAAATTTCATAATTTTTCATGGCCATTTGCTATATAATCTGAATTTCAATCGTATATTGGAGAAAAAGTGATAATAAACAATCTATAAACCTAAAACTTCCCAAATTTTGACAGAATTTCCATAATCAATATTGTGCCAAGTCTACAAAATTTTGTAATTTTTAAGTGTGATATTCTTGTGTTTCTATTATTTTGTTTGCAAAGCCGATTATAATTGTTAACAAATTCAACGGAAAAATCGACGTGTAACGACACTTAATAATTTAATTAGCCAGCTAAGCAATTTTAACAAACCAACTTAGACGAAAACCTAACTAGAACATTCATGTTCGTAGGACTTGGATAGGAGTCTTACCCAGTTCACAAGCTGAATACATCCAAACACAACGCTCACACTCAATCGTGAGTATTCACAACCCATCTTTTTAATGTTTTATTAAATGTTTTGGAGTGAAAAACATGTGGTCCTTATTGCAAATGTTGTTTTTGTTGCAAGTACTTACTTTGATGTGCATTTATTTATATGCAACTGTTGTATGCTTGAGACTTTTTCGTGTTAAGTCCCTGGTTTTCTCTACGACCTATTAACTCAATTTTTGAGCCGATGGTTATTATGAATAACGTTATTTGGGATTGACACTCCCCCTATTCTGCACTGTGCGTGGGGGCATATAACCACTTACTTAATCATGCATGCGATATGCATGATCACTTTGGGGCAGACTGTCGGAGGTTTGGTTGTGGACTTAAGTATAAACACCGATTATTGAGCAGTCACGTTTTAGCGTATAAAACAACTTTGACCACGAAATTCGGTCTTATAAACCACTTTGACCACAAAATTTTGTCTTACAATCATTATTGCGTACCGACGTGAAACTTTTAAATGATTCTCACGTAGCAACGCAAATCTTTTAAACATGGTTTCTTAAACGTTTGAATGGCTTTGAAACTTGAAACCTGTGAACTTACCAACTATATTTTATAGTTGACCCTCTTTTTTTACAAGCTTTTCAGGAATCGTTCAGTAAATGTGATTAAAGCCACGTTTATGATGTTTTTGATACTGCTATCACGTGCTCTATTTTGTAGTATTTTATGCATGTATTCGTATTGTGTAATTATGTACTTGTGTTGTAAACGTATGTGAACATTATGTAAACCCTAGCAGTAGCATGTTGTGAACGATGATCTTTTTGTACGTTGTGTAATGAAATCATAGTACAGTTACACCTCGTATTTTCGCTTTAGCGGGTTGTGACAATGCCCATCATGTAAACAAGAATCCGAGGTTGAATATTGTAAGTAACTTCCATAGTTTTAATGTAGCACCAAATACATATCCAAAAATTCATATTAATGCAATTGGAAGTATTAATGCAACTAAATGTACGCCCGAGATAGAAAAGCTTATACCATTCAATGACATCCAACTCAAAGAGGCAAAGGAGTTTGTAAGTTTACCCCAAAATTACTTCATTAGTAAATTATATACAAAAATTTCCACCAAAATCATTATTACAAATATGTCTCTCTTAGGGTATTGACGTGAAGGAAGACATTGCGAAGTCACTCATACAACAAATAATTGTCGCTTTTGTACGTTCTTATGAGAAGACGTACCGCAGGGAACCTGAAAGGAAAGTGAATGTAGTAAAAGTGTACACATTATTGCACGATGGGTCTACTGCCCAACTGACTCGCGAGGTACCAGCCAAAAGGAATAACAACTCTACTACTTAAACGTAGCCGTCACCCTGTGCTGGTTCGTACATATTTGGAAATAGGGGCGGAGCTAGGATTTATTTGTTGTGGGGGCAAAGTTATATCGTAAACATGTAAAAAAAAAATTCACACCATTATACCAATAATCTAGTTGTTTATATACGAGAATGATGCAACAAATCAAATTATAATTAACAAGCTAATTGTAATATTTTGTCTTATCCAAGTAAACTGATTTATAAACAAAAAACACCCAAAAAGGGATCAAAGAGAGCTTTACAAAAGCAGTGACTATTAAGGAAGAGTATACAAACTTTAATACTTGATGACACCAAAAAAACACCAAACTAAATAATTTCACCAAATATGCCTCTAAGATTTGTCACCTAGTTTTTTCTAGTCTAAGCCTTCCTTCTAAAACACAAAAAGATAACTAGAAACTAACCATAATACTTACAGCTTAACACTATTATTTACAAATTCGAAATCGATAACCATTCCAACGCTTTTCTAACACCAACCCACAAGTCAATTAAGAACCATTTGCATCTCCTTCCTGCACACACATTAGACATGCATCATATCTGTATAATAAAAAGTTAACGAATTAAGTGGCATTAATAGTTACCCGTTTTTTTTTGGTAACTGAAAACGACGAGGTTTCATATGTTGAAATCTGTCCATAATTAATTCATTGTCAATACCTTTAAATACCTTTCTCTATGAATGTAACCAAGCAATCATTCATCCACTCATCATCTATTTTGTTTCGCAATCGAGTTTTAGCAATTTTCATTGCTAAAAACGCTCTTTCAACTGAAGCTATTGAGACAGGCAATACCATAATCAATCTAATCAACCGATAAACCAATTGATAAGTATCATGCTTCTCTGTCTCGACTAGCTTTGTAGTAACTCTATGAAATTTCCCAAATTAATTGAATCATGTGACTCATCATGACCTCGAAAAGCCCAACCTCGCCGTAGAAGCAATAGGACACAATCAACAGAAGCAGTCAACTTAGTTTTATACTCAATTCTAGTCCAATCAGTTTGCTTAGCAAAAGAGAACTCAATGTGTTGATCTTGACTCATCAAATCTTCACATTTTCGTCGACATTGATTATGAGCACTACTTATACCTCCTATATGAACTTGAAATCTCTCAGGCTTTTTCCAATTACTAAATCCCTCAATTATAAAAACAGCTTCACAATGATCCTCAACATGATCGGCACATAAATAACAATACAAACAATACGCAACATCTCCTTTCACACTATTTCTAACCAATGTTTGAATAAATTAAACAACTTACAATTGAATCTTCTTTTCAACCTACCCATAGCCTTATGAGGAAACACATGACCAAGAGGTTGATAAGGACCTCTTTGTAAGTATGCTCTTCGAACTGTCTCACGGTCATTAGCTTTATAGCTAGACATTCTTCTTCTCTCCATAGGATCTGCCGGAAGATCATTAACATTAATTTTTTCACGGTTCTTTTCTGAATTTTCTTCAAGAGTTGGGTTTATAGAATTTGTCGGAATATCCTCGACATTAATTTCTTCAAAATTCCTCTTCAAACTTACTTGAACACTTGGTGTTTGCACCAATGGTGATTTGGATCTTATAATCCATCTATCCATGAATGATAATGACATAATATCTTCTGTTTACAGTAAAAAAAGACACACAATTAAGCATAGCAAAATAGAAACTACAAATAAACAAGCAAGTCAATAACTAACTACGGATTAATTTATCATATATCAAGTATAAAAACAATTACTAAGTACTAACCACACTGTACACTAAAATCAAAATTTAGCAGTCATTGAAGTCAAAATTTGCACAAACTCAAAACTTCTTATAATACTCAAAATTGCTTATATGAATCAAAATTTCACATAAAGCCCTAATTTCGCATAAAGTCGGCCTAATCTCCCATTTATGCGAATCAACAGTAATTACATACCTACTGCAATTAGTCGTATTCTAAAACTACGATATTAATATTTACTAAGACAAGAAAAATGATTAAGAGTGATATAAACTAGGGCTTGTTCTGTACCTGATCAATTGGGCAAAGAGCGAAGAATTGCAGTCACTATTCTTAGTGTCTTGATTGATTTAATTTTCCGTTTAAAAGGTTCACAAATTGGGCCGATTTCTAAAGAAAGACCATCAACAATAATACATTCTCGCGCTTCAATTCGATCAATTACATTTCATAGTCACTCCATTTATGGTACGTATACGACACTTACTTTCAAAACCATATTTCATATTCATTTCAATTTATCGAATCTGCATATACGTATATCTTTTCAACTGATTCTGTTTGTTTGATTTTGTGATTTTGTATTATACTGTTGATGATGATTAATTAATTTATTGGTTTTAAGTATTTAATTGTTCATGACGTAACCATTTTATAAAAATGCGTTGTGTCGTTTTATGTCATATTTAAGGATCATGATATGTAGGTTTTAAGTTATGATGTAAGTGAGGCATGATTTATGTTTATTACTTTAAACGGAACTACTATGTGTTCGTTTATGTAGTTCATACATCTTGTGCATAATCTATTTTTAGTACTTTTTTTTGTTTTTTTTTTGTTGTTTTTTGGATATGCAGTACATTGTTTTATTATGTTTGTAGACTTGTAGTAATTAAGTATTCTTGTTTACAGGCGAGCTCAGTGAGGTTGTATCTTACTTGCATACGGAACACTCTAGAAGCTGCTATGTGTTTGCAGGTACATGATATTATTTTGTATCTGGATGTCCTTTTACATGTTGAAAATTGGAGAAGAATTTTGGATCATGTCTTGGTGGAAGTAGTGTTGGTTCTTGGTTGGAAAACCCAAAACATGGAAAACAACAATAATACTTGATATAATGATAATATAGGACTTATCATCTGGGTTACATTGTTAGCTGAATTGTGGAACTCATCAAACATTTCGAAAGTATTACGTATACATGTTTATAGACACTGTAATATCCTCAAGTTTTTTATTCAGAAAATCATTCGGTGTATGTGACTCGTGTACCCATATTTTACTTATAACATAGGCCAACATATGGTTTATTGACTGTTAATTTCAGCTCTAAATGCGTACGTTATCTTAAAAGTTGTATCTTATTCGTGCAGAACTTCCCTTGTCAAGAAGTTGAAAGACATGACAAACCCGAAGTTGAGATGAAGTATGTAGCTAATACATGAATTCGTCTTCTTTGGAATCTTAGTCTATAATGCTCATATTTGTATCACCTCTGCTTTGCATTGACTTTGACTTGAGGATGAGATAAAGAAAACCTTTTGTGTCAAAAAGTTCTAACGTCTTCTCTTCCATTTTCAGGACCAGCCCGGAACTTCTGCTCAATCCTGTAAGAATAAACTCTTGGTACTTCATGTGAAGTACATAGCAGTGTATAACACCCCTCTTTCTATATAAGAATATTATATTAATAAACACGGAAGCATGAATTTAAAATACATTAAACAGTTTACAATTCCCAAAAATACACTAATTTCAAACTTTTTTAAACTACAAAAGTCGGGGTATTATAAAAATTCTCCAAACAAGGTTTATTACAAAAACCATATCAGAGTCCTCAAGCGCAGTCAAACATTCCCTTGATCAACCAATCACCTCCCGCACCCACAATAATCAAAACATATCCTGCAGGAAGTAAAATGAGGGGTTAGCACAAAGCTAAGTGAATAGATTCATCACACTCCATTCAACTTAGCATAACTAGCTAATTACACCAATAAAACGTAAACACACATAATTCAATGAGGATCGGTGGTTCTGGGGATATCATAATACCCGGGGATTCCCCCAAGAACACTTACCGTCAATCCGTATGGCCAATACAGAATAGACCGATAACTACTGGTTATTAAACACATACACAGGTCTCAAACACAACAAATGAATCAAAACCTGTGTAAAACACATAATAACCAGAAGTCCAACTACACGTTGACCTCAATAACATAGTACACATAGTTCACATATCACGTAGATCAATAATCAATAACCAAGACTAAACAGTCTAATACACATCTACGTTTACTTGTTGTAACCAAATAGTTACAACTAAATCAAATGATGAGTTCCGAATCCACTCACCGATACCTCTGACGTCTCCACACTCAGGATTCTAATATCACTGAGTCTTACGTTGATCTGAAACAGAAAATCATACACAAGTCAGAAGTTCGTTCCATAAACATCATTATAGCCTATTTATCAAATCAGGTAATCCCTGAAGTCTAGGCAAACAAAAGTTCAATCAGAAATAAACTCAGAAAAAGCCCGCAATACCGCTTAAAACTGAAAAATGCCATTTTCGGGTCCTAGATGACCCCGGATGGCCAAAAACTGCCTAGGCTATTAGAATATAGCCTTGATATTTTCACTATTACGCATTTTCAAAATTTGCAAAACAAAAATCTCTTTTATAAACTTAGCGACACAACCATTGTGTCGCACCACAAACCCTTGCGACACAACCACTGTGTCGCACAACAGAAACCTGCGACATTAACATTGTGTCGCAATACTCAAAATGGCCGCCTTTAGCGACATAACCACTGTGTCGCATAACATTTAAGCGACACAACCTGCGACACAAGCCTTGTGTCGTAATGAAGAACAGCCCAGTTCCCAGATTCAAAATTCACGAAATCAAACATGTAATACTCAAATTAACTTATTCCAAATCGTGTAATTCACTTATAAACAATAACAACACATAATAATCAAACCCTTACCTCGAAATCACGGATTAAAAGCTCAAATTAAATCAAAACCCAACTTTCTTTTCTTCTCTCTCTAATTCTCTCTAACTCTCTCTCTAGAAACGATTTTAAGTGTTTGGAAATGGTCTGGAAGTATTTGGGCGGCAATTATATATATATAATTTCAAATTACACTTAAGCTCCTTAATTAATTTCAGTTCAGCCCGTTTTGCGACACAGTCCTGCGACACAACCATTGTGTCGCACAGACAACCTGCGACACAACCCTTGTGTCGCAGAAAATCAAAAACTTACAATTTTGAATCTACTAATATTTCACAATAAAACACATATTATTAAATAGTTCTAAAACAATTAAATAATCAATTAAAATAATGGAAATTACCAAACCAAATGATAGGATGTTACACAGTGTCTGTTACTGTATGCTGAAGTTAGTCTGATTTGGAGTTTGGACTTAGTAAAAGCATTTGAGAGAATATATTAAATCACGAAGTTGTCGTTTTCTTAGAAATAACTCTTGCTAACAAAGTTGATGGCCTGAGCACATGTTTTAGAGTTAATGTCTTCTCAAAACATTGTATTCGGCTCTCCGTAGCAACCGAAACATCATTTGTGTGAATATGCAAAGAAAGAAGAAAATGTTGCACTTTATAAGAGTAATCAAAACTTTGGACTATAGATACCAAAGACAATGTGCTTTTTATTGAAAATCGCTCATTTTGCATACCATTATGTTATTGTTGGTAAATTCACAAAAACAATTTGAAAGATTTAATTTTTGATATCTGAGGACTTCCATGCGATATGGGAATCGGTTCATTTGAAGTAGAATATCAATTCCCATTTTAATGAATGATGATTTATGATACTTAAGGATAACTAGTAATGCCAGATAATGAAAAGGTTACTCAGATGGGAGTTTACATAGCACCATATAAGGGCAGCATCAGGAATCATGTGGGTCCAAATCAATAGTATTGACCTTTTGTAATGATCATAAAAGGAAATATGTAATTTGATTCTAGAAGATGGAAATTTTGGAAAAACATTGTCATTCTCATTGGATAGAAGCACTTTTAATCCAAACTCTAGAAGCATCCTTCTCTGTTTGAAGTTGTGATTAACGATCATGGCCTTATCCTTGCTATAATGCATTTCTCAGTTGATTATGTATATCCTTATTGTTATCATACTTCTAATGTTGATACTTCCAATTCAGGTTGTATTTGTCGAAATGAAGCTGAAAAATGCTTAGTAGAAACATCTATCAATTCACTGCGTATAAGCCTTAAGGTAATTGCGTTGGATGTTGCTCACATTGTCATGAGAATACCAAGCTTCTGATTTGCAACTAGAGTTCTTCTGGGAATAACTTCTTGAATGAAGTTTCGGTGTTTTACAAATACATACCCCATTCTCATTAAAGTTACAACTATTACTAGGCACATATCTTTGCAAAACAATGTGTAAGTTAGTCTTATGCAATGACACTATAAACAAATCTTGTAGACCCAGATCAATATCATAAGATTTTGGTAATGATGACAATGGGCAAGAAATTAACTGTAAGTTAAGATATCCCCAAGTAGTGATAATGCTGTGATATTTGTGGACATCCCAAACTTGAAACTGTTGTATTGGTAGACATACCAAATTACCCACATAACACAGTAGTTGCAAGAAACAAAAAATCGACGACATTACTTGTCTGGTTTACTACTTAGTTATTGGTTGCATCCATAGTTATAACTATAATTCCCGTTTTATCTTTTGATATTGTTAAAACGGACAAGAGTAGAAAGTTTACATCATAGTAATCTTGATACTCATTTGTCACTCTGCAGTTAGATCCACACTTCAGTGTGTAGTGTAAGTTAGACTCCATGACTAACATATTTTAGTATCCTACTTTGATTACAATAATAATCAGTGGAGAGCAACTTGGACAGCTTATGAATTATTAAATCATGATTATTGATTTTGAGATTTGTAAGTGCTACTAAACAAACAAACAAACAAATATTCTCATAAATCTTACAATGTGCTATAGCATCTCTCTTTTTCATCAAGTCAAATTTTGCATCCAAGTTTTTGATAAATTCTTCTTTTTTGGTTCATTCATAGGTAAAGCAAGCTGACGAGCTTGAAAACATCCTAACCAAAAAGTTTCTTCGATTTTTATCAATGAGGGCATAAGCTTTTCAAGTCTTAAGGAGAAAGCCAGTACAGGTATGTAACAGTGACACCTTTAATATGATGAGTTAGTCCATGTTGTTCAAGTTAGACCTCAAATAAGCCAATTAAAATTGCATCCGGATTTGGTGCAATGTGCTAAGGGAATCATAAACAAATTTTTCATGAAGTATTAAATTTGGTTTATACTGTTGGACTTTTATGTGATTGCATCTATAAGCAGCGGCAAAAGTAGATGTTGCCATTTTCTTATTAATGATTCGATTCAGGATACATCTTTTCTCTAGCAAGTCAAACAAGTTAAAAAGAAAATAGCGAAAAAGGAAATACGTTGAAAATCGCCAAGCTGTATTGTTAATGTATAAACCTTCTAAATCACTTTACTGAAAAAAGATATAATTGAAGTTATATATTTGTTGGAATCATATTTGATACAGTAAATAGTTATAAACAAATTTAAGATTTTTGGACAAAAAGCATTTCGGGTCAACCTGACCTGACCCGACCCACACTCGCACCATACCCGTTGGACGTGTTACTTAACTGGCCCTATCAACCTGTTTTGCTATTTCTATGTAAAAGCAAGAACCCCTCAACTGAAAGCTGCTAGGGGTGTATTTGTCTTGAGACAAGGGCAAGCTTTCTTGGGTTAATTTTGCTTGTGGAAAGTTGGTAAGCTAAGATATAGCTTATTCTTGCTAAGCTCAGAATATAAATGGCCAGGCTTAACAAGTCAACAGTTCAAACCCTGGATCGTATAGGCTCATGTTAGCTTTGAGCTTTCGATTGGTCGGTGTGAGCCATTTACTATTATTTTGTTTTCTTAGCTTGACTCATCTAAGCTTGGGTTGCTTGACCTTAGTTGGACCAGATTTTTAGTGAGTCAGAGTATCTCATATGTATGCTACTTGAAACCACAACTCGCATCTAATATTCTTGTTTCTTGACTTTTGCATATTTGTTGTTTGACTTCACTTTTTGAGAAAAAGATTCTCAGTAATGGCATATGGTAAAATTATTAACCTCTTACCTTTTATCTTTTATCTTATATCTTAAATAGTTAATATTTATGGATAATATGTGCCAAGGCGGTGACATTTTATGACCCTAGTTCTCTCTCTCGTTCTTCTTGTCAGGGTTATGATATTAGTTTTCTTATCACTAACTACCACTGTGAAGAGATGCAGAAACACAAGCTTATTGACTTCATTGTGCAGTTCATGGAAGTAAGATTTCAATGATCTATCGCAATTTCCTTTTTTACTCTAAATACCATTTTGCAGCTCATGGAAATAAATTTTCAACAGTGTTGTTCTTTTGATGACATTTTCTATGCTCATTACTTCTAAATTTCATTTTGTGGGGTTCAGTATATTGGTTTGGTTTACTTGATGTGGGTAGGAATGATGATGATGATGATGGAGTAAAGTGGAAACTTATGTGATTTTATTACTTGATTTTCAGGATATTGATAAAGAGATAAGTGAACTGAAATTGTCTATGAACACGAGAGGAAGGTTAGTGGCAACAGAATTCCTGAAGTAGTTAATCTGAAATCCTCCAATTAGTATCTTAGTCAAGTATTACTACTTCAACTTGTACAATTTTGAAATGGTTACTTGATCAGAAATATGTTACAACTTGTTTGACTCGGATTGATGAATTTTTAGGTAAATGAGTCTAAAATGTCCAATCTTATCATAAGAGAGTAGTATACATATCCAGAGATAAACTGATACGATAAGTCAATAACGATTAAACTCTAAACTGAAACAAATAAATGTATGTTGTTTCTCTGTTAATCCAACTTTGCACAAAACCTGTTTCTTCGCAATACATAAACTGAAAGCCAAACCATAACGATTTCAGCAAGTCCATCAAGTTTTCACCAGTTTATTCAAGATTAATACTAATGTTTAATCAACTTGTACATAAAAATTCAAACCTATATTGCTTCTCATAAACTAGTGTATCATAAACCAAAACTGGGGCCATCATAAAACTAGCAAAAAACAAACCTGTAACCTTAATAAGAAAACAAAGAAGGGGAGAATTAAAACAACTAAACCTAACATAACAGTTATCCCGTATATATATGGTACACAAGACATATACCTGGTTTACAAACTACCAAAACTTACGTTTCAATATTTTTAAGTACTTTGTGTTTCACTAGGCCTTTGGTTTTTGTATTTTCACATATGGGAAGAACCCCATAATATATTCAATTCTCGGGTTCCATCCTCGTTGTTGAGCATGATAGAACATCAAAAATTCATTTGCGAAATATGAATTGAAGCCCATGAATGAGTACCACAAAGCATGTACTTGTGGATTGAAGTTCCAAAGACAAACCTTCTTACAAAAGAGACAACCAGAAAGCCAACATGAAAGGCCAAGCAACAATGTGATGATGTGCACCATAAGCTAGATACAGTCTGATAGCCTCTATTCTTACAACATGAGCAAATATCTCATCATAATCAATGCCTTCTTCTTGCCTATAGCCTTGAGCTACTAGTCTAGCTTTGTTTCTAATCACAACAGCATCTGCATCCATTTTATTGATAAACTCTCATTTTGTACCTGTAATGGATTTCCCATAAGGAGCAGGTACAAGTGTTCATACTTTATTTCTAGATCACTAATAATTTGATAAAGATAATGATCTTTGAGATTTTTAATCCTTCATTTACGGATTTTTGATTCACTATAGAGTCATGTTGAATTGATTCTTGATTGTCTTCAAAATTTTGGAAATCTGCATCTTCTTCTAATCCTGGCATGTCAGGATCTAAATAGACTGTGAGGTTTCATCTACTGCTTGACCTGAAGAAGGATCTGACGGTTCTTCAGATTGAGATAATGTTTGAGAAGTTGTTTCATCATCACTTTTAGAATCATGACTATGACTTTGATTAAATTTTCCGAATGAAGAATTATTCGGTGCTTCAAATGAGAGCTAATATGTATCAATTCTTTAAGTAAATCAGTGTCAGATTGAGTTATAAACATGATTTACTGAAGAGTCATAAAAAGGTGACATTTATGGTTTCTTCAATCACTTTTCTTTTGTCATTGTAGACTATGTATGCTTCTTAGACTACAGAATAACCCTTAAATGATCCCATATCAGACTTAGGCTCAAGGTTGCCTAAGTGATCCATTCGATTCAAAATGTAGGTTTTAACCACTACATGAGATTCGATTCATATATTCATATATTAATTAGTTATTGTGTGGACAGAGTAACAGTATAACAAATTACATAACTACGTCAAGTAATTATCTAAATCATGACAAAATTACAAACAACTATTCACAAAGCATGGTAATAAGCATTTCTAATATGAATGAATCACAAACATCAAACAAGAACATTATAAAGAATTAATAAAGAAAAATGATAAATATTACCTGTAAATGTTGCGAGCAGAATAACACTTGTATCTCTTCTGAATATCCAAAGTGTTACATTGCTAAGTTAGCTACTACTAACTATTACATAATTAAATCCTTAATCCCTTACTTACCTCTCTCGAAATTAATTAAATTAATCTAGAGAGAGAAAGTAGAGAAAGAGTAACTAGAAAGAAACTAAGAAGAAAATTGAAGTGAATAGAGTGGAATAAGATGGAATGGTTAAATGAGGAGGTTTATATATATACAGGGATCCCCGAACCGTATTTTGATCAAACAAACCATATTTGACCACCCTAGAAATTGGCTCGTATTGCGCAAACCAGAACAAGATGCAATTTTTACTAAGAAACGGGTCGCACGAACCGTATACGGTTCAAACCCAACCGTATACGGTTAGATTGAGCCGTATACAGTTCAAACCGAGCCATATACGGCTGGATTGGCCCGTATGAACAGTGTCGCGTGCTTGTGTGCTTGATTGTAATTCGTTCGTTGCTTGTTTTCGCTCTAACTTCTTCGTTCCTTGTCCATTTTTAGCGATTCTTGAACCCACGCGGTCGTAATCTCATGATCTTTAATTTGAGGTTGATGAAGGATAATGTCCATAGAATTATCAAATGGATGATCAGATCGTGAGCGAAAACGTCTTGTGTTGATTTTGTTCCATTTTACTCGTTTTTCGCCCGTTTTTGGTGAGTTTTATAGCATCGTCTTCGTAATCACCAAATTAACACAATAAAGAAAATAAATGTAATATTTGAGTTAACATGTTAATTATTTAATTAATATAGGCAAGATATCATGGGTAAAAACGTGACTTTTTACGCGTTATCAAGTATCCCACACTTAGACTTTGCTTGTCGTAAAGCAAACTCGTAGTATAATTACTTATTTGCTTCCCATAAAACATTTATATAAATGATAGTTTCGGGAGGAATTAAAAAGTGCAAGAAGTTAGATTTTATAAATGTGAAACTTCTTTTTGGAAAAGAGCATAAATAGAATATCCATTCAGAAAACTAAGATGATTCACATAAGCATGCTCTCAATTCTCGATATGTGGAATGTACATGACTAGAAAATCTCACAAGGTGGTTACTCAATTCAATCAAAGTGTATCGGGTTTCCTACTTTCTAATCAAAATACTCTCAAAATCTAGTCATGCAGCATTTATTGTATAAGCTTGATCGAGAATCAAATCTCCACCACTTAGATGAGGACGGTGCTAATTATCTCAAGACATCTAATGGGTTGTAATGGTGAGTGAGGGTTAAGGGGTATGGAGAAAAGGGTTTTAGGTTTAAGGTGTTAGCCTAGAGTTTTAATTTATGAAAGCTTTATATAGTTATAAGTATGATAAGACTCTAGACTCAAATGGAAACACAAAAATGATGTATACGAAGATACGACAAAAGACAAGACTCCATATATGATAGATATGTGGACTCGATCACAGGAACGCACCCTATGGGTATTTGCTAAGTCTTTGAAATGACTTAAGCAATATGATTTTAAGCACTTTCGCTTTTCAGGTGAACTTGTCACACACATTTTATTTCTGACACTAATTTTTGTTAATATGACACACATTTTATTCTATTTTTTCTTCTTTTCTATTTTCTTTGAATAATTTAAGGGACACATATTGCTTTTTTTTAACATGCCCTTAGATATCCTTCTTTTGCCTTTTTAGCAACATCTCAATATGATCCAATATGAGAGGTGCTTAAATTACACCGAATGATCACTCGGTTAATAATATGACACTGGAAACGCACGCTAGCTAATCCAAAACACATGGGAAGATATGAGGTGAAACTAAAGCAAGACCGGGATAACTAAATAACATTTTTCATATTTTAAAACTCTAAGTTAAGGTGAAGAGAGGGATAAGACAGTGGATTGGTGAATGATGTGGGTTACGAAAGATAAGTCGGTTAAGGGGCACAGTGGTTTTCTACCGGATCTTCAACACTTAAAATGAGTGTTGGTAAGGCTTTGAGGTGCAGGCTAGATTTTGGTTTAATCCTAAAAATGTCAAGATCCTCTAATTGCACCTATACCATGTATGGTACTCATCAATATGGTCTCGAAATGCATGCATCGGCACACAAAACAAACGAAAGTGAAGCACTAAATGCATGCATCGGCACACACAACAAGTTCTGACTTTAACTGCATGCATCGGCACACATAGCAAGTTCTAACTTTAAATGCATGCATCGGCACACACAACAAAAGAAAGTGAAGCACTAAAGATGAACGTTATTAAGCTCAAATACCTTACAGAAACGAAGAATGGGTTCTATGTGCTTAGTCATGCAATGCTCCTCTTTGATCCACATCTTAGTTTTAAAAAGTTCCATTCTATTTTAAATTTTTCCAAAATTTCGGTTATCCATTTATTGAAATCTTTCTTCTTATAGCAATTTAAATCCAAAATTTTTGAAAGTTTTAGCAAGATTTTGGTAGAGAAACATTTTTCGAGTTTACTATTGGACAAAGAATCAACAATCGCTAGGTGTACTACACCGATATCCCACACTTAGAGGAACATTGTCCCTAACGTTCAAAACTAGTGATGGAGATTCTACTAAAAGTAGGATCCCACACTTAGCGTTTTACAACGAGGGAAATGTTTCTCAAGTGATACAATGATAGGTGATCCCACACTTAGAATTAACCTTATGGGATGGCATAGTTCAAGTAAATACGGAGACAAAAATAGAATAAATAAAAGAGAGAAAGAAGACGAAGAACTCCCCTATCATCGGTACAAATGCGAGTTGAGGATCTGAAAGACAGACTAAGTCGGCACCAATGTCTGATGGGCTGGATTTTAATCAGTCTTCATGAAGAACGCTCGAGCTCACATGTACATAAATCATCATCTAAGTAGTCCATCAATTCCACACGAAAATAACTAAGAATAAAAGGATAGATTGTAGAAACTGAAGGGATATCTTTATCAAGATGCGGGCAGTATCAGTCAAGATATACCAAATGTTGGATAGAGATAATGGGCGTTGATTTTGATCACCAAGAGTTTTTGATGTAATGGCTCTTGATGATCTGATGGTGCTGATTCTGGAGAACATTAATCTCTATCACGCCTGATCTTTTCCGACAAACTAATGAATTTAACATGATGTTGTTCTTGTTAGATGAGATCTCTAGATCCCATATCATCCCTAATTTGATCCCAAATAAAGATTTTGAGTCACCAATGACATTAGTTTGGTGAATAAATGGCCCCTAATGGTGGTGGTGGTAAATGTGAAGGATATGGTTATGGTTATGGTGATGGTGGGTGGTGGTGATGGTTTGGGTTCCATGAAATGCCTTGGTAGCAATGAAAGTTATGGTGAGGGATATCACACGTATAGCTCTAGGATTTGGGGTAGATGATGGAATATATGAGTGCACATGATATACGATGAAATGATTTACTTGATGGACTATTTCCAAGTAGCTAGAAAAAGTGATCATCTTTGTATCCTAACTAAGTATCGTTTCCTGTAACAGAATGATCAATTGGTTTCCACATTTAATGAGCCGTATTGCTCCCCTCGTCTTCTCTCTATTATAATCAATGATTCTTCATTCATAGGTTAGTCCCTATCTATTAGACATTTGTACAAGTAATAGAACAAGTAAATGTGATCTAATAAACAGATGATTACTCTCTAGGTCATAGACTCACTAGTTTACAAAAAAAATCTTCAAAAGTGAGTGTTTTGAAAATGAAACAAACCAGTGTATGACTTAGAGTCTAATCATACACTTTCACAAGTGTCGGCCACCTATAAATTTATCACAGCACAAAACAACATATATGGGCACATTAATATAAGCAAATTAGCAATAGCCAAGTATAAAGATATCCAAAGCACACATGTTTCAACAAGTTTGAGTAAATACACATATTGACATACAGATCATGTTATCAGATAATGCATCAAAATGTCTTGTGTATGTTTATGTGAATGACCCAAAATGCTCAAAGTATGTGATTAGGTGTATATGATAACTTAGGTACCTAAATATCATAGCTCTAGTAGGTTTTAGTGTTTGTGAGTGCCGGATGTTGAGATCTTAGGTAATGGGTAAATAGATAATGCGATGAAGTTCAAACAAGTGGGAGAAGGAAAATTTTAAGGTTTAACAAAAGACTTTACCATAGATGAGATTATGAATTCCAAGTCTTTTCGAAAACCATCCTTTTGTTCGTAAAAATTTTAGAAACTTTGAGTATTCGTTTTAGGGTTTCATTTTCTACTTATGGGACTTATTTTACTACTACTATTAATACTACCACTACTAATACTAATACTACGTTAGACACGGATTGCCTCCCGAGAAGCGTTTGTTTTTGTTGGGACATGTTATTGTGACAACAGATCTAACTTGTAATAGGATTAGTGTATTTATTGTCAAACTTGTATAATTGGTTTAGACTTGTAATCCTAAGATATTAACTTGTTATTATTATTTGTTAAATATTATTGGACAAGTATCGATTTCAATTTAAAGTCAAAATCGCGAATTGAGAAGTCAACTCGCAAGTCAACAAGACTTGCAAGCTGAGATCTCAGTTCGCAGACCATCTGGACTCGCAGGTCTCACCTGCGAGTTGAGAACTAGGCTCGCAATGGCATCTGGACTCACAGGCCCATGGGTTGCGAGTTGAGTCAACTCGCAAAGCCCATGAGCTGCGAGTTGAAACATATATAAATATTTATTGCTGCTCATTTATTGAATAAAAAAAAAAATCTAGAAATCCGTGCTATTATTACACACACCAAATATTTAATTATTCTCCTCATTTTTCGTGCAGATATATTTATTATAGTATTAAAGGCTCGGTTTTGAGTGATTAACTTAGTTAATAATCAAAACGAAGCCCTTTAATTGATAATAAAGTTATATAAGCTTAAACCTAACGTATTGAGGGATTCCGCACCTCAATACTTAAAGATAATCCGTTATCGAACCAAGATCTAGCGACCTTACAGTTTTTGTTCGAGTCACTAGCTTGACTCTAGCCTTATTTATCAGGAAATTCAGGCTGACCCCTTGCATCCATCAGTAGACACAAGTGATAATATTGGTGTATACCTAAGGGATTAAAGCAGACAATGACTAGGGTATGTCTAATAAGATAAGAAGGTGGGTCGAAGTGAGTGGTTTTTTTTACTTAAGGTAAAATAAAGTTTTCAACTTCTTCTACCTCCTTAGGTAGTAGGGCTTGGTCAAAAAGGTCCTCATCATTCCATGACATGTGTGTCATTATGGGGTGGAGTGATGGTTTGTAGGGCATCTTTGACGCAAAACCCACATCGCTTCCTAAGGCCATTTGGTTAATGAAAATGTTGTACTCTGGGCATGGAGGTGGGACAATGTCCATTTACATCTCCAATCTTGTAGCAACATTTTCATTAATTACTTGGGTGTTTGGTTCCTCTAAGGCAATAAAAGGTTTTACTAGATCAAGAAATGAATCATCCGAAGAGATTTGTGGGATACAATCAACCACAAGTAGTTGTGGATTTGTTCAACCACGTCAGTTTGAATAGGGATGGTTTCACTTCTCATAGTAGGTGTGCATTCCTCATATCCTTCTGAAGTTGAGTCTTCTGTAAAGATCTTCTCCTCCGAGTTCTTGAGTTTTATCTCCTCATCGTACTCGTCACTCCGGCCAGAAGTTTTGATAATCTTCCTAAATGACTTGAAACGATCACTTATCAAACAAGCGATACGAATTCTATGTTATTATGCTAAAATACAAGCATAACTCAACCATTTCCTATAAGAAACAAAATGTAAAACGCTAAGTACGCTTAATTTAGTACTAATGGAACTAAATTTTGTATAACGGTGATTAATTACATATAATTAACTAAACAAGGTAACGATTAGTACCCGAATATCATCTAATCATCTAATAACATTCTACAAACATCTAATCTACCTCTAACACTCTCTAATTACTTATAATTGCATACTTAACCTTAAAATAACCTAGGTTAACTTTAATGACCTAAATATCTAACCGAATTATAGCAAAAAAATAAAACTTGCCCCCCTTGGTGCATGCTAACCAGCCCCCCTCCCATCAACACCTTGTTCTCCTACTTGTCAACCACCATGCTTGTAATCATGAGAGATTGGCCTTGAACAAATAATTAAACTCATGGACTAGCAAGTGAAGAACAAACTCCACCCTCCATCGCATTCGGCCTCCTCATTCCCTTTCTTGTATCTAAATGGTAGGAAACAAGCACCCAAAAATATACCATAAACTACCACCATTAACCACCATGAACCACCACACAACCACTACATTGAACCAAGTCCTACTCTCTCTCTAGCTCATAACACATACTCTCTGTGGAAAATACACCACACACAGATTTATAATCAAAGTGAAAAGTTTGGGAACTTGAACGGGTTTAATTGGAGCTTCACGCAAAGAATATAGAACTTTCTTCTTCTTGAAAGCCTCAATTCGAAAAGCATTGTGAGGAAACCCTCTTTATCTCATCATTTCATGATATATTCTTGTATTTACCTGGACTGGTGATGATACACTCGGACGTGTGAATTAAGATTGGTCAACTTATGTGACAAACTTCCAGTTGGAATACAGTTACCCGGCATGCTTAGCCGGCACCCGGACGGTTGACATGGTTACCCAGACGGGTGACCTATGTTTTCAGCAGATGGAAATTTTTTGATTAAAAGTGAACATGTTGATAAATGAAGGACTGAAAATGAAAATAGTAGAATAATCTATAACTCTTAGACAAATAGAAAAATTTATAAAAATAATGTATATTAGAAGGTTATAAGAAAATGATCTGAAGTTTAAAAGTACGTTTTGCAAACTATCACATTAAAATGTGATACAAAAATATAAGCACTCAACATTTTCTTTGATAACGGAACAAGAATTTATAAGGTTTCCCAGATTCGTCGGTTATAAAATAATACATTAATATTATTTTTCGATAGTATATATATCACGTAAATATATATTTATTAAATGGACAAACCAACGTCATGAAAGTAAAAACGTAAGTTTTTATTATTCTTGACGTAACTATTTGGACATTATAATAATATACGAAATTATTAATATTTTGAAAAGTAATATTAATAAAGATCACCAATGGGTCGTCCACGCCTAAATGGCACTTGACCTACTACTTGAGTGAACAACTAGCATATATGGGCCGGTAGAGCCGTCTACTAATTTAACTACCAATGGTTTAATGATAGAGTCTTAAACTTGTGGATTCACTTAAAGTTTTGTTGACCGTTTTTCAATATGTTTTTTAGGGAATTAAGCTTTGACGTCAGAATAACATGTATTTTGGGACCCCTACTCATCGGGGAAGTTAGGATGCCATACTTTTGAAAACAAGGGATTTCCTTTATATAATTAGGAAATGTTTTGATCATATTCATGAAATCCCCAAAATATGTTTTATTTGGAAACAATTATCATTTTGAGACTTGATGAATTGTAACTTATTTGGTTAAAATATTTAATGGCATCTTAACTTTATGTTCTGCGATAATCATATGCTGTTAATTACCCATGACACTCACGTCCCGTGCTTTCGCCTTATTGATTTTGGTGGGGTGTGACATATTCGTTGTTATATTACAAAGACAACCATCAACAAGATCAAAGAACATCATCATATGAGACATATAGGTTTATATCCTTGAGGAATCAAACGCTGGAGATTTAGTTATAGAACCATTTCCCTTTTGGTATGATATATCAAATTAGCTACTCTTAACAGACTCTATTACAAATCTGGTTAATAATTAAACCAACTATGCTCTAATACCAATTATTGGTCGTAATGCACACTTATAAGTTATGTATTTGAGAGTCACTAAGTATAATTGTAATTTTAGAACGGGGTGAATACAATTTAATGGTTTAAGTTGACCAATAATCTCAATTTACATTATTTATTGGTTAAACATAGTATGAGGTGTAAATACATAAACAAATAATAGAGAATACAAGAACAATATGTTGAATATGAATATATTAATCACAAATTACACCAAGTATAGAATGCGGAATGATTTAGCCAAAGATAAGATCAATTCAATACAAGCTAATAGTTACACTCACTGAAGTAAGTTGAATAGTTAACAGACAAACTACTCTATTACTCGCTGACATGATTTGTACTTAGACGAAGGACAATCATAGACAAACAAGTGATTAATACAAAACAAGAAGTTTCCAAGAATAATATGTCAGTCTGTTTATAGCCAATATATTTGAGTAAATATCTCCTAAAACCTAAGACTATAGAATGACATGTGTTGCTATGTAAGTGGTTTCACTCTAACATAAAATGGTTCGAGGAAGATTATGTGGTCCCTATTTCTGATCATGCTTCTCGTGTGTGCTTGATTTCCACCAATCACAATTGAGCTTGATGTCACACGTTCGATCACTTGATTTAAACTTGGATGTTGTTGATGTAGAAGACTAGGGAACTTAAAATGGTTGTCAAGATACTTAACGAATCTTGAAGCTTGTTTATTGTTCAAGTCGCTAGAGGAATTATAATCTTCTTCACTCACTGTAAGTTAACGTGCTCTTTTAGAGTGATTCTTCTTGTTATCTTCCAGTGACTTCCTTTTATTGAATACTGCAACTGGTGTGTTTATTGATGATAGTGAGTGAATGAATCTCTCATTGCTTCACTAGTGAGAAATATACACTTAGTTGAGATTTAATCACTTTGTTGAACACTTAGATAAACACAAGTGATAGCAGTGATCTTCTTGTATAACAAGAGTTTGACTTCATCATTTCTAGTGATAGCATCACCAATGATCGGGTTCTTCAGTCACTAGTGACCTAATAGTAGCATAAAGTCATCTTTCTCTACCTTTAATAAAGGATTAATTGGAAACTTACAAGAACAATCATTCAAGAAGAGCACGTTAGCTCGCAGTGAGTGAAACATTCTACTATGTCTCCACCAACTTCAACAATTAATGAGATTCAAAATATCTTAATACTCCATTAGCTATTGTGGGGTCCTGATCATCTATATTAGCAATATCCAATGTTAGCTCAAGTGATGGAACGTAGGATGTCATTCTCAAATGTGATTGGTGGAAATCAAACTCACACAAAAAGCATGATCAAGAATGGGGACCACATAATATTCCTCTAACTGTCTCAAGTAGAGTGAAGCCACTCATGAAGTGACACATGTCATTTTATAGCCCAAGAATGTTGGAGAAATTTACGCATACAATATGGCTATAAATAGAGTGAAATTATGTACTTAAAAAGTTGTCATTTGTATTGATCAATGTTTGTCAGTGAGTAGTATCTCTAAGTACAAGTGTGTAAGCGCGTATTAGTGTTAGTTCATTTGTTGAACTTTCCTAATAGCTTCGGTGATTGTAATATTGTATTATCAGTATTCTATTGGTCTTGGGCTATGGCTAGATCATTTCGTATACAATATTTGGTATAATTTGTGATTAATAAATTTACCATTAAGGTATTCTGTTTGTATTTACAATTACTTGTTTGTGTTTACGATTTATACTTTGTTTAATCGTTAAAGTACTTTAAACTATTATAATTTTCAATCAAAGTTTTAAAATACAATAGTTAACTATTAAATTGTATTCAACTCCCTGTACAATTTAGAGTTATACATCGTGACTCTCAAACACTCATTAATAGTGTAAATTGGGATCATCATTAACATTAGTAATTTGACCATGGCCAAACACATTAGAAATGAAACTAAAATAAAATATTACTATCATCTATTTACAGCTACATTAAAATATTATTTTTAGTTGCATTACAATTTATTATTAGCATTTGAACGTGATTAATCGTTCAGTTTATGGTACATGCCACCAACATACTTTTCATTTTGGTTAGAGGTCACGAACATACCATTTTCATTACCAAGGTCAACAACATATTTGTTAAAACTGTATTGATGTCACCAACATATTAATTTTTGACTTGCAACAATTTGTAATCGGTGACGTGTCATTACCAGGTCGTCTCATTTAATCCACATATATAATAATTGTATGTGTGGCATCCAGGTCATATAATAATTGTGTCTTTCAAGTCTACCCATGTCTTCTATCCATCTTTGTTTTGCGTCCTAGTGCTAACGGAGAAAGACGGACGGGTGTGGGTCAACTTCTTATTTTTTATTTTTTTTTGTTTTTGGTATATAGTAAAGGTAATATTGAAAAATGTGGGGCCTAAAAAGTTCAGTTCTTTTGTCTACTGCTGAAATTGTTCGATCTTTGTTCAATTTTTCTTAAATACTTATAAGGGAAATCCACATCCTTGATTTTGTAGTAATGTACTTCAGTTTGGATTGTTGTAGTTTTATGTGTGCACTTTAATCTTCAATGCTTGAGTATGAGTTTCGAAGTTTTTCAAGCTGCAATCTTTACTCCTATAACGTTTCAAGTTTTTAGTTCAATTAATTAAGTCCTTTTCTACTATAAACATTCCATAAAATGAGTACTGGGTATACTGAGTTTTTGCTTTAAGTAGAAGTACGATATATATTTTGACATGATACTACAAATGATGAGCATCACATGTTATCTCATGACGAATCACTACTCTATGTTGATAAGTGAGTGTATATATATATTTCTATACATTTACGTGTATATAACTTTGGAATCTCTGTATGCACGAGGCTATAACTTTTAGTAACTTCTTGCAAGTGTAAATGAAATTTTTGTATGCAATTATGCAAGATTACATGAAAGTTTACCTTTCTATAAATAACTTGTTCAATTAGTCAAAATAAGTCATACATGTATTACATTGTTAACTTTTTTTTTTTTTTTTTTCGTTAATATGTATTACCAGTATTTACTTTTTTTTTTATCTGGTATTGACAATTACATAAATACATCACTAAATTGCCTACAATACATAATATTTTTAATACATAATACTTATATCTACATAACAATACTTCGAAGATTTACTAAATAATTTTATAATTTTATTTTCTTTAAACTCGTGTAGTCACATGTCAATAAACTAGTGAGTCATTAAATGAAAGTTATCGGTTGAGGCAGTTACTCTTTAACATATATTAACTTCGACACAAATTTTAAAAAGTATATTATCAACTTTGATAATAAAATGATTACGTATGATATACGAAACATCATAATATAAAAATGGAAGTGCGAACTGTGAACACTTAGTTGTTTACTAATGATGACTCATAATAAACACAAAAATATAAAGAATAAATGACAAGTCTAAAAGTTTTGTGGTCATTTTGTAAAATTTAAACCTTCATACAAAGATATACAGTTAGGGGAAGACATCATTAAAAAACCCTCGCTCTCACCGGTACCTGAACCACACTTCACACTCAATACTGTCGTCTGAGCCGCACTGCACTGGCGGCTACTCGCCGGCTTTCCCCGCCGTTAAGCCGGTGAAGTGGCCGTCGTTCTTTAGTGGCTTCCAGTAAGTTCATTTAATTACTTCATCTTCATTTTTCACACTTTAATCTGCAATTGAACTAACCTGTTAATATCTGGTTATTTTAAGTTTATGATTCGAAACTTACTGAATATTTGTTTATTTAATATTCGAAAACTTGCATCTAGAAGCTGATTATTAGATTAATAACCCTAATATACTAATTTGTTGTGCTTTATGATATTTTGGTATTTAAACTGGATTAATTTTCTTACATATATATACGTCATTATCATGTAAGTAATTTTGTGTCCGGGACCACAGAGAAAGGTCTACAGAAAACAAGTGTTTGAAGTGATGTGTAGATCAGTGGAAATTATTGAAATTAGGAGACCTGATTTTGTAAAATTTGTGGCGCTGGACCTGCACCTTGTACATTTAGTTGTCCAAACATTGGACTCTGGTTACCCAATACAATCTTTGAAATATTATATTTTTACTAATCGAAAATTTCCACAGCCACCATGCAATGTATGACAGGCGAATAAAAAAACTAATAATAATTCATGTCATATTGTCCTAACTATGCAACCAAGCTACTAGGATGAAGGAGAGCAGTTAATACATTGGATTGAATATAACTACCTGCATATTCTTGCAGCTAAACAAAGCTAAGCTCTGTAATATAATTAACAGAGTAAGGTAATCTACTTCAGATTTATATGCTTTAGAGACTATGCTGTCAGCATATTCTTGCAAAGCATTTTGTCTTTAGGAAATATCTATTTGCACGTCTTAGTTTATACACTGAAAGCATTACTTCACATTGTTTGCTTATTCTAATTTATGTCTAAAATAGCAGCTACTATTTTATCGTGCCTTTTGTCGGTTAATATAAGGTACAGAAATGTAAAGGTCATTCTCACTGCATGTTTGCTCCTGGTTTGTTACAATCTTCTGCTTAAACACAAATGTAGTTAGTATTGCTCTAGAATATGTGATACCTTTTCAGTGGATAAAGTGATTGGGATTATTGTATGCAGTGCTATGGTTGATATTATGAAGTGTTGGACTATGCTTTTCTAGTAACACCATCTCATTTTACTGCATTGCTTTCAGGTTTTGATGGGGAAGAAGGTAAATAGGAGAGCGACCCGCAATCCTCAGAAGGAGAAGCGGTTTCCAACCTCATCTTCTACAACAGTTTCACAACAGATTGCTCCAGCCACTAACATAGTGGTCAATGGCGTTTCCGTAATTAAAGAGACAAAACAATGTCCTCATTTTGATAAGGGCATTGATTTGGAAAATTTATCCTTGAAAATATCATCACCTGAGTCTCTTAAATGTGGTGATTGTAAGGAAGGCGTGACTGATAGAAGGAAAAATAAGGGAACAGGCAAGCATGGAAAGAACAAAGGAAGCGGTTCAATATGGGTTTGTTTGGAATGTGGTCATATCTCATGTGGTGGTGTGGGGTTGCCCACTACCCCTCAGAGTCACGCAGCTAGTCATGCAAAACGGTACCACCATCCATTGGTTCTCCAATTTGTAAACCCTAATCTTAGATGGTGTTTTACATGTAATACACTTATTCTGGCTCAAAGTACAGATGAAAATGGTGAACAAAAAGATGCTTTGTCTGAATTTGTCAAAGTATTAAAAAATCGATCGTCTTCGGCCCGTGCGGATGTTGAGGATATTTGGTTTGGATATGGCAGTGTTACAAGTGGTGTTAAATCAGTGAATATCCTTCAAAGTTGCTCAGAAAATATAAGTGGGAGCTATATGGTAAGAGGTTTGGTAAATTTAGGGAACACTTGTTTCTTCAATTCAGTATTGCAAAATCTTTTAGCAATAGATAAGTTACGGAATTACTTCTTGAAACTGGAGGGATCTGTTGGACCTCTTACAATGTCTTTAAAGAAGCTTTTTGTCGAAACTAGCCAATCAATGGGTTCAAGGAATGTCATCAACCCGAGGTCCTTTCTTGGGTGTGTATGTGTCAAGGCTCCTCAATTTAAGGGATTTCAACAGCATGATAGTCATGAATTGCTTCGTTACTTACTTGATGGATTGTGTACCGAGGAGTCTCGTGTACAAAAACGTTCTCTAGGTGGTAACAATTCTCAAAAAGTTGCTCCCACTTTTGTAGATACCATATTTGGGGGACAAATTTCCAGCACTGTTAGTTGCTTAGAATGTGGGCATGCTTCCATAGTAAATGAGCCTTATCTAGATCTCTCACTACCATTACTGACGAAGAGATCTCCATCTAAAAGGAGTGCAGTAGTTTCTCGATCCAAAAGACCAAAACCTCCTCCAAAGAGGCAAGGGAAGTTTCGTTCCAAAATTAAAAAACCTTCAGATACTTCAATAGCTCACAATGCTACAAATACTTCAAATGGTGATGATTTGTCTTCTGGAGACACAAAGTGTATAGAATCTTGCGCTGAAAAAAATGATGCCTCTTTATGTGATTCATCACAATCAGGATTTGTTGTTCTTGATGCCATCAGTGATAAAAATGACTCAGAAGTGCAGAATGGAATCAAACAGAGCAGTGACAGTATGCTAAATTTATCAGACAATTTGGTTCAATCAGATTGTGTTGAGCCAGCCAATTTGTCAAATAATCATGATAAGGATACTGTTAGCTCATCAAATGTTTCCTCATTGGACCGTGGTGACCCTGCTATGACATCAAATGGTCATGATACATCTAGTGAGCTGGTTGACTCCATTGATTCACCAGAAGCATCATGGTTGGACTATCTTGAACCTAGTACATCTACTGTTCAAGATACGGCATCACATAGTCAAGATTCCTCAGTAATCCACGATTCTGGAATTAGTAACGATGTCACATGGGAAGATGAGCCTCTGCTAAAAATTCAAGAATCTGAAGTTTCGTTGCTTCCTTACAAAGAAACTGCTTCAACTAGCGAACAAGAACCGTCGGATTTTGATGGATTTGGAGGTCTGTTTGATGAACCTGAGCCTGTTGTTGGGGCCTCTGTGAATCCCTTATTAAATGGAGTTGAAAGAAGTGAATCTGACCCTGATGAGGTTGATGATACCGAGTCTCCAGTGTCGGTCGAGAGATGTTTGGGTTATTTCACTACCCCTGAGCTTCTCACTAAAACTGAGCATGCCTGGCAGTGCGAACAGTGTTCAAAATCCTTGTTGGAGCAAAAGATGAGATTAAAGAACAAACATCAAAATCCAATTCCAAATGGTGGTAGTAATGGAATTTCAAGTGCTTCATCAGTTTCAGGTACTGAGCACTTGCTTTCCAACGGGTTCAGAAACCATGATGATCGAAGTATTGAAAGTGCTGTTATTGGTGGTTCTGATGAAAACTTGGTGTTAGATAATGGAAAAGGTGACAGTTCTCAGGATACTGAACCTTGCAGTGTTAACGGGCCCACCGACAATTGTAAGAATGAGAATATTGAGCCAACAGAATCTAAGCAACATGAATCAGATAGCAGTGACGATGATGAGGTGGATTCTAAGGGTGTCAAGGTGGTAAGGGATGCATCTAAGAGGATTCTGATCAGCAGGGCTCCACCAGTTTTGACTATTCATTTGAAAAGATTCTGTCAAGATGCTCGTGGCCGTTTAAGTAAATTAAATGGTCATGTCAACTTTAGAGATACAATTGATCTTAAACCCTACATGGATCCCAGGTATGATTATGGTCTTCTTAAATTGTAATTACCATATGTCTATAACATTTCTTGATAAGTGTTTGGCTCTGTCTAGTCCACACATGCATGTCTTATAGGCTGATCGTCTTGGTAATGTCTTACCACTAAGGACAAGGTCCATTCTTTGCGTTTATGAATCTTTGCTCTCACAAAAATGAAGAAAAATATATTGACAAAATGAGAGTGATATACTATCTAGGTTGGAGTGAAGGTGGGAATTATGTCTCATTTTCTTATCAATGGATCGATTTGGGTTGTGTTATGATTAACATACCACATTAGATTATGCTGTAATTATATAGTTTTCATTATTATTTATATCATATTTTGTTCTTCTCAGTGAACATATATAGTTCCAACACGTTAATCATTTTGATGAAAATCAACAAGATCCTTTTTATTTCGTCAGTATTGGAGTGGAGCGGAGTGTATCTTAACCTTTATGTCCGTTCAAATATTCTCTTCCATTTATTTTGGTACAACTGTAGCATGTTCTTTTGGTAATTCAGCTGCTGCAGAGATAGAGAGACCTACAAATATAGACTTGTAGGGGTGGTGGAGCATTCCGGGACGATGAGGGGAGGCCACTATGTGGCTTATGTGAAAGGAGGTACAAGGCATAGTTCAGGGATAGAAGAAAATGACAATTGCTTGTGGTACCATGCAAGTGATGCTTATGTTCGCGAGGCTTCTTTGGAGGAAGTTCTTGGGTGCGAGGCCTACATCTTGTTCTATGAAGAGATGTGAGTGAAACTTCAATATTCATTTATACTTAGTAACTTCCATCCCTGAATTTTTGAGAGTTTTTTCTATTTCTTTTTGGGAAATTAGGGGATTTTATTGACAACATCCTTGGAAGAGCAAGTGAACCTTGTCACCGTAGCAACATTTGACCTCCATTTTTGGTTTCTTTCCCGTTTCTTACAATTTAAGAGTTACAAATTATAGCTTACCAGCAGCGATATTTTTGTTACTTAAAATCTTTGAAAGAATTACTTGTATAAAGTTTATTGTCTTGAATGTATATTAATAAATTTTAGGCTTTATTAGCAAATGTACTTGCTGCTTGCTGGGAGATTAATTACTGCAATATTGCTTAAAGTAACTCAGCTTGAGAAAGCTCATGCAATACGTGCACCATAGGCTAAGTTATTACTAATGGTTTATGGCTGATGTCTGTTTAAGAAAAGTGGGTTTGCTGTTTGATGGCAGACTTCGTTTATTGACTGATGACATAAATTGTTTCAAATCGAAACCAACCATGTTCTGTGGATCTTTGTTTCTAGCTTGCGTGAGTGTTGCTTGCGCTACACTGAAGTTGGTCAGATGTTTAATCTTTGCATATGAAATTTACATAATAGTTGAATTTGGGTACTTCTGTAAGCCTTCATCACATGCTTTGTTGGTTGGGATAAACTGCCTATCAAACTGATGACACGTTAACCAAAAAGCTTGAAAAAAGACATTTATGAAGATTTTCAAATAAAAACAATTAAAGAACAATTCTCAATACGAATTTGTTACAGAAGTAATAATAATTCATTCCAACAATCTCATTTAAATTCCTATTTTCCACTTTTTAACCTATTATTTATTCTTCATTCACTTTCAAGCTTACCTTTTATACGATTTTATTATTACTAATATAATATAATGAATAATCAATAAGGTTAGTTATTATATTATCAAAATAACCATGAAGCAATAAATTATTTTGGAAACATATCATGACATGAATACTTTACCCGAATCAGCTCATTATTCACAAATCATATTACTATTCACATATGGATTCTATTCTTCTCTGCTCACTCACAGTGACGGATTCTAGAAATTCGATCATTAAGGGCATAAAAAGTAATCGTAAAATTGGCAAATTGTTAAATCGGCTAAAAACAACATCCTGACGGTAACTCGGTAAGATTAAGTAAAAAGTGTATAGCCGTTTTAAAAACAACTTAAAAATGACTTAAAGAGATTACAAAACATCATAAAATTGCAAAATAATATAAGAGATGCTTTATTATACAATATCAATACGTAAACATTTTAGCAAGGAAAATTTCTATATTGCTACAAAATGACAACACGAATTTCTAAAAGAATCATTTTTAGACTAATTTTAATATACAACTTTAAGTTGAAAGTTCAAACATTATAATCCAAACTTTATAAGTTCCACAGTTATTTTTATTTAGAGACTCATATATAGCATGAGAATCTATATCTGCAAAAGTCTTCATCCGATCTTGTGCATGCTTAAGATGAAACTTTAGTAGAGTAATTCAGTGATCTATTCATCCACAGCCTCAACATATGCTCGCCAGCCATAAATGAAATGTGCGTGGGTGGTTTCTGCTCATACAAAACTTCAAAAGGAGTCGTTTGTAAGGAAGTATGATAGCAAGTATTAAACCAGAATTCTGCGAGAGGTAGCCACTGAGTTCACTCTTTAGGTTGTTCACCTGTCATGCATCTCAAGTAGCACTCAAGACTTCTAGACACTATCTACGTCTGACCATCGGTTCGTGGGTGGTAAAAAGTGGAAATTTGCAAACCCACCTTTAATACCTTGAATAATTCCTTCCAAAAATTGTTCAAAAACACTTTATCTCCGTCACTTATGATTGTTTTCGGTAATCCATGCAGCTTGTAGACATCAACAAAAAACACCCCTACAACTTGAGCATGTTGAGACATGTTTTGTGACAACAGATCTAGCTTGTAATAGGACTGGTGTAATTATTATCAAGTTTGTACATTGGTTTAGATTTGTAAATATATGTTATTAGTTTGTTATTATTGTTGTTAAATACATTGACTAAAGTATTAGACAATAACGAATACGAACTAAAGTCTAAATTGCAAGTTGAGAACTCAACTCGCAAGTCATGAGACTTGCGAGATGAGATATGAACTCGCAATGTATACTCAAGTCGCAAGTCATAAACTTGCGAGATGAGAACTGGATTAGCAGAAACTTAGGTATGGCGAGCCGAGACAAAGCCACTGGGCTGACTTGTCTTGCGAGCTGAGTCAACTCGCAAGGCCCACAGGCTGCGAGTTGAAACAGGGTATTTAACAAATATCTTGTTTAATTAATGGTGATGGACTGGTTAAGACGATTTACTAAGTTTTGAGTTTCCAGAGAAAATTAAATAGACTAACGGCTAGGTTTTGACTGATTAACATTCGTTAATATCAAAACAAAGCATATTAGTTAATAGAATCGCGTTATAATCTTGAATTAATCGTATTGAGGGATTCCGCACCTTAATACTATAGATAACAGAGTTATCGAACCAAGATCAGTGGACTTACAATTGGTATCTGAGCTTTCGGGCTAAATACATTGTGGTTTCAAGATTTTAGTCGATATAACGTGTGATTTCGGGTTATTTTTAGCACTCTAAGTACTTTTTACGACCAAAATCAATCTCTGGACATTTTTAGGTTTATTTACGATCGAAATCTTCTGGTTTAATCGTGAAAATACCTAAAATTTTCAATTCTCGGATTTTTCAGCCGTTTTGCGAGTTGAAATTAGGGTTTCAGCTAAGATCTGCGAACCAAAATTTCCTGTGAACTGAGTTCATCTGCGAACTGAGTTAACCTGCAAACTGAGAGTTACTTGCGAATTGAACTATGTTGCGAACTGAGATTAACTGAACTCGCAATACAATATGATTTTTTGACTTCTACAATGTCTGACTTAAGTAAGATGATTGAGATGGACCACGAGATTGAAAAATCTAATGTTCCACCTAAATTGCTCCGACTTGAGGATTACTATGGATGGAAGGACAGGTTTGAATCATACTGTAGATTCCATGACTTGTCAATCTGGATGTGTATCAAAAATGGATACGCTGCACCTACTGCTATTGTTGAGAATGCTACTGTGGTTGTACCCTATCACAGGATGAATGATAACCAAAAGAAAGAATTTGAAATTGAAAATAAGGCTCATTCCTCATACTGCTAAAGAGCTCTGGGTAGCTCTTGAGAAAAGATGTGAGGGTAGTCTACAAGTTAAGGCTGGCAAGAAAAATCTTCTAAAAAAGCAGTTTACTGTGTTTAAAGCTTTTAGAGAAGAAGATCTTGAAGCATATACCACTAGATACTACCATCTATTAAGTGAACTTGATGATCATCAGATTTTCTATTCTGATGTGGAGAAAACCGACAAGTTTATTGAGGGTTTACCTTCCAAATGGGAAATGCATGGTGTTATGCTCAAGGATAATGATGAGTGATATGATGTAATGAATCTTGAGCAAGCTATAGATAAGCTCAGAGGTTATGATTTCACTAAGAAAACAAGAGAAACAAATTATGATCAATTACAGAATCCTGGATTATATCATGGAAAGTCTATTCTCTCTAATGTTTCATCTAGTTCGACCACTGCTTTGTTAGTTGGTGAAACTGATGAAAATGGTGAAATGGTGACTGAGGATTTGTGCTTTATCGCATCATCTGGAAGTAAAACAAAAGGGAAACCCACTGAGAAGTCACCTCAAGAGCATTATAAGATGCTGCCTATGAGTGTGAAATCTGCTGAACAACAATTATCCGTTCTTGCTTCTTTTGTTGCTTCCTATGAGAATTATATTAAGGGGAAGATCAATGATCCAGCTGTGTTTGATGAGGATTATGATCAGATTGACCCTGATGACCTTGAAGAAATGGATCTTCAGTGGCAACTAGCAATGGTGTTAAGAAGATTTAAAAATTTCTTGAAGCGTACTGGTAGAAGGGTAGTAGGAAATCGACCAGGATTTGACAAATCCAAGGTTAAGTGTTTTAACTGTTAAGGTTATGGACACTTTGCTCTGGAATGTCAACGACCAAAGGTTGATATTGGTAATGGAAGACAAGACTCGGGAAGTACTTTAACTTCCAAAGTCTTGGTGGTTCAGCAGATGGATGGTTCTTATGATTGGTCTACTCAGTCTGAGCAAGCTCTTATGGCTGAAATAGATGATCAAGAGAAATCTGCTGAATCTACATCCTATATGCCAACTGATGTGGAATTTCAATTTAAGGTGCCGGAGGTAGAAGTCAAAGAAGTGATGAAGATGTGCTCTACATCAACTCAACTGAAGATATGAGTCCTGATGAATTTGTCGCACATATGGCTGATATTCAAACGGACAAGAAAAGAGTATGTCTTAACATTCTTACTCTTGCTGAAGTCTGTTATTTAGTTAATAATTTGCAATCTCAGGTTAGTGTATTTGCCGAATCACATAAAACCTTAACATCTGAACTTGAAGTAGCTAAAAGTGATGTACGTAGGTTAAGTGAGGATAAACTAGCATTAAAAGAAAAGATTAAACTTGATGTTTCTGATAGAACCAATCTAAGATATATCATAAATGAACAATGTGTTAAAATAGATGGGTTATATTTGAACTTGAAAGATTTAAATCAAAGTATTGCTAGTAAAGATAAGGAGTTATCTGAGTCTAAGATGAAGTTGGTTGAGTTAAACCGTAAGTTTGAAAGTTATAGGACATCTTCCTTAACTTTAGATCATATAATTAGTTCTCAACGTAGTGTAAAGGATGTGACTGGTTTAGGTTACAGTGATGTACCTCCACCTTTTAATTCAAATTACACTACTACTTCTGTTGACTTAGAAATGACTGATGTGAATGCTGAACCTGAGGAATTGTTAACTAAAAAGTCTAAAATATCTGAAACACAGAAGGATGTTGTTAAAGATTCATCATCTGACATTAGTACGAACAAACCATTCACTATAGTACCTGCTGTATCGAGTGAAATGATGGTTGATACTAATGTAAATGATGTGGTTATTAATGAACATGATAATTCACCTTTAGTGTTTTCAACACAGACTAAGAAAGAGGGTGAAAAAGGGGTTAAGTCACGTAAGCAGATGTCTTGCTTCAAGTGTCGCCAAAAAGGACAGGTGTCTTCTTGTTGTCCTAATAAGAAGTTGGAAGCACCACATAAGCTTGCGATTAATGATAAGACACCGAATATCTCTAGTTCGAGTATAGACAGGTTAGGTACCAAACCGGGATTAGGTAGTAAACCTGTAAATATTCTTAAAAGAGAAGCTCCTCACGGTGTCTCTCCACCTAAACCTAAACGCCCTGAACATTCTATTAAAGATTAATTACCGTCGAGGTTTATGACCCCTAGTAGGAACCATAGTCGTTATGAAAATGGTTCTACTTCAACAAACCAAGTCATCATGAAAATGGTTCTATTCCATGAAACCGTAGTCATTATGAGCATGGTTCTACTTCACGTACACACGGGATTAACTACGGGTATAACTATAATCGTAACCAAGGACAAAAATCCCAAGGTTTAGCCCTGAAGTCGGGTTTCATTATTCCCGAAAAATGGATACTGATGAAGGCTCCAAGGAAGAAGGACATTTATGTCATCAACATGGATGTTTCTATTACTTCAATGGAGTCAACATGTCTTATATCCAAGGCTTCACACAACCTTGTATGCTGAAATGAAAGAGACAGGGATTACAAATCTGTGTCTATATTCATGTTTAGCAGACCTATACACCAAGGCATTCGACAGAGCTCGATTTGAGACATTAGTTCAATTGAATGGAATGAGAAATCCAGAATGATTCGTCTTCCAAAGGTACTTATGTAATAGTTAGTAGTTCGTTTTATTTATAAAAAAAAAGGAGAAGGCGTATGACATTCATTTGCTTGTTACCTGAGGGGAATCTCCTCCGATAAAAATGTTAAGTGTTTATCTGCTGGGAAATGATAGTACATTAGAAGAATAAGCTTAATAATAATAAGTAAAAGTCTTAAGTTAGATGTGTTAGTAGATTCCAGTTAGTTACATTAACTTTACATCTTTACAACCAGGCCTTTACTTATATTTATTTTAGTATACACCTTTCACCACACGTTATAATTTGCTTTAAAAAAAAATTAAAATAAATCTAAACAACTTCATTATATGATGTACTGGTAGGCAAATTCTGCTATGATTTCTGAGCATATAATAAGCAATAATTCTTCTGTGTGTTATCTAGTGTGATCTGCTATATGATGTATGACATAAGTCTTAATTGTTGAATGATAGTATAACCATACACTGTTATCAAGAATCTATGAATATCTGACTTGACAAATAGTTAGAAATATGGCTATTAGCAAATCTATTGGTGACATCATTGTACTAAGTACAGACCTGACTCCTTTAGTTTTGCCAATGGTCTCAAACTTGTTTTGTTTATACTAAGGGATCTTATGTTGTACTAAGTACAGATCTAGAACCACTAGTATCTTCAAAATAGGTTTGATATTTGTCAAACATTAAAATAACTCAAGGGTATGTTATATGTTTCGAAAAGAACATCATTTAGGAACCTCTACCTTGAATGTGCAAGATACAGTGTTATGTGTTTTACTTGATTTCTTAGTATGGCGTATTTTGGATCACCCTAGTTAATATGCATACCAACAATAAAGGTTTGCTTGGAAATCAGTGTATAATTTGTTAATGTGGATCATAATATCGGTAATCGTCTTGAACTGTCTATGATAATTGAACGCTTCATTTTGATGAATCATTCGTTCTCAATTACTATAAAAGTATGGTTAACGGACGTGTTATCTCCTGTGGAGCAAGGTAACCAAGTTATACTTTCATAAATATAAGTTGATAAATGGTTAAGTTGTAAGTTTTATGTAACTTATTATGAATTTCATGAGGTATATATACTAACTATCTTCTTAGACTTGTTAATAAACAATTGGTCTCGCTTATTCTTTCTAATATGATCCTTCTACAGATAAATTCTTAACGCCCCAAACTATGTATTGTTTCTCTTTTTGTTTCCTTAATAAAAGGTACTTGATACCACTGTTTATTTTGAATATTCATGTGTAGTACTTATTTTAAATTTTTTATTGTTTTACCCTTTGGCCTTAAATTATTCTATGACCTTCTCTTTCGTGTTGACCTATGGTTACAAAACAAGTGAAAAATAATCTTATTTTAGACTTGTATACATTACATGGGATTCTGATTAATAACTTGATTATGAGTTGATATTTTATATGGTTAGTCGTGTGGACTTAAATGTGAACATGTAAAACCATATGTTCGGTATATATGACTTACGACTTTTAGTAATGAGTTATATATTTAATGTGAGACTTTTTGTAACAGGTTAAGAAACCAGTTAGACTTATTGACTGCATATATATAATTAACGACTATAATTGATAATTAAGTTTCACAACTTAATCGTTCAATTACGATTCGTAGATTATATAAGTTCATCAATATATGTTAAAAAAATTGTTTGACTTCAGTTGACCTTGCGAAGCGAACAGACCTATTGACTTTGCTTGACCTTGCGAAGCGAATAGACCTGTTGCCTTTGCTTGACCTTGCGAAGCGAACTGAATCTTTTGACTTTAGTTGACTTTGCGAAGCGAACTGATTATTTATTAGATTTAAGTTTCGTCTTAAGAACTTACGTTTATAAGTTAAATACGTGTAATATCTAATGAATTCTGTCTCTTCATATCGAAAGACTTCCGACTCATATGTAGTCGTGCGGCGTGTTCCGATTTCTATCGGCGGTATGATTTTTCAGATTATCTCCTATGACTTACGAACTTATATAATTTAGAGAATATAATTGAAAATTAAGTCGCCTCTACTTAATCGTTCAATTAAGTTCAGTAAATTAAGTTATTAGTTAATAGTAAACTTGGATGTTTGGTGATCATTTTTGCTCACAATACATAAAAGTTTAAAATTAACTAATGTTCGATAAGTTTATCTTCTACGGAGCGAATTGCCCTTTGTAGCCTTCTCAAGGACAGGCCATCTCAGGGGGAGATGTCCATATATACGGAGTCCTGTAGAAAGATAGTGAGCTGGCTGGTCCTTCAACTATACGGAGTCCTGCAGAAAGATAGTGAGCTGGTTGGTCCTTCAACGACTGGTTAGTAGGCTGTTGTTCAGGGGGAGTCCGAAAAATAGTGAGTTGGCTGGTCCTTCTACAACTGGTCAGCAGGCTGTTGTTCAGGGGGAGTTTGGTGCTGGTGATCGTACGGAGTCTAGTACTGGTGCAGGCTGTTGTAACTTAGAATTATTTCGCTATATATTCGACTTGAGATTTATAATTACAAGTTAAATATTATTTTGCTATATATTCGACTTGAGATTTATAATTACAAGTTAAATATTATTTTGCTATAAATTCGACTTCAGACTTATAATTACAAGTTAAATATTATTAGTAAAGGTTATGTAGAGTTTTGATCGAAAGTCTTCCGACTAATAGACAGTCGTGTGGCGTGTCCCAATTTAATATCGGCGGTCATACATTTACTATAATCTTTGCATTTTAGACTTGAGAATTTTTAAGATTGACAAGTTAATTATGCAATGGGAATTATGATATTAATTAATTGTAAACTTGAATGTTTGGTGATCATTATTGTTCACAATACATTAATGTTTAACTTTAATTAATGTTCGGATATCATAAGACTTTTGGAATCTTAGATTGATTATAATTTTACCTTATGATCAATGAAAGATGTATAAGTTCATCTAATATGCTTTAAATACACAAAGAAATTAATAAGAAAATTCTTAGATTGATTCAGGGAAATCAATGAAAGAATTTATGATATTAATTGTTATTGATTAATAAGGAAATCCTTAGATTGATTTAGAGAAATCGATGAAAGGATTTATGATATTAATAATTATTTGTGTATGTACTTCTATAGGTTTGGGAATGCTAGATCTATCTGATTCTGAAAGCGATATGCTTGACGAGATAGATGAAGCTATTGATTTTGACCTAGAAGAAGGTGAATTTCTTCCACCTGACGACTGGACTTCTAGTGTTGATGTTGGGTTAGACGAAGGTGTAGATCCTGATGCTAATATAGATGAACACATCGTAAGCCCATCAACAACGAAGGTGATTATTCAGGATGTAGATGGAGAAAGAGTTGTTGATTTAGATGAAAATCTAGATGAATCAACTAATTCTGAGTATGAAGATGATCTTCCTGATAAGCTCAAGGATAATCCAATGTTTAGGTCGTTGAAAAGGAAAAAGGAAAAGATTGGGATGTCCGAGGTTGACATTACAGGAAAGCGAGCTCCACGTAAAGGAATCATAGGACAGTCAAAAAGTTTGATGGAGTTCAATATTTTGAGAAGAAGCTTGCAGTTTTCAGTTCTCTTCCTAGATTTGAAATTCGAGACTTGGCTCGATTAGAATTGAAGAACCGCAAGCGTAGTTCGTCAACTTCTTGGTCTGGCTGGCTATTTCTGTCGATTCATCGAGAACTTTTCCAAAATAGCCTAGTCTCTTACCTTGTTAACCCAAAAAGACAAGAAATTTGAGTGGGGCGAGAAACAAGAAGCCGCTTTCCAACTGTTGAAATAGAAACTATGTACTGCGCCTATCGTATCCTTACCCGAAGGAGTAGAGAACTTTATTGTTTACTGCGATGCTTCGCACCAAGGGTTAGGCTGCGTGTTAATGCAAAATGACAAGGTCATTTCTTATGCTTATCGACAATTGAAAATCCACGAGAAGAACTATACAACCCACGACCTGGAGTTAGGAGGCGTGGTATTTGCATTAAAGATTTGGAGGCATTACCTTTATGGTACCAAGTGCACCATTTTCACCGGTCATACAAGCCTCCAACATATTTTCGAAAAAAAGGAACTCAACATGAGGCAACGACGTTGTGTCGAGTTGTTAAATGATTACGACTGTGAAATTAAATATCACCGGGGCAAGGCTAATGTAGTAGCTGATGCCCTGAGTCGTAAAGAAAGAGTTAAAACCCTTAGAGTTCATGCGTTAGAAATGACCATTCACACAAACCTCACTACTTGTTGATACATTAGTATGTCTGTCACTTGGTCTAGGTTTTGAGTTGTAATTAATTAGTGACATTCTGTATTTGGCGACATTGGCAAAATCGCTTAGGCGATATTGACAATATCGCATAGGCGATATCACCAATATCGCTATGTCGCTGATTAGTTACCTATAAATATGAGTTTAGGGTTTTAGTTGTGTAGTTGTTGAACTTGACGAATTCCAGAGAAATTTTGGCTGTATTTCTTCTCATTGTGGTCAGTATTGTATTCAATTCTTGATTCTAATTCTTAATACAATATTGTTTGTGCTTGTGATTAAAACGTACTTGTGTTTAGCTAGTGATTTCCGCTCATTAGCTGTTGAACATTGATTTGCATGTATTCTGTCATTTAGCCGGTCCTACAATTGGTATCAGAGCCATATATCCATTGGATTAGTGGTTATTAAATCAAAAAAATTACGTTAAAAGTGGTTAAATAATTAGTTTCATATAGGTTGATTGTTTGTTAGCCTTAAAACTGATTGATTTACTGCCTTTTTGTGTTTTCTGGATTAGTGTTCGTCATTTGCAACCCTAACTTCGTTTGATCTTTCAGATTAAAAAAAAAACTTTTTAGGTTTTCCAGTCGTTTCAGCGATATTAGAAGCGATATTGCCTTAATGTCGCCTCTAGGGTTTCAGCGATATTACTAGAGATAGTACTTGGTGTCGCCTGTGGTATCGCAATTTTTATCTGATTCTGTTTTGCGCTTTAATTAGCGATATTGATAGCGATATCATCAATATCGCTTTACTATTTTAAATCAGAATTTTTAAAATCAAAACTTTTATTAAAATATTTTAAAATGTCTACTTTACAAGCTGTTAACGCTATGTTAAAACATAATGCTGAGGTTGGTAGCGCAAACAAACCTCCATTCTTTGCTCCGGGAACGGAGTATACTGAATGGAGAGGTCGATTTTTATCCTTTGTTGCTTTTACTGACCCTGAAATGGAGATACCATTAATCGAACGCTACATTCGACCGGCTGCTAGTGGTGTTCATGTGGGTGTTCCTCCTCCAAAACCTATTCGTTCTATGACTAGTAAAGAACGAAAAGCTTGGGAATGCGAAAGAAAGGCTCATTCTGCTATAACCATGTCTCTTCCGGCTGACACGATGAAAATGTTTAAACAACATGAGTTAGCATATGATCTGTGGAATGCAATTGCTGAAAGATGTGGAGGAACTGTCGAATATAAGCAAACCAAATTAGAATTTGTGAAGAAACAATATGATCTGTTTGATATTCAGAAAAATGAGTCAGTCAAGGATCTATTCTGTCGCTATTCACGTCTTGTGAACGAACTTACTGAGGGAGGTTACAATTTCTCCACTGTTGAGGTCAACAAGAAACTGTTAAATGCTCTTCCTCCTAACTGGGAAACAAGAGTATTAATGATGGAGAGTGATCCTGAAGTGTTAGCAATGTCCCCAGATAAACTTGTTGGAAAACTAGAGACTTGTGCTTTGGACATTCAGAAGAAAAGCACTAGATCTACGTCTTTGCTTACTAACTCAGGCAGTTTTGGATATGGAAGCACTGCTCTCATAACTGGACCATCTACAGGAACCACTTATTATTCAGGTGGTACTTCTGCTGGAACGTTTTCTTCTATCCCAGCTCAATCAACTTCCTCTTCTACTGCATCACACAATGAGCATACAGTAATCTTCAATGCGTTTTTATCATCATATGATGACTTCTTATTAAAGAGGATTAGCTCGGTAGATCTTACCGATGAGGACTTTGCTCAAGTTGATCCTGATGAGCTAGAGAGAGTTGATCTTCGTTGGAACATGGCTATGCTTACTAGAAGAACGAAGACATATCTGAAGAGAACGGGAAAGAAATCTCTTGAAGATGTTACTGATAAGACTAGCATGGGTTTTGATAAGTCCAAGATTAGATGCTACAAGTGTCAAAATCTGGGCCATTTCGCTAGAGAGTGTGAGAAAGGTAGACAACCGTCTACTGGATTTACCAAACCTTCTACTTACAAGAAGGAAAATGAGATCGCAAAGGATGTTCTAATGTTGGATGATGAAGCCTATGATTTTTCTGCTGTGGATGAACAAGAGAACGTAGCTCTTATGGCTGATGTTCAAAATGAGGTAGAATTTGACTCTTTTGGTTGTCATTCATGCATAAACTTAACTGGTAAAATCAACAGGCTTATAGTAGAAAATGATTGCTTGAATACAGATCTAACCAATCTTATTGAAGCAAACAAAGTTTTAAAAAATAATGAAAAAGTTTTGTCTCTAAATCAAAAAACTCTTATTGAAGAAAAGAAGGAGTTAAAGGCAATGATTTTTAACAAACAAGATGAGATTGACAGTTATTTAAAACTCATTTCACATCTTAAAAAGGAACTTGCTGAAACTCAATCTGATAATGTGGATTTAAAACGAAGACTTGCAAACATCTCTACATCTACTATGGTCTTTTCTGACATCCTGCAAAATCAAAGGACTGATACGAAGAGTAAGGCAGGAATTGGTTATCACAATCAACCTCCTCCCTCAAATTTGAATCAGCCCAGTCTTTCGCAGGAAGAAATTAAAGATTATGTACCTTCTGTTCTCAAGAAGGATACAAATCCTGTGATTAAATCAGTTAATGTTGAGTATCCCGATCAGCCTAAGCTTGTCAAGGCTGAGGATGTTATACAGCCTAAGATTGTTAAGGTTGCTGATGTAAAGCGACCTGAGTCGCTTAAAGTCCCGAGTTCAAATAACAAGAAGGCTGAGCCTATTAAGCCTAAATTTGAACCAATTATGTTTGTGCCTTCAACAAATGTTGAAGAGGTGGTAGAGGTGGAGGATGTAACTCATGAGGTTACACAGACAGTTGAGAAGAATAACAACAAACCAGAAAATTTAATACTGACTGTCGAAGGTAGAGGTCAAATATCTTCTAAAAAGAAATCTATCACTAAGGATTTAAAAATGAAACAAGTAGAGAATATTCAAAATCATAAGGTTTCAATTAAAAATCCTTCATCTAAGATTTCCTCAACTATAAATGCATTTACTCCATCATGCTCACATAAGTGTTCATGTGTTGTATATGTCCATGAAATCAAACCTCGTAGAGTTTCTCTTTCGCCAAAACCACTATCAAGTGATGATCAAACTTTCCGAGAGAGACGATCATGCTTTTACTGTAAGAAGCAGAGTCATCTCATTAATCAATGTCCTGTGCTTGCTAGAAAGTGGGCATCTAGAAGTAATCCACGTTATTTTGAACATAAAAATTTTCAAAAGACAAAACAACATGGATTATCTCGAAATGTTTCAATTTCTAGAGTTAATAACATTACACCTACTCAACAAATTGTTCGAAAGGTTGATGTTGTTAACAAGCAACAAATTATTCCACTGAAAGTTTGGAAAAAGAAAGATGTAGGAAATAATGTGTCATCTGAAGTTATCAGATCAGTAAAAGAAAATGATTTACTGAAAAACAAGGTTTTAACTGATGTGGTAATAATTGATGAAATCTCAGGAGTACCCAAGTCTATCAAGGCTTGGGTCTCCATATCAAACTAACAATCTTTTCTTTGTGTTGTGACAGTCAATCGGGCTAAATAGCAAGTGGTATGTTGATAGTGGCTGTTCACGACACATGACGGGCAATATCTCTCTCCTTTCTGATGTTAAACCATACAATGGGGGATATGTTGCTTTTGCTGGTAATAATGGAGGAAAGATAACTGGTCAAGGCACTCTAACTAATGGTCAAGTGAGTTTCGAAAATGTTAACTTTGTGGAGGAGCTTAATCACAATTTGATAAGCGTCTCTCAAGTTTGCGATAAGAAGTTCATTGCTGCTTTTACTAACCTAGAGTGTTTGATTCTCAAGCCGGGATTTGTGATTCCCGAAGAATGGATCATGATTCGTGCTCCAAGAGTGAAAAACTCTTATATTTTGGATATGAGGACTGTGGAAACTGAGGAACATACCTGTCTTCTAACCAAAGCATCTACTAAGGATTCATTGCTGTGGCACAGAAGGATGGGTCATATTCATTTTCGGAAAATGAATTATCTGGTAAAACATGATTTGGTGGACGGGATTCCTAAGCAATCTTTTGCTTTGGAAGATGATTGTGTTTCGTGCTTGAAAGGAAAATAGCACAAGAAGTTTCACAAATCTAAACAAGTCAATTCCATTGAATTCCCATTGGAATTACTTCACATGGACTTGTTTGGACCTGTCAGCACAAAAAGCATTGGCGGTAAATCTTCCTGTTTGGTAGTAACTGATGACTACTCTCGCTTTTCTTGGGTTTACTTCTTGCGTACAAAGGATGAAACACCAGATATAGTGACCTATCTGTTCGATCGACTAAAGAATCTGTGCAATTTGAAGATAAAGAAGATACGTAGTGATAATGGTACGGAATTCAAAAACAAAATTCTTGAATTATATTGTCTACGTAAAGGAATTGTTCATCAGTTTAGTGCAGCGAGAACTCCGCAACAGAATGGAGTAGCGGAGAGAAAGAATAGAACAATCATTGAAACTGCACGAACTATGTTGTCTGATTCTCACTTGCCGATTACGTTTTGGGCAGAGGCAGTTAACACGGCATGCTATGTATAAAACCGTGTTCTGATGAACAAGAAGAAGAACAAAACGTGTTATGAATTGTTGAATAACCGAAAGCCAAACTTAAAATTTTTGGAGCCCTTCGGATGTCCATGGACCATTTTAATTTCAAAGGACAAAGTTTCAAAATTCGGTGAAAAAGCTTTCGATGGGCTGTTTATTGGGTATTCGGTTAATTCTCCTAATAAGAGAGTTTTCAACAAGCAAACGGGAAAGATTGAAGAACATTTTGAAGTAAAATGTTTAAAGTACACGGAGTCACCTAAAGGAAAAGGTCCTGATTGGTTGTTTGAGTATGATCATCTTGTTAACTCATTCAATCCTCCAAAATTCAATGAAGTGGATCAAGTTGTTACGCTTCTTCATGGCTTACATCTTAATCGGGATAACTCTTCATTCTCACCGTCCTCGACTCCTGCTACTACTGAAATTCTACCATCTTCGTCTACTTGTATTCCCGAGAGTTCTTCTGCAGATCAACAGCCCGAAGCTTCTCCTGATGCTGTTGACTATTCTGCGAATGAAGATGATTCTATCGCTCAAGAGGTTGAGCTAAACAATTTGGAAACAAACCTCACACCTGATTTAATACCTATCTCTCGTATTCATAAGAATCATTCTATTGACAATATTATTGGAGATGTGAATGCAGGTGTTCTAACTAGAAGCAAAGCGGCTGAACCTTCACCAACGAATGATTCTTCGGATGTAACTTCTGAAGATCCTTCACTTACGTGTCTAAAGGTTGACATTGACGAATGCTTCTTATCCCAAGTTGAGCCTACAAAGATTGATGAGGCGCTAAAGGATTCACACTGGGTTTCTGCTATGCAAGAAGAGTTGCAGCAATTTGTGAAGCTGAAGGTTTGGGATTTAGTTCCACTACCCAAAGGTGTACACCCAATTGGAACTCGTTGTGTTTTTCGTGTCAAACGTGATGATAGGGGTGTGGTTATTCGAAATAAAGCTCGGTTAGTAGTCCAAGGGTATACACAACAAGAAGGTTTGGATTATGATGAAGTTTTTGCGCCTGTCGCAAGGATGGAATCTATTCGTATCTTCTTAGCATACGCGACGTTTAAGGGATTTCGTGTTTACCAATTGGATGTTAAAAGTGCATTTCTATATGGAAAGGTTGCTGAGGAAATTTATGTCAGGCAACCTCCTGGTTTTGAGGATTCGGTCAACCCTGACTATGTGTACAAGTTGGCTAAGGCCCTTTATGGTCTTCATCAAGCCCCGCGCGCTTGGTATGAAAGGTTGGCAACGCACTTGATTAAAAATGGGTTTGAACGTGGTCACATTGACAGCACTCTGTTTATCAAACGAACTGAAAATAGTCAGCTGCTAGTTCAAGTCTACGTGGATGATATTATTTTTGGTTCAACTGATGAATCTCTGTGTCGACACTTTGAAAAGATTATGAAATCTGAATTTGAGATGAGTGCTATGGGGGAGCTAAAGTTCTTTTTGGGTGTTCAAGTTGATCAATCACCGAAGGGCACCTACATTCATCAATCAAAGTATGTTAACGACATGTTGACACGCTATAAGTTGCATGATTGTAAAGAGTATGGATCTCCCATTCCAACAAACCACAATCTTGGACCAGATGAAGATGAGGAGGACTGTGCAGAAAAGCTATATCGGTCGATGATTGGATCTTTAATGTATCTTACAGCTTCTCGACCTGATATAGTATTTGCTGTTTCGTTGTGTTCAAGATATCAGTCTCAACCCAAGGTCTCTCACTTGAAAGCGGTTAAACGGATATTTGGATATCTCAAACATAGACCTACTCTAGGTCTATGGTATCCTATAGAAGAGTCATTTGCTCTCACAGCATATTCGGATTCTGATTATGGTGGTTGTAGCATCGATAAGAAGTCTACGTCAGGAGGATGCCAATTTCTCGGTTCACGTTTAGTATCCTGGCAATGCAAAAAGCAAACGACAGTTTCTACTTCCACAGCGGAAGCTGAATATATTGCTGCTGCCAGTTGCTGTTCACAAATCTTGTGGATTCAGCACCAACTTCTTGACTACGGTTTACTCTTGACCATGACTCCTTTATATATTGATAATACTGCTGCTATATCTATCACTAAAAATCCTGTACAACACTCTAAAACCAAACACATAGAGATTATGTTTCATTTTATACGGGATTGCTATGAGAAACATCTGATCGACCTTGTCCAAATAGAAACTGATAAGCAAAATGCTGATTTGTTTACCAAGGCCTTCTCTAGAACTAGGTTTAACCAGCTATTGATATGATAGGGTTGTGTTTCTTTCAAGAAAAACAGTAAATTGTGACAATTATTTCTTTTGCTTATTTGATCGTTTCTGCATAAATATTTTAAGCAACAGCCATTCTTTATGCTTACTAGCATTAAAGAAAAACAAAGTTGCAACATCTGTTAAAGACGTTTAGTTGTGTCTTTAAACAACTAGGGAGATGATAGTACATTAGGAGACACTTTTCAAATGACAATCTTAAGTTTTAATATCAGTAGGTTTATCTCGTATTTGTTATACTTGTCCTTATAGACCTCTGATTACTTGCACGATGTATTGTAGGCATTCTCATACTCCTCTTTAAGCAACTAAGAAATACCTTAATCTGTGTTTAATCTGTTGTGATGACCATCATATGATGTATGACAATGTGTCTTAATTCTTATGTATCAGCTTGCCATGCTTCTATTAACTTGAGTTTGTATATGACAACATTTGGGGATTTATGCTGTCTGTTTCCTTTGTTGTATGTTTGTACAGACCTGGTCTCAGTCAGTATACTTTCAACATAAGCAAACAAAAGTCAAAAGTACTTTCAAATCTTATAAAATCAAAGATTACTTACAAGGTCGCCAAATGGTTTGACCAAGTCTGGTTTTGCTTACACCTAAATCAAGTTTATGTCGCTTTGTTGTACGTATGTACAGACCTGTCACCGCTGGCTTGATTCTTAAAAATGTTGAACTCAAATGCTTTCTCTAACTAATCGAAGTCTTGGGCATGTATTGATACTAGGAGTATATCTATGTGGGATTCACGGAGATCTATTCACTCTCACAATAACTGCTAAGCTCGAAGTTAAGTATGTTACATGTTTAAGTGGACACACAATACCTATAATCGTCTGGTTCCTGATTGTCTCTTTGGCTAGTTAACTTTGCGTGCTAAATTTAAACTTGGACAACTATACTAATAATCAAATTAACATTTAATATTGTCTTGCGAATCTGTCCTTCTAATATGGTCCCTAAATTCGACACCCATTATTGTGTTATAAAAAAAAAAAAAAAAAAAGTAGTATCCCTAAACCCATTATTTTTTATTTTTTTCTTTTTTCCTTTTAGTTTATTTTTAATTTTGTCACAAGTTACTGTTTGTTTTTGAATTTTGGCGATATTGCTAGCGACATTGTGATGTCGCTTAACATGCGACATTGGTAATATCGCTCAAACGTATACTTGTATATATACAAATGTCTGTTTCAGAATTCAATACGTTTTCAAAAACACTCAAGCGATATTAACTGCGATATTGAAAAACGATTTCTGCGATATTGTCCTTTTATTGTCCTTTTCTGCGATATTGGAAGATTTTCAGTTTTTGACAACAAGTGTGACACTCGTCAAAATATTACAGCCTTTTTGGATGATTCCAAGGACTCAGCTGTGCCATTTCGACCGATGATTGCTTTTCTACTACGATCTCGCATCTATAATGCAATCACGGCATCGACAACGATTTACCGAGATCATATTGGGCAGTTCTGGAGAAATGTTACTATCAATAGTGATTTCGAATATACCAGGCTGATCTCGACGGTTCACGGACGTCAAGTCATTATCTCCGAGCAGCTTATTCGTGAAGTCTTTCAATTGGATGATCAACCGGACATGTTGATCCAGTTTCCGAACGAGTTCATTGTCGGTGCAATGAATCGTATGGGTTATGTTGGAAGCCACTCAGACCAATACCGAAAAGGTAATCTTACGAGAGTCTGGAGATGGTTGATGCACATATTCATTCTGTGCATCTCAAATCAAAAAGCTGGGTACGACGGTACTAGTCATAGGACCGTTTGTGCGATGTTAGCCCTCGTCTACAATAAACCTTACAATTATTCGGGCTACATCTTTCGATTGATGGTTGATAATGCCCAGCTTGGGGATAACCGATGGTACATGTATCCACGGTTTTTGCAACTGATGATCAACCGGGAGCTACCGGGTTTCGCGACTGATGACACCCGTGTGTATAGGCAAACTCCAATGTCCAATCGGATATTCGGGGTTATGAGCTCAAATGGAAAGGGGGTTCCTATTCCTCCAGATACACCTTTGTTTGGTCATATTCTTGACCCAAACTACCAGCCACCAGCAAACGACGGATATCTCGATCCGGTCGCTCAATAGCCTGAACTGGAAGAAGAAAATCTTGCAGATGTTCCCGTACAAGCTACGGAAGATCCTTTAGAGGATGTTTTCATGAGTGTCACTTCGCAGGGTGCTTTGCACTCTTTGCATGTTCATCATGACACATCTGAGGGGTCATCCGACTCTACATCTTCTGGGCCTGCTGGTGGTTTTACTGAAAGTGACTCTGAGGGTCTGGTCCCACCTCCACAAGAGATTGAATATCTTAGGCGGATCAATCCTCAACAATATTTGAGGATTCAGAGGAGGATTGCTGAAGGCAAACAACATGTTCACCAAAAAGACAAACGAGTTAGGACTGCTGCAGATGATGAGTATGTGCCTCCTCCTCCAAAGAAGTCCAAGGTTGCTCGTGAGGTTTCTACATCTTCCAGGCCTCAGGTTGCACCGCAGGTTGATATTCCTGTTCAACCTCATCCCTCGGTCATACAAGAACTGATCAAGAGGCTGGATGTGATGCAACATACATTGGACACCCAAGCTGCTGTAATAGAAGTTCAAGATACAAGAATTGCAGCTGTGGAAAAAGAGAATGAGGAGCTTAGGTCTAGGGTAATGACCTTGGAGTCCCAATTGGTCGTTTCGGGGGAGATAGGAGCTAGTGAAAGACCAAATGTAACTCCCCCTGAAACAGAAAATGTAAATGTTGAAGCTAGTAATAAACTTTACATCTGGATTATTTCTCGATTGAAGATATACCCGGTTAGCCAAGACCGTTGGCGGTTGACTATTCCTGTGCCGATTTGACATATTTAGCAAGAATGGTTAACCAATCTGATAATGTGAGAGAAGATACACCAGAAGAAAACTCGGATGTTGAGGTTGAAGATGAAGAATTTGAAAACGATGAATTTTATCATGATGCTCCGATAATCGAGTCGGACTCATCTGAGGATGAAGATGAACCTGAACCTACCACTGTTACTCCTGAAGATTCGACTGAACCTGAAGCTGAAATGCCCAAATCACCTAAGGTTCCGGAAACTGCAGAAGAAAGGGCGGCTCGCCTAGCATCATGGTGGCCTCATGGCAAAGAGAAAGTTGTGCCTGTTTCCTGCAAAACATACAGGGTTAGGGGAGATTATTCTGGATTGATCAAGAGCTGGAAAGCATATAAAGCTAATTTTATGATCAAAAGAACAGATGGGGTTCAATATTTCAAGCGTTCGTTCAACAAACTGAGTACGCTGCCTAAATGTGAAATTAACAGGCTTGCTCAGTTACAATTGATAAATCCGTTTCAAGATGAGAATGCAGATTACATTCAGAGAACTTTGCGCAAGGAAGTACAGACAAAGCGATACAGTTTTATTAAACCAACATTGGGAAAAAGATACAAATTCAAGAAGAAGTTGGATCCAGTAACCAAGCAGCATATCTACAAAGTACATTATCCACCAGCTGATTGCTTGAAGAAGATTCCTCCGGAAGTTGTTCCTCTGGATTTTCTAAAGAGATTCCACTACTGGGAATTTGACAATCAGACTGGAGAAGCTGTGTTGGTGTTTGTACCTGGACATGTGGAACCTGAGAAGACTTCTCTTTATGGATTGAAAAAAGGCTCAGTATAGGATATTTGATCCTATGAGTTTGATCAATCTATCAAAGGAAGATATGAGGAAGTTGTTCGATAACCGTATAAGATACTATCGAGGCAATCCGATAAATGAAAAGCTTGCTCAGCAATTTCAAAGAATTGTGGATATCTGTGTCACCCATGGAATCCATGCAGGTGGTAAGTTTCCTGCTGGACGGGTTTAATTGAAGATTTGTCTGAAAATCATTTTTGAAGACCAAGCTGAAGACACGGGGGAGTTTGTTGATACATTAGTATGTCTGTCACTTGGTCTAGGTTTTGAGTTGTAATTAATTACTGACATTCTGTATTTGGCGACATTGGCAAGATCACTTAGGCGATATTGACAATATCGCATAGGCGATATCACCAATATCGCTATGTCGCTGATTAGTTACCTATAAATATGAGTTTAGGGTTTTAGTTGTGTAGTTGTTGAACTTGACGAATTCCAGAGAAATTTTGGCTGTATTTCTTCTCATTATGGTCAGTATTGTATTCAATCCTTGATTCTAATTCTTAATACAATATTGTTTGTGCTTGTGATTAAAACGTACTTGTGTTTAGCTAGTGATTTCCGCTCATTAGCTGTTGAACATTGATTTGCATGTATTATGTCATTTAGCCGGTCCTACACTACTCAAATTCGAGACGCACAACGAGTAGTTTTAACTGTTGAACGCCTGAAACGTCAAAGCCGAATACCAAACCCGTCAGGAATTTTGCAACTCGAGATGCCACATTGGAAATGGGAGCAGATAACTATGGACTTTATTACTAAGCTATTCAAAACGTCAGCAAGATCTAATACGATATGGGTGATTGTGGACCGTTTAACAAAATCAGCCGACTTTCTAGCCATTAAGGAAACCCATAAGATGGATAAACTAACTAGGATCTATCTAAAAGAGATAGTTTCTAGGCATGGCATACCTATATCCATTATCTCTGATAGAGATAGCTGATTCACATCTCACTTCTAGCAATGGCTACAAAAGGTGTTGGTACATCTTGTGTGACAATAACGTTTATTTTGTAATATGTTGTTTGTGTTTAGTCTTTGTAATTGTTAACTTTTGTTTACATTGTATATAAGTTCGTACGAACTTAGAGTAGGTACGAACTTAGGGTCATACGAACTTATCCAAATTCGTATGGGCCTCAGGACAGTCAAGTTCGTAGGGTCTAGCCCGTACGAACTTAGGTCTTATATACTGATAACTTCACATGTTCGAAGTTAATCACTTGTTTGTGTATTTTGTAAGGCATAGCAGAAGCAAGTTCGAATACTTAGCTAGTGTTTTGTCTTAGGATGAATGTAATCAAGTTTTACGTTCAATAAAAGTGTTCTTTATATATTTGTGTTACTTGTTTATTATCGTGTGTTTAATTGAGGATCCCACACTCAATTATACTTGTTACCTCGTGGATCCAAATCACAGGAACCTACAAAAGGCATTAGGTACTCGCCTTGACATGAGAACTGCCTATCATCCGCAAACGGACTGCCAGAGTGAACGAACGATACAAACGCTTGAAGATTTATTACGAGCATGTGTGATAGACTTTGGAGGAAATCGAGATGTGCATATACCGCTAGCAGAATGCTCCTACAACAATAGTTATCACACCAGCATTAAGATGGCACCATTCAAGGCGATGTATGGACGCAAGTGCCGATAACCACTCTGTTGGGCGACAAACAAGTTTCTAGTCTTGAGATTTTCTAGGAGACAACAGACAAGATATCTTAAATTTGTAATCGATTAAAAGCGGCACGAGACCGACAGAAAAGTTATGTCGATAACCGTCGAAAACCCCTCGAATTTCAAGTAGGAGATATTGTCCTATTCAAAGTATAGCTCTGGAAGGGGATAGCTCGATTCGGCAAATGAGGAAAACTAAATCCACAGTACATAGGACCTTTTGAAATACTAGCACGGATTGGTCTTGTGGCTTACAAACTTGTAGATCCCGCTATGAACCTTTGAATCAAATCGTCACGAATCTTATGCAAGATCAAACCACAACACAATAATAAAGCTAAAACAATTAAACTCAATGAAGTATGAACTTTATATTGCAAGTGATCAAATTATCTCTGAGAGAAAATACAGCCAAAAACACAGAGAGAACTAATATCAAAAAGTCTAACCTAATTACAAAGTAATTAGAGGTATTTATACTAATCTGGCCGACTTATGCGACACAAGCCTTGTGTCGCAGGATTCACTATTGCGACACAAGCACTGTGTCGCACATATCACTTATGCGACACAAGCCTTGTGTCGCAGTACACAGAAAATGTAACTTTATTTACTCTATTACATTTACAGACACAGTACAGACTTGACCAACTGACAGACACTCTAATATGTATCAACAAACTCCCCCGTGTCTTCAGCTTGGTCTTCAAGATCTTCGTTCAAACCCAGCCTGTTGGGAATACACCGCCAGCGTGTATCCCATGTGTCACACAAACATTTACAATCCTCTGATATTGAAGTGCGATCTTCTTGTTCACAGCATTCTTCTCGTTAAAGCGAATCGGATTGTCGAACAATTTTCTCAAGTCCTTTGATGACATGTTTATCAAGCTCATAGGATCAAACACTCTAAACTGAGCTTTCTTCAAACCATACACCGAGTTCCTCTCTGGTTGCTCTGTGTCAGGAACAAAGACCAAAACCGCTTCACCGGTATGAGCATCCAATTCCCAGTAATGAAATCTTCTCAGAAAGTCTAGGGGAATTGTTTCCAGAGGAATATTCTTCAAACAATCAGCCGGAGGATAACGCATTCTGCATATTGGCTGTTTGGTCACCGGGTCTATCCTTTTCTTATAGATATACCTAATTCCCAAAGTCGGTTTGATGAAGTTATATCTCTTTGTGCGTATCTCTCGCTGTAGAGTGGTTTGGATATAATTTGCACGATCATCTTTGGACGGATTTATCAAAGAGAGTTGAGCAAGACGATTTACTTCTCCTTTTGGTAAAGTGCTCAACTTGGTGAATGATCTTTTGAAATATTGGATACCATCAAGTCTCTTGATCATGAAAACACCATTGGATACCTTCCAACTCTTTATCAACCCCGTATACACCCCACTAACCTTGTATGATTTGCAGGTGACGGGTATCTGAATTCCAGCCTTACCATGAGGCCACCATTTAGCAATTTTCTCAGCTCTTGTTTCAGTAGTTTCAGTTTCAGGGGCCTGAGCATCAGATGCATTATCAGTTTCTTCTTCACTTTCATCCTCAGAAGAATCAGTCTCAATGATCGGTGCATCATCATAGAATTCACCATCATCAAGTCCTTCCTCCTCAATATCAACATCATCGGAATCCTCAAAGTTTTCACTTTCATTTTCAGAATTGACTTCGTTTATCATTTGTTGAATAAACGAGAGGTCAGCACACGAATAATCAACCGCTAGAGGTCTCGGTTGACCTGGAACTCTGTGAACAGGGAAGTACTCTAAAGTAGGTATTTCATTAGATGGTTCAATAAGTACATCATCTGTTACAGATTCAGAAC